>CM057003.1:117471844-118893678 GCA_029891345.1 Dryococelus australis | reverse complement strand
TTCTTAAGTGGCTGAAATAATGCTAAGCATGTAGGACATATATGTGTGCTTAGGTTAAGAATAATTTTTTTCTGGTCTTTGGTTAGGTTAAGTTAGGTAAGGTTTTTTGGGCTTTACTAGGTTAAGTTATGTTAGTTTTACTGATGGTAAGAATTTTTGTGTTGATCATTTGTTTGGACTATACAAATTTTATTGCTAAACTCGGGTTAGCATGGATTGTATGGTTGGTATGTTTTCTAGTATATCTGTCTTGCGATTGTTGATGTATGTCGAATGGTGTGGATTGTATGTGCGTGTCGGTGAGTTCTGTAATGCTAAGGCATGCTTGAGTTAAAGTGTTTGATATGGGTGATCAGTGTATTTTTGACTAGTGTCAGTCAGCATGGTGGATCGTATGAGAAGAAATTGATTGTGTCACTGGCATGGGCAGTATGTATTGGTTTGAATGGCCTGTCTTGACGAATGATTGAGCTATGCTAGTGTTATAGCGGGTGGTATGGTTGGTAGCAGTGTTGGTTGATAGAACCAGTGGAATACGTGTTAGGTTATGGGCTCGCCTCAGCTGTATAGTTACTTGTTACACTTGGGGTATAATGGATGGTTGGATGGTATAGTGGAATAGTGACTAGTATATATGCAGTTGGTGTCGACCAGTAGAGCAAAAAGTATGAGCAGTAAGTACATTTTTAGTAAGATCAGCCTGGAATAAATGTTAGTGTTGTATGCTTGAGTTTTAGTAAGAGGTATGAATGATGAGCATATTTTGTCTGGTGTTTGTTGTTAGAGCAGATAGCATGCATGTGTTACAGTGGGTTGGTATGGCTGTTTTATATCTGCAACTAGTGTTAGATGTGCTGAAATGGTAGTAATCATAGTTGAATGTTATGATTGATCATAAAGTGTGATTTATGGTTGTTGATATGGCCTGAATTACTAATTGCATGAATGAGGTATGCTTCGGTTAGAGCGAATTATATGGTTTGGCTGTATGCTTTGGTTGGTATGGTTATCTGCTCTGGTGGTTCGTTGATATATTCAGATGGTATAGTATGTTGGTTTACTGGATGGTTGTCGCCTAGTATTTTCTTATTGGTGTTGTTAGTGGATGGTGTGGGTCGCATGAAATGAGTCGTTATTTTTAATTTATTACTACAATGTGATCTACATGGCATGACTGACGTAGACTGGGTTGTGTATGGTATATTGCCCAGTACTCCTGATCAACAGGGTTACTCATATTTTATTTCCTATATCTGATGTATGGTGGTCAGCATTTTTATGGGCATGGATAGTTGGTATATTCAGGTGGTTTGTTTGATGGATGGTATTATATTTGGTTGGTTTGTGATATTAATCACGCCATGTCAGTCATGACGAAGTTATCATTTTTGGTATATTTTTTCTCAATATTTTTGTGATTTTTCTTTTTGTTGTAGTATTGGTAGATGGGTAGGTAAGGGTTGGGGTTAATGTTTAGGGTCCTGGGATGAGTGTGAGGTTAACCTGTCATGATCTTAGATTTTTTTACAATTTTGTGATTTTTATTGTATTTATAAGCAATTTTTTTTAGATACATTTATTAATTTTTAGAAATATCAATAAAATTTTTAATACTTTTAAATATTAAACATCTAGGGTACTTTCTGTGGAAAAAAATATAATTTTTAACAAAAAAGACTGATTTCATGTTTAGAAGAGTTACAAATAAATCAAAACATTTTACATTGTCTACATGTCACTATAAAATATTTCAACACATATAAATAAAATTTACTCGGAAAATAGTTTCTTGAAATAATTTTTTTACTTATAATGAAAATACAGAACTGATGAACAAAGCATAAGTTTCTAGTAAACTTTATTTTCGTATAACATGTACAAATTTTTTTAATCAGTGAAAAATTCTTGGTGAGTTGAAATAAAATTGATTTGGATGTTGCATTTAATACATCATAACAACATAAGAAAGAACCAGTGAATTACAGTGTGTATATATATATATATGTATATATATATATATATATATATATATATATATATATATATATATATATATATATATATATATATATATACATTGCTAATATGTTGAACTAGAAATTTAGAAATTTATCACCGATTTGCTAGATATAGTCCTAATGGAAAGTTGAGTGGAGAGATTTGGTTGGCTCTTAACATTCAGTTCTTGAGAGCCGATGAGGGTGAAGTGAGGTGAGTATTGAGATGCAACGGAATGAATGGGTAAGGGAAAAAGAGATCCCCGAGAAAAGCCGCTGATCAGCTTCTTAGTCCGGCACGATTCCCACGTGCGAAAATCTGGGAGCGCTCCGCCGGAAATCAAACACGGTTCACCTAGATGTGAGGCGAGTAGTCTAACCACTACACAGCTGCGGCCCCGATATAATGGAGATTAAAACAGAAATAAGGTTACAGTGTGGATAGTCGTAATTTTTCTGATGTATGACATGCTATCAAACCGAAAGGAGAAGAAGATGAAGCTATTTTGCTATAGTCTATCCACGTTTTCTTTACACTTTTTCAATCAAACCTTTCAAAAATTGCCGTACGAATGACGTCTTTGGTTCTTTCCTTAATATCTCAGGCAAAACAAGCGATTTATACTTATTCTAATAAAAAAATGTGCCTCATTATTGGATAAGTCGAATTTTTATTTATATTTTAGGGAAAATCCAGGCTTGATGGCCATACGGCAGAGATGGCCAATCATCATAGTTCGGCAGCCGGCCGCTAGAAAGCATCCAAATTCAGCGTGTGTTGTATCCCTGCTAAGTTATGTGGAAAGTGTCTATTACGCTGTGGAAAAGGGCTATAATTGTGACAATTATTGCTTTATACTTTAACTTTCATACTAAAAAATATTCTGCTATTCAATATGTTTGCTAAGGTTAAAAATACCGCGTAGAAGTAATATAAAACACGTTTATAGGGATTTGTATACCTTCCCACACGTATCTAACCCATGTCGGTTCACAAACATCATACGCTATTATTGTTACACTATATGACCATTGCAGCCGAATAATCGGGATAGATTGCCAGGTTTTATTCCGGACAGTTGGCCACCTATTAATATGTCGTGAAATTTTTACTATTTATTTTCGTTCTCTCTTTCGCGATGCCAAACAAGGTGGAAAGCACACGTAGTCGATGGAAAGCAGATGACTTGAAACACGCCTTCGAAGCCGTTGAAAGTGGTGCATCTGTCCGCAAAGCATCTGCGATGTTTAGTATATCCAGAAAAACTCTTGAAAGAAGAATAAAAATAGTACATGTCACTAAAGGGCCAATGGGACCGAGTTCTGGTTTCGGCAAAGACTGCGAAGAAAATCTTGTCCGTCACATTAAACAAATGCAAATGCATGGCTTTCCTCTGATCAGAGACTATGTTCGAAGTGTAGTGTACAATTTTGCCACGCAGTTAGGAATTCAACATATATTCAATAATGACAACGAAAAGGCCGGATGTGACTGGTTACAAATTTTTCTCTCAAGACTTCCAGATATATATGTGCGCAAGTTTGAGGGTATTTCACTTTCAAGAGTTCAAGGTATGGGCCGCAAAGAAGTCGGAGGATATCTTTTTCTTTACAGAAATATCTTAGAGGAAAATTGTCTTATTAATATGCCATCGGCGCTGTTCAATATGGACGAAACAGGCTTGTTGCTGAATAACCGCCTTGGCCAAGTTCTAGCTGAGAAAGGTTCTAAAGCAGTTCACACTATTACTTCAGGAGAAACGGGAGAGACAATAACAGTTATAGCGTGCTGCATTGCAGATGGCATGTTCCTCCCCCCAGTTTCAATTATGAAGGGGAAAAACAAAAAACAAGAATGGGAGGATAACATGCCACCGGGAAGCTTTGTAATGATGTCTGAAAAATCAGCCTGTGTACAAAAAGCTTTTTTTTTTTTTAATTGGCTTAAAAACTATTTTTTCCCTCGCAGGCCGGCAGGGAAAGTACTGTTGATTATGGATGAACATGCTTCTCACTACAATTCTGTGGAAGTTCTTGAATTCGCTGACGAGAATGAAATCATATTACTATTCCTCCCTAGCCACACGACACATTATTTACAGCCACTGGACCGTGCTGTATTTTAATCCGTGAAACATCACTTCTACACTGCTTGTTCAAAGTGGCTAACCAACCATCCGAACCGAAAGTTAACTACGATGCAGTTTGGTGAGCTTCTGGGTGACACTTAGGGAAAAGCAGCAACACCGGAAAATGCGATAGCAGTTTTAGAGCCACTGGAATCCACCCGTTTAATGTAGATGCTATTCCAGATTTTGCTTTTGTTGTTAACCCCAGACCAAGTGAAAATGAAAATTGTGAACCCGCACCAGACTCTTTGCTTGAAACGAATCTGGAAAAACCTTACAGTGAAAATAAATCTTCTGGTGTTCCCAAACAAGATATCCAACAAAATTCGCCCTCGAGTGTCGACAGCATGGTGATACAGATTGACACTTCCCTGCCATAATTGAAGAGCCCTCTGGTGTTGGCAGCGTGGAAATACAGACTGGCATTTTCCCTGCAATAACTTAAGAGCCCTGTAATTCAAGCCAAAGGGCAGAAAAAGGCATATTTAGTACAACAGCAGATCGTCAGCTAATTACTACAAATGTTACTTCACTATCTACTAGTGCAGCAGACGCTATCTCGCCTACAAAATATTTAATGACATTTCACCCATTACAAAAACAACAAAACAGACACCGAAACGTAAAACACTGAAAGCAATGCTTCTTACATCTCCTGAAAATATTGCACAATTGAAGACAAAAACGGAAAAGGCAAACCAAAAACTCGAAAAGCAAAAGAAGGTTATGTCTATGCAACACAAAATCAAAGCAGAAGAAAGTACTTTGATGCAGAAGAAATAATTCTTGAAGTAGCAGTTCAGAAGCAGAAGTAACATGGCAGGATGAATATAGTGACGATCTTGATCAAGATGACGAGGAGTGCGTCGCATGGGGTGAAGACTACAATCTTACAGTACTGAAATACTTCTTGAAGTTGCAGTTCAGAAGCAGAAGTAACATGGCAGGATGAATATAGTGACGATCTTGATCAAGACCACGAGGAGTGCGTCGCGTGTGGTCAAGACTACAATCTTACAGCACTGAAATACTTCTTGAAGTTGCAGTTCAGAAGCAGAAGTAACATGGCAGGATGAATATAGTGACGATCTTGATCAAGATGACGAGGAGTGCGTCGCGTGTGGTCAAGACTACAATCTTACAGTACTGATATACTTCTTGAAGTTGCAGTTCAGAAGCAGAAGTAACATGGCAGGATGAATATAGTGACGATCTTGATCAAGACCACGAGGAGTGCGTCGCGTGTGGTCAAGACTACAATCTTACAGTACTGAAATACTTCTTGAAGTTGCAGTTCAGAAGCAGAAGTAACATGGCAGGATGAATATAGTGACGGTCTTGATCAAGATGACGAGGAGTGCGTCGCGTGTGGTGAAGACTACAATCTTGCAGTACTGAAATACTTCTTGAAGTAGCAGTTCAGAAGCAGAAGTAACATGGCAGGATGAATATAGTGACGGTCTTGATCAAGATGACGAGGAGTGCGTCGCGTGTGGTGAAGACTACAATCTTGCAGTACTGAAATACTTCTTGAAGTTGCAGTTCAGAAGCAGAAGTAACATGGCAGGATGAATATAGTGACGATCTTGATCAAGATGACGAGGAGTGCGTCGCGTGTGGTGAAGACTACAAACTTGCAGTACTGAAATACTTCTTGAAGTAGCAGTTCAGAAGCAGAGGTAACATGGCAGGATGAATATAGTGACGATCTTGATCAAGATAACGAGGAGTGCGTCGCATGTGGTCAAGACTACAATCGTACAGTACTGATATACTTCTTGAAGTTGCAGTTCAGAAGCAGAGGTAACATGGCAGGATGAATATAGTGACGATCTTGATCAAGATGACGAGGAGTGCGTCGCATGTGGTGAAGACTACAATCTTACAGTACTGAAATGTGACTGGATAAAATGTGTTCGCTGTTGTAGTTGGTTACACGAAAACTGTACTAACTTTACTGATGCGTGCAACAATTGTGGAAAAGCTATGACAAGAAAAATGAAATATTAGTTGCAGCTAATTTAGTGTACTAATGAACCTTTGGAATGAGCTTTTAGTTATGCGATGAAACAGCACACTTAATTTAATTACGTAATAAAAGAGATTCACATGATTTGTGTTTAAAACATGTGTTTATGGTTCTTCTCGTATTTTTGCAGATTCCTGGGCTGAACATCTGTCCCTAAGCATATGGCCATCTCTACCGGCTATATGGCCATCTCTACCGGCTATATGGCCATCTCTACCGGCTATATGGCCATCTCTACCAGCTATATGGCCATCTCTACCGGCTATATGGACATCTCTACCGGATATATGGCCATCTCTACCGGCTATATGGGCGAGATAGCCAGGGTTGTGTAAAATAAATTTAATAGCATATTTTAAGAACGGTACAGTTTCAACTATTATATAAATAATACTTCATAAATATAGTAGATTATTGACACTTTACCGATCAAAGCTGACTTTTTACTTAAAAAATAATATTTATTTTAGGCACTTAAACAAACTACGACCATCTGCCCCGGACTTACCTACCTGTAAATATAAATAGTATGAAATGGAGAGTTTATGACATGAATCCAGGATCCGGATCCTGATTGGCGGGGCAGTCACCGGCAGCCATTTTGGAATTTTCCTGTTTTTTCCTTAAAAAAATTTCCTATTTTTCGTACAAAATAACTTTTCCTAAAAAAAAAAAAAAAAAAAAAAAAAACAGAATTGATTGACTTAACCAAAATTCACTTTTAAATGAAAAAATTCCCTCTTTTCCCAGATGCAGACGGGACTCCACATAAAAGTCCACTTTCAGCCGAAGCAGGTGAGTGGTTCAGTGACGCAGGTGACCTTGGGGTCAGGGCAAGCGGAATGGTGTGGACTCAGGAACTTTTTCCTAACAATTTCCCGTTTATCTCTAATCAAAAGAACGAATTACAAAAAAAAATAATAATATCAATATTATAAAAAAAATAAAAATATCCAAAAAAAATTTAAAAATATTATTTTTAAAATATAAAATCATCCTGTTCTTCAACGTCCATCTAAGATTCTGTGATATTTAAAGCGAGTATAACATGTTCTTTTTCATTCTCTATAATTACATATTTTATTTTCACAAAAAAATTTGTAACCCAAAATTATTATTTTTTAATTATAATAAAGAAATTTAAAGGTGTATCTATTGAGTGCTATATGTCATAGGACTCATCTTTTTAAGACGCATATGATCGTGATAACATACCATCATATTTTTTAACACATAATGCTTTTGTATTCTATGTTGTTTCTCTAATTCCATCTCTTCCTCTCTTGTCTCTCACTCGTTCGTCCACCATCTTGTTTTTTTTTTCGTTTTTTTATTTGTTTCGCTATCATTTAATCCGTTTCCTTTCTTTCCTATATCTCACATTAGTTCGAATTCACCGTCTACATAGTTAGTTCATCGACTGCTAGAGTATGCAAATCACTACAGTGTACATTCATTTACGAATTAAAAATATAATTTGACATACACGATAAGGTGTATGAAAATTATTTTAAAGTAAATTCCAGGGAGGAGATTAAAAAAAATATTCGAAGTGTAATACTTTAATTTTTTTATTCGGTATATTTTTAATATTTATTTTATTCAAATTTTTATACTATTGTACAAACAATACAAAAAAAAAATCGAACGAATGTGTCGGTAAATGTCGAGGAATGATTAAAGGTTCTACCATGATGTTTCACTTCGCTTTCTGTCAATTAAATTCACCACACCAAACAATGTAAAAAATACCTTGCCTTTCTTTCAAAAAGTATTTAAATTCACGTACGATTAAACAGCAAAAGTTCGAATACACCAGGCATCGCTCATTACCTCTCCATAACTCACACAGATTCACATGTAGCCCATGATGGTTTGTACGTTTACATTACAGTGTACACTATTCGTTTATTTCCAATTGGCGTATCGTTCAATCACTCTTCCTGTGAAATGTGGGTGCATAGCCCTCAGTCAACACAGTTTATATTCAACTTTACTCGAAAACGGTTTGCCTGAGGATGTTGCGAGAAGACGACCTTTTTTGTTCATTGGGACCTCTTGATACAAATTATGACATAAAACGGCTAAAGAATCTTACAGAAGAGAAAATTAAGCCAAAAAGGGGTGTGGCAGCTTCCGTTATTCTAATGAATGTGGTAGGTATTCTAAAAGATTTCTTCACATGTTACCGATATTGTTAGCATAAAACAGAATCCAGAGAATTCCACTTTATTTCTAAGTAGTTTACGATATTTTGCCAAAATAAGGTATTTATTTTCTGTTTTCACGGGCGAATTTCTCCCTTAGGATTTGGGCCACACTATAAGTCATACTGTATAACTGTACCTAATTTTCGACACGAAATCACCTCACAAAGTTTGTAACATAGTTTCATCTACAACCTGTATAAGGAGCTGGGTTAGAGCTAGGATGTTTAGTTTGACAGTGGCATTCGTGAAAGTCACTTCGTCTCAGCTCTTGTAAGCAACTGATATATACAATATCTACCAGAAGTAATTGGTCACATGTGAAGATAGGTAATTGAGTACGTCAGTTGACTTGTGTTTCACGGCATTTGGCGTAGGACCGCTGGTGTTTGTCCGTGGTAGGATGAACACAGAGGCCTTCTGTAACATTCTGGATAATGAAATGCTCCCAACATTGTGGCGTTTTTACGGAATGGACCCGTGTTACTTCCAGGATGACATTGCCAGGTGCCATGTTTCATGGGCGTACGCCGACAACAGGTCGCAGATTGGACTGGCCCGCTCAGAGCCCCGACCTCAAACCTATAGAACATATTTGGGACGAATTTGATCGCCGGGTGAGGGCTCGTCAGGCGCGGCCAAAACCCATTGCTTAACTCATGGAATGGTTGCAAGAGGAATGGCGATGAATCCCCGTGAATGTCCTGCAAACACTCGTAGAGAGCATGCGAGACAAGGTGGCGGCTCTTATAGCCGCAAGAGGTGGCCCTGCGAGATTATAACAGGGTGACAACCACATTGTGGAAAGGTGCCCAATTACTTTTTGGTTGATAGTGTAGTATAGAACGTGTGAGGTAGGCACATTGCTATCAACTTCATCGTATGGGAGTGCCACCATCGACATCTTCGCCAAGGCTTCGTTGCTGATACTGTGACAAAATATTTGCCTACAGCCAAATTGCAAGGAAGCATGAAATATCTTTTTGCGTGAAGCGACCTTCCTGTGCTATGCAGAATTGAATCAAGTGCTATCATCTGTTCAAAAAGTCATTAAGCTGAACAGACATAGCAGGAACTGTAAATGCCGAGTTTCAACAGCTAAGGAAGACCTGCAGGCCGTACTAGCTGTTGGCGATGCCACATCAAACGGATTCTACCTTAAACAATCTGCATTCAAGGGCACTTTAAATTATTATTCGATTGGAAATATCTTTGTATGTACGAAATACGCAATTATATAAATGCCTGGATTAGATCAAGAAAAGAATAATTGATCAATTAACAGATGAAGTTGAAGAAAGTTCCATAAAATAAAATGTAAGGCTGGAGTGTACCTACATTAGAATTTCGATGGAGCCATCAGCCACAGAGCAGGTAACACTGCGAATCAAGCACTGCACAATGTTGACAGTATCCCAGGGGTTTCAGCAGCCTTGTAACAAAAACTTTGTCTTGAAGAAGAAGTGTTTACAGCTCAAGGTTCTGGTTGGACACTTGCTAGCATAGACTGCCTTGAGCTGTGTATATGCGGATTGTAATTCACTACACGGAAAGTGTGCATGCTGCTGTAAAGACAGTATGTTTATGTTATAGAAAATAAAAGTATATTTTTATGTTTGTAGTCTGAAGTATGTAAGTGTGTGTGTGTATATATATATATAAATAGACACACATATTAAATAAAAATAATATCAGTTGTTAATATCTCGCTGGTGTTGTATCCTGGCAACTTCCCCTTATAAAAATAGAGAATATTATCGGCTTGGTTTATTCATATGTACATATATTTAATAAAACCTAGCAGTATAGGTATGCTTACAAAATCTTTGAGATAGTGAATAATTAACATGTTACGCCCCTTTAGGGCGTAACAGGGCTAAAGGAAAGTAAGGATAAGGACGCGCACCATAAAAAAAATTAAAACAGCATGGACACAAAAATTCAAAAACAATAGAAGTATATTGAAGCCCATCTATACATTATCACCAAGAGCATCAAATTTGCAACTTGATTTGAAAAATATAAGTGGCATCTGTAAATTTCTGTTGCTTGCTACCAATCGGTGAACTAGGTGAAGGAGAGAACACACATGCATTGGAACAAACAGACAATCAACAATATTAATATATCCTTAGAAATCACCCAACCTGAATAAACACTTGTATAATCCCATTATAAAAGAAAAAAATGACTCCCTGAGTAAAGCAAGCACCATTACAACTTTAAAAGTAAAGTACACTTGATGAATCAATAACAAGTACAACATGGAATACTAATTTCAAGAATACTATTGGGGAGGAGCAAAAACCCTCATTGCACTTAACCATGAGCATAAAGGCACGCCATAAAATATCCACTAAATTTCTTGGCAGTACAATTATTTTGGCTACCCGTAGTCCAGGAAACCATTCCTACAGCACGCCAAAAAAAGAAAAGAAAAAATGAATCCACCTCTTACAAACATTCCCATAAAATACCATATTGAAAATTCACACAAGCAAAACAGTGAAAAAACACTTCCCTACAAAAATCCATATACATAAAGATCGCAAAAAAAAATGCTACTAAAGAGGACACTCTACACCCAGTTAATAAAAACTACGTTCATCGCATTACTTATCTTGCATACTCATATTATGTGAAAATGCGTCTAGCATGCTGAAGTCCCGAAGTATGAAGTGGTGTAGACAAAATTGGTCGTTGGTGAAAGGGTTGGTTTTGGGGGGGGGGGGGGTGAGGGGTGGCCACATCAACAGGTATATAAGTAACTGGGGTTTTTGAGTCTTTTTGTAGTAACGTAACATATTTTAATAAATTGAAAAAGAGAAATACTTGAACATTTTATTTCTTATTTTGAGCCTGTATCGTAACCAATCTGCTATAAACTCTTTTTGCTGAAAATATAAATATATAAAGCAATTACTATTTTCAGATAATCACTATGTTTAAAAGGGCATAAACTCTTAAGATTCTGGAGCCAGAAATGATGTTTCCAAACTGAATTTCACGAGAGTTGCCCTAAGAGATAGCAAATTATATTCATTTAGAACTATAAATATTCGTTTTCTTAAAGCCCGTCTTGCTAAAAAAAAATGATTGAATTGAAGATAAATTTTTGTGGGATTAGGAAAATATGATTTTGAAAGTAACGAAAGCATATACATACATAATTATAGCCCTTGACGCGGTATGACCTCGGTGGGCGAGTGGTTAGAGAACTAGATTTCTATCTGAAAGGTTCGAATCCTCAATATACATGAAAAGTATTCTCTTTTGAAATGTCAGCAGCTGTCAGCGCAAAGTGTGAAATTTACATAATTTATATTTTTACTAACATATTTTGCAATAAAATACATTTTAGATACATTTTACTGTATTTTGAAAATTTTGAAAGATTTCGTTACTTGTCAATGATACATTAAAAAAATACTTTTCTTATTTATAAATACATCCATTCCTAGTTGTCCGATCGTTTCACGATTTTTTTTTAACAAGACTACACAACAGCACGAGCGAGTTATGCGTCTACAGAATCTTATTTCTCAGGCAGATAGGCAAATGTCGTCAGAAAAAATTATTACGTGACTATGACCAGTGGTATATTGGATTTTTAAAAGCATATATAAAAACAGTTTCAATTAATATATGTCTAGTGCTATATATTATGAACGTTGGTTATTTGGAATTGTCTATTTTTATTTGCATATTATTATTTAATACCCCAGTATTAAGTTATTACATGTAGGGACTTTTTACCCTATTTTGAAATTTGAAAATATTTCCTATCTCTATGCTAGGACTTGAAATTTTTTTTCCACACACAACCCCATATTCATTCATTAACTGTTCAGAATCCTCTTCACCTAACCTAAGATAACCTAACCCAATCATATTGTAAGAACTCTGAATACATTTTATTTCTCTCGACATCCACTTAACCTAATAACCACACTCTAGTCATCAACAGAAACCTCTTCACCTCCCCTCCTTCCAGTCTTACCTAACAACCATATCCATAATCGAATGGCGGTGAGTACCAAAACTTATGCAATACCGTTCCCCATGCCATTTGTTTGCCTCTGCCATGCTATTAACAATACATCCCATCTAACTTCACTAGTTACATATGTAAACAAGCCATACAAGCGACCAAACCAATAAAATATTCCAATTATTCTATCATAAAATCAACCGTCTCAATTTAACCATCTATGACACCCATGTCGTCTTAATTTTTAAAAATACTATCCAATCATACTAACCATCCATACCAGCTAAGCATTCTGCTCCATCTCATACTAACTAACCTTCCCATTAAACCATTCCGCTCTTATAAAACCCAATCACGCAATTAAACCATTCTCCTCACACAATCGAAACTACACTTTTTTTCATATTGCCCAAAAAACCGAACATATGATCAACATGACAGTTATACCAACCATTAAAGCAAACTAACTGTACAACTAAGTCATAATTGTTTGCATTCCACCTCGTATAAGAACGCTGATATTTATTTTTATTTATCTTGGCATTCACTTAACCCAACCCCCCGACCAAGAAAAATTAGATTTAGTCGCCGTTGCTGTCGACCTCCTGTGGAAGATAGAAAGTATTTTCATATTGTGTAGGACCCGGAATATGTTTAACTTAGTCACGCCCATTCTACCCCATGTCAGGACTTTTAAAGACATGTTAACCTAACTTCACCTAACCTAACATATCTAGCACTATCCCCACCACCTGCTCCTCCACCTCTTCCGCCTCCGCCGTCACCTTAATAGACTCAGATATGTCATTTGGAGTCATTTTTGGGTAATTTAGAGTAAAAGAGTCAAGAGTCAAGGGTAAAATAATCAGTCTTGTGAGTGGCCGGTCTGACAGGAGATAGTTGTCTGTTTTAAGTGTGACCATGAGCTCAAGCTGAGCGAAGATAACACTAGAACGAAATATATTTTCAATTTAAAAAGAATTTATTCACTTGCAGAGAAATTATGATTAGTTATCAGCTATCGTTCGCTGTTTAGAACGAGTACTATATCCCTCCTACGACATGCACTTCCATAAACTGATTTAAAGCACTACTGAATTAATAAGTGTTTCAGAGAAGCAGATAAATTTAATACTATGCATACATAAATTCTTATTTTACTTTTGTTTTTATTCGCATGCATATTACGATATTCAATAGATAGATCACCGCATATTTTGCAGAATATCTGTTCTACAAAACATTATCAGACTAAATATACGCATAACTCGAACTATAAATCAAGCAAACCGCAGCCCGCAGTTCAGATATCTTGAACGAAACATTGTTAGATTTAAACTCTCTATGCCTTACCCCAAACTCTCTATGCCTTACCCCCTTCATGTTATCCGAGGGCCAACTGACCTTGACAATATGAAGAGCAGTGGTAGCAATTGTGTACCTGCACTGTTACTGGAGTCTGTAGGTGCTTACAAGAAGTTATCTCACCTGGACGGTGTCGGATGACCATGTGCGTGGGAATAACTGTGTTAGCATTTCTGCAACTGCATGGTGTCAGGTAACTAAATAGAATGAGTGACCAAGTTTCACGAGGAACTACAAGCCTGCAACTGAATTTAACATCGTGTCAGTATGATTGAAGAATACGGTTTTTTCATATTCTAAACATCATGTAGAACTTTGTAAATACTATAACCAGATTAACACAAGTAAGTAATAATATATTAATTTTCACATAAATTTTGTGTGTGTTTGTACGTATCGTCTCCATCGTGTACAAAGGACTGAGGCATCTAATGCAATTTTAATCAAATTATAATACAGGATTTTTTAAGAAATAAAAGAATCTAGATGCATGTAACAATTTTGTTAAAAAGTTAATATTTCTATTTGGTCATCAGGAGTTGCTCATCTATCCTTCGGGTTGGAACTGCTCATTCATCCTTTGAGTTGGAATTTGTATTTCGGCAACGCCTTCCCACTGTACCACCATGCGCGAGGTTCTCCGACTGGGGACGGAGCAATACAGTTCACTCTTACAGTACTACATATATATATTATATATATATATATATATATATATATATATATATATATAATTTCCAAAGTATTACAAAAAATTAGCTGTACAGTAGGGTTACGATACCAAAAAATAAACAACCCAGAAAAAACACAGTAAACAGAAGACACAACAAGAATAAAGAAAACAGACAAAAGTAGATAAAAAGAAAGAACTGTACATAAAGAGGAAGATAAGAAGTCGATAGATAGGGTGGGCACGAACAAGACCGCCTCTAGCGGTTACAATGGGTCAAAATGTCACAACTAGAAATATTTTGCCCCCAAAACCCTGGTAAGGATAAGGCTTGGATTCCCCGGAATTGGCGTTAAACCCTGGTCGGATGTACAAACGAAATTCACACTCCCAAATCCCCGTGCAGAATTGAACAAGCGAAATATTGTCGAAGTGAAATACAAGTTGAAACAATTTGAGACAAGTGGTCTCATTTTCAAGTTTTTTTCTGCTCCCCCTCCCCCACCCCTTTTTTCAGGCGCCTCTTCCCCCCTCCATACCGGCCAAAATGTGCAACGACGTGTTCCATTTCACCGCTCGACCGCCATGACTTGCTGCCTTCACGTCTACTGACAACGAAGAGTTTTGCAAACTGAACTCTGTTTTCTCTGCCATAATTGATGGTGAAATTGTATTTAAATGTATGCATGCTTATTTTAAAATACTAACTTGAAGTTCTGTGAACACTTGAAGTTCTGCGATGGTTTTTGTTTCCGACAAAGTAGATATACGAATCGATAGCCATCCTGCAGCACGGCCGTTCGCACATCTTGCACCTAGCGTACTGAGGCTTAAGCAGGCTGCCTCCAGGTGCGTGCACGCATGACATCATGGCCTACGCAGTTACATGTGGCCAGGAGTTCCTCCTGAAGTGTTCAGTAAAAAACACTATGGAGATTTCCATGCCATCTTGTTGGCTAATGATTTAGGGGTAGCCCTCTCGGGGATAAAGTAAATTGTCGTGTATATAAGCTTCAGAGCGGGCTAAGTCGGGATGAACGGCGGCCCTGGGAGCTTCAGACACAATTTAAATATGAGCCTGTGATATTTTCATTTCTCAGTATGACCCTTATAGTCAGGAGTAGGAAGGACTTTCTGAGATCCTTGTTGTACAAACTTTGAAACAGGCACCATGGCAAAGGTGTAAGACAACATTTATACTTGCGTTTTTTCTTTTTAGAAAAATGCGTCGTATTATAAAATGTATAAAGTTTTGCTGCAATTTTGAAAGGACCTGAAAATGATATATTTTAAAGCCAGATTTTTACAGATTCTGTGGCATGAGTTTTCGCCAATTCTGGCTTAATAATTTTTACTTGGAATCAATCTGTATCAATCTTATGTAAGAATACAAAATATATCTCTACTGTGTAATGAAAGTCTAGGGAGACATCAGTGTTAGAGAATTGAAAAATTAATTCTAGTCAACTGAATAGAGAATACGAATGGCTAGTAGAAAATCTATGCAGCCATTAGCTTTTGGAGACAAATTTATCACTCATTTATTAATGTAAAAGTAATTTTGCAGTAATAATTCTGTTTTCAATTTTGTAATACATATAACATTCAAAAGGCTTGAGAGGTACCTATATTCTAGTAATTTTTTCCAAAACAAATAATTGTAATTGAAGAGAAATGGCAATGATTTTCAAGTATAACTAACAATTTTAATATTTTGTCCTTGTAAAGCCTTTTGATGGCTTGGGAAAGTTTGTACAGGTTGTAGTAATTTCACAACATACTTACCTCATAGTTGTAATTTTGTAAAAGCCAAGTAACTAATTAATACTCCATCTATCAAGATTGAATGAATTTAGTGTTTCGCTGGTCAACCAGAAAATAATTAAATAATTAGAAAATCATTTCGTAACATTTCTTCTCACACATTCTAGATTTTTCTATGAGTATGGAGAAATTTCGATGTTTTGCAGTGTGAGGCAAGAGGAGACACACACACACACACACACACACACACACACACACACACACACACACACACACACACACACACACACACACACACACACACACACACACACACACACACACACACATATATATATATATATATATATATATATATATATATATATATATATATATAATATTTTGTAAAACATTTTTCTATATACGGAAAACATTCACAGTTGGCATTGCACTTACAAATATATGTTCTGTTAAGAAGTGCCATATTTTTCAATATAAGTAAAACGTTTATAGTTTGCATTGCACTTTCACATATCTGTTTGCTTAAGAAGTGCATAACATTTAACTTATATGTGTATAGATGTTTCTTATAATTTTTTTATTGTATAGAAATGTTATAATAAAACAAGTAAAAGGTTTTCATGTGTTTTGGCTGCTTAGGTTGGGGAATACTCTTAACATTCTGTCTTGAAGGTAGGTTTTTGGATCTTTCCACTATTCTGAATCTGACTTAATGTGATGCTGGCCTGGTTTATATGCACATTTTGCCAAGCTCTATAGCCAGATCGACGGAAAAGTTCTCCTGCGTGACTATGCTCTTCAAGCAGAGTGTGCTTCGTAGTCTTGAGCATACAAAGACACATCAACAAATTTGAAAAAGATTGTCAAATGATGGGACATTCAGAAGAGTTGTTAAATGTTATCTTGCTAGTGTTTCTGATAATTGTTATCATGGCAAAAGCACGGATACAACAGTTGACCAAAGTTTCCCTTGCTAACCTTCTGGAAGATGCCAGGGAGGAGGTGTTAGAATCATACGGTATTGCAAAGTTCCGCGCCAAAACTCGGGCACTGGTGAAGCGCGATGAAGTCGGCACTGGAGGTGCTGCGAGTGAGTTACAACCATGCATTAAGTCCTTAAAACATGCCCGCAGAACTTTCTGCCAGAATATCTAGTCTTGAAAATACTACTTTGGCTGTTGTTGTAAAGTTTTTTGTTAGTTTAAATACCATTTTATCTTCGGGTAGCTGTTCGCGACAGGTCATCTATGCCGATGTAATTTTTGGAATCCTTGAGGAATTGGAACCAATATTCAGTAAAGCCAGAATATAAAATTAGGATATTAACCAGTTCATAAAAACTAATTTTATTGAGGTTGCCAGTGAAGTAACTGTCACTAACCTGGGTTTGAAAATGTTCGAGAAAAGGCAATCACAAAACCAAGTGATGCAGGGTTTCGTCAGTGAAATGCGAGGATTAGTGGTCGTGTTGGGATACCCGTGTTCGGAAGAATACTTCACACAAATCGTATTTCACAATTTGCTTCCCAAAAATAGTCGCGTATTTTGTATTTGCAACCCGCCCGACAACTTTTTTGAACTGTTGGCTTTAGTAACAGTAGTTGAACGCACATTAGGAGATTGTGCGAATTAAGGGGCCAGTAGCTATATCAGGATAGCAGACAGGGTAAAGGATAAGGTAGGAGTTACATCGACTACAACTAAATTAAGTCTAATTTGCGGCAAACGTAATCATTTTGCTAAAGATTGCTATCATCCAAAGTCTGTATTCTCTGTGGCCACTCTAGATAGCCCTAGTTCCAGTAAAGTCCAAACAAGGTCATGGTTTCCGCAAACTGGAAGGACACGGAGTGAGAAATATAGTGAGGGACATGATAGGTTCCGTGACTATGTTTGTTACTTTCTCAAACAAAAAGGGCACATTAACTCCAAGTGTCCTATGAAGATGAAAGTCATGGGTGACCATTCATGTAATGTCATGGATTTTGAGCAGAAATTTGGCTTGTTGTATGTCCCAATGTTACTGTGGATCAGGTAAGGGTTGCGGCACTGCATGACACTGGGGCTACTTGTTCATTGATTAATCACGGTTTTTGTAGTTATTTGTTTAAAAATATGCCGAAAAGACTCATTCGGGCATGTAAAAGTGAGAAAATAGGTTTTTATCTTCCAAATGGAGGGGCAATTAGTTCGCAAGAAATAGCCTCTTTCAAAATTAAGGTAGAAAATTTTCCATGAAAATTTCAAATTAGAATTTTGCCTGGTTTAAATCATGATCTGTTGCTTGGAAGTGACTTCTTGGGAAAAACTCAGGGCAGTATCAATGTGTCAAATAAAAAATTAAGTTTTTTCTTTTGTCCTTCTAAACCTGTGCACATTACTGCTAATAGTTTTAAGTTTCATTCCATTCAGGAACAGACGCAAGTTTGTAATAAGGACAGTTGATTAACCGATTTGCAAACTGAGTTTTCTGATGTAACTAAGACGCCAATAGACGTTATAGTAAAAAACCCATAACGTTAAAATTAAAAGATCAGGACCCATTGTCCTAAGTGCCTTACCGTGTTGCTCCACCAAAACTAAAAGCATTTCGCAGTATAGTGCAGGAATTGCAAAGGAAGACATTGTGGAATCATCGGATAGTAACTATTCAAATCCAGCTTTTCTTTTGCCAAAAAAGTGTGTAACTATGTAAAAGTAAAACTATGTGTAACTACAGGAAGGTGAATAAGAAAATTTATGTTAACCCATATCCTTTGCCTACAATTGAATCAGTTTTCCAGCATGTTGGTACAGTAATATAATTCTCTGTTTTTGATTTGAGCTCAACCTTCATCCAATGCCACTTGCATCCCGACTCACGCCGTGTGTTGGCCTTTGTAACATCCTGGGGCCAATTCCAGCGGAAAAGGTTACTTATGTGTGTAAACTGTAGGCCCCAAGTTATGCCACATGTATTATTTCAGGGTCTGAGGAAATATCAGTTTTACTTCCTTTTCATCTATAGAGACGATGTTTGCGTTTACATTGAGACCTCTGAGGATCACTTAAACCATCTTCGACTCTATTTTCTTGCCTTGCGCGAATCCGGACTCTCTGTAAATCCTGACAAGGAAACCTGGGCCACAACCTAAGAAAAATACTTAGGTTTAGTGATCTCAGATGGTTAACTGTTAATTGACCCAGAAAATATTCTACCTGTGGTAAATTTACTTGTGCCAAAAAATTTATGTGGGGTTACAAGATTCCTTGGGATGGTTGGTTTCTACTCTAAATTCAATCCCAATTTTGCATACATGGCCGAACCACTGGACGCCTTAAAGAGGAAAAGAATATAATTTCATTGGGGAGAAAAGCAGCATAAAGCATTTAATCTTTTGAAAGAAAAATTGCCTACACCTCCTGTACTACATTTACATTGTTTTGGCAAACCTTTTGTTCTTCAAGTAGATGCCAGTTTGAAAGCTCTGGGTGCTGTGTTATTGCAAACAATAAAATTTAATTTGATTCCTGTGGCATATGCCAGTCGGCTTCTCTCTCACCCAGAACAAAAGATCTCTGTGTATGAGAAGCAGGTCCTAACACTTAATTTACGGCATGAAAAATCCTGTGATTATTAGGAAAGTGCTGATTCATGTTGCATACCGACAAACAAGCTGTGAATTCGTTCCTTTCCATCAACAAACCTGCTGGGCGACTCGCACGGTGGCTTATCCATTTAAATAAATTTAAATCTACAGTACAGCATGTGAAGGGTGGCAATAACAGTGCTGCCAATGCCCTATTATGCATGTTCGATGCCCACAAATTTTGTGTTGATTCCCCTGAAGTGTTAACAGTAATGCAGACTGAGGAACCTGTGTCTGTGATTGAAGCCCATTTCGTTTCTGTTGAAATACAAACAGAGTCAGCAGACCAGATAGTTGCTCTAAGAGATGTTTCGGGTTACTAGCAGGCTGAAGTGCCTGTATCTCCGAGACAGGTTTCTGTAGAAATACAGACAAATTCAGTAGACCAGATAATTGTTCTGGCTATAATTTCTGGCAACAGGCAGACTGAAAAGCCTGTGATTCAGAGTCCAGATTCGGTAAAAGGTCCGACAGAGCTAGTAGAGCCTGAAGGTTTAATATCTATGGGTTCTGGTGCAGAGCTGGCTAAGGTTCTGCAAGATTTTTGCCAAGCATACTTGAAGTTTCAACATCATCAGGGGATAGATCCTGAATGCATTAGCATCAAGTCGAACATTGATGCTGGTCATGGAGGGCAATACAAATTCCGAAGAGGTTTTATTTGTAAAATCGAACAAAAAACCAATATATTCAAAATTTTTGTACCTCAGGTCTTTAGACGGCCAATATTTCGATATTACAATTATTCCAATTTTGGTGGCCATTTGGGCCAGGGCAAAACTGTGGGTAGGATTAGGGAGATATATATTTTTTGGCCATGCCCAGGAGATTAAAGGACTTGTCAAGGAATGTGAGGAGTGTCAAAGATCTACACCTCGAAATGCTAAGAATGTTAGCCCCTATAGTGCTAGCGTGGATAAGTTTCCCTGGGAAAGATTATATTTGGATGTTTTTAGTCCTCTGCCCCAAACAAAACAGGGCTTACTTCAATCTTAATCTCACTTAACAGCTTCAGTAAATTTGTGTTATTTTTCCATTGAGATTAATGAAATCTAGTAAAATATGTAAAATCTTAAGCCAAATGTTTTCCCTATGTTTGGATCCCCAGTCTACATGGTGACTGACAATGCAACTTACTTTGTTTCATCTGAAATGAAGAACCTTGCTTTCTCTTGGGGAATAAATTGAGTGGAAACAGAGCATTATTTCCCCAAGGCATACCGTGTAGAACGTTATAATAGAAACCTGAATATGGTATTGCGGGCCTTCCAAACAGGGTCTCACAGAGAGTGGGATATTCGTTTGTACCAACTCCAACTTGCTTTCAATAATGTGATAAGTAGTGCCACCATTAAAGTGCCATCTGAATGGTTTGTCGGGAGTGCTTTGTTCCATCTCTTGATGCATACTTGGAGGACTCTATGATTTCTTATGGGGTAGCATTGGTAAACAATATCTGGAAGAGGTCTGAGAAGAGGCAACCCACAACTTTAAGTAATATCATTCCAAATTGGCGTCTCATTCAACATACCATAATGTTACTGTGTCTTTGAAAACCGGAAATACATTTTATCTGGAAACACACTATTTGAGCATTAAAGTTGCCCATTTCAGTGCGAAGTTGGCGCCCAAGTTTTCTTGGCCATTTTTTATTATGCATTTAATTTCTCCAGTAACAGTATTGTTAGAGTAATTGAATAGCCCTGGAAGGCAAATAAAGTGCACGTGTCGCAACTTAAATTGAGCACTTCTTAAGTTAATGTACATTGTACTAAAACCATTCAACTGAATGACTTTTTTGCTATAGTTAAGATGTTAGTTGTAATCCTGTGTTATCATCGTATCAACTTAGGGTTTGTATGTATATGTTTTTAAGATTACTGGTGTTTGAAGTTCCCAGGACCGTTGTTATCTGATCATGAACATTTAATTAAGGCTTTTCACTTTAATTTAGGTTTAAGTCGTATTCATCTCCATTTATCATCTAGGGTTTCATTGTCATATACCAGTTAAGATTGTTCATGGACATTTTGGTTATGTTAATTTTCTTATAGGTTTATTAGCGTATGATGGGAAAAGACTACCAGTATTGTTCAGGAAAAGTCAAATTTAAAAAAGGGAGAATTTAGGGATTCCTACCCATGATGAGTTTGGGTTTCTCGAGAGTCCCTGCTGTTGGACCCATTGATGCTGGCACTCATGTTTTTGGTTTGTTTCGAGTCTGGAGCCAGAGATAGACTTGGTAGTGAAGACGTTGTAGTCTTCTTATGGTTTATTCCTGGAAGACTGGTCAGGATCGTCCAAAAGCCTGGCCATCTTGGAGAAGATTCTTGCAGGTTTTGGGATTTCACCGTTACCACTTCTTTTGGCATGGAGAAGGGGGGGGGGGGGATGCCACAAGAGGTCTCATTTTCACTTTTTTTTTTCCTTAGCCCCTCCTCCCACCCCAACACCCACCAAAATGTGCAACGACGTGTTCCATTTCACCGCTCAACCGTCATGACTTGCTGCCTTCACGTTTACAAACAACGAAAAATTTTGTAAACTGAACTCTGTTTTCTTTGCTGTAATTAATGGCAAAATTGTATTTAAATATATGCATTCTTACTTTAAACCACCAACCTGAAGTTCTGTCAACACTTGAAGTTCTGCGATGGTTTCTGTTTTCGACAAAGTAGATATACGAATCGATAGCCATCCTGCAGCACGGCCGTTCGCACACCTTGCACCTAGCGTATTGAGGCTTAAGCAGGCTGCCTCCAGGTGCGTGCACGCATGAAATCATGGCCTACGCAGTTACATGTGGCCAGGAGTTCCGCTATGGAGATTTCCGTGTCATCTTATTGGCTAATCATTTAGGGGTAGTCCTCTCGGAGATAGTGTAAATTTTCGTGAATATAAGCTTCAATAGCGAGATTAGTCAGGGTGAATGGTGGCCCAGGGAGCTTCAAACATGATTTAAGTATGAACCTGTTATATTGTAAGATCTCAGTAGGACCCTTATGGTCATGAGTAGGATGGACTTGCAGAAGTCATAGTCGCACAAACATTATTGGAAAATTGTAAAATTAATCCTAGTCAATTGTATAGAGAATATCAATGGCTGCTAGGAAACATATGTAGTCATTAGGTTCTGGAGACAAAATTATCACTTGCGATTGTAAAATTAATTTTGCAGGAAAAATAATAATTACAATTTGTAATACATATAGCTTTCAGAAGGCTTGAGATATACCTATATCCTATTAGTTATTTTCCGAAATAATAAATTATAACTGTTGAGAAACTACACGGATTTTTAAGTATTAGTGATTTTTTAAATATTTTGTCCTTGTAAAGCCTTTTGATGGCTTGGGCAAAACTTATTGAATTAGTTGTAATTTCAGAACAGAATAACATCACAATTATAATCTGGTAAAAGCCAAGTAGCTAAGTCATACTCCATCTTTAGAGAATAGAATTTAGTATCGCTCTGAGGAGAAAAGATACAGAGTTATTTACTAATTATGGAATTACTTCCTGGTTAATAAGTCCAACACTAAAGCTATTCAATCTAGAAATATGGAGTATGACTTAGCTAGTTGGCTTTTACCAAATTATAATTATATATATAACATATGGAGTTGGCATTGTGCTTACACATTTCTGTTTAGTTAAGAAGCGTCATATTTTTCAATATAAGTAAAACATATACAATTTGTATTGTACTTTCACATATCTGTTTGGTTAAGAAGCATCATATTTTTCAATACCATAACTAAAAAACATAAAGTTTGCATTGCACTTTCAGATATATATTTTTTCATAATAAACACCTAACTTTTATCGTATATATGTATAGCTGTTTCTTATATTCGCGTACTTCTATATAAATGTTAAAGTAAAATAAGTAAAAGTTTTTCATGTGTTTTTGCTGCTTGGGTTGGGCAATACTCTTAACACGCTGTCTTGAAGGTAGGTTTTTGGATCTTTCCACTATTTTTATTCTGTTTTATTGCGATACTGGGCTGATTTATATGCCCCTTTTGCCACACTCTATAGCTAGTGCATCACAAATTTATAGTCAAAATTGTTGGTCGTGGCACAATCCCTCTCATGATGGTGTCTGCATCAGTGTGTCAGAACCTCACACATGCGTGCGTGCTGTCATAAATAAAAACAAAATTTACATCCATACATACAACACCATATACTTGTATTGGATTGAATTATATTTCTTTTCTTCTCTCCTTTACTTCTCTTCTTCTCTACTGTTTATCTTCCTAATTTATACCCAATATGACCATATGATATTGCATGAAACTTTGTTTATTATTCATTCTTGTAACCGTATGGCGCTGTCAGTATTCCATCTGGTAGTATCATTCTCATGTCATCCATCCATTAAAGTGTTATTTATTTATACATTTTGTGTAAATATCATGATGTGCGATCTTATATTTTGAACTTTAACATATATGACTTGCTGCTGTGTCATCACTCTCTTGTAATCTTCGATAGCAATTTTAATCTTCATACTTGTCTTCTGTACACCCTTGGCATTTTTCGTAATATTGCTTCCACATATATAGCTGCACATTTTTTTACACAGCCTTACTAATTCGCACATTTCCACCCTACCATACTCATCTTTAAATTTCCCAACATGTGCTGGGGGGGGGGGGGATGGGTACACACTGGTGTCGAACTCTTACATGAAGTTGAGTTCGGCAGCCAAATCCTAATATAAACCATGGATCTTTATTTCATATATGTAGCTGTCGATGTCCACGTAGGCCAGTTGAAGGTCACCTTCATATTCATTCTTCATGAAATCATAATGGAATCTATTGATCATGGTCTTGGAGGGATACAGTACAGCAAAGCCTACATATATAATGGGTTGTCAAATACAATTTGTTTTATTTTCCATCTTCATCAGGGTTACATTTTCTGTATATATTGTGAGACACTTGAATCTCGGTGTAGCAATCAGTTTCTTGGCTCTTCGTTTTGTGCATGCCAGTTCCATATTCCGATGCTTTTTTTATTTTCTGTTCATTTACTAATCGTAGCATTGTTCATTAAGTTATAGAAATCTTATTCAAAACTGTTGTTCGCTGCCTGTCGTTTCTCAGTATGCAAATCAAAATATGGTTTGAGCCATACCTCTTGTTCAAATTGATGTACCTATGAATTTTTGTTTTTTTAAGCCCATGTTCCAGTACCTGCTTCAATTTCTATAATGCGTAGTTTCATTTTTTTTATATTCTGGAATAGTCATAAACTTTGGGTCCTTCGACCCTGGGGGGCATTCGTTCGAAGACAGAAATGGCAAGTCCTAGTGTGCTTCATACAAAGCTGCGGGGTACTGTACATAGTGTTCCAGTATGTAGTCTGTGATGCTGTCGTGATGCTGCTTCCAAGTATATTTACACACTACGTAACAAAAATTAGATTTTAGAAAAGGTTTCATCAATGGGATATAAGCCTTAAAAGCAGAATAATATAGTTATTTCACTTTCCCTTTTTTAAAGCAACACTTAATTTTTTGACTTGTACCTATAGTTAAATTCCTTGCAAACAGTTTAGCATGTAGGCAGCAGAGTTGTTTACAAGAAGAATAAAAGGAAGATTGCAGTCCCTCTCTCCAAACAACCATGGCTGCATTACTAGGGACTTTATGAAACTGACCATTTGATTGAAGGCGAGTTACTGACGTCCCATCACCGAAGTCACTTCACCTCGACAAAATTTCTCCACACATTGGGAACAATTATATTTAAATAAATCGTACAAAAATATTTGTCTCACTACTTGTATTAGCGTGGAGATGGTGTGGTTTCTTACAGACATACAGGCTTGAACGCAAGTCGACAAATCTGCAACTCCAGGAATTGGCGGGACCTGCGACGGCTGACTGCAATGACCTACAAAGGAACAATGCGCATAAAAAATTAAATATGTACATAACTCTTAATATAGGCACTTGCACTTTCTTTCAAAAGAATTTACTACACGCGACAACTGACAGTGCTGACTTGCTCCGAAGTCGGCTGGCAGACCAAGCACGAACCATTGGCTAGTGGCTGACGTACTGGCTGACAAGCATGACACAAAATAAAATAAAATGTATTTAGTAATTTTCATTCTAACATGTACGCAAATAAATTTTATTTAAAAATTCTGTCGAATAAAAAACGTTAAAAAAATTAACAGCTCTCTTGCAAACAGTCACTCATAATTTTTATTCATGAAATCATTTAAAAATCGATTGCATATATATTTTATGTAAAATATTAAAAGCTATTAGTCAAACAATCATTCACTTACTTTTTCAATCCAAGACATTATTTTAAAAATAGTTTGAATTTATAACTTAATTTAAAGAGCTCGCTGTTAATCAAACAAACAATAATTCACTTACTTTTAAAAATTAAGAGCTCATTCTATAACAAGATTCATTTAACCAGTTATAAAAGTTTACTTGTAAACATAGAATACCTTAGAGAGCAAATACTCAAAGTTTAACTAGAAGGCGACCGTGAATCTTCGCAGTAACTCACTAGATAGAAAATGTCGATGAGGCAGTAGGGTTCCCGGCATGCGCTGATATCAGAGTGAGAGATTGGGCCAACTTCCGACGTTCATATATCCTAGAAAAATGGTGGGAGACGCGGAGTAATTTAAGGAAAATAATACCTCTAGTTACAATGGAATGCGTCATTCATAAACTTCCCGTTTCTCCCGGATTTTATCTATGAATTTTCTCAGAAAATATGTGCCATACAAGGTAATGATTCTTGACCAAGCATTTCCATTGGTTTCTTACCCTCTCTCTTATCAAAGTTTTTTCATTGGCCAACTTCCCCTCCCTCCCATCCCAGCATTCTCACTTACCAGGCACCTTCCCTCCCCACACTACTAATATACTATGAAGAAAAATATATCAGGTGAATTTGTGGCAACTAAAATAGGTTATTAGTGTAATAAAATAAATAGTATTTGAATATTATTCAATTAAAGTTCTGTTTTGTTAATATCATATTTTTTAGGAGGAGGAAGAGGAGGAGGAGAGAAATCATTGCGGTGATCTCCTAGCTTTTAAAAATTGTATTCTGCAATTGTTATCCAAGTTTGGTCATTCCTGGAATTAATTAGTGATCTTCCGAGAATTACTACTACAGATGCAATGTTCATTGCCCTACCACAGTTTTAAAACAAGGTATAGTGGCCACACATAAAAATACATATTCACTTACTCACTGTGACCAATGGCAAAAAAATTTATTCACCAATAAGGTGAATGGCAGGAACAATACATAAAGGCGTGTTGTGGTTCTAAGTTAATTATTTGTTTTTCAGAAAAAAAAAGCGGAAAGGCATTTATTACTAAGAACCATACTACCCTGATTGCAAATCAGTTTTGTAAGCTTAGGAGAACTTGTAAACTAATTCCTCCACCACCATTTGCAAAGTATTGTTCAAGTTGATGGTTGTTCGTGTAGAAGAAACACAGGGGTGTCACAGGGGTAGGGGTTAACCAGTGGCGTGTATTTATGTCTGTCTGTGTAGTTACATTTCTTTTAATAATATTGTAATTATTATTTTAAATATAATATAAACCACAGAAATATTACGACCAATATAGGTTTTATTTGTTACATATTGATTAAATAAAATTTAAGCATGGCCCAATTCATACATATTTCCGATATAACCATATTTAAACACAAATCTCAAACTTAATCTTCTTCCGAGAGAACAGCACGTGAGCAGAATAAACTGCTAGGCAGGAATATGGAAAATATGGGAGTGATATGTACGGAAATAAAGGATGGGAGATGTGTGCTGACATTTGTGTTACCTCGTCGTTCTTAGGGAACAAATCTGTCCGCAGACATTCAGTCTGAACTTTAACTGTTCACCAGTTAAATGTAGTTTATTCAAGTCAGATACTTTCTGTACTCTCTTGCGAGCGAGCGAGCGCACAACACAGACAGTAGTAGGTACTCTAGATGCAAGGAAGGGGTTCAACTACGGCCACAAATCTGTGATATAGAGAAGTCTTTCAAATCAGACCAATACATGTCAACCACGGTGATGTAGCCTAATTATTGATGACACATCCATTGGGGGGGGGGGCGGGGCGACGACTGGCTGTAATTTTTGGCAAGGACAAAAATTTCCGGGCAGTACATCTCATTACTCCGATGTGCAAGGGCGCTGTGCCAAACATAGGATCTTGCCTAGGTATCTTGATTTACGGCATAAATGCCAAGTATCAATTACGTTATTTTAATGTCACTCCCATAAGAATATTTCCCACTAATGCAGGTGGGTTTACTTAATGCCCTCTGTAGTGTCCACAAAACAGCAAGATTAATTTTTTTTACATCAAGTGTTAAACAATGAATTCAATGTTGGTATAATGATGTTTTTAAATAGAACTACAGACGAAAATTTATTACAAGTTTTACAGTAATCAGAATCAGAATTTTTTTTTTTTTTTTTTTTTTTTAAAGGAGCACTGAGAATAAAAATACACACAGTTTTGCTTGAGCTGTGATTTTGGCATCAAGATATATTTATGGGCTAAAATATCTGCTTGGTGACCATGAAACATTCTACCATATTGTTTATAGATAAATATATGTCAGATTTAAATTCAAACCCTTTTTCTTGTTTCGCCATTAGTAAGTTACGAAGTTTGTTCGGAAGCTGTATAATATTAGATCTAATTTGTGTAGATCTACTTTTGTAGTCTTCCGTCTCATAACATTACAATGGGCCTCATGTGTCGATCAAGTGAAATTATTATACAAGTGGGAAATTCTTATTGGAATAGCAGATGAGTTTTTTCTCGGTGATATGCCGATTCTACCTATCCTTGCATTCCCGCGCTGCTCCATTCTCCCCTCACTTCACATTCATCGGTTCACAATGTTAAGAGCCGCCCAACCACTATAAATTATTTGTTCTAATTACGTACCAATCACATAACTTTGTATCCATGTTAGAGATACAATCTCGTTTTCTCCATATTTTTTAATCATATCCAACACCACTCCATACTCACCTCATTTAACCCACATCGGCTCTCAAGACCTCATTAAATCACACACTATATTGTCTTCTTCAGCACCAGTCATGATTACTCTGCAACATGTTACACGTGAACGAATATATTCGGGAATAATATTTTAACAGACGCCCAACCTCGTCACACATATTTTTTCTAATTATTAATGGTTTTTGCTTACCTTCATTTCGTAGTCACTGTTCGGATTCTGTAATATATATTTTTTATGCACACAAAGTAATTAAAATATAATTTGCTTTTTCCAGCATATAAATACAACAGAGTGCATTAAAAAAAATAGTTTATTTTTTAATACTGAATTAATAAATGAGATTTATTGTGTAAACCGTTCGCGCAAAATGATGAAACGTAATTTTGAAATACATATTGTGCAATCTTAAACAAATTATTTTTATTACCTGCATCTTACACGATCTTTGTCCGTGGATATTGCGATCTGTTAAATAAAAAAACACCGCCATGCGATTTATATGTTTTAACTGCTAAATAACTTTGTTTACAGTTCAGAAGTTTTTTTTTAAATATTTTCATAAACCATTAAGTACATATGTTTGCTCTTTAGGTCAATTTTTTTTTGAAGAAAGTCTGTACATAATTAATTTGGTACATGATAACATACACACGTTAATATTTTCGGGGCTCGTGTATGTGTGTAAATAACTTTTATTAGACAGACTGTAATTTATAACCTCGTTTCTCGCATGGAAATAATGAATATTTTGTTATGTTGTAATGCAAAAATATTACCTATGCATTCATGTGATATAAATACGTATTAGAAATACTTCTGCCATCTAAATGTATACAAGAAATAATGTTTTAAAAAATGATGTTTGTTAGTCGTCAACAAAATACATTTAATTTTTACAATTCGGAGAAGTTTCGGAAGTATAGCAGTGTATACTTGTTTTATTATTTAAAACATATCACGCTTAATTCTTACCCAATATTTTTCCATGACTATTACATGCATACTTATTATTTCTTCCACCTTTTTCTGTAGCCCTACTTAAGTTCTACTTCCAAGATACTTCTAGCTTTATCCAAACAAAGCTTAGAAAATTACACCAAAGGACACAATAGAGCGTATTACACATGACGTAATCGCTGAGTAGAGACTATGATGTCACCTGCTGCAGCGTGTCACATCGCGTCGCTGAAGCATGCATGCAGCGCACGGCCTGTCCGCGAGGCTGGCAGTGACACATAGCTGGACTTCTGTACTTTCGCACGCCATCGTGCCAAACAATTCGTCATGCAAGCAAATCATCTTTCTGCTCTATGCATCACCACTTTCTGCAGTGTCGTGGACACGACACGATGCTAAGGACTATTCATACAAACTAACTAAGGCTTGACGATTGCCGACATGGATTTTTAATGCCCCGCACGTGTACGTAATTTCTAATAAAATATGTATTTTACACCAGCCAGTTGGAGAGACATAGAAATTTATGTTCGACCTACAGCGTATTATTTTTCTGTTTCTTTTATATGATACAGACGATAACAGCCGCAAATATAAATTAACTATGTTTAGTAGCTCGGTTGTAAAAGAACGGATTCTATTTCTTAAGCTATGTTTAATGCTAGTACTATCCACTTTTTTATAGTAGACGACCCTTAAATAAAATTGGCAGCTTTTAATATGTACCTCGAGAACAGTCTGAAAAATCATAAATGTATCGGTACGCTAAAAGTAACTGCTATTCTCTTGAACAACCCATACCTTTTTGTAATTACAGTATTCATTATTATAAAATGCCTCATTATTAAGTGCGATGTACAACAAATAAATTTTTAACGGAAAGGAAAAACCTGATAATGTCTCACATTCAAAACACATGGCCGAATTTTAACCTGTAGATACCAAATTGCTTCAAGACATCACTTGCTGGATAATTTGCAAACAATTTACATTAACATGTTTAATGCTGGTCTCATTGCAAGATTACATGATTCTTAAATCTATTTATTTCTGTATTATATTTAATTCGCACATTACCGAAAGTCATGGCTAGTTGTCAACAGTTCCCATAACCTTCGGCACCCATACTAAATATACATAATTATAAAATTTTAAACTGTCCATCTTCTTATATTATGGACTTCATATTTTTAAGGCTGTACACTTTATACTACAATTTATTAGTAAGTCATATAGATCGTCAAAAGTTGTAAACAGCACCCAGGTGTTGCTCAGAACGAAATTGCGGACTCCAAGACTGCTATGATAAATGTTTATTTTACAGACGATGATGAATTGACATCTGCAGAGAGTAAAAATGTTGCAGAATATAATGACAACATAACGCCGGATTCGTAGCTAGTACTCTGGCCCAGAGGCATCTAGCAACATCGCTAACTAACAAGGCTTGGAATATTTCACACTTGAAACATAAAGATTTATTGCGTCGATAGCGCCTATATATAGGCATTTCAAAGGTGAACAAAATAGTGTAAAATTTTTATTTTTTATTTTTAACCCCTTACCGTGTTGGAAGGTAATATATAACAGTTTCAGTACTCAGTACTATTCAATACTGGAGGCATGTTACCTTGTAGATTTCGTAAGAGCATCTATTATTATGGATGCCTGGCATTATGAACTGGTTTGTTGGCTGATTGAGTGATTTATATTAACGTCTGGTATGATATTTTGCTGGTGTCTGATAGTATGATAAACATGTTGGACATGTGATTATTTTGGCAAGGCCAGCGTGGGCTGCGGTATACTTGACATCTAGTAAGAGGTATGAGTGTATTAATTCTGTTCACAGTTAGAAGAGCAGATATCCTGCAAAAATTTAGTGATCTATCTATAGAATTGCATAATACTTATGCAAATAAAAACAAAGTTAAAACAAAAATTCATATATTAATAGTAATGGCGTATCTGCTACTCTGAAAAACTTATTAATTCAGTGGTGTTTTAAAACAAATTTATGTGAGTGCATGTCGTAGGAGGGATATAGTACTCGTTCTAAATGTCCTAACTAATTATCATTTCCCTACCAGTGAATAAGTTCTTTTTAATGTGAAAATATATTTCATTCTCGTGTTATATTCGCTCAGCTTGAACTCAAGGTCACAATTAAAGCAGACAAGTAACTCCTATCAGACCGGCCTCTCACAAGACTGATTCATTTATTCTTGACTCTTGACACTTGACCATGGACTCTTTGACTCAAAATGCCCCACCAAAAACTCCAAATGACATCTGAGACTATTGATGAAGCGGCGTATTCGGAAGTGGTGGGGGAGCAGGTGGTGGTGGTGGTGTTGGATATGTTAGGTTATGTGAAGTTTGGTTAGGTTAACATGTGTCTCAAAGTCCTGACATGGGGTAAAATGGGTGTAAGTTAAAAATGCTCAGTTTCCTACACAATATGAACTTTTTTCTGTCCTACACGAGGTCGCAGTTAAGGCGACTAAGTGGAATTTTTACTTGGACTGGTGGTTAGGTAAAGAGGATGTCGAGAAAAAGGAAATACATCCAGAGTTCTTACAAGATGATTGGTTTTCGTTATCTTAGTTTAAGTATGATTATGGGATGGTGTGTTGGAAAACATTAACAAGTCCTACCATAGAGGTATGAAATATTCTCCAAGTTCAACAGGGTACAAAGTCTGTACCTGTAAATACTGAAGTCTAGGATATTTTTAAAAAAATATTATGTGTAAATAAAAAACGAAAAATTGCGAACAATTGACGTCCATATTATATAATACTAGACATATATTTACTAAAAACAAGTTTTATACATGCTCATAAAAATCCAATATGACACTGGTCATGGACACGTAATCATTTTTTCTGGTGACATATTCTTATCTGCCTGAAAAATACGAATCTGTAATTATGTCACTCCATACACTTAAGAGCTTTATAAAATTACTTATTAAACAATTAAATGAATAAATAAAATACTTCAAAAGGTATATAAGTAAAATCTGAATAATATAAATGTAAATTAAAACTAAAAAATAAAAAACTTAAAAAATATAATAAATAAGTAATATTATATATAAAAATTAAATAATAAAATAAATACTAAAAATGTAGTAAACTAAAAAAAATTATTTATCTGTAAGTAAAATACCTGAAAAATAACTTTTTTATATAAAAATTATATAGTGAAAAATATAAACTTATAAAATGTTTAATATGTTATTAAAATGCTCAAATAGATATTTTTATAAATAAAAACTATGTAATGAAAATTAAAACTTAAAAAATTATTTATATATAAAAATTGCTTCAAATATATTCATATGTAAATAAAATACTTAAAAATTACATAAGAAATAAGAAATTGCTGTCTTTATTGAGACACAAGGTATTATACAGTTGTCTCCAAGCTATATACTACTTATAAACTCTTGTCCCAGCACATATCGCGATAGCCGAGTGTCTAAGGAGTTAGTCTGGTGACCGAAGGTCTGGAACTTCGATCCCGTGCCCATTCTAGATAGTATTTTGAGCTATAAATAAGCAGCGCCCCCTAGCAGCCAATGCCAGAACTAATGTGGGAAACAAACTACAAATATGGCGGCCTTCATGTAAATGTAAAAAAAATTGCGGCCTCCAGTAATAAATGATAGCGAAAAACAATGATGGCGGCTCCTAGTAACAATTGACAAACGAAAACAAAGATGGCAGGTCGAACGGATGTGAAGAACAAATGACCGAGAATGTAAACAAATGACGAACGAATGATAGAGAAAGGAAAGAAAAAAGATAGAGAGAAACGAAGAAAGTAAATAAGGAGAGATAACTAAAGAAAGAGAAAGAAGGAATTCAAAATCTAAAAACGCAGCACTCGGAGAAAACCCTTGGAATGTTAGAGCATGAACAAACTACATACTGGTTAAGAATATGGTGGTCTACGATGGCGGCGTACTGGCCACAAATATGGTGGCATACTGGCTACAAAAATGACGGTCCAAGATGGCAGTGTACTGGCTAGCAACATGGCGGAATCCATTATGTGGGTTGTATAACCGGAATGACAGAGCGGGAAGTCCGGAATCCAATATGACTGCAGATCCTCGATCCTCTCACTGATCCCTGTGTGCTTGATCAGCCAATCCCCTACTGCTGATATCATGAGTTACGTAAAGTTTTTCAGGTTTAGAACAAAACTCAGAAAATGGAGAAGAAACTAATACCACATGAAATTATTAATTTAGACAGTGTGTAAGCGGACACCAGCCAGTCATTTAACGTTAATTCTCTCGTAATACTTGTATGGTAACTCGTTGATGACAAGAGCTCCACACTTCTATAAATTTGCTTAAACTTATCTGATATGTCAAATGACGACGGCAGTTAAAACTACTCCTCGAAGCCGAACTTCGATGAATCTCCGCAGCTGTAGCAAGTACTCTGATGTTACCACTATTACCTCGCTAAAGCTCGTAGGCTTTATATGTGCCTCTATAGCCCATGCACACGTTAACATTCCACATACGCAGGCGGCGAGTTCTAGTTATAAAACACGGAGTATAAGTGTGACCAAAGAATTTTCTGTTCTTGTATTACCATACCAGTCTTCTTCTAAAAAATTAATTTAAATCCTAGTTTATCAGTCGACTATGACTTCACTCAACCATAGAGAACAATCAACAAAATTTATTCTTGCCAAATTATTATTTTAAATTTAAATTTTTCAATGTCTAACTAGTGTCGCCCGATATAACATAAACAAAAATTTAACAACTTTCATTTGCTAAGAAAAAATAAAATTACTTGAGATGTTAAACACAATAGAACTTACCTCTCTGGCGTGTAAACACCTTGAATTGCATTACCAGTAATAAACTTAATTTGCATGCAATACAACTGTCAAGAAAATTAATAAATAATGCAAATTTAACTGAATGCGTGCAAAAATATATCAAACATAATAAATCTCGTAAAGTTCAAACCTAATTTTTTAAATTACTCATAATTACCATACTATTAAGAATAGAAGTATTACAGAATGTAGCTCCATAAACCGAATGTTACAGGCTCAGTGGTACATAAGTGTACATCTTCAGGTAATACGTTCACGCTTTGAGGCCTCTATCCGATAACTCAAATAAGACATTCCTCGCGAATGACCGCTTATCGAACTCTCTAAGGTGTGACATTACAAATTTTATTTGTATTTCATGCTACGACACATGATTCTTTCATGTTAATAATAATGATGTCCGTTATATGGATTGAGCTACAGAAGACGTAATTAAAATAGGATGGCCCTTTAATCGGTTATACCTGCGTTTCCCTCCCTTTCGCCCCTTTCTCATGCATATTTATTATATTGAACTATTTTACAATATAGATATGGTATCAAAATTTCGGCAACACAACACGTGAAAAAAAATAAATTATTAACATTATCTCTGCAATGGAAATGCAACAGGAATCCAAAGAATAAACTTAATATAATTAAGGAATTTTTCACCACAATACGTATCCAACGTTGTCGGAAATAAACACAATATCAAGGGTTGCGAATATGTTGAAGGCCATCCATGAAGTATACCAATATAAACGTCTTCGATTATTGCACTGAATCTCAGATGTTACGTAAGAAATGTAGCACTGCGACACTGAAGTCTTTCTGTATGGAAGTGTATGCAGAGCATATACGGTAGGAGTATGGCGAATTTCATAATGTCGTAGGTATACTTTGTCACATCAGGTTTGACTGAGGGCAAACAGTTTCTATGTTCATCTTTTATACCTACATGATTGATAAAACGTTTCACGTAAACATTGATTCATAACATTGTAAGAAAATAATTCGAAGGTACGACAAAAATACACACACCTGTTTTAACATGACAATATGTAACTAATCAGTAAACTTGGAAAAATGATAATATAGTAAATTCAAGCTCTATTCTGTTCTTAAATTTGATAATTCCAAAAAAAAAAATATTTTTTTTTATAAATTACTATTTTTAAATTTACGAGGAATGGCCAAATTTCCCTGATTTAGGATCACGTTATATCTCAGATACATGTTCAAGTCTAAAGTAAATAAAATCACTTTAATAAAAATGCGTGCTTTTTTCATAAAGAAAGTTTTTATTTAAGACATTCTTCTGAATTTCTCGTTTCAAGTATGGCATCTATTTGTGTTCGATTGTAATATATCACTGCCTAAAGTCTGTTGACGTAGTTAACTAAAACACTAAAACAAATTGGCGATGCGAGCCAAGCACAGTGATACGGGGTTGAAGAACACATCTTACGGATTCCAGCGTAGCGAGAATTAATCGGCGATAAATCCGGCCGTAAACGTCCGGCCAATTGACGGCAGGCGCTGCTGAATATTCATTGACTACGAGCAGGTGCGCTGCCAGCCAGGCCGCAGCTATTAACATGTCAATTGTTGGAGGGGGCGGGAGAAGTGCCAGTCGGTCGCAAAGAGGAGAGTGGGGCAGATCAGCTGGTAAAAGATTCATGGAGGCTGCGGGGACATTCGCTGATCCCTTTAACTGCAGAGTAGAGTTGCATTATAGATAGCGGCCAAGTGTGGGTGGTGTGCTAAACGCGTACACCGCACGTGAGTGGAAACAATGACTACACACACACACACACACACACACACTCACACACACACACACACACACACACACACACACACACACACACACACACACACAATGCTGGTGTCCATGCACGTGTTTCAACTCAAGCTAGCATGCCCTTAGTGGCAGTACGAAAAGTGCATTTATGTATATTTTATTAAAAAGTAATTCTTTAATCATATTTATATACGAAATTTAATGTAACGCCAGTAAATGTACGTCATTTGAATACTGAATTAATATTTTTTTTTTTTTACGCATCTTTCCGTTACGTTATTTTTCATACGTACCAATATGTAAATAAGTTAAGAATATTCATAATTTAATAAAATCAATTTTTTTATTATTTTCATGTATAGGGTTCTTAACTCTAGATGTTGCGATGGCTATCTTATATGTTTAATTGGGTTAGGTCATATAGCTTTCATTTGCAATTTTATGTGTAATTTATTTTTATGTTATTTTTGTCTCATTTTTTTTGTAAATTATTCAGTATTTATTTGTTTGGATATCGCCGTTTCGATGTTTTTTCATGGTTAGGCCGTTGGAAGTGGCTCGTTAAAGGAGTTTTGAAGTATTTTGGTTTTCAATGGTCCGCACGTTCGAATCCTGCCCTGTGATTGGCTGGCACGGTAGGCCCTCTTAGCAGGGGCGTGCCAACTATTCTGAAAGTTAGGGGCGGGGGGGGGGGGAATAGTTGCAAGCAACACTTTCGTAAATTTTTTTCTGGCCTTTGGATATATAAAACAATTGTTTATGTTACACATTATTGATGACTGTGGCATGTTTTGGTTTTAATAATGGGAATTATTCGCTTGTGATATAAATTTCTATAAAAGGAGGTTTATTTGGGGTTAATGCTATTTCCTTAACCACACCACATAATACACGCGAATGAATAATATCATAAAAAAGTAAATAGTTACATTTACAGTGTTTGATTTCATAAAAATTAATCAAACTTTCAATCAACACACAAACTTTACACACACATATAATGGTCTCTGTTTATGAAACACGTAACTCTTATACAGGTATTTCGTCAGCATACTTCTCAAGCAATCTATATACAATTGCCAAAATAAAACAGCACTGCATTGTTCAAATAATGGCAAATCATCAGATCTAATTCATTGAATGATATTAGCAAAATTATATTTTGTAAAGGAAGAGAAAATTAACAAAGTAAAAATAATTTTACAGAAATTGCAAAACACTAAATAAAATTCTTTAATTTAAGTAAATTGAAAATAATGTGCTAAGAGTTAACACATTGTAATACATTTTATTTGGATGCAATGCCAATATTCTATCACAGTTAAACCATGCAGCTAAAAGGATAATAGCAAAAAGGTTAACTTGACAGCTTTACAAACTATTGTCTTGAAAAGGGAAGTAAAATTTCCCATCAACATAAGACACAATATTATACGACCTCTGTTTTCATAGACACTTAATGTTCACATAAATTAATAATATTACACTTCCATGGAAAGCAGCACTTGATTAAATATTTACATTCATTCGCATACCACATTGTACACAACTGCAGAGTGCAGAATGGCAGTAGTAATACTAAGTTACATAGTTCTAATATGGAATTGTTAAAATATTTCAGTAAATGTGAAGTGTCTACACATAATAGCATATATATAGAGTAACTAAACATTTATAAAGCAAATAATTGAACAGAATGGTTTAGTACTCCACCATTGAAACACAAGAACACACCTCTTGATAGTTAAGTAACAAATGATTACAACCATTACTAAAGAGAAAAAAAAAAACAATTGTTTCAGTACGAGTATTGTATGCATAATATTGTAATATGATACTCATATTTGAAAAAAACACCGAATACTAATTTTCTCTCTGCAGTTCTAGTTGTAAATTCTTGCAGGATATCGTCTATGTCAAGTCCAGCCATATGTTTAGAGTGAACATACAACAGCAATAAGTGTGTGAGTCTTTTTGTGACATACTATTTCGCAAATAAGCCTTCACATATTTTAAAGAACTAAATGATCTTTTAGCAGACGCCAAAGAGGCAATAAAGTTAGAAGCAATGCAATTAGACATACGACTTCATCCAAAAATGCTGATGTGTTTTTAGGCTGATTCTTGAATCACTCTGCTAAAGAAGAACCAGAGATGTCTCCTTCACAAACTCGGCCTCTTGTTACTGTTGGCAACATTGTGAGCTGGGTGGACAATTTTGAAGTATTGAAATCGAAATTTCTTTTAAACTTGTGGAAGATTGTAGATAATTCATCTACAGAATTAGTCTTGCATTCTGCAATACTGATCGAAATTTTGCTAGGTGTACAATAGTTTCCATCCCAGGTTGTTGGAATATCCATTGCAACTCATTGCTCACTATGTTTGTCACAGAGAAATACTCTTTGCGGCAATGAATTTGGGCGCAATTGCTGCAGGTGGCGTAGGAGAGTGTGTTGTTCCAGCCTCTTGCGGGAGTTTAGTCTGCCATCTTATCTCAGGAGATTTCCAACCAAGATTATTTGCAGCTTCTTCTGAGCATGTCCTATAGGCTATAGAACTGATATACTGTTCGCATGCTAGCAATAGTTTTCAGAACAATTTCTGCGGACTGTTTTGCACCAGTAGCTGTGCAACTTGGTTTTTGCAGAATTTTAATCATTAGTTTGCATGGACCAAATACGAAAATTGCAACTTTAATGGCGAAATAAGTCTTCATGCAGTTTAGCTGTTTTTGATTGCCCTTCAAAGCAGCTCTTCTCTCATCTCTTACAGCTTCATTTGTTTCAAGCAAAGTCTTAACAGTTTCCTGCACTCTTTTGCAATTATCAATAAAACTTTTCAGAGATTTCACTCGAACTGCCCATCCTGTTAGACAGAAAGGTAGCCACTAGAAGGTGATTCGCTAAGAGCTACAATTTCCGTGCTTGCATATTTCGCCAAGCCATCTTTAGTCCGGAAGTGTCTACTACCCCATGGATCCAACTTCTTTGCCCATCTGGACGAGAAATGCTGTCGTGCCAGGAACTTAATCAGAGCTGACGCATGGACCGTACAACCACATTCATACGACATTAAGGATCATTACGTTATTGCATTTTTAATAAAACTAAACTCACCATTCTAGTGATCTTTTGTTGAAGACATCATAGCCCCCAAAGTAGCCAAATTACTTTCAGAGTCCTGCTTCCCATTTGTAACAAGCCACCAATGACCCAAAGACAAAACTGACCTAGGACACTCCTATACGAGACACAGCTACTGCGCAGCTTATGGAAGGTGAGGGGGTGAGGGTAGGTTGAGATATGGTTTACGCGAGAGACAAGTCACTCGTCTGGTGCTGTAACAGCCAAACAGAAGACATTTTATCTTTGCTTCCTACATTGCAGTTAGATGAATTTATTCTGTACAATGGGTTCGCCCTGCACACATTTTTGTCAACACAAAGATATTTTGATATCATTACTTCATTTTTTTTTAGATAACACGAAATTAGACATTAGTTAGTAATTCCTAGCAAACACTTCAGCGGGTATTAAAAACACTTTTATAGTCACCACAATATGATTTCGTAGGATATTTTCCCCCCAATAACACATTATATATCGCAGCAGCTACCATTTTGTAAGGCACACTTATAAATGTTTATGTGTAGTATTTTTCAAAAATACAATACACACGTTTTCATTTAAGCAAACAAATATTACAGGTTAGAACATTTGTCTAGTTTTCTTACCAGATAAATCACTTGCCTGTGTATGCATCCCAGTTATCTGTGTATATGATAGTCTACGACAATACTTATCACATCTCTCTTCTTGCAATGTAAAACTGTATCCTGTCTTTATGGGTGCATTTTTAGTGCAGCCATACCAGATAAAAGGATCGCAAAATTGTAAAGATGCTTGGGAAAATTATTCTTAGTTGCCCCAAAACCCTCTATTTCCACGTTTGGCCTTCCTCATGGAAGAGGGGGCAAGAGATATTCTCTGCCCCTCCAGCCTAACTTCCGGGGGAGGGGAGACTGGTGTCCCTCTCGCCTCACCCCCCTTCACCCTTGTTCACACGCCACTGCCTCTTAGTAAGCGCCAGCCTGCTCAGCTATGTCGCTCTCTCTCTCGCCATCAGCTCTATAGACGCACGGATATAGTATAGGACGTTCGCTTAGTGTGGGTGAAGTACAGAGTTTATTGTAGGAAGTTAGGATGTTCGATACCTCAACGAACGTCATTTACTGTAGTATTTGCAGCCAGCGATTAAGTTGCGTACTTAGTTCAGCCACTTTTCTCTTGGTTTGGTTGCTATGAGGTAGAGAGTATCGAAACGTCAGTTACGTGTTGAAAATGAAGTATTCCACTTATGTAAGCAACCCGTAGGGTACTCTAGTAGTAGCGACAGGGTATGTTCCTGAGTACCCTGCTACACGTCTTGTTGTGAGAAATAAAGCAGATTTCTTTTGCGAGAGCTGCAATCGCCATTTCAGAATATATATATAGACTAAGTAAGGATACACCACAATGGTTACCATTTTTTCTAGAAGCGTAAGTCGCGACGCCAGTTAGAATCTATAGGAGATACTGTTTTCCCAGCCTGATATTCAACAACTATGAACCGAGATTGAGTTAAGAATCTATAGGAGATACTGTTTTCCCAGCCTGATATTCAACAACTATGAACCGAGATTGAGTTAAGAATCTATAGGAGATACTGTTTTCCCAGCCTGATATTCAACAACTATGAACCGAGATTGAGTTAAGAATTCTTCCTGAATGAAGAGGATTTGTTGGCAGTACTTACGAACGTAATTTTTATTAAACGGTTATATAATTCCTGGAAGCGTGAGTTTGTGAAGAGATTTGGGCGGCTCTTAACAGTGATGTCTTGAGAGCTGATGAGGGTGAATAAGGTGTGCATGGAGCAGTGCCGGAATGAAAGGGCGGGGGGAAACGGGAGATTCCCGAAGCAAACCGCCAACTAACGGCATCGTCCGGCACGATTCTTTCATGCGAAAATCTGGTGACCTGGGCGGGGATTGAATCCGGTTCACCTTGGTGGGAGGCGAGCAGGCAAACAGCTCGGTCACCGTGGCTCTATTCCTGGGAGCATTTTATATAAGACAAGATCAATGTTCTCCCATATCAGAATTCTAGGGATAATAAACGTCTAGGCACGACCACTTTCAGCAGTGTTAGGTCAGTAGCTGTCTTCTAGGTATTTTGCTGAATGCCATTTAGCGTTTTTTTATAACACATTGTCTATTTATTTCTCTGAAATTATAGTTGAAAACAAAAGAAATATTAGAAATGTATAAGGTAAATATGGCAATAAAAATAATTATAATTTTATGTGCAATAGAAATAAGATGTGTCTAGCTCACACACAAAGGCTGTGTAAGTCAGCAAGGGTGATGTTCGATATATGCAGATGTGGTATGGTTTAATACATTATAAAAACGTGACGAGCAGCGAACTGCCGGGGCTTGGTTTTGTAGACAGACGCTCCAGTCGATTACGCCACTAGGACATGTATACCAATACAAGCCTTCATGTTGTATATTTAAAAAGAACCAACTCGCTATGGATCAGTATTTTTAAAAAATGTATTGTATGTGATGTACATCATCCATCAATTGTTCGTGTGACTGACACATTAAACTTACTAGGCAAAGGAGCGTTCTTTTTTTATGCAAAACATTATTTATGTAACCAGTCAGAGCATCAAATACAACGCAGCAATTACTTTACCACAGGTTCTGTTTTAAGTGTATTATGTCTATATCCAACACCTACTTACAAACTTATATAAGTATAGTGGACAATCATTTACAAACCGTGTAAGTTATTGTCACCAATTTCGAACTATATACTGCTTGTAGCACTGATCAATTTCATAAGGCTCAGTATGCCTTAAACCTTCTACAAGCACACTTGCTCGCCATTTTCCAGCCATCGAAGCCATAATCACAAAATTCATAACATACACACCACCCCGACAACAAACAGGATCACTGTGTCAAGCACACCTTAAGCAGTATTATAAACATACTTGCTCACCATTCTCATCCACCAATTATATAATCACAAAATTTACAACCTACACATCACCCCGGAAAACCAATATGACCACAAGGTCATACCCAACTTAAAACTTTTATAAGAATATTTGGTCGCCATTTCCCATCCACCAAAGCTATAATCACAAAATGCATTACATAAACAACACTGACAGAAAACAGAACCAAAGTGTCAAACACACCTTAAGCCCTTTTATAGGCATAGTTGGCTACCATTTTCCAGGGTGTATTGGCATTGAGTTTATTGCCCGGACTGAGAATTATATATATATATATATATATATATATATATATATATATATATATATATATATATATATATATAAACATACGGGCTTGAAAGACAGGTGTTTGGATTGATACTACGTTTATTTCCTGCGTGGGATTCTTGCATTTTATTTACACAAAGAGACTATTGAAACATCATCAGCCTGTGAAAACTAACTCTCGACTACGCCCATTAGCATATACCAAAAGTATTTGTACCCGCCAATGTTATTCCAATGGCTGTTTAGTCGGCAAACCTCCATCACATACGCTTGACTGCGATATTGGATGGACATCCTATATAAAAAGAAGAGAAATAATATTTTTTAAATATTCAGTCCAACAGGGGACACCATAACATCACAGTAAAATTTGACATCATTGCCAGTACCAGCTGGAAACTAAACCCAGCTACTTAGCCAGTTCATTCTTTGCAGCGGAGAAAGAGCCATCGCCCAGGCAGACAGCACGAGCTCCATGTAGCAGGCATACCCAGGTAACAAAATTTACCTGACCTTCACACCCACCGCGGAAAAAAATACACCGTCAAAACCGAATGTTGTAACCTACACTGTCAAAGGTAGGATAAGGTTTGATCCAGACAAAAACTACTGGTGTGTGCGCCTGAGCTTCCTGACTGTGGAATATTGTGTGGACGATCCTCTGGTAACATGTGTTGAGTAATGGGAAAATTATATACATGTTTGGTTCTCATGGGACACAATAGCCATGCCAGGCTTTATAAAGCCTGCATTTGGGAGAGACTGTGATAACGGCGAATGTACAGTTATCGTTTGTAAACCATATATGCTTAGATTTCCTTGCTCAGTAAAATAAATAAAAAATCGAACCTTAAGTGAAGTGAACAAGATGGCATCCACAACACCATTTACTGTCGAGGATACTAATGACAAGTTCCTTGACACATTACAATCAGGGGCATTGTAGTGGCATTTAAAATGCCACTACAATCTGCCAAATGAGTACAGCGGTCCTGCATAGTGCTGTCAACCACCATGAACAATCCCTGTTCGATCTGCAAACTAGGGTGTGTGTGAACGAACTCTGTCCTATTTACAGACAGAAATATTTTGTTGAAGCCAAGCTTTCACCATCATACTTCCTGAAGAAGCACGCGGCACTATATTAAAAAATGTAAGCAGATAATATTCGTGAACGACAATTGTCTGTGAACCAGGAATATCTACACGGGAAATTGTTATAGTCCCTTCAAAACATTAATATTCTTTAATGTGTTGAGTTCATGTCTAAAGAAAATTGTAAGATCAAAATGTACCTGATATAATATTTTCTATTTTTTCTTTTTTTGATATGTGAATTTTGTCACCAATTGTGTATGCATGTATGTAAATAACAAAAATATTAAAAAATATCCCATCTGCCATAGCTATATACAAAACCAATATACTCTTACTAGCAGTATGCAAAGAAAGTTTAACAAACAAGCAATAGTGAAACCTTATATCTTTATATATATAATTCTTCTGTGCGTGTGTATGTCACTGAACTCCTCCTAAACGGCTGGACCGATTTTGATGAAATTTTTTGTGTGTGTTCAAGTGGATTCGAGAATGGTTTAGATTCACAATTTGGTAAAGAGAGGGGGAGAGAGAGGGGAGAGATAGGGGGAGAGAGAGTGGGTGAGAGGGGGAGAGATAGGGGGAGAGATTTAAGCCATATGTACAGGACAACGTCTGTCGGGTCCGCTAGTACACATATAAATTTTACACATTGTTAAACACAAAAGCATCACTGCATTTCTCATGCCGATCGATACCTAACCCAAGCTTTGTTACATAACCACAAAAATGACTACAAATGCACCTGCATAATTACACGTAATGCATTCGCCAAATCCATACACTCTTCCTAAGACAGTTAGCTCACGAATTAACTCAGAGTACATACATCAATGTTAATAACCCAGAGTCGATTTCATGTAATCCATTCAGATATACATCACATAGCATAAATTCTAAGGATTCCTTACAGGTTCAAAACACATTAATTTTTATATCTATTCCAGGAAGACTGTGTTTATGAGGACTGATATGCTCGCGTACATTTCAGAAAAATAACGTGATTAAATGTTATCGACATAGTTTAATCTTTTTAATTGATAAAACACCGAATACATTTATAGAGAAACTTAAAAAAAAAATTGTTGTATATGTTAGGCCATGGGATGCCATTTAGACTTACATTGGGAGACTTGAGCACTCACTTCATAACCCATCAAGAGTAAATATATAAGAATTCGAGGAAAAATAACGACTACCTAGAGAATGTATTTACACAGAAGCAGTGTGTACATTTAGGTTCAAGAACCTTACAAGATAATTATATTTACATAGTAATTGCATATTAATCAAACTAACCACCATACTGATGTCATGAACATCCAAATGCAAGTAGCAGGTGTGTAGCCAACTACCCATCGACCGATGAAACACAACGAACGAGGACGGAAGACAACCATAGGATAGAGGACCTACTCCTTGCTCATATTACATCAATGGTTACTTATAAGTAGTATGTACGTATTGAATAACTAACATGATAAATTCTGCCCTAAATATACATCTTACCAAAATCAATGCTAACTTTCGACTAACATGTTTGATATTGTCCATAACATATGCATATAATATGTTGTAACACATTACACAGCATACATTTTAACAATATGTCTTCCCAATACCTATCTCACACTGTCTACATCTTCCGTACCGCATTCATCGTCTTTGTACCAAATTATCTCAGATCGTTGACCAACAGAGAACTACGTAATCCCATGATGAACCCTACCTACAACAGTCTGTCTTCATCTCTTAACGCAAGAACAACGGACTTGCGGAAATGATGCAAGTGGGTGATTTAACTAGGAAGGTTACACAATCCCAAACTTATATATATATATATATATATAAAGTGACGTGATATCAATTTTTTTTATTCATAAACTTTAGCAATGACAAATTCTACACAAACCTGTATGTAATCACTATTCTAAAAATCATAGAAAAATAAACAGGCCTCATGTCTTATGCTTAAAAAAAAAATTGACTTAACTGGTATAGGTTGAAAAAAAAATTCTGTACTTTTAACCTAATGACCCATACATTTACCAATCAGACTAAACTTACAGAAATATCCATTAAGGATAACTAAGATATTAAAATATTTTTCAAATCCCAGAGAGAATAAGTTGCTGTATTGCTTAGAACTGCAACAAAGTTTAAAAATATATACAGACTTACTTCTACTACAGCCTCAATATTGGTATTTACTTTTATAGTATCACATGCTATGCTTCAAACCCCGACAAGGGTTAATATGAACATACCATTATACTAATTGCATATTAGTGTTAATTTAATATAACGTAAACAACGTTCAATCATCATATATAATAGTTTAAAATTGAAAAAAATACCATTCTCTTCTAAAACAACCTCCCCAAAAGGTTGCCATGTATATAATGATGTAGAGATTATCTCTTGAAAGGTATATGCGAGTATGGCCAACCAACTTGCAAAGGAGTGAATTAGCAACACGCCTGCATAACCAACATTCCTCAGCGAGACCTTTTAGTAATAAAGCTTTTTGAAACATTCATCATTCGTACAACACTCGTCCAAAACACAAACATACACACACAAACACAAACTAACATCTCTCCACATTCTCCACCTTCACCATTTGCTGCCAGTCTGCTTTAGATAAACACATCAACCATCCGTACCTTTCGTAAACAAAAATAATATAAAAGGGAAGAAAATATATTTAATAACCATCCCTAGGTAACTACAAAAATATTAACAGTTATAATGCAATAATTATTAGAAATATTTATGCTAAATTCCTTTAAAATGCAGTTTCATAGACATCCACATATAAGAAATAAACATCACACATACCTTAGTCGTATATCTGGCAAAGCCAAATACTATATTTGTACCCAATATTTGGAAGGATGTAGGTTAAAACATTCTACTACCACTTACCTATACACATACAAGATACTGTATTCTATTTACTAAAGAACATTTGGTATAAGAAAAAGTTATGTTAGAACCATCCCACCTTCTACACGCCATTCTCTTATCATCTTTGGTCATTTATTTTTCAGACATATGTATGATAATTACTTTGTTTTTTTTTTTTTCCACGTCCCAATATGTCAATGCTTTATTTACCGAAAAATAGAACTCACCATAAATCACAATATTATTTTTTTTCTATATGGGCCATATTTCTCCTAACATAATTTGATGACATATCAACCAACTATATAGCCCAAACCTCTATCTACCCATCGAAAATTGTTTAAAACAATTTATTATTTTTGGAATGTCATGTCATAGTCGCTGCTAAAAAAAAAAAAAAAGACCAAACATACATTTCTACATAATCTTCAAAACAAAATATTTTAACTTGTAATAACCAAAAACACCTTATCGCCACCTACAATTCATTCCATTACATCATATCGATTATACCAAACACTTCCTTTCATAACATCCTGTACAACAAAGTAATCATATAATATTTCCTATGATTTACTCCAGCAAATTACTCTGATAAAAATTTTACTATGCAATAGCAAAACACACACACACACAATATAAAAATAATATCAACACTCATACAGTATGCAATAGTAAATAATCGAACCTTTTATAAATCTCATTTCAATAGACTTTATAATCAAACAAATTATGCTAATTTTTCAAAACAGAAATATTAACATTATAACCATCTATCTGCAAGTGACTCTCTATTAAACATTACCAGCAAAACTAACACATCATACTGACTAAATATTGACCATCGAACCATTCAATTAGACTAACTTTACCAACACACAACCAGACGATAACCAACACTCATACTATTAGAACATTCCTATCAAATACCCATGTGAAAAATATTAAAACTAAATCCCTGAGAACTATATCATCATATAATAAAAGACACTTGCTTTTAGGAAATTTCGAACCAACCCCATCACATTATAGAATTTTGGAAGTCAATACTAATTTCAAACATTCGCTCTATACGTATAATCAATTATTACTAAAATAACTATAATATATAAACACAAGTTTTATTTTCATCCACCTTATTAAAGGATACTCGAATAAGCTGTGCATTTAGAAATATGCTTAGAACTCGATTTAGCACTATCAGAGAAGCATACTTCATTTTCAAACAGATACGATCCCATACACTCTCAAAGTGATTGCTACTTGAGATGGGAAACATTGGATATCTTACTATAGTCATGCAAGTATCTCCATAAACACATTCAAGATATCCACAAGCAGGAGGAAATCTTTTATTATTATAAATTGGGTTTGCATTCCAAACATCTTGCATTAATTAATACAGGTTGTCCTTCCTTTATTCCCAGATGTAACTTTACAGGAAATAAATAAATAAATATATATATTTATATAGTATGCAACTATTAGAAAGTAAATTATATTTGAGGACAAAATGAATAAAATCCATAGTATTCCATACTCTTTAACATTATTTCACACACTTGTCAAAATAAAAAATTATTTCTTAGACTCAAACATATGCTCCATTCAAAAAAATATAATTATGGTGACTGTTTTTGCAGAACAAATCCTGTTGCGATCAGTCAAACAACTCCGATTCGCCTACATCACGCCAATATTATCACATGGATACATCGTGTATGAAGAGCTGAAGATACAGTTACTAGCTTCTTGTGGTCTAATGCTGGAGCTAGTTGTCACAGTCGTCCAGCGATGTTTGCAATCACTTCCCGATGAATGACAAACATTACCTATACAATTCTTCTTATGTCTAAACAGGTGATCATTGTGGTTCACCATAGCATCACACTTATTATCACAATCGATTGCCTTGTATGCTGGGCTGAACAAGCAATTACTGCTTTCATGTAAATACAGATTACTGTTTTTAATAAAATTATTTCCACAATAACAACGACACCGGAATGCTTGTAGCGAATCTCCAGCATCCATTCATGTTGACGATGTTAAGACGTCGACTGATGATTCCGTGTCTTCATATTACAAAAGCATACACTATCACTAGATTATTCCCTCTCTTGATGACAACCCTTCTATCACAATTGCCGAAGAAGTGAAAACATTCGTACAGGACACATGCTTGTATACAAAGGATAATCAACCCGCTCATTTTCTAACCTGAGAAGCCATCCATCAAACAGCCGTTATCTATTACACTTATACATATTTCAGTGTTGAAGAAACCTTTTCTTTTTATCTTGTTACATAAACACTCTTCTGTCATGCATTACACCAACTCCTTGATGGGGTGTATCACAACAGTACTACATCCTTGAAAACACTATAAATGGGAGACAACCAACAATCTTTTCATCCTGTTGCGGATAAGCGGGTGGATGTTTGTAAACACAAGTTATTTCATGTTATGCATACATGCCAACAATCTTTTCATCCTGTTGCGGATAAGCGGGTGGATGTTTGTAAACACAAGTTATTTCATGTTATGCATACATCAAAAGGAACTCTTTGTAAAGGTATGCGAGCTCAGCTTTTTGTCGAGTGCTGCAAGTGAATTAAGCTTTCCATATGACACCACAATAATTGATAGAATTTTATAGCCACTCGGACAACACGCCATCATTTTTAACTGAGTCTTCGCGATGACAGAAATAAGTTTATAATAATTTGTAACAGGGAGACACACACACACACACACACACCTCTCTCTCTCTCTCTCTCTCTCTCTCTCTCTCTCTCTCTCTCTCTCTCTCTCTCTCTCTCTCTCTCTCTCTCTCTCTACACACACACACACACTGCTTCGTAATGTCTAAATATTGTATAGCAGAGTCTCAAACAAAGAAAGAGACCTCTTACTGCAACAACAGACGAATTGCGAATGAACCAGAGAGAACTCGTGCATCTATATAACCTCGCTTTCTACAGACTCCAACACCCCTCAGTCTCCCAAAATACCTTACATCTCCTAGAAAGTGTTATGCCTGCCACAGAAACACTTCCTTTTAAACCATAAAATCGAAGGAAACTTGAAGACCTACATACATGTTAAATGCTTATATACTGCTAACAATATACAATTTACAGTATATATTGACCATCTCAAATGTCTCAACATCAGTCTGAAAAAAATAACGTCAGGCGTGGGATTCGAACCCATGCACCGACACAAGGAACTAGAAATTGAATCCAGCATTTTAGACTGATCGACCAACCTGACATTTTCAGAAAAATTTTAATTTTATTGACAATTGTTAACCTTATCCCTAAATCATATCATATGATCTTAACCTTTCTTACCAACTGTTCAGAATCTACTGTATAAAACCAAAATAAATCTTACTCGAATAACAGACATACTGCGAATTACACCATATTGACTGTGACAATATAGATCTGAAAAATATCTGTCAGGTGTAGGATTCGAACCCATGCTCCCCTACAAGGAACTATAGCTTAAACCCAATTTCTTAGACCTCTCGATCAATCTTATAATCTGTAACTGTGTACATTTCAGAAGAAGTTTGTATATTGTAAAGTGCTAACATTACCCTTGGATGAAATAGTGTGATGATGTCATAGGATCTTATCATTTCCTGCCATCCCTTCAAAACAAATACATACACAATGTTTAGAAATATGAAATAAAAAAATTATAAGATATTGTCACTATGAGAGCACTATGAGAAAACCCAAATGCACATTCAAACAGAAGAAAACACATCATATATAGTGCTATCTTATAATTATATATATATTACTACCACATAAAAAATATGTATTCCTATCTAAAGTTGTCACTAAAAAGTGTATGATTATTTAAAATAATAGAAATTTATATTGGAACTAGGGGCCCAGACTGTCACCTTATTTTTAGTATTGTCACGTGCCTAGAACAGTTACGATATTATAAATATTTGTTATCATACAAAGACTGAAAAAAAGATTATGTGAAATTAACTCAACCTTGGATATAGATTTATCCACTAAGCCACTGAGGACCCTCTTGGAATCGCTCCATCCACTAAGCCACTGCGGCTCCACTTGGAATCTATCTATCTACTGAGCAACTTAGACCCCATTATATATATATATATATATCCCATTATATATATATATATATATATATATATATATATATATATATATATATATATATATATATATATATATATAATGGGCTACTGCGGCCCCACTTGGAATCACTATCCACTAGGCCACTCTGGCCCTACTTGGAATCACTCTATCCACTGAGCCACTGCGGCCCCACATGGAATCGCTCTATCCACTGAAACACTGTGGCCTCACTTGGAATCTCTCTATGCACTGAGCCACTGTGACCCCACTTAATTAACTCAACATTGAAGCGAGATATTTAAAATAAACAAAAATTATATTCCATTACCTTCATATCTGTATGCAATAATCTCTATGCATTAATAGAAAACTTTCATAGGAAAAACTAATTAAAAATTAGTTTTTAGGGTCGAAAGTCATGATTGCTTAATCTGGTCTTGCTGAAATTCGAACTTGGCCTGTATTTGACCATGAGGATTCGCTCTGCAAAATTTGAAGAATTTATGTTGAGTTTCAAGGGACTTAGAAGTATTAAAGAAGGACAGACAGACAGAGATAGTCTCCTTATATATAGGATACTTTACTTAAATTTATATATTATACAGTTTGTGATTGTGTAACCTTTCTAGTTAAATCACTCACCTGCACCTTTTCCACGAGTGTGTTGTTCTCACATTGAGAGATGAAGACAGTGTGTTGTAGGGAGAGTTGATCGGTTTATGTAGGTCTGTTGGTCGATGACCTGTGGTGGTTTGGTACAGACAGTGAACACGGTATAGTAGTTGTAGACATAATGAGATAGGTATTAGAAATACATTTTATGTAAGTGCATGTTGTGTATTACGTTACAACATGGTATATGTTTAGGTTATGTATAATATCAAACTTATGTTAGTGGGAAGTTAGCTTTGGTTTTGGTAAGATTTGTATTTAGGATGGAATTAAACATGGTTGTTATTCAATATGTAAATACAGCTTATGAGTGACATGAACTAAATATCAAGCAAGGAATAGGCTCTCTATTATACAGTTGTCTTCCATCCTCGTTCGTTGCGTTTCATCGCTCGCTGGGTATTTGGTTACACAACTTCTATTTGCATTTGGATGTTCATTACATCAGTTTGCTAGTCATTTTGTAAGCAGTTAATACGAAGATATAATTACTATGCATGTTGCTTGAATCGATAGGTACATACTACCTGTGTGTAAATACATTCTGTAGGTAATCATTACCTTTTATGTGAATACATGTTATATATTTACTATTGATGAGTGATGAAATGAGTGCTCAAGTCTCCTGATGTAAGTCTATACCACATCCCATAGCCGAACAACTTCGAAAAAACCTTTCACACTACTCTAAATATGTTTTAGGTGTTCTATCCATTAAAAAGATTAAACCTGTGTCGACAAAATTTATATCATATTATTCTTTGGAAGCATGCAAGAGCATATCAGTCCTTCCCAATACAGTACTAATAGAATAGATATAAAATAAATGGGTTCTTTACCTGTTTGGATTTGTTAGGACTTGCTATGTGTGACGTTTATCTGACTGGATTCCAATATATCGTTTCTGGGAAAATAATATTTGTATATATACTCTCAGGTAATTTACGAGCCGACTGTCTTAGGAATTGAATATGTACGGAGTTACTGAATACATGTATAACTATGCGAGTGCATACATAGTTATTCGTGTGGTTATGTAACAAATCTTGTGTTTAGTTTCGATCGTCATGAGAAGTGTGGTGATGACTTTGTGTTTATTGGTGTCTAAAATGTATATCAATAAATTAGCTTTAACTATTGCTCGCTAGTAAAATTTTCATTTGTGTACCACTTTTGATAGCAAACTGGTCTTGAATATACTTATGGCATATAGGATATTTTAAAAGAATGTATGTTATTTTATTTACATACACTCACATTTTTACAAAGAAAAATTAAAAAATTATAAAATAAGATGCTTTTCGTTCTTACAATTTTTTTTACACATTAAGTCAACATATTGAAGTCTATTAATGTTTTGAAGGGAAAAGCATCATCTTCTGTGTGGATAAACATGACGGACACACAGGGTAGGATACCTGCTAGTGTATTCACTGGTTGTGTGTTCCGTATTACCGTAACTGTTTCTGGTAGAGTCCATACTATATGTTTCACGGTTCTAGATAAGTACCATTTACGAACATATCTGCTTAAATTTTTTTACATATTCCCATCTGTTTCTTCAAGAGGTATGATGGTGAAAACTTTGCTTCACTAACTAATTTCTGCCTGTAAATAGGACAGATTTCATTCGCACACACCCTAGATTGCAGATCGCTGAATGGTGGTTCATGGTGGTTCACATCACTATGTAGGTCCCCAGTAAACATTTCAGCATATTGTAGTGGCACTTTAGATACTTATTTAAGCAGTTTGTAATGTGTCAAAGTATTTTTAATTGGTGCAAGTAAATCTAAGCATATATGGTCTCGCATGACTAACTGTACATTAACTGTTAATACATTCTGTCACAAACAAAAGTAAACATGTATCCTCAACACGTTTTACCAGGGGATCATTCACACAATATTCTACAATCTGGAAGCCCAGGTGCACACCAGTAGTTTTGCTTAGGATAAAACATTTTCTTACCTTTGATGGTGTTGTTTACAGCTTTTGGTATTTACAATGTAATTCTTTCTGCAGCAGCTGCAAAGGTCAGGTTTTATGGCCCGAAGGCCGGCATTTTCTCCATCCTCCCGCACCGTGACTGTTCTCTCATGAGTAAGACAATGCTCAGCACTTTTTCCTCTTCTCTTTTTAGGCCATTCACTATTATTTTGTGCCATTACACGATATTTTACTAGTTCTTTCTGCCTTTGTATTATCGAAGCCTTAAGCCGTGTAGCCGAGTAGCCCATCATGGGTCATCGGAAATTCGCTTTTCTTGCCACTTGTCGAAGTCCTCTAGTCTTCTACCATTCTTAGTGGCAAACTCTTCCCAGATATTATGGAGAGCTTTATCATCCATGGCATTTTTTGGTCTTAAGTGCCATGCAGCCATTGTCTGATGTCTTTGGTCTTCAGACATCCCATGATTACATGTTGGACTGTGCCATCCACTCCACATACATCCAACATTATAGATTGCACGAGCTGGAGGCTGTGTAACCTTGCCTTGAAGTTACCATGCCCAGTAAAGAGTTACTTGCTGTAATGGTTCACATTGATTTATTTATTCTTCATTCTTGCCCTGGTATTGGGCAGCCACTCGTACGTGGTTCTTCCTTTATCTGAACCATCCCATACGTCTTGCCATTCTTGCAAGATATTATTCATGATATCTTCCTTAACTTAATGTGTCAGTCCCACAACCCTTACTATCACCATTGTGATCCCCCTGTACTTCACCAGAAAATCTGCAGGTAGCACACCCACAATACCAGGAATGACTCATTCGGAAAAGTATTGTATGCCTTCGTTACAGCTAGCAGTGCCACCCTTTGAGCACTGAGTTTCCTCTTGTGATATACTAACTCAGCACTGTGATACCACATCAAGCCCCATAAGCCAGTATACTTCCATACTCTTCTCTGTATAGAGTTCTTAAGGTTTTATATTTATGTCCCCAGGACGTATTCGCAATACTCTTCAGTTTTTGAAACACAGCCACTGCTTTTCTTGACACATACTCAATGTGTTTAAAGAAGCTCATTTTGTCATCCATGGTGACTCCCAGGTACTTAAATTCATGCACATTTTTCACTCAGCTCCCCCTGAAGCACATGGTCGGTGGTCTCTTCAACATTCCTTTTGACATCATTGTATTGGTCTTCTCGATTGAGAACCTTAACTTTATCTTTGCAGACCATTCCCATATCTTCTGCAATATTATTTCGGCCTTGTATTCTAGAGCTCTTCTAGAGTCACTAGTAATTACCACTAATCCATCATCTGCATAGCCGAAAACCGCACACATTGGTGGAAGACCCAGCTCAAGAAATCCATCAAAAAGCATATTCCATAAGATTGGCCCTAGTACCAACCCCCTGGTGACATCCTTTTGTCCACCTCTTGCTTAATTGTATGTTTCATCCATGACTCTCTGGTTCTGAACATAGTCCCAAGCCTTCATGTCTGTCACTGTTATGTCCAAATATGACTCTGTATCATGTGACTGCGAGATATATGTTGGTAATTCCCCTCCTTCATTAACTATACCTAAGTAATTCGTAATAATGAATTGACTGATGAGTTCTCCTGCCTCATCTGTCACAGGGGAATGCCACAACTCTGACTTGGCATTGACATCAGCACCAATCACCATTGGCTTGCTTCTTAATGTATCAGCCATTATTAACCATATATCCAAGTGCATATTTGTCTCATTCCCAAACTGAAAGTTTGAGGAAAACAATCAACTTTCTATATTGCCCTTGGTGACTTCTATACAGACATGATGAGTGTTGGATACACTGGCCATCATAGATACATCCATATTCATGTTGGCCCTCAGTACTCCAGTCTGGTGACGAATCCTGCTTGTGTATACGGTGCCTCGCAGTCCCACAACAGTATCAAATGGTACATAAGGCTCTTGGAACAGGACTATGTCCAACTCATGCTCCATCATGATCCTGTTCAGCTCTGCGGCGACCACTGCTGACTGCTGCATATTCAACTGCCAGTATCTGAGTGTGCTATCACAGTCCATATACTATTCTTGCAAGTTCTACAGACAGGGTCTTCTGATATGCAGGACAATAATTCGAGTCCACCCTATGCTCATATGGTTGTCTTTTCTTGTGGAAGTGCTTTCTGCACTTTAGGGTCACACTCCAGAACCACACTGATCCTGTCCGTATCCATTCTCCCATTCCTATGACTGATTGTATCAGCTCTCTTAAATCTTTCAAGGATAAAACACTCACAATCTCTCATGCAGAAATTCTGCCTAAATTTTGTCTCAAATAACTCACTGTTATCTTAACTTCATGGTATATAATAAACTATCACTTCGGGGCCCCATCTCTTGGTGGCCTCAAGTTTTAAAACCAGTTCTTTGATATTTTCCATATTCTTCATCCTTCATAGAGTATTATTGTCTCCTGCTTCAATCAGGATTCCACCATTCTTTATTCATCTCAAATTCTTGATCTGAAGCCCTTCTGACTTCGGATCAAATCCTTGTTTTAATTTGTCTCTGGTTTCAGTACACAAAGTACCATTTTTTTCTGGATAAACCAGCAACACATTCTTTGCAGGTTTTGGCTTAATGATTCCTCTGCCCGTTACTTGTGCATAACTTTTGATTCCTGGAAATTCCTTTTGTATCTGCCAAGAAACCTCTGTTGTAATTGCTTGCCTGAACTTTCCATTTTGCTGCAATTTGCCAATTAGTTTACCATTTTCTATCAGTATTTTGTCCACATACCATTGCAGAAAGGAAAATACAAGCCAATTTGCCTGTGTGCCTTTGATTTTGCTATTCTTATTCAATAGCCAGTCTATTATAGTTGAGACCAGCTCTCTGGCTTCCTCATGTGTTCTTTCCATTTTATTTTGTATCAGTTGGATAAAATTATCCTCAGGCAATGAGTCACTCACATTTTCCTTTTCTTCAAAGCGTAACTACTCCTTGGTCTTAGACGTTTCCCCTTTCAAGATGCCTGGAGCAGTATCAGGAACCACTTTTTTCATTGCCGCATCGTATTATAATGCCTCAAGATCCATTTCTGGAGCAGCCGTCTCGAGAGGTGTCATTCTCGTCTCTCTTGCCAGTTTCCCCTTTTTGCTGACCAGGGTGAACTCGTTTGCTTTTCTTCTTACTGATCATAGATCAGCATCTTCATCTGATTCTTAACCTGAAGAATCTTCAACGCCTTCTGATCCTTTACCTGGCACCACTTCCATATACTCAGGTTCTCCTTATCCTTTGCCATCAGATCCTTCATGTTCCTCCACTTCCTCGTATATTTACTGCAGTCTGTAACATAGTACATTATCTTCGATATCATTAATGGCATACCAAATTTGTTGCTGCCATTTCTTGCCTTTTGGTGTTACATCAAACTGCCCCCCTATAAAACTCAGTGTCCAGTAGGCGATTGACTGACATCATAGTACAGATTTTAGGACATTGCCCTGATCAAGAAGCCCGTCCAAGCCTTTTCGCCTTTCATTTAAAGGTTTCGACTTCACACTCATACTCAACAAAAGAGTATCCTTCATTGAGATCTTCACCCTGTTAATTGGGCTTGAACCTGACACCATTGTTTACTTCCATCAAAATCCTGGACGACACAAATCACAATAACACAATACACAGTTAAAGTTCAATTAATTATATCCTAAATCACCCATGTAAATCACACTCTGCCCTTCTGCCAATTCCTAGAGGACCCACCCTCCTGGGCCAGGGGCCTTAGTCCAAGGCCAGCACTGTCATTCGCTCCCTCATAGCCATCTACAAGGAAACTCAGAGAGAATGATGGCCACACAAACTCCTGGTATGAGTCCAGTTGAGTGATTACCTTGTAATCTGTTACTCTACCCGGTCACGCAGTGGCGGGGAGAACAATGCCGCATCACCTTCTAGCAATTACAGTTCAACCCACTCTCAATTCACCAATCAGATCTACCTTGAGAGACCACTTCACAAGACGATCCCACTATGGGTTTCACTCGGGGCGGCACCATTCCACATAGTACCCATAGAAAACATAACTGCGAAGGTCAGGTGAAATTCGTAACCCAGGTAGGCCTGCTACACGAAGCTCGTGCTGCCTGCATGGGCAATGGGTCTTTTATCAGATGCAAAGGACGCCATGGCATAGTCTGGTTTCTGGCTGGTGCTGGTGAAGATATCACATTTTGGCTCTTATGCCAATTGATTCCTGTTGGACTGAATATTTTAAAAATTATTTATTTCGTTTTTATATGGTCAGTCCATCCAATATGGCATCGAAAACATGTGAATGAAAGAATTTTTTGTCGACTAAACAGTCGAACGAACATGTGACATCATTGTAGTACATACTAATTCCATCATAGGATGATGATGTGTCATTAGTCTCATTGTGTAAATAAAATGTAAGTATCCTACATGGTAAGCGAACCTAGTATCAATCCACTTATCAGTCGCCAGAGCCCACGAGCTAGGAAAACATATCAAGAATATTTTTAAAAATGATCTCTCTAGGCAATGAATTTAATACCAATCCATACTGTTAAATGGTTGCCAACTGTGCCTATAAGACGGCATAAGGTATGTTTGACCTTGTGGTAATCTTTGTTGATGGGATTGTTGTGTTTATTGAGAATTTTGGGGTTATATCTTTGGTGGCTGAGAAATGGCGACCATATATGCTTATAAAAGTGTTAAGTGTGTTTGACCTTGTGGTCCTGTTTGTTGTTAGGGGTGGTGTGTATGTTATGAATGTTGTGACTATAGCTTCGGTGGATGGGAATTGGCGAGTAAATATGCTTACAAGTAGGTTTAATGTCTCTTTGACCCTGCGGTCCTGATTGTTATAATGATTGGTGTGTATGTTATGAATGTTGTGATTATAGCTTTGGTGGATGGGAATTGGCGAGTAAATATGCTTACAAGTAGGTATAATGTCTCTTTGACCCTGCGGTCCTGATTGTTATAATGATTGGTGTGTATGTTATGAATGTTGTGATTATAGCTTTGATGGATGGTAATCGGCGAGTAAATATGCTTACAAGTAGGTTTAATGTCTCTTTGACCCTGCGGTGCTGATTGTTATAATGATTGGTGTGTATGTTATGAATTTTGTGATTTTAGCTTTGGTCTGTAAGAAATGGCGAACAAGTGTGCTTATAAGAAGTTTTAAGTTGTGTTTGATCCGGCGGTCCTGTTTGTTCTCGTTGGTGGCGTGTATGTTTTTAATTTGGTAGTTATAGCTTCGGTGGATTGGAAATGGCAAGCAAGTATGCTTATAATAGTGCTTAAGGCATTCTGAGTCGTATCACATTGATCAGTGTTATAAGCAATTTCTATAGATCGAATTTGGTGACTCGTAAATGGTTCATAAATTACACCTAACTATGCTTATAAAGGGCTTAATGCTTACTGAACCATATCAAATTGATCGGTGTTACAAGCAATAACTATAGTTCGAATTTGCTGACTATAATTTAAATAGCTCGGAAATGATTGTCCACTATGCTCATATAAGTTCGTTCAGATCGGATATAGACATGCAACACTTAAAACAGATATAGTGGTAAGGTAACAGCTGCGTTGTATTTGATGCTCGGACTGTTTAAATTAATAATTTTTAAATAATAAGAGACACTCCTATGCCTAGTAAATTTAATATGTCAGTTGAACGAACCATTAATGGGTGTTACATCTTTTACAAATAATTTTTTTAAATACCAATCCGTATCCAGTTGGTTCTTTTTAATAAACATTGTTAACATTTTTACTTGTTACCATGTCCTGGTGGCTCAATCGACTAGGGCATATGTCTATTAACCCAAGCTTCAGCAGTTTGTATGTGGTCACCTCCACAGCTTTTTATAATATATTAAACCATATCATGCCTCCATATAACGAACATCGCCCTTGGCCTTCGGCCAACACCAGCGCTCTTAGCATTCGTTGATAATATAAAGCGACACTACCACTGCCTAGCAGACAGTTCGGGAACCAAGCTAGCACTCTGGTGGCCCTTAATTTGACCTTCCACGCAAGTGTGTATATAACAAGTATATACTTGTTAAGTGAGTACTTGCTACATATGTATGTGGTAAGTATGTACTTGATCGATTACATAATTCTTAATGCAACTGCTTTGTCCCAACACTCAGCATCCGTCCTGCATCTGTCGCCTGGCATACACAGGCCGATGTAGTATGTATGAGTGTTCGCATTTCCCCCTCCACCTTATTCTTAGTTGTGACCCAGCTTCAGTCGGAGTATGACGTCTGTCCCTCTCAGACAGTTGGCGAATAAAGATATGTTATTGTGCAACATCTTTCTCCTGCAACCAACGGGTGATTACGTAATTCCAATATTAACAAATAATATTTTATATTAAATATCTTTAGCGGTAATCGAACCAGAAATGGCCTAATTTCAAATATAAAAAAATTCATAATTTAAAAATAATTATGACGAGGGGAGTGGTAGTTACACACGGATTATATTCTTCGTAAGAGAGGTTCAACAACAATTACGTACATATAATAATTAATTGGAAATATTAGAAACAAACCACATCAATTTTTAAATTAAATAAAGAGAACATAAATAAATCAACAGTCGCTATAACTTGAGTACCGGCTATTGATTGGTTTTATACCATAAAGTAGTTGAGGACTACCAACAGTTTGGCATAACCTGATATGTCACACTTACTACTGCGTATATAAGATGGGAGAACTTGATATACCCCTAGCACTATGGCATAATTTGATAATAACTCTCGATGCAGTGCATATATAATGGCAAAATGTGATCCAAAATAGACATATTAGCTTTTGCCATTACCTGGATTTTAACATTAGTGTTACTTATAGTTGAAAATCTCATAATGTGAAAAAGGGTTTCATGAAAATATGCCACAATACCCCACATTTAATGTTACTACTTGCGTGTACAAAACTATATATATTTTTTTTATGGAATTATAACATAGGGCTTTTATTTAATGTGTACTTAGCCGGAGATGGAGGATTTCGAAAGTATGAACATGAAATATTACAGCTTTGACTCCGCTAATGTCAATACATGCCCACCTGGTGAATTATACTAATACTAAGGGTTGTCTACAATAATAGCATGGCAGACTATAATAACAAAAGTAAGAGAATCCTTAGGAAAACGTATAAAACTGTTGCATATAAGCGAAAACCCCATCAATAAGTGAGGAATAACGAAAACATTTTAAGTTACACAACATTCTTTGGAAAAGAACAAAAAGAAACAAGTTTAGCAAGCAAAACGTGCACAGTAAATAAATATTCGGGTAAACAAATGGAATGGCGTAAAAATGACGAATGCAAGAAGATTAACAAATTGGAGTGAATACACAAAAACCGCAGTGAAAAATCTCCTTAGTAAGGGATATTTGATGAAGATATTAATTACATAAACAATAACATCATGTTTATCAAAAGAGCAGAATTAAATAGTTATTTTTGGTATACATTTATTCAAAATGGTGGTGGTGCAGTCACACTTACCCCTACCCGCCAACCCATACGTCGCACGTTTATGGAGCTGTTTTTTGTTTTTTTTTTTTTCCTATAAACTCGTCCCACGCTATTACAGAAAGATGGATATGGTGTACATATTCATGCTTATTACGTGAATATCGTGTGATATATTACTATTGGAGAAAGATTCTCAAAAGCACACTAGCTATAATGACATATAATGTATGAAAATTGATCTTCAAATCTATTATCATGAGGTAAAATTTGGATTTCAGTTTAATGGTTTCATTTGGATATTAATGTTAATACATACTTTTTAAAGCTCAACAAAGTGTCACTTTTTTCTCTTATAACGTGTCACAGAAACGTACGTGACAGATCATATTTATAATGGTGCTCATTCACGGGAGGTGTAAGTAGCTCAGTAGGCCTGGACTTCCGACTTACCGCCACACTTCCCCGGACTCAAATGCCCGTCATTCAATGAATTTACATTCGTTATTAATTTTGTACTTTATTCCAATCATAAAAATTTAACATCTATTTCTCCATCCCTGTTGCTAAATACACAAACTACCGAATAATTACTACTTGTTAAACATAGTACCAGTGTTGCTTTTTTAACTTATTGAAATATGTTAACATTCTATAGTCATTATTACCAGATTGTGTTGGTAGACATCTAAGAGCATAGAATCCTTAGGAATCTGTCTTTACTAACTTGATTGTTGTCTGTTTGAGGTTCAAGGAAAAGGCTTCAATTGTGATAATACGGGCGTTGATTTTACATGGTCTCCGGGTACGGCAAGCGTTCCTGTAGGCATCATTAATTCGGAAGTTTATTTTATAGGACTTCCTAGTATAAATAATTCCCAAATTTATTCAGGAAGGAATATTCTTTGAGTCAGAGAATAGTAAACAGCTGTATACAACATAGTGTTGGTGTATTTAAATGAGATTTCGGATCCAAGTGTATCTGAAAGTCTTCCAATTAGTACAACAAATGACGGCAGGCCAACCCTAAATGGTAAAAGTGGGAACCGAAAAATTCACAAAGGATAATTGAGTAGTATTCATATACAAGAAAATGGAAACTCGTCATAAAACAATTTGTCCCGACTACATCATGTTTCAGGATGAAATTTTATACGAAATATATTAGCACCAAGAGAATTCAATGAAACCTCCAAGGAAGCTCACATCAGATTGTTTCAGGGAATTACTATATCAAAATCGAAAACCAAAGTAAAGGAAGAGGAGATTGTGAAAATAATAACACGCATATTACGGAGTAAATGCATTTATGTATTATCAGACCGTATTGTTTACAGTTAATCATCACAGCTGCGTCTTGCAAGCTTACAAAGATGTCCATAAATGTATCCGACTACTTCCACACATTTGGCAGCGCGCTGATGAACCGTGCGTGTTGATCTACGTAGCTGAAAATGGCTATCCTTCATTTCTGTAGCGGGATGTACGATACTGACAAATAGTTCCTCACGTTCTCGTGCAGTCCTTTGGTAAACAATGTCTTTCATCCATCCTCATGCGCAGTAATCTAGTGGTGATAAATCCGCCCATATCCTGTTCTCAGATAAATGCACATTGAAGTGTTCAACCACAGCACGGTTGACGTATGAAAGTATGACTTCATGCTGGAAGATCATACGACTTTCTTGTCTACGTGATGTCTCCAAGTAATAGTGGCAGTTCTTCTTGCAAAAATCGCTCATACACCACACCAGTCAAGCGCTCCGGGAGAATGAGAGGCCCAATCAGCTGACCGTGTAGGACGTCACGCCACTTATTTATGCGTAAATGGTGTTGAAAACTCCTTTCCACTGTACGGTGGGTATGCTGATTAACGAATTACTCTAAAAATATCGGTAATAAGATCCACATTTAGATTACATATTTTTTCTTAATTATGTAAGTAATATGCCCTACGAGTGGCGGCAACTCCTCGTGAATCAACCTTTAGACATATTTGTTTAATATAATAAATATTTTTAGCAAACAAAGTTACGTTGAAATTTGTTTCGTCAGCTCAAAATAAAAAAATGTTGATAGTGTCGCCATTTTGAAAATAAGTGCCTGACTTGTTCAAAGGATATCAGTTAACATGGATTGCCATAGTGCTAGTGCTACTTGAAACCGAACTAGGGGGCAATCTGTGGTTTTTTCCACACATATGTAATAAATGTGTCACGGTTTCATGTAATGAAATATTGTATGACGGCGTACAAAAGTGACTTTATGTGTACACATTTAGAGTCTTTAATTCTTACTACTAGTATACATAGTTAAGTTGGAATTAATTACATGCTTTCGACGATATAGCATGTTACGGTTAAATAACAATACGGCCACCATTGTGACAATACGTGAGGAACGTAGGTACTTACGACATACCAGTATACATCGAATGCAGCAGTAATACCTATGCTAAATTTAGTAGGAATCGGTATGTTGTTTCCCGATATGTTACTTGAAATTTATTTCTACCTGCGTTTACCCGCGGCTTCGCGTGCGTGTTTATAGGGATAAGTAATGAAGTTTTGTGACACTAAGACACTATTGTGTTCTCTTCCGACTGAGTTTCTGCTACTCCGCTATTGTGTTCCCTACCCACTGATTTTCTGCTACTCCGCTATTGTGTTCCCTACCCACTGATTTTCTGCTACTCCGCTATTGTGTTCCCTACCCACTGAGTTTCTGCTACTCCGCTATTGTGTTCTCTACCCACTGAGATTCTGCTACTCCGCTAATGTGTTCTCTACCCACTGATTTTCTGCTACTCCGCTATTGTGTTCTCTACCCACTGAGTTTCTGCTGCTCCGCTATTGTGTTCTCTACCCACTGAGTTTCTGTTATTCCACTATTGTGTTCTCTACCCACTGAGTTTCTGCTACTCCACTATTATGTTCCCTACCCACTGAGTTTCTGCTACTCCGCTATTGTGTTCCCTACCCACTGATTTTCTGCTACTCCGCTATTGTGTTCTCTTCCGACTGAGTTTCTGCTACTCCGCTATTGTGTTCCCTACCCACTGATTTTCTGCTACTCCGCTATTGTGTTCTCTACCGACTGAGTTTCTGCTACTCTGCTATTGTGTTCTCTACCCACTGAGTTTCTGCTACTCCACTATTATGTTCCCTACCCACTGAGTTTCTGATACTCCGCTATTGTGTTCTCTACCCACTGAGTTACTGCGGCCCACTATTTTGTGCTCTAGCCCCTGACAAGCTGCGGCCCTACTGTTTGGTTCTCTAGCCACTGAGCTACTGCGGCCCCACTATTGGGTTCTCAAGCCACTGAGCTACTGCGGCCCCACTATTAGGTTCTATACCCAGTGAGGTACTGCTCTAGTTCCTAACCAGCTGCGGCTTCACTATTGACTTCTCTGCCCACTGAGCTTCTGCAGCCCCCTTATTAGGGGTTCTAGTCACTGAGCTACTGCGGCCCCACTTGGAATAACTCTAGCCACTGGGCCACTGCGGTTTTTTGGAGGGAAATATTTACAGCCCATAGAGAAAAAGAAAGAAATGATAATTGACGAAAAAAAACTTTCACATTGTTTTTTAATGCAGTAATCAATCCTAAGAAAAGATTAATCCAACACCTATTTACAATAAGAATTTTCCTGAAGGAATAAGATGTTTTCCTGGAATAAAATGTAGCCCACGTTGGTCCGTTTTGACGTGGAAAAAGGACAAACAAACACAATTTCGCATTTATATAGTAGTATGGATTAGTATAGCGCTATCTTGCAAAATGGCTGACAAAAGAGGTTCTGTGTAGACAAATTTAATTGTTGCCATATATACTGTTAGCATACAAATTTAACATAGGTTAAATGGTTTCGGCGAATTAGTATGTTGTGATAAAATGGCTAGATGTTCGTCATTATTAAAATAAGTGTCTGACATTCTTAAATCACACATTTATACATCAAATGCCGCAGTACTATTTGTATTCCCGATTTGGTAGTAATTGTTCTTTTGCTTCCTGAGATATTCAGCCATATAGAGCTATCTTTCAGAATGGCCGACAAAAGTGTTTATTTCTAGGCATATATGGTACTTCTTATAAATAATATCAGCATAGAAATTTTTGTTGATATTGATTACACGGTTTTATAGTTAGAACCAATAATCTAAAAAAAAATTGTATAGATGCTATTTAGAAAATATTTACTTCATCATTTTGAATTAATTACATTTACATGGCCAACCATGAAGAGTTACTTGAGTGCATATTTAGTATAAATTATTTGAGCAGTTTTCAAGATATAACATAAATGATTCAATTTTTTATGTGGGGCTATCTTCCAAATTGGTTGTCAAACAACAATATCCACATTTCAATTCAATACTTACAACTGGCGCTGTCAAAACGAAACAATTTGTTCAAATTGTTTCAGTTGTTTCCGAGACATTACGAAAATAAAAATTGCCGTAATTTTGAAGGTAAGGTCCCGGTGTGGTCTAAAACTATGCATGTCAGATTTCCTTAATTCGTTTTATATGTGTACTGATATAACGTGTTAAAAAATTGAAAGTGGGCGACTCACATGCACACACATATATTCATACACACGCACTCATACACATACCATTTAGAAAGTAGGATAACGAAACATAAATTTGCATCGCTTACCATAACGCTACTTGCATGAAACATTTGGTGGCTATCAGTTGATTGGCCTCCTAAATAATGGCATTAAAACCTTATTTTCTTAAACGTGACTGTGTTAGAAAATTGCCTAAAAAGACACTTTGTACACGATGTTTGTATTAAATACTTTAATGATAAAATGTTATATTGAATTTGTTTAAATTGTTAAACAGATGATGGAAATATAAAAAAAAATATTTATATGGAAGCCATTTCGAAAATTTTTTTCTGAACCCATTCAAATCATTTGACTTTGCGTGGGATTCTACAGATGTGCAATATATGGTAAACATTATTTAAGTTGTTTCGGAAATACGCCAAAATGTTTAATTTACCTACCTACAATACTTTGACAAAAGGAAAGGAAATGAGGATCACTATATGCAAAATAAAATGTATGCTTATAATTAATATTGTAAGCGTACCAAACTTGATTAAAGTTTCTTGAAACGTTTCATAGATATTACGTATTTATATAAATTATTTATTTTAGTGGCATTTAAAAAATAACAGCCACATATAACACATGCTAATTTACAAACACTACTTTAGCACTAATTGCATGAAATTTTGCTATGAATCGGTTGATTAGTTAACGAGATATGGCATGAAACCTCCATTTCCTGTGACAAAAAGATTATGTATTAGAACTTGCTATTATTGTCATACAAACAATATACGAAGTTAAATTTAAATATCTTGCAGAGTTTCGGAGATATAGCACACTAAGCTAAAATGTTTGTACAGGAACCTTTCGGACTTGAACACTTAAAACATACCTGTACCTAAATAAATATCGCCCATCAGATTGACACTCCTTCGCCAAATTGGAAAGAAATCGGTTTGATTGTTACCCGATATATGATATGAAACCTATATTACTTCTTGTGGGGTTATGTGACAAAATAAAGCAGAAATAAGACTCATTATAGACAAATATGATTGATATTGTAGATACTGTCAGCATACAAAGTTAACTTGAATTTCGTTATGTACTCCTTACATCTATTTCGAGCGAAAAAATTTATATGACGTCCATTTTTAAATACATGTCTGACCCTCTCAAAGTTTATCAGTTTATATGACCTGCTATTGTGGTACTTGTTTGCCAAACTTGGTAGAAATCACTTTCCCCGGAAATATCGCATAATTGCCTACAAAATAGATTATGCATAGACCAATTTGATTGTTCTAGTGTATACAGCCAGCATAGAAAAATTATTTATGAATAATTACATGATTTCGACGACATAACATCCCAAATTAAAATAGCTAAATGTCAGCCCCTTTACAATAATAAATTTCTTACTTCCTTAAAACATATAAATTACCATCACGTGAGTAGAGGGAGCAGGAGATTACTAGGATATAATTTATCCAAAATGGCAACAGTGGAGTCGCACATGAAGTTCCCTCACCCTCCCACCCTCCTGGAGGTGAAATGTACCATTCTGATGATTACCTCCCCCCGCCCCCTTATACGACAAATGTGTGTTCTACCAGTCTTATGGCTTCACCCTCCCTTCCTCTACCTTCCATGTGTACAGTAGGTGGAGGACACGAGTACTGGCTTATAATTTATTCAAAATGGCGGGGATGCAGTTGCAATTGCCCCACCCCTCACTAACGCTGCACAGGAATTGTCCTATCCCAACCCCTTTAGTTGTTGTCTAATGGGTAACCCCTCCCCCTGCAATGTAGCTGTCCTCCGACACCTCTGTATGTGTCGTCTGACGGGTACCCCACCCTCTCCAATCAGTGTGGGACTACCGGAAATTTCAGGAATTGATTTAGCGGATGCTGACTGCCTACCAGAAGGTGACTTGCAGCCACCGGGGATGGCATTATGATATATTCTCGTACATGTTAATTACATGTTCTCCCCTCGATGGTCGGAGAGAGAGTGAGGTGTTATCCCTTCGGCTGGCAAAATCTTACTGACAGCGATGCACTTTGTAGCGGCAATGGATTGGCCATCCACAATATTTAACAAATAGCGGCACCTGAACCACTCAGCCGAGGGGTTACGGCTGCGGCGCCCCCCCCCCCTCCCGCCTCGCCAGACAAGCCCAGATTTCCAGCAGCTATACTACATGTAAATTATCGGAGCCGACGGCCACGAGGTTCCAGCGAGGCTGAGATGTGACGAGGGCATCATACTTATCCAGGCCTTGAGGAGCTCAAGCCGACAAGGACTATAACTCCAGGGGTGAGCATATCTGGTTTTGCAGTATGGTATAAGGCTATCTATCGAGACCACATTAAACGGTAATCAACGGTAATTACTTAACTACTGGCAAGGATTGGCAGGTCTTTATAAAACTTTCATACTTCCTTCAGTATGAGAATACAGACAGTGTGTAAGGATTAGAGTAACTGTAAATTATCTGTATGGATTAATTTCTCTAAAGAATTGTATTAAGAAGTGTGTATTGTATTTTAGAGAATTCTCGGGTTGCTTGTTCTTATTTATCAGTGAGCTATGATCACCAGTGTACATTTTTCCCTTGTGCTGCATTAACTTAAGTAACAATGGAATAATCTCTAGAAAGAGAGTTGAACATGTTAATATACAGTAAGGGATCAGGTAGGCAAAGGGAGATGCTACATTGGTGGATACACCTTTCAGCCCACTTCAAGCTTATGCGAGTAGGCTTTTATCTAGGAATTATTTTCATAAGTTGAGCATCATGCTATCCCATTGCAAGCAACATATCACAATCAGCGTAGGGCGGATCAAATGTCGCTGCACTGCATGCAACCACAGCGTGCTTAGGCATAGTATTTCAGCAATATCCGAAGTGTGTATTTCATTGTCTCCCTACGCGAGTATGTTCATGTTAAATAATTTTAGTAGTTGGTATACGTAGCTGTGTATATTTTATTGCATTTTTTTATTTTAATATTAACAGTCTTATAAATGAATAAACACCAGAATGAGTTACAGACGTTCACTTCCATGTGGTTAGGACAAACAGTAATTGCGAGAGTATGCAAGGTTGGTTACGCCAGGTCTATCAGTCTGCAGTTTGTGATGTCACGACAATGGCCTTGCCAACTAGCGCATTTCGATGTCATGCCGCCGACCGCCGGTTCATTGAAACAGATTAAACTTGCTTCAATTGTAATAATGCATGCCTACCACTCATTCCTGCATGTTGAAACAATTGTTTCGTTATAAGCCAGAAAGACTCCACTTGTTTTGGTGTGATTTCGGAGTTCATTCAAAATCCTTATTTTCTTTGCATTAAGAAATAAATTTATGTTACACAAAGTGCGTGTTTACAACACACAAGAACACATACACCGTTACATCATACAATAACCTCAAAGTATTTTATGGAAACATGCAGTAAATCAACAAAATCATCAGTAACTAAATTCCTTAAACATGTGCTGATAGATACAACAGAAATAGAACATGCTTTAGACACCCATAATAAACAAAGGGGATTGCTAAGAGAAACCGCACAAAGCACATCTGCAGCAGAACAAAATCAGAGCTTATAATTTTCATGCAGTACAGGCCTGGAACACTATGACAATGAAACACCACCACTCACACAAGAAAACGAACAATCCTAAAGTCCTAAAGTCACCAGGACGACTTTCGTGGTTTTAATATAAACGTCGAGGTAGAATCAGAAACCCACCAACCAAGTACTCTTACACCCCCACCAAACACTCACCTATATATTAACACAGACACACAGACAACCCCACCCATTCCACACATCATAAAAAACCCACCACCACAAGCACCCCTCCAAATCATTGTACATCAGCCAGAAGAACTGCCATCATTCTCAGGTGGAGTAGGGAAATCATAGCAGAATTTCTAAAATCATACAAGCCTGTAACATATATCAATAAATGGAACGAAACAGAAAAATGTTAACATCTTAAATTTCATCTATTGGGAACTGCCAAGTACACATTAGACAATCTCGTAAGAAACTACCCTGCTCAAGTCACATGGCAAGAACTTCAAACCACACTCAGAAACAATCTCCACAGCTGAAGTCACAGAACGATACAAACATCTCCTCTACACAAAATGCCAAAATGTAGGAGAAAACACCATGCGGCACATCGAAACTATGAAATACTACAGACAGAAATACAATTCCCACATTTATGATCAGGAGTTTTTTAATGTTCTGTGGAAGTCCTTGCTGCCATCAATAACAGATAAATCAATAGGATTATCTAATGACATACTAGCATAAATGGTTGAAAACCTTAAATGAATTGAAATCGGAATATACTGCTGCAATCAGACACTAGCACAAACCCGTCACAATCCTGATTCCAAATGGTTCGAATCCGAAATAACAAAATTGAAGGAAATAATTGCGGAGATTTTATTGCAAAATCGGAAAACCAGACACTACTCTCATACAAACAAAGAAACAAACCCACGCATTAACTTTCTTCAACAATCACGACAGTTTCGGACACCACAAAACTGAGGCTATTTGTATGGCTATTAACCCTGTCAGTTATCAGAGGAACAGAACCCCCATAATTATTATTAAGGAAAGTCCTACAGGCACACATTAAACTCAGGGACCACATTAGTATCATAGGGGCATATCTAGCTTCCAAAGAGGGGCCTACCAAAGTAGAAAATCACAACCCAATAGTTATGTTTCCCAACAGTACGAACCACACAAATATTACAATACACGAGGACATAACACTACAGTAGAGTATGTCCATGCTCTAATCAGCCATCAAAACACTTCTAAACGAGATGGTAAAATGTGTCTTTCCCACAGATGACAAGAACTGCAAAGTTCGAGATGTGTGCCTGGCTATTTTTAATAAAGTTGTTCCAAACAAATCACATTCAGAAACTGTCAAGTTCAATTCACACAGCGACCTGGATATAACAAGTAAACCGGCCCCAACCCAGCAATGAGGACATAACATAAAACAAAATTTTGAAACACACACAATGTCAACAATCGACTTCACACCACCGAAAGCAACAGCTAACGTGGTCAAAACACAAAAACATTCTCTTCAGCGAATTGTGTGTGCATCGCTTCCCGAGCAGCAGAAAAACAAATACGACACTCTGCCCTGCCCCGAGATTGAGGTCAGCATTGCCACACCGCCACTGCCGCGCACCAAGAAGCATAATGTTTGACAATTTCCTGCAAAACGTCCAGCAGACAGAAAAAGTAACCGGCTCACATAGCCTTGCCCAAGACACCTACGCACTATATTTCTATACAGGCCGCAAAGCGCACCATTGCCCACTGTTTCCACAGCAAAATTCTGAATTTGCTACAAACATTGGCTACCACTTTAAAAGCTTCACAAACGAATTCAGGTTTGCACACGAAACAATTTATCTAACTCAGGAGACACAAAACAACGTCATTGACAATGCCGAGTATTATCAATACATTACTCTTCAGGTCAGTGATGATGAGCCAAAATTTCATAACTTCCTGAGCAGGAGTGTGCCTCAATCTAGAGTAAATCAACATTTGTGCCACACCACCACACTCAATTGTCAACATGCTGGCCTCCGCACATCGACACCATGCATTGTTAAAATAAAAGGAGAGAATAATATGCATTACTCGACACCGGGTGGCAAGCACGCTTATTTCAACACAACAGCACCATCCTTTCATGGAAAACATTACCTTTGTTGGGGAAACTTCATTACTGGCGATGACGAAATTTAAAACAACCATTATTTTATGCATTTCAGGTAACACTTATCTGCAGGACTTCTTAGTCATTGACAATTTAAAACAGGATATCATATTAGGTGCCGGCTTCATCAAGAAATATGATGTAATTTCTATCTTGAAGCATAATATTATTTTTATAGATGCCAAACGACTCTAACAAAATATTGTAGGTACCAATTCACTCGGCAATAGCCACAAACGACACCACTGCATTGTCTCAATCAATTAGACAGCATTGAATATGACCAGAACATACAACCTAAGATCAACTAAAGCTTAGACAGCAAACAAACTGCAGCTTTTACTGATGTTATCAATAAATATAAAGATAGGTTTGCAAATAGCATTTTGGAATTGACAGAGGCAAAAAATTACGAAATTAAATTTTAACTTGATACAGAGAAACCTATAGCCACCAGGCCTTATCATAAAGTCCACAAATTTATGACGAATTATTGATGCATATTATGGATATGTAAAAGACAGGTATTATTGAAGAAGGCTGACTCACCTTATCCTGCGCCGAGTATAGTAGTTTCCAAAAAGAAAGCCAGGTTAAGATTCTGAACACATTTTAGAAAGCTCAACCAACATTTAACCAGGGTTCAGTACCTCTTACCATGTACTGAAGATATTCTAAATGCATTGCAAAATTCACACTATATTACCAGCTTAGATTAATTTTCTGGATCCTACAGCATTCCAGTTAGAAAAGGGGATCACTATAGATTAGCATTTATCACAAATAGTGTTGGACACTACCAGGACAAATTCATGTCAATGGGTATATCACTCTTTGGACCTCTCCACTGGACAGCAGCCATAGCCTATATTGACGACATATTTATTTATGGAAACTCCTTTACAGAACACATTGCCGATATAGAGAAATTTTTTGAAAGATTGTGCATGTTTGATGTTAAGGTCAGCACTTATATGTGCACATTTGCAGAACAATTAGGTTATCACTACCGACCCAGACAAGGTATGCACTATTGAACACATGGCACTGCCAGCTTACATTAAGTAACTGTGTACATTTTATGGCATGACATCATACATTGGACGGTATATAATGCACTACGCTAAAATAGCCCAACCACTAATTGACCTCACCAAACATAACATACCCTACAAATGGAAAGACCAGCATCAAAAGGAATTCATTCAACTTAAACTGGCCTATATTACAGAAACTTGATGTACACAAAAGCATTATTATAGCATGTGATGCAAGTAATAATGCAGTAGGTAGTACGCTCATGCAAGAAGACCCTCAAACAAAGCAAAGTAGCATTATCGCATTTGTCTCTAAAAAATTATCCCTTAATGAATTTTGCTGGAATGCGACTGAGAGATGCTTAGTAATATTCGCTATTTATGTAACCACTTTAGAATATATTTATATGGACATCACTTCATAATGGAGATTGATCATGCCAGCCTCAGGTACTAACGAACTATGGCAGAGCACAACATTCATATACAAAAGATGGTTATTGTGCTCAGAGAATACAATTTCGAACCACACATCGTAAAGGGGAAATTAAATACCTTACCAAATGCATTAAGACGAATGACGATGCACACTGGCATATATACACAAAACATTACAGTCAACAACCCCATATAAAAGGTAAAACACCAGATGGTAAATTGTGCATCACTTTACAAAGCCTTAGCAGAATGCATCTTACAAGACCCTGAAAAATACAAGGAAATTAAAAAGAGCATTGTAAAATATACTGCTAACAATTGGGCAGAAATAAAAAACTTCTTCCAAAACGACTTACAATCAAAAGATAAAGCCAAGGTAGCAAAAGTTATAGCCAATGAAGAAATTTTTCCCCATGTACGCTATATGAATAATAATAACCTTCCTAAATCAAGTAAATAAACAAGTTATAATGGAAAACAACCCAATAAGGTAGAGACACACTGTATTGACTCCATTTTGAATAGCAAAATTATCATCACTAACAAAAATGGACAACCACACTTGTTGCCAACATATAATCACGAACAGGAATATATTAAAATTTATGATGACTCAATTTTACACTTTTTCCCTATAGTTGTTATCACATCACGCTTCATACAAAAATATGAGCGCGATCCTCACATCCTACAATTGAAACTCGCATTTTTAAACCCACAACAGGCAGATACCAAACAACGCATACTTCGTCATCGATATGGTATAACAGCAAACGGAGAAATTTACCTCAAAGTAAACATGCCACAAGGCCCTACGAAATTGACATTAGTATCGCAAGTTTATGTAAATGAAATAATACAACATCATCATCATGCTATCTTCGGGGTGGACATTTTGGTGTCTTTAAGACTCTTCAAAAAATCAAACAAGCCTACTACTGGGACACAATGAACGCAATGTCATAAATTACATATGCTCATTTCCAGTATGTCAGAAGACTAAAGCACCTAATTCTAAGCCTATGGTTAAGATGACTTCAGTTCAGCCCCAGCCATTATTTTAAACTTGGCCACTTGATGCAAAAGGACCTCTCCCCTCCACTGTGCATGCAAATAAATATATTCTGGTCAGATGGACTACCAAAGCAGATATGTAGTTGCAAAATCTGTACCACCATACAGGCCGCTACTTATGCACAGTTAATTAAACAAGTCATTTTTCAATTTGGATGTCCGACCAGATATTGATGTATCACGGAACAAGTTTTCTAAATGAGTTAGTCAGCCAGCTGTTGAAAAAAGTTAGGAATAAAAAAATTCACCACCACTGCTTACAACCCAAGAAGCAACGGTTTAGTCGAATCCACGAACCGTATTGTATGGGAACAATTAATTGCATGTGCCAATGCTGACCAAATAAATTGGGAATTATACGTGGATTTTATCATTATCAACTGCAAAACCAGTGTAAATACAACTACAAAATATACACCTTTCTATCTCCTACATGGCATAGAAGCTGCACACTCAGGACTGGTAATAGCACTCAAATACTCTGAGCATGCTAATGACTAGTGTCAAAAACCATTGCAAGATCGTGATAAAGCCAACGATAATTTCCTTTAGGCCCAAAGTCACCATAAAACCAATTTGACGGGATGCACAGAAAAAAACTTTGCGCAATAATGATTACGTATGGGTGCATAACCCTTGTTGACAAAAGGTGCTAACATATCGTTACCAGGGTCCCTACGGGTGGCAGACATTTTAGGAGACTGTACCGTGCGTATTCGAATAAACAAAACTGGTCCTCATAAGTTGGACACTGTCTGCACCCGCCACACAAAACTTGCCTTCATATACACCAGATTGAAAGCAAAGTAAACTCATTAACAGCTACCATTACTGGCATTTCTCAAGCCTTAAACAAACGGCACACAGCTGTCAGCTTGTTTGGTAACATTCTCCCGGGGAAATGATAACGAGGCTGGGGCCGCGACTATATAGGCTTGGAACAATGGCGGCTCACGGCCATCCTGATCAGGCCCGGCCGAACCACACCCTGAAGGAGGACCACCAGGCCAGTAGTCCGAGATCGACACCGTCCTCAGCCACCATCGAGAGAGTCTTTTCGCGGTCGTCTACGATACTGTCCAGGGTAAATATAACTCTATTAGGGAACACTAGGTTGCTAAGATGAAAGGATAGACGAAGGCGCACTCAGACTCCTTTAGAGCGAGAGCATGTTATTTGATTTATCAAGCTAGTCCCTCTACCTCTTGCCTTGTAGCTTCTTATTAATCAGAGTTAGGTATTATTGAGTCGCGACCGTAAGTGGCTTCTGTGTAGTTATTGTAAATTGAATAAAAGTAGTGTTTACATATAACTGAGTATTATTTCCTCTGGCTAGTACCATCCCCCTAATAAGTGCGTGACCTGATCCCTTCAGGAGAAGTCACAGTAAATGGTGGAGGCACCGTCTGCTCAAATTGCCACTCATGGGAAACGATAACACAGTAAACACAAACAAGGAACCGGTTGGCTATGATGACAAGCGTGAGTGCAACCTGAGCTACCAGCACTACTTACACCATACACATCAACAACACATGCCGGTTGCCAAGGATGAGTGCCGCACCTGTTATGTCAAGTCCTCAACACCACACATCATTGTCTGGTTTGGCAGTAACATATACAATGCAATGTTGTTCACATTCCTGTATGGTATCAACACTCATTAAAGAAGACAAACAAGTCCCATTAACAGAAACATTCACACTTTCAGGAGTAACACAGGACATTGATGTTCCTTTAATTAAAAATCAAAACAAATATTTATATTCACAGGCATAATTTCGTACAAGAATTTCTCTTAATAGATAACCTAAAGTTAGACATAATCTTTGGGGTAGACTTCATAAAACGATATGACATAGTACCAGTATTAATGAAAGACATCATTTTTGTACATGTATCCAACAATAACAGAGTTATCGAAATACCGATCAACACAAACACCATAGAGTATGACACAAGTAATTGCATTGAACAATATATTCCGATGATCGAGGCCATCAAAACACAACATAATAACGAAGCATTTGGCAACGTTAATGACAAACTCTCTAGCCTCCAACAACACGAGCTACAAACATTACTTGAAAAATATAAAGACAGTTTTGCTAGTTCCATCAGTGAACCTACAGAAACAAAAGAGTATGAAATCAAATTGGAGCTCACTGCGGACCCGCCTACGCACACAGGTCCGTATCGTATTAACCCTAAATTACGTGAGTAGGTACTGACCCAAATACAGCAGATGCTGGATTCCAAAATTATAATGCCATTAGATTCTCTCTCTACTGCGCCATACTAAGTCATTTCCAAAACCGCAGGGCGGCATACGATTTCTCTCAGATTTTCGACTTCTAAACCAACACCTCAAGAAATTACATTATCCCAAACCACGTACAAATGATATTATAACCACCCTACAGAACTCCAAGTATATAACGCCAAACAATATGTTTAGCGGCTTCTACGCCATACCGGTTTGTAAACGAGACCGCCACAAATTCTCATTTAGTATGGATGGCATCGGACTTTATAAGTATTCAGTGAACACGTACAAATTATCAGGAAAATAATGGACTACTTGCGTAAATACTATGTTAATATTAACAGCAAGAAATGTATTTTCGGTCAGCAAGAGATAAAATACTTAACACTACATTACACCATCATGTATTCAAACCGACCCCGAGAAAATAACTACCATTCAACGAATGGCGCCGCCACAAATGGCAAAAAAAATTCTTCACATTCCTTGGACTTACATTATATTTATGCAGGTAAATACTCAACTATGCCCAACTTGCTGAACCAATATCTGATTTAACAAAAGAGATGGTCCCATTCAAGTGGTCAGACCAGTCACAAGGCGTGTTCGACAAACTAAAATCTGCCCTAAGTAAGCTGCCATTCTAATGATATTTGACGAAAATCATCACATAATATTAACTTGTGACGCATTACAAACAGTGATAGGCGCAGTTCTGATGCAGGAACTTCCAGACAGTAAAGACCGCATAATCATAGCGTTCGCATTAAAATAGTTACCATTGAACGAAAAAAAAATGGTTGGCCACAGAAAGAGAACTTTCGGCAATCAAATATTTTGGTATCTATTTCAAACAATATTTATACGGCAGCAAATTCATGATATACACTGATCATGCCAACCTCCGATACCTAGGAACTATGACCGAAGACAATGTTTATATTCAGAAACTGTCCATCGCATTAACAGAATACGCCTTCAAAACACGGATTGTTTTGAAGGCGTACACTCGCTGAAACAATGAGCATACTGCCGACAAAAGTTGTAGCGTATACAACTACCATTACCACAAATAACATAAATTACAAAGTAAAAACCCAATTTATTATGTATAACTCTTTCTACAAAGCACTAGAAGAAACGCTACTCTCAATACCAGAGAAATACTTGGATGTAAAGCATAATATTACAAAATATACCATGAACAATTAGCAAGAATTTAGACCATTAGTTAAAGACGACCTTCACACTACTGACAAAGCATGAATAGAGAAACTGGTCATTAATAAATAATATCTTCCTTTACAGGCGATCGCTGAAATAATTGCCTCATTATATCACGTCAACACAGAAATATCTATGCAGGATCATGAGGGCAAAATTAAAAACACATAGAATACATAAAGGTCAATTATGTCTCTCGTTTGTTGCTAGCAACCCTCACACAAACAATCTCATCCTTGTTTCTCGCAGAATACGTGAACGATCTACACATACAACAATTGCAAATAGCTTTCAGCGACCCTGGCAATGCCACAACTAAATACCGCAGCCTAGCTAGACACTGAAAATGGGGAAATTTATATGAAACAGCTTACACCCACAGGCAGAAAGAAACTTACTCTTGAACCATAATACTACATCCAGAGATAATCACCTCTCACCACGATGCCCTACTAGGGGGTGGTTACTGCGGGCAATTTAAGAAATTGGAAAATATAGAGAATGCATGCTACTGGGATAGTATGAACAAAGTTGTTAAAGACTATATTAAAAACTGCCCTGTTCTTCAACAATTTATGGCCCCTAAACAAAAACCTATTGTCCATATGACCTCTATTCCACCCCCCCCTCCCCCCAACTTCTGCATTCATTAGGTTTGGATGAAAAAGGACTGCTGCAAACTTCAGTATCTGGTAATAAAAATGTGTTAGTCATTATGGGATTCTTCACCTGATATGCCTTAGCCTGTCCCGTTAAAACGATAGATGCCTCACCTTCGCGAACTTCACCAAAGATGTTATCCTCCAATTTGGTTGACCAAAATCGATTCTAACCGATCGAGGCACATCATTTGATAACGAAATGATGGCTGAACTGTTTTGTAAATTATAAATAAAGAAACTTCAGATAATGGCTTATAACCCTGCTTGCAACAGTTTAACGGAAGAAGTAAATAAAGTCTTGTCTCAGCATTTGACCTTCTGCACTAGCAAATACCTACCACACTGGTATGATAACATTTCTTACATTTTATTTAATTACAACACTACAGTAAACAGAAGCACTGAAGCACTAAGTACTCCCCATTCTTTCTACTACACTGTGTTGAAGAGGTTCAACCACCGGACGTGATAAGCCATACATAATCCCCTCGAGCCAATGGTTGGTGTCAACAATTATAACAAACACAGGAACAAGCACGTGTAAATCTCATTGCTTCAGAGCAGAAGCAAAAGCAACTGTTTGATGCTAAATACCGCCCAAATAACGTAAAGATCGGCCAATTTGTGGGGGTAAAGACCCATGCACGTCAAAATTTTCTTTCATTTAAATATCAGGGGCATATAGAATCCATGATATAATTGGGCCATCGACGATAGTGGTGGAAATATGAAAAAGGGGTCACACCAAAATATACATAGTCATTACAGGTAACATAACATTTACAAATATCAGAAACTAATATCTCCCACTATGTTACCGGTAGTATATATGTGGAACGTGATATTTGCCTGCAAGCACTAATTTCCAGTGTGCTGTCCTATTTCATATAGATGCAGGCGAGCAGCTATCCCGCACCAAGTCCAGCACACTGCTTCAGCAGCGACTTTGTGTCAACACAGCATCTGGCATCATAAACACAGTCTCCAACAGAAGAGATACTGCCTTGTTCGGCTGCAACGGGGTTTAATCCACGGCGCGAGGATCAGGCGACAGACACGCCCATATCGTCAATGATAAGTTGGTGTATCAATTAAATAACTGTATATTATGTGTAGCTACAGAGAATGAGCACGTGGACGGCGATTGAGGCCACGTGCAGACCATGGCAATTTCAGTAGTGCCAACACGAATATTATAGTGCCTTTACTAGTTGCTGTTGGTTCAGTTTTGCCAAAGATTTTGAATGAGGAGATATCATTTCGAAGCCACTCAATTGGCTTTAAATGAAGGCATTGCATTTTACTCTATTAATGTGACATTAATCACTGACTGGAAAATTTCGCATGCTACGTTACAAATGGTAGACTATGTATCAAGCCAGCATAATATCCTTCAGAACTCAGTATTTTCAGTAATGTCACAGGAGCATTTCAACTATTCTAGTTTATTAAAAATAGTGACTATCATTGTAGCTTTAACTTTGCTGTACTACAAGCTAGTAAAAATATATATTTTGCTTGAAAAAGCAGTATACGCCAACTCAAAGTGAGCTATAAATACACAGGTGTTTAAAGAGCATTGGTTCAGATTAAACTCTACCACAGAGGTAAATAATTATTTGTCAGCTATATATAGGACACTCCCATGAGTAATTGCACTGTCCATATTGATTTCCATATTTTTCTCATGTGTGCACACTAATTTAAAGCAGTAAATACACTTTCATATGGCACGCCAGGTAACGCGCACTTTCTAGTTCGTGTAAGAGGTTGGTATGCCTGAAGAATTGTTTACCAGTACAGACAGCGCATTCTTTCAGCAGGCGTCGTAACTTGCTTATGTGACAGAAGTTTGTATGTAAGAAATACACACTCCTTGCAATAGAGAGCAGCAGCAGACAGTGCTGTAAAAATTGTTCTACATATGAGCGCTAAAAAGCATATATATATATATATAAATTTATTTATTTAATAGAAACATCTCACTTTAATATATTAAACTATTAGCTCATAATTGTGTTACAATAATTGTCAATTATGTTATTCCGCCAGCTTTGCATTACTAAACGTTATATCTCATTCACATGGTGATTCACAGATTCATTTATCAGGAACCTTGAGGCGCTATGGCGAAATGTTAACCGAGCCAAAGTGCACTACAATCGAAAATTTCCCACCTTTGCAGTCGGTACCGGTGCTTTCAAGTATTAGGTCTTTCAAGTAAGGAGATCATTAACTTAATTAACGGAGCCGAGCTCACTTCCCTCTTATTTTACCGGTAAATAAGAAACCATAGGAGCCGTAGTTTTAATGTCAGTGTGCCGGTACAATTAGTATACAAACATAGAACTATTAATATTTGTACATTGCTATTATGTTATACTGTCAAGATCAAAGTAGTTCTAATCTGAGTTTTCCTATGTATGACCCACAGTCAAAAAGTGTATCCAGTCTACCAATCTTTTCACAAATTGTAATATAAAAATGTACAGACAAAAGTTAATTATGGTAAATTGTATAAAAATAACTAATTTAATTTCCTTACACCAATAGCTTCACAAATTGGCTATGTATATTAACCTTAAGTAGCATTTAACTAATTATGGTAATTAATAAGTGAACAATAGATGTGAACAATAATTGTGTGTAAGAATCATTTATAAAATTAGTACTCTAAAAATTAATTTTTCAATACTTTTGCAGACTCACTGACGTCTTACACATAAATCCTTAATTGTAACATCATCCCTAGTCTCATGCAGTTGCCCATGCCCTAGGGAGCATAAATGTCAGTGCGCAGAAGTATACTTAATTGTGATACCCTGTTGGCTTCCGCGTGGAAGACATGTCCTTTCCGGCGGCATCCCACAATTCTGTGTCGGGGGCACATGGGCTGCTCCTTCGCCGCACAGCTGCCATACTACACCAGCGGCCCGACCTCACTCTTATCTATCCCTGCATCGTCCGGCCACTGTTCTCTCATGCGAGGATGCATGAGTCTTGTGGAGATGGGGGGCAATGCTGTGGTCATCCACAGCTAAGGCTGGTAGGAAGCATGTAGATGTGCATGGCTGCGCGACGTAGACAGGCCAGTCCAGGTGTTTTGGTAACATTCTCCTAGGGGGAAGGGTAATGAGTACAGGGCCGCGATCCCTTCAGGAGAGGTCACAGCAGCACGTACCTTTCGAATCTCCCCTTACCCATGTCCAATGCCTCATCACAGGGGATATTATTGATTTTGAACTTAATTGTGGTACTGGACAAACTTCCTTCTCTCCTGTGGTCATGCAAACAATGTGCATAGGTATTACTGGTTATTGGTCGACCACCCTACTGAACTTATTACAATATCACTTATAATGATAACCATGGTAGATTTTATCACTTGTTATAATTAATTAAATTCTTGCTACTACCTTCTTTGCAAATAATAATGACTCAAATTTGTATGCATCATTATATTTTCTACTCTGTGTTTTAAATAATTCATATTCTAATTGTAAAACGTAGTCTCGAATTTAGTCTTGTATTCTCAATGCTGCCCTTCGTTCAGTTCGCGCATGCCACCCTTCGTTAATATGCCCTTCTACACTGATTATGAGCTCCTCGGCCATACTGCTGCCTCTGACCTCTCCCCAGGATGCCTCCTATATTATACTGCAGCAGCCGGGACATCTGCATCTTAATCAAGGAGGTAGTGTAGCGGTCAGAGCTTGGAAGTCCACAATGCTTAATAAATAGTGGCACCTGACCCACTCAGCCAAGTGGTTTAAATTACGCCGCTGCGCGCCGCAACCCCCCTCTCCCTAGACACTCTCAGACAACCAGCATCTATACTATGTGTAAATTGTCGGATCCAGTGACGACGAGATTCTAGAGAGGCTGAGATGTGACGAGGGCATCATACTTATCAGGCCTTGAGGAGCTCAAGCCGACAAGGACTACAACTCCAACACTAGGGCATAAGGCTATCTATCGAGACCACGTTAAATGGTGATCAATGGTAATTACTTAACTACTGGCAAGGATAGGCAGGTCTTAATTAAACATTTATACTGCGTTTAGTACGGGAATACAGACAGTGTTTAAGGATTAGAGTAACTGTAAATTATCTGTACTGTCTCTTAATATCTGTGAAGAATTGTGTTAATAAATGTCTACTGTATTTTAGAGAATTGCCAGGTTACTTGTTCTTATTTATCAGCGAGCTACGATCCCACATGTACGTTTTTCCCTTGTGCTGCATTAACTTAAGTGGCAATAGAATTATCTCTAGTAACAGAGTTAAATTATTTGATATACAGGAAGGGATTAGGCAGGCAAAGGGAAATACTACAACTTGTACATACAACTCTCCCACTCCCTCCCCACCGGTGGGACTGCCGCAGTTTTCAGGACCTTTTTCGGCGGGCATCATGGGCTGGCTGGCTGCGAGAAGGGGTCTTGCAGTAAGTGGTACTGTGTTAGGAAGATCACTTAGATTTTTTTCATCATGAGAGAAAGTACACACTTTCTCCCTTTCACTGTTCAAGACAGACTGACTTGGATGGAGGGGGACATGCATTTAGGGGTTTTCTCGTCGGAAGTTGGATGACAAGTGAGGAGGATGGAAGTGCACATGCAGTTGAATATGTGATGGAGTGGGAGTTGTGTATATACTTCTATTGAATAATTAGATTATTTGAACATGAAATTACTAATGTGCATTGAGTATTTAATCATGCATTTGCATTATTACATATCCCAATGAACAATTAAATTTGTATGAGAGTAAATAGCATAAGCACAAAGTCTTACTACACATCTTTTCCCCAAACAGCTCACTCACAACTGATAACCATTTTGCAAATATGAATCATTATAAACACTACCACCATGATGGAATGTGTCCATGCATCCACATACACATGCACTACTGCAGCAGTCTTGATCCTCCACTATCTCATTCCCCTACCACCAGTACATCACCTGCTGACATTCTTATTCAAATACTATGCAAACCAGTAATTACTAATGTTTCTTATAACGATGTCAAAAAATAATTCAATGGTGAAAACTTCATTCCTAAGTGTATGTTTGACAACCTTATTCATGTAACCCATTGGTAAATTTTTCCATCATATTTTCTTATATTTCCTCCGACATTGTCTAACGGCAGACAATCTTTTCTCAAGTGATAGAAATATATGTAACGACTAATGTTTGGTACATTGGTTCATCACATTGTATTAGCATTATTACTTTATAATATCTACATTTCCACTAGGGAAGGTGCATGTCGAGGACAAGGCAATTGTTCTCCACCACCCCACGAGATAACATTCACCTAATAATACAGCCTGCAAGGGTATCCATACAATCCTAATGAAAAGCAATTTTATGGTTCGCCACAGAACATACCTACTAACCTATCGCATTACATCAAACATACATAGATCTCATCCATCACACACAACCATATGCAAACATTTCAGCAGACGAATTAATGTCAGTGATAATTTTGTCAATTACTCATGCAGACCAATATTTCAAGGGTAAAAAGTAAATATCTATTCTTACTATAATATCCACACACACAAGCAGAATGAAGTAAATATCTCAATCTTCATTGGTTGCTACTAGTATGGTGTACCTAAACACACCAACCATTTACACCTTTCGTGAATATAGTAATATACAAGGGAAGAATAAGTCATATAAATCCAGACATGGGTAATTAAACAACTCATTAAGTTTATAATTCTTATTTATACAAAATACTCAAAAAATAGGTATACATATATACATGTTAAATACAAGAAATAAGAAACATATATACATTGGTAGTATATCACATTAATGTAAATAATATATTTATACACATATTCGGAAGGACACAGGTTCCAATATTCTAACAGTCCTTACCTATACACGTCCAAGATATTCCATTTACTAGAGAACATTCACTATCAGCAAACCTTTTCATCTCTCCTACAGACAAACATTCAGATCTCTCCTCTCAAAAATGTTACCACCATACCAGGATATTATATTTACTAGATATAATTTACAATAAGTAAAAGTTCTGTTAGAGCTATCTCAACTCCTACAAAGTACTTACCCAAAGACACGTTCAACAAGAAGAAAACATTCTATATGTATTGTCCTATCTTGTATATAATTATATATAATCTTATCTTACAGACAATAATATATATATATATATATATATTCCTATCTTATATATATTTCTGTCGTACCGATATATGCTACTATAGTATAAATATTTATATAGCCTATTCCTATTCGTTTTCTTCTGGGTGAAAGTGTCTTTGAGTTTCCTCAGAGTGCTCCAAATTGCGAAGGTTCTTATGAGTATTTCTATGTATTGAACATTTTGGTAAATAATTAGGTTCCTATTTGTTTTGAATGGTATATTTTGAACTGATGTTAAGTAAGTTTAAGATCCTATGACATCATCTAAGGATAAGAATAAAAATTAGTTTTCATCATACGAATATTTCTTAACTTGTTAACCTAACAAGTTGAGAGGTCTAAGACATTGAAATTAAGCTCTAGTTTCTTGTAAGAATAGCTTGAGTTTTAATACTGTGCAATTTTATTAATTTTTATTCATATAGTGAGAGAGTCGAGATGGTCTTTTCGCATTTCGTCAGTCATTTAAGTAAGAGTTCTCTTTCTTAAATTGAGTTAGAGTGACTTGAGAATTACCGACATCAATTTTAGACGTATAAAAGCAGTGTGTGTGTGTGTGTGTCGTTGATATAAATAATTAAAAATCTCTCTCTCTCATTGTGGAGGTATAGTGAAAATGATGGTTTGTTGTTCTAGCAGTCAGCTAGTTTTTATCACCTAATGTGACATTTGGAAAGCTTCAATCACTTGCTGCATTTGGCACAGTTATTGAACTCGCATACCAACTTACCTAAAGAATTCCTTCTGATGTATGCATGACATGAAATAAAATGGGTAAACACGAGAAAAAGAAAATGTGTATCCATCATTTAAAGATGTATAAGCGTAAAGACTAATTGTTGTTTGACAGATGAATTCGCAGGTTCGATAATGAACAGGGTTATTATTATTCGTATGACACTGCATCAAGCATATTACTTTCTACATATTTATGCTCAGAAGACCTATTGTCAAATAGTTGAAATGAATAACATACACAAATTTTTCTGTAGTGAAAACAGTATATAAGTTTCCATCATCCAATAATGGATGTTATTTCGCTAATAACCGTGGCAGAAGGGATCGTCAAGAGTGGAATTGTTTAATATGACAGTGTACTCCGCTACAGATAGCATTAATGGTTTAAGAGTTAACATTTGTGAAAACTACAGCATTGACGACATAATCGAGAAAGATAAAGGAACGAACTGCTTAGCCATCAGGCCCTACCAGATCTTCTTTATGCTGTAACCATCTGCATTCTTTTTCTTTCTTACTCATTGTGAGGATTCATTGGTTCCCTATACCTATGCCTTGTTTCCTTGTGCTGGATTTAAGAGGCATTTCCCATGGTGAAAGAAGTCATTAAACTTTGACAATACCCATTTGCTGCCAATCTCTCCTGGGTTATAAGCTACCACTGCCCGCATGCTTCATTTCCCTCTGTGACTTGGTACCAGGTGAACCACGTGTCAGAGGTCAGCCTGTGCTCCTCTTTCCTTTTCATTGCACTTGTGGGTTTTCCCGAGGTTTGACTCACCAGTATCCATGCACGCCAAGTCCAGGCCAAGAGACCCACCCACACAGGCACTGACTCATCTCCTATCTCTTCTGTTTCCATGTCAATTGGGTTCTTCACTAAAACCCAGACATTGTGCCCCAAAGGCCTGACCCTAAACAAGTCAACCGGCCGAACAACATTCCAGGCCATAATTAACTGCCGTAATAATCCTTTCCTGATATTAGATACCCTTCTTTGCGTTAGTGGTCAAGATCAGTCTCAGGGAACGCCCGGGTTTCCTTTTTTTTTTCTGAGCCCAACTAGGAGGGCCACCCAGCGGTACCACGAGGAGGAATGGGTCCCCATGAGTCAGTAGAGGCTGTGGTCTTGCGCATATCTGAGCATTCTGCAACTATGTTGCATATGGGCTCCGATACTAGGACATGGCAGTAGCCCCGACACATCCCTGTCCATATACTATTTCCCAAGGGTGCACAGTTTCTCATCAGTGGGGGGAGGTCCTATCCCATAGTCTCGGACACTCCCACCGGGTATCCCAAACAAAGTTGGGACAAGTTATGCTCATTTAAATGCAGGTTACACTGTGTTATACCTGCCAACCAGCCACACCGAGGAGGCTTATTAATTCCTAGCTGTCATGACAAAACCACCGAGCATCTTGTCACATGGAACCCCAATATTCCATTGACTGCCATACACCCATTATAAGCTGGTTCCTCGACCAGACCGAGACCATCCAGGAGTATAGGTCCAAATTCCCTTCCAGTACCTTCCAGCCAGGTAGGAGACTACTCTGACCCGAAAGCCATCATAGCCTGCACCAGGCGCTGTAGAAGAGTAAAATTCCGAACCCCATATATTAGACCCATTTGCAGGCCGGTCCCCTGACATTCCAGCATCTGGAAATTGCATCTTGGGAGGGTCACAGCTACTCCCTCATCGAAGACATACAGTAAGACCTTTCGATCAGTGCACTTTTGTAGTTGAATGCAGTACTGTTAGCCAGTAGGCCTTACCATGTGCCAGGCTCCCAGTAGGTGTGGGAGAGAAATCACATACTTTCAATGCAAGGGAACCACAGATTAATGCTACCATTGGCCAGATACACAACCGAAACCAGGCACGTCTGCAAATCCTGGCTCCCCTTCCTCAGAGTCTTTGAGATCCTCGCACTCAGAAAACCCAGCATGTGGCCTGGCCGGGGTTCTATCGATACGCTTGGTTTCTTCTCCAGGGCACAACCAAAGCAGGTTGCCGCTCACCACCCAGGTCTGTCAAGGAGATTGGTAATCTCTTCAGACCTTCTCAAGCATATGGAGTGAAACACTGCCCGAACGAATCTAACCTTACTGATCGGTCACCAGAGAGAACTACTAATGGGGCCAACCAATCGTCCCAGACTACCACTTAATTTTCATGGCACTTGTGGATTATTCATGACCAACCGCTCCGCCAATAGATTGAAGGGCGAGCAGAGGTAGTCCCTTCCCCTAACGAGGTTGGGAATATTTTAATGCATCACTGGGCATATGCCTTACACCAAATTAAGAGCCAGTCGTTCGCCCCCAAACCCTGGGAGCCACTTCCTGCACAGCAGAACTTTACGATGGCCCAGATTGACTACTACCCTAGTGTCCCATCCCACGAAGGTGCAGACAGAGCTCCCCCTGGTGTCATGGTTCACTGGAGAAAGAAGCCCTTTATTTGACAGTGGAGAATTGATATCATCCTCAATACGACTTACCACCAAAGATTCATCACTGCATTCAAGCCATAGCTCTCCTACGACCCACCAGGCATTTATGTGGATCTTCCTGTTCGAGGGAGCTGTCATCGGCCACACTCCACTCCATGTATTTACACTTCTACTCACATTGAAGCCCAGGCACTGGGCCCAACGGCCTGAATGCCAAGTGCTCCAACACCTCGCTAAGTGGTCGGGCCTAGGTAACAAATATCGGCCCAATCCATCATGGTAGATGCACCTCACCAGTCGCGAGGAAATTGGCAACCAATAGGGAATGGGTGGCATAGACCAATTTGTGAAATAGGGGGTGGCATGGGAAGACCTGCATCGCCTTGAGTGGAGAGAGGCTATAAGATATGCATCATCCACCCTGAACGGGATGTGTGCGGTGCAACTTGGCTCGGCTTCTATAGCATGGTACTGCCACACCACCTCCCGTGCCAAGGTCCTTCCTCACTAGGCTACTACACCCCAGGGATAAATCCCCAAGAACACCTCATCTGCAGACACACAACCCTACCCTACCGAATCAACGAGAGCAAGGGTTTCTGAAGAGTCACTTCAAGCATTATGGAATTAATGTTGTTATTGTAGAAATACTTTTAGCCAAAGTTGTAATGCACGCCAACATGAAAGTAGTTGTTGCTTGTTCCGTCCAGCAAATCAATAATTTCCCTGTGGTAAGTGCGATGCTGTGTTTACTCGTAGTGTTATTGTAAACAGACCTAAGAAGAAGTGTAAAGTTTTTGTTTGTCGTTCAACGGGAAAAGAGTGCAAGTATTGCAGCGAGACATTCACGACTAGGTTTAGCGGCAGACAACATGAAGAGAGTAACTGTTTATTTGCCATCGGCTACAAGAGCTACATATGTGTTAACTTGAAGGCTGTACATGCGAGTAAGCGTACCTTGACCGTTAACAAAAAGAATTGTACTATAATATTAGCATAAAGCTTAAATGCGTTGGTTTAACTGAGAATATATTGGAGTTTATGTAGGCAATACTATGTATTTTTGAAAAGTGTGTGAAATTAAGATAAAGTGTATAGAATACTAATGATTTTATTCATTTTATAATCAAATATACTTTTGTTTCCTTCCTGATGTATGCAATATCTTGATATTTACAAAAGAAGTGTAAGCTCTTATGATATAAAATTTTTTAATATATGTAAATGTGTAGGTGGTGTAGCTATTAAGATGGACTTCACTTGCCATTTAAATGGTAATTAGAAAATACATATGAGACTTTTTAATGAAATTATTTTTCCAGTAGAGACTCATCTGCGAACAAAGGAAGGAAAGCCTCTATTAATTAATGTGAGATAGGATTTGTTATCCAGATTCAGTAGTGATTACTTTGACACGATATTGTGTGTTTGAGATTGTATTTGACTGAAGATGAGGTATAAGTGTACATGATGATGATATGTTTTATCTGAGTAATTCCCTATCATATTTCATAGGAATGCTTATATGGTTGTATTGTTGTCATGGATGGTATGAAGGAAAGTGCTCTGTGTCACCGATAAAGTTTAATTCAATGGATTTTAGAGATTGGGTGTAATGCTCTGTTCAGGTATTTGAGGTATTACAAGTTAGAATGTTTGTATGTAAGAATATGTTTAAATGGATGTTTGGCATGTTTTTTTTGCTAGCAGTAAGAATTATATGAACTCAAATATTACGAGTTCTTCATTTTTTCGATGGGTGGAAGTCGTTAGGAATGGAACGAAGTTTAATATATCTTGTCTGTATGGTATGACAGTTTTGCTGGTAATGTGTCTTTGCAAATGTATTGTGTGATGTGCTAGTATGGCTGGTCAGAATTTGGTCTATTTGTTTTGGTAATCGGTATGTTCTGACAGTATGGTAAGGCAAAATATTTGTTATTTGATTGTGTAATAGCCTGTCTAAATGGCCGATGTGGCATGATACGTCCTGCATGTATCAATGGTTATAATGTTTTTTTTCTGCTGGAACCATTGAATGACTGGTTTGATGATATGACCTAATGGAATGACATTTCGTTAAGGTTGGATATTTGACTGTTGTAAACTGTATGGGTGTTGAATTATTTGAATGTGTGTGTTTTGCTAATTCACGATGAAATGTTTTATCCAGGAAATTCGCTGGGCTATTTCATAGGAATGCTTATAAAATAGTTTTGCTGCCTGGATGGTATGAATGTAAGTGGTTTGTTACAACTAATATGATGTACAATGGAGTGGATTGTAAGTAGTGTTCAGTTATGTCGGTATATTACAAGAAAGAATATTTTGTCTTGTCGAAATGTATAAGTTATGGATTTTTTGTCTGTATTTTAGCACATCGAAATATTACGAGATATTTTCAACAATTTTCGATGGCTTTTTAGCGGTTTTGCTGTATAGTTGTTTTATATGACATTAAATTATGAATGGGTATTGAGGATATGTTGGTCGTCATATTTAATCAATAATAATATTTAATATTGGTAAGGTATTTTTTTCTGTTAATGAAGCTTTGACATATCCGGATGTGTAAAAAAATTATTTATTTTAGTGAATACTCTCTAGTAAATATAATTTCTTGGTATGGTGGTAACATGTTTGCGAGGAAAGTTCAAAATGTTTGTCCATAGGAGAGATGAAATGGAATTTTGATAGCGATGCCGTCAAGCATGTTGGATATCTTGGCTGTATTTAGGCAAGGACTTATAGATGTTTGAACATATGTCTTTCCGAATATGTTTATAAATGGATGGTTTGCCTTCGCTTGATATACGACTAAGGTATATATGTAATGTATTTCTTGTATGTGAGATATATGTGATGATATTTATTTTATAAAGTATTTAGCATAATTATTTTTAAATAGTATTCCATTATAAACTTTATAATCTGTTTGATTATACATGGCTGGATTTTAGATATATTATATTTTTTCAGTGTATGTTAATATGTCTACGAAAGGTATAAATGGTTGATGTGTTTAGGTAAACTACACTGGTAGCAAGAAATGAATATTAAGGTATTTACTTAATTATGTTTGTGTGTGTGTGTAGAAAGAATAGTAATAACGGGTATTTAGTTTCTACCTTTGAAATGTTTGACCACATGAGTCGTTGACAAAAGGATCGGTGACTTTAATTCGTCTCCTAAGATATTTGCGAAGGGTTGTGTGTGATGGATGAGATCTATGAATGTGTTATGTAAAGTAATAGGTTATGATATATGTTCTGTACTGAAAACTGTAAAGTTGTTATTCGCAAGTGTTATATGGATACCCTCGCAGGCTTTCATATTAGGCGAATGTGATCTGGCTGCGTGGTAAGGAACAAATATCTTGGGTCACGCACCTTACCTAGCGGCAATGTTGTAACTAGTCTCACTCTCCCCTACCCTTCGCAATTAACTCCATTGCATTTTGGTCGATCGTACTCTCGTCTATTATTCGAGAGATATAACCTCTCGAGAGATTTGCTAGAGATGTGAGTGCCTTCTGACGTGTTTTTTTTTACTTTTAGTAGTAGGGAAATTATGAGTTGGTTTCAAGGGGTTGGGGAATATTGTTGTAAGATTAGCCCAGCTGATATGTTGTTACATCACCATCTGCCATATTGGATGTCATTAACAGCGACCAACACCATTGACCCGTGACCTTGACCTCGACCTCTGTAACCTCTGGCACCAAAACAGAAAAAAAATTGAAAAAAAAACAGAAGAAATTTAACAGAAAATTGTATTAACTTTATAAAAAATTATTACAAAAAATCTAATAAAAATTGATATAAATTTTTTAAATTGAAAAACATAAAAAAATGTATTATTAGAAATTTAATAAAAAAATACATTATTGAAAAATTTTTATGCTGGTGGCCATTGTCCTTAATTATTTCCCTTTTTCGCTTAAAATTTCCCTAAAAAATTGTAATAAGGAATAATTTGAAACTTATATTAGTGGAGGACCCTTCACCACCATTCCACTTTCCACCTCCCCCTCCTCACCGTACAGCCAATTACATATCTCTGTTCGACTCTAGCAGACGACTGACTACCCCGCCTCCACTACTCTTAGCTATACTCATTCTGCCATTTTGATTTTTTCGTTTGCCATATGTTTATATGTTACTGGAGGTGGCCATATTTGTTTTTTTCGTAGATCATTTGTTTATATATGTTACTGGAGACTGCCTTTTTGGGAAGAAGCCATCTTGCTAGGTGGAGTTCTCCATGTTATTTAAATGTCATTTATTTTAAAGTTTACATATCACTTTCGTGCGACTACCCTATTAGTTTTCATATGTTTACTTCACCTATGTATAACCATGTTGCAGCCATATTTGTTTATGTCTTGAAAGTATAGGTTCTGCTGACAGCACCCTCCATATTGGATTCTATTCTCAACACATAAGTAATATCGATTATGCCACCTGCTGTCGGTCTGTACCGAATTGTGTCATTGACCATTCCTGCAAAATACTTAATTTTCATATTCTTTTTATTCATTGTGATCTCTGCATGAATAGTGCGATGGGGGTGAATGACCAGAAGGAGATTTTTAGACATTCACCATTGCGATGCAGATGTCTGTCATAAAAAAAAGAGGACTGAGCACGAAAAATATACTTAAAAAATACTGAAATATTTATTTTATTGTCTATAAATTGCTTGTCTGTTTAAAGTATTTTTTCGTGCTCGGTCCTCTTTTTTACATGAAAGACATCTGCATCGCAATGGCGAATATCCAAAAATCTTCATCCTGTCAGTTTTTTTATTCTTAAATGCAAGCATTTTTATATAACATATTTTTTTAATTTTAAATCACACACACACACACACACACACACACACACACACACATATATATATATATATATATATATATATATATATATATATTATATATATATATATATATATATATATATATATATATATAGTGGATTTTTTAAAAATAAAACACACCATATCTTTTTACATAAAATGTATTGTACACGTAATAACATATACATGTTTAATAATCTTCTTCGATGTTCACTCTTCGATGTCTGCCTCGACGACCCAGGAATTGAAGCTGGCAGGGGAACACCACCCCTGAAGTATGCCCTTCCATTATGACGTTTCAGCGCCTTATCGAATCTTGAAGCTGGCAATGTCCAATCGGCGCACCGTAAGTATCTTGGGATCGTTATCTTGGTAAAGTGTGTGCATGAGTTAGAGAAAAGTCTTGTATTCCAGCGGGTCGGATTATGTAAATTCTCTGGGCTCCTTGCAAAATAGAAGTTAGTATAGTCGGAGGGTTCTAAGTGTCGTGTAATTTCCATCTAGGGTGATTCCACCTAGTGGAAACTCTATTTCATCAGCACCGAGGAACGGTTATTTATTATTACACCTGTATACACCATAGGTCATATCATTATTACTAAATCTGTACGAATGTAGGTACCGTCGAGCCAGAGCATTGGATTTCAGGGCTCTCTTCCGTACTTTCTTTTTGTGTGGCAAATCCGCATCTGATCCATCGTCCTGATCTCACTATACTTCATCAAGTATTCGCTTCTTCAAAGTCTCAGTAGTGTCGTCGATCTCGGTCTTCATGACTACAGGTGCTCCATAGCTCTCCCAGAGTACATCGAGATGAGGAGTAATTGGATTTTATTTATATGAGCACATGAAATTTTATCTCTCTTGGCGAGCAAATACTTTGATCTGACAGACTGAATCGTCCAATGTAGTTCGCTGGCAATGTCTGACATCGTACTGAATAATCATTTTTATTGTTGCTCTCTTTTATAGATTTAGTCGTTAGTCTCCTCCAATATATATTTCTATCTTTCTCAGATGTTCACTGGAAAATCCAATATGTTCCTGCTGTAATTTTTAATATAATTCTGTTTTCATCGTGAGGCAGGAAATTGAGGTATCAAATGTATGTGTCATATATCCTTCCTGATTTTACACATTATTTTAATTTTGTGCTTATGCTACATTCAATTGATCGATAATTTGCCTTTGAACACTCGTCATGTGTTCGTCCATGACTACCATAGCGCGGACGATCTCCGTCTTCACACGCTCCATTTTCGCTCTGAACTCGGACAGGTAGTTTGGAAAGAATGTGTTTTGTTCGGCCAATATACTGCGTAATTCCGAAATTATGTCAAAACCAGTTTTGAGGACGAAATGTTTAGTTGCAGTGTCCCCAGATCGTTCAGGTTCACCAACGTTTCGAATTATTCTTCTACCAGCATCACATGTTCCATAATCTCCTGGTGCGAGACAACCACCATCATCGTCTTTATGATGGCGTATATTGAGGCTACTCTGCCCGAATTTCGATATGCTGTAACTCAGCCTCGACGGCCGGCGATAAACTGAACGAACGCGCACCTCTATCTTCCATTATATAGAGGCCAGTCCTTTACGGCAGTCAAAATTCCGTATTTATCTTTCCAGCACAAGGCATGCATATCTTTGAAATGTGGTAGTGCCAAGTCCGTATTTATATGATCATCGTAAATGTGCCACAAATTCGTGTCGTCCATGCGAAACAGAACCAACATATGAAGCATCTGTTTGGGCATGCATGAAAAAGTCTATCCGAGGTACACACAGTCCACATTCGCATACCATCCCATGATAGAGTATTCTTGAATGCAAGTTTGTTTCTCGAAGGCAATGTCGTCGAATACAAATATCGAGTTTCGGAGTGCTTCGTTCGGTGGTACGACGGCTTCGTTATCACTGCATGTGAAATAACCCATGCCTACCACAGCCTGCAATACTCGTGCCAATCGCCGGTATTTCGGTTGCTGGAGCGATTTCTACATTCTCAAACTGAATGCCCTTGTCGTCTTCCAGAATGCTCAGAAGGGCGCATGTTTTCCCGCAATTCGATGGTCCAGCAATGATATACCTTTCTGTTTTCTGAAATAGGTTTCCATGCAACGTTTCATCGGAAATATCTTCATTTTCAGCGTGAATGCATATGTGTTCAGTAATATCTGGCTTGATAATACGTTTGTTACTACTGTAATCTCCTGGAACAGGTGGACGAGGATGTGGATGTTGATGTGAATGCGGATGTGGAAATGGAGGTGGGTGTGGAGGTGGATGTGGATATGGAGATTGGTGTGAATGTGGATGTTGAGGTGGATGTGGAGTTTGATGTGTAGGTGAAGGTGTGTGTGGAAGTGGATGTGGAGGTGAATGTGTTAGGAGAGGTGGATATAGAGGTGGATGTGGAGGTGGAGAACCAGTGCTTCAAATTGTAGAATGTCTCTTTAAAGCATCTCTCCAAGAAAACTAATTCTGCCAAAATTTGCATTCAAAAGTCACACTAGAACTGTTCATCTCGCAGGTCGTTATTTCGTGTCGTCGTGAACTCCAGAAAGCAGTAAATGCATTACCGCAGTAGCGACACAGTAGATGCATCATTGCTTCTGTACTGTTCCGAATCTAGAATGATACTGAGACGAAAATGTAAAAAGGGTAGTATTTATACATTTTTCGCTCAATTTGACATGATATCTCGAACAGGTAAGAGCGTAGCTGGAAGCGGGGTCGTCGATACGCTGATCAACAACTTACCATTCGAGCTGCACATTCCTAAATACATGTTCTAGTGAGCCAGGAACCAAGCTAGCTAAAAGGGTGCCTTGCTATGAGATTGGCATAAACGCCCTGGACGATGCGTGCAAGCAGCACAACATCGCCTATTCCCAGTACAAGGATCTGCAAGCCAGACACCGGGCAGACAAGACACTTGCACAGAAGGCGGATGAAATAAGAGAATCATCAGATGCCGGGCTCGGAGAAAAAACGGCAGTGTGGTGTGTTTCCAACTTGATGAATGTTAAAGTGAACATGGACTTGGGTGATAAGAGCAAAATAAACACACGAGTGAAAACAATAGCAGTTACAGAAGGAAGATTAGCTTGCAAGGCTAAGAAAATATCCACCAGTGCATATTTTCCATTGCTTTTACCTGCACTTGGAGCCCTCGGAGGCATAAGAGGAGACACAAGTGGAATTGTCTGAGCCGTCAACACAGCATCAAACAAACAGAAGCAGTTGTCAGAGGCACAAAGACACAATGTAAACATGGAAGCTATACCATTGGTAAAAAAATGGGCAAGGTCTCTACCTAAGGTCATACCCAGTAGGAGGAGGAAGTATGCAAACAAACAGAAGCACTTGTCAGAGGCACAAAGACACAATGCAAACATGGAAGCTATACCGTTGGTAAAAAAATGGGCAAGGCCTCTACCTTAGGTCATACCCAGTAGGAGGAGGAAGTATGCAAACAAACAGAAGCACTTGTCAGAGGCACAAAGACACAATGCAAACATGGAAGCTATACCGTTGGTAAAAAAATGGGCAAGGCCTCTACCTAAGGTCAGACGCAGTAGGAGGAGGAAGTATGCAAAAGCACCGCAGTAGGAAGAGGCAATAATTAAATCTCTACCGAAACGAACACTCACGAATGGGGATTTGGAACTGTTCACATGCAAATTGAAGATACCTCATTTTCGTGGGGTGTTTATGAGAAATTATTTGCCTGCTAAACCCAAGAACCACCGAATGCGCCGTAATTAATCTGGATACGACAACCAGGACTGGCACGCATTGGGTAGCGTATGTAAAAAAGGGTAAACATGCAGACTATTATGATAGAATTTTGGAAATTTGCGTCCTTTGCCCGAATTGCGCAAGTATTCGAAATATGCCTTAATAATATACAACTATGAAAGAGAGCAGCTGCCTAACACGTGAAACTGCAGACATTTGTGCCTTCACTGCCTTGTTCGCTTGCACAAATAATTGTATAACAAGGCTATACACCATGATGAAACCATCAGTCATGTTGATAATGCTTAACCTGACGGGTTGTAGCACCAAGCTGCGTGCGATATATTTTCCGCCACTTGACATGAAGGGGAAATGGAGCTCAGGCCTTGTCGATTTCCAAACTTACAATGCGATACTGAACATTGGTGAAAATACTGCAAGCTGTATTTCGTAAAAAGTTGTTAATGTTTCCCATGAAGTTTAGCTGCACGTTGGCTCTTATGAAATAGACGACAATGCAAAGTACATTGAAGATTCGCTGTTCCCCGACACAGAATTCGAACTATGTGGGAATCCCAATTTTCTAAACAGTGTTATCAGATGCAGCGAAGATGTCGACTTAAGGAAACATGATACTATCGGAGCAATGCTGGGGTTCGAGCCATGCATCTACGAAGCTTGTAAAACACATGTGTCGTCGCAGCCTGTAAACATTTAGCCAGTAAACATGATACGAATAACCTGCAATTTGGCGAGTGGCACATACCTCAAAGGCAGGCCAACAATATGCTGCACGAATTTTCGCCTTTGGTCGCTCCAGGTTATAAAATGTTGATGGCGCTGCTAAACATCATTTACAGTCGGGTCATCGCGAAGAGAGCACATGAGGTGGTCGTGACAGTTGTCAACCAGGGTGGAGAGTTAGTGTACTTTCGAAACGAGTAAATCACCCTTCGCCTGCATTTAAGAAGATGTGCCTAATATTTATGCCAACCGGAAGCTATGAAGTACGTGTCGTGCAAAATCTACAATCGGTACGTCACAGGTCTCCAAGGAGTTAACAGGTGCAAGCGAAATTATCGTCTGCGGTCTCGGCTACGAGGCCGATTACCATGGAAGATTTCCTACTATATTCAAAGCCAGCATAACGAAACTAGATCTTCATGCATACCAGCTGTTTCTGATCTGTCCATTCACACTACCATCAGAAGTTCGGACAGTGGTAAACACCAAGATATCGGCACTCTTCAATGCCAATATTTTCTGCGAATCGGGCGACTCTGACGAAAGAAGATGAGTTCAATCTAGCATCGACGAAAATAACGAGCAATGTAATTCTTCACCTGATCGATCGCATTGTCTACTTTCTCAACGGCGCCCAAGTAAATCAGTCAAGAGAGGCAGGCATAACCTCAATGAACAAAAATTTCCTTTCGCTCAAGCCGATTGAGCTGCCTGCAGCCAAGATAGCACGATGGCAGGCTGGGGAATCGAAGATGGTTACAGGGTTCCCATCTATGCCGAAGGCAGGTTCGAAATATGTGTTCCACTCTCCATGCTATTGGGATTTCCTGAAGACTACAAACGAATTATCTTCAAATCTAAGTAGGAACTGGTGATAATTCTCGTCAATACACATGTCGACACCATCATAGGTACGGGAGAAAACCTGGAGGCAGTGGAACTGAAACTACAGGCTTTTGAATGGAAGCTGCTTCATGTACAGTTGAGCACTGCAGAACTCCTACACCTGTTGCAGAATGTGGGAGACGGTAAAAATATCGATGTGGCTTTCAGGTCGAGGTGTTTGGAGACATGCCCAGGATTGCCAGTAAGCCAGCACATCAACCAGATGGTGCAGTCCAGCTTTGCTTCTGAGAAACAGTGGTACATCATTAGTGGGTTTCAGACTGGAAGACAGCACAATGTAAGAGTGAGCCATTCTCAGTTCGACACATGCCCAATATAAAATGTCAAAATATATTTTTATTATCGAAATCTACCCGTATGTTGAAATGAACACGAACATTGTAAATGGTCAGTACCTTCTAGCATATTAGATGTATGCTAAATTTCAAATTGCATATTATGGACGCACCCAATTCCCGTTATTGAGCCCTGATATGTCAAGATATTTGTCCTGTTCATGGCATTCTATGTGTGTAAACAGGACAAACGTATTACCTCCAACGTGATCGACAGCAGGATCGAATTCACTACACATGGAAATATTCATGCCAACATGTAAACATTCTGCCTGAAATATCACGACCAGCTTGTATCATACAATTGCCGAGACAAGATCGTCAAAATACTGTCGTGAGCACAGCTGATTGTTCGCACACTGTAATTGTTATTCGTCTTCGAGGATTTCCGGCTTCAAGTTTCGAGAATGTGCTGAAACGACATAATGGAAGGGCGTTCTTCAGGTGGTCCGCTTCGAGGCGGACATCGAGCGGTGAACATCGAAGAACATGAATAAATCTGTTACTTTTACTATGTGTACAAAAAGTTTTGTGTTAATAGATATCCAGTGTTTTATATATATAAAAAAAAACCTTATTACATATGTAAGAAATGTTTTTAATAAAAAATATTTTAAATTAAAAAATTACTCGCAATTAAGAATAAAAAAATAATAATAAGACACTTTAAGTACTTTGCAAGAATGGCCAAGGTCACTATTAGATACAGACCGATAGTAGGTGGCATAATCGATATTACATATGTGTTGAGAATAGAATCCAATATGGAGGGTGCTGTCAGCGCAACCTTTACTTTAAAGAGAAACAAATATGGTTTTCAACTGGTCATACAAAAGTGAAGTAAACAAATGAAGCCTAGTTTGGTAGTTGCCCGAAGGTGAGACACAAACTATAAAACAAATGACAATTTAAAACAAACCTGGAGGACTGCACCTAGCAAGATGTCTGCCTCCCAACGGGGCAGCCTTCAGTAACATTTATAAACAAATGATGTGCGAAAAAACAAATATGGCCACCTCCAGTAACATATAACAAATAACAAACGAAAAAATCAAGATAGTGGCCTATTTGTAAGGTAGTAGCGATGTCAGAAATGTGTGGACATTGTAGTAGTTTGGGTTGATGGTAGGAGGGAGTTTATTTTGATGGAATGTCTTTGACTATGAGTGTGACGTGCCTGTATAGCCATTAAACATGAGGGAAGAGGTATTATGACAGGTGTGATGGTTAGTATAGAAGGACGAAATGTATTGTTCGAATATTATGTTGGTCAGTCTGATAATAATATGAATTGTATGCAGACTCATTGTTGGTAGGTCCTTTTAAAAAGTTTATACTCTATGACCTCTCTGCATAGTTGTTATAGGTAGCTTGTTTTGGTAATATGTTTAGTTAGTATGTGTGATTAGTACGTTTTAGGTTGGTATGGTTTCTTGGTATGGCTGAATTATAAAGAGTATCATAATGGTATTTTTCTGCCGGTGACGGCTGCCTGTATGGTTTCGATTTTTAAAGCTAGTACGTCTTGATGGTATAACCTATCGGCATGACTTGGTTCTATAGCAAGTGACTTGAATGGTATTAGGGATTATGTTTATTGGTATGATCTGATCCAATTTCGGTTGTTTTGGCAGTATGAGAAATGTGTAGCTTCGATGGTGTGGGGAGAATGGTTTTATTGTGTGATTAGTTTGTAAGAGTCGAATGGTTTGATGGGATGTTTAGTTAGTATAAAAGGTTCAGAAAACTTAGCTGGTATGGCGGGTAAGTATTATTGGATGGTATGATATAGTATCTGGGAATTAAGACGATAGGTGTGTCATAGATGGTTAAATTAATATTATTGATCTTATGATAACAAGTTTGGAGTTTATGATTGGAGTATTTGTTTGGCTCGAAAGCTGGTATGTCTTGTTTACATGTGTAAATGGTGAAGTAAGATGGACTGAAATGGTAGTCAATACAGTTGACTTTTATGATTGTTCAATATGTCTCCAGTATGGTGGCTAATATAGTCTGTAATGATATTAACGTGACTGAGGTATGCTTGGGTTAGAGCATATCAAATGGTTCGGGTTGTACGTTTTCGTTGCTATCGCTATCTGTTGTGGTGGGTCGTTGATATATTCAGATTGTATACATGTTGGTATACTGGGTTGTATGGCTTGCGACAGTGCATGGCTGGGGCAAGCTAATGTTATGGTGAAGGTTATTATATATATGTTTTAGTACTCAGTACCATTAGGTAACCAATATGGTTTTTAAGTATCCTGGAGGTATGCTACCTGGTAGGATTCGTAAGAGCAGCTATTATTATGGATGTGTGGCATAACAAACTAGTTTGTTGGTTGATAAAGTGATTTATATTATTGTCAGGGATGCTGGAGGTTTGCCACCCAGTGTGTTTTGGTTGGCAGTGTTAATGCATGGCGTATGGGTGGTATGAAATAAGTAGTTATTATGATTGCATATACAATGTGATTTTGGCATGACTGAAGTCTGATGTGGTTATGTTTGGTATAGAACCCAGTACTTCTGGTATGCTGTGTTACTCATTTTTTTTTGTATGTCTGAGGTGTGGTGGTCAGCATTTATATTGGTATGGATATTTGATACAGTGATTAATATTAATGTTTGATATTATATTTAACTGCCATCGAATGGTGTGGTAAACATGTTGAACGAGTTATTATTTTGGTAAAGTTAGAGTGGGTTGAGGTCTGGTTGAATTATAGTTTGAGTGATGCATAAATTTCGCCTGATTGTGGTTGGTAGAGCAGATTGTATAGGTAGTATTGTTCAATTGAATTTTTCTTTGGTTATTATTTATGGCATGTTGGTTAGCCTGGCATGACTTGGGTTATAAAGGTCGGTATGGTGATATAGTGACTAGTGTTTATTTGACTGGTGTCTTATTGAAATGATGCTATGACAGACATGTTGAAGTTATCTTTATGGGTATATTTTAATGGGTATGAGCTGAGGTATGATTGAATTCGAATATGAACAATAAATATATTTAGACCAATGATGGTTGGTAGAGCAGATTGTATATGTGTTAGAATATTTATTAAATTACTATATATAAAAATATTGCATACATCTAAATATTGAAATATTGCATTTGAGGTGGAGGATTGCTGAAGATTGGTGGATTGGTGGATCGATGAATCGATGGCTCGGTGGATCGATCGATCGACAGATTGTAATTGACTAGACTGTATTGGATTGGATTAGATTGGACTGTATTAGATTTGTTTGAATTATAGTGTATTGGATAGATGCATAGATGAAACGATGGACCTCTGGAGCAAGATAATTTGAAGAGAAATTTTAAAACATGCTTAATTTCATCAAGAAGCATCTTTTTGCTAACTCCTCCTCCGTCTCCTCCTCCTTCTGCTCCTCCAGTATGCTCTGGTTTTCATGGATGGTATGTTGGGTGATACGTTTTTCAGAATATCTGTCTTGCGATTGTTGGTGTATGTCGAATGGTGTGGACATTATGTGTGTGTCAGTGAGTCCTGTAATGCTAAGGCATGCTTCAATTAAACATGTTTGGTATGTGTGGTTGTTTCATTTTTAATGGCGTCAGCAAGCATGGTGGATGGTATGAGAAGAATTTGATTGTGTCTCTGCTATGGACTGCATGTTTGCTTTGTATGGTCTGTGTGGACGAATGGTTGAGGTATGTTAGCGTTATAGGGGGTGGTATGATTGGTAGGCATAAGCAGTGTTGGTTGGTAGAGCAAGTAGAATGGGTGTTAGGTTATATGCTGAACTCAGCTGCATAATTGCTCGAGTTTTTATGGATATTATGCTTGGTGTATTAGGTGGTAGAGTAGAATTGAATTAATTATTTTGTTATAGGAGATGTTGTTTGGGTGGTCTGGTACGATTAGGGTTATATAATGTATGGCGTGGGTGTTCTGTATATATTAGACTTGTATCAATCACTAGAGCAGCAAGCATTTGTGGTAAGTAGATTTTTTTGGTAAATTAATTTTGAGTAGCAAACCTCCTACATGTAAATAAAATACTTCAAAATTGCATAAGTTAAAATCTAAATAATAAAAAGAAAACAAATCTGAAAATAAGTCCTGCATATAAAACAAATATATGTAATATATATGTATATATATATATATATATATATATATATATATATATATATATATATATATACACTTCCAACGTCAAACATAAAATAAAACTTATTACTAGTGTATGTACATCTGGTGTTAGTTGGTAGAGCAGATGGCATGCATGAGAAACAGTATATATGGCCAAGAATTCTGGATGGATGCTTGCTAGCATAGCCGTTTTTTAACTGCATATTGCAGGTTATATTCACTACATGAAAAGCGATTATGCTGGTGTAAAGACACTACATGAATGGTGTGGACAAATTCTATGTTTTTGTTTAATTGTTTCTTGTCTGAAATATGTTTATATATATATATATATATATATATATAATAAAACAGTATTTAATGCGTTTCTGTTTTATTAGAAACCTATGGATAGGAAATGTTACATCTCTTAGGAGGCTACAGTGCTGAGAAGTTTATATCCGGGTTGTTGCAACTTTCATCATCGGCGTGATCCACAACTTCATTCCTGCTTCCTGCTCCTTCAGACATTAAAACAGTCTAACCATCTGGACCCACTGGTGTATTATCTACAGAAATTTCAGTGTCTAATCGGTGTCGCTTTTGCTGCAAGGACTTTGCCTTCAAGCTTACTGCACGATGACTCAAGATCTATAAGTGCCAGAATAATCGGTTTCATATTTAACGAAGGACTGTGCTTTGTATAAGAATGCAAACAAAACATAAATATTTTATAGCGTTTTTGTAAGTATAAATTTAAATAAAATTTGAAAGAAAAATAAAAAGTTTCAATATTTTATTTCTTACTTTAATCCTGTGTCGTAGGGTAACCAGTCTGTTAAAAGGCTGATCTCATTTTTAAAAATGTAAATATTATCTTAAGCTTATTACTATTATGGTTATGGGGGTCTAAAACAAATAATAATTCCCGGGGTAAGAAATGTTACTGACAAACTAAAAATTTCGCGATCCTGCATCCTAAGCAATAACAAATTATATTTACATTCCTAAATGTCTGTAGATATTCACATGCTTATGAACCCGACCTGCTTCGCTACATAATTATTTAAAAAGAATATGAAAATCTTTCAATGAGGATATACGCTGTATCTGCTGCATTCAAAATCAAACCCTTCATTCTCACTTTTACTGCCAAAATCATTACCATTAGTTTCACTATAGTCATCATCAGAACTGTCACGGAAATCAGAGTCAATGAAACCATCACCTACGCTATCAACCGTTCTGCTGAGAAAATTGCAAGGTTGATATCACTCACTTTACATTCTTCAATTTGTCTTTTTTCCACATTAGGCTCTTTGACACATCCACTTACTTGTATATCACTTCTACGAATAATGCAAAATGTAAAAAATAAATACTCTGAAATACTGGAGTTTTCAACATATCCTCCCAAGAAATGATTTCAAAGATTGTCACTGGCAATAAAAGCAACTGAACCTTTCACCAACATGTTCGGGGCAACTTCCAATCCTTCACTTTCAATATTTGGGAGATCTTCAACTATATGCTCATACACTTACTGATGTGTGAATTACTTCTCTTTACAAAGGGCAACAAGTTGGATTGAATATGTATGAGAGTGCAGATGAACAGGCATATTATCCACACACAGGTACACTGGAACAATTTTGTGTTGAGTTCTTGCTGCTCCAATAGGATTGACTGTCCTGCTACAATATAAGACGAAGGGCTTCTGGAATTTCTTGGAAAGAAAAAAAATTGATCTATAAATGCTGCCATCAGTAAAGTCACCCAGAAGAACTTCTTCATGTTGAACTGCTGTTTGTAATTCACTCACAACAGACTTGTCCTTGAAAAGAGCCTTAAGTGTTTCTATGATTCGCACATAGTGAAAGTAAAGTTTTCTTCCTCGGGTCGTTAGAATGTATACTTGTTTTGGCTCAACACAGTTCAGATTCCTTTTGTAAAATAATTTTCTTTAATAACATAAAGCTAAAGATGATGAATATTGCTGAATTTGGCTATCATGTATTGAATTTTAATCGCAGGAACACGAAATTCTGATTCCAGTTTCAGAAAAATTAGTTGTATGTTGAGGAGAAACAAATCAGTAGTTTTTTCTGCACAAAAGTCAGTATAATCATTCTCAAAGATTTCTTTATCATTTGAGCTTACATGTGATACAACCTTCTTGTGTGTCTCATTTTCTTCACGAGGACTGGCTGATTTCATTGAAGCAGAATCTTGTACCATAAGTATAACTTTACGTGATTCATTTCTGTGGTATTTTGATAGATAACTTGTTAAAAAATTAGCATTCCTGTATTTCCTTTTGCAATGCTGAAATGGACATTCTACCACTATTCCGTCCATAATAAGTATTTTCAAGTGTTTCAGCAATGCCTGGTAAGTGTCATGCTTTTTGTTACGAAAATTAACTTGGCACACAATATTAACTCAAATATTTTTTTAATGGTTCTTTGGTATAATTTCCTTTCGTTACTCTTAATTTACGACTCCTCATAGGATACATTAGCAATGAATGAATGATAGTGAAGAATTTGGCACAGCCTTTACAGCCGCAATGCATACCTCTTCTTAAATGCCGATGAAATATATTATGATTTAGAAGATTCTTAAACTTGGACGTACAATGTTTACAGAAGAGACAGACAAAAATTCATGAAAATCTTAAGCAAAGAACAAAAGAAAGAAAAATATAATTTGTATCAACCTGCGATAGATATAATTTACCCTAAGCAAAACACATTTACATTTTAACTTCACAGTACTTCATGTACATTTAATATTAAATAGTAATAATACGACTGAAAGCCTGTATTTTTTCTTCATGTGCAAAGCAATTCATAATATTGTTTCAAACTTTCGCAGTTTCCTGAAGATTTACAGGGTTGCCATTTTTTATTCAAATTTAAAGATTCCATTGCATTTTTTTTCTCCACACACCACCCCCCCCCCCCCCCCCCCCCCCCACAAAACCATCCACGAAACACCGTTTGTTCCAATTTTTTTTTGTGTGGCGATAGATTCCTTTACACTATCACACACTTTTAAACCAAATCACTAGGTCTACCGTGATAATAAAACATGTCTTGTGATGAAAAAACTGCCATACAACAGCTAGTCATGCTACTAAAGTGACACATATGGCTGTATTCAGAAAAAATTGATAAATCATGCCTAAAGACTCATTAGTCCTGATTGAACTAGTTCAGGTCTAAACTTGTGATAATAGCCGACTAAAGTTACGTATTCACAAGCATATTGAAAACATATCTAGTCCATAATTGACTTGTGATTAAATAGTTATATATAGATAATAGATATATATCTATATATATATAGATATATAGATATATATAATAAATAGAACAAACATTGGAGAGGGCTTAGTAACATTGCAAAACTATCGGAGGCCATGGCGATTAGATAACCATCATTCTCGTATTCAGATTTATTTAGTATATAATTTGCATTGTGTCATTTTATAGGGTTTAGTTTTGTATGATTCGTTGAATTACTTAAGCATAGTTTGAACAGAGTAACAAGACTAAGGACGGGAGCAGAAGAAAAATGTTTTTGATTGAATTCAAGGAAAGTATTGGTTAAAGAAAATAAATATTCATATAAAGACATAATATACAAATGAGCGATTCCGATCGTGTTTACAGCTTACTTTCAATAAATACGATTTAGAAACATATTATACTAATTTTACATGAAAACCGTAGGTATTTCTGAACAAGCAATGTTTTTGTGAATTTTAACTAGTTTGAAATTGAATCGGTTGTTTTTGTTGTAATATTATGTTTTGAGCTGCTTTATGTGCTGGGCTTGACATTTACAAACAGTTATGGTCATATAGATTAGCATTGTATACAGGCGTACAAAATTGATCGCTTAAATAGTGCTTGTGCCTCCTGAATCCAGACAATCTCATACGTATTCCAATTACAGTACTGAGTAATACTGGCCTAGTGCTGCATGCTTCAATTATGATGCACTTGCAATAAATGCAGTAGTTTTTTGTGTTCTAAATCAAATGTGCACTATGAGTATTTTTTGCTGCACTGCATCATAAGTGCCACATTTTGAGTGCTAATGAAGCCAGCCGGCACCTGTTTTATGTTATAATGTTATAATTGCAATTTATTCTTTAAAAGTGCACCGAGTGTGAACCAAGTGCAGTAAAATGGAAGGCGTTTTTAAGTACAAATGCTAAACTAAAATAAACTGAAATTATACATTTAACAAGAGAGATAAAAGCGAATTATGGGTGTTCCTCAATTTAATTGTTGTAACTATTTTAAAAACAATTTAGGAGTGCAATAAAATGTTTTTTTCTAGGACATGAATATCGCGGGAACACTATCGTAGGCTGTTATACTACATATAGTACTTTCAACACTGGGTTTTTATTAGTGCCCATTTAGGCAATAAATACGATAACATATGGAAGCACAAGTAACAGTTTTTGCTATTTAACAAAAGACAACCCAACTCTGAATGTATGATTGTATACAAATATTTCTCAGGTCTGAACGGACAGGCTGTTTTTCTAGTATGTGTGTGTGTGTGTGTGTGTGTGTGTGTGTGTGTGGTAGTGCATGTGTGTATGAGTGTGCACATTGTGTGTGTGTGATTTGTTGAGAACAAACTTTAAAAATAAATTTGCAAAGAAAATGTACAAAAACGCTCTTTAAAACTTACCACAACCATTGTTAATAAAACCCATTTCACCACATTTATGGAAGTTTTATTAATTGAGGGGCACTTACTTGGATGTTCAATTATTGACTCCTAAACAATATTCTATCATAATTTTACGTTTGTTGTACAAAATGTAACATTCTTAAGAATCTATATAGTTTGAGCACATGCATTTTGTTAGTAAAAATTAATGTTATTTTCCCCCAGCACGTGCATTGAACTCGCCATAGAAATAATTTCTATGACCAAAAAAGATTTCTGTTAAATGCTATTAAAATATTCGAATCGACTTTTCAAAACAATGTCACTAATGAAACTCATACTCAAAAAATAAATGTTTTGAGAAACTAAAATGGAATGCTTGGTTCCGAAAAGGTAGACAAACTAGCGAAGAAAAAATTTGTTACAATAATCTCTGATTATTGCTAGGTATAGTAACATTTAAACACGATGTTGCCTCCAGTTGTTAAGTAACGCCCTTCGTTCAGCCCTTCACTCAGGACTGAACAAAGACGCTTAGCTAAAGAAACGACGACCCCAAGACCGCACGAAACACATCAGAAAGCCCTTTAAGGCAAAAATGGCAGTTATATTGTAAAATTGTAAAAATCACCAACACCAACACATAAGTTTCCTGAAGAATAACATTATATTTGCTCCAATTTTTTTATACATCACACATCTACATTTACTAGCAAAGTACCATATAAAAAGTCACATTTTACAATTAAATTTTCTATAATTTCAAAGCTACATCATCAACACATTGACTGGATATATATATATATATATATATATATATATATATATATATATATATATATATATATATATATATATATACACACACACGTGTGTGTGTTTTTTTGTTTCAAATTATTAACTTGCCTTAAAACACTCAAATATTGAGGCATTATTCAAAATACTAATGAGCTGGATATAAAAATATTTACTGCCTTGTTTAAGGTTCAAAGTTTCTTACTAGCGGGTAACATGACAATTGACAGCCTTTAAAAAAAATCTCTTTGCAATTGACGTGCATTTAAAAATGGCTTATTTATTTCAAATGCATCTTTGGTAATGAACCACCAGGTATTACACCGTTTTAATAAAATAGTTTTATACTTTATAATAATCCCTGCAGCCTTTGAAATATCTTTTTACATTACGTGCATTTAAAAATGACATTATTTTTTTTAATACGTCGTTCTGAAGGAACCATCAAGTATTAAAATGATTTACTAAAATATTATTATATTTATAATACTGGCTTTCAAAATGACCACAGCCCATGATGCATAATCTTTTACTATTTGGCTGAAATATCAACAATTTTCGTTAATGTAACAAATTATGTTACAAATAAACAAGGTGTCAACTTTACATAAAACAAAACACCGAATTTTATATTTTTAAATATTTTGTTCCAAAAATTTACTTTTCTAAGTCCAAGACTTCCAGAAATCCAGTCAGCTAACACACTTTGAAAATAAAATTCTAAGGGCTACAAACCCATGTCTGCTATTTTTGGCCAGGAGGCCTTAATTCCAATTACTTAAATTATTTCCATCGTCGTGCAAGTCTCCAACAGCCGAGCGTCTCTGAAGACAGGTCGGCTATCGGGTCGTATTTATATGAACACCCTACCACATTCCTTAATAGAACAGATTATTAGAGAGAACCACGACAACATTTGCGGATATCCGGTGAGTCTTGAAACAGCGAGGCGCGAACAGCCGCACGAGCGACTGGAGAGCTCCGAAGCGGCGGGCCTTGTACCACAGGCACTGGCCGCCGGAGTATGCTGACAGCCTCCATACGTGTCACCTGCGCCGTGCGTATGCTGACAGCCTCCATACGTGTCACCTGCACCGTGAGTATGCTGACAGCCTCCATACGTGTCACCTGCGCCGTGAGTATGCTGACAGCCTCCATACGTGTCACCTGCGCCGTGCGTCGGAGCTTGCTATTTTGCAACACGTATTCGTAAATGGTTCATCACTGCAAACGTTTGTTGCTTCAAGAAACGTAAGTTCACATTCTACCACTTTAATTCATATTAAATCTGTGTAGAATCATATTTTAAAGTTAATTTTCTGCCGTGTATATTTATTACGTCGTTACACCGTTGACAGCTGAACGAAGCCGGCGTGCAGTCATGTCGATGCATAGTGGGGCGGTCAAAGTCGGTCAGTCGGATTCTAACTTCCCAATGCCAAGTAGCGTACATGAGAAACAATTGGATCTTATCCGACACCCCTATCGAAGCACCACCCCTAAGAAGACTCCAGGAGTCCATCAGCCTGGAATCACTCCAGGATTGCTGGTCCTGGAGAAAACCCCGACCTCGAATCCTATAAATTATTTATACTCAGGACTGAATCTCTTTGGTAATCCCTGGCTTATTACATAAACAAATACACTGGAAACAATTTATCTTAACACTAAATAAAAATTAGTACCCTAATGAAATGAGCATAAGATGAGAGAACTACCGATGGGGGCTGGTACAACTAATAGTATCTATTAAAAACATGAATTACATATTACTCAAAATTATGATTATGCACAATATACGTAATACCTTAAAAAAACAAAACCCGTAACCCTAACCCTATACAAAACGAAGTCCCTACAAGACTACACCTTAGAGAACAATGCTTGTCCATATATAAATACAATATCATAACAGTTTTAATTGAGAAAGATGCCCTTTCACTGAATTCCTAGATTTATCTCATCCTCGAGCAAAACAGTTACCAGAGTCAAAAACACACGGATAACAAAAGTTCCCACATACGTAACTGCCAACTTGGCACTAATTGGGAGGCTTTATTACTAAGTTAAGAAGTTTCAAGGAGAACATTATCTCCCACTTTAAAAGATCTAATTCCCGAATTTCCATTGTGATGAGATGAAAGTCTAGCATTATACTTCCTCAAATTATCTGAGGCTTCCTCCCACATAGTCTCAAGCTCTTTATCCTTCTTTACATCATCAATACAGAAATATGCAAGCCCCAAACATTTATCAAAGGAAGAAACAGCCTTCGAACGAAAAATATTTCAGCTGGAACTTTTCTCTTCGAGTCATTTACAACATTATTAAAAGCTAAATTATGTTGGTATTAAGCCGCATCCCACTCTTTGTGGGTTCTCATTTGAAAAGCTCGTAAGGCGATCTTCAAATTACGATTATACCATTCGACCAGACTTACCATGGTGTGGTCTGCACCATTTTAATCCAACAAGTAAAGCTAAGTTTTTCATTTCTGACGAGACCAAATATGTTGCACTATCTGTAGCTAGATACATGGGAGACCCGTACAAGGGAAACATACGCTGACTCAAAACTTTGCAAATATCTGATGACTTTATAGATCTGAGGGAAAAGAGAAACACAACTGAAGTTATCTATGACAACAAAAATAGAAGTAAATCAAGCAGGGGTCCTTGGTAATGGTCGGAATACATCCAAATATAGTCTCTGCCATGGAAAAGTAGCCACAGAAGCACTATAGGAACTAGCGATATTAGTATTTCATGGTTTGGAGTGTTGGCATGCTCATATTGCCAAACCCATTTTTCCACATATTTTGCCATTCCTGGCCAGTAGCACTTTTATTGTACCCGAGAAAACATTTTCTTCTGCCCCAAATGGCCACCGAAAAAGGTATTGAGAAAATAATGATACGTTTGGCCACTTAAAGCCTTTGGAACGTAGAAATTAAATTCCTTGGTTTTAGGATGAATGTATATAATTAAATACTTTCTGACCTCATAATACCATGGCTTCCCAGTATTTATGTCAGACTTTATGGAAATACATTCCAAATAAATTTTCTGGAGGTGTTGTAATATAACATATGCTTGTAGAAAATCCTGAAATACAGAGACCTGTAGGTTCTGGTCAATTTCCTCAATTATTGAAACTGGTTCTACATTTGGGACTTTAACCCCTTGTAAAATATCCTGCAAATCAGAAACTTGAACTGTCCGATCTTTTTATATGTTATTGAAAATACATCCACCTTGTGAAATACCCTGCACAAAATAAACCAGTCCAACTGATATTTAGTGACGGGAACTGGATCTACCTTAGGATTTTCAATCACATGAACAGACATACAATTCGAATTATCGGATGGAGATATATCGGCTGGAGATATCTTACAAAATTACTCGTCGTCAAACATAGGAGAGAGGCAGTCGGGAACCCCATTGTCGAACCCTCTAAGAGGTTTGGCAGTGAACTTAAGGTTCGTAAGTCTCATTAGCCATCGGGCTAAACAACGACCTGCTGGTTTATTAGTTGTTGAAAACCAACTAAGGGCTGGTTGTCAGATTGCAACTCAAACTCACTTGCTTCAAAGGTAATCGGAAAATGTTTCCTTGTCAAATATCGCAGCCAGGACCTCCTTTTCATAGGCGGAGAACTTTGGCTTGAGTTAATAATCGCCTTGTGTATGCCACTGGCAATACACTTTCGCCTTATGTTTGGCATATAACAGACACTACAGCCTTTGAGCTCACGTCCACTTGGAGGGTCTTATATTTATTGAAGTTAGGAAGATGCAACATTGGAGGTGTAGCAAATTTTTCCTTCAATTAATTATATTCTTTCTGTTTTTCAAGACCCTATACATAGGCGACATCATTCCTTTTCAAAGCAGTTAGTGGTTCTGCGATATTTGCAATCTCTGGAATAAACTTTGAATAAAAACCAACCATAACTAAGAATCTGCGTACTCCCCATACATTTTTCGGAATGGGGAAATTCACTATAGGGCGATTTTTTTCCCTGATCCTTCAATAACTTAGCTTTGCTGATTACAAACCCGAGATATTTTTACATAAGTTTATGCCCATATCACTTTGTCAGGGTTCACGGTCAACACTGCATATCGAAAGGCAGTGAGAAAAAGTCTCATATGTTGTAGACGTGCGTCAAAGGTGTTGTTATATACGCATACATCATCAATATATGTAAACATGAATTCTTATTGATACTGTCCGAGAACCTAAACCAAAATCCGCGACATTGCCTGAGGCCAGCAATTTACCCCCTTTGGTAAGCGTTTCTACTCTAACTGGCCCACGGGTTACAAAAACTAAAATCTGACGTGAATCGGGATGCAATTCGCATTGCAGAAATGCGGAATTCAGATCAAAGATAGAAAAGTATCGCATCTGACCAACATGCTGAAAGATGGACTCTATGGTTGAAAGAGGTAATGGCTCTACAAAATGTTTTTGTTTACTTTACGGTAATCGCAAATTACCCTAAATTTACCTGGCGCCTTTTAAGGCAGTAGAAAAGCTGGACTTGAATACATACTAGTAGAGGGTTCCACAATGTCCTGCTTTTGTAATTCAGATACTATTTTTCGTTTAGGTACGAATTCTTTAGTTTAGTAAAAATTCTTAACATTTCTGTATGTATTATAACAAAATTCAGCCAGTTATATTTATAATAACTTTAGTAAAGTATGCCATTTTTGTTTACTTCGTCAACAACAGAGCACAAGCTGATCAGCGTAGTGGAAAGAGATCTACTACTGTACAATGCCAACGACCACATTGATTCAAGGACATGCAAGAGATAATCTTCCAGATATTTTATGCTGAGTTACACATACTACGTTTTCAGTAAAACTTCAGGCTGGACAGAACTCGAACTGGAATGAAAATGTAGCAAACATGGAGTGAATATAGACCAAAATACTCATTTAAAGTAAAGTTTTCGATCCAGATTGACATGTATACAAGAGCAAATACGAAGTAAACACGGCCTCAAAGCTGAGTAGTGACTAGAATTGGGCGAAGCTGGACATTTCATTTTTAAGCGAATTTTTTAAAATATTCGCGAATTCTAATCTAAGGGTTTTGTTAACAAGTACACACTTTTACGAGCTACGAGATGACAGATGAAAAAGAAATATTTTTCACTGATTTACAAAAAAATAGATAATATTTTTTTGCTATGTAAGAAAACATAATGCCTTTAATGAAAAACATTTCTAAGAAACCAACTCAAAATTAATCCAGGCTTAAGGAATATTCAAAAGTACCATATTAAATAATATTTAAAAGTTATTTTTCATTACATCAGCTCATTCGTCGACTTAAATGCAGAATAATACTAAACAAGAAACTCAACATTATTTCAGCAAAGTGTGAAACATACAAAACTTAGACAGAAAAATTAATAACAGTGCTCATGATTTTACACCCAAAAGTGTTAGTTTGCGTACGTAAACATTATGATAACATTATGATATTTACGCAAGATCGTTTACATTTTGTTTGAGCATTATCGTTGTCTTCTACGAAATACACGCGGTAACGCTGGATTTGCATTAGCGGGACTGGAAACTGTGGTGGTAATGAAAACACTCTAATGCCACGAGGCACCAAAAATAAATATATTTTCACTACTCATAGTTGAAAATACAAACGGTTACCGAAGCCCATCTGTGTGTTTACGAGAGTGAATGAAGAATAAATTACAACATAAACCACCACACTAATGTTTAAATTTTGTAGTTGTGGAAAAAATGCTACAGGCTTACACTGCTTTTGTCTAATTTACGACACCTATCTTCCCAAAATAAACAGTGTCCTAATTGTGTCTGATATATTACCATGTTATTACAGCTGTTACCAACTGAACATTATCACCAGTTTTGCAGGAAGAAAGTACACTCGTTTATTGACGCGATAAAATTAGAAATTATTTCAATTCAGAAAGTCCATTTCGCTCGAGGTTTATGTCGTGTTAACGTCACAAAATACTCGTTTGTGATTGGGTGAAGCATTACTTCCGTCACGTCTCGCCTGTCACGCCTGTCATGTAAATCCAGCATAACTGTTCCATTACTTTATTACTTGCTCTATGTTTCAGTCAACATGACACTGATGGCTGAATGGGTATAACGAGGCCACACAAATTGGCGTGAAGTAAAGCGCAGTTGTCAATTTCCCGCTTTATTCTAATTACATTTTAAAAGTAGTTTTGTTACATTTTTAATACCGTAATTTAATTTTACTGTATTTTAAATGCAGTGGGTGCAATTTCACAGCAGTTAAGTGTGTAAAGCTTGCAGTTTAATCTCCTATTTATTACACTGTAATGCATTAAGGCTCTGTTGGTCATAATATAAACAAACATATATTACAGAGTAAAACCCATGGTACCTAATGAAGTTTGGGAAGATAATGAAGTGATTCATTATATAAAAAGGTTAATTTCCCAATGCTTCCGTTTTGTTATCTTGTGAGTGATATTAGATACTGGCAATTATTTTACACCTAAATGCTGTTTGAAATAATTTGTGCGCATTTTGTTGAGTTTTGATTATGTTTTTACGATTCACTAGCCATGTGCGTGGCATTAGTCAGTAAAATTATATGTTGATGTTACTAAGATGCCATCTTCTTTTTTTTTTTTTTTGGCCAAATAACAAATACATCTCCCTTGGTTTTTTTTTTCCTACACAAAGGCGGGATTGTGTTCATGTGCAAAAGGTAAGGCTAGAAAATTCGAAAGTAACAAATAATTCATTTCTAGAAAGCATCATTTCAATTTATGCTTTTTTTTTTTTTTTTTTTTTGTAATTTTTACATTTTAAGATATTGCCCACATTCAGCCTCTATTATGCCTATGGAATGAAAGGATAGGAAGACGGTGTATCTAGCCTTTCAGTCTTGCATACTATGAACAAACAAGTCTACATAAATAGACATAACGACAACCGTCTCAGGTGTTTGATAAAACCAAAGCCGAAAATGACTATCTTGATCTTCTCTATAGTCCTAACTACGGACTATGTCCAAGACTCGGCAACGGCAAAGGTGAGGACCGATGCCGTCGTGGGCGGCTGTCGTGGTCCGTAGACGAGTATTTATTTTGCTGTCCGACTGGAGCGCTGCGTGGCTAAAATGCGTTGACATGCGCATGCGCCAACTATTGCACCGAATGCTCTCCACATGTATGCGAGTTTTCGGGTTTCGTTGAATGTTTACTATACACTTTTATGAAAATTCACACACATGCATTAGAAATTACCATACTTTTCGTACTTTATCAATTCTACAGTACACTAGTTTGGTAAATTTGCCAATAATTATTGAGTGTGCATATTCTAACAAGTGATTGTTTATGAAATATTTCGATGGTTAAGAAATTAAAATGGGATCCTTGGATCACACCTTAATCTATAAAGTCCTCGACTCATATTCTAAACCCGTATAGTTGTGTGTGCGTGCGTGTGTACGCGTGCGTGTGTGTTTGTGTGTGGTAAATAATATTCCTTAATACAGGTACTAGTCCAGTTAAATTAAGTTTTAACCCATAATTAAATAACGTGAAACTGAATTTGGGCACCGTGATACTACTAGCCTTGGTGAACAATATACCAAAATACTCGGATTGTCTCGTGTTCGCATCCTAAATTTTTAGTCCCTTGAAATTTCTAGGGCATGCGTTTTGCACCATTTTACTCTGTCTCATATTGATAGGCAACGGATACAGCAACTGTCCTCGGGTTGATCTCACCATAAAGATGAAGCCTGGTAAAACATGTTGGTGTGCAGTTTAGAAAAAAATTTAATGTTTTTATATATCTCTTGATATCCAATAAATACACAGACTTAAAATTTCTTTCAAATTATGTCAAACTAATGGCTCTAGCTTCTTTAAAATGAATATTAGGCAAACATAACTCTGTAAAAAAAAATTGTACGTTTTATGCTTTCTCTAATGGTATATCTACATATTCTGTAAGACTCATCGTTCTTAAACTCAACCAAATCACTTGACGCATGCATCTACTTGCACCCATACTTCAATCTGCACGTGCTCGTACTGTGACATTCACTCATTAAATTGATTTAATTAGATAAAACATGGTCTCAATTCGAAGAGTGCCTTCACAGTTCAAAGTGAATTAAGATACAGATGTCATAAAAGGAGGGGGGATGGGTGTTTCTGTACGATGTAGAAACTTACCAAAATGATATTCTAAACATTCAAATATGCATTATTACTTTTTTAGGTTGTTGTAGGTATATATATTTTAAAAGATTAATATGAATACGAAATAATCTCTCTTGTATACTCAATTTACATACCATGGTCAAATTACGTCTCATGTGTGTCCATTTGGTAACTCGCTACGTTTAAGCAGATCGTACCTCTCAGCAATGTCCAAGCGTCAAAATAGTTTTCATCTGCTTTTCTGCAACTACACTCACCAAATGACCCCGAAATGACTGCAAATGACTCCAAAATTATTATAAAATACTCCAAATGACTCGATAGTTTCATAGCTCGATAGCTCCATAGGTAAACATTTCCATCATATTTAAAAAAAATACATTTAAATTATTCCAAGTGCCAACGTACTTCATTATAGAGTGTGGTGGTTTGGTTAGGTGGATGTCGAGAGAAATAAAATATATTCAAAGTCCTGATATGGGGTGAAATGCATACAAGTATGAATTGGTTGGATAGTTAGTTTGCTTGTATGGTTGATTTGCATGATCTGATCACATGTTCGGTTATTTTGGCAGTATGAAAAAAGTATAGCTTAGATTGTGTGGGGAGAATGTTTAAATTGTGTGATTCGTTTCTTGTTTTTAGCTAGTTAAAGGGGAGGGAGACGATGCTTAGCTGTTATGGTCGGTTGGTATGAGTGGGATGGTTTGCTGGGAATTAAGACAATATTGGTGTTAAGTTATGGGCTGGCCTCAGCTGTATGGTTAATCGAGTTATGATTGTGCTTGGTGTATTTGTTGGTATGGCGTTGGGCAGTAAAGCAGATGGCCTCCATGTGTTACAGTGTGTGGAATATTGAATGTTAAGGTACCTGCTTGCGAGTATATAAGTAGCAAGGTTTCAGCCAGGAAGATATGTTTGATGGTGGCATCCGTGAAGGACACTTCGTCTCAGCCTGTGTAAGCAACTGGTATAAACAGGAGCAAAAGATTGCTGGTTCATAAACGTCTAAGGTTAGTGCAGTGCTATCGACTTCTTCGGATGGGACATCTGCAAGGAATTATCTGTCAACATTGCATCGGAGCTGCACTGAGGTGGTAACTGACGCGATAAGCACTGGAAAATCATCTACGCACAAAATTTCGGCTGTGAATACTGTCAGCGGTTTGTTGCTTTCATCAAGACTTCCATGCAGCTACTGTGACAAGACTTTCGCAAACGTCAGTAAAGCAGGAAGGCATGCTTGTGTAAGGAGTACCGTCTGCATGGGATATCGGTGTTAGAAGTGTTCTAAATGTTTGCACGCATCGACAATTATATAGACATTTTTAACAATTCAAAAGTGATGTATCTTCTACCGATACTGTACTAGCAGATCATCCTTCCTCTGCGCAGTTTACATCTAAAACTGATCCTAATTCAGCTTCGAATGGTGAATAAGCTGCTACACCTATTCATTTGTGATCGCAACATACGAAAATAACCTATGAGATGAAGCCGAATGCAACTGGATTTTTCCTGAAGAAATCTGCATTCAGAGCTCTTCTAAAAGATTATGTTGCTCCAAATCTAACGGCCTCGATGAAAGAGAATTGTTTATTTCTGGCATTAGAGGCAAAATTTAATAAACCAACTTGCAGAGGAGTTGGAAAAACATGGCGTTGTGAAATATAACATATAGCTGGAATGCAGGTTTAGTATGCCTGAGCCATATAATCATGAGCACGCAAGAAAGGCATTCAAGACATCTAATATCCCTATATATAATTTGCATGACTTCGAAGAGAGTGTTGAAAATATCATATAGAAGATGTGTCACTAGAAAGAAGATATGGCACTGAAGGTCTCTGGCTGGACAATCGATTCAGTTGATAATCTAAAGTTGAGAAGAACGGATTTAGTCCAGTCAACACGAAGGCAATATTCTGATATATTTATCTTTGGTATGGATAAAGAATTAATTTAAATATTCAGGTTCATAATATCACAATGTGTATATATGGAAGGAGCCTAGGTAAGTGATACGTCTATGGATAGCTGATGGTTACGTCTCTGAGGGACCTACAGTGCTGAGAAGTTTAAATCTTGGTTTTTGCAACTTTCATCATCAGCGTGATCGACATCTTGTCCCTTGTTCCCGCTCCTACCAACATGGCGACAGCCGAACATTTTGGACCCGCTAGTATATAACCTACAGAACTTTCAGTGGCTAATCGGTGCCGCTTTTCGCTGCAAGGACTTTGCCTTTGAGCTTACTGCATGACGACATGAAGTTTATAAGTGCCAGAATAATCGGTTTCATGATAAGCGAAGATCTGAACTTTGTATTAGCATGTATACGAACATGAATATTTTAAAAGTGTTGGGGTAGTAATAATTAAAAAAAAAAATAATAATTTGAATATTTGATTTCTTATTTTAATCCTGTATCGTAATAAGTCTGTTAGACATAGTAAAGAACAGCAACATATTATTTTAATCCAAGAACTATTATCGTTATATACTGCTTAAACAAATAACAACTGCTCTTAAATATGTTACTCATAAGCCATTTATACACAAATTATATTTGCATATCGAAAAATTAAAAAATATTTGTGTAATTGTACGAGGGAATGTAGCTTCTACGTTTGAATCTTATACAAGTTTTAAACATTTGACTTGCTATGAGGTTGCTGGTCGAGTGGTTAGCATGTCATACCCCTAATCCCATGGTACCGAGTTCGCATCACTGACCAAGCATAAGGATTTTTCATATTTTACCGGCTGTCATGGGGAAGTGTAAAATATAAAATTTTTTATCTCTTTGAACGAAATAGAACACAGCAAAATATATTTGTATACATTTTTACTGTAATTTTCAAAGATATTTTTTTTGGCATTATTCAAAAGACAAATTTATATAATTCTACGTATTAATCAATGCATTGATTCCTGGATGTCTGATTGGTAGGGCCGATAGTCCAGTGCCTTGCGTTCGCAAGCACTTGTTTCACAGTGGCGTGAAGTGACGTCATCGTCACTTCACGCCACTGTTTGATGACGTCACTGTGGCAGGCAGCTGCTTTCGTGTGTCCCTGGCGACCTGTCGGCGTGTTGATGCATGCGTGGTTCCAGTGCTTAGGCGACAGATGTAAAAACGAATTGAATAAGATAAAATATTAAGACAAATTATTGTTTATCAAATATAAAGTATTGAAAATCACGTTTAACAAAGTCCTCCTCGTGCATGGAAAATTACGTCATTATATTCGTATATAAATATACGCACTGACGATTCGTGCACTCTAGCATGCGATGAAGGAACAATGTGTATGGTGGAATGCAGGAACTGCGACGATTCGGACAAGCGTGAGTAATTGGGTCGGACGAACGAGAAAAACAAGCAAGAAAGTAAAGAGAATGAAACAAAAAAATTTGAGCACTCGGAGAAAACCCTCCGAGAGGAAGAGGGAAACTATAGAGAGAAAGGAAGGGAGATAAGAGATGGAATGAGAGAATGAGAGAGAAACGAAAAGAGGAATAAAGGGTTGGAATAAGAGAGAGAGAAAAGTTTGAGAGGGAGAGAAAGAACTGGAATAAGAGTAAGGGATGGAATGAGAGAATGATAGAGATATTCAAGAGATTAAGAAAGAATGGAATAAGAGAACGAGACAGGAGAGAAAGGGAAGGAATAACAGAAAGGGAAAGAATGAGATAAATATATTGAATGAGGGAGGCAAGAGAGAAGGAGATAGGATGTGAGAATGAAAGAGAAATGAAGGGGAGAGAGAGAGAGAGAGAGACAGCATGGAATAATAGAGCATGAAAATTATGGCAGTATGGTTTTATGACATCACGATCGAATGCGCCTTGAAAAGACGAGTCCGGTGATATATAACACTTAATACTTATGTCTTTAAATTTTTTAGTTACGAAATATACATTATAATTAAAAAATTATTTATTATAATAATTTTATCACGCTATCGTAATCGTATGCTGCTTGAAAAGACGAGTTATATGATATATATCACTTAATACTTACTGCTTAAATTTTCAAATTTTAAAAATATATTTAATTTTATCAAATAATTTATTAAAATAATTTTATTTTTTATCGACTCCTCAATATGTGGCTGTGTTTCGGATATTTATGCCGTATTTAGGAGTTACGTTCCCGCAATTAGGAGCAAGCCTATTTTACGTAAAAAAAAAAAAAAAAAAAAAAAAAAAGTGAAAATTTTAGTCAATTTGGGGCTAAAACATACGATTTTGTGGGAAAATAATTTATTTTTTGGGGGGAAAAGGGGAAAAATTGGGGTCAAGGTCAGAGCCACGAGCCACCTGCCCCAGCCCCTGTCACTGTCTTCCCATATGCCTACTACTTACATGTTACGTTAATAATAGCCCAAAGGTGCAACATATTTATACTACTACCCAACCTAGTTGTAAAATATTGACGTACTCCAGTTCTCAGTGTCTTGGCAATGCAAATAAATATGCAAGGCAGAAATAAATAAATAAAACGCGAAATTTTTTTTTACATAGTAGCCGCAGTTGCTTGTCCAGGGAACATTAGATAATATTTTTTTCATTCATTGGAGAACATTTTTTAAGAAGTTATATTGTTTACTCAGGTACGCTAAGACGCCACACTCAATATGACATAGTGCTAATCAACAGAATAAACCGCTGCACTCTAACGGCAATTCATTCACTATACCTTAAAACACACGTCGGGATAGCCAAAGCGAAGGGCTTATGTTATCTCGTAGGCCACGCCTTAACTCTCATGGTGCGAGGCAGAAATGGTACACTAAATGGCCATTTAAAAACAATCAACAAAAAGCTTACCTGCATTGTAAACGTATTATGTTGTTCTCTAGCTAGGAAGGGAATCCTTTAAGGCATCATTCCTCTTTGCAGTTGCTTATCTTAAACTGGCAATGCCTTTCTAAATCACTGTATGTAAAAGTTCCTTATTAATCGAACTGTTACATATTAAACATTTTTCTGATGTATCCATCATCACAGTGTAATATTTCAGTATTTATAACTCGGACGCTAGAAATACTAAACTACCACTTCTGTAAAGTCCTTTCGCAGATTGAACTGAAACAAGACCTCGCTGTTCCTTCCAGCGTGGTTTTGCAGGCAGCGCTTGCTCTTCCATGTCAGTGAGGATAGGCTGTAACTAAAACTCAACATCGTTGAAAGAGTAATATGCATCACTTAATTTGGCGAAATTTTCCAGTCCATCAGTCGCACAGAGAAAGTAGATAAACTGTCGAAGAAGGCGTAAAACGGACCATATTTGTCCTGAGTAATGTTTGCTGAATTTTCATTTTAAAGCAGCTCGCGCTAATAAATTGAAATTATTTCAAAGAAACTTTAATTTTGGGTAATAATTTGCTTTCTAAAGATATTTCGCAACATTAATTTTCATATAAACCACACAGCGATATGTTTGATAAGGTTTCCTCTTTAATTTAAGTCGAACTCGACTTCAATCACAACATCCGTTGCGTAACAGTACAATATAGATTAAAATATTACATGTCTTAGGCCCCAGGAATTTAAGGGCCTAATATATTAGGAGGAGAACATGGGAAAGTTTGTGTATTTTAATGTGTGCTTCACCAAGGCTAGACATTTCAGTGTGCCTAAATTCAGCTATTCATTATTTATTGATGGGTTTAGGTCAAATGCGATATCACTTGACTGGACTTGAGTGGATTAATATTACTGTCGTATTTGGTGTTGCCTGTAAATGTGAATTTATTTATTCTGCACTTTGTTGAAGCCCATATAAGACATTTCAATGGTAATTAATCTTCAATGAAGAGTAAATTATGATACAAATAAATTGTATGTGAGATATTTAACGATTAAAACCCTATCGAGTAGTGAACAATCATATGCAGTTATGTAAACAATTTCGAAATATTTATAAAACTATATACATACACATAAAATAATTTTAGCATTAAAGAGAAGGACAAAAATCATTGCAATATTACAAATGAATTATACTTACATATGCAGCTTGAGTATGTTCGAACAAATATCCACTGTGTCACCTAAATATAATTATTTTCATTTTTACTTTCTTTTTAACATTTTATCTAATTGAAACAATAATATAGCTCATTTTCAGCAATCTACCTTGCATTAATTCCTAAAACAATAATTATTCTGTGAAAAAAATACCTATTTTATCGAATGTTTCAGTAAACTGCACTGTAGAATAGTTAGGATGGCAAATAAAATACACATTCGTTTATTTGACTAACCTCGCCCGTGTGTGTAATTAACATCATTATCGGCAAAACTTAAGTGAGGTTATTTGGGTTTTGAAATCAGTAATTTGTCACCTTCTAAGTTGGCCAAATGCAAAACGTAAAATTACAAAATACGTAATTGATTTAGCAGACTAAATTTGGTACGTGGCTATTGTGTAAACGCAATTTGTCAATAATTGTATATTACTTATTGTAGCATGCAAACAGGTTACGAAAAAAAAATTGATATATAACTTATTATAAAAATATGAGACCAACACACAAACATCTTGCCCTTGCTGGTATTCGGATCCGGAACCCCTCGCTCTACAGGTGAGCATGAAACACAATGACTACGAGTGTTGACGAACGACGACATCGAAATATAAAATTAACAAATTTCAGGAAATCTTATCAATAATTAAATATTATAATGAACCATAACACTAACTGAAACTAAAGTAAAATATAGCATGATTGGATTTTAATTCAGAAAGTACACATTGCGAAACAAAAACTGTAAATATAGTAGATACATTATTAACAAAGGTGAACATTTATTACAATTCCAAAAACCGTTATTCCAACAATGCCAATTAAACACAATTAAGAATGGCAAATTTACATATATTTGTAAACATTTACCAGAAGATGCAGTATCCGTTTTGTCTTTCCTTCGTGAGCATATCCATTCACAACATGTCAGTACAGGATCTGGCACATAGCACAAAGGCAATAGAACAAGCATAGACACTAGATCCGGAAAGAACATGCATTTACACTAGAGACAGATACAACACGCTGGGACACTTGAGCCATATAGAACATGCATGTACCATAGAGCCAGAGAGAACACTCATGTACACTAGAGCTGAATAGAATATGCATGTACAATACAGTCAGATAGAACATGTATGTACACCAGAGTCAGATTGAATGTGCATATACACAACAGCTGGATAGAGCATGAATGTACACTAGAGCCAGATGGAACATGAATGTACAATATAGCTGGATATAACATGCATGTGCACTAGATCCAGATAGAACATGCATCTACCATAGAGTCAGATGAAACGTGCATGCACACTAGAGCCAGATAGAGCATGCCTGCACACTAGAGCCAGATATATCAAGCATGTACACTAGAGTCGGATAGAACATGAATGCACACTAAAGCAAGCTAGAACATGCATGTACACTAGAGCTGGATAAAACATTCATGCACACTAGAGTCAGACAGATCATGCTTGTCCACTTGAGCCGGATAGAACATGCATGTATGCTAGAGCCAGATAGAACACTCATGTACACTACAGCTGGACAGAACATGGATGCTCACTAAAGCCAGATAGAATATTCATGTACAATAGCGCTGTATAGAACACATGTGTACAAAAATGACGGATAGAACGCGCTTGTACACTACAGCAGGAAAGAATATGCATTTCACTACAGTTGGATAGAACATGCATGTACACTAGAGTCAGATGGAACATCCATATACACAAGAGCTGTATAGAGCATAATGCACACTAGAGCCAGATGGAACATGAATTTACAATAGAGCTGGATAGAACATGCATGTACACTAGAGCCAGATAGAACATGCATGCACACTAGAGCTGGATATAACCAGCATGTACACTAGAGCCAGATAGAACATGCATGCACTCTAGAGCAAGATAGAATATGCATATACACTAGAGCAGGATAAAATATGCATGTACACTAGAGCCAGATAGAACTAACATGCACAAGATTGCCAGATAGAACATCCAAACACACTAGAGCTGGAGAGAATATGTGTTTACACTACAGCCAGAAAGAACACACATGTACAGTAGAGCAGTGTAGATTGTGTATGTACATTAGAGCCATATAGAACATGCATTTACGCTAGAGATAGATAGAACACTCATATACACCAGAGCAGGAAAGAAAAATGCATGTTGACTACAGCCAGATTGAACATGCATGTAAACTAGAGTCAGATAAAACATGCATATACACAGAGCTGGATAGAGCATGAATGTACACTAAAGCCGGATGGAACAAGAATGTACACTATAACTGGACAGAACATGCTTGTACACTAGAGCCAGATAGAACATGCATCTACACTAGAGTCAGATAAAACATACATGAACACTAGAGCCAGACAGAACATTCATGTGCATTTGAACTGGATAGAACATGCATGATCATTACAGCCGGATGGAAAATGCATGTACACTAGAGCCAGATAGAACATGTATGTACACTAGAATCAGATAGAACATGAATGCACACTAGAGCTGGATACAACATGCATGTACACTAGAGTCGGATAGAACATGCATGGACACTAGAGTTGGATAGAACATACATGTACACTATAACCAGGTAGAACATGCATGCACACCAGAGCCGGATAGAACATGCATTCACATTACAGCCGGATAGAACATGCATTCCCACTTGATCCGGATAGAACATACATGCACACTAGAGCCGGATAGAACATACATGCACACTAGAGCCGGAGAGAAACATATATACACTAGAGCCGGATAGAAAATGCATGTACAATAGATCTGGATAGAACATGCATGCACATTAGAGCTGAATATATCATGCATGTACACTAGAGCCAGAAAGAAATTACATGCACACTAGAGCCAGATAGAACATTGATGAACATTTGATCCGGGTAGATGTTCATTACAGCCGGATAGAACACGCATGTACACTAAGACTGGATACAACATTTATGTACACTAGAGCCGGATAGAACATGCATGCACACTAGAGCTGGATACAACATGCATGTACACTAGAGTCAGATAGAACATGCGTGTGCACTAGAGTTGGATTGAACAGGTATGTACACTATAGCCAGATAGAACATGCATGTACTTGCTAGAGCCGGATAGAACATACATGTACATTAGAGCCAGAGAGAACATACATGTACACTAGAGCTGGATAGAACATGCATACACACTAGATCCGGATAGTACATGCACGCACCCTAAATCCAGATAGAACTTGCATTTACACTAGAGCCCGAGAGAACATGCATTTACACTAGATCCTAATTGAACATGCATGCACACTATGTACACTAGAGCCGGATTGAACATGCATGTTGACTAGATCTGGATAGAACATGCATGCACACTAGAGCCGGATCGAACATGCATGTACATTAGAGCCAGAGAGAACACGTATGTACACTAGAGACAGATATGTTTAAAATGTTCAGTGACTGTCGTCGTAATTCACCATTTTATTAGCACCTACTTCACTTTCAGTGAAAGAAAATCACTTGTTTATTTGGCGAAGCATTTTAGCAAAAACTAACCCATTCATCATCGGAAAGTCTCAAGAACGAGCGTCATTTCAGATTTTGGTGCTGTGCCTAAATGAAACAATGGTATTTTCACTGATTCGGATTAATAGGGCAGTTTAAAATAGTATTCTCATCACTTTTCTGATATCAGTAGAGATTATTGTGCATCGATCCTTAACATACGTTCTGTTGCCTTTACTGAGCAGCATGGTAACCGTAATAGTACATCTTCGTTCGATACGCCGTTTTTTTTTTCTTTCGTTTATTGTAATTCCCTCGTGGGCTAATAGGATGCTCTGCAATATATACTAATATTATAAAGAGGTAGTGTTTGTAACTTTGTGTGTTTGTGTGTTTGGATGTAGGAGGTAATCTTCGAAACTACTCATCCGATTTTAAAAATTCTTTCACTATAGAATGCTGCGTTATCACTGAGTGTCATAGGCTATATATTATTTTAAAATCAATAGGGATCCCTACTAAAACTCCAATAAAGTAACCCAAAGTGTAAATAAATGACCTATAAAATTCCTTACATTCCGTGCGCTGCGAAAACTATTGATGATAGAACAAAATAATGTACTACGGCTTTGCAGGACGGACAGATTCGGAAAATAAAACGTGCTGTGTGCTGCGTACGGTGCCAACCTTAGAAGCTCTACTGCCATTATGGGGGGAGTTACTTTTGTGTTTGCTGGGGATTTTCGGCAGACACTCCCTGTAGTTACAAAAGGGACGCTTGCAGATATCGTCAAAGCATGTCTTAAATCATCTCCCTTATGGAGTTCTATTCAACACCTAAATTTGCGAACGAATATGAGAGCCTATCTTGGTGGAGACACGCATAAAGATTTCCCACAACAATTGCTCAGACTTGGAGAAGGAGTTTTTCCTTCTCTAAATTTGGGCACTAATTCTGCTGAAATCATTTTAAATGAGACATTAGGTCAGATAGTCCACAGTCTGCAGCATCTTATAGAAGCAGTATATCAGGGCCTCGAAAATTTACTAGAAACAGACTTTCACTGGTTGTGTTCCAGGGCGCCTAGGAACGACACTGGCAATGAAATCAACAATCTCATTATACAAAAAGAGTTCCCGGCCAAGTCAAAACCTATAAGTCGATTGACACAGTCACCAATATAGACGATGTCGTCCACTTTCCTCAAGATTTTCTAAATTCGCTTAATCCTTCTGGCTTGCCACCTCATGAACTATCATTAAAAGTCGGTACTCCTATCATGCTTTTAAGGAATATAAGCCCTCCTAACATGTGTAATGGCACAAGATTGCTCATTAGAGACTTGAAAGAAAATTTGATTGTCGCGACCATCCTCACCGGTCCAGCAGCTGGCCAGCTGGGGCATTCCCATGATTCCCACGGATTTGCCAATATCTTTCAAACGGTTGCAATTTCCCGTAAAACCATCGTTCGCGATTACTATTAATAAGTCCCAGGGTCAAACTTTCTCTTTGGTTGGAATCGACCTACGAAAAGAGTGTTTTTCCCATGGCCAACTATATGTTGGTTTATCACGAGTTGGAACTCCCGAGAAACAGTACATTTTGCTACCAAACAATAACAGGACGTCAAACATTGTCTACAGAGAATGTCTTAGCCAATAACATATTAAATACTTCTATCTCAGATAAATTGCATTGTAATATAATGTATATTAATATGAAAAATTATAAAAAAGTAAAAAAAATATCAAATAAAAATAGCAAAAAAACTTTAAATTATAAAGTGCTTTTTTTAATGCTTTGGGAGAGTTTAACAACCTAATTAACGCCGGGTTAAGCAGTTTTTTTTATCTTAATTGCACCCGTGCGAAGCCGGGACGGGTCGCTAGTCTTTACTAATTTTTCAGAGCTTGAAAAATTTGTCGTGGAAGCAGTGAGATTCGAACCCCCGGGCCTTGTATTGATAGACAAACACTTCAGACATATTTTATATCTTTATCCTTCATTTGACATTGTTGTGACATATGACGTTGACAATGCTCTAGTGAAACCGGCCTGCTGACAAATTCCCACTGCGACAAGAGAACAGAAGATCTGCCGCATCGGAGGCACCGGGGCGCGAACCCGCGCCTCTCAGATTACAGGTCGGCCACCCTACCTCTGAGCTACGAGAGCAAGCCACTACTCATCTGTTGGATAGTAAGAAAATTCCAATTTCTGTGCATCTTAGACACAAATTTTTACTATTTTTAATGTTTCATGTTACATGTCAACATGCGAATCTCGACGAGACAAATCCACATACGATATAATCAAGCCTAGTTATTTACTTAAATAATGTTTACATTATATTATACATACAATTAAGAGGCATCTGCTATAAAAATGTTTTGTTGTATAACATCTGTCCCAGCAAGTACAGCATGCCGGAAACTGTCATTTATATGCAAGGATATAGCTACCTGACCATCAAATGGTTCATTTTTTGAGACAGGTTGCTTGCCGTCACGATAAAGACAATCGCCGGTGTACTATTTAGGCTAATATGTGGATATCAACTAAATTATGTCGCATGATAACTCACAGCCAATTGCCACCAATTTCTAAAAAAAAATATTAAGGGGCCGATTGCTATACAGCATCTTTATATTTTCGATAAGCTCGCAACTTGTTAATTATTCCGGCCCGGTAACGTTTTCGGGGCAAGGCTATCACAATAAAAATATTTATTTGAAGTATTTTTACCGACAAATATCTGCAAAGTATTTGAATATGCAGAAAGTTAGCTAGCTGGTGTATTTTTTCAGACAGTGTGTTAGTCGCTAGGATAAAGGAAACGCCCCAGTGTGTTACTTAGAATAACGGATGGATATTACCGGAATTATCTCGGCATGATATCTAACAGCTAACCTATCGCCAATATATCAGAAAGAATATTCTGGGCCGATTCCGATATAGCATCTTTGTTTTATTCGGTAAGCTGGCCAACATCATATTTATTGCCACCCAGTTACATTTTCGAGACAATTGCTATGTATAGTATATGTATTATAAATTATAAAAGATTAGGATTATTGGACCTACAAAAACACAACCCGCAGTTTTAATACATATAAATAAAAATGATAGGCCTAGATACCGATAAACGAAAACTATGAGTGTTTATATTTCCAGTTATCGAAGGCCCGACATCGTGGTTACATCCAGCTGCGGCAGACCCGGCATCGTGGTTACATCCAGCTCCGGCAGACCCGGCATCGTGGTTACATCCAGCTGCGGCAGACCCGGCATCGTGGTTACATCCAGTTGCGGCAGACCCGGCATCGTGGTTTCATCCAGCTGCGGCAGACCCGGCATCATGACAACATCCAGCTATCGCAGGTCCGCCAACAGTTAGTTATCCTTTTGGGTCTTATCTATTCCAATCCAGAATATTTTTTGACACTGTCGGCAAACAGATAGCCGACAGTCAAAATTTTTATCGGCCTGCTTCGGGCATAAGACAACGGGCCAGAAATAGCTGGCCATAGTTAGTAGGCTAGCTTTCACCGGCCCGATTCTGGCCTGTACCTTTCGTGTTGGCTGAGTTATTACAGGTTTTACTTTCGCGTCATATAATTTGTAGTAAGTACCAATAAAAAATATGTCGTAAATTGTTTTAGTTTAATCCATCCATCGTTACCAACTTTACTGGGCGAATGTCACTCAATGTGGCCATTAAAATATATATGCAGGCAGAGGCAGTGACATTTTTCTAAGATTCATTCCAAACGTGCTCACTTTAACGTGAACAACCTCAAGGCAAAAGGGAACGTGGCAAAATATGGAGGGGAAAAAAATTGGTTTAGGCAGCACGTAATATAGATAGGAAGGTAAGGTGGCAGCCGCAGGTTGTGGAGATGAGGCATGAGCACGCCGTAGTAGCACGAATGTGCGGTGCGGAGCAGTGGGCGGCCTCATTGTCTCAGCTCGGAACAGCAAACACCGCGTACACACTGTAGCCGTGTTATCTGCGCGTACACAAGCCCGCACCTAGAGTCTCGCGCTACCCCCATTGTCAGTGGCGCTTACACCCTCCCTCCCGGACTTCTCTATCACTCGCTGCCACGCACGACCCTCTGGAGCCCGGGCTATGTGGCGCCCACATACCACCAGCCACCACTTGTTACTGTCACATGTCTCCACATTTCTCACTGCGGTCATGCACTTTATTCATGCGTCGGGGAAATATGCATGTATTGGGCCATGCCGGAGTTATCTTTACTTCTCAAATAATAACATATTATTAGTAATAATTCTTATAGTTATTTTTTAAATAATTATGATTATTATTATACATTAACTATTTAAAGAAAAGTGATTTCACAGACAGACATACATACACGCCACTGATTAACCCACATCACTGTTGACTGTCACTGGCGTGTGGATTAGTCATTGCCGTGTTTGTATGTCAGTCTGTGTAACTATCTTTCTTTAGTTGTAAATGTTTAATAGTAATATTCATAATACTTTTAAAATTAACCATATAAAATATTACGGCCAATACAGATTTATTTATTACTTATGAATTAAACATAATGTTTGCATGGCGCAATACATGCATATTTCCAGTAAATACCGACCAACTTCAGATATAACCATATTTGATCCCTAAACTCAAATTTAACCTTCTGCCGAGAGAACAGCACGGGAGTTAAAACATGCTAATTAACAGAGGACCAAGGCGAATAAATAATTGATCTCATCTTAGTTAAAAAGAGGTTTTGACAACTGAAATGGAGTAAACTGCTACGTTGAAATATGAAAAATGGGGACTGATCTGTATGGAAATAAAGGCTGGAAGAAGTGTATAGCCGTTTTTTAATCTCGTCGTCCATAGGCATTCTGTTGGGCGATACAGCCTAACTGTTGATGATATATCCATTCCGCCCTATAACAATAACAATATAAAAATAAATGTGGTTTCGTTAGATTTGTATATGACAAGGACGCAGGCATACCCTTGAGTTGGCGTCACTCGTATATGAGGCGGGGGTGGGGGCCCGCGACGACTGGCAGCAATTTTGGGCAAGGGAAAAAAACATTCCGGCCAGTACATGTCACAACTCCGATGTGCAATGCCGTGGTGCTAGACGTATGATCTTGCCTATATATCTTCATTTACGGCATACAAGCCAAGTATTAGTTCCATTATCTTTATGTCTCTCCGATAAGAATACTGATCATTAATGCAGGCGTGATCACTTAAAGCCCTCTGCTGTGTCACAAAGCAGCAAGACTTTTTTCCTATCAGGTGTTATGCAATTTACTCAATGCTGATATAATTATGTGTTAAAATAGGACTGCTGAAGAAAATTTATTACAAATGTGGTCATTTTGAAATTAGTAAAAACAGTATTGTTTACTGGAAAATTTAGTCGATTAAGAAGCTCTGACAAAAAAAAACACACATTCAATTGCTTGATTGGGTGATTTTACTGTCAAGATATATTGATGGGCTGAAATATCTAGTTGGTGAGCCTGTAACACTTTTGCAATATTGTTTGTAAAAAAAATGTATGTCTAATTTCAATTATTACGCCCTTCTTATTTCGGCATGAGTGAGTTACAAAGTTTCTTCGGAAGATATATAATTCCAGATCTGATTTGTCTTTCATAACTACTGCTCGGCAAGAACAAATTAATTATTTATCTTTCTAAGTGTGTGATTGCTGCTGTAAGGCGTTGATGTGTCACGTTAAAGTCCCTCAGCCTATTAGCTTAATATATATTTATTACTAACGGACCCGACAGACGTTGGCCTGTACATATGTCTTAAATCTCTCCCCCTCTCTCTCCCCCTCTCTCACCCCCTCTCTCTCTCCCCCTCTCTTTACCGAATTGTGAATATAAACCATTCTCGAATCCACTTGAACACACACAAAAAATTTCATCAAAATCGGTCCAGCCGTTTAGGAGGAGTTCAGTGACATACACACGCACAGAAGAATTTTATATATATATATATATATATATATATATATATATATATATATATATAAAGATAGGCTGTTAACAGTAGCCTCTTTTTGAAAGCTATGCTTAAGATATACTTATGTATTCTTCCTTCTTATAACATTGCAATGGGCCTGATCACTTTATTATGCGTCGTTCAAATGGAACTGTTAGCTGGCGATTTTTTTCTCGGTGATATGCCATCTCTGCCCGTACTTGCATTCCAGTTCTTCTCCATTATCACCTCACTTCATTCTCGGCGGTTCACGATGTTAAGAGTCACACAAACTCTATACATTATTTTTTAATAGTCACTGTTCGGCTTCTTTAATATATTTGTTTGATGTGAGACAAAAACACTAAAAGCAGAATACGAATAACTCAGTCTTTTGAAGGTATCCAGCACAGAATAAATTTTTTTTTTTTTTTTTTTTTTTCAAAACTTTTCAAGCTGGACTTGAGGCAGTAATTTCTCAGTGTGGTTATTATATTCCTACCAATCACAGGACTTTGCTTCCATGATAGATATATAGCATCGTTTCCGCCGTATTTTTTTATACCTGCCACTTATTATAAAAATAGAATTTAATATGCAACCGGAAAAACAGTAAATCGTGGAAATAAATGCATTCGGTCAACGAACATACTCCATTCATGAAAGTATTGTTTATTTCTCATTATTTCATGCAACATTTCTTGTATTGCATGCTAACTCATATATATATATATATATATATATATATATATATATATATATATATATATATATATATATATATATATATAACGCACATATTCTGACATTAAGAGCTCGATAAATAGCTACAGGAATTTACAAATGCTTGTCGCATAGCGCGTGTGCCTGGTATTGTACTTTAGACCGATATTGCGCTGAGCCAGCCGCGGTAGCAAACCTTGTGCAGTTTTGCTCGTCCACAGTTCTTGGAAAAGGAGAGTGGCATTGTATTGACGGAGGTGGGGGTGGCACAGCTAGGGAGTCGGGAGTAGTTTTCCTTGCGAACACTGAGGTTTGCTCGCAATGTATGGATAGATATTAATATATAAAAGGCAAAAAAAAAAACTTGTATTATAAAAGTTAGTGTAAGTGGTAGGTTGTATTTGTCTGTGCGGGGAAAACGGAATATGAGCAAAAACCTAGGAATTTGGAGAGAGAGAGAGAGAGAGAGAGAGAGAGAGAGAGAGAGAGAGAGAGAGAGAGAGAGAGAGAGAGAGAGAGAGAGAAAAAAAAAAGTAAGTATATAAATAATTAATAGGATTCATGAGTCGTTTTTAGTGTATAACTTCAGGTAGTGTTATTAATTAATTAATATGTTTTCCCCCTAATCATAGGTTAAAGGAATGCCCAAGGGCTGTTGAAAATACGTCAATTGCAAAGCAGGAAATGAAACAGGCAGCGGTTGAGTCGAGTCAACCTCCACTTCAAACTTCACCAGCTATGGTTCAGTCTCTGTCTGTCCACCCCTGGTCTGCATGGGTTAAACATATTTTGTGTCATATGGCTGAGGTTTGGTGGTCAGTATTTGTGTTGGTATGGATGGTTGATATAGTCAGGTTGTTTATTTAATGGTTGATATAGTCAGGTTGTTTATTTAATGGTTGATATAGTCAGGTTGTGTATTTAATGGGTGATATGTTATTTGGCTGGTGTCTGATGGTATGACAAACATGTTGGTTTTGTGATTATTTTGGTAAAGTCAGTGTTGGCTGAGGTCTGCTTGAATTCTAGTAAGAGGTATGCATATATTTAGTCTGATGTTTGTTGGCAGAATAGATATTCTGCGAAAAGTCGGTGATCATTCTACTTAATAGCATAATATGGATGCGAATAAAAACAAAAATAATGTAAATTACAAAATGAAAAATAAATTTATATATTTTATAGTAATATCCACTTCTCTGAAAGACTTATTAATTCAGTGATGTTTTAAAACAAATATATGCGAGGGAATTTCATGGGAGGGCTATAGTACATATAAAATGGACTGAGTTCTACATGGCCAACAATAGCTGCTAACTAATCATCGTTGCCCTGCCAGTGAATAAGTTATTTTTAATGTGAAAATATATTTCGTCCTCGTGTTATCTTCGCTCAGTTTGAACTCATGGTCAAACTTAAAGTAGGCAACTAACTCCTGTCAGACCGGCCACACACAAGACTGAATCTTTGAATCTTGACTCTTGACTCTTTGACTAAAATATTACTCAAAATTGACCCAAAAATAACTCGCTTCATTAGTCCTTAGATCCATAGCTCAATAGCTACACCTGTTATTATTTTTAAATATACTCATTATTTTTAAAATTAAAAAAAAATAACTATTCCAGGTTCTTACGCACATGACTAGAGTGTGAGGGTTAGGTTAGTTGAAGTTAGGTTAAGAAATATTAGTTTACTTAGTCTGGTGGTTATGTTAAGTGGATGTCGAGAAAAATAAAATAAAAAGTGTTCAATGTCCTGACATGGGGTTGAACACATACAAGTATGACTTGATTGTATATTTTATTTGCTTGAATGGTGGGTATATCTGTTATATTGATTGGAATGACATGATCACGTGTTCTGTTATTTTGGTGGTATCAAAAGAGTGTAACTTCAATGGTGTTGGGGTAGCAGTTTAATTGTGTGATTAGTTTGCAAGAGCGGAATAATTTGATGGGTTGTTTAGTTAGTTTGAGAGGAGCAGAATGCTTAGCTGGTATGGTTGGTTAGTATTAATGAATGGTATCTACGAATTAGGACTGTACTGATGATAGCATGACTGAGGCAAACTAATGCAATGGTGAAAGGCAGTATATGTGTTTTGGTACTCAGTATTATTCGATATGGTTGTTAAGTAAGACTGGAAGAAGGGGAGATGGAGATGGGTCTGGTGATGACTAGAGTGTGGTGGTTGGGTTTCGTGAATGTCGAGAGAAATATAATAAACTATATTCTGAGTTCTTACAAGATGATTAGGCTAGGGGAATTTGATACTGATATGTTATGCATGATTATGGGATGGTGTGTTTGAAAAAAATTGACAATTCCTAGAATAGGGGTAAGAAACCTTTTCAAAGTTCAGCATAGGTTACAAAGTCCCTAAATGTAAATAATTAAGTCTCAGATGGTAAAAAAAAAATATATATGTTAAATAAAAAGAAAATAATTTCTGGCCTATTGTTAGTCTGGAGTTGGTCGGTAAGCGATATATCCAGAGTTACACTAAGTGACCAATGATGTTACCGAGCTTGCTTGCGAGTGTATAAGCCGCCGGGTAATTTTATGGAGCTGTTTAAGAGTGGCAGTCGTGGAACTTTGTTAAAAGAATATATGCAAAGGTTTCTGGTTCACTTTCTAGAATGGACTGTCTGAGCTGCATAAAAGCAGATAATATTTACTACATGCTGCTTTAAAGATACTATACGAATGGTGTGGAAATTTGAAGGTTTATTTTTATGGTTGTAGTCTGAAGTATGTAAATAAATAAATAACGTCTTTGTCTTCTCCCTGGTGTTGTACCGAGAAGTGTATGGATTGATGATTGTTATGACGGACCTATATTGGTGAGAAGTGTATGGATTGATGATTGTTATGTGGGACCTATATTAGTGAGAAGTGTATGGATTGATGATTGTTATGTGGGACCTATATTGGTGAGAAGTGTATGGATTGATGATTGTTATGTGGGACCTATATTGGTGAGAAGTGTATGGATTGATGATTGTTATGTGGGACCTATATTGGTGAGAAGTGTATGGATTGATGATTGTTATGTGGGACCTATATTGGTGAGAAGTGTATGGATTGATGATTGTTATGTGGGACCTATATTGGTGAGAAGTGTATGGATTGATGATTGTTATGTGGGACCTACATTGGTGAGAAGTGTATGGATTGATGATTGTTATGTGGGACCTATATTGGTGAGAAGTGTATGGATTGATGATTGTTATGTATGACCTATATTGGTGAGAAGTGTATGGATTGATGATTGTTATGTGGGACCTATATTGGTGAGAAGTGTATGGATTGATGATTGTTATGTATGACCTATATTGGTGAGAAGTGTATGGATTGATGATTGTTATGTGGGACCTATATTGGTGAGAAGTGTATGGATTGATGATTGTTATGTGGGACCTATATTAGTGAGAAGTGTATGGATTGATGCTTGTTATGTGGGACCTATATTGGTGAGAAGTGTATGGATTGATGATTGTTATGTGGGACCTATATTGGTGAGAAGTGTATGGATTGATGATTGTTATGTGGGACCTATATTGGTGAGAAGTGTATGGATTGATGATTGTTATGTGGGACCTACATTGGTGAGAAGTGTATGGATTGATGATTGTTATGTGGGACCTATATTGGTGAGAAGTGTATGGATTGATGATTGTTATATGGGACCTATATTGGTGAGAAATGTATGGATTGATGATTGTTATGTGGGACCTATATTGGTGAGAAGTGTATGGATTGATGATTGTTATGTATGACCTATATTGGTGAGAAGTGTATGGATTGATGATTGTTATGTGGGACCTATATTGGTGAGAAGTGTATGGATTGATGATTGTTATGTGGGACCTATATTAGTGAGAAGTGTATGGATTGAGGATTGTTATGTGGGACCTATATTGGTGAGAAGGTTATGGATTGATGATTGTTATGTGGGACCTATATTGGTGAGAAGGTTATGGATTGATGATTGTTATGTGGGACCTATATTGGTGAGAATGTTATGGATTGATAATTGTTATGTGGGACCTATATTGGTGAGAAGTGTATGGATTGATGATTGTTATGTGGGACCTATATTGGTGAGAAGGTTATGGATTTATGATTGTTATGTGGGACCTATATTGGTGAGAAGGTTATGGATTGATGATTGTTATGTGGGACCTATATTGGTGAGAAATGTATGGATTGATGATTGTTATGTGGGACCTATATTAGTGAGAAGTGTATGGATTGATGATTGTTATGTATGACCTATATTGGTGAGAAGTGTATGGATTGATGATTGTTATGTGGGACCTATATTGGTGAGAAGTGTATGGATTGATGATTGTTATGTGGGACCTATATTAGTGAGAAGTGTATGGATTGAGGATTGTTATGTGGGACCTATATTGGTGAGAAGGTTATGGATTGATGATTGTTATGTGGGACCTATATTGGTGAGAAGGTTATGGATTGATGATTGTTATGTGGGACCTATATTGGTGAGAATGTTATGGATTGATAATTGTTATGTGGGACCTATATTGGTGAGAAGTGTATGGATTGATGATTGTTATGTGGGACCTATATTGGTGAGAAGGTTATGGATTTATGATTGTTATGTGGGACCTATATTGGTGAGAAGGTTATGGATTGATGATTGTTATGTGGGACCTATATTGGTGAGAAGTTTATATCTGGGTTGTTGCGATTTTCATCATCGGCGTAATCCACAACTTCGTTCCTCGTTCCTGCTCCTTCTGACATGACGACAGTCGAACCATTTGGGACTCACTAACGTGTCATATACAGACTTCTCAGTGGCTAATTGTGGTCGCTTTTGCTGCAAGGACTTTGCCTTCAAGCTTACTGCACAACAGCACGAAGTATATAAGTACCAGAATAGTCTGTCTGCTTCATGTTTAACGAAGGACTCAGATTTTTTTAAAGATGTAGGCGAACATGAATTCTTTTTCAATGTTTTTGTTGTAATATATTTAAAATAATTTGAAAAACAAAAATACTGGATAATGTTTTGTTCTCTTATTTTAATAATGTACCATAAGGTAACCAGTCAGTTATAAACTGTTTTCGCAACAAAAAAAAAGTATCACTATGTAGCAGAGCTAATCACTATGGTTATAAGGGCTTTTAACATTAATTCATGAAGCTAGAAATGTTACTTGCAAACTGAATTGCGAGTGTGCCTGCCTCCTAAAAGTTCACAAATTATATTCATCTATGTATGTAAATGTTCACACACTTACGAACCCGACTAGCTTTGCTACATCATTATTTTAAAAATAATACATACAAAAGTTATTACATGTGGGTTTAAGCATTTAGACTCCGACTAAAAATAAGGAATTTATTTTAATACAGTACATAGCTTACACTTAAATTAACAAATACTGCTTTAAAATATAATATTCATAAGCCGTCCTTGCGGTGAATTAAAAATATATATATAATACAGTAATGCTATAAGACCAAGGAATGTAGCGTCTATATTTGTAACTTGTATACAAGTTTTAAGCACTAGATTTACTATGACGATATGCTAGGCCTGTAATCAAGATCCTTAGTTCCTATGATGATATGCTAGGCCTGTAATCAAGATCCTTAGTTCCTATGACGATATGCTAGGCCTGTAATCAAGATCCTTAGTTCCTATGATGATATGCTAGGCCTGTAATCAAGATCCTTAGTTCCTATGACGATATGCTAGGCCTGTAATCAAGATCCTTAGTTCCAAAACCCAAAGGTTTTGAGTCCGAATCTTGTCCGAGCGCGAGAACTTCATTTTTTTAATGTTTCCAGTTTTCATGGGAAAGTGTGAAATTTACGAAATTTATGCTCTCTGAACTGAATTAGTATTACAACTGCATTAAAAATACATTCAACTATATTTTAAAAGATTTTTTTTTCAGCATTTAACAAATTACAAATAAAATAAAATAAAGCAATTCTACTTATTTATAAATGTAGGCGTATTGCTTCATAGAAAATCTGAATGGCAAGACGGGCCAGCCGAGTGCCTCGCAGTCATTTACACTCGACGCCTCCCTCCAAGTGATACCTACTGATGACGTCACTGTGGCATCTGGCTCGCGGACATGTTGACGCTTACGTGGATGCTCTCCCGCGTAGTTACAAAGCAAGGCGACTTAATTTCCGTACTAAAGTAAAAACAAATCGAATAACGTTAATATAAAAAAATATCGATTGGATTGGTTTTTAAATTATTAAGATTTGAATATGTTTTGCAAAGTGCTGCCTAGAATGTACTTTACAATAATGTTTTATAAACCTTCTCCTGTATGGAAAATTAGATCTTTAAATTCGTAAATAAATATGCACTCCGATGATTCGCACACTCTAGCAGATGATGAAGGAATTATGTAGATGGTGGACTGGAGAAAATGTGACTAATCGAACGAGTATGAGTAATTGGTCGAACGAATGAGATAGGGAATGTGAAATACAAGAAGGAAAGGGAAGACAGAAAGGGATGGAATTAGAGAGAAAGAGAGACACGACAGAAGGATATAAAGTTATGAAAAGAGATAAGGTTATGTAAAGAGAGAGAGAAGAGAGAAAGAGCGAGAGAGAGATAAACACGGAATGATAAAGCATGTAAAATTGAGACAGAATGGTGGTATGAAATCACGATCGTATGCACCATGAAAAGACGAGTCCGGTGATATAAAACACTTAATACGAATGTATTTAAATTATTAAATTATAAAAATTTATTTAAATTAAAAACCAAGAATATTATACAATTATTTTATATTTACCGACTCCTAATTGTGTGGGTGAGTTTCTGGTCTCTTGCCCACATTGAGGAGACACGTCGACCACATTGAGGAGACACGTCGGCCACATTGAGGAGACACATCAGCCACATTGAGGAGACACGTCGCCCACATTGAGGAGACACGTCGCCCACAATGAGGAGAAAAAGTTATTTTTAGAAAAACTGGATATTTTTAGGGAAATACAGGAAATTGTTAAGGAAAACAGGGAAATTTTAGGGCATTTTTGGTCTAAAAAGTACGATTTTGTGCGGAAATGAGCGATTTTGGGGGGAAAAATGGATAAATACAAAATAGCGGCCGGTGACCTTGGCGCCTTCGCTTCTGTCGTAAGCCGGAGCCTTCAAACCTACCATACATATCTCCTTAAATATTTACAGAAAACGAAGAAGCACACTGAGATAACCCTCATATTCTGCACGTACCAGCAAAGACACCAGTGTACTAATATTTATTTTTAATAAAATGTAATATACTTTAAGCATATTTGTATATTAGCATATAGTATGCATATATGTTCATATAACGATAGTATATGCATGTATATTAAAGTGTAATGCCCATATATATATAATCATATCATACAAACATACATTTAATTGAAAGTGTAATATTCATATATATATTTATTTTGCTATATAATATACATAAAGGGATATAAAACATGCTTTGGTGACGGTATGTGCGGGATTGATACTTTCAGCATGGCCCTTGCTGGTTCTAGCAGAGAATGAAGGTTTTTCTCAGGGTGCTCCCATCTTTATTTTTAATATATAATACGTCCACATTTTCTCCCTGAATTAAAGCAGTCAAAATATATAAATGGGTGACCGCTCCTCTATTCTGAGTTATGAGCTGACTGATTCTCGACCGATAAATTCCTAGAACCTGGACATCACCCACTGGAAAACTGATGGGTTCAACTGCGTTTCTAACAGCTGACTCGAGAAAATGGCATTTGTTTAACACGTCGTTTACTCTTCGTCAGTGATCAGTGTTGATTAAGATTGGTATCAAGCGATACTTTTTTCACCCACACCTCTACACTTTTTCAAGGGACATTGTGTGTTTTTAGTTGAGAGAGAGAGAGAGAGAGAGAGAGAGAGAGAGAGAGAGAGCTTACAAGCTGAAATGGGTAAGGATATTTAAATCGGTGAAGAAGATCTGCCGGAAATTGTCTTGTCAATCACGAATGATACTGTTGGAAACGACATCAATCACGTTTCCCTCATGCGCAAAACTACAGGTGCGACCCCTGCAGGGAATCGAATCTAGCCCGCCTTAATGGGAGGCGTGCGTCCTGGCAGCTGTGCAAATGCTATCGAGAGGATCGTGTGAAGTTTTGAGCATGCCCGGTCTTGTACTGGGGCGAAAAATTCACTATAGATAGGTTGCCTTATCTCCATCGCTACGTTTCAAAGTTCACTGCGTTGGTGAATATCTCAGTGCGAACACTACAGTTTGTAAATATTTATGCAACGGGTATAGGGCTGCATTTATTTCTGCCGTCATTTCAATTGAATAAAGAATTACTTTGTCTATGATGGACTGAGGTGAGATGTTGAGAACATTTAATTGTGTAAGCATGAGCACGTTTTCAACCTAGGGCGCCAGGCGATATTAACAAACACGGGGATGTGTCTGAACGTAATCGTCCTGGTTCAAAACCGACGCGATACATATTTACAATCACATATTCATGACATGAACTTGAGGTCTGCTATACTCAACAGTTCTCCACTCTAATCTTTTCATATTAGAATTTTTTCGTAAATATTCAAAGTAATGTTTTTTCATCGTACTTGATATTGGCGGTAGTATTATTTCAATTATTAATATCTGAGCCGATACATATTGGAATCATGGGAGGCTATTTTTGCATGATATGTTTCCCCATAAATATCTCTGCTATTCACATTCGAAGAAACACTGCTCGTTGTGTGTTTTGAGAATATTCTGTAACTAAAGCAGGTTAAAGTGAGTCATAGCAGTAGTACGTTATGTAGACTCCAAGACATCAGGCTTAAGGCAGTGGCTCGACAGTTTGACCTTGAATGACCTTGACCTAACATTTATCCAGTTGTTTCTCCTAAAATCGCTCATTTTCACTCAGAATCGTACTTTTAGCCCAGAAATGCCTTAAATTTTCCCATTTTCCATAAAATAATGTCCAATTTTTCTCTAAAAATTTCCCGATTTTCCCTCAAAAAACACCAAACCTCACCGAAGACACTAAAAGCCAATTTTCGAACTATTTTAAATATTTTGATGGCTTCCTATTCCTTCTACATCAAACGATGCAGTATCTGAAATATCGATAAAATAAAATAAACGAAGAACAGAATTTTTTAAATTAAAAATAGTTTTATATCTTTAAAGACGTCAGTTTTAAGTGATATATATATATCACTGGACTCGTATTTTAAAGGCGCATACAATAGTGATGTAAAACCACCATTCTGTCTCTTTTTTCATCCTCTATTATGTGTTGTCTCTCTCTCTCTCTCACTTTCTGTCTTGTCTCTCTCATTCAATCTTTTTCTCCCTTCTCTCTCTCATCCCATCACATTCTCTGTCTTTATCTCATTCCATCTATTTCTTTATTTCATTTCTCTTTCTCTTTCTTTCTTAATTTCTCTCGCTCTTTCCTTTCTCTCTTTCTCTTTCTTTATTTATCTCTCTCTCTCTTTCCTTTCTCTCCTATCTCTTTCTTTCGTTCGATTAGTCGCATTTTCTCCACTCTATCGTCTACATAATTCCTTCATCACCTACTAGAGTGCGTGTATCGTCTGAGTGTAAATTTATTTGTGAATTTAAGGATGTAATTTTCCACATGGGAGAAGGTACATACAATTTTTCCATAAGGGAGAAGGTACATACAATTTTTCCATATGGGAGAAGGTACATACAATTTTTCCATATGGGAGAAGGTACATACAATTTTTCCATATGGGATAAGGTACATACAATTTTTCCATATGGGAGAAGGTACATACAATTTTTCCATATGGGAGAAGGTACATACAATTTTTCCATATGGGAGAAGGTACATACAATTTTTCCATATGGGAGAAGGTACATACAATTTTTCCATATGGTAGAAGGTACATACAATTTTTCCTAAAGGGAGAAGGTACATACAATTTTTCCTAAAGTACATTCCTGCCAGTACTTTGCAAAACATATTTGATTCTCAATACTTTATTATTATTTAAATCAATTTTTTTTAAATATTTAACATTATTCAATTTACTGTTGAACGAAAATGAAGTCAACTAGACTTGTAACCGTGTACATGCGGACAGGTCCGCCAGGACAGATGCGCCAGCTGTCACATGCACGTGCAGTGAATCAGGCAAGCATCGTGCGGGAGAAAGTAAAGATGCCAATGAGTGTGAGGCACTCGGCTGGCTGGTCTTGCCAATAAGTTATCCATGAAGACATACATTCCTAAATAACTACAATAATTTAAATTTATTTTATTTATCATTTTAATAATGCCGAAAAAATCTTTGAGAATACTGTATAATGTATTTTGAATGCATCTGTAATTTAAAAACCAGTTTAAAATTTTAATTTATGTAAATTTCGCACTTTGCAGGACAGGTAAAAACATTCATAAAAACAATTATTATGTAGGTGTGGGAATTTCAAGCTGGGAACTGTGGGTTAGAAACGAGGCATGCTAGCCAAAAGCCTACAGTATGCCTACATGTGAAATGTTGCTTAATAGTTGTGTTTCAACTTTCAAGACAAATTTTCGAATTCCCTCGTACAATTACAAAAATATTTTTAATGTATGTTATATTTATTTTCAATCAGTACATATATGTCTTATGCATACCATCTTTTCGAGAAGTTTTAGTTTATTTAAAGACAAGCGATGTACTGTATTAAAATCATTTCGTTATTTTCAGTTAGGGACTGAATCATCAAAAAAGGTTAAGATCATTTGACATCATCCTATGACGTCAACCAAGGAAATGGTTAACACTTTTCATTATAATAAAACGTCTTCTGCAGTTTTCTGGTTGGTAAAGCGGTTTAAAATACCAGATGTAAGACCTGGTTCCCTGTATGGGAGCGTGGGTTTGAGTCCCACACATGACAAATAGTTTTTAAGGCAGTATTAAGATAGTGAAGATGGTGTCATTCGCAGTTCGTCTGTCATTAGAGTAAGAACTCTCTTTCTCTGACTACATTCGAGTAACACATAAACCAATTGTTCTGTTGTGAAAACAGTATATAAGTTTGCATCCTGTATGAATATTTTTGCTTTTTCGATGGTTGTGATGGACGGCAGATTTTCAGGAGTGGAATCATCTAGCTTTAGTGTAAACTATTGCAATATGAAGACGGCAACGATGGCTGAAGTCACACCATCTGTAACACTGTCAGCAAGTGTCTATGAAGAGTTTCTAGAAGCATTACAGAAACAATATTGTTATTGTGGAAATACTTTTATCACAAGTTGTCATGCACTTCGTTATGAATGTAGTCAGTGTTTGTTCAGTCCAGCATACCAGTCGTGATACTGTGATAGTTGTGATACTGGGTATACTAGCAGTGATATCCTATATAGACATAACATGATGAGTAAAGGCACTGGTTGTCGATCATCGGGAAGCGAGAGAAAGTATTGCAGCAAGACATTCATGAGTAGCTCTAGCACCGGACATAATGAAGCTAGTAACTGTATGTTCAACATCTCATTCAAGAGCTACTTATGTGTTAACTGCAATGTTGTATATGCGAGTAAGCATACCTTGACTGCTCACCATATGATTTGATATATAAAATTAGTGTAGAGCCTATATATAATATTTAGTAAAGTATACGTTTGAATGCATATATGTAATATTTTTTTAAAATTAGTTTGTAAAATATGGTAATGTTTATGGAAAACTATTGCTTTTTATTCATTTTAAAACCAAATTAATATTTTTTACCTTCCTGTCAGTTCTATGGAATATCTTGATACATACAAAATAATTGTAAGCTATGATTTGTATAGATATAGAGATTGATTTCCCTGGCCAAATTTAAATGGTAATTGGAAGAGAGATACAAGAATTTTTGATGAAATTATTTTTTCCAGTATAGAGTCATCTGTAAAAAAAGGATGGGAAATCTCTATTAATTAACGCGGGATGGAATATGTTATCCACCTTTATTACCAATTACTTTGTCACTATATTCGGTGTTTGAGATCGTATCTGACTGAAGATAATGTATAAGTCTGCATGATGATGATATGACGATATGATGATGACGGCGACGATGATGACGATGATAATAAAATAGATAGAAGGTATTTGGTTTTCAATATAATTATGTTACTAAATTATAGGAATGATGTGATCGTATGAGTGCAGCGTAGAGTAAGATTGAGTATTCTGTCCATATATGGTGGTCACAATGAATGGTTTGATGGATAATATATAATGTTTGTATAGTATGTTAGTTTTGGTGATAATGTGTCTTTGCAAATGGATGGTATGGTGTGACAGTATAGCTGGTAAGAATTTGGAACATTTGGTTGTTTTATTGGTACGTTCTGATAGTATGGTAGTATGTTTTTTTATCATATGATGTAATGGTCTGTATAAAATTAACGTTGTAGCATGATACTATCTGCGAGTATTGATGGTTAGAATGTTTTTTTCTGCTGGAAAATTTGAATAGCTGATTTGGTGATATGGGCTATTAGAATAAGATTTCGGTAAGGTTGGATCGTTGACTATGGTAAACTGTATGGGTGTTGACAATTATTGAATGTGTGTGTTATTTTGCTATTACATGATTAAATGTTTTATCAGAGGCATTCGCTGGACTATTAGCCTACATAGGAATGCTTATATGATTATTTTGTTTCCCAGGATGGTATGGACAGAAGTGTTTTGGTATTAACCCTATGATGTAAAGTAATGTATTGCCGGTAGTGTTAGGGTATTCTGGGATATCGAACATAAGAACATTTTGTTTGGAAGAATATTTTAAACCATTTTCGATAGGCATATAGAGTTTGGGTATATGTACATGTATGATATTATATTAAGTTATGTTTGGGCATTGGGGAAAAGCTAGACAACATATGTAATTAATAATATTATTGTGATGTGGGTGAGTTCTACGTTTCTGTAAAAGAAGCATTGACATATCGGGATGTGTAAAAAAAGAAATTATTATATAAATCAAAAAATTTAATGACTACATCAAATAATTGCATTATATCATGGATTTTAAAACGAATGTTACACGTGAGTGGTTTGCAGGAGTTGAGATCGCTCTAAAATAACTATTTCTCATGGTTGACACTCTCTAGTAAATAGAATATCCTGATATGGTGGTAACATGTTTGCGAGGAGAGTTCAGAATGTTGGTCTATAGGAGAGCTGAAATGGAACACTGATAGCGAATTTTCTCTAGTAAATGAAATTTCTTGGTTGTATATAAGTAAAGGCTGGTAGAATATTCAAACCTACGTCAGTATGAATACATGTTTAAATATATTAACGGCCTTCGTGTTTTATACCACTAAGGTTTATATATTGATTATTTAATGTATGAAAGATGTATATCGATTTAATTATTTTTTAAAGAGTTTTGCAAAATATTTTAAAAGGTTATGCCTTATAACTTTTATCATATGTTTAATTGCCCATTGCTAGATTTTTTAATATATTTTCTTCCCTCGTATGTAACTATGTTCACGAAAAGCATACATTTTGTGTGTTTAGACAAACCAGACTGTTATCAATCAATGAAGGTTTAGGTATTTACTTCATTCTACTGGTGTATGTGTGTGTGTGGAAAGTATAGGGATATTTACTTTTTACCCTATACATGTTCGTTCGCATGAGTCGTTGATAAAACAATCAGTGACAATCATTTGTCTGCTGAGATCGACGAGTATGTAGGTTTTATGTAATGCGATAGCTTAGTATATATGTTCTGTAGGGAACAGTAAAACGTAAATTCGCAAGGGTTGCATGGATAACCTCGCAGGCTGTCATATTAGGTTAATGTGATCTGGTCGGGTGTTGGAAACAAATGTCTTGTCAACACACACCTCCCCTAGCACCAATGTTGGATCTCGTCTTGCTCTCCCCTACCCATCGCCTTCATTTCCTTCGCAAGTTGGTCGACCATACTCGCGTCTACCATTCGAGAGATCTAGCCCCTTGAGATATTTGCTAGAAATATGAGTGCGGTCTCTCTGGTTTTTCAAACCATTCTATATGATGACTTCCATATATTCATTGGTTGACAATTGTGGGGGTGTGTCTTGCTTACATGGTCTATCAGTTAGTAGTAGCGATGTCTAAAATTGGTGATTGGGACGTTGTAGTAGTTTGGGTTAGGTAGGAGGAAGTTTATTTTGATTAAAAAGTTTTGACTCTGAGTGTGACATATCTGTATGGCTGTTAAACAGGAAGGCGCATGTGGTATGATGACAGGTGCGATGGTTAATATAGAAGGTCGAAATGTATGGCTTGAATATTATGTGTGTCTGTCTGATAATAATATGACTTTTATGTAGGCTCGTCGTTGATAGAAGTGCATTTAGAATTAGTATACTGTATGGCCTCTCTGCATGGTTCTTACAGGTAGATTACTTTGGTAATATGTTTTGTTAGTCTGTCTTTGATGGTATAGGGTCTTTGAATGGCTGAAATGGATGGAGCAACATTATGATATTGTATGCTGGTGTGGGCTGCCTGTATGGTTTGGTTTTATTATGGCTGGTAGATATTTATTGTATAACCCATCGGTAAGACATGGTTGTACAGTTAGTTTTGTATGGTTGGTGTAGCCACTAACTTGATTGGTATCAACTGATCTCATTTACGATCGTTGTGGCACTATGACAAAAGTGCAGCTTCGATGTTGTGGGGAGAATTGTTTACTTATGGAATTAAATTGTAAAAGCAGAATGTTTCGATGGGATATTTAGTTAGTATGAGAGGGGCATAATGCTTAGCTGGTATGGTTGGTTAGTATGATTAGATAGTATATATCAATCGATTAAAATCTTCCATCTTAATAAAATCTATTACATTCCTTATTGCACAATGTAAATTAACCTTTATTAGATACAAACAGGTAACAAACATCGCATGTCTCAAAGTCATTAATATGTTATCGTCATATTAAATTTGGATTATTTACATGGTTCTTTAGCAGGAAATGAGAATGAAATATATAATTACATTCTCTTTTAGTTTTTCTTTACATGGGTCATAATGTAAAAATGAATTTAACTAATATACAACATGTAAAAGAAGATATAAGATATTGCGGAAATACAAAAGAGCTACTGCCTTTCACTTTAAGTCAGAGCTGAATTTGCTCGAGGGTCCTCAAACCTGTCCCATCACAATTAATAAATATTAGTATTATTAAAACCTGAACATCATAAAGGGAGAAAATATTTTTATACACACATCAGTAAAAGACTATTGCAGATAGTCTTTTACTGATGTTTTTTCTCACATTCAAGTAACAATTTTTCAATTTCTTCTGAAAATACGATTCGTCTCTTTAATATCACCCCCAAAAACAAGAAAATTTGACACAAATCTGCATTCTCAATCAAGCGCAATTTTTTTTTAAAACATACTTTGTTCATTCTTTGATCATTTGTCCATTTTCAGAGTGAATGAGGCTAAAATTAGGTCAAAAAGGAAAATATTTGCTTAAAATTTGAATATCACAAGAAAAGTATGAAAGTCTTGGAATTTTATTTAAAATATGATTATTTAACTTGCAAATTAGTCTTTGATGGACCACACACAAAGAGTGAACACAAGATGAAAACTGATTTTGATTTTGACTTGTGCTTTGAAAAATTTGATGGGGAATTAGAAATTGTTTCTATTTACCTTGAAATTAATTGAAATTTAGTAAAATTTTCAGTTGTGCCAATATCTGCAGAACATTTGATGCGGGATTAGAAATTTGTTTGAATTTAGAGTGATATTGGTTTAATTTTAGATAAATTGTTGAGTTTCGCCAAGATCTTCAATAAACATCCACTGGATTTACAACACAAAAAAACTGCAAAACTCCTGTGGAGAAATCCCCAGCTCCTCACTGTGCGATATTTACAACCTACGTATTACGATGAGGAAATGGGGATTTTATTTTGTACTCTGCTCCCTTTGCATAGCATCTACACAACAGGAGTAGAGCGAGGTTTTGCCTCAAATTTTGAATGGTTTGGTAATAATCTAATACTGTGAATATGCCAGCCACAGATATTCATAACATTAAATCATCTGTTCAGACCATGGATTGAACCCCCAACCTTTGCATTACAAACCAAACACCCTGTCACTCAAGCCATGCGACAGGGCAAGAAAGTCAGCTCCCCAAAAGCTGTGAGCTGCAGTGTGGTCGCAGTTGAGCGGCCGAGATATCAGCACAGCCTATGATAACATATATCCTGTTGCGGGCAGAGCTCACCGACGAGGAAAACTTGCACCACTGAGGTCAGAATATGCCGCAGTTCAGTAGCGAACATTAGTATAGATAAGTTTTTCTGTCATTACAAGAATGTGCTGCAGTTCAGTGAATGAAGAAGATAACCTTATTTGTTATTGGTAGTCGCAGCTGCGCAACTACACAAATATTGAATTCACAAGAGAGCGTTAAAATATATAATTTTTTATTTGATTTCTGTACTTTTCATTATTAATTTTTATACTCAAATCTGATGTTAAAAAACCCATAATTTTCGTCTCAGTTCTTAGCACATATCTCTTTAAATTTCTCAAAACTCATGTCTTCTCCAACAAAATCGCAATATATAAGTATCAAATTAGTTTCATCTAGTCGAAATATACACAGAAAATTTGCAATATCTCGTACTAATTGCTTGGGGGCTCTGAAATAAGTCTGCGCAAATTAAAAAGATCAGTATTTTTATGCCGAACTCTAGTAAAATATTCCCAGACTACATCTTGCTCATCCCATATTACATCATCAAAAATAACTAGAGAATTATTTCCACATTAATCTAGTGAAACCATTTCACCATTGCTACTTTAAAAATAAGCCATTTGTCATTAATTTATTTGGATATCTCTTTAAAAACATCTTATAATTTAATACATTTTCGTTGATTTAAACTTTTAGATCAAACATAGCGTTTATTAAAATTTCACCATCCTGTCATATAAATAAAATTAATAACTAAGTTTGTCTTCCTGTTGTTGCTTGGCCCTACAAACAACCTTCTAATGTTATTGGCCAATAACTCACAATTTTTTGTATATCTTGGCAGTTTCCTCAGAAATCAAGACACTAACACCCTAGTCAACTTTTTTCAATTAATGACAATAATTATTGTAATAAATTTATAATTATAAAGTTTTTAAGTTAACAAACAACAGTTCTATTCTAAATAAGAAACTTCACTATGATACAATTCATAAAGATAAATCGATAGAAATGCAAAAATCTTAACTCCAAATGTGGAGAATAACACTACAACTACAATTGAAAAAATGAGTCCTGTTGTTGATAAAAATACCGTTATCAATGTCCGCAGAGGCCAATTTGATGTTGAATCTTTAAAAGAAGCTATAAATTCGATTGAGCCGTTTTCAACAAATAAAATTGAAATAACAGCACACAATGTGAAAAATAAAATTACGATTGAAACCAAGTTTGATATTAAACTTGATGATACTGTGTCTGTAATTCTCAGTTTTGAAAGAAAATTAACTATTGAAAAATATAAAGTTATTGTGGTTACTAAATTGCCTAATTTTAATCCATATAAAACAATTAATGTTCATTGTAATATGGCATATGGCATGTTTAAAAATATGAAGAATCTTACCACTTGGAGACTAATAGAATTGCTAGTTTTCCCTAAAAAAAATTATGCTTGGTTTAAGAGACTATGTTTTTATGAACCCAAATATCCTATTTTTATAAAATTAGGAGTGAACAATTTAATAACATGGTTCCATTGTTTTAAAATTTTAGCCGAAAATGAAAATTTAATCGATTTCGATATTTCTGACATCGATGTTGTTTTGGAAATTAATGAAGTTTAAAATATATTTTTTTTTTTGTAAATAGGTGTGATGATTATTTTTGTGTAGCACCAAGTGTATGTGATTCACTAACATATTTTTCTTTGTCATCGCACCTCTCATTAATAAGATTTGAAGGAACTATTAGACCTGGCAAAAAACCGGATCTAATGCATAACTTGTGCCATTTTGGTGCTAGTGGAGAATAAAATATTAATTATAAATTTTGGTATCCATGTGACAAAGTATCTATTTTATTTTCTAGTATAATTATATTGTTATCACAAGGACACAGAACAATTTTATTATCTTCTATTTTATATATTTTGTGTTTCTTATTACTTTTAAAATTCATTGTTCTATACTGAAATTTCTCATCAAACACACGTTATTATAGTTATCAAAATTATTTATATTATTGGCAACACATTTTTTTCACCCCTTTTGCTCTTTTGTTTTGTTTATATTCAACTCTGCATGCATACATATTTGCTTGTAAACCAGCAAATTATTTAATTACATTTCCATTACACTTGTCTTTAATTTTGCCAACATTTTTTTATTTATTTGTGACATGTTATAAATATTGTCTTTTCGATAATCACTCGGGCAAATTTATCTATCATCGACTTCATGTCTTCATAAATATCTTCTGTTTTAATGTTATAAAAGAACGTATTGGAATCTTGAAAACAAAATTCAATTTTATCACCATATTTTGGCTTCATAATATTATAGTGGAAATCGTAAATTAATTATTTCTAAATATCCAAAATGGCCATACCCACATATATTGGCTTATTAAATTTTACATTAAATTTTTTCGTGGGATTAGCTGCAAGGTTCTCATTAAATATAGTATTTTTCTTAACAATTTAGCTTGGCCACTAATTTCTCTCCCAAATTTTTGCACTTGAAACAAGCCTCATATCTACTCTGTTTCTTATATTCTCCATTGTTTTACCAAAGACAGAATTATTCATCGGTTTATAGAAAAACGTTTTCAAAATCATTTTTTTCCATTACTCCTCATCACTGTGTTGAAATCCACGTACTTCTTTAATCAATCAGCTATATTAAATGAAAATATTCTGTGTATTTTGTAAGCTTCATTTCATTATTTAGGCACTCTTTCAAACTACGATATTAGAGTATATATTTTTCTTTTTTATATAAAGTTGTTAATAGTTTAGATTCATTAGTACTTGGAACTAACTTATTTTCTGAAGAAAAAAAAATGGATGATCTTTGTGTAAATTATGAATTTCTTGTGGGCATTCTAAATCAACTTCTAATATGTAATCAAACACAGAATCGTTCTCAATATTTAATATTTTTTCACTACAATACTCTAAATCGTTTAATGCATAATACACCCACTCGAAAAATCCATATGGTAAATTCTGAGACATTGCCCAACAATATAAATTATTCGTATCGATATAAGCAAAATAATTAGATTGTTGATTTGAGTTAAAATCTTCCAAATATTTGTTATTTGCTTTAACATATCATTTACAACATTGTGAAATACCCCCTCGAATTACTTTTTCATTAATTACAATCATGTCATAATCATGTAATATATCTAAAGATTGTTAGTCATTTTTAACATTATATCCCACGATAAACCTGGTGCTGTAAAATACCACAGAGCGTCTAGACCATAAGAATTTATATATGTTTTTCTAACATTTTCGAATATTCCTGCTAACAATAGTTCATCACTTTTCAAATATAAATCATGGTATTCGCCAATATCTTTTATATTAAATTTGGTAATTTTAATTGTAAATTGCAATTGTTGCATGTTGGCTTAATAAATTTCCCACCTATATGATTATAATGACGGACTTTTTTATTGTCTTTAGAATAATCACACTCACATATAGTGCATTTTTAAATTTCCTATATAGTATTTTTTATTCTTTTGTTAGTGGATGCATTGCTTCAATTTGTGAATATATTTCACCAATTTCTTCTACTTCCCTTTTTATTGAGTGTATAAAATGTTTATGTGCATCTGGGCCATGATATACAAATGCTGATTTATACTCGCCCTAAGCAGATACAATATAATAGCAAATACCAGATATTTCATTCATGTAATTGATATTTCACTGTATATGATTCGTCATTCAATATTAAATAAATTTTATTTATTTGCTCATTTGTAAGTTTATATTATTCTTTTAGTATTTCTTTGTAAATACGAATCTCAATTTCATTTTCTGTTTAAAATGGAATGTTTTTTAATTAACTTAAATTTTTTCATTTCTCTGGGATTTGGTTTGGTTTGTTAATATTTTCCTCAAAATTGACTCAAAATCTGCATATATTGGAAAGAAACTTTCGTGGTGTGTTATATATTTTTTATTTAATTTGTTCGCTTTTTGAAGGCATGATTATCTTCACACGTTCATTTTTTTAACAATCTTATCTGTGTTTATTTTATTTCTTTTGAGAATAAAAAAATTGAAGACATATCGCAAACACAAATTTTACTTTTGTGTTTACTTTTATGTGCTGAAAGAATCTTCGATAAATCTTTAATTAAACAATAATGTGAGTTTTTGCCTTTTTAAAATAAAGTAAATTTATGTGTTGTTATTTTTTAATTTTTGTAAGCTTTAGTGGATAAACATTGAATTTTTCATCAGTAGAGTAATATTTATAGAATCATCTATTTGGTTTTCTATTTTTGGAATATCATAAATTTTATAGAATATTCATATTTATCTAAGCTTTGTCAATGTAAAGATCCACATATTTATATTAAGATATTCTTTGTGAGTCTTCTTCAGCAGGAAAAAGTGCAGATATTATTGCCCAAAGAAAATATTTTTCATCATTGTTATTCGCATTAATGCATGCTTTTTTACTCTTAATCACTTCAGGTAGATCAATATATAATGAGATTTAATGGATTATACATATTTATGACTAGTTGCAACACAATTTTGCTATGTAAAGCCCAATCTGAGGAGCTTGTTTCAATGTTTTCTATTCTTATTTGATTGTAATTTTTTTTTTATGTCTCCTTCAATCAATATTGTAAAAGTGTGTCAATGAATGTCGTGAGATATTCTAATCTCGCCAGTTTTTCGGCTTCTAAAATGAGCAGCAAATTTAATATTGGACTTTGCAGCTCTAAGTTTTAATAAGTTGATCGGGTAATATGTTAAATAATTGTTACTTTACCGATGATAAAACATTTTTGGGCAACACTGTATTAAAATTGTTTTCAATGATGTATGATGATAACCGGCATTGGAAAGCTATCTCAACTTCTTACGTGTGATTAGTTTTATATTTTTGTTGTTCACATGTACACTATTGGAAAGGGTAAAATATAATTTAGAACCATTTTTTTCTTTATATTATATGCATTTGGAAAAGGTAAATTCGGAAAGTTTCTTTTCCTTTGTTCATTTTTAATTATTGGCATAAGAACTGCTGTTAAATCAGCTTTTCTTAAATTATATATATAAGTTTTATTTTAAATCTTTTAGCTTTAGATCTTAATTCAGCAACTGTTAAATCATTTAGATTTTTGATAGGATTTTTAGAATATTATTTTCTTTTGTGAATAATATTTTCGATAAGATCATCTTTATGTAGTTTATATAATTTTGTTTATTTTTAATTCTCTGCCTATAATTCTCAACTCGTGCAATTTCTTTTCTCTGAACTCACCCACTAGGTTGCTCGCCTCCATATTTATATATAATAAATGTTCTTATAATAAAATTTATGAAGTCGGCGAATGCTGAGTTTCACTTAGAATTATAATATATATTGATTCAATGTGAATGTTACAATTTTTATGCTTTTTTTAGATAATGGTTATATACAAATTTTTCGCATTCGGATTCCAATGCCTCTCTTTTTTAATCATAATGGCGTTTATCATATTCGGTAAAACATTTTTTGTAAGTGTTAAAATGCTCACCTATTGTGTTTTTTTTGAGATGCGAAATCGTCGATAGATTTATTCTTCCTGCATACTATGCAGGACTTGCTTGAAGAATCGGATTGTAAAATTTCATAAGTATTGTGCAATTTAATATTTTTGTGCTTTTCGAGATTTACCTTGCAAATAGATTTCCCACATTCGCAAATTACTACCTCCTATTTTAGTTCATAGCGACTTCTAGAATATTCGTTGTAACATTTTTTACAGGTGTTAATGTGTTATCTTCTGTGTGTTTATGTGATGGAAAACATTCATAGTTTAAAACTTCACCACATGTTTTAAATTGCTTGCTTATACTAATATTCTGCACTTATATTTATAAAGAAATAAATTTAATTAAGTTAAAGAAAAATAAAACCCGTCAACATTTTATTATAAATCATATTCATTGATAAACATTGGAAATATTTTTTACATTTTCGAGTAGTGCCATTTCAGTGCTACCCTTGAAAATTTTTGACAAACAAAAAAAATGTCATACTCAAAGCTCAACTAATTTTTAGAAAATTTCTTCTATTTGCTTTAGATATTCACGCCTTTCTCGAAGTTCATATTTGTCGTCGATGTTATCTAAGAGTGGTAATTGTAAGCTTTGTAAATTGTAATGAAATTTGTGAACTAAATTTTTAATATCTTCAGATGCTTTATCTAATTTATAAGACAGCGGACTTGCGCCATCGCTACCTTTTAAATATTGGGCAAACTGCAAGGAAAAATAGGCAAAGACATGTTTATTTATAAAGAAATAAATTTCTTAAAAAGAATAGAATAAATATAACTAATGCTTTAAAAAATATACCTGCGAGAATTCTAGATCATGGACAGACTTTCCATTTTTCATTTCTTTTAAATCATTATACTTTATAAAGACTTCTTCTTGTTTATTAGTTTCAAAGCGTTTTAATTGAATATCTTGACATAGCGCTCTGGCAATTAAATTTTTAATTTGCCATCTAGAATTCAATATATTTTTCACCAAAATTAGAGTCGTAAATTTTAAAATCTGTTGTCCTAAACCATTTATTATTTTCTACATCTTGTAATTTGGTGAATTCAAGTGTATTGTTTAACTTGCAGAGCAGAGAATACATTTTTTTTTGTGTTATTTAAAAAGAAAAAAATATTTAGTAGATCATACAATTTGGTGCTGAAATTTGATAAATATAAGCTGATAACCAAGGATAGTTTGTGTTTTATTCATTATGGAATTTCTACCGGGACAAGTATCCTGCCTGCAAATTGTGTCAATATTAAGAGAGATTTAGTAAAAAAAAAATGTTCGTATATAATTAACAATGATATAATTACTCTCGTAATTACAAATATAATACAGTTCACTTAATCGTATATTGAATAAATCGAGGAATGAGGTAATTAGAGATATGGCCCCTCATGTTGTACCACAAATACAAAACTAAAATTTAAACCTAACTTTTATACTTCTAGAATAGTTCGATGATTATTGTGAAAACAATTACTATGTGATTAGAACTGATAGAAGAAATCTTCGAAAACAGTTGCAAAGAATGGAAGATATGCTTAAAAATTGTGAAATATGATTGAGATTTGAATATATCGTCAATTTTATCTGTTTATACCACAGAATGAAGGAAACCATGAATGGCAACATTGAGTGTTTTCGCAAATATTTAAACATGTATGGAAATAACTACTCAACAACAATGAATTAATGGTGTAAATAGATTTTATCAAATTGAGTAAGAATTAATCAATGAATTTGGTGTACATGATTCGTGGACACTTATATAATTTTATTCATTATGGTGTTTCAGTAAATTCTTATATTCTTGGAATGCAGCCTAAGTTGATAACAATTTTTGTGTAATTTTCATAGTCATTATCGGTGAATTCACCTTCAAGATCCGATTGTGTTTTTTGTTAACAAATTAGTAAGGCCTGTTGTTAATTAATATTTTTATCTTTGACAAATAGAAAATCGCCATCTATTTTTACTTTTGTATCTCCAATTTTAAAACCTTGCCCATCTCCTCATACACCAAATTTATCATTAATAACATTAATATTTTTAGAAAAAAATGTTCCGTGTTTTATAGTATAAATGTCTGTTAAAGGTGGAAAATTTTTTAATGGAGTAACGCCCATTGGTGATTTTTGGAATAATAAGGAATTTTCTTCTGGTGTAGGTGGATAAAATACATTTTTCGCAGCAGCAGCTACTAGTGCTGTTTTTTTATATTTTTTTTTCGTTACTTACTTGTTCTACTTTTTGGACGATATTTTGTAATTCTTGAATTAATGGTAACTATTTTTTCTTGTTTTATTTTTTGTATTCTACCTCATGGTTCTTTTTATAATTTCTATACTTCTCGATGAGCAATTTCACTCGAGAAACATCCGGTGAATCCTTCATTTATAAATTTTGTTTTTTACTTATAAATGATTTATAAAAGCATTGAGAGTTTTGAGGGACAAACTTTCCCCCCAACTGATCACACTAAGGGGAATTGAAATATTTACAATAATAGAATCGAGTTTGATATTTCCATATGAGATGGCTTTTCTTTTCCAAACGATGCTTATGTTTTTGGAAGAATATAGCCTACTAAAAAGATATAAAACTGGAGATGAGAGAAAATACGAAAAATTAGATAATATTGATGTTTGTTCCAATTTTTTTCCATTTCAGTTTTGTAGAGTAGAAATTTCAAAACATAGACATATTATTGGGACTGTTGATAGTCCAGGAACACCTTCAACACTGATGAATATTTAGCTATGATCACCAGGTGAACAGAATTATTTAGAGTTTTCTGGTGTTGATAATAAATTTCGAGTAAAATCTATTCGTAGTGACAAAATAAATGAAATAGTTTATCCATTAAAATATCTCTTTGGCTTTATTCGCGATAATAATTAAGTTTACTGGAAAGGTGGTTATAAAATTACTTTTTTATAAATACATCTGTTAACAATTGTATATTTGTTCATGAATCTAAAATAGCAGATGGTTCAGTTGATAAAACTTATGATGATCCACGTAAAATTGCATTGGAAAAATGAGAAATTTTGTCGTCTGTTTTTGAATACGAAGCTAACAAATAAATCGCAATTTAAAAATATATATATAATTGCTAAATTTCATACTGGTTTTATGTATTGGCAGTTTTTAGAAAAAGAAATACCTGCTGGGACAACTGTTTTTAACTTTGATATAAAAGATCTGTTTAATAATTTGCAATTTTGACGTGCCTGATTTTTTAATTTTGGGTTTCCAAACTAATAGAAAAAATCACGCTGAGCAATACGTGCATGCTTCAATGTTTGAATATGGCAATGTGAGAAATAATTTGGTAAAAAATGGTATAAATGAAATTCTTCCAAAAGAAAATTGGAATCTACATATTGAAAATGATCTTTGTCTTAAAATATTTCTGGCTTTTAATGATTTTAGAAAGTTTGAACAAAATTAGAGCTTGTGTACATAAATAATGAACTTTATTATAAGAGAACTACAATATATCATGGCGATATCAATTATTATTTATTTTGAGACAAAGGCCATTTTATTTTATTGACTGCCTTTATAGAAAAACGGCCGTAGTTAAAGATAAAACAAATATAAAATTAGCATAAATTTTAAAAAACCTGTTGAGACTTACACAATTTTTAATTTTGTATTAATTAGCCACCGAAATTTAACATATGATTATTTGAAAGACTATAGCACATTTTTAAATTGATTAAATGGATAGTGTAAGCGATTTTACAGAAACAATGTTTCGGTATTTTAATACAATTTTTTAGATATTTGATTGAGTTGTTTTATCGAATAAAAAATCATTTTTTAAATTCTAAGTAAATATTTTTTCTTTATCTTCTGTTTATATGTATACATTTTTAAAAATAAAAATCAGTAGAAGTCTATTGCAGATATTAGTGCAACTCAAGAATTTAACTAAAATTCACGCAAATTTCTCACTTTCAAGCAACAATTTTTCAATTTCTGCTGACTAAACGATTCGTCTCTTCAATTTCACCCCCAAAAACAAGACAATTTCACCCAAATTTGCGTTCTCAATAAATCGCACTTTTTTAAAATGCTTACTTTTTCACTCTTTAATTAGTGGTCCATTTTCAGAGAGAATGTGGCTAAAATTAGGTCAAAAAGTAAAATATTTGCTTAACATTGGAATAATATAACAAAAAAGTATGAAAATTCTGGGAATTTCATCAAAAATATGATGATTTAAATTGAAAATTAGTCTTTAAAGAACTACGCACAAAGCGTGAACACAAGTTGAGAATTGATTGTGATTTGCGCTTTGAAAATTTTTATGGGAAATTAGAAATTTGTTTGAATTTAGCTTGAAATTGGTAGAATTTTAGTTAATTTATTGAATTGCGCCAAGATCTGCAATAGACATCTACTCACATTACACAAGTTCACACTTCATCATTATATTCGTATACTAGTTCAAAATATGTTTCAATGGGTTTCCAATATTAATCTATGACATATTTACCACTTTTCAACATCACCCTTACTATACATCGACACACAAAAAAAAAACATTTCCTGAGAATAACTATACAATACACTTACAAAATATGCTTTTGCAAAATTTTACTTCGTTAATAGATCAAACCGTGTGTTCCTGATTCTAGCACAAAAACAAATTACAATACCAAAAAACTTTGAATTATCATAACATTAAAAAAGACAATGCCATTCACAAAATTCGTTCCATGCGGGATGCACACGTACAGATAATAAAAAAATGTTATCCCACAAAACAATATTATTGAATTTCATAAACAAATACATACATATTATAGAGCCTCACGCTGCATTATTATCAATTAACATACATGCCAACCCTTAATAAAGTTTAGTAGCAATCTTTCTCAGAGTAGAAAATATAATAATTATAAGATTTTTTAGATAAAAAGTTAATTTGTTCCACTTTTGAAATTCTCCTTATGCAATATTATATTCGTTCGATTATCTTAATAGCAAATAGTTATTACAAAATAAAATTAATTCATGAAAATGTCGTTATAAATTAAATTCTTCACATTTATAAACTAATTTCTTCACATTTATCATTACAGGGTTACATTCAATTAAATGTCAAGATGGCAAACAGTTATATAAAAAAAAACTTTACTTACGAATTCTATTAAATGCCATTATGACAAATATTCATTAAAAAATTTAATTAATTTATGACAATATCTTTAATAAAATCATTTTTCAGATTTATCATAAAATGCTCAACTAACCCCAAATCAATTTAATTTTTAAAAAAAAAGTAGATCAAAATTCTTGGTGTTTCTCAATTTTTTCTCTTATTAACTTCAATATATATAACGTCAATTTATTTATTTAAAGACAATACATTACAAAAATAACCTATTATGAATGAGCACTAATTAAAACATAATAAGCAACATTAAATCACAAAATATGCTATATTTCATCCTCGTTTTCTTCCCCATTATTCTCATTTACACAGTTTTCTCCTTTTCCTAACAAATTTCCTCATAGTGTATTTGATAATTTTCTTACTCATAACCCTCATGAAACTACATCTCTTTTTTCCTCTTACAATTCATTCTTACATCCCTACCCCCTAGATATTCCTTTCTTTATTTTCACTCGCCATGCAGTCCTTTTCCTGAAATACTTATGGAAATTAATCAAGTCTGGCACTTTGACACATTTTGCAGTTGATTCGACATTCTCACTGTTAGGTTTCCAAATTTCACAATTACATTTCCATTCGTCCAACACTCTATTTTCAAAATAAATTCTCTACACCTGTTGTCTCAGCAGTGTCACAAGAAATACAAATGTTTGAAGGTATCCTTTATTGGTGCAAAATGACTGCTGCATCTAAACTAGAATTTAATTCACTGAGGGTTTTTCCAGGATTATCCCTCCAAATTCTTTGTTGCACTACTCGAAATTTATTTACATCTACTTCCTGACAATCTAGCTCTTGGCAGTTTTCAATTTCCCTTTGACTACTGAATACATCTCCTGACAATTCTGCACTACAGTTTCTACTTTGTTTTGACAATTTTCTATTTTATCTGCAGTACTAGAAACATTAGGCAAGTATACAGTATTTACACACTGTCACACTTTCCTTCCTAAGATATGCTGAATTCACATTTAGAGCAATCTGACATTCTGTTAAGATTTTGTTGTTATTATCTAATGTACTCTGCAGAACATTAACGTCATCCTGGGAATCCGTGAAACTTTTCGCTAAGTGTTTTTGTACTGTTCCACATTATATAACAGTATGAGAAAATTTAGTTGGTCACTTAACTTTGAATTCTCTATCATAATGACAAATTTCCTAACCTGTATTAATTAATGAAAAGCATGATCAGAATACAAAAAAAAATTATAACACATACACAAATCACAGTGATATTAGAAACAAAAAAATGACACTAAAAGTTTGCAGTCTTGAATGTACCTGTAATTTCTTCAGTGGAGAAGTTTATATTTAGCTTGATGCCATACCGCTGGCGGTATGTAAACTGACTGGAACTATTGACTGGTAGCTGTTGTTATCTGGAACACTTGTTGTTGACGCAGTCACACTTAACACCGGAATACGATTGAAGAATGGATCCCAGCGCACTGGCAACTGTTGGGCTGCTGGCCTCACTCTGCTTGAATAATTATTGATCCGGATGCTGTCGGCAATATTAACTTCGCAGGCCGTGTATAAATTCAGGCTCCTCGTTGGGTGGCAATCGTAGTATTTTCTACACGCATCTCTTGTTGTTAGCAGAAAACACTAGCTCGAACTTGCTCTGTATAAATTTTGAGACTCTGAATTAACAAAAGTTTGCAAAGTTCGTTGACTGAAACCAGAAAATAAATAAAACATGACTATACTGTTCACTGGAATGTACACTGCCGTCTCTTTAAAAGATTGCCAAAAAAATGATTAACAGTTGAAGTAGACAAAAGAAAAACTCAGGACAGGATGGCCGCCTTCACAAAACAAAACTTCTAACTTAGAGACTTGATAATCACGAAGACGGGAGAGAATCATTACTTGTCTCTCCCGGGGTCCTAACATCTCCTCGCACCAACGGAAAATAAATTTATTAGATTGCAACAATGCCCGAAATGTAGACAGAAGGTTTAATTCGCGGGCGCGTGTCGGAGAGAGTAAAAAGGTCACTCGCCGAAAGCTATTCGTCTGACAACTGTTGAATGTACTCCGATGGCGAAGAAACCGTGTGTTGACAATTGAAAGTCTTAGTTACTGTATTTATACTCCCTGAGTATAGCATCAAGTAAACGTGGTCCAATTGTGGCTTCTCAAAATGCGCTGATATCCCAGGAACTCTGACGTGGATCTTTAACTCAATGTATTACATGCGCACGAGTTCCAGTCACGTCGACAAACTCTGACATCAGTGCACTAAGTATCGCCAAATGGTACAACACGCGGACACGTGTCTCGCTTGGAAAAGTTGCCCTGTCATCGTGTGATGAGTTTACTACTGGTGCAATGAATGTTATAAAATAATTCATTTTGAAAAACGAACATGTACAAAATACAAACAAATTATTATTGCCACCACCTTTAAATATTAAATGGAATACTATGTTTTACATTGAAATATAGAACAATAAATCAATTCCCGATTATATAAATTATAACATATTGCAATGCTGCATGGTATTCATGAATTTAAGTGGATGTAATGAGTGGTGAGAATATTTTGACTGGTGTCAGTCGACATGATGGATGGTACGAGAAAGGGTATATTTTTGCTTTGTATGATCTGTGTGGACGAATTGTCGAGGTACGCTATAGTTATAGTGGATAGTATGGTTTGGTAGGTATAAGCGGTGTTGGTTGGTAGAACTAGCAGAATGGGTGGTAGGTCATGGGTCAGCCTCAGCGTAATAATTGCTCGAGTTATGATGGATATAATGCTCGGTGTGTTGGTCGGTGCGGTTGAATTGAGATTTCTATTTACTTATAGGAGATTGGTGTTGGGTGGGTGGATGGTCTGGTATAACTTGGGTTATGATGGATGGTTTGGTGGTATAGTGACTAGTATATATTTGACTGGTGTCGACCAGTAGTGCAGAAAGTGTGAGCTGTAAGTACATTTGTTTGGTAAGGTCAGTGTGAGTAACATAGCTCCTACATGTGAATAAAATACTTATAAATTACATAAGACAAATATGAATAATAAATAAAGAATTCTGAAAATAAGTCTGCAATAGCAAAGATGTATCATAAATAAGTTATTATATATATATATATATATATATATATATATATATATATATATATATATATATATATATATATTATATATATATATATATATATATATATATATATATATATATATATATATTAAAACGTAAAAGATAAAAATGAAAACTTATTGCTGGTCTATGTAAGTGTGGTGTTCGTTGGTAGAACAGATGACAGGCATATTTGTGTTAGGGCTGAACTTTTACTTTTCTGTTAACTTGAGTTATGGCGGCCGATATGGTTCCTGCTCGCGAGTGTATAAGTAGCCAGGTTTTAGTTAGGAAGCTTAATTTGACAGTGGCACCCGTGAAAGACACTTTGTCTCAGCTCGTGTAAGCAACTGGAAAATAATATGGAGCCAAAAGTTTCTGGCCAATCAACGCCTGAGGTTGGCACAGCTATCGACTTTTCCGGATTGATCACCTACAGCAGTTCTGTTATTGACAACTTTGTCAAGACCTCAGTGTTGCTGCTGTGACAAGATATTTGCCTACAGCCACTGTGCTAGGAATCAGAAAGAACTACTTATGTAATGGGGACTTCCTGTGCTATGAAGCGATGCATCAAGTGCAAGCATCTGTTCAAACGAGGCGATAAACTGAAGACGCAAAGCAAGAACTGTAATGGCTGAGTTTGAGCAGCTAAGAAATTACCTGCTACCTGTTGATGAAACAAAATCGAACGGATTCTATCTGAAACAATCGGCACTTTAAATGTTTATGAGATTGGAATTTACTTCCTAGTTACAAAATAAATATGTACATACCTGGGCCATATTAAGCAAAGGATAATCAATCAATTAAAAAAAGAAGGTGAAGAAGGTCCCATAAAATACAATGTTTGGCTGGGGTGTACCTGTGAATTAAGATGAAACCATGAGTCGCAGAGCATTCACGACTGCAAATCTAGCACTGTACATTGTTGATAGTATCCTAGGGGCTGTAAGGGCCTTGAAAGAAAAATGTATATATGGGCAAGATTTCTGGTTGGACGCTTGTAGCGTAGACTGTCTTGAGCTACACATAAGCAGATTATATTCACTTCATAAAAATAGAGCATGCTGGTGTAAAGACACTATATAAACTGTGTGGAGAAATGTAAGATTTCTGTTTTTATGCTTGTCTTCTGAAGTAGGTATTTATATATAAATATGATATAAATAAAAAGTCTTTAATTTCTTGCTGGTGTTGTACCCTGCCTGATATGTAGATAATATGATGGTGTTCGGTTTATTCACATATACATACATTGAATAAAATACGAGTATTATGGTTATGTCTACAAAAATGGCCGAGGCAGTGAATAACTGACATTGCATAATATTTAGACTTGAAGAGAGGAGACCTGAAGTGAAGTCGAGAGAACATTGTTGCTGTACTAATCTACTTAAAATGGCAGTAGAACTGAAAAAAAAAAATTAATTAATTTTAAAATCGAAAAACAATTACACTTTCTATTGTCTTAATTAATTCTATATCTCAACCAGTGTGTTAAAAACAGATCCTGTTAAATAAAAAAGGTAAAATATTTTTTAAACTTATTACTATGGTTATTAAGTACTCAAACATACATTCCTAGAGCTATAAATGTTCCTTGCAAACAAAAATTTTGTGATACTGCCTGCCTCCTAAGAGTTTGCAAATTATATTCGCATATGAATGTACAAATGCACACACATAGATACCCAACATTCTATGCAAGATAATTATTTAATAATTAATACATAAAAATAATTGGATTTGACCTTAAGCACATATGATTAAGAAAGTAACTGAAATAAATAAAATTATTTTATACAGTCCATCGCTCGCCTTTAACTAAAAAAAACTGCTCTAAAATGTAATTCATAAGCCATCTATGCACTGATTGAAAAGATATATAATATAAATTAAAAATATTTCTGTATCTGTACGAGAAATTTCGCCAATTTCGCTTGGAAATTTATATATAACTATTAAACACCATTTCTCACCTGGATATGCTGTAGGCTTTTGGGTAGCATGCCTACCTTTAAACCCAAATGTCCCAGGTTCAAACCTCTGCTACTACATGAGCAAAGTTTTTTTTTATGTTACCAGCTGTCATGGCAAAGTATAAAAATTTCATTTTTTTATTTTTTAAAGCAATTTATCATTACTAATGCATTAAAAATACACTTTACATTATTTTTCAAATGAAAAATAAAATATATGTAATAACTCTACTAATGTATAAATGTATCGTTTGATAGATGACTGATTGACAAGACCGGCCAGCCGAGTGCCTCACGGTCATTGGCCTCCCTCCCTTACCACGCACGGTTCTTGTCTACGTCACTGCTGGCGCGAGAGACAGTTGGCGCGCCTGCCCTGGCGGACCTGTCGACACGTGCACTGCTACAAAATTAGACGACTTCATTTTCACACAACTGTAAAAAACAAGTCGGATAAAGTACAATATTAAACAATTGTCATTTTTTAAACAAAAATTGTTGAAAATCGAATAAGTTTTACAAATTCCCCCTGCCAGGAATGTATCTTATAATAATTCTTATATGCCTCTCAGTAAGAAAAATAACATATATAAATTCATAAATAAATATACATACCGGCGATTTGTACACTCCGACTAAACAAAGGAAAGTGAGAGACAAAAGCGAACGGAAAGAGAGAGACAAGAGAGAAAGGAAAGAGAAAGTGAGAGAGTAACGATAGATATAAAGGAATGGAATGAGAGAGACAAGATAGAAAAGAAAGAAAGGAGAGAAGGAAAAGAGAGAAAGAGAAATATAGGGATGACGTGAGAGAAAAAGAAAGGAAAGAGAGCAAAAGATGGAATGAGAGAAAGAGAGAAAAAATGATAGAATGAGTCAGACAAGGGAGAAAGGGATTGAAAGAGAGAGACAAGAGAGAAAGAGAGAGAAAGACGACACGGAATGAAAGAGCATGAAAAAACGAGACAGAATTTTGGTATGACATCACGATCGTATACACCTTGAAAACACGAGTCCGGCGATTAAACACTTAATACCTACGCCTTTCAATTTTTCTAATATAAAAATATACTTAAATTTTGAAAAACAGTTATTAAAATTTTTTCTGTTTACTCTAGAAAAAATACGAAGCCATCCAAATCGTTAAAATTGCTCGAAAATGGGCTTTCGATAGCTTCGTTGATTCTTGGTGCTTTTTGAGGGTAAATCGGGAAATTACTAAGGGAAAACAAAATTTTTAAGGAAATGAGGAAATTTTTGTTTAAAACGTACGATTCTGATTGAAGATAAGCGATTTGGGAGAAAAAACTGAAAAAATGTTAGGTCACTGCCTGAAGCCTGATGTCAAGGAGGTCTACATAACCTTGCTGCTCATAGCTGAGTGATTTTTCCTAAGTTTCTTCAGCGTAAATGCAATTTCGTTCCCGCTCGAAGAGTTGCAAGAAGGGCCATTGATACGATAATGCAGACAGTGTTGACTGTGACACCAGTGTCGAATTTGTCTACTTACATACGTCCTCATCGACTTTCCTGAAAAAAGTGTCATGAATAATGCGGGAGACGACATTAATACCGAATATTTATTTCCTGAAGACCTTAATGAACTTGTCGATAAACTCAGACATTTGATTGCCTTGCACACTAAAGAGATATATTTAATCATTGGCGAAACCTTTGCTTACTATCCATCATCCAAAAACATCAGAGAAATACAAATATTGAATAAATGGGAAGAGTGGGATAATATATTTACATACTCATAACTGTGTACTTTTAATTTATTGAACCTTACCATACTGCTTTACAGAAAGAAAATTAATTTCAATAGTTTATAGTAGTTTAAATCTAATGCAAGTGTCTGTTTTAGTGAAAAATTGTGTGAGAAAGTGCGTTATGAGAAACATGGTTCAATAAGGAGTGTTAGGTTTTTCACGGGCCGTTTAAGTAGGCTGAGTTTTATTTGACAAACAAATGAACTAAGGAAACAAGGTTTTTGAGTAATAACGAATGTGTTTAGGAATGAAAGGGCAAAAATCTTGGAGCCTCCCTGCCAGTAATCAAACCTGTGTCGTCGTGTTGGGGCGAAGAGGTCGATTGAAGAATGGGCTGGTGTTGACGAGAACCCTCTTTGTGAAAAACTGTGTACAAAAGAAAGGATGCTGTGTGATTTTTCTCACAATGGGAAACGAGAGCTCTAATTGCTGCGTCGCTGCAGTCCCTCTATTTTTCATAATCGTGAAAGATGTCATCGTTGCGAAATGGGCCGAGGCTACTGTTTTCGATAGGGAGCCTGAACTGATGTGACCAAATCTTTATAATAGGCCTTCTGGCGTGAGATATTACTCCAGCAGCATGGTACATTTTTTTTCCATGTGTAATAATCTTCATGTTTGTAAAGATGAGTATTTTTAATATAATTTTTCTAAGTCAATTCCATGTACTTGCACAATACGAGAATTTGTAGCTTCATGGAATGACGAGGGGCTGATATAACGCAAGTATTCTAACAAGCATCAGAATTCTTCCTGAGCACGATGGAGGTGCACAAATTTTGTCGCAAAGTGAAACCGATAAAAAGTGATTTATCTCTCGGCACTGACCTTTCGAAAATTTATCGTTCGTATGTCTATGATACACTGGGATGTCTGGGCTGAAATATTTCCAACGTGCATATGTGTCTCTGCAGGTTCATAATGAACTAGGGACTATTTTACATCGGCATTAGGCTCTGATAGTATGACGCTTATTCTGTAATTGAAAAAAAATTATATTAAGGGGAATGGAAATTGTTAATTATTTGTTCACTCGCTAGGTTTCTGGTCTATAAATAAAGACGTTTCATCTGAAGTTTCAATAACAATTTATCTTATTAAACTAGGGTTATATTTTCACCTCGTAATATCGCTTCGATTCGGAAATATAACTATGTAGTTTTGTTCGGGGTATGTAGTGTCCTATTAACTTATGTTTGTTTGTTTGTTACTGGGCAATTTATATTTCCTCTTTTTGTAATAGGTGGCCTGATTTCTCTCACCTTAATTTAGTTTCATGAGTAAGTGTGTGTGTGTGTGTATATATATATATATATATAAATCGGTGCAAATATGTCTTAGGTTTCACGTCACAAAAAGTGTCAATATGTTATTCATGAAAGGCTGTTTAGACTCGTATATGCAGGTGTGAACAGGTTGAATATTCTGTTAGATTTTTTACCCCAATCGGTCTGACATTAACTGACCACGGTGTACATAGGCGTGAAAATATTTTTAAGTACATGCATCAGCGGAGAAAGGACTCGTTCGTTGGATTATGAAGAAAATAATAATGACCCGATTCGGTATATATTCCTAGAGTTATCATCATGGCCAAGAACGAATCGTGTGCGTAATTGTAGCTTTAGATACCTATAAAATAGAAAATATGATATCGGTATGCCTGAAGAGTGCAAGGAATTGCTAATGTTAAATAAATCTTTGTTCTCAATATAGTCATTATTTTGAAAGTTAATACGTACACATTTACCTGCTTTATATGTTGAGATTACATTTTTTTTTTTTTTTCATCTAGAAAGCGTGGATGGCTTGTGATTCTGAAAACCCGATGTCGTGGATTCGATACGAGAGAAAAAATTTGCAATCTATTTCCTATTATAGCACATAAAAATATTTTTTTATTCGTTACTTCCTACTCGATTCTCGTAAAATAATACCGCGACTTTACATATTATAGTTGGCGTGCAAGCTGCAACAATAATAAAAATATGTTTTATTCTGTTTTAAGACGGAGCAAGTTTCTGGGGCAAACGGGAACAAGTAAGTACTCGGCCTAGAAACCATCCCGGCATACACCTGGAGTGATTTTTAAAATAGAAATTCGGGCCGGGCGTGTCGAGTGTCGAACCCAAGTCCCACTGAACATGGGTTTCCCCTTGTGTTGACTTGTGCGTGTAGATATCATCATTTTATATCATCCTATGAATTAAACATAACATGTTTGAGTAATGAAACCAGTTGCTGGAGTGACAAGCCAAACCCCTCCCCCCCCTTCCATGCTCTCCGACGATCAGTGCGCCAGGGCTAAGTCCAATTCACACGTGGTGCAGCATGGCTGGTAGTGTGCACGAGCTCATACGTGGTGCAGCATGGCTGGTAGTGTGCACGAGCTCACACGTGGTGCAGCATGGCTGGTAGTGTGCACGAGCTCACACGTGGTGCAGCATGGCTGGTAGTGTGCACGAGCTCACACTTGGTGCAGCATGGCTGGTAGTGTGCACGAGCACACACGTGGTGCAGCATGGCTGGTAGTGTGCACGAGCTCATACGTGGTGCAGCATGGCTGGTAGTGTGCACGAGCTCACACGTGGTGCAGCATGGCTGGTAGTGTGCACGAGCTCACACGTGGTGCAGCATGGCTGGTAGTGTGCACGAGCTCACACGTGGTGCAGCATTGCTGGTAGTGTGCACGAGCTCATACGTGGTGCAGCATGGCTGGTAGTGTGCACGAGCTCACACGTGGTGCAGCATGGCTGGTAGTGTGCACGAGCTCATACGTGGTGCAGCATGGCTGGTAGTGTGCACGAGCTCATACGTGGTGCAGCATGGCTGGTAGTGTGCACGAGCTCATACGTGGTGCAGCATGGCTGGTAGTGTGCACGAGCTCATGCGACCGACTGAACTTGCTCCTCGTTTCTTCTCTATTGGGAATAGTAGCCACTTCTTTAAGTATGCTTTTGTCTTAATAGTTTTTAATGCGTCTATCAGTCTTGCTTGCAGTTGGGTTACTTAGGGTTCTATGTGTGTGAAGGTGTGGTAGACGTGTGTTGATGAGTGTGTGTGTTCGTGTGTATAGGTGGTTGAGCGTGTGTGTGGTGCGTGCTGTGCCAATTGCTGAAGATTGAAAAAAAATCCAAATATTGACTCGTACATACTGACACCAGCCGACTGACTAATACAGAATAACTAGGGCCGACTGACTCCTACAGACTGACTCCAGATGACTGCATCCCGCACGTGGAGTTCCAGTGCCTTCATGTGATTGGCCGGCTGCAATCACGTGTCAATTCGGTTATTGACTTGTGGATGACCGCGCAATGTTTTAATGGTGTAATGCGATTTATTCGATCAATTTGACGGTATAGGGCTTTCATATTGGTATATTTTAAGCAGTTGGGGTCAGCTGAGTGGCTTAGTTTGAGAGCAGCTGCCGTGAAAGGTGCATTGTCTCGGATAACTTCTGCAGCTCCGCATCTGCGATGTCTTCGGGCATTCCAAAGCTAATGTTAGCTACAACAGGGCCATAGACTACCTCGGGAGTGGTACCAGAAGTGACATCAATGTCTTCGAGAAGCATACCCATAGTAGCATCGTCGTCGACTTCAACGAATGGGTCACCTACAGCAGTGTGGCCATCGACTTCTTCAGTCAAGATGCCGACCACCATCTTCTTCTTCGAATAGATCACCTACCGCAGTGTTACCATAGATGACTTCGTCAAGGCTTCGTTGCAGTTACTGTGACAGGAAATGTGCCTACATCCAAACTGAGAAGAAGCATGAAGAAATTACTTGTGTGAAGGGTCATTCATGTGTTATTCAACAATGTGTTAAATGCAAACTTCTGTTCAAGATACATATCACGAATTGTAAAGGCAGAGTTCCTACAGCTATTGACGAGATGTAATTGGAAATAACTTTCTTGGTACAAGAGACATATGAAAGTACCTAGGCCTTATTAGGCAAAGGATAATCAATCAATTTATAGAAGTTGTTGAAGAAGGCCCTATAAAGTAACATGTTCGGCTTGAGCGTAGCTATGAAAAGCCTCAATCTTTATGTGAAGGAATCAGCCGGCAGGCATTCAAGACTGCAAACTTAGTATTGCACAATTTTGATAGCTTCCCAGAGGCTGTAGAGGATTTGAAAGAAAAACTTTGTCGTGAAGAAGAAGCATATATGGCCAAGAGTTCTGGGTGGGTGCTTGATGGCATAGACACGCTTGAGCTGTGTATAAGCTAATTATATTCACTACAAGAGAAGTGTGCATGTTTCTGGAAATGTATTACATGGATGCATGGAAACTACACTGACATGACATAAGTAATGGGATTCTCGTCTAATAACATGTAGGGCCCGGCTTACCCGAAGAAATGCAGTAACTCGACGTGAAATGGACTCCACAAATGGACGGAATACCTCTGGAGAGATGTTAAGATATGCTGTCTGAATATCTGCCCCAAGTTCACTGGTATTTCTAGGTGCAGGATCTTGGGTGTGTATGGATCTCTCTTCCACGTCCCATAAATGCTCAATTGGGTTCATGTCGGGAGAACGTGCTGGCCCCTCTATTTGCTGAACGTCTCCAGAATGCTCTTCGATCAAGTTCTGGAGATCTGCAGCCCGATGAGACGTCGCATTATCCTGTAAAAAAATCCCATTGTTGTCAGGAAAACTGAAGTCCATGAATGGCTGCAAATGGTCACCTAGGAGAGTTTTGTAACATTTACCACTACGTTTTGTGGTTATATAGAATAGTGGACCCAGCCCATTCCACATGAACACACCCCATGCCATTATGGAACCACCAACAGTCTGCATGGTGTCTTTATGACAACTTAGATTAATGGCCTCATTGGGTTTGCGCCATACCCTAACCCTGCTATCAGCCCGAAAGAAACTGTATAGTAACTTATTTAACCAGGTCATATGTTTCCAGTCCTCCAGGGTCCAATTAGCAACCTCACGAGCCCAAGTTAATCATTGTGCCCAGTGTCATACTGTTAACAAGGGAACTCTGGTAGTTCTTCTGCTTCTAAATCCCATGGAAGTTAATGCATGTTGCTGAGATATGCTAGATACACGTCTGAAACCTCCTGCATTGAATGTGGTTGTGATTTGAGAAAGTGTTCCTGCTCTGTAAGCATGGACAGTTCTACCCAACCTCGGCCGGTCACGATCATCAGGTCCCTTTGGACGGTTACTGTGTTGTCCAAAGTGGATCGTAAAGCCTTGATTTTGATTAATCCTGTACACACGTGACACCATGGATCGAGGAATATTGAATGTCTCCACAACTTCTGAAATTGAATGTCCCTTTCTACTGGCACCTACTCTCATGCCCCGTTCGAACCCTGATAACTCATATCACCTTGCTGTGAACATGTTAACAACAGTCAATCCGAATGACACGACCACCTGTTCACACCTGAGATCGATTTAGGCCATGCAAAGTCTTTCTGCTTTGGTGGCGCCATGAGTAATTCAGTTAAATAGTGATATCCCATGATTTTTGTCATGCCAGTGTATATGGATTCTCTCTGTATGTTCGTTGTCTGATGTAAATAAAATTTATATATATTTTTCCAATCAATAAATCAAGATATGTAATTTCTCTAGTGCTATTGTACCTTATCCTAGCATGCGAACTTCCGGATATAGGGAATATAATGGTCTTGCTTTTCAGATCTTCTACTACATGTTGATACTGTAAGGGAGCACGATAATAAAAATTATACTATGTGTAAAATTATATTTTTATAACTTAAATATTTTCTGTAATAGCCTATCACTGTATGTGCACAATGAGTGCTATGGCAACTGATATATATTTTGAAACGAAGTACACAAAAAAAAAGAGAGTGGATTTATTTTGTAATACATCCTAAGCAGGTTGAATTCAAACAGACTTGGAGCGAGGATGGCGAAGATTGAGCCAGGGCTGACCAGTAAGAGCAGTGTAGTGAGAGGTATTGTCCAGCATGAAGGGGCGGTGAAGGGGGTTGGATGAATCTTTTTCTGATGGTTAAGTCTGTGGGGTTGGCGAATGGGCCAGCAAGGGAAAGGGTTCTAATGATGTATGTTGCTCGATGTTTAATTTTTTGTGACTTTTCTCAATTTTTTAATAAGTGCGAGGATTTGGGCGTTGGTCTGGGTAGTGTGGTGAGTGTGTGGTCGCCATTATCAGTTTCTCTGCCTTAAAAATAATTTTTCTGATGTTTTTAATTTTTTTCTTTTTTTAGTATCAGGAGATTGGTCGGTAGTGGTAAGGGATGATGGTTAGGGTGGTGGGATGAGCGTGAGTTTAACGTGATATGTTCCTGGATAAGTTTATATATTTTTACAATTTTATTTAATAATTCCCTGAGGTGGGCTTGGCCTTGTGGGGTAGGTAAGGGTAATGGGATGAAGGAGATGAAGGGAAGTATTATATATTCTTAGATTTATTATTAACTTTTTGGGATTTTTAACATTTTCTTTTTCGGATTTTGAAAATTTTTGTGTATCCAAAGTAATTCAAGATAATACAGTCAATTTCAACTTAAACTGCACCTTATACATTGGTAGTATTCAGTAATTATTATTATAATTTACATTTATGAATTCAAATTAATTTTTCTCGAGTTTTTCAAGGTCATTCAGGGTCACAGGACCAAGGTCAATGTCATATGCACCCACTATGGTAGCATTAGTCGGTAACACAATATGCTTGTTGACTTTTATGCATGTATTCAATATTTCTCGAGTTTTATTATGTTTCATTCAAGGTCATGGGGTAGATGTCAAGATCACCTGCACGTAATATGGCGACAGTAGTCATTAACACAGTATGCTCATTGAATGTTATTTATTTATTTATTTTTCCTCTAGTTATTATTTTAAGTGTTATTAAAGGTCACGGGGTTAAGGTCATGGTCCCCTGCACCCAATATGGTGGTAGTAGTCAGTAACATAAAATGCTTGTTGACATTTATGAGTTCATTCAATTTTTCTCATGTTTTAGTTTAAATGACGTTCAAGGTCACGAGGTCAAACTCAAGGTCAATTGCTCTTAATATGGTGGCTTAGATGGCTGATTGAACCAATATGGCTGATGGTTAGGTCTCCGATCCTTGATCTCTTGTATCGATTTGGCATACCTATGCTTATAGAACCCATATGGCCACCAATGCTCTGCCCTCGATAAGTGAGCCCTTCAATTCTCTTAACTGACTGAAAATTGAATTTCAGTACATCTTTCTTTGCAAAAGGCTTAGTACGTTTCAAAGAAAAGTGGATTTTTTTTGCGAAATTCTGGCAATTTTGACTGGTTTTGAGGGAGAAAAGGGAATTTGAAAAAAAAAATGGCTACCAGGTGAACAGAATGACAGAGCATGAACTGCTCTGTGCTCCGACGTCCCACACTCTTGCGCCGAAGGCGCCATAATGCTTCTACTAATAGGAGTTTTATTAATTTTTTTAATAATATTTCTGAATGGCACTAGTAACGAGTTTTGTCTGTAATGTGAGGGAAATAAAACATGTTAAGAACGATAGTATGAATTTTGATTTAAAAAAACTGTACAATTTTTGGAATGTTGACTCTAAAGGACACTAGAGATCAAAATGAAATGTAAACCCGGTGTGAGTTGCCCGACAGACGAAACATCGATGGGGTTGTAATGTTGTATAATTTCAGTATGGTGGCCATCACACAAATTTGAAAGGAAAGGGCACTGTGGGGCAGCCATTAAAGTAGACTGGTGGGACACCTTCATACTTGATGAGGTTTTGTCAATCATTGTGGATTATTGAAGCTCTTGAATTTCAAATTCACTCATGATTTTTCCAAAGATATAATAGTAGTGATCAAAAATTGGCCATATTTTATGTTGATGTTGCAATTATTACACTGATCTCTCTTACTTTAAGCCAACCACAATAATTCAATGTGGCAGGTGTTTCAAGTAAATAAGGTGTATATCCCAAAAAATAAAATGAAGGTTTTTTTTTATATTTAGCTTATTATAATCACAATATAAATTACTCTGAAGTGTACTTAAAAGTATTTAAAAATAAATGCAAATAAAATATAAGTTCGTTATGTTGGTTATGATTTAGAAAAAAGAGCATTATATTTATAACCACAGTATCCAGTGATGTATATTACTAGAAATATCAACACTACACCGATAAACAAACTAAAATAGATTCTGCATAAACAGAACTTAATGTTTCTCAGGAGTACAGAGTTATTTTCAATGATATTCATATATATCTGTTTTTATTTTATTTTAAGTGTGTATTGAAACATGTAGGTGGCCATCTTTCTTATGGCTACAAATTACATTGCCTTGAAATTACTGTCGGTACCCATGATCTCTAGAATAAAAAACTTTTACTTTTGAGCATAATGAAAGAGTAAGTCTTATGTATTCAATATAGTATTATGAATTTATAGATGAAATTCAAAAGGTTCGCAAAGAAAATTGTTATAACGGAGACAAAAATTCAGAACACTCTTGCACACATACATAATAAAAATGAATCTGTTACTTAGTGTTAAACATAAATATGTAGTAACAGCAGCACTGTCCAAGATGTGGAATCATGGTCATACAATTACCATGCCACGATTTGATGTGCAGTTATATCGCAGAAGGGATGAAAAGAAGCAGATAAGCTAAGCCATCACTGGTAATGTTGGTCTGTTACAAAAAATCTGAAATTATGTGAAAAGCCATGTGCACACACAATTAGAACAGGAAAGAATGAAAGGAATATTCCGCAAACAATCTTACACAAAACGGCATATGATAAAACAAAAACATCATAAGGCTGTCGACGGACTCTTGCAGATAAAAAAAATAGCGAACCCCATGATGTATGTCGATATTGTGAAGGAGGTAACCTTGAGCGAAAAGCTATATACAGCAGGTTGTGCTCAGAACGTGATAGCCTCATGCGACTAATCTATACATAACTAGAAAATCAAAAACACTTATAATAAAAATTACATCTGAACTTTTGCCTTAGGTGAACTGGCATTATTTTGTTATATAACTATGTATGTACCAGAAGCTCGTGCCTGACACTGATCTTCCAGTCAGCAACAGGACCACCAGCTGCTTCATCGATGACTTTGTAATTCAAGAAGCAACACCTTTTTAAACTAAGGGCTGACAATTTCGCAATGTGAAGCACTGCTGATAACACCACTTCCAGACAAAGAGAGTGTGAAGGAATATTCTGACTGAAAGGTTGTTCTACCTAATGTTATGGTGTAAACAAGTAATATATTTAATGCTTGTTAGAGACACACCCCACACCGAGGCGACCAACTACAGACTTCAGGGCGAGGCCACGAACAGCGAGAGGTTTGGAAAACAGCATCATAGTTAATAAACGTGCGGGAATACTTAAACGCTGCCAGGTCATGAAGCACGGTCTTCCTGTACCAGCCACGAACCCATCGAGATGGAACGATGCAAAGCGTACCGTGAACCGCCGTACCCGAGATGTGAAGCAGCCTTCGGCAACAGACAAGGTGATACAGTCCAGCAGATCATGTAGGGATCAAAAACTGTAGATAATAATGTGGCTAAATTTAAAGTAAATCAGTAATTTAATAATTATTATTATATTGAACTCCCGTGGTTTAAACGTAAAGTAACTTGTTGTAAAGTGACGTACTTAACATATTGAAATTACATGAGTAATTATATTAAACTAAATGACATATTGAAATGCTTGTACGATAGCACATCAGGCATATTGTAACAATAAGAAGGTAACATCAATTGGGAATTTGATAGCAAACAGCCATAGAGAATGAGTTTTTTTTGTAAGAACTGTAAATCAAGAGATGCAAATGATTTTTCACAAAAGTCAATGTGAGATTTACCAGAGAGCAAATTGAATTCGCAACTATTACCATGAGCATCAATAAACGGAAAGTCAGAAGGATATATAGTAGTAGACAACACATTATATGGAATGGGAGCAAAAGATTCCATCTAAACTAACAATCGGAATGGCTGTAACTTTAAACAACAAATATATGTTTATGTCGGGTGCAAGTGCAGGAAAAGAAAAAAAATCTATAACTTTAAAATACATCCTTATTAGCTAAGGAAGCATTTACTACAACATTGAGTGAAGAATTATTAATATCAGATTGGACTGAACTGATGATATAGTAAATAAAAAGGTTTTCAAAAGTGGCTGGTACAATAAAGTGTAAATAAAGAGTAATCAAATATTGAATATTGTTTAGAATGTCAATGAAGTCCTTGGAATTCAGAAGAGTGGAGCTTCACCTGCCATGGACACTGGTCTCGATGGCATGTTTAAGGTTAAATAATTATAGCCTGGCACTAGACAGAGCTTTGCTCACTCATAACTACATTGTACTCATATCTATAATAAAATCAAGTATCACAATCCTTTTTCACAACTATGGGTTGTTTGATTGAAAACAGAATAAAAATTCTTTACATTATTCAGATAATTAGTAGCCAATTTCTGGATTACTTTAGTAGTGTTAAGATGTCTTCTTCTAGAACCTTAATCAAAATAATATAATTTGCAACATTAATATAAATTTTGTTTTGACTATCCTCAATTGAATTACGGCTCTTTTCTCAATTTTCAAGATCATCGTAATCCAAAAATAAAAAATTAATATTTTCAGTGTTATGTCTCCAAAATCTAGCATTCCCGTTTTTGGGCAGGACTGAGGCAGAAGCGAAGTAAGTGTAAGAACTTCTGGTTTAAAAGCACTGAGATTGTCCTCTAATTCTAATTACAATAAGACACAGTTGAAGTTCAAAAATGTAATATCCTCATTCTTTCAAAGATTATTCCAGTATTCAAAGTGTTTACCATGACAGAAGACATGTAAAAACCACTTTTAACACAAGCAAGATTCCCAAGGCCAACATAATCTAACCAGGTAAATGGAAATAAAGGTCACCTCTTAAATAGTAAGGTGACAACAGAAACTGTAATGTGAAGACAGGTACCTAACAGCAAATGAAATCAAGTCCACATTACATAACACATACAAAAAGTATACGACATCCACAAATTAATATACAATAATTATTAAATTACCTACAGATCAAGACCCAATTTCACAAGAGTGTCACATATGAAAAATATTACTCAGGAACCTAACAATATCAATAGCCTAACCAATACAAAATACCCAAATTAACAAGTCATTGAACACAACAATCCATAACTCAAGAAATTGTTTGCAACAAAACAAATTAAGTTACACAAGAAACAAATAAACATAAAAAAGTACCAGTTTAGAAAAGTACCAATTGAGTTTATTACTGCAGATTTTTTTTTTAAGTGTGAGCTCACAAAAGACATGGATCCTAAAATGTGTCTGCTAAATGGTTGAATAGTCCACAATAAAGACGAAGTCAGGATGCAGCAAATAACAACAATTACTTAGTTAATTTAGGAAATAAGGGCACATTTACGGTCTACTATTCCTAAATAGCGCAAAAAAGTTTGTTTTGTAGCATGAATTCTTTTCAGGTGTGGGATATGAGCTCTTGTAATAAATGCTCTTGAACTGGAATAAGCTAAAGTGGCTGTGGTTGGCATCAAAAACTTTTTAAATTAGTATGGGCCCGACCAACAGTAAGACTTTTTGCCATTTTCATAATAACTGCCCTGCTGACTGGGTGTGTTTTGCACAGAAAAGCTAACCTACACAGAAAGAGTTGTCAATGGGACATTCATTATACTTTCTGTGACACTCAAAATGATCATGCTTCAGATTTTTCAAGGCATTTGCCTAATATCTCAAATATCCTTAGGATCGTTCGACGAGTCATTTAGATACCACAAATTTGACAAAGGTTTATTTGGGAAAAAGGTAAACAGGAGATTAAACAGGCTAGTTTTCTGAGAATAATGTTTGACATAACTGAATATAATTTGAAGCCAAGAAAGATTTTTATCCCAATTCATCTGATCTGTCGCACGGAAAGCAATGAGTGCTGACCGAAAGTTTCTGTTGAAATGCTCAACAAGTGAAGGAGGAGGATTGTATGGGGATAAAGTTATTTAGCGTATGGCATGAGAGAAACACCTGTTCATAAGCAGATGAGATGTAAACTGTGAACGCTTATTAGAAACAATAGAAGAACGAGTACCAAAATTTTAAATAATACGTGTTTGAAGAAAATGGATGGTGGAGATAGCATTAGCTTCCCTTAGAGAAATTAACTATATAATTTAGTGAAACAATCCATATAAACTATCGACATATTATTTTCTAATTTAATTCTAGGAAATAGACCAACAAAATCGATAAACCGTTTCAGACCTTGCTATGACCTTGAACCCAAGAACATAGCAAGGCTGGAATTAACAATAAATACCAGCAAAGATGTCTGAACCACCAAATGGCAAAATGTGTCAGAAGTAAGAAAATCTATTAAGCAAGTTAGGGATATTTGAAAAGTGAAAATTCGAACTGACAGGAAAACTTATGAAGTATGTATAACAATTTATTATTTTTTTTCGTCTGGTTTTCCTTGCAATTGAATATATAATTTTGTTTCAGAAAACCAAATCCTTTATATAATTATACATCTACTGAACATTTTCAAAGGAGAATCAGATCATTATAATTTGTTCTCTGTTTAGAACATTTCTCAAAAGAGAACCAAAATGAAGTAAAGTATTAAAAGCAAATCTAAAACACAACAAATTTTAATAGTGTCCATTATTTCTTTTTCGACCTCACTTTGAAACTTTAAATTTTCTTAAAGTACATTCGAAGCTTTATTAACAAACAGTCTATTGGTTATGGGTAACACCACAAAACTTTCATAAAAACATGAAAAATTCTTGTATGCTTTTGACTTAACACAAACTCCTGGCTTACAGTTTATACGGAGGCCAATCACAGACATTTTTGAAAATCAAGTTTTGCCATTTCTTAAGTTGTTACTTTTAGGTGACTTGTACATGACAAGAGCAAAAGGCCCTTATTTAAAATTGTAACCACAGGCTGAGTTGACATGCCTGCCTCCAAAACTTTCCCATACAAAAATGCATTCCTGCTCAAAGTGACTGCTAGAAAAACATATTAAACTTAAGTCACTGTCATATTCCTTTAGAAAAGAGTATTTGGAGATATTGATTTGTTTTAAATTAAGCCATTTGTGGCAACTGCTCTCAAGTCAAAGTGACGTCATGACCTATCTCTGCTTTAAGAGCCTGTAATTTTAAAGTTTGATTTTAAGCAATATTTGTTTACCAACAAATAACTTTAGGTAAATGCCCCCTCGAGGCCGATCATCTGACCCCGACCGAACATTTACCACAGGTATTTACACAGATAGTTCAAAATTAAATGCTAGAGGGGTGAAGACAATCATTCCCCAATAGCAGCACAGTTGTACATTTTTTTTAAATTAAATCCTCTAATAGATGTGTTTGTTACCTAATAGCGCAGCAATACAATTTTTCTTGGAAGTGGGGTATTGAGAAGTTCATTTAGGTGGTAGAGAGGTCTTCAATTCCACAGCCTTACCCTGTTTTTTTGTCAAAATAAGGCGACCACTGCATCACACATCGGCGGAAAATACATCAACCAACACACTTTAAACTGTGTGGGGACCCAGCATGCAATGAGATGTCACAGCCATCAGCCAGCCGAGAGGGAACAGCAGTGCTCGAAGGTGCATGTATGCGACAGCTAGAACTAACCCCTGCCATAGCAGGCCAGCCGAGGCCTACACCTGTTGCATTGGCGATGTGCATGACTCCATTTCATTAATGTGCCGAACTTGTGCTTCAACTGCTGCTGGGCCAACACCAGATTCAGAGTGAAGCAACCAGGTTTAAAGATAGAGTAAGTTTAGGGATTTTTATTAAATCCTAGGTATATTTTTTCAAGCTACGAACTTTCAGTGTTTTTCCTGTGCAAAATGTAACTTCACATGTTGTAATGTTGAATGGGGAGTGACAAGAGACAACAAAACACGTAGTGTTCGCAGAAGTTATCTCAAGTTTATCCAAAGGTTTTTCTGCTATATCTGAAGACAGAAAACTTAAGTGTTTATTCTTAGTTGGCTTGCTCAGAGCACAGATTTTGGAACATTTTACATTTTCAGAAATTTCTGCATCCATTCCCTTGTAAATTAAGTGCACAGGAATAGCCAGAATTATTTTGTGTTTACTCAGATGAGCACCAAGAGGAAATGGATTAGGAAACTCAAATATCATGGGTTTCAGAATATCAGGCAAAATAAAATGTTTCCGTTTCTCATGAGATTTGCAACAAAGGTGACCTATAGAAACGAAATACTGCTTATATTCAATAACGGATTTTAAAGTTGAGATGATTTGATTCAAATTTCCAGCCTTTCTTGGTGTTCTTTAATATATGTAAAGGTTAATGGAAAACTCGACAAAGAAATACAATTTAGAAGAACTTCAGATTCAACACTAGTACCATCAAACATATGAGTTAATGCATCTGAAACTACATTTTGAGTTCCATTTTATGTTGGACTGTTAAATGTTAAGGAAGAAAATTCTACAACCCATTGATCAATTTTTCCGAGCTGGCATGAATGAGCCACAAGCCACGACAAAGCCTGGTGGTCGGTTTCGCGAAGAAATCCCGCATGTTCCAAATATTACCTAAAATTATCAATGGCGAAAACTGCAGACAAACATTCTAATTCGTAAATTGTGGAAGGTTTTTTCATTTGTGGAGTGAGAGTGTGGGAAGCGAAAGCAATTGGCTGACGACAGTCAACAATCTCCTGAGTCAAGATGGCTCCAATGGCTTGTCTATATACATCAGTTTGGAAGATAAACTCCTTATTAAGAACTGACATGCATATCACAGGAGGATTAATGATGTCATGCTGTCGAAGGACTCATGCTGGTCCCCACTCTATTCAAATCTGACTGATTAATTTCTTAGTTTGTTCACCAAAATTCGGAAAATATTTGTCAAAAATTTATATCGTACCAATGCATCTTGCAATGCCTTTCACATCACGAGATTGCGAAAAATCTCTAATAGGCTTAGTCCTTTCAGGATCAATAGTTATCCCACTGGAAGAAATCCCATCTCCCAAGAATGAAATTTCTTGCCCTGCAAATGTAACATTAGAAGGTTTAATAGTGAGACCTGCTTTTTACAAATTAGTGACTATTTATTTTAAGTGATCTAAATATTGTTCGAAATTGTCGGAGTAAATGACAAGATCATTATAGACAAATCTTAACTTAACATAATAAAAAATTATATCTAAATGTCTGGTAAGTACTTGGGCACCCGTGGCTAAGCCAAACGGAACGGAAGTAAGCTTATACAGGTTCCAAGACACACGGAAACTGGTAATTGGTTTTGAATGTTTTGAGAAGGGAATTAGGCGATAAGCAGTGTTCAAATCAATATTTGTAAATAATTTTGCTTTTACAATCCAATTAAATGCCAGATGGGAGATCAGGGAAGGCACTGATTCAAATGCATTAATTTTATTAAGTCTGTGGTAGTCCACAGCCACACGATGTCTCCAATTAGGGTTTGGTAACAAAAAGGGTGGACTACCATATTCTGAAGTAGACTGTTCAATTACTCCTTTACATAAAAATCATTAACTTGTTTTCTTAAAATTTCCATCTGTGGTGCTGCCAATCTATATGGAAAACACTTAACATTGTCTTCACTGAGCAACATTAATTGATATTCTAATAATTTAGTAAGGCCTAACTCAGTGGTAAGATCTTTATGAAAACATATGCACAATTTTTCAATAGCAGAATGTTGGTGTTCATTAAGATGTTCAAAAGAATTAACAATCTGGTTGGAATCTGCTTTACAACCGGGAGAAGCACTTTGCTTTGCTTGAGAGCCCACCAATGTTTTTTTTTTTGTTTGTAGCTAACTAAAAAATAATATGTTCATCTTGAATATCAAGTATTAGGTCATGAGCAGCCATAAACTCTGCAACCAAGATAAAATCTAAACCCAGTTTTTTTGGAAACAAGGCATTTGTAAGTCCAAGAGAATGTATAAATTTTCCACATTACAGTGGCACAAGAAATTGGCAAAGCCCGCCTTGGTGCTGTGTAACATTGCCCATCTGAAAGTTCAACAAACTTTAACTTTAATACATATAATTTCTCAAAAAGTCGTGCAGAAATAACGGTACACACAGATTCAGAATCAGCAAGAACAATAAAAAATAATGGCCTTAGTGTACCTCAACATGTAGTCTATTACACTTTTGAATACCCGCAACATTAGGGAAATTCTTATGATATAATTAATATTTTCTTTTTAACATGGCCATAAGGACCAAACAACTGTTGAAAATTCTTACAAAGGTTCACATTATTAAGCAGTTGGGCATTATATTGAGAACTAGCAAACTGTCGGAATTCGAGGAGAACCGCTCACTCGCCTCACATGGCATGTTTTTTTAATTTAAGACACTGATAAATAGTGTGGTCTGATCTCTTACAGAACCTCAGTGAAGGCTGTTCATCACTGGCAAGATAATCAGAAGATGATGGGTATTTGTCATCCTTCAGTTGCTGTGAGAGTTGTTTTTTTTCTCAGTGACAGCATTGGTGGAAGAATCATGATGCTTTCCCTTGCTGTCAGAACAACAAAATGACATCGTGTGACCTAAGAATGTATTGTCTCCTTTGGTCAGCATATCTAAATTTTTGTGTATGAACAGGTGCCCTATCTAATTCAGACAATGGGTTGTGGTTGGAGAAAAACACAAAATGTGAACGCTCTTGAGATTCCAAACTCTCTAGTATGGTAATTACAACTTCAGATTCAGGTAGATTTAATTATAAAATGATTACGGCCTCTTTAACAATGTTCACATATACTGAAAGAGTGTCATCAGCTTCTCGTAAACGATTCAAAATGCTCTATAACAAATGAGCATTCAACCTTGAGGGGATAAAAATATTTAATATATAAGCATGGTAGGTATCAAATTATGTTTTTTGTGACATGGCTAGACTTGTCCATTTACTCAGCGGACCTTGGGTGGAAAGGATTATTACTCAATAAGTTGGGTCTATGGCACGATCTTACTGACAATGGCATATTAAAACACCAAAAACTTGGAAACACCAGACAGCTAGTAGCAGGGACATTACGCACCATGTTTTCAAGATTGTAAGTTATTTTGAAAAAACAGATGAATACATGCATGATTGCGAGAGTGAAATATGCACATATATAATGGAAATTGTGCTGGAAAGGAAAGAGTATGAGATTTGGATGCATGTAGTGTTGTGGATGGCAACGCATAGAATTGTGGTTGAGTGTATGGCAGAAATGGGAGGTTTGCCAACTATAGTAACTACAATGGATAGGGTAGTGACAGGTACATTGTGTGAAGGAGGAATAACATTGACACTAGCCAGCTTTTGGGTGACTAAGGTGATGGAGGTGTTGCGAACATTCTTGTTACTGTGATCAATGATGGAGAGTGACTCCAAACTGAAAACATCCTTAAATAATGACTGGGTTTGAGCTATAATGCTCTAAAGTGACTTAAATATGAGCATCTGAAAAATGACTGCAAACACAGTTAAAAGGTTATGAGCACATATTTGAGGTGTGTTAAATTATTCTTTACTATGGGGTAAGAATTGGAATCGACATCACTAAGGATATCAGAAAATTCCTGCAAAGAGATTATCTTTGTAGTGCTGGCACTATACACTGCATCAATATCTATGTCAGATGACATTTACACGGAAATTGGGGCATTTGATTCAAAGCAGCATGCGAAAAACTTTTAAAAGCTGCTGCTTGGATTTTGGGCACTTGTAGAACTCTGACGGTGAACACATAATGATATATATCCTTGAGGAGGAGTTGGGGCACAATACACAATGCCATGGTAAAACAAGAAAAATTACATAAAAAATAATGAAAGTATCACTCTAACCTAACTTATTTGTAAAAATACAGAGCACTTACCAACACAATTTGCGTGCCCAAGTCCCAAGGGGACACATGCAACCAGCATGCACGAAACAAAAAACCATATCTACAAGAAGAACCACACTTTGCTACCACGTGTTATGTAGCACCCTAGTGTGGTTATCTTGAGCACCCATAGGTACTCTTCTTACAACACAAGGATGATAAACAAAAAGAAGATGGGATTTAGACTACTGTTCAGGGTACGGCTTTAATACTCAAAGCATCAATAAAGAGACTTCCTTCAGTCTTCACAGTAAATAAACACATTTTATACTGATATACAATAATGTCGTACATTTAAGATGTATTTCCTAAAATGAAGTGAAATATTATTTTTTAATGTTTATATAAAAGTAATCAAAAAATAAGGTAGTCTGATGTGTTCTTCGAAAGCATTTAAAGACACATTCCAATAAAGAAATAGTTATTTGTGTGGGCATTGATTTAAATAAAAATGAGAGCATTTTTTTACAACCACAGTTTAAAGTTATATATATATATATATATATATATATATATATATATATATGCAATACAAGAAGAAATAACAAAAACAGAATTTCCATAAATAGAACATGATGTTTCTCAGCAGGAGAACAGGATATACTTTCATTTCAGTTTATACATATTTTTTATTTTTTTATTTATTTATATATATAATTTTAGGAGATTATTGAAATATGTAGGTGGTCATCTCTCTTATGGCATTAATTTTACCGTCGGTTACCCGCGATCGCTAGAATTACAATTTTTACCTTTGAGTATAGAGAAAGGTTAAATCTTATGTATTTCTTTCAGCTAAGCAGAAAAAGGCATAGCATGAATGTATTAAATAAATTCCAAAAGGTCACGACAGAAAGTCGTTAGAACGAAGATAAAAGTTCAGAGCACTGCCATGCACAAACATCATTAAGAAAGGAATGAGTTACTTGGTACCGAACATAATTTAGTAGTAACGGCGCGTTGGCGAAGAAGTGGAATCCTGGTTCCAAAACGATCACGCCACGATCTTGGTTGCATGTTACATTGCAGAAAGTATGAAAAGTAACCGGTAGGTTAAGCCACCACTGGTAAAGTTTGACTGCTTCTAAAAAAGGCAAATTACTTAAAAAAAAAAAAAAAACGGATGTGTTACACACATATATAAGTGTGGTATGCTCAGAAAGTCAGACTCGTGCGTCTAATCGATATATATATATATGAAATTTTTAATAAAAACACAGTAACTATATATGAAATACTAATGCACACAGTATAAGTTTTTTAAACTGGTAAAGTTTGGTTCACAGCTTCAAATTTAACAAACTAATTAAATAAGTATATCTGAGCAGGTTTCAAATTGAAAAAATTCATATTTGTGAAATACCAATTGATAAGGAAAAATTAATATAATTGAAATTATTTCAAATAAATGAAATTAATGCCTACCTAACTGGCACTGTATAGACTAACAATAAATCACATGTGGACTGACTATGGGAATGTTTTATACTGTCACTCATAATATATCACCATAATATAGATTAAGAGAAACTGAATTATTGCAAAGAGTATTAGAACAATAAAATGAACTAACTTAGTAATAAGTGTATCAAGGATTTTCATTAGAATATTTAAACAAACGTAGAGTGTCAGCCATCGCAAACTTTACTAGAAATAATGATTGGAATGCTAACATGACGTAAGACGGACCGGGTTATCGCTGCCTCAGCCAACATCACCGTGGAGAGAAGACAAATAGTCGCACGATGTTAGCGCCCATACGCGGGCGTGGAAAATAGGTGAATTCCTTGGCGCCTCCGTGCGAACAAGCTCGCCCAACATGTCGTTTGTCGCACAGATTTCCGCCTGCAGCCACCTCGAACACCCTACTGCTTTCTCTTCCATCCTTCCCTCGCTTACAAGTAGAAAGACCTCCGCATACCTGCACATTCCGCTCTGCTCTGGGAAATATATCACGCCGCCTCCGAACTATCTCCCTTCCTCACCCTCTCGCACTTTTTATATTCTTAGGGTTTCTTCTTCACCTTGCTCCCGTAAAAACCTTTTCCTTCCTCTCTCATTCGATGGCGTTCTTCTGCACTTTCTGGTCTTCCTGCTGCTTATCCCGGTCCTATCTCGCGGCTTTGTTCCGTTTCTTTATGACTTGTTCGCTCTGTTGTTGTCACCTAAGGCCCACCATGTCCCCGCCTGACAGCTGCCCGTAAAACTTTTCACGAGTTCTACCAAGTACGGCAGTAAAGTGCATTGAAATGAGGTCTGTGTTCCAGCCGTAGCTGGCCGCCTGGCTACACTACCCCAACTACACACGTACTCCATCGCTACAAGGAAACTTTCAGATTTGCGAACATTACCCCATTCCTTACAAAAATTTATGGATTGTGAAGTATGAGATTTTCAACATTATACAGCAAAAAGTTTCGCGATTCAGTCACACTTCCGTATTTCGATAAACATTAGAAGATTTCTGTTCAATTTTATATATTAATGCGCTTCCACAATGAAAAAAATTGTTATGAGACAAGAAGTCGTTCTATTTTTTGAGCATGCTCATGATATGTTGTCCAAAAAAAATTATATGTCAGCTCTTATGAGATGTCACAATACATAAAGTTATTTGCAACTTAGCCCAGTTTCTCTGTGACTACTGATATGAAGTAATGTTACTGAGAAGTGGGATATGTACCTCATACGGACAGAATGTGAAATTCAGTGCTACCCTTGCAGAGAATTTGTATTATTTCAAATGCAATCAATTATGCGGTCGTATGCTCCACTGGTTAATCTACAAACGTTTAGTCAAATGAATATTCATAAAGACACACGTTTATCAAATAAGTTTAAATGTTCCACATTATGTAACCATTTTATGATTATTTTTATAAACATTAGATACAATTTTAATAAATCCTTTTAAGAACATAAGTTCTGTATCTTAGCTTAATAAACAGAATGATAAACACTATTTAATAGTGTAAAATTTAAATACCTAATTATATACACAGATAATACAGAAGTCAATTTGCTGAAATCGGATAAGTTGTTAAATTGATAGGGGAAAAAAATTAACCTCATTTGAAAATTACTATCTAACGATGTCGTACCTGGTAAGTATTGCGTGTTATACAATAATTAATAATGCATCACCGTCATTGATAAAAACAGTGTAAACACACATAACATAACCCTACTCTTTAGTACCATTAACAGGTATATATTTCTCGTACGATTTATGTAAAGAAAATATCTATAAAATCGCAAGTACTATGAACGGTCCGTTCATAGAACTTGCGATTTTATAGATATTGCTTAATACCTAATGTACTTTCAATAAAATGCTCTTAATTTTTACCGGAATAATTTAACTGATACACCGTTATTTTCTACTTAAATATCGCGCACTACTGCAGGTAGCATGGGCTACAATTTATCATCAGTTTATACTCAGGCTATACATCCGGTGGAACGAGTGAAAATTTCGACTAGAGTATAGGCACGTTTTCCATAGTGATATTTTGGACTTATAGAATCATGATAATCTGTCGGCCTGCGATAAGTTTGGGATCTTTGGTGAGTGTTATAGATTCAGACTACAATAGAGAGATATTTGTTTGTCTTATAAATAATTCTGGTCGCCAACGGATCATGTGCCGTGGGGGATAGAGTAGTTTAAATGCGAATTCTGCATTTCTTAACTTCAACTTGCCAATTTTATGCATTCGCCGACTTAGTAATGGTAGCGAATTTTGGTTTAGGAGGTAAGGCTATCATACCCAAGATGTGCATAGCACACTACAATAATCAGAAATTCAATTGTTTATGCACAATGTCAAATTCGTCTGATCGTTCGCTGTCGTACCGATTTCCAGAGACGCAGCCGATGGTAGAAGATGCCAAAGACGGCGTACCTATAGCAGAGAAAGAAATGCCGGACCGCCCTCCACCGAAACATGAATATATTACCACCAAGTCCAAGATTCTCCAAAAACTAAAAAAAAAAGTGTTACACTTGCACTGTGACATTGTTATATAAATTTATATATTTTTCGACATTTGGACTTCATTGACTTGTTGAGAGCAACACGAAAATAGTAGGTGGCATGCTAAGACAAGATTTAGCAATGATACTGCATGCCTTAATAACGTCTTCGTCCTTAGAGATCTCCTCAGTGGAAACTACACGGAAAGATTGACTAAATCAGCTGGAAAAGTTAAGATCATAGACCATATCTATGTTTGTAAGAGATGCTGATCTGTTGTTGCGACAACTGACTGAAAGACAATGCACCAGCAGTGAATCGAGACACTGTAGTTGCAGTTGTATCTACCGACATGGTGAAGAATGCGAACATGTCCACACTGTACATATATACCCTGGGCACCAGTGCTGGTGGTTTTGTGGCCTTCTTGATGGGATCAACGATCTTTGGAATCGCCAAGTTCAGAAGAAATTACAACTCAAGCAGAAGTTCACGAACGTATGGGTTGACTACAGCCTCCTCATTGTGCAAAGTAAACTGCTGCAGGTGGTCGCCAAGCTCAGTCTTATGACAACATAGATGATACAGATATATTGTAACCTTAACTACCTGATCAAGACGTCTTTATGTTATCAAGTAGTGGAGGTGTGCATCCCGAAGATGTGGAAGATATGAATGCTCAATCTAATACACGTGAACCGCGTTCGACATCTATTAGAGATGGTAATAGTAAAGGCAGTATTCCAGGTGGTGCAAGCGCTCAACTAACATTTTATAAAAGTCTTAGTAATAAAGGTGCATATTTAAGTTTTATAAATACATTTCGAAATATTCATTGGGGACATTCCAGGTTTTATTATAATCAAGAGCACCTTAAAGTAAATTCAGGAGGTTATTCTCTAGTTACTTCATTAAGTTGGTATCCTGTAGAAATGTAATGTTTTTATATGTCTCTAGAAGAATTTTCACTTTTATATTTTAATGATCAAGTTGTGGAATGTAATTGTACATTAATTCCGATATGTGAACAAACATAATTTGCTACAGGTTCTGCATTAGCAGAAAAAGCAACTGCATTTCTGTATGTACAATACGGTTTTACTGTAGATCTAAATAAATCGTATGTTTGTAGATCTGTTAAGCCAATTATTCTGGATGTAATGTGACTATAGATTCAATTACTGCAGTAGCATGTCAAGATTTTGTAGGACTAATATGGGTTAAAATATCTCCACAAGAAAAGATTATCCATTAAATTTGGTATTTCTAGAGACTATTCTTAAGTGCGATGATTAATGTGCATAATTATACTCCTGATAAAAATGTTGGAATTTGTTATACTACTTTAACCCATTTAAATATATGATTGAAGGATTCGATTGGACGGAAGCTAAAAACAACCTTCATAATACATATAAATAATGCATAAGTATCATAAAATGATGTGAAACAATTGCATTACTTGCTGCAAATAATATATTTTATGAAGGTCGTATGCATACTGCTCATTTATACTCAGTAAATTTAAGTGCAAATAGATCTGGTGTACAAAATAATTATTATGGACAATAACGTCCTTTACCACAAGATGAATCGTATGGTAGATATAATCAAATTATTGAAAAGTTATAAACTTTATTTTCTCAACCAGGTGGTGCTAATAATTTCAAAATTAAACCTGGTTTACATTTTGGTTTTTATCTGTCAAAATGATTTTGTCAATTGTTGTGTATTTACACATGTTGTGACTAAAATTATTATTTAGCATACACCAGATAATTTATATCGTAGAAAAACTATTAAAGGACATTCTGATAAAATATATGGAGAACCAAGATTTAGATGGTACAGAAGTATCTAATAATTATAGCAGATATCAGAATGTTGAAGGTAGAACATTATTTGCTAACTGGGAACCATTACGTGAACTAAGTGAGCAATATAAATATTGTTGTTCAAGTGTTGTGAATTATAATATAAGATTGTTAAGAAATAAATTAAATACTTATTGAACAGCACATCCCTAGAATATATGATAATGTGTTTGTTTGTATTTTTTGGATGTACTAGTGGTACAATACACCTTTGTGTGTATTTCTATATAAATATATTAAATATTTTACATACATACAATGGATTTAATTTTGCATTTTAATTAATGATATAATTCCAAATTTTCTACTCATACTTTTAAATTATATCATCCCATCTTTTATCTACAAAATTATGTTTATTTTCTAAAACTATAAATGTTGTTTTCGTAATATTATCATGGCTAAAACTTTTTGAGACAAATTAATTTTATCTCTACTAAACAAATACAGTAGTGTATCTTTATTTGGATCATCAAAATCATGTCATCAGTATTCGCCAGCCATAAATTTACAATATATTTCGAAATACAAATTCCTTATATCGGGTTGTTGTTGCAGTAACCAGTATTTAACATTGAATCGGTAACCATTGTAAATAATTAGATTTATACGTACTTGAATGTGATACTAATTAGATAAATTTTTTATCACTAGAAAATGTTAATACATCAAAACAATTTTTTTAAACTGTAATATAGATTTATCATGTACATAAAATTTAAAAGATAATAATTTATTAATAAAGTCGTTTTATTCTTCTATAGACTTAATAATAATTAAAGGGTTGCTTAACAGCACTAAATAATTTTTTTTCTGTTTTATATAATGGATGAGTACATTTAACATCACTGACATATTCTGAATAAGTAAAACTATTTATAAGATATTAGCAGTTTAAATTACTTGTTGTACATATAAATATTTTTGAAGTGATTGTAAGTTTGGGATTTCTGTGCCACCAAAAATTTGTTGTTAACGAATACAAGGGGTGTACCGACAAAATAAATATGTAAGCTAGATTAGCTGGAGTAATTCTTTTATATAATATATTTGACAATATTGATCACTCTTCACCAGTCGCTAACGAAAACGCTTGCTCACATCTTTCCAAACTTCGTTCAGAAGAACGCAACAAGCTTTGTCAGCAGATTTTACTGGCTGTTCCAAATTCACAAACAACTGACATCGCTGCTGACAATGTATCCACATTTTCTTCAGAAACACTTCAATAATTGCCGTTTTCGGGTACAATTTCGATTGGACTTAAAAAGGATTCTTGGTCTCCGAGGGGAAATTTGACTTTAACTAAGTTTTATATCTTTTTAATGAAATAAATGAACAAATTGACGTAGTATATTGAGTCGAGAGATGCGGCATTTCGGATAAACTTGGAATCGGGGCGAATAATCCCGATCCCATCGAGAAGGGCACATCCACATCGTAACTGGTGTCAGGGGCAGTTATGTACGATCTGGATGTGCCCGTATTCTTCACAGTGTCAGTATACACAAATGAATCTACTGTATCTCGATTCATATTTGGTACAATGTCTTTCAGTAAGACGCCGCAACAACTGATCAGCCTATGGACTGGATTTATAAACATATACATCGTAACTGGTGTCAGGGGCAGTTATGTACGATCTGGATGTGCCCGTATTCTTCACAGTGTCAGTATACACATATGAATCTACTGTATCTCGATTCACATTTGGTACAATGTCTTTCAGTAAGACGCCGCAATAACTGATCAGCCTATGGACTGGATTTATAAACATATACATCGTAACTGGTGTCAGGGGCAGTTATGTACGATCTGGATGTGCCCGTATTCTTCACAGTGTCAGTATACACATATGAATCTACTGTATCTCGATTCACATTTGGTACAATGTCCTTCAGTAAGACGCCGCAACAACTGATCAGCCTATGAACTGGATTTATAAACATATACATCGTAACTGGTGTCAGGGGCAGTTATGTACGATCTGGATGTGCCCGTATTCTTCACAGTGTCAGTATACAAAAATGAATCTACTGTATCTCGATTCACATTTGGTACAATGTCTTTCAGTAAGACGCCGCAATAACTGATCAGCCTATGTACTGGATTTATAAACATATACATCGTAACTGGTGTCAGGGGCAGTTATGTACGATCTGGATGTGCCCGTATTCTTCACAGTGTCAGTATACACAAATGAATCTACTGTATCTCGATTCACATTTGGTACAATGTCTTTCAGTAAGACGCCGCAACAACTGATCAGCCTATGGACTGGATTTATAAACATATACATCGTAACTGGTGTCAGGGGCAGTTATGTACGATCTGGATGTGCCCGTATTCTTCACAGTGTCAGTATACACAAATGAATCTACTGTATCTCGATTCACATTTGGTACAATGTCTTTCAGTAAGACGCCGCAACAACTGATCAGCCTATGGACTGGATTTATAAACATATACATCGTAACTGGTGTCAGGGGCAGTTATGTACGATCTGGATGTGCCCGTATTCTTCACAGTGTCAGTATACACATATGAATCTACTGTATCTCGATTCACATTTGGTACAATGTCTTTCAGTAAGACGCCGCAACAACTGATCAGCCTATGAACTGGATTTATAAACATATACATCGTAACTGGTGTCAGGGACAGTTATGTACGATCTGGATGTGCCCGTATTCTTCACAGTGTCAGTATACAAAAATGAATCTACTGTATCTCGATTCACATTTGGTACAATATCTTTCAGTAAGACGCCGCAACAACTGATCAGCCTATGGAGTGGATTTATAAACATATACATCGTAACTGGTGTCAGGGGCAGTTATGTACGATCTGGATGTGCCCGTATTCTTCACAGTGTCAGTATACACAAATGAATCTACTGTATCTCGATTCACATTTAGTTCAATGTCTTTCAGTAAGACGCCGCAACAACTGATCAGCCTATGGACTGGATTTATAAACATATACATCGTAACTGGTGTCAGGGGCAGTTATGTACGATCTGGATGTGCCCGTATTCTTCACAGTGTCAGTATACACAAATGAATCTACTGTATCTCGATTCACATTTAGTTCAATGTCTTTCAGTAAGACGCCGCAACAACTGATCAGCCTATGAACTGGATTTATAAACATACACATCGTAACTGGTGTCAGGGGCAGTTATGTACGATCTGGATGTGCCCGTATTCTTCACAGTGTCAGTATACACAAATGAATCTACTGTATCTCGATTCACATTTAGTACAATGTCTTTCAGTAAGACGCCGCAACAACTGATCAGCCTATGAACTGGATTTATAAACATATACATCTTAACTGGTGTCAGGGGCAGTTATGTACGATCTGGATGTGCCCGTATTCTTCACAGTGTCAGTATACACAAATGAATCTACTGTATCTCGATTCACATTTGGTACAATGTCTTTCAGTAAGACGCCGCAACAACTGATCAGCCTATGGACTGGATTTATAAACATATACATCGTAACTGGTGTCAGGGGCAGTTATGTACGATCTGGATGTGCCCGTATTCTTCACAGTGTCAGTATACACATATGAATCTACTGTATCTCGATTCACATTTGGTACAATGTCTTTCAGTAAGACGCCGCAACAACTGATCAGCCTATGGACTGGATTTATAAACATATACATCGTGTATGATCTTATCTTTTCCAGCTGATCTAGCCAATCTTCTCGTGTCATTTCCTCTGAGTAGATCGCTAAGTTTGGAGAGGTTTTGTATAGCACACAGTATGTTTGCTAAGTCTGATAACAGATAATGTTGAAACCAATAATATGTAAGCTCTTGTGAAATGTCACTATACATAGAATTATTTGCAACATAGCCCAGTTTCTTTGTGAATACTGATATGAAGTAATGTTACTGCCAAATATGTAGGCTGCATTGCCTCCCCCCTGGTTATTTTGGTCCCGGTGTCGCTGGCTCCATTGCAGTCAGGGGTAGTCTGGAAGTAGCTCATACGGACATAATTTGAAGCGCAGTCACTGCTCTTGCAGCGATTCTATATTATTGATAATTCCATAAATTAAACAGCCGCGGGATCCACTTTTTAATTAATTAACTTTTGATAAATGATTATTCATAAACACAGACGTTTATCAAAATTATTCTAATGTTCCACTTTCACGTAACCATTTTTTTATTGTCATGAATATTTGTTATTTTTTTAATCCAGGTTTTTCTGAGTATACATTCGGTATGTTAACACTATAAGAAAAATAATGAACACTTTTTAACAGTGTAGAAATTTAAATATTTAATTATACACACAGATAATGCAGAAGTAAATTTGTTTAAATTAACTTGCATTAACAAATGAATACGTAAACCATATTTTAATATGAAATTGATGAACTTACACATAAAATATGGCAAATTAATTCGTGTGGTATAAACATGAGTAGTAGGGGCGTGGTAGTTATGAAACTATTTTGATTAATTGGATCATCAAATTGATTCAACTATTTAGTACGCTAATTAATCCAGTGATTAATACCATAAAATTCTATTAAGGTAATCTTATTCCGATAAAAAAAGTCGGTTGAAATTAATTCATATTTTATCAAAGAAATATGATCGAAGAAGTTTGATGCAATAAATTTGATCAAATTTCTTTGATTAATGTTTTTTTATTGTATATTTGGTATGTGTTGGAGTGCCATAAGGGTCATTTATTTATATTTTTTTTGGAGAGGGGCAGCAACGATGTTCACCTTTTGACGTTTGGCAGTGGACAGCGGTGTGAGGTATGTGGGACTGTGTATATATATAATGTATGATATTAATTTTTATGGGTTAAATAATGTATTAAGTTAGCTGAGGAGGGGGAGAGTGGGGCGTAGAAGTTCCTTTCAATTTGCCTGTGATGAATCGACTGAGGGGTAGCACCCAGACACGTCTACCTGGGCTAGTGTCAGACAGATGTTTCAAAATAACAAAGAACAGTATTTCGGCAAAATAATTTACCACCGAATATAAAAATGTATTTAACGACAATATGTTAAATATAGAACATATTTTATTACAAATGAATAGAATGCACATAACGAATGACTATCTAACCCCATAACTATTACAATGCGACACATTGTTTCGTGCCCTTCTACAAAGTAGTCTACAAGCCGGAACAAATCAGTATTGGAAAAGTAATATCATCTACCATATTTGCAACTTTTTCGCAATTTGTAAATTTAATCGAAATTATTTGCGTGAAAATAATTACATGTTGAAGATTTTTTTATTATAAAACATGGTTTGTTATATTAACTTCCTTATACCTATAAAAAATCTGAAACTTGGCTGGAATATTTAGTACTAGTACTTTTTTAACTATCTGCACTACGCAATACGCAGTAACAGCTGAATAATAGATTGGATTAAAAAAATGTTTACCTGGAAAATAATCCCCTTTATCCAAAATAATATATATTGTACATATATATATTAAAAGTGTTCATTTTATGTACAGGCCTTTATGAGATTATATCAGCCATCCCTTATATTTTGTTGCGACTAAGTATTCAAGCAATATGTACTAATACTTGTATACATACCTAGAGAAAGATATCCCATTTTGTTTCGAATAAATATTCAAGCAACTTGTACTAAAACTTTTATGCACAACTAGTGAAATATGTCCTACATACATTAATTAGGTGTAAATAATAATCAATTAATGAGACAATTGTGCAAGAACACACTGCAAATTGAAATACAAAGACCTTTAAGTTGTTTTCATTAGCTTTGACATTCATGTTCTTTAAGGGTGCGATAATCAATCTCGGGAGTGATTGCAAAGTAAAAAAAAAAGTTATATATATATAAACACATACGTACACGAGCACTTGTAAATCGATTTACTGTATGAACACGAATAAACAGTCCAACAAATATGCAAAAAGGGTGGAAAAAATACTGTTTCACATACCTAATAATGTTATCAGTACTTTCAGAAGAGAAATACGATTAAAACCTCCAGTTGTTTCGCCTTACATTCGATGATAACTGGACCAACTACTAGAAACATACATATAAACTCGTCTTACAGTTCCCGTATCTGACGGGAACATGGTTTACTTAGTTTACATTCAAAACCAACATCGTCTTTAAAAGCATTAAACAATCACAATAATACGGACAATTTTAGTGTATCAAAATATTAACAATTGTTTGCCTTGAAAAGATTTAATGTAAATAATTTTCAACCTTTTATAAAATCGATTTTTATAAGTAACGCTCCGGTAGTACATAGCATAATGATTAATGGAAAAAGTTGATTTTGGAACTGTTGAGACTGAGTTTCATTTACAAAATTTCTGCAGGCTACATAAAACAGACTGTCGCGCATGAAACGTATAGTTGATATAGCTCGGAAATTACTCATTTACCACTCTGAGGACTACATTGTCATACAGCGCTAACTGACTGCAACTGTTATATATATAGTTTGCTGAAATACTACGACGTCCACAATCTTTGTAGCCACTTGCGATGTAACACTACTTCACCGGCAGTATTCATGACGTTCACTGTAACACTACTTCACCAGCAGTATTCATGACGTTCACTGTAACACTACTTCACCGGCAGTATTCATGACGTTCACTGTAACACTACTTCACCAGCAGTATTCATGACGTTCACTGTAACATTACATTACGTAGGCACGACTCAAACTGTTAATTACGTCAACGAACACGAAGGGTTGTAAATTATGTTACCTACGAAGTGACACTTCTTAGGCAACATTTCTTGATTGGGACACAATCACACTGCATTTAACTGATAGCCAACCAATCATGAGTATAGTAGATAGCATGTTTCCTCTATTGTGGACCAACAGTACGATGATATTGGTACCGCAGAGATCCACAGAACTAGTGTTCACGTAGTGTAAAATAAGTCGAGTCTCTTTTATCTTGCCCTAGATGTGTGAAGATCTCTGCCTTTCTCGAAGTTGATTAAGAAAAATGTGGTGTAGAGTAGGGCGGGATCAAGAACGTTAACATATCTTTAATACCATATAAAACAGTCATTAACATGTAGCGGCTGATTAATATGTTCCCGGAATAAATATGTTACAGCTACATAATTTAAAATAGTATGTGTAAGTACGTATACCTCAGATTAAATGGTTGGCTCGTAAACATGTAGTGAATGGTGGGCTCGTAAACATGTAGTGAATGTGTAGCGAAACCCCAAATGGCGTAGTATGTTTGCAACTATCACAGCTTTAAATGTTATTGGAGAGACAGTGCTTACAAATCCTTAGTAGGCTTACCTATAACCAAGAACCCAGTGTCAATGGAAAAATTTCTCCGTTGTTCTCTTTTTTATTTGTTTTGCCTTGAGAGAGGTCAGAATAATATCAGAAATAAATAAATGTCACACAAGAAATATTTAGCAAGAAATAGTCAAAACCAACTTCTACTTAAATAAATACTCTCCAAAAAAGTGCAACCTACTTATATTTATTTGTATAAAAAATTCAAGCAAAATTTAAAACATTCACTGAAGACATAATTACTCATAACTCCCCAGACACGTGATATTCGATACAAACTAGTAACGTTACTTTGTGTGCAAAAATATATAAATAATTGAAGATTTAAAATAAAATGAATACAGTTGATATAAATTGCATAAATAACTTTATTTTAAGTGACCGTAAATGAATGAGATAGCCGAGCCAGTGACTGAAGCCATGATTGATATAACACTTTTATCATTTATGTTCTTCCTATTAAACATAGTAAGACCAACCCTATCTGACTGTAGAGCAATAATCAATTTTAAAACTGGAGGGGTAAATTTGTCATAAAGAGAAAACAGAGCTTGGGTGACTATCAAAATGGCGTACGGTAGGCATTATTATTACCAAATTTATTCATCGGCCATTGTAAATAATACTGACATTTGTTAAAAATGGTAGGGTTAGACTCATATGTCCATTTTGTAGAAAACGTTTAGAAGTTCTGCGCTGGGTCGATTCCCGAGTTTGGTTCCGCGTATTCCCTCATTTTGAGCTCACGAGCCCTGGTACATGGATATATAGTTCTATAATGTACCACACATTACATTCGCGGGAGCTGAACTTATTATTTACTCCCGCGTAGGAAGTGCGAGCAGACCTCTTCTGCGCTTCTTAATAAAACGGTCTTCGCCCTCAGGCTGTCTGCTACAATAACAACAAGAACTCGTACTTTTTCTATACCGAGCCTGCGACACTCTCCGCAGCCCACCTGACAGTAGGTATCAAGGTGGCTAAGCCCTCATGCAAAGTTTAAACCGGTTCTCTAATCAACGCATGGCTACCCCAGTGCGTCATCTCGTTACTATGTTAGCTATTAACAAATGCTCAGAAGTACGACCACGTGACAAAAAACATATATTAAAAAACTGGAACACGTATAAAACTGTAAATATGTAGAAAATTATAATGCACTATAAAAAAACTTGTAAAATCAATCCTTATGAGTACAAATTGAGTGAGAATAAATATTAGCATGTACCATGAAATTATATTAGAATTATAAAATAATAATATCAGTGTCTTATCTCTGCATAATAAACAGTATGTTTTGCGCATATAATGTCTCAACAAGGCAGGCGTAAGAGAATCGAAACATCATTTAGCAGGGTATCTATTGATGCTTAGTGTCTGTAAAACAATGTTGACTGCTTAAACTGAATCATACATACTATACTTTATACAGTCTGACTTGATACTAACAAATTAACTGTGTCTCGAAACAAATTTTTCACTCTTTGTATCAGTGATGCTTTAACAACATAAGCTCTTTACAACATAATTACTTCCAAATAATATAGTAATTTACATATAACAGTTGTAATGCTCTCATTATTACATACACATCTGGAAACACATAAATAAAAAAATATTTACAATAAATATAACCATATCAGATGTTTCAATACCAGAAAATATTTCTCATCCTCCAAAGTATGCAACTTAATTAATTCAATTTTTTAATTACACTTTGCATGCGAGGCTGTTGGGTCTCGTGTTGCTCTACCGATATGCTGGACTCGGCTCCTCTGTTAATGCACGAGGTTTGAAGCTTGGGCGATATACTGTTGCGTCTTCTTAGCACCCGTCATTGCTGAGATGTCCTTGACCAGTTGGCACGTACAATTCAGGCGAACACTGTTACAAAATAAACCAAAGTAATTTCGCTAGCAACGGCTAAACTTGGATTACGCCGATTATATCTCAGATATCATGCTTACCAAGATAATAGCATGTAATTACTAGCGCAGCCTATAACAAAGCTTGTTAGTCGAAAACACTGGCGTTCGGCTGTGGAGAATGCATCATTATTCCAGCGCCGCCATTTTCTGTGTGTACAGTGTAGAGTATTTACTACGGTGTTTTTATTAGTGAGTGTGGTGACTGTTTTTCATCAGTTACTTGTGTGATGTGAATGTGCCGTTTATAGCGTGTGAATGTATTCACTTATCTAGAAGTGCTTTCATTAGCACATTATTCAGAGAGATTCAATTTCCCTACAACTGCTCCTGTTGTCGGGTCTTTCAATTCATAGCAGTAATTATTTTGCGTGCCTTTAGAAGTGACGAATAGCCCTTCAAAATTAGTAACAACTTCTTGGTAATATGATTCCACAGATTACATATATATGTCGCTCTCTTCAGTATTAATTGTCAATGTCGGAAACTCTCCGTTTTCGATAGTTTCATATCATTCCGTCATCGCTCAGTTGCCATAAATATACAATTTTCAACTATCTTAGAAATTTCTCCTCTGAGTTCTTGCACTGATGTGTTATCTTTCGCTGTGTTTACTGGCGGGATAGGCAGATTACTGGGATCGAACAACTCGGATCACTGTCCCATCAACACCTCGCATAGGGTCAACGAGGTAGGTTCGTTCATTGTATTGTTCATGACAAATTCAACCAACTTTAACTGATCTCTCCAGCTTTGTTGCGAATCATAGCAGAAAATTCTTAACTTGTTTCCCAATATTAGCATTTGGCTTGCGATAAGATTTCCTTATGGATGGCGAGTAGTAGTATATGAAAATATCTAGGACAACCCAATTTTTGCCATAAAATCCACAATTTTTCATAGTTTTTTCTTAAATGTTCTATTTTTTCCACTAATTTCAAGCATTTTTCCTAGAATTTCGAGCAAAAAAACTCCCAAAAGCGTCAAATTGCTAAACAAAACTGGCAAAAATGACTAAAAAAAACCATCAAAACAGGCTAAAAAAAAACATCTAAAAACATAATTTTTTTAACCATGATTTTTTCCATCCTGACGAGTGAACGCGACATGTCACACAAAAAATTAAGTAAATATAAGCCAAAATCAAACAAATTTATTCAAAAAATGCAAGCAAAATCAAACAATTTTAAATCAAGTAAATTTAAGTCAAAAATCATATGAAATGTTATGTTGGAAAAACTCATATAGAATTTTGAAAATGACTTTTAATTTGATTAAACAAATCAACCATACATATAAAAATTTGTAAAAGTCTTAAAAGTCTCACTAAATGTCTCAAAATTTCAAAAAAATTTAAAGTTTAAACAATCTAACTAAATGTCTAAGTTTTTGTATTTAACTATTAAAACATTTTGTTGATTCATCAATTTATTAATTTAGTTCTTTTTTTAATAATCTTCAATTAAATTAATTAGGCTGGTTTAAATAACATTGCAAATTTTCCATTGATCAATTAAGAAATTTAGGTATAGATAATTATATAACAAAAGATCAAGTTGAGGGAAAAAATAAAAAATTTAAAGAAGGACACAGCTTCTTATTAACTTTATCAAAACCAATACTTAAAAAAAAAATATTAAATGATAAATCAGGAAGTGGTGTACACCAGGGAAGATTTTTACCAATTTTATTTGCTGCTTTATGTGCACTTGGTGTTTTAACAGGAGGAGCTACTGCAATTTATAATTCTGTTGAACAAACTATAAAAAATAAAAAGTGATTAGAAGAACAACAGAGACACAATTTAGCAATGGAAAATAAATTAGGAAGTGGTTTTGTTGCAAAAAGAGGGAGATAAAAAATTATCTCCATTATCAAATTACTATATAAAAATATGTAGTAATATAAAATATAAAACATTTCAGAAATTTTTATATGATTGAATAACTCCCAAAAAGAATGCTCATAAATGAATGTGCTATGTTTAATTTTGACATTTCGGAAAATCCTGGAACTCATTGGATTTGTAATTTCAAATATAATAATGATATTAACTATTTAGATTCATTTGGAGGTAATATTACTAATGTTTTAATAAATTATTTAAAAAATGGAAATATTAATTCAGTTATTTGAGGACATCTATGTTTAATTACTTTACATCTTTGATCGAAAGATTTTAAGTTTCACATAATAATTTCTTTGTAATAAAATGACTGATATATTGAGAAAACTTCAATTAAAATTTTAAATAAAATTTTTGACAATAATGCTTATGCTTTAAGAAAATATGTAGAATTAAAATACAAAACTATTGCTTCTGATTTAAAAAAAAATTAAATTCAAGATACAAAATTATTGTTTCTGATTTACAGAAAATTGAAAATTCAAGATAGAGTACTACTGCTTCTGATAAAAAAAAAGATGTAGATTTAAAATATAAAAGTATTTCTTCGGATTTAAAAGTAGATTAGATCCAAATTACAATAGTTGTGTTTCTGCATATGCTTTAAAAACCAATGTAGATTCAAGATCAAAACTGTTTTATCTATTGTTTCATTTATACATTTTTATCCTGCGAAAAAAAGTCAATTCAAGATTCGATACTATTGTTTCTGATTATGCATTAAAAAATATGTATATTCAAGATACAATGTTATTGTTTCTGATAAGGCATTATAAACATATGTAGATTCAAAAAATATTATTATTGTTTCTGCTTTACAAGATAAATTTCATAAAATTTTGTTTATATAACAGATTATGTTTCTATTCAAAATAATATAAAACACTAAAATACTAAACATAGACAATAAGTTCAGAAAAGTAAATGTTCTATATGCAATTATAATAAATGAATATTATTTAAAGATTTTGCCCAATGTAAGAGAAGGGATAATTAATGAATTACATAAACCAGCAAGAAGAAATTTTCCCAGAAGAAAGGTAATATCATATGGAATTGATGATTTATGGCAAATTGATCTTGTTGAGATGGATACTAGAAATTTAAAAGAAATATCAGATATAAACAATGGCTACAAGTATATTGTGAAAATTATTGAGAATTTTTTTCTTTTAAAATATTCATTTGCTATACCAATTAAAGATAAAACAGCTAAAAATGCAGCAAATGCTTCAGAATGTATATTCTTCAAAAGAAAACCCTGTAATAAACAAAGCAATAAGGGTCCGAATTTTCTAATTAAACATTTAAAGCACTTATGCAAAACAAAATATATCATTGTGTGGAAAAATTTAATCAAACAATTAAAAATAATATGCGGTAAAAATTTTTCTTTAAATTACAATTATAAATGGGTAAATATATTGATGATTAAATTAAATAATGCAATGATACAAAACACAGACCTATTGGTATAAATGCAATTGAAGTAAATAATAAAAACGAAAAAAATTGTAACAAAGATATACATTTACTGTACCAAAATATAAAGTTGGAGATATTGTCCATGTTATTAGAAATTAACGAAGTTTTGAAAAGGTTTACACTTCTAATTGGACAACATAATTATTTACTTTTTTTGTAATATTTAAATTATGGGGTACTAACTTACAAATTAAAATATAATAAAGGAGAAGAAATTAAGTAATTTTCATAAATATGAAATAATGAAAACTAACACTCCATATTATTATTTGGTTGAAAAAGTTTTTAAAACTTAAGATGATAAAATATATATTAATTGGTTAGGTTTTGATAATTCTCATAATTCTTGTATTAATAAAAATCTGTTTTGTGATTTTTAATGTTTTTCTGTAATTATTTATTTCAAATATGACATGAAACACATTTTATGTTCATTTTACATTAACAACACGTTCAATGTTACGTTCAACATATGTTTAAGGTTCAAATATGTGAAAATTTTAATAATAATAATAAACTCTTTAATTTCATTTATATGCTTCCCATATTTCTTTTTCTACTTAAAACTAATGTTACAGTACCATATTCTTCATCCTAATATATTGTACAAATATCTTTAAATTTTTGTAAGCCATATAGCCACTAACAAAATAATTATAGATGTTTTTTTAAATTAATACCATCTTGTTTAAATATACTTAGAAAATTTTTATTATCTCATAATAATTTTTTAGGTATTTTCGAAGATTTTTGAGCTAAATAGAATCCATGTGTATTTTCATGTCTTCCTCTAGTAAAATAATTGTGAGATATCTTGATTGTTTAAATAACATCCTCAAATATAACTAGAGACTCATTTTCACATTGATCTAAAGGTTTTTATTTCATCATTTACTATTAGAAAATAATGCCATTTTCTTTACATTTTAACTTTTTGGAGCATAAGTCAATATCTTTTTGTAACTGAATATCTATGGTTGATTTAAACTTTTTGAATAAACATACAATATATCAAAATTTAACCATCCTATTTTTCAAATAAAATTTACCACCAAATTAGTTTTTTCACATTTACTTGGACCCACAATTATGCCCCTTAAGTTATGGGGTAGTAATCCATCATTTTTTAAGAATGTTCTTCTGAAATTAACACACCGAACCCCAATCAAGTATTTCATTTAATTAGATTTTTTAATTTAATGATGAATGAAGTATTGAAGTAAACAAATAACAGTTCTGTACTAAATGAAAAGCTTTACTGTAATATAATTCATCAAGACAATTATATTGCATTGGTTAGTTTTCATACAATATTTCTAGGTTCTAATATAAAAAACAATACTATAATATTAATTGAAAACAATACAATTATAAATATTCTAATACTGAATCTTTAAAAGAAACTATAAATTCAATTAAACAATCTTCAACTAATAAAATTGAATTAAAATTAGACATTGTGAAAAATGGAGTTTTGGTTAAATCTAAGTTTCATATTAAATTTCATGATCGATTAACCGATGTGCTTGGTTTTGAGAGAAATATGACTATTGAAAAATAAAAATTTACTCTAGGGACTAAATTACCTAGTTGTAATCCATTTAAAACAATAAATGTTCATTGTAACTTGGCATATGGTATGTTCTTAAAGTATGGTGAATCTAATAATTTAGAAACAGATGTAATTTCTACATTTCCACCAAAAACTATGTTTGGTTTTTTAGAGATTATATAATTTATGAGCCGGTGTACCTAATTTTTTATAAAATTAATAATGACCAGTTTAATCATATTGTTTTAAAAATTAAAGATGAAAATGTAAACTAATTGATTTTGATGGAGCCTATATCGATATTATTTTAGTAACCGAAAATGTTAAAAATATTACACATATTTTAAATCCATAAAATATAGATAATACAGTATATAATAATATAGAATATGATAATATAGAAATATAAAAATATATCAATTATTTGTTTCATAAACCCATGGTAGTATATCTATAATATCGCCTTTTTCTTTTAAAATCATATTTTTGTCACTGTAAAAAATAAATTCCATAGCCATAAACTTATTTAAAAAATTTTTTTAAATCTCTTGTAATCATATTTTTTTATAATCACATTTTTATTAAATTTTTGTACTAATTCAACCATAGCTTTCATGCTCAATTGTAAAGCATTTTCGTGATTTATAGTCAATCCTTTAATTTTTGTGACTTATCTTTCCAAATAGTTTCATAACCATAGTTTTTTGGCCCAGTACTTACCCATTCGACATTAAAATCATTTTTTTTTCCCCCAAATTTATCTGTTTTCACTAACTGTTTTAACAGTATTTTTATGACCGTCAATGTTTACTACACTATCTGTGTTATAATATACAATTTTATCATTTAATTTATCTAACATGTCATGTAATCTTAATATAGGATTTGATGTAGTAAAAGTTGCTAAAAATATATTTTTGAATGCTATCTTCTACATTATTATTGTTGTATTTATATGATACTTCAATTATTTTTTCATTGATAAACAACATTATCAATTTCTATTCTATCATATAATAACAATTCATGCCAACGGACAGGATCAGTGATATATTCCATTTGTGTTAAAGTTTGTTTCTGTCCAAATTTACCCCAAAGTGTATTTAAACATATTTTGGCTGCAGCCCGTTTTCCAGGATTTTGATCAATTTCTTCAATGTCTAAATCTATATTTTGTTCTTGTTTTATAACTCTAATATATTCTTTTTTTGATTCATAATCTTCTTCCCATGGAAGTAGTTTCTAATTTTATTTCCATAAGTGTTTAAAAATAATTTCTGAATATGTTACGCAGTATAGAGTTCGCTCCGAACATTAACGACTTGCTGTGCTCGGCCACTCCACCTTTGGCCTGTCTTGGCAACCTACCTGCTTCCTTTTCCTTCCCATATATATGGATCCCCTCCTACCGCACAGGCGTGTCGAGCTCCTCTCCCATTTGTCACGAGTTAGAGTTTGATGTCTGGGCTTTCTGCTCATGTTGGTGGCTCGTCTACTTGTATGCCAGCAAGCATTTGAATAACATCGCTTTAATTTCTGATTCTGGCCCTGATGGGTTTCCATGCAATGTTAAGTTGATACGCATTACAACTTGGTAGCTGACGACAGTTGGGACATCTTCATGGCTGACGACGAGAAGCATAGGTGGGTTTGCCGTATAATGCATTGAAATTGAATTAAGGTTTGGTTTTGGCTAGTCAAGAAATTCTAGGGTTGAGCATGTAGCTTTTATTCTAGATTCATTTTGTGCCCTCGGTTTTTAAATTCTGGTTTTGGCTTAATTTATTAGTTGCGTTTGGCCTGTAGAGTTTTCTGTTGTGTGTAATTTGCACTTAGATTATGGCTGAAAGTAGTTTTGGATATGAATATTTTGCCAGCCGCCTAAATCGTGATGGCTTGTTGAATGGGTCCGCACCGGCTTGCGCAACATGGTGATACAATAGAGGTAACCCACCTGTGTGAAATAATTTTAAATTGTACGAGCCGAGGTTGGTTCGCTGCTTTTTAATTCACGTTTTTAAATTGTACTTGTCAGAACACTTTTTTAATGGTCGCTAGACTTTGGGAGGCCATCACGGTGCTCTAGTGAATCTCAGTAATAATTTTCAGTATTAATACGAGAATGGCAGTTAATTATTATCAACTTCTTTTAACTTACATTTTAGAATCCAGTACCACATTTGTATTTTCTCTATTGAGTATATATTTGGTGTAATGTTTAGTACTGGTTGGTTAAAAGAAAGAGCCCTGGTAAGTTAGCAGATTTTTAAAGCACACAAGTATGGAATGCTATTTGTGTTCGCCCAAGGTTTTACATATCTTTTTAAAGCAAAGTAAATTTTATATTTTATGTTTTAAATTAATATTTACACGAAATTGTTTTTGAATGAAGTGTTGTGTGAAGCCCAAATAAAATTGTTGAATAAGAATTTTTTTGTAAATTCTTGTGGCAGATGTCACAATTACTTCTTTGTTCGAAATGCCAGACTTTATAAATTTTAAGTAATGGTTTATCTTTTCCGATAGCTTTATTTAGTTATAATGGAGCCATGTTCCATTTATTGTTCTTTCTTCTTCACTATGTTAACATTCTCCTTTTTCCTCTACAAAACATTTTGAACATAAAGAAAACAATTTTTCTTGTTTAATTGGAAGAACTGGATGATATAAATTTCGTGGTGGCAAAATTTACATTTGATTAATACGAACCAATTTTCATTGTAATTTTTGGGTTTAAATATTTTAATTGGATGACCAACAGGAAAATAATCATAACAAATCTCTATTGGATACAAACTAAATATATCTATATATATATATATTAATTTTTTCCCTGAAACTTTTAAGTTTGTAGCATTTGTTCTACCACCAAAAAATGCATCTCTAGGCTGTAATGGTTCTATTACATGTTTTCTAAATTATATTTGTAAAAAAATCTATTGTTTTCCATTTGCAAGCCCACATATCCCTTAATTTGTAACAATTTTGTCTTAAAATTGTTGTTCGTTTTTTGTCTTAGTAAGCAAATCATCCATATTTTCAATGTTGCATTTATTTATTGTGTCTTAATAACAATCAGGACAACCATGCCAAAAACAACCATGATGATGATATATTGTTATAGTTTTTTCGTCATCGCCATCAACTTTAGTTCCACAAATAGTTACTTCTCCATCATTTAATTCATATCGAACATCTGAAAATGTATTTAATCATAAAATTTATTCTTTAGTAAACATTTCTTTTCTAACATATTTAACTACTGCAATTTTTTCTTTTTAATAAGAAAATTTAATCTATAAACAGCCATAAAAACACCTGCTATTGCTATGTAGCAAAAATGATCTATATTTGCTATTTCTAGAAAAGGTTCTCTAAATTTAAGACAGCCGCGTCTTAAAATATCAACATCAGAATCACAATATTCAGCAAGTTCTTTTTAAATCGAAAATATAATTTTCTTTTACTATTTCATCATGCCACTTTAAAATATCATTTCGTTATTCTTGTTTCATTGTATTGACTCCATAATACTTTGCAGCAGGTATTTTTATTTTAAAGTATATTAAAGAAGTGTGGAAAACATACTTTTTTTTAGTTCTTTTAACCCATATGTTTTGGAGATGTCGAAAAACTTCCTTAAATAAAGTTTAAACTGACAATTATTTAGATGTTTAGAGTCGATATTATAAGTTGCATAATTTTTTAACCTTGATATTTGTATGATGTTTTATACTATTTCCAACACAATACTGTAAAAATAAATATGAATCGTAGCCTTTTATATTATGTGCAATAAATGTATATTCTTTATTTTCTTCAGATATTGCCCATTCACAAAACTCATCATTTGTTTTAAAATGTATTTTGTTAAAAATCTCCAACAGATATAAAGTTTGATCTATGAAAACCAGCATCTTGTGTAGTTTCGTAGTAAAAAAGTAGTATTTTTCAGTTAAGAACCATCCATTTTTATTTTTTTTTGTTTTTGCATTAAAAGTAAAATCTTTTATACAAAAACTAACTTTTTGTTCTCCATCAATTTTCACAAATTCCTTACAATTCCAACATTTGGCTTAACCATCTTCATTTCTTTTATTTCTCAAACATATTTTGTTACAAGTTTTACACTTATATGCCGTCTTACTTACATCATCGTGATCAGAAAAAAACATTATTTTCCAAAACATTATCAATTACATTTTTAACAATATATTCTAATACGATCTTCACCTTCCCAAACATTTTGTGTCATGGTGGTGTGAATACAAATAAATGATTGTTGAATTTTTTTAACCTGATTCTATAATTGAGTTGTAATGTACAGCTGAAACGTGTTTAATTTGAACTTTTACAGAAATTTCTGCATCCATAGTATTTTGAAAACTGAAACCAATTTCGCAATTTTTTCCCATTCTTTTCCAAAGTTCACGAGCCAATTTTTCTTGCAATCTTCTTCCTTTTCTACTATAAATAATTTCGTTATTCGTTAATTTTCTATCCAAAATGATATTATTTTGTATGTAAAACTTTAATTATTGCTCTAGTCCAGCATAAATTAACATCATTGTTATTTTTATTAATATATTGCTTTGCTTTTATATTTTTAGTTAAATTAACAATTTGTTTTACTTCTACATTTTCTTCTATAAATATTATAAACATATATGTCAAAAGTAGTTAAATTTATATCTACATTTTCATGGGAAGTAATTATTCTTTTAATCTTATTAAGTAAATTTTCGGCATTATTTCTTCTAGCAACTGATATTGTGTGGTGAAAAATTCTGATTATTTGCATGTATTCTCATTTAGTCTGTATTTTTATATCCAGTTAATATTTTTTACATTTTTCGTAGTTGCGTGAACAGCAATACGAACAGAATTCATTTTTCCATAGAATCTCCTCTATTATTTCTGTGAATACTGTATTTAGTTTGCCATATGTTGAAATCATCAATTATATTACGAATGACCTCACAAATTTCGAATGGAACCTTCTTTTCCACACATTCATAAAAAAATTTCGATTGAAAGGAAAAATTTGACCTAAATGATTATTTATTTTCTTCTTTAATATTGGTCTTTGAAAAAGTTAAATTTTGCTTACTTTTATTTCTTAGTTTTACAAATAACTGATTAGAAAAAGGAAATATTTATTTCAATTCCTTTTTGTTTTTTCTGGTTATTTTGTATCTTGAGAAAGGGAAATATGTAAAATTATTCTTTGTTTATTGGTTTGTAATAGCTGTAATTAATTCAGTTTTATTTAGAAAGTATAAATTTTTATTTTTTAAATTTTAGCTTTACCTCTTGGTTCTACAACATTTAAATCATTTAATTGATTTTCACTTGATTAAAGACTTTGTGTAATAATACTTGAATTTAAATCATCTTTGCATGACTTGTACAAATTTGTTATTTTCAAACTTTTCGCTATACTTCTTAATTTCCACAATCTCTCGCTAATGAAATCAACTATTGACTAGTTCGTCGAAATTTAATTTTTGTTTTGTTTATTTATGAAAAAACCAATATATAGAGAAAATAAAAAATACTAAGATATAAAGAATATAAACGTGTAAACATATACAGGAATGGAATCGAAAAAAAAGCTTTCTAATGATTGATAATAATTTTTATGTATCTAACTACTTGTTATGATAATATTTCTCACTATAACATTTTTTACATAATGTTGTATGTTTGTCTACAGTACTTTTACTAGAAAAAAATGATCCGATATATTTATTCTCATTGCATAATACACATGCTTAGTTGATTAGTAATATTTTCGAATTTCATATATATTGTATAATTTAGTATTTTTGTGTCTTTTGGGAATTGATTTTCAAACATATTTTCCACATTCGCATTGTACTTTCTCGTTATTTAACTCATTAAGACTTCTACCACTTCCAATTTTATTTATAAGGAAATAAAAGTTTTTTATTTTCATTTATAAGGAAATAATTTTTTGACTATTTATTTTTTCGTTGTATTTTTAAACAAAACATAATGGAATCGCTGTATGGCAAATTTAACAATTCATATGAATTGACTAAACTATAAGACTTAGAAAAAATAGAAAGTATGTTGCTACCGAATTTCAATTTTATGACTCTAAGATTGTAAAAGAAAATTAATTTTATTTTAGATGGTAAATATAAAATTACTTTACCAGTTAGTTATGTCAGTATGTTTGTTAAAAATGCTTTAAAATTAATAAATGAGAAGCAAAATTTTACAACATATAAAGGTTTAAAAGTAATTAAAAATAGAAAATCTATGTACGATATTCTGTTCGATTTTAGTTTAAATTTACATGTTTTTGGATTATATATACTCGATTTAACTTATATTTTTGGTCTAAATTTGTTTGACTTTGACTTATATTGACTTATTTTTTGCTTGATATGTTGCGTTTACTATTCGTATGGACGGTAAAAAAAACGATATGAGAAAGATAACTATGTTTTGGAGTTTTTTGGAAAATTGTCAGACACTTATCAAGTTCTTATTGCAATCCAATGGTTTTGTACAGAAAAAGGATAGCTCGGCACGCCTGTGATTGGAGACAAGAATACTGAATGACGTCACAGTAAAATCCAGAGAAAGTCCACGTCCTACCGAGGAATTGTTAAGACTCTACCAGGGAATAAAGTTTATTACCATCGATCTGACGCACGGGTACTGGCAGGTACCTCGTGATTTGTGTCTGACAAATTTCCAAGGCAACATTAACTTTAAATATTCTTCTGCCTCACTTATATACTTGGCAGGGCTCGGATATGATTTTGAGCGAAATGTCTCTCCTGGTTTTGCTTCGATGTCTGCCTGAAGATATAAATTTTGACCGGGTTTTTGAGAGAAAATCATTTGATTGGAAAATTAAAGTTTCTCTAAACTGATGTTCTGGCTTATGATCAGGGATTCCACACTAGCTACAGCCTGATATAAATCAGCTGGAGTATATATTACACTGGTACTAACAGGTCTGCTTACCTGACTCAAGTCTCCGCTTAGCAAACTTACTATGTTCTCAGAACTTTTCCAACATTCAGATGAAATTAAAACATCCGTAATGCCATCCGGAGTAATAAGCATATAGTCCCAAAATCCAACTTGATTTTGCGCCGGGCAAGGAACTGAACTCCCAAAATAACAGAGTTTGTTAAGTCATTTATGACTAATGCTATCACTTCATTCGGCGTTCCCAATTCTTGTATAGTGAGAAACACTTGCTGATCCACTATTGCTCTGGACTTCGCTCCGACTATTTTTAATCTTCACAGCTGATTTATGCCCTGCTATCTAAAAGGAACGGCACTTTAATTCCGTAAATGTCTAGTACACAGTTGTGGGTATAAAACTCTTGGCTATCTACTACTACTTCTGCAGGTTCTTGTGATAAGAATTCTCTATCAGTATCTTCAAGTGTTATGGTGTGTACTATAACATCAACTAGTTTATTTATCTTGCGCACCACCTCGCCTATTTGACTTGGTTGAATGTCAGACTCCGTGGTAGTATCGATGGTACTGAGGGTCAGTAATCGGGTCCTGTTACCACTAGCCCTCACTTGTTCAACTTTCTGCTATTTTGACTGGCAGGAAAGTTAAATGTCCGATTTTGTCAATTATCCTCTTGCAGCGCAGGGAAGATGGTGGGTACTCTAGGATCTAGTGGTTCTTGTCCTGCGAAATACCCTTGCCTTGGTGGAATAAAATAACTCTTACTTAGGCTTCCTTGCCCGTTTTTTGGGTGGTCTTGCCTATATAATGGTGGCTGTGAATTATTTACTGCCCTCGCTGCTTTTGCAGGATTCTGTGGACGTACTGCCTTATTACTGTCGTTCCTAAAATGATTTCCTTGGCACCCCAGGTTTGTGGGTGACTGAGCTAGGGAACGGTTCCCCCTCGCTGGTTCTTCTCTATGTACTCTTTCTTCTTCAGGCCTATACCCATAGTCTTTGTAAGGTGAATTTTTATTTCCGTGATATCCTATTCCTCGCTGAGATTGACGGTATGAATAGTATTTCCGCCCCCGGAATGATAATAGCCCTCGTCAATAATAGTTCTGGCCTGGAACCTTGTATGGGACAGAATATCGAAATTGATAAATATTAATCCTGGGTCCTTGATACTGCCTCGGAGACTGATTTTGTAGTATAGCTGTTTTTGTCCTTGGTATAAGGTTGGAGGCTTGTCTGACTGACTGGGTCTGTCACCATTCCTGTTAGCGCTGGACATTTGCAATGTTTCTATGTGGTCATATGCTAGTTCGCCTTACATAAACAAAATCAGATCGTGGTCGGTTTGTCCGGACCAGTGGGCTTGGAATCTATATGGAAGCTGGTGAAGAACCATGGCTATAAATTCCTCATATGTAATGGGAGATGTCCTTAGACACAATTTATCATAAATTTCAGAAAAGTGCTACTCCAGACTTTTTCCTTTTCTAGGATAGACCCTTTCAGCTAGTAGCTCCACACGTAAGTTTTCCTGGATCTTTCTGACTCAGACATTTGTCACGCAATTCTGCGTAGTTATTGATGGAGGTTTACGATACTTCACACCAATAGTATGCAGTAGAATTAAGTGCTAGGTTTAAGCATCTGAGCATATCACAGTCTGTCAAACCAAATAAGTTGGCGTACTTCTCGTAACATAGTAGAAAATTCACAGGATTTAGCCCAGATTTAACCTCAAACTTGGGCGGTTGTTTGGCCCACAGTTTTTAAGAGTAGTGCATCATGGTAGAAATATGCGTGTTGGTGGGTAATGGTGCATAGCTATTCTGCATACCAGCAGTCTGTATGGGTGAAAAAAGGAAGAAACTGTAGGTTCATATGTGTAGAGGATATAATTTACTGTAGACTGTGGTGCTAGTCACAGGTTGTTGAAGAGTCTACCACCGTATTTAGTCGGTCTATGTAGTGAATGTGTAGCGAAAACGATTACCCTAAATGGTGTTGTATGCATGTAACTTTCACAAATTTTAATTTTATTTTCGTACTGGTAATTACAAATCCTTAGTAGGCTTACCATTAATCAGGTACTCAGTGCCCATGGAAGGATTTCTCTGTTGTTCTCTCTTTAATTTTTCTTATCTTGAGAGAGGTTGGAATAATACCAGATACTAAATAACCAAATGTCACACTATACATATTTATCAGGAAATAGTCAAAACGAACTTCTACGCTAAGTTAACAACTCTCCACGAATTTATAACTAACTCATTTTTGTTTCTATACTGTAAAATTTCCGTCAAAATTCCAATTAGTCACTAAAGACATAATTACTCCTAACTCCACAGACACGTAATATGTTATACAAACTAGCAATGTGAGTTTGTGAGGATAAATATTTCATAATTTTGACATATAGAATAAAATGCCCACATTTGATATTAAATACATAAATAAGTTTCTGTAAGTGAACGTAACCGAGATAGGCAAGACCATGACTGACGCTGAAATTAGAATAATGCTTTCCCAACTAATGCTCTTCCTATAACACATGGTTAGTAAGATCAACACAATCTGACTGGAGTACAAGAGTTAACCTTATAACAGCAGGGTAAACTTGTGCGTAAAGATAAAACTGAACTTTCGTGACTATCAAAAATGGCGTACTGGTCAGCGTAATTTTTAACAAACTTAATATTCGTCCATCGTAAATAATACTGTCATCTCTTATAAATCGTAGTGTTAGACTCACAGATCATATTTCGTAAAATATGTCTAGAAGTTCTGCGCTGCGTCTAATCGGTGGTTTTGTTCGGCGTCGTCCCTCATTTTGGGCTCACGAGCCACGGTACCTATTTAAACTGTTCTGAAATATACCACACTTTACATTCGTGGGAGTTGAACTAATTAATTATTCCCGCGTAGGAAGCGCGAGCAGACCTCTTCTGTGCTTCTTAATAAAACTGTCTCCGCCCTCAGGCAGTCTGCTATATTGACAATCGGAACTCGTACTTTTTCCCTATTAAAACTTCAAATCCCTACAGAGCCTGCGACACTCGCATCAGTTCACCTGGCAGTAGGAATCAAGGTGGCTAAGCCCTAAACCAAAGCTTGAGGCAAATTTTAGAATGGTCCTTCAATCATTGCATGGCTAACCCAGTGCGTCACCTCGTTACCATAGGAACTATCAAGAAATTCTCAGAAGTACGGCCATGTGACACTAAACAGATGTTCTAAAACTGGAAACATATAATACAGAAAATACATGGAAAATTTAACACACAATACTGTCACTTGTAAAATATATTATTCTGAATGCAAATAGATTGAGAATAAATTATAGTATGTACCATGAAAATATTTTCTATTAAAAATAATAACATCGGTTTTTTAACTCTGCATAAAAAACAGTGCGTGTTGTTGCCCATAAATAATGTCTCATAAAGGTAGGCGTTAAAACGTGAAAAACTCTGCAATTCGCGTATAATAATAGTAGAGAAATATAATTTTAGTAGCAGGTAAATATGCATTGACGCACGAGTGGATTGGGGATAGGATGGGAGATTCGGCCACCGCTATTTTGTTACGTCACCCGACCACCATCTTAGACCCATGTGACCTTGACCATTCACCTTTGACCTTGCCGTGACCCCCGGTGACCTCTGACCCCAAAAACCCCAAAATCTGAAAAAAAAAACTTCTCAACTAATTACAAAAAAACTTACTACGGTAAACGTTATGAAAAAATTGTAAAATAAATTATAAACCATTTCTTACGAAAAGTTTTAATAAAAAAATTGTTTGAAAATTTATCTTTAAAATGTTAACAATCACTTTAAAATTTATAAAAAAAAAGCCAGAAGCCAGCCGCCCGATATCATGCTCTGTCATTATGGTGCCCAATCCACCATATTTGACCCATATGACTTTCGACTTTGACATTTAACAGTAAAAATAAAAAAAATAAAATAAATAAATATGTTTACAACAATTTGCAAATATACCAAATAATTTTCAATTAAAAATTATTTTTAAATATATTAAAAATTAATTATAAAAATAATTTAAATATTATTAAAAATCTGTGAAAAAATCATTTAAAAATAATTCAAAATTCCAGTCCCCCTGTGGCCATTTTCCTTAACAATGTCCCTTTTTCCCTTAAAAGTCCCCTTTCTTCTCATAAAATTTCCATTTTTTTTATATTTCTCTTTTCTCCTAAACAATTATTAAATAAGCCCAAAAAAATAATGAAAACCTGTGTTAAAATTAATTTCAAAAGAATTTACTTTTCCGGGGTACCTCCAGCACAACGCCAAGCAGAAGATTAAATCCCTCGCCTCCCTCCCCTCATCAATACTCATTCTATCTTACGCCACCTTATTTGTCTTTGCGTTCATCATTTGTTTATATGTTACTGGAGGCGGACATATTTGGCTATTCGTTCATTTGTTGATACACTACTGGAGGCCACGCTAATGGTGTGCGACCGCCATCTTGGTTGGCGATCACTATCTTGCTAGATATCACCTGTCCAGCTTCTTGGAAGCCAGTGCCCATTACCAATCGTACTTTCAGTGATGTTGAAGGGTGAGGGTGAGGCAGTCAGTAGAGTCTGCTCTACGTGGGGTAGGGTGTACCCTGGAAATGTACATTTTTTAAATATGAATTATAACATAAATTATCATAAATTGTTCGCGAAGTTTTTAAGAAGTTTATAGGGAGAAAGGTAAAAAGGAAAATTTGCAGACGAAAGAGCGTACGATTTGGTGAACCAAATATTCGTCGTATACAGGTTTTACGAGTGTATCAAACATAATTTTAATATATCCATCACAACTACCAATTTGTGATGTTATATATACATACACACACACACACAAGTTCGTTATTTTTGATCATTTACTGCGTATTTTCTGCTTTACCATTTCAATAGTCTAGAGATGCTGATATTTATTTTTCTTCTTTGCGTCAGGGATTACACAGCCTGAGATCATTATATTATTAATATATTATGTGTTCTGAGTGTCCCATATTGGACGCAAGGCTGGTAGGCGAATACTACACACGTTCCGGACATTAAGAAGGGACAGGAAGTCCAGACCAGGAATTGAACATGGGCCTTTCCGAATGCGAGTCCAATATATTGAAACTGCATCAACTTACTAAATGAAAAATAAATAAGATATATATATGTATGTGTGGGTAAAATAACTAAAGTAAATATATTTTCACTTAGCAAAGTGTTGATTATAGTTCGATCGCCATTTGCTAAAAGCGTCTGCTATATCTTATACCTCACTCACCATGATCTTCCTGCTTATTTCCTTCGTGTTTCCCAACGCAGATGACAGTGATAAAGAAGCACAATGCAATGTTAATTTAAGTTTCGTCTGTGTTAATTAAATGCAGCGTGATATTTCCATTCATCTAGGAAGTCAGGCGACGTTTGTGAGGACAGCTATCTTGATATCTTTGCTCCGAAATACGGTACTTCATTAGAAAGTGACAGCACAGAGCGCAGTCATGCGCCGACAAATGTATTATTAGCGGTGAAGGGAAGGGCAGAATGAAAACCACAGAACTCATTCAGAGGTGAGATGGTGTTCGCAGAAGTGTATTGGGAATATGGCCATGAGAAATGGGGAATCCAGGGAGCGCAGTACTAGAATTGATGAAGTATGTGAAAGAGGAATGGAGATGCATACTAGCCGTGGTGCGGAGAACTAACAGGTTTGTAATAGAAGATTTGGGACAACCAGATGAAAGAGAGGGATAGAGAGAAATAGAGAGAGAGCGTGTGTAAGAGAGATATAGTGTGGATTTGGCGTTGTGCGCTATGGAGAATAGATAAACTGGGAGCTTAGGAACTCCAGTGTCTGGATTTGAAAATGAACGACGTGAGAGCATTATCACTGACAGAACGCTAAGGGTTCGTTAATTAACGGATAGATATGGACGTGCCGACAAATTTGATCTGTAAGTGGTTTATCTCGCGTGTTTTATAAATCCGAGGTAACTTTTTTGCAGTTAGTTAATCTGAATCTTCCCAGTTCACTAATAATTTTAATTCCAATTCTGATATCCGAAGTTTGTCATATAAAAAAAAATGATTCCTTAGTAAATTCTCTTTCAGTAATGGAATGTTTTGTCAAGATATACCCGTATTGACATCTGAATATCTTTCAAAGTCCTCGAAAAGTATCCTTTGGCCTTTATCTTGGAAACAATAACACGCATCCTGGTTTTCTGCTTTTAACTTTGATTTTTGAATTCCTGGAATTATATTGCAGAGTTGTGTGAAAAATAAGTAGGGTATTTCCTCAATTCTTAAATTTACCGTCATGTAGCCCAATGCATACTTGTAATGTAATAATTCTGCACACTGTGCAAAATTAAAACTATAATCCTGTAGCCGTCTTGATAGAGGAATATAAAGACTGTATGTAATCTGGCGGGTACGTCTGGGGCGAAATTTAGAATCATTTAATTTTGTGTCAGACAGGCAACTTAAATGAAATGTCGCAGCAGGAAAGAGGAAGGCACGGTACAAGTCTGCTCTCTGCAAACGTTTGAAGAGAAAACGCAATAAGAAAAGAATTAATGAGTGGAAAGAGGGACAAGAGAAGGAAGGAAAACAAAGTGGTAGGAGTGGATGAATTCTAATTGGGAGCACCAGACATCTTGGAAAGGGGGAGTGGGTGCTCTTCTGTTAGACCAATGAATGACAGTTCAGAAATTTGAATTCTGAAAAGAAAACTTTTTGTCACTTAACAAGTTAAATATAAGTTTCGGGATTAAATATATGTTGTAGCAGATCATGCGATGGAATTTTTCCTTCGAAAGGATTAGTTCCGCTTTTTTCGCATTAAAACTAATACATGTTTTTATAGTAATATGTTAATTGCCTGCAAGAGTGAAAGTATAAGCTATGTATGTTATTATGTAATAGTAGTAACATTTAGGTATTTATACATTCGTTAAATCTTGACAACAGATTTCATAAATAAAACTAAACACTTCAGATTATTTTCTCAGAAATAACTTTTTCGTCATTGTAATATAAATAAAGGTTTTACTTTCAGCATATAATGAAAATTTTACAAACGTAAGAGAAAATAATGTACTTATGGTGTAAGCAAATTTACCTTGGTATGTTAGGCTGACATGTTCTGTGAATGTCGGTATGTAAGTTTGTATTTCCCACCTTAATGGATTTTTAACAACATAACTTTATATAATTATATTTTTCAGACATTTTATGCTATTTACTGTTATTGGGACACAACCTTTCAAAAGCACATATTATAAATTTATATAACTCCAAATATGCGAAATTGTATTTAAGAGGATGAAAGGAAATGTATCATTCCACTATGTAACATTCCGCGTAACTTACGGTTATATATATGTGTGCGTGTGTGTGTGTGTGTGAAGTCATGTAACTATCAAAATATATGATAGTAAATATTACCAGATTTATCGCCCTATATTGTTCACACAGTCCTTATATCTTCCAAATTAATTTCAGCAAATATTTTGTGTTAGATAAAATCATATGGTTCTTTGGCATTTTCGGCCAGAATAAATGTTCTCTTCAACGGGGGGCTTGCTCCATGTCGGTCTGGCTATTCTCCCTGTTTCTCCTTCACCCAACTTCTCCTCCGTCATTGTGTCACACTTGCTATGGTCTGCGATCTCAGCCTACTTCATCGCCTACCGATCGCTCCTTTCCCCAGTACCATGGCCTGAGCCGTAACTGACGAAGAGTAGCAAGTTTCAGAAACAATATATTCGACTAGTGTTGATGCCGCATCTACAGCGCCCGAGTTAACCGCACAGCCGGTTTCCTTGGAACGATGTCGTGGGGCTGTGGCATTTGTCAGGGGTCGTTGAATGTTTTTAAGAGCCTGTATTATGACCTCATCAGTATAAAAGTTAACTACCAGCTCGTGCAGAATAGTTTATTACGACCTCTAGTTATTGCTAACTAGAACTGTTATCAAGGGATTAAACTAACTATCACTTCCAGTGCTAGACAAGCATTTCTACCTTTAGATAAGATTCAAAATGGTGTCTCAAACATCAGATGGAGGTGTTTTGCTTATATGCATGTTGGTTTTGGAGGTTATATAAAATATGAATTGAAGTTTTTTGCTATTTTGAGAGTTATGTAGAATAGTTCTGAAAAATGCAAGCAAACCCGGTGTATGTCGATAACGACACAGAAGATTAGTTTTGGAAATTGCATTATTTTTAGTTGTGAAAATTGTATTTTACAATGACACAAAAAAACGGAAATAAAATATAAGCACTAGGCTTAATGCCATTTTGAGGAATCGGAGTCCTTTAAATTTGGGAAATAAACTATTTCTGCCTTCCATTCTCAAAATATTAAAAAATATAATTAAGAAACACATGCACGAACCTCAATCTTGAATGGTAAGAAACAGAGTTTCATGCATTGTGATAAATTGTATGGATGTTAAACTAGCTGCGAGGGGATTGATATCACCAGCGACAGTAATAATTATGAAAAAATATGTTGTTTTCCCGGGTTTGATTCATAGTTTCCATTTTAATCACTTTTGCTAAAGAAGCATTAACATATAACTTATATATATATATTATGTAAAACACATTTCGCACTTATTTATGACAACTGATCATTAGCTATTATCACTAATATAGTGACTTTTATTGCCAACATACACAGTAACGAACCAAAACCTGGGATTACTTATCTATAGGATAACTTAGCTAATGGAATGTTCATAATACAGGTTGCCATCAAATAGCTTATCTATGGAATAGCTATTCCACACATTTATCTAGAGATCGTAATACAGGCCCTAATTAGCGTGGCTTAACTATAGTTTTGGGCAAGCAGTAGTTTCGCACATTGTACTAAATTGTTGTTTCGGCCTGGCCTTTCAACATTTTACGTTTGATTTAACTTATTGGGTTTTCTCCTGGTGTTCCAAAGTTTTAACGTGTTAGTGTTTGTCTCGTTACGGCTCTTTAAGGTGTTGTACAGTTCATACTTTTAAAATCACCGGGCTGAGTTTGTCCCGTCTATTGCCTTCGGCGATTATTTGTGATTTGAATGTTTTTAAAATATAATTTTACAATGTGGGTCTGTGCTGGGCCGACACGGCTGTCTCCCCCCCCCCCCAACTTGCTTTGTTCATTATTGTTACTTCTATTTAACGTTCATATACTCCGTTGGTACCGTTAAATGGAGGCGCTATTGGGCTACTATGGGGCCCCTCCCAGAAAAATTACAAATATAATGTCAGATGCTAAAGTGAATATCTTGGAAATGAAGAGAATTATCAATAGTGATGACTGTTTGTAATGGTTTTCAAGTTTTACATTTCCCTAATGTTAATTGAGAATAATGAATTCGTCGGGAGTTTATCACTTGTTACCTTATTTTACCAACGTGGTGTGAAAACAAATCACTCTGCGTAATATTCATTGAATTGTTAAACATTTACTTCAATGTTTAATTTCACATGTTGGTGTACAATCATTGTTATCTACGTGATAGATTTTGAGTTGTGGTTTTCATAAACGTAATGGCTAACAGTACTAATTTTGAGTAAAACCAAGGTTTTCTAAGAAACGTTTACTGCGTAACTAATTATTCCAATATTGGATCACCAAAGTGGCGTGTAACCATAGCATCTAAACTAATCTCCTTTGAGTTGTTAACAAAATGTTTAACTTTACCAAGTTGGCGAGAAACCAAAACAAACTTCGTATGGTTTAATGCTTTGTTGATTACTCTACCGTTATTTTGCCAAATGGATGTACGATTAAAATATCTCATGTAAGATATATCGAGTTATAAAATGTTTTAACATAATGGTTCAATGTTTTTAATTTGTTGTGAAATCAGCAGATTTCACGTGAGATTTATTGAATAGTCATCAGCTTTAACGTTATGTTAAGTGTTGCCAATTTGATGTTAACCGCAATATTTACGGTAGTTTTCCTGGAAAAATTGTTGGTTTTAATGTATTATTAATGCTAAAATATTATTTAAAACAATACTTTTTTAGGTAATTTTCTAAATTTTTGCTATTTTTGTGTGAAATTGTAGCATTTCACATAGGATTAAATGTATTTTTATTGAATGGCTATTGTACTTGTTAGTATTATGATTGGTTATTTACAAGAGCATAGTGCTCAAACTAATTTTAAGAAAAGTCCCTATTGTACCTGAATTGTAATAATTTTTGGAGCAACTATTATGGAGATGTTATTGTCCTTATGGCTATTCATTATTGCAGAAGTTTAAAATGCATTTTTTACAACGCTGTTTTTGTTACGAAGAAATCTTATTGCTATGAAAAGTTGTGTAAATGGTTTTAACCTGAAACGTTAATATTTTTTTAATATAAACATATTGATTGAAACTATTTGGTAGGCTACCTTTATATTATTTGTGATGGCTGAGTGCATTATTTGTTCGGATAAAATCGGATCAGTTTACGGCTCCGACAACTTCAGATGTATAAGCGCACAAGTCTGCCGAAATTTAAAAAAAATGTCCTTTTATCGGGTATGGCCAAAGTGCAGTTCGATAATTAGATGAAATCAAGATGACAATTTATCGGTCCGCACGACGGGGATAATGTTCGCTTATGCGAGTCTGCAGACGTTCAATTAATTGGTATATGTTTCACGAGCAATTAAGCAGGAGGTGTTGCCATTCATTTAAACCCCAGTCGTGACTTGATAAACATCCAGAAAAGGGAGTCGCGGAAGGGGCATCAGTCCACTGTATGATCCTTGTTACCCTCTCTAGAATTATAGCATCGTTGGTTATGCTCATTCTGAAGTAGCTGAACAAAATGTATAAATGAAATGTTAGTTTTTCAGAGACTGTATAAAATGTTCCATGTATATTCTACTTCTGCACTAAAGAGTGAACACAGTATCTCCCTCTATGATATTCTGGCTGTTATTTAGGACGAAGCTACAACAGGCCTACCTATGCTGTCCTCTGTTGAATGCTCAACACATAATGCACTCACAAACACACATCTAAGTATGGAGTACGGACAGTTAAATATGGAAACTTACAACATACACCTCCAGTGAAATAGGTATGTATACAGCACGATCTGACCCGATGCGTTCAAGCTATAGAATCCGGTGGTAATACAGCCACCCTGTGTGTTCTGCCTTTCAGATTATGACACCGAATTGGTCGAATCGCTGCCTGAAAATTGTCGGCTCATGTGTCACGGGCCTTAAGTTGGATTTTTTTTTCAGTTTAGAAGTTAAGATGCTTTTTTAGAATTATAGGACTTCAGAAAAATCAATTTCAAATTCTAAAATTTTTACCGCGTCTACTTTATCACTACAACATTTACTAACAAATACTCAGTACTCTTGACATTATGCCTAACAAATACTCAGTACTCTTGACATTATGCCTAACTCATCGTCCAGAAATAATATCACATCTGATCACCTAAAGCACGTTCAGGATATGATGATGATGATGGTACTGAATTTGGCCAACATTCTTTGAAAAAACATATTTTCGAATGATCAAAGAGATAACTTGACGTCTTTTTAACTTTTACCCTATTCCTGAATAAAGCTATACTTATGATATATTTTTTTCTCTGTGTGCCTGTGGCTGTCTCTCTCTTTGTGTGTGACTCTCCCCAGAAAACTTTTTGAATCCGTTTGCCGATTTCCACAAAACTTTTTATATAACTTCAGAACATACTGATACGCCGGTGTGAAGGCGCCATTAATTTATGCCGTCGCCTGAACACGCTCGTTCACCTAAAGCAGTATTCAGTACAGCGGTTGTGGCTATACGGACGCGTATTGCCAACCAGCTGTAGGCTGGAACCTCGACAACCAGCAAGGAATCAAGGCAGATTGCACCACTGTGACTGCAATATCTAGCACTATGGAGTGGCAGACATTGTCTTTCTCTTCGTGACGCCGGCAGAGATGAATCCCTACAGAGACCAGCTGTGCCGATCGCCGTACCCGCCATGACAACTGCTTTGGGACTCAACTTCAGGTGGGATAAACTCAGTTACGTAGTTGATACAATTTAGGCAGGTAACCAATATGTCATATAATATAGCTTCTCCTTTGATTCAGTGCAGCTTGTAAATAATTGTAACGTTCTGTTAAACATAATAATAATCTGGCTCTATTCCAGATATTAAACATTCAGTCAACAACTTGCTCTAACCTAAGCTACGACTACTGCCATAATTCACTATCATAAAGCCCCCAACACTTATTGTATAAAGTCGACGGAAAATCGGCTTTATAACAATACACGCGCATTTAATAGTTATCGGCCATGCCGGATGCTTAGTTAAAAAACTGCACACTGTTTAAATTTCGGGTGTCATGTTATTATTCAGATTCCATATATACCAAATACACATCATGGCCCCGTTAGTCTGCCAATACAAAAGTCAGAACCTCCTGAATAGTAATGCTTTTACCTCATAGCTAATGCATTTTAAAAAAGATCTCCGCCTAATTCAGCGTATTTGTAGTGTTATTGCAAAAAAATAATAAAATCTTTTGGTTTTATAATATATGATATATTTTCAAAGTTTTGGCACATACATAAGTACTGTAGAATTAATAAGAGGAGAAAGAATAAGAGGAGGAAGGACAACAAAGTGGTAGGAGTCGAGGAATTCCAATTGAGAACACCGTAAGTCCTGGAAATCATAGTGGGCTCTCTTCCTTGAGACTAAAGACGAACTGATCATACATCCGGTATATACGGGTTTAAGTACCGGATCGTTTAATCACTTTGAACTAAACTTGGAAAGATCAACTATCGTCTGTTGTTTCGTTAGCATTTATGGCCCTAAACAATGTCACACAAAACAAAATATCCTCACTGCGGAAAGGCTTATTAGATCACTTTCATGTCTGTGTGTGCATGAGTGTGTAGGGTTGCGTCTGTGTCTGCCTGTGCGTGTGTGGGTCCAACCTTTCAGGTTTTGAATGCGTCAACCCAATTTTACCGAGTTCGGTAAACATATATACAGGATGATCGAAAAGTCGCGCACATCAAATCCAAAGCATGTGTTTTATAAAGCTGTATATGACTCAGTTACATACAGGATCAATATATTGTATAACATAACAAGGAAAACATGGAATAAACATGTATTTACAACATATGCTCGAATTGGCTGCCCCCTTCTGTTATGCATACGCGAGCACGTTTCACCATATTTGTGGCCACTTTCTGGAGTACACGTACATAGATGTTGTTAATCTCTGTCGTAAGGTTTCTCTTTAAGTACTCTATTGTATGCAGATGGTTTTTATAGATATTGGTGTTCAGGCACCCTAAAAGAAACAAATCTGGAGGCGACAAACCTGGTGAATGCGGGGGCCATAGTCCTGCTGAAATGAGACGGTAACCGAAAAGTTCACGCAAGAACTGCATACTTGCAATATGGCGCTGACTTGCTGGAACCAACAGATACGTTAATCAATGTCAAGGAGTGCAATAAACTGATTAACGATATCTTGGCACACTTCACTGTTCACTGTTGTTTCGAAAAAAAAGAGGGCCCAGAATTCAACTACGTGACACAGCACCGCATCATCGTTCTCTCCGTCAAAATCGCCGGTCTCACGGATCTCTTCTTGTCTACAACTGATCGACTTTCTCCGGAACGGATTATTAATCTCGTTATCGTCACATTGTTAGCAACTGCAGTATCCGGATACCGCAAGTAAAATTCCTCTGCAACACGTGCATACGAACGAGAGGAGAAATAATTTAAAAGAATGAACTCTCGCTGCTCTTGGGAAAACACAACGTCTACCAGGTAACTACAGAGCTACACTGCGAACGTCGTTTACCTGTGTGTGATCGGCACCTCGTCTGCTCGTTGTTTATACGCTTAGAGTACCATCTAGCGGTGGACACTACAACTAACACCACTTATGATACCACATATTACACTCTGCACTTTCATGAGAGCGATTTTTCGATCACTCTGTATATCTAAAAAACTTTTAGCCAACTCTTGCCTAATTTTGCATGCATTATATACTGTGATAGGCCAGAAAGCCATGACTGATTAAACTTGATTACATATTTGTTTTTCAAATAGCAGCTTTACAAATATTTTAGATTTTTTCGTATATGTGCAATCACATTTAACCAATTTCGGCGAAATTTTATATGCTGAAAATATCTATTACAATTATCATATATGCCAACACATAACCATTTTTGTTGGGCATTTTGTATAGCACATGAATGAATAAAGTTTATGTCATATCTCGGTAAACATTTAACCGATTCCTACCAAAACTGGTAAAAATGTAGAAGTATGGAAAATTGTGTAAAATGGTACGTTTTAAGCTCGTCAAACACTTATTTTCAAAATAGCGGACATATGAAAATTTTGTTTTACAAAGCTATATCGTCGAAACCATGTAATGAATTCCAAATTATCTTTGTATGCCTGCAGTTTATATTACTACTACGAACTATAGTTACACACAGCCCAATTTGTACGCCATTTTGTAAGATAGCGCCACGCTAATGAATGAAATTTTATCATCTCTCAAGAAATAATTAACAGATTCTTATCAAGTTCTGTATACCAGTAATACTACACATAAGATGTAGAACGGTGTGTATTTTAAGTACTTCACATATTTTATTTTTGAAATCATATATATATATATATATATAAATATGTATAAATACATATATATATAAATATGTATAAATACATATATATATATATAATGTATAAATATATATATATATATGTATAAATAAATATATATATGTATAAATACATATATATATATATAAATATGTATGTTGCACACTATTGTATATATCCATTCTAGCCCAGAACTTTATGTGATCAAATCCATGTAATGTATTCCAACTTAGTTTCGTATGCTGGCAGTATATTTTACAGCTATCAAATACGTCTACACGGATCACCATTTATCTGTCGTGTTGTAAGTAATGCCTTATGAAAAAAATGAAGTTTTTATGTGATATCTAAAGTGAAACAATTAACAGATAAATTCCATATTTGGCAAACAATTTTTACTGTATTAGGGGGTGTAAACTTGTATGTTTTAAGTAAATGAAGCATTGATTTTCAAATTTGGGCTTCATAGATATCCATATTCAGTTTATTATATTTAACGAAACAAATTCCAAAATAACTTTATATTCTGTCAGTATTAATATAACTATCAATCAAATTTTTTTATACGAAGACTCATTACTCTGCCATGTTTTGTGTTACCGCCGCAATAAAATCGAAGTTTTTATGTCATATCTCAGAAAAACTACATATTTTCTTCCAAATTTGGCGAAGTAGTTCTTCTGTGGTAGGCCTTATAAATAAATCAAGTTTTAATTTCACAAACACTTATTTTTATAATGGTGGTTATGAAATAATTTTCGCATAGCGTGCTATATCTACGGAACAATTTTATCGACTTTAACTTAACTTGCTATACTACAAGTATTAAATCATGGAATGTACTAATACATCGTTTTTTGACCTACATTGAGGAAGATCTTTACATAGACCAATCAGGGACCAATCAACCAATTTACAACAAAACTTTTTACACAAATAGCGCCATGGTTGTCCATGTATACTAGCATGTTTTAAGTGGTTCAGTAACGTATATTCAAAATAACAGCAATGTTAACATTTAAGGTTAGTAAACCGTATAATTATAAACATTAGACTGATTAATTCCGATGTTGATTCTCCGAGTCCGACCTTCATAATGCAGTTGAATGCACACTAGAATAGGGTGCGAGCTATTCTGGGTTCTATACCCTGGTAAGGCACGTGTGTATTTATAATTATTTCAGTAATGTTGCTTATGTTTCTGTTTTTATTTGTAACGATATTGCTTGCGCCAAAACGACAAGTACTGCGTTCCAAATCAGCTTTTAAGAACTTATTTAAAAATCAATTGCACTCTTGTTGAGAAGCTCATTAATTGTATCCGTAACTTCTCGTTTTATTTGTCTTTATTGCGTTCGTAATGAAGACTAAAGTTATTACAACGAATCCCTGGCAATATTCATGCCATATGCGGCATGATTATGTTAATTATATTCCTAAAACCTTTGTAGTGTTTTCTGATTTAAAATATTCATATTTCAACAAAATATTGTGCTTAATTTCGTAATAAATAAATTGAAAAATCTATGTTAGAATGTTGCATTAATTATCTTAATATAAAAGTTTACATCAAGAAATATAAAACGGTTTTAAATCCCTAAGCACTCTAAAATGTCCACAACATTACATTATACACGAAGAGTTACATTAAACATGACTACTCGCTTCCCATAATGAAAAAATGTGTTTGATTCCCGATGGGTCGCATCTGAAACGCCAGTTTAATAAACGCTGTGAACGTTGCAATTGACTAGTGGGTATTCTCCGGGATTCCCAATCCCCATAACTGTACATTCATTTCTGAATTCTACTCAATGCCCTGCTTTAGATACACATGTATTATCAATATATATTCCTCCACAGTATGCAATATTATCATTGCAAGGGACCATATCACATTGTCCATGCGTCGGCCAAGTAAAACAATGAAGTTACTTAAATTATCACTGCAAGGGGACCATATCACATTGTCAATTCGTCGGCCAAGTAAAACAATTAAGTTACTCAAATTATCACTGCAAGGGGACCATATCACATTGTCCATTCGTCGGCGAAGTAAAACAATGAAGTTACTCAAATTACCATTGCAAGGGACCATATCACATTGTCCATTCGTCGGCGAAGTGAAACAATGAAGTTACTTAAATTATCATTGCAAGGGACCATATCACATTGTCCATTCGTCGGCCCAGTAAAACAATGAAGTTACTCAAATTATCACTGCAAGGGGACCATATCACATTGTCCATTCGTCGGCGAAGTAAAACAATGAAGTTACTCAAATTATCATTGCAAGGGACCATATCACATTGTCCATTCGTCGGCCCAGTAAAACAATGAAGTTACTCAAATTATCACTGCAAGGGGACCATATCACATTGTCCATTCGTCGGCGAAGTAAAACAATGAAGTTACTCAAATTATCATTGCAAGGGACCATATCACATTGTCCATTCGTCGGTCAAGTAAAACAATGAAGTTACTCAAATTATCATTGCAAGGGGACCATATCACATTGTCCATTCGTCGGCGAAGTAAAACAATGAAGTTACTCAAATTATCACTGCAAGGGGACCATATCACATTGTCCATTCGTTGGCCAAGTAAAACAATGAAGTTACTCAAATTATCATTTCAAGGGGCCATATCACATTGTCCATTCATCGGCCAAGTAAAACAATGAAGTTACTCAAATTATCATTGCAAGGGACCATATCACATTGTCCATTCGTCGGTCAAGTAAAACAATGAAGTTACTTAAATTATCACTGCAAGGGGACCATATCACATTGTCCATTCGTTGGCCAAGTAAAACAATGAAGTTACTCAAATTATCATTGCAAGGGACCATATCACATTGTCCATGCGTCGGCCAAGTAAAACAATGAAGTTACTTAAATTATCACTGCAAGGGGACCATATCACATTGTCCATTCGTCGGCCCAGTAAAACAATGAAGTTACTCAAATTATCACTGCAAGGGGACCATATCACATTGTCCATTCGTCGGCGAAGTAAAACAATGAAGTTACTCAAATTATCATTGCAAGGGACCATATCACATTGTCCATTCGTCGGTCAAGTAAAACAATGAAGTTACTCAAATTATCATTGCAAGGGGACCATATCACATTGTCCATTCGTTGGCCAAGTAAAACAATGAAGTTACTCAAATTATCATTGCAAGGGACCATATCACATTGTCCATGCGTCGGCCAAGTAAAACAATGAAGTTACTTAAATTATCACTGCAAGGGGACCATATCACATTGTCCATTCGTCGGCCCAGTAAAACAATGAAGTTACTCAAATTATCACTGCAAGGGGACCATATCACATTGTCCATTCGTCGGCGAAGTAAAACAATGAAGTTACTCAAATTATCATTGCAAGGGACCATATCACATTGTCCATTCGTCGGTCAAGTAAAACAATGAAGTTACTCAAATTATCATTGCAAGGGGATCATATCACATTGTCCATTCGTCGGCGAAGTAAAACAATGAAGTTACTCAAATTATCACTGCAAGGGGACCATATCACATTGTCCATTCGTTGGCCAAGTAAAACAATGAAGTTACTCAAATTATCATTTCAAGGGGCCATATCACATTGTCCATTCATCGGCCAAGTAAAACAATGAAGTTACTCAAATTATCATTGCAAGGGACCATATCACATTGTCCATTCGTCGGTCAAGTAAAACAATGAAGTTACTCAAATTATCATTGCAAGGGGACCATATCACATTGTCCATTCATCGGCCAAGTAAAACAATGATGTTACTCAAATTATCATTTCAAGGGGACCATATCACATTGTCCATTCATCGGCCAAGTAAAACAATGAAGTTACTCAAATTATCATTTCAAGGGGACCATATCACATTGTCCATTCGTCGGTCAAGTAAAACAATGAAGTTACTCAAAAAATTAACATTTCACAAATTTGCTAGTCTTTTCAAGTATTCGCTTTAAAAAAAATTAGAAATAAAATGCATAATTTGAGTACTCCCAAAATGTTTACCCAGCACCTTTCATTCAATGTAAAGCCATATAAATATTATCTTTCAGATGATACTTCATTGAGTACATGCCAGTCAGTGGGCCCGTTTATATACATATAGGTAAAGCATTATCGTTTTCAAATGGTTTATTTCCATAGTCCTCAAAAACCCATATTAGTAACCTAATGAAGACCTCAGCCCATATATAACATTTCCCCCCCACCCAACGCCCACACACTTCACTCACATATGTATTCCAGTAATATATAACACGAACTGAATTTTTACAAACACATGACGTTCGAAATGTTTAAGAAGTATAGAATAGTTTCCTAATTTAAACTTTTAAAATTATTATGAGTTGGGGTATCAGTCTAACTGGTAATAATTGCGTACATCTCAATAACATATATTCGATTTTTACATATTAAATATTGCGGTGAATGCATTATCGTAGGAAATGTATAACCATTTTGGACGTTATTTTTGTACTAAAATTAAACTGCTATATTTTATAAATGCATATTTGGATAGCAAATAATTGTTAGAACAATTATTTAAATCTAACAACACTGTTATATCAAACAAAATTTTTACATCTGAACATTTAGCGAAGTCTGCAGGGGGTAAAAATATGTTCGAATTACTATGAGTATAAAATTTAATGAATATATAAATATGAATTTAAATGCTAATCCAAAGAAACGAATTGCGCTAAACGTGCATTAAATTATGTAGTGGGCTAAAACTGCATTATTAATTGGTCAACCACAAGGATAAAATTATTCTCTCATATGAACATAAATCAGTCATTATGGCAGCGATGAACCTGTAAATATTTCTTGTGTTGGCATCATACTTTAGAATATAGTAGCGTAAAATCAAACTCAATAGAGTTTCTTAAATTTTGTGGATATGTTTGTTGCATAAACCTAATTTATATATGTAAATAGATAATTCAACATTCATTAATATTTTGTGGTTTATAAAAATGTTAAATTCTCTCTAAAAAATGTTCTTTAAAATGTCGGATTACAATACGTAATAAACGTAACTCCGCCAATTCATAACTGCCAAATAAACAGTAATCACAGCCTCGTACGTTATCGTAGAAGCATTAAATTTGCCGCGGATTCCACTCTTGATAACAGTCGGTGACAATGGGAATATTCAGAAGTACAGTTGAGGCCGTGTGTTTGCAACAAAATAATTAGTTATTTCACGTTTGTACTCCATGTTGTTGAAGATTATTGGTGATGTCACATTTTTTGGTAACTCAATTAGATCACTGATTTCGGGAGTCGATCATTTCCGTCCTACGCATACTGTACAAAATCGAATGCCAAGCACATGCAGAGGTTAGTAGGGAATTATGACAGAGTCCAACATGGTCGGAAACTCCACATACGAAACAGGCCCCGCATACCTCCTGATTCATTGCGTCTCGAACGATTGCTGGAGGTGCGGTCGAGGTGCTTCCATGGACGCGATGGAAAGTAAAAGGGAATCTTTGGTTTTCTCGTCTTCCCCTCGTCCTTCCGATGAAGTTTATTGGACGAGGGTGTCTTCCGCAGATTCTGCGAGGTCTGATGGTCTGGCCTGTCTCTGCGGTTCATATAAAAACATTGATAATCAAGCCTGCCTATCTGCCTGTATGTGATGTCTCAATGCCTTCATGCGATTGGTCCGGTGCAATCACATGGCAACTCGATAGTTGGCTGATCGGTACCCGAATGTGTTATTGGTGTTATACGAATGGTTAAGAGTCAATATGACGTCGTAGGGCTTGCAAACGTGTATATTATAAGCAGTAGTGGGTCAGCTGAGACGATTAGTTTGACAATGGCTGATGTGAAAGGTGGAACGTCTCGGCTAGCTTCTACGCCAAGTTATCCATGGCTAGTTACGTTAAAGTAGAGTGGATATTGCCCAGCAATGGTTTCTCGCCATCGATTTCTTCTTCGAGTGAGATGTCTCCTGTTTTAACAGCGCCATCGAACATTTACCTAGAACACCATTTCCGACAGTAACTTGCTTCTTTAGCTCCAGCACATACATCTCCAACAAGTCCGTTAGATTCTTTTCCTGAAACACTACGTAGTCATCAATGGCACTTTTGTGATAAAACATTTACTGTAGACTGCAATGTACGGCGACATGAGCGCTTTAATTCTGTCAAAATACCTTGTTTCATATCATATTTGTGTTCAGCCGTAGCGATCATATACTTTGACATGCAAAGACCTGTAAAGGTAAAATGCATTTCTCAGCAATACCTCGGTAGCAGGTTTGCTGCAAGCAGGTATTGTGACTTCGATACATATCCTCACACGCTTAGTTACCTACATAACCCTCCCTGCACAGTATGTAGTTGTAATATATGTCACGATATTTTTGCAGAAGGACAACACGAGTGTGACTAGCGAGATGCATAATAGACTGTAACCTACAATAAAGTTGCATATATTGAGATGCATATATATTGAAGAATATTGTAATGTTGTGAAGGCATTAGCGACTGTAATAAATTAATTGTATAATGTAAATTGATGTTGTCAAAATTGTGTTTTATTTCATGTTTACCTTATTTGCAAGAATATCTTTAAAATTTAAAAGGCACAGAAGTAAATAAATGTAGTTAACAATATTCCTAGTACCATTAAACTATATGTATAATTGTATAATTAAATAAAGAAATATTTTTTAAATTGAAGAAATTTATATTTTTAATTATATATATACATATATATAATTATTTAATAACTTATAGATGTACATACCGCTGTTTGGAATATTTTTTCTTTAATATGATTAACATTGCAATGTCCAGGTACCATAAATGTAAGGTCCGACACCTCGCCTGGCAGGTAATCGATAAATAAACACCACCTATGTGTTTAAAATAGAATTTAGCCTGCAGGGCACCGACAGCGCATCCTATAATTTAAAAATATATACAAATAATGCTGCCACCTGATAGCTAAATCTACAACTCGTCTAGTAGCTTAATTAATTCACTAGTGCTACCTAGTTAACGTAAACATATTAAATCCAATATGGCGTCCACCAGCAACGAATAAATAAATAACAAACGGAAAATCTAATATCACGTCCTCTAGAAATGATAAATGAAAAAACAAGATGGCATCCTCCAGAGATGAATAAAAAATGACAAACGATAAAACCATATGGCTTCCTCCAGCCATGTATAAAAAATTAAAACCGAAAAAAATCATGGTGTCCTTCAGCATTTATAAAGAAATGACAAACGAAAAACCATCATGCCATACTCCAGCAATGTATAAAGCAACGAAAAAATTAAAAAACCAATATGGCATCCTCCAGCAATGTATAAAGAAAGAAAAATCCATAAACCAAGATGGCGTCCATCAGTTATGAATAAAGTAATGACAAACGAAAAAACCAAGATTGTGTCTTCCAGCAATGTATAAAACAATGACAAACGAAAAACCAACATGGCGTCCTCCAGTAGTGTATAAACAAATGACAGACGATAAAAGAAATATGGCTCCATACGATAGAATGAATATTGATGAGGGGTTGCAGGAGTGGGTGAGAAATCCCGAAATGAAAATTTTTGAATCAATAGTTCATAATAAATTGTAATTAATCGTTATAATTATTATAAATATTTAAATAAATATTGTTATACTTTTTTTGTGAATTTTTTAGGTTTTGAAGGTTAAATGTAATTTGGGGAATGTTAAAAGTCAAGGTCAATGTCACCTGGTTCCAACATAGCGGAGAATATGGTCGCCGGCAAACTGGGACGTCACAGAATAAACAGCTCTGACTCTCTGCGCCAGACGCCGTCCCCTCAAAGTTATCCTTTTTATACTACTATAATTAGTTAATAGTAAATTTTCAACATTCAAACCAAATGTGATACTTTTACAGTTTCGATAAGGGTAAAACCATAGATTAAAAAATCATTACAATTTATAATTTAGCATTGGGTACGATTGTTTAATTAAATTACTATAGAGAAGCGTGAAGAAAACTTATATCAATGAACCCAACACATTATCTACTGTGACAAATATCAAATCCAGCAGGAAGAACACAAAACTGGTTACAGCTGCTGTGCCAGAGTTCCCGGCTACATTTACTTCGGTATTCGCATTGCAGAAACGCTGGGCAAAAAGCCCGCCCGACTAGAAGCCGGAGTGATTTACGCTATCACGACCGCCGTACAAATTCGGATTAGCATGTTAACAAGCAGTTTAGAGAATTGATAATTATCTGGGAGTAAAGTTACAGAGAGTTGATGGAAGCAGGCGAGCTCGTAGTTAGCGATTCGACAAAATAAACAAGAACCGGGATTTTGTTGGTTCAAGAGGCCTGTGCAGCAAACAGCGAGAGTAAAATAACTACAATCCTTGCTCGCATTATCCGTGGTACATTTGTAGCTAATAAGACAAACAAACATTAGTTGACGCTTTCCAATGGAGGTGGATTTTTTAAACAAACACATGGAATGATCAACATCGTTCCGTGCCGGTCCCCAATACGCACATATATGGTGTAACCTACACTTTACTATCATTCCCGATATGGTGCTCAGATATGACATGTCTAGAACAATCAACACGTTGAGTCCCGGTGTCCATGATCAAAGACATGTTGAACATTTCTGGTCAGCACTGGACACGATAATATGAATAGGACACAGTAATAGGAGCTGTTTACTTGTGGGACATCTAATTTGTTCTCAGTTTCAGCATCTTTCTTTTGTGATGGATAATGCTGATAATAACTAACTGTTCACAGTTTGCGAGAAGCACGTTCGACACAAGTATAGCGAGCGTCATAAAATTAAACGATTGCCACACGTGGACTAGGTAACTAATTCGGGACTGAATGGGTTAAACGAACCAATTGTCATTTAGCTGACGCACTAATCTACAACAAAGATGATTTGCATTAGATTACGGTTAAAGGATATTAAATATTCTGCATGTAAGGTACGAGGCAGACTATCGTTTGTGGGTTTCCTCAGGGTATTCCCGTTTTTATCGTCTTCAAGTTATTTTGCAGCTCCGTGTCACTTCACTTCAGTAGTCGCCTAATGCGAGTTGTTGTCAAGATCCCTCTAGCCATCTACTTTCTACTCGAACTATGATGCATATGGCCTTGCCATATTTTGCAAAAGAATTTATTGATAAAAAATGTGTACATTTTCAATAAAAGCTCTCAATCTACCTACAAAAATCGCGAATGAAAAAAATATACCTTTAAAGTCAAACTCATTAAAAAATGATATCGTTGTGAGGCAGGGGTATTCCTTCTGTACCGACCCAACACCTGTCAACCTGCCGATCTCATGACTAACCTATAAGAGGAAGCAAATACACGACGCAGTACGGTGCGGGAAGGGGAGATATGAGTTATGAATGTGACTGACATGTCGCACTTGGCGCCGATCAACACTTCCTACAGTCAAGAAATCTCTGGACACAAATATTTTGGTCATCTAGTTCATGCGTATGTGTGGAATTATCAACAAAAGATCAGGGTGGGCAAAGGCTGTTCACGATAAAGTGAGCACTTTTGAAATCAACCTTAGAATAATGACACTGCCCTTGCCTGCATATATTATAATTGGGGAACGATGGAAAATAGTTCCATATCTTAACGTCAAACTAAAAGTGTATCTTAACGTAAAATAAAAAGAGTAAGGTAACCAGTTGAAACAAATAAAATTATTTATTTCGGTTTGGTCCTCTTTTTAATGTATCGAAGTGAAAAAAGTTGCAGATTTGTGAAATATTTACTTTTTTAATAAATTCAAAGTTTCACTTGATTGACGCATGAATAAAGCGATGAGGCCCATGGCAGTGTTAATTTAACATAACGCGGAAGAATGCTAAACGTGCATACAAGTAGATCCTAAGCAGGGCTTTCAAAATTGCTCATTTTACCGTGAACAGCCTTTATAAATACATAATCTCAGCCCGCTGGAGGGAGTGCCGGGTAGGATTGGACCTTTGTGTTTGGCAAGCGGCTGCGATAACCTGCGATACGAAGGGAATCTGTAAAGCCACCAGCTTGAATGCAGAAGAGTGGTGTGGTGATTGTAGTAGCTGTCGGGTGCGTGAGTGATAACTAGTGTCTGACACATTAGTGCAACAACTGCATTACGCAATTAGACTGCATCATTTTAACCAGCTTTCCGAACGAAAGAAACTCTTATGGGATCGCGTTCCTGTCTGTGTGTGTTTGTTTATATATGAGTGTTATGTGTTTGTGTCTGTGCGTATGTGTGTCCATCCCCTTTTCAGTTTTTGAGCGCAATAACTGAATTTCATTAACAACGGAACACATACAATATTTAGTAAGGACCTGAGTTGAATATCTTTCGATCACGTCGGACACTAACTTTCAAAATGGCAACCATTTTTCAGTTTTGGTATATATGTCATATCTCCAGAACTACTCTACCTATTGAAACCCAAATTTGTATGTTGACAGCGCACCATGTACGAATAGAATTTATTAATGGATATTGATTTTGGTCAGTGATAGAACACACATTTCGAATGATAGAACACACGAAATATGAAACTGCTCAACTAATTGTCGCAAAATTTGGAATATATAAGTAATATGGTATGTCATACACACATACGCAAATTAAATTAAAATCACTTATTTTCCAAACTACAGTCACACTAACATTTTAAATTTATTTCTTATAACTACCATTCCGTTCCACCAAATTGCCATTTTTTTTAAAGTTCTCATATATAAAGTGGGGATGCTTTTGACATAAAACACAGCATATCATTTTACATAAAATTTATTGTACACATAATAAAATGTACAGGTTTATGAATCTTCCTTGACGTTCACCGCTCGATGTCCGCCTCGACGACTCAGCAATTGTAGCGGGCAGGGAAACTTCGCTATTTGAAGAACGCCCTTCTGTTATGACGTTTCAGCACCTTCTTGAACCTTGATGCCGGCGATGCTCGAAGACGACAGAACAATTATAGTGATCGAACAGTCAGCTGAGCTCATGACATTATTTGACGGTCTTGTCTTGGCAATTGTAAGATACAAGCCGCTCGTTAAGTATCGGGGAGAATGCGTACGTGTTGGAAGAAATATTTCCATGTGAAGTGAATTCGATCCTAAAGTCGATCACGTTGCAGGTAAAAAACTCATCCTGTTTACTCACATCGAATGCCATGAGCGGGGCCAAACACTTGAACGTATCGGGTCTTAATATCGGGGATTGGGTGCGCCCATAATATGTAATTTAGAACTGAACATACATCTGATATGCCCGCAGGTACTGTCCGTTTTCAAAGTTCGTGTTCATATCTACATATGGGTAGCTTTAGCTATTCAAAAAATTTTGACATTTTCTCGAGCTACGAACAGCTTACTCGTACATTGTGCTGTCTTCCGATATGTAGCCCAACAATGATGTACCTCGGTTTCTCAGAAGCAAAGCTGGACTTCACCATCTATTTGATGCGCTAGCTTGCTGGCAATCCGGGGTATGTCTCCAGACTACATGACCTGATAGCTACATTGATGTTTTTACCATCTTCCACATTCTGCAACATGTGTATGCACATGATGCAGCATCCATTCTATAGACTGTAATTTATTTTCCACTGCCTTCAGGTTTTCCCTGTACCCACAGAGGTTTCCACATACGTATTGGCGAGCAATATCACCATCTCCTGCTTCGAATTGTAGATAATTCGTTTATAATCTTCCGTATGCGGTAGCATGGAGAGCGGGACACATTATTTGAACCTACCTTTGTCATACATGAGAACACTGCAGCCATCTTCGATTCCCCAGCCTGCTACCTTGGCCACAGACATCACAGACTTTTGATCGTTGACCTTATGCTCGCATCACACGACTGGTACACCTTGGCACCGTTGAAAAAGTAGGCGATGCGTTCGATCAGGTGAAGAATTCCATTGCTCGTTATCTTTGTGGATGCTGAATTGGACCCATCTTCTTTCGTCAGAGTCCCCCTGATTCGCAGGAAAGACTGGCAAAGAAGAGTGCAAATATTTAGGTGTTGACCGCTATCCGAACTTCTGATCGTGAGTGTACTGCCCGATCAGAGAAGGATAGCACGCATGAAGTTCCAACTTTGTCATGCTGTCTTCGAAAAGGTTTAGTTCTTCATAGTTTAGGAAATTTGCCATGGCGATCTATCTCGTAGCTGAGACTGCAGAAGATTGTCTCGCTAGCACGTGTTAACTCCTTGGATACCTGTGATATGCTGATTGTAGGTTTAGCATGTCACGTTCATTTATATCTTCTGGTCGGCGTAAGTCTTATTCCCATATTCTCAAACTTAGTTTCGAAAGTTAACCAACACTCCGCGCTGGTCGGCGTCTATCACGACCACCTCGTGTGCTCACTTCGCGACGACCGGAATGTAAATAATGTTTTGTGGTGCCACGACCATTTTATAACCTTGAGGTACCATAGGTGAAAATTCGTGCAGTGTATTGCTCGGTCTGCCGTTGAGGTATGTGCCGCTCGCCAAATTGCAAGTTGTTCGTATCACATTGCCTGGGAAAATGTTTACAGGCTGCGACTACATGTGTGCTTTACCAGCTTCGTTGATGCGTGGATCGAACCCCAGCATCGGTCCGATATTATCCGGTTTTTTTTAAATCGATATCTTTGCTTCATCTGCTAACTCTCTTCAGAGAATTGGGGTTTCCGACATAGTTATAATTCTGCGTCGGGGACACAGCGAATCTTCAATTTATGTTGCAATGTCGGATATTTCATAAGAACCAACGAGTAGCGAAAATGCATTAGAAACATAACCACTTTTAACGATGTACAGCTTGCAGTTTATTTCATTAATGTTCGGTATCGCATTGAAGGTTTGATAAACGGCAAGGCATATCCTCTATTCCCCCGCCAGGTCGAGTGGCGGAACATGTACCGCACGCAGCTCAGAGGTACGGCCCATCAAGGTTAGTGTAATCGACATGACTGATGGTTTCCTCGCAGTGTACAGTTTTTTTTATACAATATTATGTGTACGAGCGAACCAGAAAGTGAAGGCACAAATGTCCGTAGTTCCGAGTGCTAGGCAGCTGCTCCATTTTGTAATTTAATATTATTTTCGTATATTTCCAATACTTGCGCAATTCAGGCGGCGGATGTAAATTCCCAAAACTATCATGTTAGTCTGTGTGTTTACCCTTTTTTACATAGCCTACCCAGTGTGTGCCGGATCCTGCTGTCGTATCCAGATTAATTACGGTGCATTCGTATGTCATGTGTTTAGCGAGCAAACCATCTCTCATAAACACTCTCTAAAATGAGGTACTTCCAATTTGCATGCAAACAGTTCCAAATCCATATTCGCGAGTGCTCATCAAGGTAGAGAATGTATTATTGCCTCTTCCTTCTTTGTCGCTTTTGCACACTTCCGCCTCCTACGGGGTATGGCACTTTTTTACCCATGGCGATAGCTTCCATGTTAGCGTTGTGTATTTGTGCCTGGGACTACTGCTTCCGTTCGTTCGATGCTGTGTTGACGGCTAGGACGATACCACTCGTGGCTCCGATTAGGCCTTCGTGGACCCCGAATGAAGGCAAACTCTTTGGAAATAATCTGGCTGATGATACTTTCAAAGCCTTGCAGAATATTCTTATTTTTGTAACTCTTTTTCTTTTCACTTGTGACTTTATTTTGCCCCTATCACCTATGCTCATCTTCACTTTGGCAACCATCAAGTTGGAAATCCCCCACACTTATTTCGTTTGCCTTCTGTGCAAGTATCTTGTCTGCCCGGTGTCTGGCTTGCAGATCCTTGTACTGGAAATATGCGATGTCGTGCTGCTTGCACGCCTCGTCCAGGACGTTTATGTCCATCTCATTGCGTGATAGCCTTTTAGCTATCTTGGTTCCTGGCCCGCAGGACCTGTATTCGGGAATGTGCAGCTCGAACAGTAAATTGTTGATCAGCATATCGACGACCGCGCCTCCAGATACGCTCTTACCTCTTCGAGACATTGTGGTGAACTGAGCGAGAAAAGTATAAATACGGCCCTTTTATACATATTCATTTCAGTATCATTCTATACTTTCAACAATACGGACGTGCCGCATATTCCAATACGACATTTAGGTGCGAATTCTTCCAGAAGGTGCTTTCCCGGCGTGAAGCTTGAAAGTGACATTCTAACATTTGCAGCATTGTCTCTCCACTGCCAACACAACCGCTGCCACTACCACCACCACCTTATGAACCATCAGAAGATTTCAGTAATAATATACGTATTATAAGAAAGTTTTTGCTTTACCAATAAGCATTCATGCTGAATATGAAGATATTATATATATATATATATATATATATATATATATATATATATATATGTATCCCACTAATCATGGCATGCAATATTATTTCCGAATACCGTGAGGTACATCATCTTAGGACCGTCAAATTACGGCAAGATGCATGTCCTACTGAGTCTGCTGAAAGAAGAGAACAGCCTTAATTTTGAGAATGTGTACCTATAGCAAAAATTGCTCCAGCAACCGAAAAACCGGCGATTGGCACGAATACTGCAGGCAGTGGAAACCATTGGTAATTTCCCCTGCATCGATAAGGAAGCCGTCGTACCTCCAGACGAAGCACTGCGAAACTCGATATTTGCCTCTGGTGGCATTACCTGCGAGAAACAAACTTGTAGTTAAGAGTACTTAAGCATGGGACGGCACGTGAACATGGCTTGTGTGTACCACGGCCAGACTTATTCGCGCATACATAAACAGTTGCTTCGCGACAATGCAAACATGTTGGTGCTGTTTCACATAGACAACACGAATTTGTAGCTCATTTACGACGATCACTTAAATATGGACATGATGATATCAGATTTCATGTGTGTTTTGTGCTGAAAAGAGAAATACGGATTGTTGACGATCGTAAATGATTGGCCTCTATATAATGGAATGTAGAGGCACAGGTTTGATCAGTTCTTCGCCATCCGTCGAGAATGAGTTACAGCATATCGAAATTCGGCTAGAGTCGCCTTAAACTACGTCCTCACAAATACGATGATAGAAGTTATCTCATACCAGTAAACGATGGAACTTGTGACGCTGGTAGAAGAGTAATTCGAAACTTTGGTGAACCTAAACTATCTGGGGACACCGATTCTAAACATTTCGTCCCCGAACCTAGTAATGACATAATATCTCAACTGTGCAGTACATTAGCCGAACAATACGCATTCTTTCGAAACTACCTGTCCGAGCTCGGGGCGAAGTTGGAGCGTATGAAAACAGATCGCAATATGGTGGTCATGGACGAGCATTTGGCAATCATTTAAAGGCAAATTATCGACAGAATGAATGTAGCATGCCCAAAATGAAGATAATATGAAAAACCTAGAAAGATATATGACATGTACATTCGATGCCTCGATTTCCCACCTCACCACGAAAACTGATATTCAAAATTACAGCAAATGTCTGAGCAAGATCAAAAATATTTTGCAGGAGACTCATGACTAAACCATTAAAAGAGAGCGACAGTGAGAATTTTTATTCAGTTTGAAGTAGGACTTTGCACGCTAACTACATAGGGCGATTCATTCAGTCCGCCCAAAGTATTTGTTTGCCAAGAGAGCAAAATTTGACGCAAACATTGAATGGAGACATTTTTAAGCTCATTACTCGTCGTCTCGATGTACTCAGGGGGAACTATGGAGCACCCATAGCTGTAAAGTCCGAAACCAACAATACCAATAAGCCTTTGAAGAAGCGAAAAAAGCATGATGAAGTATAGTCAGATCAGGACGATGGATTGGATGCCGACTTACCACACAAGAAGAAACTACGTAAGAGAGCACTGAGATCTAATGCTTTGGCTCGACAATACGTACGATCGTACACATTTCGTAATAAGCATGATGAAGTATAGTCAGATCAGGACGATGGATTGGATGCCGACTTACCACACAAGAAGAAACTACGTAAGAGAGCACTGAGATCTAATGCTTTGGCTCGACAATACGTACGATCGTATACACTTCGTAATAATGATACGACGTACAGTGTTTACAGGCATTATGATTAATGGTTCCTTGTTGCTGATGAAATAGAGTTTCTACCAGTTGGGAGCATCTGAGTTGGCAATTGGACGGTACGTGGAACCCCCGGTCTATACGAAATTCTATATCGCAAAGAGCCCAGGTAGAAAACAGAATCCGACCTGCTGGAATTCACTACTTTGCTTGAACTCACGCATGCGCTTTACCAAAATAGCAGTCCCGAGACCGGTGTTTCTGAAGAAGATTGATGACGGCAAGAACATTGACTACGTATTCTGGGAGGACCCGAACGAGCTGGTGGACAGGTTGGAGCAACTGCTTGCTTTGCAAAGTGTTGGAAATTACTCCGACATCAATACGGTAGTTTCAGTCATCGAAGAACTTAAGGAAGCGGGCTGCATATGATGAGTCGTTAGGTCATCGGCAGCTTCAGTGTTCGAGAAGGTGCTGAACTGTCATAACAGAAGGGCGTAATTCAAGTGGGGGAGTTCCCTGCCCGCTTCAATTTATGGGTTTTCGAGGTGGACATCAAGCGGTGAACGATGAAGTAGATTAGTAAACCAGTATATTTTATTATGTGTACAGTAAATTTTATGCATAAAAATATGCTGAGTTGTATTTCAAAAAACCTACCCGCTTTACACATAAGAAAAAAATAATATGGCAATATAAGTATTTTGCAGGAATGGTCGATGTCACAATTTCGTACAGGCCGATAGCAGATGGCATAATCTATTCTACCAATGTGTTGAAAAATATAATCTAACATGGCGGGAGTCGAACTAACGTAGGTAACTGATGGCACGAAGGTGGCGGAGGCTTGTCGACTAAACACTAATTAGTCAATGAAACAGAGTAATCAGTGCAAACTATACTTTAAACACATAACTAAATAATGGCTGTCACCTGGTCATACATATGTAATGTAAACATATGAAATCTAATATACCAACAGGGGCGGAAACAGAAAATGGCGGGTTGGGGGGGGCATAGGAGCCATGGCGCCTCCCGAGACTGCTCTAAAAAAATTTGTGCCAAGTAAAAATTGAAAAATGATGCCTACTTTAAATGCACACTGTACCCAATGCTTTAGAAAAGGTAACACACACACAGAGATAGTCTGTTTTGTGTTGCAACAATATATTTAACTCTGATGGTCAAGTTCGCACAGCACAGAAGGTTAACCCCTCCCCTCCTCGTTCATTCCATTTCCAACATCACACAGTTGCGTTTGTGCACCTGTTAACCCTCCTCCTTCGACCTTAATGCATACCCTCTACTCTTCTTTCCCTTTCCCATTCCGGCGTCACATTTTACACCAAATACAGCAAAGAACTCCATTGTATTTGGTTACACTTAGCACCTGTTCAACACCCTTCTCCTTATGACCTTTATCAGTATTGTTTACAACAATCCTTCAAGAGTATCAGTATCAGCGATTAGTCATCTTGGACGTGTCAGTAAATGCAGGTGTTTGTGTTTCCACTGTCCGATATTTGAGCTAAATTTTCAGAAGCATTTCCACACTCTTTAACAATAAATATTCTGATGCCGTATTTTAAAACAAAATACCTAAAACGAACGTATGGAGCAAGAAATGAAGTAACTTGCAAAAGAAATACTATTTCTTTTGCAACAAAATTCTCCAGCAACAGTATCTGAGATTTACCTTCTTGGGGAATTTAAACTATAGGAAGCCAAATGGAGAAGATACCAAAAGACAAAGTAAATACCAGAGACAGAACTTAGAGTGTTGGATGACTGTGATGCTGACATATTCTCTACAATTCGTGTGCTACTGTAAATTGTGTGTACACTCCGGTCAATGTTGCTACATCCAAACATTCTTTTCTACTCTCCGGGAGTCAAATTATGCGTTAGATCAAGAATGACCGAGGGACGTTGGAATGGTCTTTGCCTGTTACTTGTATACCCTACGTAGAGACTTGAAAATTTACCCTAAAAATTTATAGATAGATTTTATACAGAGAAAGTTCAGGACCTTGGATTTATAATGTAACTGAATAAATTTGACACATGTATCATAAGCCTACAAAAATATTGTGACATGTAGAATTGTAATTTTTACAATATGTGTTGTTATTATTATAATTAATCCCCCCCCCCCCCGACAGAACATCAAGTCTGGATCCGCCTCTGTATAGTAATCGAACAAAGCTGAGACACAAACTCTAAAACAAATGACAATAAAAAAACAAACATGGACTAGTGCACCTAGCAAGATGGCGGCCTCCCAACATGGCAGCCTCCAGTAACATATATAAACCAATAATGTACTGAACAAAAAAAATGGCAGTCGAACGAAAGTAAGAGAGACAATATCATGTTTAAACTAATGACGAACGGAAAAAAAATTGGTTGCCCCTTGTAACATATAAACAAATGATGTACGAGAAAACAAATATGGCGGCATATGATAAGAGTATGGGTGGGGGGAGGGCGGTAAGGGAGAAAGTCATCTTCCGGGAGTCGAACAAAAGTGAGTAATCAGGAGTGCTGAAAGGACCTCTGGAAATGCAAGTATTTATAAATTAATTTTTACATAAGTTTTCACAAATGTTTCGTGATTATTTTAAAATTTTTAAGGGGAAATTAGAAATTTTAAGGGAATAAAAGGAAATTTTATAGAAAAAAGGAAATCGTTAAGGAAAAAGGCAGCTGGTGACTAAATATTTTTAATTTTTTATGATAAATATGAAAAAATGTAATTAATTTTTTATAAATTTCTTAATAATTTTTGTAGTGATATATTTGTTGGCATTTTCTTGAAACTTTTGGGAATTTTTAAAATTTTTCTTAGATTTTTGGGTCAACGTCAAGGTCAAAGGTGATTTAGGTCAAATATGGTGGATGTGGCACTGGAATGACAGAGCATGATTTCGAGTAGCTGGCTCCTAGCTTTCTTCTAAATTTTTTTTAACTGTTTTTTATATATGTTTTTTTATAATAAATTTTTTACGATTTTTTATTACATTTCTTACTTAAAATAATTTTTTAAGTCATATTTAAAAATATTCTTGTAATAAATTTTTTTATAAATGTTAACTATTTTTGAAATTTTTTAGGTTTTTGTGGTTAGAGGTCACCGAGTTAAGGTCAAGGTCACGGGTAAAAGACCGAGGTCTAAGACATATGGGTCCAAGATGGCATTCGGGCGACTTACAACATGGCGGCTCCCATGGCTCCGGCTCGGCTCCTGTATCCCCTTGTGCATCAATCGGCTAAACTCGGAAAACAGAATACACAATGTAGATGAAGACGGCATATAAAACATGCCAGTGAGAATTTTATGGCCAAAAGGAGAGAAGCAAGTTGGTTTAGCTACTTCTCATGAATGAGGGAAAACTGTTTCAGTAGTGTGTACCATAATTGTGTCCTGTCATTTGGTGTCCCAATATTTACATTCCCTAGGTTGATAATGTATTCTAATTGTAAGAACTGAAGAGCCATTGAAGCAATTTGCTCATGTCCCAAAAATACTGGATAAATAAAATTATTTTTTGATTGGCTTCGCACTTTACCAAAATCCTGGACAACCATACTAGCCACATTTCAGTTATAATCTTCAACTACTGCAGAGAAAATGACATCGCACTTCTTTCTCTGAAACCTCATTCAAGTCACAAAAGTCAATCTCTTGATTTGACATTTTTTAGTCCACCGCAAGCAGCCTTCTAAAGAGAATGGTTTGTTTTTTTTTTTTTTTTTTTTCCCCCATAAAAATTACATCTCCAATTTGGGCAGGCAGGAAAATAACCCAGTATGAACACGCTGGCCTATTCAGTCAATTATATTTAAAAGTTTAAAAGATGAATAAAGGCATATATGGATTTTGAGCTGCTTTTTTTCACCCATGAACCCTGATGAGTTTTTGACATGTAATTTAAACCCTCTGGTGAAAAACCATAAATTGAATTCGACGTGGCTGAAGACTATTCAGGTTGTAGTATTTTGTTCTATCTTTGAATTCACATGTTACTTATGACAATTTGGTGGTTTAAATGTTGGCATTTATAAGATTTTTATTAGAATGTCTTCATTGCAATTTTAAATGGCAAACAGCCGATGTTATAATATCACTATCAATCATTTAATTAATTCTTATCCACTTACAAAAGCGAAAGCATGAACCACCCAACACCTAGTCCAGAACCTACACAGGAAGTGGAAAAAAATTCTGAGATGTCGTCTAGAGAACAAAGTGAAGGCCTAATTCACAAATCACATTTCCAACTCCTGGAACGTCTTACATTTCACCTGGTCAGTCAGTAAATAAATATGACTTCTGCTAGGAAATTTCGAGCAAGTGGAAATGAATATATATCCCCTTTGCCTGGTCTCGCAAATAAACCTACATCCCTAACTACAAAAACAATAAATGTGCCTAAATCAAGAAAACCTAATTCAGAAGTCTCAACAAGGACATCGACGAAATAAAATCTTGAAGAGATTGACGAAACCGGATAAAATGGGAAAAGGAAGAAGGAAGTTAGAAACCATAAAGGCAGTAATGAAGCACAAAAGAACCACATGAAGCCGAGACGTTAAAGATACAGACTTTAACTATGGTCATCTGAGAGTTATTCAGAGACCCAACAGTTCAGTGAGATGGGGATGTGCAATGATGGTTATAATTATGACAGTGATCCATGAGAATGTGATATGTGTTTAATTAATGACTAATTTGGCCGCGACAATGAAATGCTATACAGATATGTGGCGTGTGGTGGGTGGTCACACGAAGAATGTAGTGGAGGGATTCACCAACTGACGGTTTATGCGATTTATAAGTAAATCAATTAATAAGGGGCCTTAATATTTTTTGAAAATGATTTATGTTTTACAGGTATGGAAAGTCAAACATTTTTGTAATATTTTAAATTTTTTTCGTAAATAATGATTTAGGAATACAGACTCGATGCTGTATTTTTTTTTATTCAAATGCTACTTATGTATATCTGATGACTTATTTCTTGGCAAATTTTGATTTTGATTAGAATATTTTCATTGCAGTTTTAAATTGCAAACAGCATATTTTATAATGTTACTCTCAGTACATTTTTTTTACACTGATCTCTTTGCTATTCCAATAAAATTATATTTGATTTTCAACTAGTATTTAGTGAATTGATTCACTTTATATAGCTGATATGATATGAGTACAAATACACCATACGCAGCGCCGAATTGCCCGACTACATGTGGTAACTTTGCGCAGTTTAATTTTTGGGTTTTAAATTTGTATATCCTAATGATTATGTTAATTATTTGAATCACTTTGAATACTGAAGTTCACGACGCCCACTAACATGTATCGAAAAACCACCCACGTAACTTTATTTTGTAAGCATTTAGTGCGCAGAATTCTACCGCCTGTATAGGTGTATATTATTTCGTAATTAAAAGGGATTTTCAAAATGAACATACATATCTTTTTCCATATTCTTCCTGAAGTAAATTTAGTTGCAATATCGTATAAAAGATTATATTTCTATTTCTATTTCTATTTTGTGTTTGGTGTTATTTGCAAATCCCGACACCATGAAGAAATGTTGGCTACTTGCAACTGGCTGCCTTGCTATACTGAAATGTTATCGTTTACCGCTCAGACTTTTACCCTTCCGTGAATCATAAAGCTTTTCAGTAACTGAGATGAAATTCCTCAGCAACTTATTTTCATCTAAGATTTAATTTTCGTTGCACAAGAACTCATTATGAAAAAATAAAATTTTCAACTCCGCACGTAATAGTGTTTGTGATATGTTACGTCCTCTCCAATCAAAAGTATTTATAAAACTTGCCTTGAATTTTTGTTAGGAGACAACAGATATATATGTGATATTGGTTACGATGTTGTTTTACAGTTTCTGCTTGAATTTTACAGACTGACCCCAATATTTTCTACTTCAGCATAACAAACATTCAGGATATCTCGTATGTAAGAAAACCAGAAATTACTGATATGATTAATTCCTCAACATGGGTGCAATTAATTCTTAAATAATTTTTTTTGAAAGCTCAGTTGGTAGGTAGGACATGTCGTCTCGTCGAAAGCAATATCTTTAGATATGAAACCAGAAACAAACGCAACTTTAGTGAGACAATTACAAGTACACGGGTGCCTTGCTCGGGACTCAAACCCATAAAACCTCGTACAATATGCTAGTGTGTAATCAATTGCATTATGGAGGTCTGAATTGAGCATCAATTTCAAATTCATTCAGTATAGTTTTTCAAACGATACGATTAACTTTCCTAAAATATTTACAGGGCCTTCATTTTGTAAATAAGTGCTGAGCAACTTAAAACACGCCAGTTTAAATGGCCTGCCATAGTGCTACTTGTTTTAAAAGTTTCGTGATAATCTTGTGAATGGTCCATGAGAAATAGCATAAAGACTACATATTATTTCATGGAAGACAAAAGGGTTATGTATAAGAACATTGGCTTATTGTATACTTCCAGTATACACAGTAAAGCTGAAATCGATTACATAATTTCGTAGGCTTATTATAGTTATATGGTCTACCACACTACAACTCCTTCGACAAATTTGGAAAGAATTATAGATTGTTTCCCGAGTTATGAAATAAAAACATTTCATTTTTGTGGGGCTAAATTAAAAAAAAAATAGCAGAGAAATGAGGCTCTGTACTGACAAATTCTATGGTCATACTGCCGTCATACATGTTAATGTGGAATTTTTTTTTTTTTTTTTTTTTATACTGAACTAAAATACTTATATAGCCACGATATTGAAAACAAGTTCCTAAGTAGGTCATGCACAACATAGTAGTTCAGAACCGCAGCTTTAGTGCAGATTATTTGCAAATTTGGTAGTGATCACCAATTTTTTTCGCGATGCATTATGTTAAAATTTAATTGATATCATTTGGTATGTATTACAAAGTGGCCTTCAGCATATGCTCCGTGTAGACGCATTTGTAATATTATATGTAATATCTAATTCCCAAACGATATTATTTATGCGAACGCATAAATAATATCGTTTGAGAATTTCCATGAAGAGAAATAAGAAACATACAAAATTAATTCAATAATAAATAACAAACGAAGACATCGTTGCTGAGCTAACTATACACAATTTTTGAACATTATTTATTAAAGTTATATAAACTTCAGATTTTAATAAAATAATTTTAATATATTGTGTCTTCTCCTAAATGTAAATTATTGTAGTTTTTTCTTCCAGTATGGACATGTATTCTACGCGTTTTTTTTATTTTTACTCTCATAACATATAAAAAATATTGGAAATATAAAATATACACTAATAATAGGTTTATCCTTGAGAGAGTGATAGTAGTAACATAATTCAGACACAGTCACTACTTTAGTTCGCTTCGAAATATCAGTTGTACCCTCTAATATATATTGCTAATCTATTCAAAGAGATTCTTATATGAAGTGATATAGTAAGCGCAGAGGAATGCACGGCAGCTGAACAAGTGACTCCAGCTGGTAGATCGCACGTCAACCAGAGGAAGGCTGCAGTGGGCGGGGCGCATTGCTCAGGTTGCCTGTCGCTTAGGCGGCGACAAGTAAATGCGGCAGCGCCCAGCTCGGGTAATTGCATTTACCGACAAAAATTGTCTCTTCGCCGGGGAGACGCTCGAAGCGCCACGCAGAAAGTATTGCACAGGAAATGGCTGCTGGTAGGAAGTAGGAGGAGGAAGAAGAATAAGCGGCCTCTTGATAGAGGCAGCCGCGAGGAAGTGGATGAAGGGAGGAGATGAGCACGGGAAACAGGAAGAGCATGCCAGAGTGAGAGAGAGTAGGAGAAAGAGAGGTAACATTTCTTCTCGCGTGCAGACAAGTAAATAGATAGGAGGAATGGTGCCGCCATACAACATGTAGTGTGATATTGCAAAATGGACCGCTCCTACCTTAGGACATATCTATTAGCCCTAGCTAGGACTTCAAAAGAAACCTCTAAGAAATAGTATTTCTCGCGACCGCACAAAAGAACCTAGAAGAGCAGATAACTCCGTAATCCAGCATGAGAGAATCTTTAAACGACCGAGGGAAACGATCCATTATGACAATGACGTGCCAATTCCATACCCCATTGAGAAACCTCTACGATAATTCACGCCTGTTTTATATCTTCTCGTGTGATATCTCCTTCTCTTGCAGTAATACCTGCTATCATTTCGCATAGTTCCCATAACAAGGAAGGTGCATATTGTTCTATTACACTTTTCTACTATAAAAGGTTCTAGGGAATAGAGTAGGGACTTAGCTATATGAGCTCCCCTCAGCTGGACTTATGGTCCTGACTCACAACACACTTGACAATGACTCTATTAATCAGGAATCCTTCTTAAATAAACAACTCTCCTCTGATTATAAATTATTATTTATTTTTGGACTCTACTACAATAAATATTTATTAACTCTCAATAGTAAATGCTCCTTAATTAAAGCTGTTACTGAAGCAATCCCTTCGATATCGACAGCTATTCAAATCGGACTCACCACTGGAATAATATACAGGCTGGACGTTCAAGGCCGCACCGTGGAGAAGGCTTCAGGATGTCTTCGTGGTTGATCTTCTCCTCTCGCGTTGTCATCTCTCGTCAGTGGATCTCGAAGTCGGTCAGCGACGGCAGCACTCTGCACCGCCAGTGGCCCGGAGTGTGGTGAAGTATAAAGATGGCCGACACTCTGGCGACCTCGTATACATAGTCTTGCCAATTCCCCTTCTCTCGACGGTGATTGAGTGGCACCTTGCGGCTCGTATCGAAGTTAACGCCCACCAACCTTGTTTGATATAACTGCACTCCTGATTGCAGAGCGGAGATTGTCCAGACCCAGTGATCATCAAAATATCACTCCGAGTAAACTGCCTCAGGTAGTGTTTAAATTGAAAAGTCATACTTGTAGTTTTCATTCTTCAAGTCATTATTGCATGTTTTTGCAAAATCTGCAAAGCTGTAAATGCTTTGTCACAGAAGTGACAAACAAGATGCATCGTAAGCATTTTACATGTGTACTATTCCAAGTCTAGAATGATACTGAAACGAAAATGTATGAAAGGAGCGTGTTTATAATTGTCTTGCTCACTTCACCGCGATGCAGCGAAGAGGTAAGACCGCAGCTGGAAACGAGATGGTCGGTACACTGAAGTGTAATATATAAGTTTTTTTTACATACATTTTAACAAAAAGGCGAAAAATCAATATCCATATTTAAATTCAATAATTTGATTCAAATCGTTAGAACGGTTCCCAATATATAACGTATTGACCTAAATATTTGAATAGCCGCCATTTTAGAAGTAAGCACCGGCGTATGCAAATAGCTACTCTTAAAATTGTATGTTCTTACTGTACTTCATATGTGTACTGAGTTTCGCGAAATTCGGTAAACGCGTCAAAAATATTCTATAGGGTATACACACATTCATAACCACACGCAGGCACACACATACATGCAGACACACACACACACACGCCACACAGGAAAGTGATCTTATAAACCTTTCTTTCATTCTAAAAAGGGTTAAAATAAGCAGAAAATTTTATAAAAAATCTTAAATATGATATTATATAACTACTCTCTCATCAAAGACTATTTATAGATCCCAACAAATTACCTTTCTGCTTCAACACTGAAAGAATGTAACATCGCCCGTATACACCCGGTTCATAGGCCATGACGCACTGGAAGTAATGAGCGATTGAAAACATTGTCCAGTTCCAAACTCACGGAACATATTTGTGAACGTAATTTATCTATGTCCTGAGAAGTTATCAGAAATGTCATTGTTTGTTATTCGCCGTACCGTGCAGGAATATAAACAAATGAAAGCGGCACTGTAAAAAGTTTATTTACAAGATATTTTTCACAAATAAATACCTGCAATTTTTATTTGTTACTCTATCATTATCGTTGGAAGTTATTCCTGCCTTGAAATAACATTGCATAGAATAAGGAAACCAATAATTATAATTGCATGACGTGATGTTTATTTCGTTCTACATTGCATGGCAACGATGGATGACAAGCTACAAATACTGGACGATGGCATACACACACTACCGTACGGGTACAATGTAACATAAATATTGTACCTATTAGAACATTTATTAAAATTATATCCCCATAATTTACATCTGCATATAGCAATACAATAGGCATGCGTCGTCTCCCTCTTGCTTACCGACCATGTGGCTGCTTACTGACTGAATAATCCACGTGTTTAGTTTGCCTAGCCAAATATACTTCAAAAAATGTGGATCCTGCATTCGTTTCCCTTTATGATAGACTAAGCATAACTTTTAGCTGTACTAATATTAAACACTCATGAACCTCATAAATTTGTGCTGCATAAAATTCATATTTGTTCATAGTCAATGAAAGATATAATATTTTCTGAAATGAAGGTCTTCTATCTCTCTTACTGGCAATATACTTCCTTTTTTTCCACAATTTTATCATTACCCTTCTCAATCTGAAATAACATTGAAAGTTATACTAATACTATGTTGTCACATTTCTATTTAGTACAACAAAAGTAAGTTCACAAATTCCATTATTTGTCGATGGTTTCATTTTATTTTTCCTAACAATTATAAATATCTTTTCACGTTCCTCTATTCCAAATTGATTTTTATCAAAAACAATTGTGCATGTAACTATATTAAAAACAACCCTTTATCACTGAAAAAATTAGCGGTGATCACCCTCCACAGCATTCTCTCGACTGTCGGCCGGGCGACACACACACTTAGAGACTATAAAAAAAAATTCGTTTAATATTTTTTCATTCTTGGTTTAGAAAAAAAAATAGTTTTTAATCCAATGAACATCAGTTTTATCTACATGGATTACTTACGAAAGTGAAATGATTTTAATATCGAGGTATCTTATAATTTGATTCCTTTATATTGTACTTATTTTTACGAGAAATGAGAAATAAATGAATCTCGCAATCACGTCTAAAACATATATTTGTCTGTAAATCTACATTAGCACCAACTTCTACCTAGTATAAGCGAAACCAAGCATTTTGTATACTCGCGAACGTCATGGCGATGCAGGACGAGTTTCATTGTAAACTCCACGCAAATGCCCAAGCGGTAAGATCCTGAGGAACCCGTGGTACATATAAATACATATCATATGCGTGTAATGTCCACAAAGACTGTAAACAAAAATTTTTGTATATTACAGATGTGAAGAAGAATATTTGTATAATGCTGAACAGAACAGTATCGTGATATGTGTAAGTAAATTAATGTTTTTTTTTTTTATAATTCATAACTCGTGTTATGCCCTTTTAGTGATAATTTAAGAAATGTTCTGTACCAGATTGACCATATTTTAAATAAAGTTTTGCTAGTAAAATTCACTAGCGGTGTATTTAGAGTAACTACAATTGAAAGGAAAAGAGAGACCGCAAACATATATACTATGTTCATGAACATAATGGATAATTATGAAACATGAGCGTATAGCTCCAGAGAGTTGCAATGACCTCCGTCCGCGTGCGGCACAAAACACATGTCGACCGGAATACGTTTGCCAAATCGACACTTTTGCAGCTGGACGTATGTGTAACATCCTATCGCAGCGCTGGCTTGCAGACGTGTTCCAGAGACAACTGCATGGCGCCAGGAACTGCATTCATGGCAGCTATCAATGAATGAAAAATATTTCACACTTAATGTCTGAAGCACCTCGGATACTCAGTAGGCAGAAACAATCCTGGTGGGGACATAAACACAGTATAATATATTTGAAAATCTGTACACATTACAGTTTCTGATGGGAAAGAAATTATTTCGGTGGGGGCAACCTGAGTTATGAAATAACAGAGAATATACCAACGAGAGAAACTTATACACTGTACACGAACGACAGAAAATATAGTAGAGTACTGGTAAGAAAAAAATTACACACAGACGAATAACAAATAACATCTCCATTACTATAGTCATTTGCGAAAAAAAAAAATATTTTACAGTAATGGCGGAAAAAACTCGCCCGACACTAGATTGTCCGGGGAAAAACTCAATTTGATTTTCATTGAAAGGCGAAACTAAATATGAGCTACTGTATATATTGCTGTACATGTCACCAAGACATAACATACAGGAGGTCCAGATTCTACACCTGGTACCAACCTGGTACACATGGTAAAATACAGGCACCCCTAGGCACTCTCCCTATGTATATCAATAAATACACGTATATACATGGTAATATGTTTGTTTTGACAAGGAATACCTACTAACACTCGCGAAAAGCTGGCAATCGGCAAAATACATTTATATATATATATATATATATATATATATATATATATATATATATATATATATATATATATATATATATATATATATATAAAGGCATCTAACACCTATGCGAGAGAAAAAAACGTTATAAACCACAACGTACATCAGCCAGGATAAATTTTTAGAACACACACAGATATATATATATATAAGCGAAAAATACGCACACAAGCACCAAGGGCGAAAAAACATATATCAGTTTTTTTTCACTATTACCATAATTATTCTAGTGAAAAAGAACGATTATTATTATACACTATTGAGGTCGTCTGTACCGAGACAGAAATTCTAGCAGGACCTGTCTTTGGACTTTGCCCCGACTGCCAGAAAAATGTTGATCTGTCAGCAGTATTTTGAGGGGTAATCGGACTATATTCAGACACGTCTACCCACCATCGCCATTGGCTACAACAAAAAATCTAATTCCTTTTGGCGGCGAGGGAGACAGAACTTTGTAAAATTAGTAAGCATCATTCCCATTGGCTGCAAAGGAAAGCTAACTTTGCACTTTTCCAAAGCGCCGACCTCCCATTGTTCATGAGGGGAAATCAACTCGGCACTCACCCCCCCCCCCCGCACGATAGTTGTACCATTGGTCATCAGGGGAAGTGGAATTAGCGCTTCGTTCTCCTATTGGTCGCCAAAAGTCAGAGTGTGGGAATTGAGGAGAAATGAACAGGGGAGGACCAATAATTTCTGGTAAAATGTAGTCTCATATCTAAGGTGCATAAAATCTCCAATGTCATGTTGTGAGAAAGAGAAGATAAATTTGCCCTCTCTCTTTCTACATTTCTCCCATAAGTACAACATAGCATACACTCGCGGAGAGGTGCATAAAATTGTCACGATCACGTCGTGAGAGACAGAAACTTATCCCTTCATCTCTCTCGCACGATCAGAGTTGGCATTTGCCATAACTTACAATACATGGAAGTCTCGCGAAGGGATCGGAGAATACCGAAAAAAATGGACGAGTAGTGAAACTACTTCTACCTTCCTGCCGGCGTCGACAAGTCTACAGTAGACGGCGTCCATATGTGTGTGTGTGTGTGTGTGGGGGGGGGGGGGGGGGGTTGTGCGAATTACCAATAAAAATATGTATTTTACAAAAACCGTAAACTTGGCATGATGAAGGATACCGACTATAAAGTGGTTTGTAAGGTTTTTATTTTTTGTACGAAAATAATGTTTTAACTATATATCAAAATCACGCACGCGAAATATTTTCCTTACGCGGACGAAAATCCTCGAAGAAGAGAATCGATCCACAGACGAATACATCAATATGATAGTGACAAACAGTATAAGCTGGGAACGTGCTACATGACCCTCATTCCGTCTTATGAATCAGCTTCGGAAGTTTTCTCCTGCTTTCAGCGACTTCGGTGCGCCTTTGCCCAGTGAGAAGGTAATTAATTTTATATACTGTTAAAAAATGTTTGAGGTTCTGAATATTATTATTTTTTTTTTACCAATGAGTACACTGAAAGCGTCTCGTATATTTAATCTCAGTGTTGATATCAATGCTTTAAGTCGAGTGATAAATTTCTTAAACAAAAAACATTTACGTTGCGAGTGTTGAATTCTTAATCCAGTGTGTCAAAATATATATGCAGAACTGCATTTATGCCTTCCACATTCGTACGAGCGAAGTATTACCTAGCTGTTTTGAACTGGCATACCTTATTGTAGGTCGTGAGCCGTCAGGTGGAGCCAGCTGTGTACTGACGAGACAGCTGCAAGTCGAGCAGGCGTCCCCAAGGCCACAGCTTACACGCACCGTGCCTACCAAAGCAAGATAGGAAATTATTTTTTTCTAAAAAAAAATTATTATTTAACGCAGTAAAACTTTAAATATTTGCTTAATATAAATAAATTAATCCCCGTCATGTAACGAGTCTCGTTTATCAAAAAAAGTGTTAGGAAATTTGAATAAGGAGTCATAAACTGTTGCCTTACTGTTAACAATACATTAAATCCCATACGAACATTTCAGATTAAAATGTAAAGACAGACTTAAATGATGTGCCCGTGCTAGAAAAACAAATACAGACATCCTAAAACTCATAGCTTTAATACAGCCAAAAGCTAATATAGTAACCACTTGATTTTCACCGTATCAAGAAAAAGGCGAAGAAATTTAAAAAAAAAAATATGCCTGGTAAAAGTGTGACTTGGATGTGTCACTAAACACAAAGTATAAAAGTGTCATCAGCCCGCATGGTTTTATAGCTTAGTTTTAGGTGTTGGAAGAAGATAGGTAGGCGAGCTCCCCTTAAAATTTATTTTACAGAAAAAATCCACCCGCAACCAATCGTTGGTATTGGTATAGGTCTACATACGTCTGACGCTATATATTACGCCTATCGTCAGCTAGCTTGTTCGTGCGAGCCTTGCCATCTGCTTCAACTGATAAAGCAAATGTACGCTTTACCGCGAGACAGCAGTCCGAATGTAAGTGTTCCACTACGACGAGCCGGGTTCGAATCACGGTGGGGTGTATGCCCAGAACCAATACTTACACAGAGTACTCTGTAATGCATTGTGTTCTGTTTACATATATCACCACGTGTGTGTTTTCATCCGTCTAACGTCGAGCTACTCTTTGGCGTGATCCGCTGAGCTCGAGAACCTCGGGTCTTCACAACGACGAGCCGTCTTCGTCGAGATTCTACTTCGTACTGCATATCTCGTGTGTAGATAAGTAAAGAAATATACACACGAGTTCTTACAGCGATGTTCGCCCTTTCCCATTTAGTTTTTTTTAAATGCGTATTGTTCCTTTGTTATCCAGTCTTCAAACCCGTGGGCTCAAGCCGCAGTTGAGCTACTGACGAGTCCTCTTCAAGTGGCAGCTAGTTTTGCCATTTCAGTCGGTGAGTACAGATTAAACTGCAGAGTTTATTTTGAGACAAGAAGTCTCATGACTTAGAATTTTCCACCTGCTTGCCACTCCTATTTTATCGCCAACTCTCCTGCCCACAACGATTTTTGTCTGTTTCTTCTGCTGATCGCCATCTCAGCTTTGTTGATCAATATTACGCATTTTTCTACACTTAATACATCCTAATATGACGTGTTTATTATTTAATTGTACTCGATTACACTCTACCTATTGAAGAAACGATGTGTGTTGACACCGAAAGTGATATTTCCCGATGCATAGACATGCGACATCTTGGCTGGCGCACCCGTGCAGGACTGAAAATGGCCGACGCTCTTTGCCTGTGTGTTTACTGACCTGTCCGTTTGGGGCGCTGCGAGCGCTGGACGGCCGGCCGTTGTGGGCAGCAGAGCGCTACTGTGCCGGAAACGATGTGACCACCAGAACATTATATACTTGTAAAGACGTGTGTTGAGTAGTATTTTTGATAAAGGTGGCACTAGTTTCGCCGGAAATTATTTTTGATTGGAGACAGGTTACGCCGATAAGAAATTTGGTGGGGACGTTTTCCCCTGCTAATTTTTTTTACTATAAATAGTCCCTCCAGCGGGTTGGTCGGGCAGAGAGACCTGGCCGTTTGGGGTAACCAGTCAGTATTGCCGATAATGAGATAGGTCAAAAACCTTAGGGCCATAAGGCCAGATTTCTGTAGAAATGGGCGTTGTAACCCTGTAAATTTTGTAGAAATTTGGAAATTTCCTGGAGACATCTTAGTTATTTAAGAACACAAAATAAATACTCAATGTAAAATCCAAGATAAAAATTTTGTTAGCTCAAAATTAAGATGGTCCTGTATCAAGGAAAAGAAATTATGCAAAAGAATTATGTTAATGCATTAATGTTTAAAGTTCTGAGTACGTGAAGTTGAAAATATATTCTTCATTTATGAAGTATTTTACTGAAAATATAAAATATGTACAACTGTTTTTTAAAATATTTGATTAATTCTTAATCATTTCTCAATTTACATTCGTTCTTTAAGCGTTTATGCAATTGCAATGCATAAAGATACCCTTGTCAGTATTAAATATCGAGATGAATTTTTTTATAAGATTAAGTTGAAATAACATACAATTTGAATACCCAAAAATAGTTTTTGACTGTTATAGTGGGTTTGTTTTTAAAAGCCTACAAAATATTCATGTATTGTGTTTGCAGGCATTTTATACTCTCATTTTAGCCTTATATAAGATAATCAAATGTTGGAAATTTTATATAGATCTTTCGTATATATTGTATGCGAGGAATTTTCTATTTTGTGTGTGAATGCAGGTATTTTGTATATAAAGTGTGTAGAACCATGCGATGAAATGTATCAATAAAGAACTTTTCCGAACTCATGTGTGCTTACTTGGTAATCAGTTTGTTTCACCTTTTCAAGCTTTTAGCACTTAGGGAATATTTATTTTTCTGTTGGTTATCAAATTGGTCGTTGATGTGTCTTTGTAGAAAGTGTCATTGCTTGGTACTTACACGAAGGGCTAAGTAAGGGCCTCATTCTGCGCCACTCTGCTTGTCCCTTAAGAGTAAGCTTGTGCTTTGGATTTAACATCTTCAATTTGTCTTTCATTTAACTTTTGATTTGAATTTGGTAAATTCACATATCTTGTCCAGTTAGTGTTATTTCTGTGGTACTTAGTAATTTATATTTTTCCACCATGGCTACAGGTTGGATTCAGTCCCTCAGTAAACCAGTATTGTTCCAGTTACTGAAGGAAGCCGGTGGATAAATTTTAGATGCAGATGACATCTCGGAACTTCGGATAAAAGCACGTTCTTTGATCCGTAAAGGAGATGGGGAAACTGGTGCTGAAGGAGCCGGAGCCTCAGGTGAGTTCTTTCCTGTTCTCAAGTCATTACAAAATTTGCCCCCTCGTCTGTTGGCTAGAGTACCTGACCTTAGGAAATTACAACTAGAGTCTGTAGTTGCGTTTTTTGTGAGCTTGGATTTAGTACCTGCTCTTAACTTCTGCTTGCGACAAGTGATATTTGCCGCCGCTACTTTAAAGTGCCCGAAGAAATTCAGCCTATTTTTGGGTTGGCACATGATGGAAATTGGGAAATTTCTCGCTTGTACTCTACAGTATTTCAAACTATTGATATGGAGGTTTTCCTCACAAAATTTAATTTAAACTTTTAGAGAAATGCCAGCTACCTGACAAGTCTATGACGGAATTTGTATCTGAAGTTAAAGGAGTTGTAAATGTGATAGGACTGCACTGCGTGGAGGATTATTTTACGCAGTTAATATTTTGCAACTTATTGCCTCATAACAGTTTATTTTTTCATTGGGTTTCTCGTCCTACTACTTTGAGTCAGTTGCTTACATTAGTATCTGATGTAGAAAAAACACTGCAGGATTGTGCTGGGGTTTCACCCACTCATGTACCGAAAGAAAACAAAAGGGAGGTTAGAAAGACTGAAACTAGGGCGTGCTTCACATACGGATGTCAAAATCATCTTGCCAAAGATTGTTTTTATGGAAAATCTGTAAATATTGTAGCTAGGTATAAAGTCCATAGTTCAGGAGGTTAGGTTTCTAGTAGGAGTGTTAGTAGTAGTACTTGGTCACAAACAGATGGGATGGCTGATAAGATAAAATATTTTGAGGAGAGATTGAAAGATATGCAATATTATTATTATTATAAGGAGAAAGACCATCTTAGATCTCGGTGCGCTCAAAGGATGAAAGAAGTTGGAAACATGTTATGAACAGTTTATCTTTCTAAAGGAAACATGGGTAGCTTTTTGTCCTGGTTGTGTTAGCAGATAAGATCAAAGTAGGGAGTCTACTGGATTCGGGAGCAACCTGTCCTGTTATTAGCCAGTCTGTTTGTAATTATTTGTTACGCCACCTAAGTTAAGGATTAGTTTGTATTGGTTGGCAGGAGACAGTAGGATTTTCTTTAGCCAAGGTAGGAGTAATAGATACCCAGTGCCTGGCGACTTTCGAAATAAAAATTGCAATTTTTTGTGGAAAGTAAATTTTTGTGAATTTCCTGGACTTACTAATGATATTTTGCTAGGGGTACATTTTCTTGGTAAACCCGAGCATGTTTGAATATTAATAACCATGAATTGATTTTTTAAATTTAGGAAACAAAGTTCTGTTGAGATCTCAACCAAACCTTTTCTTTTTCATAAAAATGTGGTTTAAGCAGTAGTAGATGAAAAATAAAGTAAGGTAGAAGAGCTCTGTAATGAATTTTCCGATGTCACTGTACTAAACAGCCCATTATTTTGAAGCTGAGAGATGGGTATCCTGCATCCTAAGTTCCTTACAGGGTGGCACCTCCGAATTTAAAAATTAAAAAAAATTTAGCGATTGAGTTACAAGCTCAGAATATATTGTTGAATCTTCCACTAGTACGTATTCGAGTCCCGCCTTTTTGTTGCCCAAAGGGCACCTGGTAAATTCAGAGTTATTTATAACTACCATAAAGTGAATAATTTTTTATTCTTGATTTCTATCCACTTCCTACTATTGAACCTGTTTTCCAAAATCTTGGGCAAGCACAGTATTTCTATATTTTTGACTTAAATTCCGCATTTCTGCAATGCGATTTACACCCAGATTCCCGTGAAATATTAGCCTTTGTAACTCCATGGGGCCAGTTTCAGTGGACTAGACTACCCATAGGAGTAAATTGTGGGCTGCAGGCCATGTCACATGTGTTGTTCCAGGTTCTTGGTAAATATCAATATGACTTTTTACTCACATTCATCGATGATGTGTGTGTTTACAGCCATACCTTTGAGGATCACCTACACCATCTTAGGTTGTTTCTTACTGCACTAAGAGAAGCTCGATTAACTGTAAATCCTGAAAAGGTGACATGGGCTAGTAATTATGTCAAGTATTTGGGTTTGTGATAAATACAGGGAAGGTGTTTAAGGATCCTGAAACGATAAGCTGGTCGTAAATTTTCCAACCCCTAAAAATCTCAAGGGGTAGCGATGATTTTTGGAATGGTGGGATTCTATCCAAAATTCATTCCTGAATTTGCAAAAAAATTCAGAACCATTGAATACTTTAAAGAGAAAACATGTTGTTTATCCATGGAGTCCAGGCTAGCAACATTCTTTTTGTCAGTTAAAAGAGAAATTAGCTTATCCTCTGGTATTGCATCTCCCACAGTTTACTAAGCATTTTACATTGCAGGTAGATGCTAGTTAAAAGGCCCTAGGGACTGTGTTGTATCAATTAGAAGGAGAGAATTTAGTCCCTGTTGCTTATGCTAGTCGGTTGTCGACATCTGCCGAACAGAAATTCCCAGCTTATGAGAAAGTGGTTCTTGCTGCGATTTATAGGATGGCGAAATTCTCGGATTACTTACAAGCTGAGGAATTAGAAATGCAAACAGACAACCAAGCGCTTAGTTGGTGTTTAATCACAAATAAATCATAGGTCGTTTGGCTAGATGGCTTGAACAACAAACTAAATTGAAATTTTGTGTGAAGCACATTAAGGGTGTTAAGAATGTGGTTACAGAGTGCCTCTCTCGGATGTTCGAAGAAGAGGAGTTTCATGAGGTACCAGCTGAAGATCCACTTATTGATTTCATGGCAGTTCAAAGTGTTGAACAACATAATTCATTCTCAGCTCCTTTGATGGAACATAAAGATCAGAAAGTTCAGGTATCTGTTTTGCAGGATTTTCCCCACGTCTATTAGACACTCCAGTCCCATCAGGAATCCGATGTGGAGTGCATGTCAATTAAATCAGATATTGTTGCTGGTAAGTCTTGATCTTTTGATATTCGGAAAGGGTTGGTCGGATACGTGGATTCGAAAAATAAAGCTTTCAAGTCCTATGTTTCCAAGGTATTGAGAGCTCAAATTTTTCATTATTTCCATAACACCTTTTTCGGGGGGAACCTAAGGCAAGAGAAAACTGTTTCTTGAAGCATGCCAATGCTCCAAATCTCGAAACACGAAAATAGCTAGTCCTATGTACATTTATTTATTTTACAATTTGGTTTATACTTAACAAATACGCGTGTACAGCAAAACAAAAAGCCCGTCCATTCGCTAGTTCGAACGACATGATTTGTATTTCAATATGTATATATTGTCATTTAAAAAATTCCTACGCTTCCATAATTTCTGTCGAATCTAACATATTTTTTTCAATCAGTCATGACTGTGTGTAAGAGTGAGTACATGAGTGTGTGTACGTGAGCATGTAGGAATGTGTTACATCCTCTAGGTACGTGAAGCAGGTCGGGGGCCTACATAAAAATCCTGCTCCCCTGTCTTCGTCACGCCCACAGGACTAGTGGGAGGTGTTAGCTCCGAGTGAGAGCGCGGTGGCTTGTCACTATGGCACGACGTGGTTCGATTCCCGACGACTGACAACCATCGTCACCATTCATTGTCTGCACCAGTTTTCAAACAATAGTTTCGGATGTAGTAAAAAGAGTATGTAGGTTATATCATACATATTTTAGAGAGAGATAATGTGGGTATACTGAGGACAAAACATTTTCCTGGCTAGAAATGCCACTGAATATTCTTTGTATTATACAAAAAGGAACTAATGCAACTGTATTTGTGTTGAAGGTTCTACATGAGCGAGGCGAACCATGGCCAACCGACATCTTGCATCTGTCGTTCCTACATCTGGCTTTCCATATCCTGTCGGTGTAGGAATTGCGTCGTCTGTATTAGTGTTTGAATGCGAGTTTTGTGGCAAGAATTTTACTCTCCTTAAAAATGGGCTCTGGCACGAGGCTAATTGTATACACAATCCGTTCAGGACCGAATCTCACAATTTGCGAGCTACGCGGTATCACAATCCACCGAAAGGATAACAGTGATAAACACGTATGGAAAACATTTAAAACGAAAAATGTAGCGGTTTCGAGGCAAGCGACATTGAGAACGCAGTACGCAACCATTTAGAAAAAATTTCTGAAGAGGAGGAAACGTACAAAAACCGTAGTACTGCGTGGACGCAGTCATCAGTCAATCACTTGCAGCGCCGCATAAACAAGCTGGACCCTTCCGTGCCTCATCGTACATTGACTTGCAGGAATTACTTAAAAATAAATTAGGCCGTGGTTAACCCGCACAACACAAACGACCACATGTGCGTTAAATGTGCCGTTCTAACACGTTTGGCGGAAGGGAAAAACAGTCAGCAAATCGACCACTGCTAGAAAGCCATCGAATCAAAATTCGACTTTTCCGGCCTCGAGTACCCCACACCATTGTGGCAAATAAAAGTTTTCGAAAAGAACAATGCGTCAGTATCCGTAAACATGTATGGCCTAGCCGAGAACCAAATAATTTTTCCCGTGCGTGTTAGCCAACGAAGAGATGTCCAACATATCGACCTTGTCCTCACCACTAACGATAGGAACACCCATTACTGTTTCATAAAATAATTTTCCCAGCTCGTAAGTTCACAGCTGTCAACTCACATCAACAAGATTCATATTTGCAAGCGTTACTTCACATTATACCATGACCTGCCACGAAATTCCGGGCTAATGGGACAGAAGTACCTGGATAATGACCAGAAGTTCTGTTAGGAAATTGCCCCACCGTGTGCCGAAACGCCACAGCCACGGAAGAATGGTAGGCATCCCGTTTTAAAATTAAAATATTACAATTACGGCGATAAATTGCCAATAGTCGTCCACGCTGACATCAAGGCAATAATCAAGCCCATTCCGACCTGCAAATCAGACCCCAGCCGTGCCTATACATTCGCCTATCAAAAACACGCAGCCTATATTATTTTATGTACATGTAAGTCGACAATAGTGTAATTCCAGCAGTACTATCATCAGCGCTGAGACAGGACCCCATCATATACATAGGAGGAGATGCGGAAAGTAATTTTTTAGAAACAATCTTGGATATTGGCAAACATGTAAAAGATATTAACACTACATATAAACAAATAATACCGCTGACACCAGTCGAACATTCCTGCTACTCAAGAGTGACTAACTGCTGTTACTGCTGTTACTGCTGCTATGAGCTTCACAGGCCAGGGTTGCCAGGCCGAGCTCGAGGCTGAAAGGAAGTCAACCATGGCAATTGGAGTTATGTAAGCAGCAGGGGGAATTGCTACCTAAACAAGGTCGGGTCCCAGAGTATAAGTGGTGCGAGGGTGAGTAGCTCACGGCCATATTCGTTCCAGACCATGCCGGAGAGCCGCTCGTGCCGCGGTCACCGAGAGGATCGCCATACCTGCGGTCCGGATTCGACTCCAGGAAGGATGATTGCGTGACCATCTGGCGAAAGTTGGGTCGCAGCACTGCGAATTTGCGTTCAAGGACGAATATTGCAAAGTAAGTGACCATGACCACTTCACAGAACGCTACATAGGACCTGCATAGACCAGCTGCAATTTGCTTCACCACCACCCTAAAAAAAAAGTGCCGGTATTGTTCCACAACCTAAGTTATGACGAGAACTTTATTATAAAACATCTCAACTACGATACCAAAGACATCTTCATTATTCCGCACTCGAGCGAGAAAATGGTTACTTTTTCTAAGCAGCTGGGCGATCGTTTCTCTATCCAGTTTGTCGATGCATATCGTATCATGACCCGCAGTCTGGCATCCTTGGCCGAGTTTTTGCCACCTTCGAAATTCTATAACACCACCGAATTCTTCACCCCCAACCAACTACTTCTCGTCACACGCAAAGGAATTTTTCCATACGGTTATGTCGACACGTGGGAGAATCTGAACGAACCGCAGCTACCTCCTAAAGAAGCTTTCTTTAACAAGCTGACAGTTGCGTGAATCAGCGACAAAAAATACGTTCACGCTCATACAGTATGGCAAGAGTTCGGCTGTAGCAGTCTTAAAGATCATTCAGAATTGTATTTGAAGACAGATGCTCTAATTATAAATTTATGTATGCCTACATACAAGCTCGATTGTGCACATTATATCAGCGCCCCAGGTTTCGCTTTCGATTCTATGTTGCGTATGATGGAGGTCGAGCTCAAACTTCTAATGGACTACGACATACACATGTTTGTGGAAAAAGGAATTCGCGTAGTATTGGTACAATGCGTCAAACGTCATGCGGTAGCAAATAACACCAATGCGCCAGAAAAATACGACCCCAGAAAGCCCAACAAGTTTTTGCAATACCTCGACGCCAATAATCTGTTTGACTGGACCATGAGTTTGCCGCTCCCATTACACAATTTTAGGTGGATTGACGCTAATATTGACTACATGTCCTTACCTGACGACGAGGCGACAGGCTATATTCTCGAAGTCGATGTCAAGAACACTACGACCCTGCATGAGAAACATCGTGATTTGCAGTTTCTTCCCGTTAACCAGAGTCCCCCAGGCTCCAAATATGCGAAATTAATAAGAATAAAGACAATAAGAACAAATTACATTGTACATTCCGCAACCTAAAACTGGCTCTCGAAAATGTATTGAAGCTTACGAAAATTCATCGTGCACACGAGTTTGAACCAAATCCCTGGCTGAAACCCTGCATCGAGCTTAAAATCTTAACATTTCAAGTTGCCCAGAACAATTTCGAAAAAGAATTCCTTAAATTGGAGAATATTGGGACATTCGGGGAACTTACAGAAAATAAAAGAAAACGTGTAAAAATGGAGCTAGTGTGCAGAGAAAAAGTCTTTAAAAACTGGCAGCAACACCATTATTCATCATCAGGACGATATACAAAAAAATTTCTTTCCCTCCACCATCTACAGCATGACTTCATTCACTTTGATAAGACTATCTATGCATGGTTCACTGTCCTCGAATTATCATATACTTCAATGTATAATTTCTATTACGATGTGATTAAGGCCCAGTATGCAGATGACCTTGAACTCTTGTACACCGACACCGACTCGTACCTGTTACAGATTCGAACCCCAGACTTTACCAAGATTTGACGAAAGTTCGCAAATTTAAAAACCAATTTGACACCAACACCAATTTGACTCGAACACAAACACGAAATTGGTTGGGATTCAAGGACGAGTGCGGTGGGGACATAATGATAGAATTGGTGGGGCTACGGGCGAAACTGTACTCGTACAAATGTGGGGGAGAAATCATCAAACGAGCGAAAGGATTTCAGTCATGTGTAGTAAAAATAAAATTACATTCCAATATTTTATTTCTGTTCTGGAGCAGCACTATATGATGCGAGGTAATGTCCACACTATGCGATCACAAAAACACAAATTACTTTCAGAATGTATAAATAAATTGACCCTGACATGGACGGTTGACAAGCGGCAGACTCATGACGATGGCATATACACACTACAATTAAAATACAATGCTACATAGAAAAAAATATATATTAGAGTACGTGTTTCACTCACATCTGCGTATATCGATACACCAGGTCCACTAATTGCTTGCCTTGCTATGTAGCTACCGCTCGATCAGCCATTTAAAAAGATGACATAGTTGAAAATGGGATCAACAACCTATAAAACATGTGTTGGTTCCTGGGAGAGGGTGAATGAGGCCGGAATGCCAGGGCAGTTCCTTAACTTGGGGGTATCAAATCTGAAGCGATTTCACTCCCCCTTCTCCCCCGACGAAATAAATACATTCAAAATGACGGGCTGAAGTGAGGTGTTATAATGTGAGATGTGCTTAACATTTTTACTTTCGCAATATCATATTTGCAATCACGCACATACACATGGGTTCTGCATCGCTGATTGACCAGGATTTACAGTAATTTTTTGGAAGGTTCCAGCGCTTACTTATCTGTCGAAATTGCGAGCTGCAAAAAACGGTGGCTATGTCGTACCCGTGAAAATCATCTGGAGGTGACACTATATATATTTATAACTTGTTTTTTAGTGCTTCTGGGGCAGTAGATCTACATTCCATTTTCTTCCATGGCTGGTTTTTTCTATTGCTTTCTTTATTCATATTTTACTACTTATTCGTTTCCAGGTAACCGTACTTGGGTAATATATTTTTCCCGCGCTGGTTCTTCGCACCTTCTATAGAGGGGGGTGATTTTTTTCGCTATCGATATATGTATGGTTCTCGTTTTCTATGTTTACTTACATGTTCTCGATTGTACTTGTATATTACTGTGCAGGCATTTTTGTTCCGTGTTAATTAATATTTTCTTCGTTTTTTATCCTGCGATTGTTTTTCTTTGGTGAGCTGCATACATGTGTGGGGACATCTTGGTTTTGTGTGTTAGTATTTTTCAGCATTGTCCTGAAATACTTGCATCTTTTTTTGGGCTATGCACTTCTATACCTGTGTAGAGTATGGATATATGGGGCGGAGGTAAAGAATATAAGCAATTTCTTTATGTACCTGTGCGGAGCAGTTTTTTCTGTGTGTTAATATTTTTCAGCATTGGTCCTGGAAGGTTTGCATCTTTTTTGAGCTTCACACTCCTGTATATGTGCAGTGCATGCAAATGAGGAAGCGGAGGCTAAGGTGAGGGTGGAGGTGGAACTATGGAGCAATGGAGCAGGTGGAGCAAGTAGAGCAATGGAGCAGGTGTAACACATGGAGTGATGGGGCGATGAAGCAAGTGGAGAAAGTGGGGCAGGTGGTCCATGTGGAGCAACTGGAGAGGTGGAGCAAGTGGAGAAAGTGGGGCAGGTGGTCCTGTGGAGCAATGGAGCAGGTGGAGCAAGTGGAGCAATGGAGCATGTGTGACACATGGAGTGATGGGGCGATGAAGCAGGTGGAGCAAGTGGAGAAAGTGGGGCAGGTGGTCCATGTGGAGCAACTGGAGCAGGTGGAGCGGGTTGAGTATATGGATCAGTTGGTGCAAGTGGTAGAGGTGGAGCATATGTAGTTGTTTTCTCTGTGTGTTAATATTTTCAGCATCAGTCCTTGTTAGGTGCTTCGGACGATACTTTTTTTCCTTGTTAGGGGTTTCGAACGATACATTTTTCATTAGTGTCTGTATGGTTCTAAGCCTGTCTATAATCATTTTTTAAATTTATTTATTAATATTTGTCATCGCTGGTCCTGTCATCACTGGTTCTACCATCGCTGGTGGGTTTTTTCCTTCACATCTTCTATAATATATTTTTTTTTGTATTTTTTCGCCATTAGCCTTGACATTTTCTCATCGTTGGTGGTCTATACACCTGTGCAGAGAGTGCCTTTTTTGTACGTGTTAATATTTTTCGTCATTAGTTCTACACTTTTTCGTCATTGGCCCTGATCTTTTCTCATCGTTGGTGAGTTGTGTACTTCTTCTGTATTTATTCGTATTGTTCCTCATTGGTGCTACAAGTTTTCGTTGGTGGTGAATATAATTCTGCACCATCTGGTACGTCTTTAGAGTTACGTGTAGGCATTATATTTTATTTTGTATATTCTCGTCAATAGTTCTACATTTTCTCATCATTAGTTGGCTTCGTACCTGTGCGGAGCACCTTTCCTGTATGTGTTACTATTTTCTCATCGTCGTGAGCTGCATACCTGCGGTTGGGTGTTTGTTTCAATATTTTATCTGTATTTTTTCTTTGTTGGTCCTGCAACTTGTTCATCGTTGGTGGGGATGAATACTTGTGCATATTTTATAATTTTTTATGTATTTTTTCATCATTGGTTTTACGGTTTTTTCACCGGAATTGGTGTGTATTTCAGGTAATATTCTTCGTCATTGGTTCTGACATTTTTCATCATTAGTGAACTGCGTACTTTTATTTATATTCGATATTATTTTCTTTGTTGGCCCTAACATTTTCTCATCGTTGGTGGGCTATGTTCTTCTGTGTATATGCAGAGAGATTCTTTTCTCTATGTACTAATATATATCATTGCTGGTAGTACTGTTTCTCTGTGTGGGTATTTATTTATATATATTGTTCGTTGTTTGTTCTACAATTTTGCATTGTGGGGGTGCATACTTCTAAATCTTCTGCCATTTTTTTTCATTGGTCTTTGTATGGTACTGCATAGTCATTCTTATCTGTATTCTGTATTTTTTCATCGCTAGTTCTACACTTTTTCGTCGGTGTTAGTGTGTAACTCTGTATTTATTCATGTTGTTTTTCATTGGTGTAACAATTTTTCGTCACTGGTGTGACTGCATCTTCTGGCATTTTTTCATCTGTGCCTGTGTAGCTCTGCGTGGTTTTTTTGTATTCTGTATTAGTTCATCGCTGTGAGCTGCATACCTGCATGTGAATGTTTGTTTATGTATTTATTCTGCATTTTTTCGTCGTTGGTCCTGCAACATGTTCATCATTGCTGGGGATGTATGCTTCTATATCTTCCATATTTTTTTTTTGTATTCGTTTGTCATTAGTTCTACGAATAATTCATTGGTGTTGATTTTTTTCTTAAAGTACTATTTTTCATAATTTCTTCTACATTTTTTCGTTGTTCGTCCATACATTTCTCATCCTTGGTTGGCTGCATATTTCTGTGTTAAATTATATTATTCGTCATTAGTGCTAGAATTTTTCATCGGTGGTGTGTATGGTTCTGCATCTCCTGGCATTTTTAATTGATACCTGCATTGTTCTGCATGGAATTTTTTTCTATATTCTGTATTTTTCTGTGTTGGTCCTACAACTTGTTCCCCACTGGTGGGGATGTATGCTTCTGCTTCTTCTGACATATTTTCAGTATTTCTTTCTTTGCTGGTTCTAATTTTTGTTTTTCCTTGGTGGGGCGTATACTTCTGTGCCTGTCTGTGGACATTTGTCTTTTTATTTATTTATATTATTCATCGTTGGTTCTACACTTTTCGTCTGTGGGGGGGGGGCATACTTCTGATATTATTTTTCGTCATTGGTTCTGACATTTTTTCATTATTAGTGAGATGCGTACTTCTGTGTTTATTCTGTATTTTTTTGTTGTAGGCCCTGATATTTTCTCATCGTTGGAGGGCTATGTTCTTCTTTGTCTGTGCAGAGAGTGCCTTTTCTGTACGTACTAATATATTTATTCGCTGGTACTAATGTTTGTTCTTCCCTGCTGGTGTGTATATTTATGTGCCTGTGTGCGGGCTTTTGTTTCTTTATTTATTAAATTTGTTCGTTGTTGGTTCTACAATTTTGCATCGTGGGGGTGGGTACTTCTGTATAGTCTGCCTTTTTTTTTTTCATATGTTCCTGTATGGTTGTGTGTGAACATTTTTTTCTTTATTTTCTCGTCAATGGTTCTACATTTTTCGTTAGTGGGGTGCGTAATTGTGTATGTTCTCATCACTAGTTGGACACTTTTTCGTCGGTGTTGGTGTGTAATTCTGTATTTATTCGTGTCATTCGTGGTTGGTCCTACATTTATTTCTTCGTTGATTCTACGATTTTTCATCATTGATGAGATGGCTATTTCTGCAACTATTGGACTTAAATTTCTCATTTAAATTGGGATGTGACGAGGCAGTGTTACATTTCGTTTTTTTTATTCGTTGGTTATTGAGGATTATAACTGCTTTTTATTGGCGGTGTCTATGTTATGATGTATTTGACAAGTTTTGTTACACTGGGGTTTCCAACATTGGAGATTTACCATCATCTTAAGCAGCTGTCGCTTACAAACGTTGTGTGCAGAAAGCATTCATTTTATTGTGGGCGTGCATCGACGGAACTCGCCTACATCTAACGGAGATAGACATTATGTGACAAAATTAATTTAAAAAATTTATTTTATATAAAAACTACTCCATAATATGTAGTCCTCGGTCCCAACGTCCGAGGAACCATTCACATGGAATTATTACAGCCATTTCGGCGGTAAGCGGGAGGGAGACAATTCACGCAAGCAAAAATGTTTTTAAATAAATTTTGTAAAATTTTTTTAATAAGAAATGTTTTAAAAAAATTTTTTAAATACAGTAGGAACATACTACACGGTCGAGTCACTTTTTGTAAGAAATTTTTTAAATTATTATTTTTTTGCAATTTTTGGGTTTTTGGGGTCAGAGGTCTCTGGGGTAAAGGTCAAGGTCACGTGTCGAAGGTCATGGTTGAGTTCAATGGCATTCAAGATGGCGGACGGTGGCGTAACAACATGGTGGCCGGCCTGCTCCGGGCTTCTGTGCCAGATGCCGCTATGCCTGAAAAATTATTTCCCTACTACTATCTACCATATTACAAAACATATTTCTTTATATTAGAGAGGGGTTCTTTGTGGGTGACTTTAAGTTATAGAGGTCTTGAGAGTTGATTGGGGGTGAAGCGAGTTAGAATGGAGCAGCGACGGAATATAGGGTGGGGAAACGTCATGTCCCAGAGAAAACCAATCGACAAATGCATCTTCTTGCATTATTTCCACATGCGAATATTTCAAACTAGAAATACATATAACCATTTGCTATGGTCCACATACCATAGAGATTTTTTTTTTAGATTGTAAACATGATTTAATTTGATAAATATACACATTTAATTAACTATTGTTCACTGCAAGTTCCGTTAGATTTGTGGTAATATGTACGTTTTGGTAATTTTATATTGTACTCAAACAACAAGATCATCAAATATTTCTGTAAAATTTGTGTGCTACAATTTACGCTTTAAATTTTTAAATAATTTTTTTAATTCATCCTCTTGAAAGTATAAGTCAATCAGTATAACTTTAACCTAACTGTCACGAATCCTATTATAAAATAGGACGATTTCTGTCTATCTTTCCCTATTTACTAAGTCCCTTGAAACTCGGGTACAAGCGAATCTTCAGGGTCAAATACAGGTCAAGTTTAAATTTCAGCAAGATTACGCAATCGTGACTTTTGACCATAAAAACTAATTTTCTAATCACTTCTGCTATGAAAGTTTGTATTAATGCATATAGATTATTGCATAGAGATATAAAGGTAATGGAATATCATTTTCGTTTACTCTAAATGTCTCGCTTCAATGTTGAGTTAATTTAGTGGGGCCACAGTGGCTCAGTGGATAGAGCGATTCCAAGTGGGGCCACAGTGGCCCAGTTGAAAGAGAAATAAATTTTTTTTTTTTTTTTCAGTCTTTAGATAATAACCAATTTTTTTAACATTGTAAATATTCTAGGCAAGTGACCATACTGAAAACACGGTCAAGGGCTAAACCCCTAGTTTATAATATATTGGTTAGGTTTTTGTTTCCATTTTACGTCATAAAGTTTTATTGAATACTATTATTTTGGCATTCCCAAAGAGTAAAGTTCAAGTGCTTTGTTAGTAAGGTTATTGTAGTAAGTATCTGGTGAGTAAATGTAAAGGGACGTGAGATAGTTGATGTTTGTGAGGTAGGCGAGGTGGCAGGGGAGTGTCATAGTGCGAGCATGTTCGTGGCAGTGTCCACAGCTCTCCGGTCCTCGAGCTATCCGAGTGTGCAATACTACGTCAGAGTGCTCGTTCCCTTCTGGCGACGCGACATCGCTTTTTGAATGTTCGCATAGCGAGCGGCCCCTCTCCCAAGCAACTGAACAAATAAACAGGACGGCGAGAAAAGTACGCGGCTCGGTGACAGAAATCGATTCTCTGGTTTCCTGGCCAATGACGACAACGCGGCTGCGATGTTTGCAGTGGCTCGCTTTCATCTCTTGCCTTCCGCTGGTCCACGCCTTCAGGCGAGAGCCAACAACCACTTTTGTTTACTCTTCTGTGGATATCCATTTTCTGCCATTAAACCCTCTATCCTCTTTATAACTGTTTATTCTGTTTCATAATTAAACATGCTTAGGTGGCCGTGTTTATGGCATCTACAACGGTAAATAATGCTTTTTTTAAAAACCATGCTTGAGTACTTTTTTTATACTTATCACCAACGCGAAACATTAGCGTTCCCATGCACCTATGTTCTATTTACAAATGTGAAGGGTTAGTGAAACAATTTGTAATATTGACGCCAATCCATCAAGACTGTTGTGGTGTACGGAACACAAGAACCGTGGAGCTAAAAAATAGGATAGAGTTTTCTTTATGCATCAGAGTAGATTTAGTCTTACTAGGTACTTCGTGCTTTTGTACATTTTGAGACGGCGAGTAACACACAATTGTCCCGGAAACATCGCTGTGATGCAATAGTTTGCTAGAGGCAGGTGACTACTCATTTGGGGAGGTAAAATGCTATGATAGGCGCTACAAGAGTAACAAGCCATGATGACTTGAGAAGTCATCGGCAAACCCACACTGTGTATCAGCAGACGTATCCTGCATTGCTGTCACGAGCGAACGTATCCCCTTTGAAGAATGCATTTTTCTCACCCGCTGCCTGTCTTACGAACATTTCCGATATCTGTTTTTGTGTAATTGGAACCTGCTTAGGAATTAAGGTCTTTGCATTCTCGGATTCCTTTCATAGTCAGTGTTGTTCACAATATTAGGGCATCTCGACTATGCTATGGTATGTTTTGAACCTATCTGAAATGCTGTGAAAAACTGTCCCATTATTATGTTTTGCATACGAGTATATAACCGAATTTTGGTTTGTTTAGGGTAGATATAAAATAGGTTTCGGGGATAAAGTGTTTATATCTCGTAACCGGGAGTTATTCCCTATCTTTGTTGCGTCACAGCCTGGGATCGCACTCGATGGTCAAATTCTCCGTTTTTTCATCCGAATTACCTATTCGGCTTTCAAATATGTGCATTTTGCTCCCAAAAATCACTAAATTAATAACACGTTAGATAAAATTCTAGCAGTGCATTCTATTGTGCAGTTGAGTGGCTTCACACAGCATTTGAGTAACCCCGGAGATTGGGAAATTCCAGCAGCGATGTATCTGAAGTCAATAAAATATAGTTTTAAAAGTGTATCTTAACAATATTAAAAAATAATTAGTTTTAGGTTTTTGAAATCTAAAGATATAAAATTACACTATGCCTGGACTCATGTTCTCTATATAATTCGATTGTGAATTCCTAATAGTTATGTAGCCCATTCACAGGATTGCAATATTGAATTAAATGTGAATGTCCCCTACCCACCTCACTATCGACTTTCAAACCAAACGCCCTCCCTTAACGTCCCCTCAAATTGCCTCGACCCCCTTCTCTTTCACTGCTTTCGTTGAAACAACTCTTATACCCCGTAAACTTTCAACCATACCACTCCGGCCAACCACAACCAAAACATTTTTGTATTTTATTGAAAGTTTCTAAAAAAATGTGAACGAATTATGTCGCCACGACATTGGTATCGCAGAACATAGGGACAGCACTCATCATCTCCATGACCAACGGACCGCAATATGTCCTTCCACCCAGAAATAAGCAGACGCCATGTACTCACTGAGATACATCACAAAAACACTACCTATACCTTTCCATCACCCAGACAACGCCTCAAAAGTACAATGCCCTCTCCTACATAGCCGCATAATTCTCACAACTATCACTATGTTGTGGTATGGTTCATATAGGCTGTCCACGGTAAAACGAGCACTTTTGAAAGCCCTGCTCAAGATCTACTTGTATACATGTTGTGTATTCCTCTGTCTTATGTAAAATTAACATTTCTATGGGCCTCATCACTTTATTCATCTGTCGGTCAATTTAAAATGTGATTTTATCAGGAAAAAAGTTAGAAATCTGCTCATTTTTACACTTAGATTAATCAAAAGCAAAACAAAAATAACAGAAAGAGAAAGAAATAATTTTTAGTTATTACAAATGTTTACTAAACATTTTTATTCGAGGTTAAGATACGGAACTAGTACCCATCCGTCATTACCAAATTTACTGGGCGAATGTCACTCAGTGCGGCTATTAAAATATATGCATGCATGGGTAGTGTCTTTTTTCATAGGCTCATTTCTAAAGTGCTAACTTTATCGTGAACAGTCTTTACCTATTGGAAATCCGCCATATTTGTTTTGTGCCAATGTACAGAACCATATTAATATTGTAATATACATAGTTATATATATGTTTTAAATTAAAACGCCGAGCTTTTGCAGTCAACCCAAACCAGTTTTCATTATAGTGATCACCTTTTACAAAATTATGTTTTAAGCACAATACATACGAGACTCTAACATCTAAAAGTTTTCTGTAGACATAGGTAAATATAGTTAATGGGCCATTTGGGCCAGGTCCGTGATATTAAGCATTAAAAATAATTTCTGTCTCCGATAATGTAAGTATGTGTTGGTAACTTCTACACTCTAAATTCGAATCAGTGGGAAACCACTGTTTCACAGTAAAATTCAACTACTATAGTCAGTGAAAATTGTTCCGCTTAGAATCAGTGGAAAACCACAGATAGTTTCAGTTATAAATTATCACTGATTGAATAAGTGACATGAAACAATTTCACTGATTGTATAAGTGACGGCCGACTGCAGTGGTGAATTAAATATTGCTTTTACTGAATGTAGCCAAACGATTGCGTGAAATAAACATATTTATTATAATTAAATATTTATATTGAGCAATTTACCGCCATTAAAAAAGTAAAAATGGTCCGCAGAGAATCGGGACAGAACTCGCATACCCTCCGACTCTCGGCTGTTGCCTTGCCAGCTGAGCTACCGCGCCAAACTGGAACTATAGAAGGAAAATATGTAGGTTATATTTCCGCTCTGAAATTGTGTAGTTTGAAGTTGAATGCTCATACTTTCGTGTTTGGTTTGATTGGTACTGCTAGGACTGTTAAAATGAATAGTTTATATGAAAGCACCCTCTTTGCAACAGTATATGCAGTTTAAACTTACAAACAGAGCGCTGTGATGATTACATGGAATCGAAATTAAATACGTACATACGGAATGAAAGGCTGGGTGTTGATATTACTTCGTATAATGACGTTTTGAAAGCCGAAACACATTTCAGAAAGCATTTTGTGTTAGTTTTAATCGTTTACTCGTTGTTATTAAACGTTATTTAACAGCTATTTTTAAAAGATATTTGACAGCAATATTTACACGCAGTTTTACTGATACATCAAACCAGTGGCGGCTACTTAAGTAGGGCTGCGGAGCGCAGCCCTCCTAATAAAATCTCAGAACGCATACCCCTGCGTACGAATACGGAGGTTATTTCGCAGCGAATGTTTTTGAGATGAACGAGACACTTGTCACGAGAGAAATGTTTTTGGAAATGTCGAGTGGTGGGGCGGCAGATTCTTCGCCCCGAAATGGGTAGAGCTAGTAGAGAGAGATGGCCGTAACATCTGACTAGGGGTGGTACGGGAGGGAGGGAAGTCTTCAGGGGCTCGGCACTTTTCAGCCAATCTCATGCTGTAAATCGGAGAGAGCTGGGTGCGCCCTGCTCAAACAAAAAAAATGGTTTCCTGGAACTTGACAAAGCTACCAAAACTACATGTTTTGTAAGCACACTTTCGCGCGCCACTCTTTTGCAGTTGTTAAACACATTTCTTAATAATACTTGTATTTTTTTTAGAGTATTTTTTACTTATAGATATCTTTAAAACTCACGTGGGCTTCAAATATAGAGTGTAATACTCTCAATAAGTGTGTTGTTTATTAATGATGAGCTATGAGCATCGGTCAGAAGCAGGGTTGAATTGTTGTTAATGTCGTGTTGTGTAAACTTGTAAATAATTGTTAATACGGCGAGTAACGTTTTAAACCTTATTACGACAAAGATCTTCAATTACGATAATAAACTAGAGCTACAGAATCTGGGACCAGCAAGGCCACAGTTAAATATCATTCAACAACAAAGCCAAGGTAGTAAATGGTTCGTATAAGAGAAAATTCGACGTAAGTACATACAATTTCGCGGACTGGCTAATTTGCTGTGATAATAAAACCTAATGATCTTGCGTGGACTGTCAATGGGGTAAAATATTTAAAACATTTGGGAGACAAAGTTAAAAGACATAAATCATGTTCGCAACATATAAAAATTGCCATTACAATTTCATTGCTTGGTAAGGTGAATATGCATTGCCAGTTAGATAGCGCATGCAGGTTGAATTGATTTTATTTTACAAATATATTAATTAAGATATTCCACTTTTATCCTCTAATTTAAATTTGACATGCATTTTGTAAGTACTGTAGGCTATGTAAATTAGTATTTGGTTTAAAAGATTTTTTTTTAGTATATTTAAGTTATTATCATCATTAGTATGGTAGAATTGGTATTATTATGTTATCTCTCGTCATCTCGTGTAATGTACCACACCATGTAGGTACTGGTTGGAAGGCATATAACCTAAACAAACTTAAAACAAATACATACCTGTTGTAGAAATTAGATCTGAACCAGAGGCCACAGTATGTTGACCATTAAAATCGGGCGATGATATATTTTTCTTCAAACAACCACACTCTTACTTTTTGTATTTAGCTACATAAGCGACACTTTCTTAAGCCTGTAGTACGCAATATATATATATATATATATATATATATATATATATATATATATATATATATATATATATATATATATATATATATATATAACTGTGCCTATTTAAAAAATGTATAACTAGAGACGGAGCAAGTTACTCAGATGTTTCACTGGTCCATTAGTCAAATACAAACCACTGAGTAAACAGTGAAAAAAATGACTAACGAATCAGTGGGAAATGTCACTGAATCAGTCAGTGAAGGAAATATGGCATTATTCACTGGTAAGTTACTTAAATTCACTGAAGTGACTGATTTATTAGTCAGATACGTTTGACTGAATGATACAGCGAAATTCTCATTCATTCAGATTTAGAGTGTAAAACATGTTGTGGGCATACGTGAATTTAATTTGCGAAATGCAATGGCAAGGCCCATTAAATAATGTATGCAAATGTGAGTTCCAGCTCCGAGAGTATACAGATGCCACAAAATACCTACGTCCTTTTATTGGCATAGTGGTATCTTATGATGTGTTTTCAGCATAACTTCCTTTGAAAAAGAAGGCTTATGAAATCACCCGAATGTCTGTCTGAATGTATGTCCCATTTTATTACTTTTAACCTCTAAATATAATATTACAAAATTTGGTATAAATATATGGCAGATATGGACAATCACAATGCAATATTTCGTAAAAGTACATATTCTTTATTTATTAAACTGTGCGAGCCCAAACTTGCGTGTGTTAGTAATCGAGCCACGAGGTATGTTTCCGCTGCGTATGTGTCTGATGGACCTCCACAAGCTTGTTACTTCACGCACACGTCCGTAGCTCAGCTATGGATTGGTCAGTAGCTGGGCCACAGCAGAATCAGTGGCGTGTAGTGAGTGTTTTACAGGGTAGGCAACTTATACTAAGAAACACAAATTCACACTTTGCTTACCCTCCACATGTATTTACCACGTTATAATACCGACCATTAGTTATAAAAACGGAAACAAAATGAATGTAATAATAACTGATGTAACTAATGTAATAATAACTAAACTGGATATTGTTTTGATAAATATTACAAACTTTATGAAAACTCCCGGTTTTCCGAACACTTACATTTTGCTTTTCATTGCAAAATGTAGCACTGGAGGAAGCAAACAGAACGACTGCTTACCCTGCCGAAGGAACGCGGTCTAGCATGTGGCGTGTTGTTGCTTGCGATTTAGTTTCATCGCTAGTCGTTCCCGTTTGTGGAAATAAATACTAGATAGCAGCACTATGCCTGCACTGTGTTTCTCGAATCGGAAACGGGAAATACAGAATTATATGTGTTTAAAGTTACGGCGAAAACTACAGAGGGTAAAATAATTACAAAATATATAGCGTAAGCATTGCTTACCATGCGTGTATGGGATAAACGCTACTGGTGGTCCAGCGTTCGTAAGGACGCTGGGTATTTACTTGCACACCCATTTCCCTCCCTCCCATATCCTGTTATGACTACAGGTCGAAAGTCGTTTATGGTACGGTATAATGTAAAAAGCGAATTAAAATCACATACACCAATGGTGGTAATTATGTAGCTGTACTCTTCGCAACGTTAGTAACCTAATTGCAGACATATAAACACGCATATTTAAATCATAATAACTAAACATATACGGATTATCCATCATAGTGCTCAACCATAGATATAAACTAGAGACCAACAACGGCCAGTTAGCGCATTTCAGCGATAAAGCCAAAAGTCGTTATTATCTGGTCAACTTCTTTTCCAAAATGCATTTTGTTGGAATAATATTTATAGTACCAATACTCTGCCTAGGTACATCGTTTTCGAGCTTATTATTTTTCTTCCTGATGAATAGCAGCTCAAAAAGAGTCCTTATCCGATAAAATAAAATATTCGTATTGTGTGTTTATTTATTCAAAATAGGAAACTAGAAATAATAAGTTCTTTAGCAAACAAATGTTCGTGTCGGTAGAATGCTATGTAATATGAATAAGTTTTTAAATTACCCATCATTAGAACAAACAAAAAAGAGTAATAACTGATCCGACAAATTGTTTATTATAAAATACGGCGAGATGCATTGTTGATGGTATTATATAAGGTATATTTATTGCCAGTAAAGTAAATTTTACTAATGACAATTACATTTGTCTGCATTAACTCACTGAAGCAAATATTTACGTATGGAAGGAATTTCGATTTCATGTTTTTACTAACAGATAATATAATACCAGAGGACATACAAAAATATGTTGTTATCTCTAACTCCGACCAGATTATAAAGGAGGAAGGGATACATAATTAATATTATAGATTAATAAAATCAGTGAAAGATATAATATTGTTACAAGATGCCTAATGGTTGTATCCGGATTCGTGAAGGAAGGAGGTTTTAATAAAAATAAAACAAATAAATTTTATTTTATTTATTCACACAGTTCTTTAATTTACAGCGTTAATCTTTGCTATTCGTTTTTTTTATTTCTAAATGAGCGCACTATATCAATTCTATTTAAGTCCCTCTGGTTATATTAAATTAATTAATAGTCATCATTAATACATTTTTGTCTTTCTGTTGCCCTGATTTGAAATCCAATCCAATTGTTCAGCCTGCCATTTGCACCCTTCGCTAGACCGTTGCTCGCAGTCGCAGACTTGCCTCCCGCTTGACACTTACGGGGCCACTCGTTGCTCTTCTGAATCGTCGCTATGGCCAGCCCCACACGAGACCCATTTCCGTAGCAATTTTCCTACCAATTTTCTATTAGCATTTCTTCTCCTGTGTAGGTAATAATCCACCCCCTCCGGAGGGGTCTGGCTCCGGGTATAACAGTTTTCCTACCAATTTTCTATTAGCATTTCTTCTCCTGTGTAGGTTATAATCCACCCCCTACGGAGGGGTCTGGCTCCGGGTATAACAGTTTTCCTACCCATTTTCTATTAGCATTTCTTCTCCTGTGTAGGTTATAATCCACCCCCTCCGGAGGGGTCTGGCTCCGGGTATAACAGTTTTCCTACCAAATTTCTATTAGCATTTCTTCTCCTGTGTAGGTTATAATCCACCCCCTCCGGAGGGGTCTGGCTCCGGGTATAACAGTTTTACTACCAATTTTCTATTAGCATTTCTTCTCCTTTGTAGGTTATAATCCACCCCCTCCGGAGGGGTCTGGCTCCGGGTATAACAGTTTTCCTACCAAATTTCTATTAGCATTTCTTCTCCTGTGTAGGTTATAATCCACCCCCTCCGGAGGGGTCTGTCTCCGGGTATAACAGTTTTACTACCCATTGGAATTCCCGAAACGGTAAAAGAACATCTTCTAAAATCCTGGTATAGCCACGGAGCTGCGACAGTCAAGATGGCGGTCACCCGAGTAACAAACTAAATGTGTATATGTCCGTTTACGAAAATATTACGGGTTCTGTAAAATGTATTTATGTACAAAATGAAAGTTAATAAACACGCAAGTAACTGGAAACGTTTCGATTTTCTCGCAGAGTTATAATAAAGAACTTTAAAAAAGTGCGTGATTACTATGTACTTTTGTGACGTATATAACCTTATACACGGCTACTTAGTAGGTTGTGTGTGTAGCTCAGTAGGTTGGTGTGCGGGATCACGCTGAGTGATTGTAGGTTTTACAATTCAAAATTCTGTTGTATAACGAAATTTGTTTAGTTTTTCATGTTATAAATTATTTTGTGAAAAAATCCAGTTATTCCTATGAAACTGTAATTTCTGGAATATATTTGTCGAAACGCAATAATGCCAACAAATCTTACACACCAAAGCAAAAAAGTAATAATAACCCCGGGCAGCCGATTGCACTGTGCAGTTGCTTGCATATTATTGCTTTTAGACAAATATATTCTATAAATAAAGGTTTTCTAGCAATTACTTAAATTGTAAACAGCAATAATGTATCACCTAAAATAACTATAAAAAAAATCGTCGTAATATGATGGAAATTTGAACTCTTAAACCTATATTTATGCAGCGCGAACCCAGTTTTCTTTGTATTTTGTCATTGTTGATGTTGTGTAGAAGCGACGTTGAAGAGCTCAAGTTAGACCGACTTGCTGACAAATTCCACAAGTGAACTGAGAATCTACCATGGGGTTCACGTGGTACGAACCCTCGACTACCCCTGAGCCATGGGAGCAGGGTTTCCCACACAGCTACACACACAACTTAAGAAGTGACTGCTTAAAAATCTAATTTGAAGTTTGTAGCATGAGTTATGTTAACCAACATTCATAAAAGCCATATTTTTTAAATTGTGAAATTTTTTTTCCCCTTCATTCAGCTTTACAATCTTGTAACCTTTTTTAATTACGGAAAGCACATGATTGATTATTGTTCTTGTTAAAGAAAAATATTTAAATAATTTAATAATGTTTTAATTAATCGAATAAATGTCCGCTGTACATGGATGTGAATATAGTAACTGAATTTTTATACATGAGCAGCGCAGTGACTAATACCATTTTCCGTACATTAATAGTTTAGTACTTGTACTCAGAAACGTAAATAAATGCAGTCTTTAGAGGAAAGAAAATAGCATTCGTACTTTTAGTATTTACCACAAAGCACCTGCATATAATATTTGATTGCATTTTTATCCTGCCAACAGCGAAATGTCTGCCATTTTCGAGTTGTTTTTGCCTGTCATTTACAATTTTCTGTTTGGTAATGTGTGAATATGAAATTATGCACTGTTTCTTCTCTTCTGAAATTGAAACTTTTATGCCTCCTGTTGTGTCCATGGGTATAACAGAAGGTAGCAGGAATGGGTTATTGTGTAGGGACGGCTTTAAGGCCGCATAATCGCCCAAACTCCTCACTCTCGTATGAATTACCGGCTCGGAGGTCCGTCGTACTTTCATACTCTCGCTGGCTTTTATCTGGAAGGTTCAACGCACCACGAGTGATGCCGAGAGCAACTCGGGCAGTAAACCAGAAAATGCTTCAGATAAACACAGAAATTCTATCCGCCGAAGATCAGGAGCGTGTGAGCCGCTTAAATATTTATCACTGTGTAATATGCGAGAGTGTATGGCTGCAAACCTTACTAATTCAAAACCCATGCAGGTTTATCGTTTTCCTGTCATTCAAACTTTCGTTCGTGACTCATCGCCTGCACAAAACTTTCCTCTTATTCCACTCGTTTGCGTGAGGCAAAGAAGTGGCATGTAACACTGCCCCCTCCTAAAGTCTGTTCGTCCAGAACATACTCTGCAACAGCAGGAACTTCATAGGTTACCAATCGGTCGATCTGAACAATTTTTGGCTTCGCCCGAGAGCATTGACGACAAATAATTGACCACATAATTGTTTTTGGATTGATGTAAGTGCTTTTCCAACATTTCTGTAGCTTCAAGCTGTACACTTTTCGCGTTTGTGGGCTGTATAGCCACAACAGTTGTCCTTCTTGAAATGCCTCGTCATCGATTCTCCTATCATACCGCATCTTCACCCTGACACAATTTATTCTGAGGTGCTGTCGAGCAAAATCATGAGTGCCAACTAATCTATTCACGGGCATAACCAAGGGCTGCAGCTTTCTCTTCTGTCCGTCAGCCAAACAGCAGTTCACTAAGAATGCATTGCTCTCTTCCAAACAGCGTTCTTCATGGTGCTTCTCGTGTGGATATGTGAATTGCCGAGCGGTAATCTACGAGAAACAATGACATCCTTGAATCCCAGTGCATTTGGTTGTCTCCCACCAAGAACGACATGTACTGCTCGAGAGAGTGGTTAAGCCTATAAATCATTCCATCCAAATGAGTGCGTAAAGCTGAAGACCTAGTTTCTTATTTCCCAGAATCTTTGTTACCTCCTCGAACACTGCAGCTTCAAAGTTTCTTCCCTGATCTAATAGCATTATAGTGTTGCCCCAAACCTCGAGAAGCTGAGCTTTATGAATGCATCAGCCACAGTACGTGCTTCTTGGTTTGGAAGGGGAAATTACCTCAGCCTTCTTAGTAAAGTGATCCCATGCACCAAAACACATATGGACCATTTATGGTTTACAGTCGGATGCCAAGCCGGCAAACAGTTGGCCAATAGCTGGCATGCACCCGGCACATTGCTGGTCCTGAAGTGGCACCACTAACTAGCCATACTTTGTTGGCCCAGCTGTGGTGAACACAATTGGCCTAAGCATGGCCCATATGATTACAACGGCAATGGCCCATCAATGTACCCCTTCACAACCACCAGATGGCCTACTGATGGCTAGCCATGCTTCTACCATAAGTCAAACATTATATCATAGAAACCATATTTTTTGCATCACTCACAACTTTTCATTGTTTTTAAATTCCGTTTACTTCAATATTAAACACATTACACGAAATGAAAATCTTATGATTACCAGAGGAGGGGAGGGACACAAACTTACAGCTCTTGCAGTGACAGTCCAGCATGCTATCCATTACACCGCTGTGTATTATTATGTTTGGATGAACTAAATTAGAATATATTTAGACTTGTCTTTTTAACAATCACTAATATAATATAAATTACAACAGTTATTTCAAAGCCTTAAAATTTACCATGACAAGAAACAGGTTTTAAAAAAATGCAGATAAACAAAACCAATACTGTCGTTGAGAGAAAACTTCCTACCTGAATCGCGATATTAACACACAACCTTGTCTTTAAATTATGTTTTCATAGTATGTAAGTCACCTGGAAATTATTCATCTGTTTCGAAATGCAGTTAGAATATATGAATATTTTAGTGTTGTGAAACAAAAAAAAAATTCCTTCAATGTTAGTTTTCTAAAGTTGTTTAAAATTTTCTTTTTAATTACAGTCAGTCTTCGTACATTTAATTTATATTTATGTCCAATCTTTGAATACCAGTCACGAAGTAACACCTAATACTATATTTACAGCATTTTGCCATAGATATTTCCAGAACTGTATAATTACAAATAATTTACTAACTGTATCAAAACTATGTTAGGCACGCATATACATATACATGTGTGTGTAGTTTCAAAAAGCTAACTGCAAAGAGCGGGAGCCATAAAAATTTCCATAAAAGCCAAATAATATCAGCAATGATCCATTGATGTAATACTTCAGAGCCATGCATAAGCCTACAGATGGTTATCCATATTTTCATCAGCTAAACATATAGGATATGCGTGGCTGTTGATTGAATACAGTTGGTGAGCTATGCAGTGGGCATTATTAGTTCACCTACTCAATGATCTGTTTCATTTCCATCAACATTCCATCAGTGTGCCATAAAGGACATGCCAGGTGGCCCTATGCCAGTAGTTAACCAAATCAGGACCAGTTGTGAAGACCCATAAATTTTCTGGGCCATCAATGACCCCAAAATGGATAAGTTAAATGCTGCCAGTAATGGAATTCAGTTGGCAAGCAATTTGTGGATAATTATCACTATACACACTCTCAGCTATCAGTTTCATTTATATCAACATCCTATTAACGCGCCATTGATAGCATGCCAAATTTCCTGTTGCTAGCAGTACACCATAACATGGCCATTTGTGTAAACCCATAAATATTCAGTGCCAGCAGTCATCCAGCAGTGCCAGCTGTAAAACTGCAGTCAGCAGACTGTGGCTTGCTACATGGGATATTCGACAACCTGTACATATTAATTAACTCTCTCTGTGACCGGCCGTCCTCTCGAATGGGGCTCGAGCAGAATATTTCTGGAAGTGACCGTGTCCCCTTTCCTAGCTGTGCAGGTGTCACACATTCGGAACAACTTGTCATCATCCTCCCGACAATATAATCTTAGTCGTACTCTCTCAAGGGTATTCTTAGGATCAAAGTCCCCACTGACCGCAGTGTTGTGTAATTACTTTAAGACTTCGTGAATCCTATATTCTGGAATGACGAACTGAATGAGTGTGGGTTTTCAATCAATGTATGCTTTTACTGCTGTTCTCAGACTAGCAATCTCTTCCCATCTTTCTGACAGACTACTTTTATCCAGTTTTCTAATGGCTGCAAAGAAGGATCATTCAACTGATATTTTCTAATATCCTCATCACTCCAGGTAGGTGATTCACCACAGGACAAAAAACCTTTAATTCTTGTCCTCTGTACCTTCAGTGATCCACCACTCAATACTTCCTCGCATTCACAGTAATCACAGAATGACTCACGCTTCCTATAAGGTGCACCTGAATGGCTGCGAAGGCATCCTGATTTGTGCTGCATTTCAAAGTCATATTCTTGAATATGCTGCATACACTGGGCTATTTGGTACTTGGGGTTCTTGAAATTTAGCAGCCAGTGTGATGAAGCATGTTCAGTTCAGAGGATAAAATGTATGCCATAAGGGTAAGAATGGAAGTATAAAATTTCCTTCGCCATGGCCAGAAGCTCCCTGCATATAACACAGTAATTTATTTCAGGCTTATGCAATACCTTACTGAAGTATTCTAGTATTCTTTCTTTCCCATCCAGAACCTGAGACAACACAGTTCCAATGGCTACATAACAAGCATCAGTGTTAAAATTAACATGTGATACCTTTCTGAGAAACACAGGACTGGTGGAGATACCAGAATTTCCTATAGCCCACTAAAACCATGTTCACATACAGTGGTCTAGTGAATTTTTCTTTTCTCTTCAGTCAGTTCATGAAATGGTTTGGCGAAAGTGGCGAACCCAGGCACAAATCGACAGTAATAGGTTTATATTTACAGTATAATATGCACTTCTGTTTGGTCAGTTGGTGTCGGCGGATTCCTTATTGCTTTGGTTTTCTCATCATCTAGTTCAATTCCATTGGCCGACGCTACATGTCCCAAGCAATTTATTTTTGTGGAACAGGTGGCATTTCATTGAAACCAATTTAAAGTTGTCTGTGGCCACTTTCTGAAATACATAGCCCAAGCATGATAGATGTTCTTCAGATTGTCGTCCTGACCAAAACAATGTAATCAAGGTAAACATGACATATCTAATGGGAGAACATTTTTCATCAGGCATTCTAATGTAGCAGGAGAATTGCACCTCACAAATTGCCTAACTTTTAAATGTCAGGTTCGTTTCTTTTGGACTGAAAATATAGTTTTATCTTGGTCTACTGGGGCTACCTTACACTGCCAGTACCGGCTCGTAATGTACAAAGTAGGAAACCATTGAGACTATGCTAGGGTTTTTATGTGTCATATTTCCTTGGAAGGGGATATTAGTCTTTCTTTGTCACATTATTCATATGGTGATAGTCTACACAAAAAATCTCAGGGAGCCATATTTCTTCTTACCAAATAAAGTGGGTGACGACTATGGACTAGCCAATGGTTCTATCACATCTGACTTCCACATTTCCTACTGTAATTATCTCATATATCTCATGCGAAGCTAGTGGCTGTCATATTGGTGCCTGCTTTATGGTTCTGGCATCTCCAATATTTATGTGGTGGCAGTTAATATTACTCCTTCTAAGGTCATTATGTCCAAACGTAAATGCATTCCTATTTCTCTGCAGTAATTCACAGACAGCTTTCTCCTAGCTCCAGTTAAGATTTTCTCTTGTTCGTACCAGCAGTGCATCCAGTAATTCTAGAAGAGAATATTCTATTTTATTTACTCCACAATCTTCTGTAAGATTTGAAAGTGCACCTAAGTGATCTGCTCAGCCATTCGCTGCCTCCTTTCTTGTTGCAGCATCTACTGTTTCTGATAGTGCTGTTGTTGTGTACAGTAGGATCTCAGATGCCTCAGCACTTCACCAACATTCAAGGTATTTTGGTGGGAGTGGGGAAGATCTGTAGTATGGACTCGGGAAGCGATGTCCCTTGTACACACTTGCATCCCCTTCAGTGTCTTCTTGATGCTGCCTTCGTCGTCTTCGTTCAGTATCACTCCCCGTACTGGACATCGGGGTGCAGAGACCTGTCTTGCTGACTCCACTTTCAGTGCTAGGGCTAGGGCATCCTATATGTTACGGGGTGCAACCAGTTGTACTGCTTTCCATACTTCTGGGTCGGCGGAGACGCTGATGTAAAGACCGACTGCGATGATGTTACAAGAATTCTCTGGTCACCCTTTCAGATATAAGTGGGAAAGCTTAAAATTTCAGTGATTCTCTTGGTCGCTGGGTGCGGCTTCGCAGTTGAGCGTCTTGGGCATGTGGAATGTACCTGTTGGCAAAACATAGCAACTAGAGTGATACCAGTGGAAGGTACTTCGGCGATATCGCTGTGGCAGGAATTATATTATGCTCAGTGTGGGATCTCTCAGTACAGACGCAAGGTATTAAACTAGCTGTTTGACCAGCCATTCAGGGTGGCGACTTTTTCAATCTGGTGTTGGTACTCCTGCCAAGAAGCCTCCTTCCCCACTTCTGGGTACGCGATACCAATGCTGCAAAACTGCTGAATATTCTCCGAGGTTGCTGCATTGGTTATTACTATGTTTCACAAGTTTTCTCGGCCACCGATGTGGTGTTAGTGGAATTCCGTTACTGAAGAAATTCCTGCCATTCCTTCATCATTGCAATAATTTATTGTTATATTTAATTCTCAGCCAAGTCCAGTCTTTTGTTTACACTGTCCTATACTTCGGGTACACTGTCAATTTTGTTACCTGCTAAGCCAATTCTTGTATTCACTAAATCTTCAATGCTTTGTTATTTTCCTGTCTAGATTTTCATTTACAGTTCCTATTATCCTGTCTACATTTTCATTTACTATATATATGTGTATATATATATTTATTTATTTATTTCTGTGTGTGTATATTAATGTCTACAAAATCACTTACTTTAGTTATGTGGCGGTTTACATTTCATTCATTCTATTTCGTTCACACCACAAATTTTCTTATCAAGGCTCTTAACACTTGCACTTACACTTACCATTTGGCTACCTAGCTCGTCAATAATTGAAGCTTTAACTATTATTCCTCTCTGCGCTTCTAGTTTTGTGTGCATAAATTTATAATTGCCTCCATTCTGTTTCTGACACCAGTGTTGCAAGATGCCTGAGGGCTGTGTCTGATTTTGAGAGGGATGGAGGTCTTAGTAAAGATAAAATAAATATTTTTTACTTTAATTTATGCAGACAGTTATTATTGAAAGTATTATTATATATATTTTCACTATTATACTTTTTTATTTCTCAGTGAACTCAATATTTAATGTTTATCACATCCCCAATTATGGTCCTTCTCAGTGTCTCTGGTTCATAATGGTCAATTTACTCACATTCTTCATTAATACTTGTTCAGTTGGTCTGTTGCCATCATTTGCAATGTCTCTCACTCACGTATCCAGTCCAATAGTTCAGCTGGCCACTCACACCCTTCACTGCACCGTTGCTCGCAGTCGCAGATTTTCCTCTTGCTGGTCACTTCCAGGGCTACTCGTTGCTCTTCTTCCTCGATATTTAAGGCCGCATAATCTCCTAAACACCCGACTCTCGTAAAAACTCTCAGCTCATAGGCCTGTCTCCCTTTTACCCTATCGCTGGCCTTGATCTGGAAGGTTCAACGCACCCCGAGTCATACTGAGAGGAACTAGGCCAGTAAACCAGCACATTGTTCAGATAGACGCAGAAGTTCTATTCACGGAAGGTCAGGAGCGCGCGTGCTTATCACGGTGAAATACGCAATAATGTTTGGTGGCACACATTTATAACTCAAACCCTGGTAGGATTATCGTTCGCCTGCCATTCAAACTTTCGTTTGTGACTCGCCGCCCGCTATCCTATTACAAATCTTTCCTCTCCCACTGGCTTGAGCGGGTGCAAAGAAGCGTTATCCAACGGTATCAAATCATAGATTAAGTATTTATTATTTAGCTGTGAACTGTAAACACATTACTACAATAAAAGCAATTATGAAGACAAGAGAATAGTAGGATGTTAGAGGAGGATGTATTAAGTAATACTAGCATGTCAATGAAAGCAACTCACACTCTGCACTTGCTGCCGTGAAGAAGGAACGCTCCTTGACACTCGCCGATTGCGCCATTTCTCTGCCTCGCAGTCCTGTTCAGTGTTAGCGCTCCTCCACACGTGTGCTGGAGTAATGATTCCTGATTGACTCCTGCTGTCTACTAGAGGAATAGTCTGCTATGGCTTCTTGAATTTACAAAGGAATGCACTGACGTCTGCTGTATTCACGTTTTCAGGCGTTCCATGCACTTTGTTGTTAATATTTTTATATTCCATTCGGGTTCGATGTTACGGTTCGTAAGTTATGTAACCATGCATGCGGCCTCCTTTGCAGATATTATTGCGACTGGATATATAAGCCCTCCTGCCGTAAATGTAAATTACATCCTCGGCAGTGGGACGAGTTGCTTTTTGGAATTTATGCTGGCCCTTTTGTTGGCATGGTTTGTTTAGGTTCGACTTTGTGTGTGTGTTTGAAATATAATTTACATCTTGGAAAACTTAAAAATACATTATAAATGTTTCATACCGTGTTTTAAAATATTTACACGTGTAATCAAGATGTGATCAAATTGTGTCTAACATGTAGTTCAGTGAATGTCGTATGGTTTAAAATATTTATGAGCGTGCATACGAAATGTAGGGGCCATAGTTGTGTAGTAGTTAGCCAGCTCGCCTCACACCTAGGCTAACGAGGTTCGATTCCCGGTGGGGTCACTCCTGGAGTTTCGCATGTGGGAATCGTGGCGGACGATATCGTTGGTCTGCGAATTTTTTCGGGGATCTCCCGTTTTCCCGCCTCTTCATTCCAACGCTGCTTCATACTCATCTCGCTTCACGCACATCGGTTCTCAATACTTATGTAGATGTTTACAGCCGCCCAATTCTCTTCACTCTCTCACTCACTCTTTCACTCTGTCCTCTTTCGGTACAATAATTATCAGTTTGATTCTGAACACCGAGTCCGTACATCTATGGCTTCAGCCGCTAGAAGACAGATCTATAATTCCAATATTTCACGATGCTTTACCGAGAACACTACAGTTTTTTCCGGCAGCTTTATCACACACTTTTACTCCATTATCCGAACAATGGGACTAGTTTGTGGGTTACAAGGATGCGAATGGTTTGCTAAAACAAGGAATAAATTCTCGTTATTGAATTTCTCTGTGTGTAATCTGCTTGAATTAATGACGGTGTTGGGATATTTTAAGGGATAAAATACGTTTATTAATATCTTACCCATCTCAGTTCAATTTTGAACAGGCTGAATTGTATATAACGACTTCTAATGCGGTTTCCTATCTTCCCCCCCCCCCCCCCCCATTCTTCGTTTTTTATAGCAAACAAATTTCGTTATTGAATACTCAGTGCAATTATCTGCATATTTTCCTATTATCTGGTAATCTATTCATGTTAACCAGGTACACGGCTTTCCTCAGGATGCTTGTTTTGAATTTATAAAATAAAATAAATTTCAGTTTCCTTGTTTTTAATTATCTTTTAAATATTTAAAAAATATGCAATATTTTCCTCTCAATTTTGATTCTCATCCCTTATGAGCTAGCAGCAAAAATTTTACATAGTATCTGGTTTTTGCCACATATCTTGGTTGGGCATCTACTTGTGGAATGGAGTATGTGGGTTCTTCTCAGAGGGTTTTCGTATTTGTATTTTCAAGATATGATGGTTTTCTCTTCGCATTGATTACATTGCCCTAGAACCAATACGTTTATGACCTCCTTTTTTAATTTTCATTCATTCAGAATGATGAGCAGTTTCTTCTGTTAACCGGGAAATCCATATATTTATAGTATTGGGTGATCGGTGTTTCCAAATGCTGATTTGGAGCTTTGCATATGCAGTTGTTATAAAAAAAAATACGAGTCGTTCGAAAAATATTTCTTTATTGCAAACATTATTTATATCTGTTGTATATAAGATAGATGTGAAACAAGTGCAACAATGTCGGTAAACTAACAAAGATTATGTTGCAAATTTCATTAATGTGGCTGTCGTGCAGCAGTTGCAATGTCTAGGAAACTAGTCATATTCACAAATCAGGAAAAAGCCCAGTGTGTCCTCTGGTACCATGAGACTTCGTCACCAATAACAGTTCAAAGGAACTTTTAGACAATGTATAAAAAGATGCAAAGCGATGCCAGTAGTACGGTAAAGAGAGAGCTGGGACAGGAGCCAAGAGCCGGATCCAAGAGCCGGATCCAAGAGCCAGAGACAGGGCCATGGCCGCCATATTTGTAACCAGTACGCTGCCATTTTTCTAGGCCGTATGCCGCCATCCTGCTACTCAATTCGGTCGACTGCCTTCTCGATAGCCAGTATGTCGTTTTTTCATGCTCTTGCATTCTGAGTTTTTTTCCTAGTGTTCCCACGTTTTCTCTTTTGCATTCTTTCTTTCCTTTTTGCTTATTTCATTCTCTCTACTAATTTATTTTCTCTTTTCCTCTATCATTCCCTCCTTTCTCTCCTATTTGTTAATCATTTGTTAACATCGGCTCTCATTTAACTCTTACCTCCGTTCGACTTTCATCTTGGTTGTTGCCATTTGTCTCTCACTGTCGTTCGACGCCATCTTTGTTTACATTTACATGGAGGCTGCCATCTTGGTTTTTCATTTGTCATTTATCTCTCACATTTGTCTGAATCGTCATCTTTGTTTACATTAACATGGTTACCGCCATATTTGTTTACATTTACATAGAGGCCGCCATCTTGGTTTGTAATTTCTCATTTGTTTCCAAAATTAGTTATGACTTTTGCTACTAGGTAGCATGCCAGTCGTTCGATTAGTCGATATCGCATCTTTCGCATGCACTTCACTGATTACACACCTTTTCTCGACTGCCATATTGGTTCTGGAATTTGGTCGCTAGTGGTGCTGCTTTTTGGAACTCAAAATACAATCTAGAACGAGGGCGGGATCGAACTGCCGGATCTTGGCTCGCCAGATAAACGCCTCAGACTATTCGGCTATAGTGACATGTGCTGGGACGATAATTTATAAGAAATATAAGACTATAGCTAGGAGATGAATAAATGTCTTGCCTTTCATTAAAGACATAACATTTTTATTTCTTATATAATTCTTAAAATTTTTACTAACATATCAATAGGTTTTATGTATTAATTTTCATTACATAATTCTTATATATATGATATTTTTAATTTTATTTTTTAATTTTTTTATTATTTTGGTTTAATTTACATATATCATTTACATTTTTTTTAACTTATATACTTTTTTAAACTATTTTATTTATTAGATATAATTTTTTTAATTTTTTACATATTTGGTATTAATTTTTTTACTATATAATTTTAATGAATATAATTAAAATTTAATTTTGCTTTTTAAGATTTTTATTATTTAGGTTTAACTGACATATATATTATTTAGATTTAACTTGTAGGAGGGTGTTATCGTACACATCCACGATTCTCCTGCGCAATGCGATCGCCATGTGAATATGTTGGCCATTATTACTAGTTGTAGTACCGCCCACGTGCATTTTGCAATGATCGAAAGTTTATCACGTCTGCTTCACAGTCAGTGGAGTCAGAAACATTAGAATAAACATGTTTGCTATCGCTGCCTTCAGTATTTCTCAAATGAGGAGAAACTCGCAAAACATAATGATTTGTGCCAACAACACGATGCTGTGAGGTGTACTTTCCCGACTGAGGAAAACAAGTAGTTGATATCGAAGTATATTGACAATTAGCAAAGAATGGGTTGTATTGCGTACGGTGATACCGAAGATTATCTGAGACTCATGTCCACTATATTTCCACATAACGACAGTAGCAGCACCACAACAATCAACCAAGAAGTACCATACGCTGGTAGCATTCTGCTCGTGTGTTCTTATGATCCGTGTTTGACACAGTACCGCGAGTTTGTGAGTGAAGATTGAAAGTGCGTTGCAGGCATATACAGCAGAACCAATCCAATGAAGCTGTCGACTGTAGCCGAGGAAGCAAGGTTGGTTGGGCAAAAAACTTGTCACATCTCTCATAAAGAGTTCGGCACAGATTCTATGTTTGGCCATGGCCAAGTCAGAGGCCGCGCACGTAATCAATGCAATGTGTTTTTCAAACTGAAAAAGAATCAACTTGTTTCTGTATTCAATAATCCGAATAGTTATGATGCCTACTTTCTTATGAAGCCATTGGCTCCGAGACACATCACGCAAGCCGATGGAACCGTGGTTATTGAAAATCCAGGTGATATCAAGGTGATTGGAACAACCTTGGAAAAGTATAGATCCATTACCAAGCACATTCTACATGGAAGATGTTCGCACGGAGGTATGCGAACTGTGCAATTGCGTTTCATTGACTCTTTTAATTTTATGAGCGCATCTGTGGAAACATTGGCAAGAAATTTTATGCCTACGCAGATGAGTTTCAACCTCTCACACTTTTCAGATAACACCCAGTTTGGTTTGGAATGTCTGAACCGTACCTCACTGCCACCCAAGGACGGGTTTCATATTGTAATGAAAGGCGACGGCATTAACAATGCAGATTACGCTCATGCTCAATCCGCATGTAATGCGTTCCATTGCCAGAATTCAGTATTTACGTGTGGACCCTTATTAGTTGGCTGATATTTGTGATGATTTCAGAACTCTATGTTTGGCAGGATATGGTGTTGAGCCCGCCATGTACGTGGCAGCTCTTTCTCTCTCATGGGATGCTCTTTTGCTTAAAACACGTGAGCGGCTGGACCCTATCAAGCACCCAGGCATGTACCTTTTGTGGTAAGTGGGATCGGTGGTGTTATTGCCCAAGCTTCAAAGAGCCACCCGGAAGCCAACAACATTTACATGGACGAAAAATATAGAGGCATAACGCCAATGTGACAGAGAAGTACATTTGTTATTTCAACGTATATGGCTTGTAAAGTCACACCATGAAATACAAGCTGCCTGTTGGGAATTTTGAGTTTCGTACCACTTATAAATTAATATCCGAAATGTAGACATAAGAATTTGTATATTGCAAGATGCAGCCATAGATATTACGGCAGGATTTATATTCAGGTAACTGCTGTAGGAACACTTTTGAAATCCACTTTCGTAAAAACATGATTTCACTTAGTTTCTTAAGCCTATGCGCAATGTTGATATTAATACACTATGGCATGCGGGAAAAAACACCCCTCTCACTTCGTATTATTCAGTGAGATGTATAATATAAATATGGTGACATTTTCCTTGGTTACCGCAATTCTTGTTTAACTTCTTCAAGCATGAAAATATCGTACGAAACCTGTAGTGGTGTTTCTGTATATATTTCATCACATGAGTTACATAATTTGTTTCGGGTAATTTAAATAAAGTATAAAATCACGGGGCGATGATATTTTTATCGTTAACTAACAGTTGCATTCAAAGGAGACAAAGGTATATTTTATGCATTCGTAGTGTGTTGGGCAACTGCGAGAGAGGAGGGGCGGAGGTACGTAATGACTGCTGGGACAGACCCGTACACCTATTACCGCAGGGTAAACGAGAGTCCTTGCACGTGATGTGATCCGGGTCGTGATGCTGGTCCAGTAGCGGGTTCTGCCACTGGGATAAGCCCAGCCCTGTGGCGACCTACACGAGGGAACGACCCTGGCGAATGTCTTGCAGAGACATCAGTTCGCCATTAGCACCTGTAACACGGCCAGATCATCTTCCCTTCTTTCCCGCGCAACAGTGACACACCTGCCTATATGGCAGCGAGCTTCTGTCTTCCCCACGACGAACTTTCAAAGTGGCTGTACTGCGTCGGTCAACAGCATGTTCGTAGCACCAAGTACGTAACTGAAATCTCTGCAATTGTAGAAATATGCTCTTAAACCAAACATTTTATTAATTATTCATGATAATGGTTTTACCAGATAGTTGCATTTTCTGTCACTATTATTCTCATGCCTAAGATTCAAACGTCATCTTGTTAGAGGAAGGTAATTATAAGGATCAAACACATTGCGAGATATATGTGTTTATAGGCGCATATGCTCTTCAACTTTATCTTGTAGATTTAGAACAGTAGGCCTATACATATTGTTCGAAAAGATTACCAGATTATTCTTCTGTTATAAAATCTCCTCCGCTTTCTTTAGCAGATTTTAAATACAACTTTGTAAAAACATGCCTTGCGGTTTTACATAATGAGCTACTGAAACATCAACTTGGGTACCTCCAGTATGTTGTGCAGTTAATTAATAAGTATAATTTGTGTTTAATGATCATGTTAATATAAATATTAATACACGTTACCAGTCGTATCTGATGTAGGAACTAAGTATCGTTATAAATTAGCATAATATCCCTATCGATGTAATAAAGAATTCAGATATTTAAGGTCACGATTATATTATTTTGTATGAAGAGAAAAACAAGCTTTTTAACTTAGAAGAGATTCATAAGCACCAAGGTCAGTCGTAAACCAGCTGTTTTCATTCAAGTTTCGGCATAGTGTGACTACAAGAGAAACTTGACGAGTTTTGAACTATTTCATACCTGATGTGGTCGGAATTAGGATGATATGTTAATATATTGTCTTAGAAAGTGACCTATGATAATGGGATACTGGCGGAATTCAGTACAAACATCTAAAGTATATTCAGGAAATGTAAACTCGCTGTTAAGAAGAGCTGGATTCTGCCTAATAACGCTTAGTAAGCGTTCGCATAAACGGGGATATTTTATTACATTTCTTTAAATTTTCTTTGTTCCAGCCACATTTGGAAAACACTGAGCTTGTGCAGGGATTATTTGCGATTTCCAAAATCACTTAAAAACACTAAGCAAGGTCACCGCATGAATGCCAAATACAGTAGAAAAATAAAATAAATAAATTATTATACATGCACTTTTATAAATAACCTTGTCGATAGTTTAGTAGATTATTGGAGGTAAAATGCAAGTATGGATAATATTTAATTTATAAATATCTTCAGCCAGCGCAAATCCTGTTAGAATAATACAATTAATGACTGTAAATAACTGGAATTAACATACGTCAACTTCAATAATTAATATTATTTGGTGCTGCGAAATAATAACATAAAATTCCCTACCAAATTATATCAAAATAGCAACAGTTATTTTGAACGTAACATATAATATTGATGGAGTTAATATATAATATTTCATATTTCGCTAATTTTAAAGAACCATTTAAGTATTTCGAAGGTGCGCAACGATCTACGCACTTGATCCGATGTGAGTGTTGTATTGCGGGTGTACGCCTTGTGAGGACACTCCCGTAATACACCCAAGTGTGATTCAATTGAAGTATATAGAATGTGTCATTACAGACTAAACTCGTAAATTACCAACCTTAACAATATAATTATACTAGGTGAAACAACTCACAGAAAATCTTCCCGAGCCAACGCATGATATCAGATCAAGCAGAGGGTACGAAATGCTTTAGTTAACGCAGTAAGAATTCTTTGCTTATTTAATGGTTTACTTTCTGAAGGAAATATAGACTTATGAGATCACATTTATCTCTGTATATCTATGTTATGTGGTTGGGTCTGTAAGTAAGTTCCTTAAAAAAAATTTTTTAAGCAGAAAATCTAAATTCACCCAATCCGGTACATATAAAGTACTTGCACAGGACATCTATATTTTAAAGTTTTCGAACACAATGGGTGCGTATTTTAAAAACCAGAACCAATTTAAAATTAAGGGTGTTAGTAAAATCTCAGAAACCATTTAACTGCTATAACTTAAATGGTGTGCTTTGGCAGTGTGTAATATCAGTATTGAATTAAGTGAAGGATATTGTTTTTGGTCCTCTTTTTCGGAACATAGCACTACATAATAAATAAACCTTTAAATTATGTCTTCAAAGCTACTTAATTGATTCCCATTATAATTGGCATATAAGTAAACAGTATATTATGGCAGGCTCTGTAAACAAGCGAGATTTAAATTAAGGTATTATTTTCCAAAATGGCGGTCCTTTAAATATTTCAGAGAAGTTTGGTAAAACTACAATATTTTTCCACTAACTTCGACCAGACTAGGTTTGCCGTGAACACTGCATCAAATGAATACAAGCACCACATATGATGATATGTCCGCCATTTTGTAAGAGATATCAACATATAAAAAAAAAATTTATATAATCGCGAGAAGCAATCAGCCGATTCCTTCCCCCACGGCAGGCAACACAAAGTCGTGCTCTATGTTTTTAATAAAAAGGGCCTTCATTTTCTAATAGGCAATATTTGAAATGTTTTTACTTAGTTTATCATATCTTATAAACCGTGTAACCAATATGAACTTAAGTTTATACACTGTTAATATCTATTACAAAAACAATGTCTACACAAAATGTATGTCCGTCATTTCGTAAGATAGGTACACACGAAAAATTTTAGTTATTCCAATTGGGGGACAAACAACTAATTCCTACCAACATTGGCAAAATAATATATGCCATGACATCAGATATGTTTGAAACAGTTCAGACATATATTGTCAAAATGGTAGTCATACAAATATTTGATTTTCATATAATATGTCTACGAAACTGTGTTGCTGTTTCCAGCATAACTTTGTCTGCTGGCCTATCGGCTACAAAAATTAAACTTATCTAAACAGAATCTCATATGTTCACAATTTTTTTTTTCAGATAGAGCGAAAAGAGGAATAAATGAACTTTTATGCCATATCTCGAAAAAATAATACTCTAAATCTGCCAAATTTGGCCAACAAGTAATACTGTAGTACATCGTGTAAATTTATATGTTTAAAGTGAGAAATGCACTTATTTAAAAAATGGCAGGCATATGTGTATTTTATATTTTCATTCCATACATCTATGAAATCATGCCAGAAATTTTAAAATTACAGTGGCTTTCTTTACTGACAGTATTTATTATAACGATCAAATTTGTCTGCACAGAGCCTCTTTTATCCATCATTTGGTAAGATATTGACACGTTAATATTACATAGTTTTGCGTCATATCAAACTATTACCTCCATATTTTACAAACCTATAGTACTAAAGCAACCCATGTAATATGACATATTTTATTTTTAAATGGTGGTCAATTTAACCTTTTAGTCATATCCACGAACCCAGGTAACAAATTTCAACATAACTTAGTACACTGACAGTATATTTTACAATAATCAAATGTGCTTCCGCGCTATTTTTAGCCTGATTTCCAAAGAAAAGGAAGTGTTAAGAAATCACTTCCCTGCCTGTGTGTATTGATGTGTGCACGATCGTGTATATGTGTGTCTGTTCAAGTCTGGGTCCCCTATTTGAAATTTTTTAATGCTTTACCGAACGTGGTCCACATATGAAATTTAGGAGGAACAGTTAACATTTATATTTTTCGATCATGCAGGGAACTTAATTTGGAAATGGCAGTCAATTTAATATTTGGGGTGATATGTCATATCTCGGAAATTATACAACCAATTTAAAGCTAATTTTGCATGCTGCAGAGCATCAATTGGGCAATAAATTTTGAGAAAGATATTGTTATTCATCCATCATTAAAAAAAACATAAAATGAATAATAAACGATTTCATCTCAAAAACGAATAAACCATATCTCACTCGATTTCGCTGGTAAGTAGTACTATGGTACGCCAAGTAAACGTAAGTGATTGAAATTTGTTAGGTGCTTGTTTTAAAAATGGCGGCCATACACATTTCTTACGGATATATGTTATACCTAGCATACCATTTTAACAAGTTCGACCAAAATTTGTTTACTGAAAGTATATGATAAAAGAATCGTATATACCAACACACAACCAATTCTATACGTCATTTGGTAAGATATCGCCATTCGAATAAATAAAGTTTTTTGTCATATATCTCTACAAAACTTTCCTGTTCTAGACGAATTTTGCAAACAAATACAACTAAAGTAGATTATATTAAGTGAAATGTTTAAAGCGTGTCTGACACTTGCTTTTAAAATGGCGTTACTATAACCATTTAAGCTTATTATGCTATATCGTCGAAATTATGTAACCAATTCAAACGTTACTCTGCATGCTAGTACTAGATAACACTACAACCAACTGTATCTACACTGTTCATTTTTCTCCGCTATTTTCTATCATAGCACCATGTGACTAAATTAGTTATTATGTCGTATCTCAGTGAAACAATTGACCAATTACAATCAAATTTAGTAAACAAGTCGTAATGCGGTAAATGAATTAAAATTGTATGGTTTAAGAGTATGTCAGACACTTATTTTCAAAATGATGGCCAGGTAAATATTTGAGTTCAGTATATTTTATCAACGAAACAAATTCCATCTTAACTTTTTATGCTGGCAGAACCTATTACGACCATCAAACATATCTACGGAGGAAACTTAGTTCATTTTCGAGGAAACAAGTGGCGTGGATTACAAATCGCAATTATTGATTTTGTGCTAGAAATGGATATATATAATTAGTACTGTGTACTATATGATACATACATCTCTAATATTGTGTTACTAATTGAATGTGTTAATTAAAGTGTTATTTAGGTGTTCACTGTTTAGTCCTTTTCTTAAGAAATTGTGCTGTCGTCAATAGGAGACGCTACTTACTGACAAGATATTAGCAGCCCGGGATCATCTTTTATAAAATCAATATTCATAATATTAATATTTAACTTCAATGCTTGTAAAACATATTTTAAATACTATACAATCGTAATTTAAAATCGATTGTATTATCTTTTACTGCTTTATTTCTGTTGTATTATTTTATCTAAGGACTCATAAATGTTGTAATTTTTTAAGTAGCTAAGAGATTATTAATAATAAACCTTAAAAATTTTTTATGACAGCATTTTACTTGATAAATTTTGTTCAAAATCATCTAATAATCTATACGGTAATTTGGTGCCATATCAATTGAGGTTAATTTGAAATTATGCTTCGAATACGAAATTATTATATATGTCGTTACAAACGTTAAAAATTATTTGAAAAACTATATATAATGCAACTACAAGTAGGCTTATATTGTTTTATAGTTTTTAGAACAGTTATTAATAGTATAAAGTGTCGACAGAGGCCGAATAACATCTACACTGCAGAAGCAATTCCTACATTTACATAAATCTGATAGTAACTTACCTGAAAACTCTTATTAAAAATAATTACTAACAGACGCCGGTTTTTACAAAGACATGCGCACCAACACACAAACAAATATTTGAGGTTAAGGTAATTCGTGAGGCCTCTTGAATATCTTGCGTGTACTCCGAGAAGAAATGGAAATATGAAATGCATCTTTTAGAAGAGTATATTTTCTACAGAGTACATTCCAAAAACTAGTTCTCAACGAAGACATTGAGTGTTGTATGTAGGCTTCTGGCCGTCTTTTTACACACACTTGACGACCAAGTGTCGTTGTTGGGACGTAATTGTGAAAGTAAACGTTATTTACCACTGTTATCAGAATTTGTATATTTCTTCGTCTCTGGTGGTTAGCTGGCTCCTAGTTACTGTCATCGTACACTCCCTCATACATTTACCCTTCACTCGGTAAGGCGTTAGAACACAGATATGGTATGTTCCAAAATTTTCACAATCGCACCACAAGTAATGATTTATTTAAAAGAACAATAATGGGTGACTGCATTACATAATTGAAGCGCAATGTAGTTGGTATCAAATAAATGTGAATTGGTAAAATCAACTCAACGTTCTCGTAATACATCAGATCATTTCGACGACTAGGCTATGTCCAAATTAAAAAAATATACAATGGTGTACTTACATCCTTGCATACTTTACTTACCTTTGACACCGAACTTGATGAATATGGACAGCCAATATAGTTATCTTTGAAATTAATATTAGAGAGTTACGAGCTTTTAATGAATGTGCATTTCGGAAATAATTACTTGATTATTTGCGAAAGTTACTGGGTAAAATCCCGGTTTAAATACTAGTAGTACGATATAGCCGGTTCTGGCATAACGGCGCGGGGTGTAGTAGCTAGGCGCCGGGGGCAGCCATGTTTTGACGTATATTTTTATCACCCAAAATCGGCTAAGATACCTAGAACATCAGTGCCGACGTTACCTACTTCTTTAGCGCCAGCATCTCTACATCTTCAACAGGTCCATCTGAGTCTTTGCCTGAACCACTACACTGTCATCAGTGTCTCTTTTCTGATAAGTTATTTATCTTCGACCGCAATGTATGGTGACATGAGTGCTTTAATTATGCCAAGAATCCCTATTGTATGTCATATTTGTGTGGCACATGCGGTAAGAAGTTCAATCATAGCGGCAGTTTACTTACACATTGACGCACGTGTAAATGTGAAGAGCATTTCTCATCAGTTCCTCAGTTCCAGGTTTACTGCAAGCAGTTCTCTTGTGACACATTCTCGAGTTTTGTTTTTCAAGGTTATTTAAGGTCATTAGGTCAAAGCCAAGGTCATATGTATCCAATATTGTTTTAGTAGCAAGTTATGTACTAACCATGCCGACTTACTTGAATTTTGGTTTTCAAGGTCATTTGATATTATGGAGTCAGGGTCACTGGTTTCCGAGATTGTCAGGGTCAGTAACATAATATGCTTGCTGAGTTTTATGTATCATTCTAGTTTTTATTTTCAAATTTTTTTCAAGGTCATGAGGTCAAGGTAAAGGGGACCTGCATACAATGTGAAGACAGCAAAAGTAATTTTCTTGCCGACATTTGTGTGTTTTTCTCAAGTATTAATTTTCAAGGCCATTTAATACTATGGGGTAGAAGTCAAGGCCACTTGCATCAAATATGGTAGTAGTGATTAGTAATGTAATATGCTTGCTGAATTTTAAGAAGTTTTCTCGAGTTTTGTTTTCATGGTCATTCAAGGTCGTGGGTCAATCTTATAGTAACCTTTGTCGAATATGATCAAGGTCACAGGGTCAAGGTCAAGGTCACTTTGCATCCAATATGGTGGTAGTCAGTAATGTACGAACAGCAGTGGTGCGACACGAGGTTAGCGCCTGTACTTAGGCGACCCTGAAACCCGCAATCGCCTGTCACTGCAGTGACGCTTGTGTGTGGGACAGTGGAAACCCATTCGACCGCCAGGCAGCGCCAAGTGCCTAGTGGATCACTGCCGCGGATCAGTTCGCCTTCGTGTCATGCAACGTGTTTTCACGCACGTAAATACGGCTACGGACACCCGGAGTCGTTTGCCGAACTCAAACGTCTATTTAATCGCGCTAAATTGACTTTCCGAACATTTCGTGTCAAGAGTTTCTTGTTCTTATTCGCCCACAGATGCTGTGGTTTGAATTTCGATGGGTAGTTTCCGAAAATCTTGTTTGTTAGATACTACAAAGAAATTACAACAAATTAAGCAGGCAGACTTCTTAGCAGGAAATGTTTAAATTTCTGTTCCTATTATAATTATATATTAAGCTATTTAAAAAATGAATTACTTTTCTCCTTTAACTCCCTACCACGTATTTAATCTGACTAATACAGGACGGTTTATGAAATGGAAAATTTAGCGGTTTTTTTCTGAGACCGTGCTTAGGACACTATTATCTAAAATCTAGCAGGTTAAGGGTTAATTTGGATTTTATTAAATTTTTAGAAAAAAAAACGGGGTCATATGTACAAACATAATATATTTTTTACTGGGAAGGGGCCTTTGTTATATAATTATTTAAAAGTATAATTTGATGTATCATACAAGTTTTTTGCAATTTTATTAAATTGGTAAAGCCACGTATAATGTAAGTTAGGACCCCAAGAGAGCCTAACGGTCCGCGATTACATACCAAATGAGACTGCTGCGTCAAACTCGAGGATGACTTTATACATCCCTACTAAAATTTCAGTTCAGGTCCACTTTGCTCAACGAAATGCACAGTCCACCCTTATAATTGAGAAGCCATTCAATACAAGAGAGAAGGCAAGGCAGTTTCCTTTCCACGCCATTCCTAGAATCGAATTTTTCCTTCCGCACAGGATGCACAAAATATTATCTACTAAAATATGTTACACTTATTTTATGTGCAAGGAACATAATAAAATTCTTATTTATGAACAAATAATGTTAATGTACCATGAAAATGTTACAATTTATCTTGTAATAAGTAATTGCAAAATAAAACAGCAATTTTATTATAGAGAAATTAACGTACCGAAGAAAATGTTAAGTTTGCTTTAGTTAACTTTAAAATCAATTTTTGAGAAGTTTTTATAACCCAAGATTATGTTTATTAATATGATAGATACTTTAAGAATAAATTTAAAATTAAAGTGGTATCTGAAGCCCTAATATTTCGGGTTTTTTCTTTAATTGATATGTTTACATTAACTAGCTGTACGTATATATGTGGCTGATGTTCCATCGTATTATTTCCATAATAATTTTCATTTGTAGCTTAGTATCGTAAATACATAATTGTAATTGCTGTAACCATCGTAAGTGCTCCTGATTGTGTGCACGCTGCAGAAGGGTAAACAATTTGCAGTCTTGATGTTCACTTGTTATCTAGAGAACCTATCATTTCGTTTTATAATTCGGTATCAAAGTAGACGGCATACAAGTACATGTTAGTTTCATGTATGGCATAGGAGCTCCAATCATCTGACATGTCCTGGAGGCCTCACAACTGATAGTAAACATTCAGCGCACCATTAGCTTCAGTCCTTGTCGCTGGGTGGAACAGGATGCGCCAGGCAATGAACAAGTGACCTATGCTCGAGTGGGTAGAGGACTGTGGAGTCTTGCTCGGTGCCGTTATGTAATGTGTAATGGTAGGGTCTCTAGGTATCCTGTAACCATAGGGCAAACTTTTTCCAACTAACTGCGACACTATTATGGGATGATATTTCACTATACTCAATTTAAAATCCCACACAGCAATAATAACCAAATGGGAAGTGCATGTATACGACTGGAAGTTGCGAATGGGGAAAAATTACTACCTCTAAACCAGCTTGTCGTGATCACTACCTCATATGAACCAAAGGTTGTGGTAGCAGCTTTCGTAAACGTGCTCGAAAGTGGGGTCATAATCACTCGGGTAGGCTGGAATACTTACAATGTGGTCTTGAGATAATAGTGTAGTGGACTCAATCGTTTATGATTTCAGTAACCATGACTTCTGGGCTTGAGCATTTCCATATTTGCTCAAATTGAATGGTAGCATATGGATGCCGTCCAATTTAAGTGGGAGAATCGTGCTTAGAGAAATAAATCGTAATACTAGTTTAGCATCACTGTATTAAAATATATAATTACTCAATTGTTACATTATGAATTAAAATACATTTTAAATTATGTTCCAGAATTACATCCATTACTTAGGAGAAGCTTTACTTGAGTTTTTTTATTTACTATTTAGTTGCTATAGCTAAGTATTTATGGATTAGTTAACAAAGCCACGCACAAATATCTCTATCTAAGTCTGTAATGCAATGTGTGAAGTTAATGAATGCAGAGCTTCTTCATAACCTGAAATAGAATTCACAATTATTCTATTTGCCGCTGAAAAATTCATGATTAAACCCTTTGTTAAGTTAGTAATTAAACTGAGTATTATGAAATAAAAGGCTCAATTTACTACTTTGTATAATTTACAGAGAAATCTTATGTGAAATACAACATAGAATTTGTCCCTGAGATGTTAATAATGATTAAACACTTTTTAAAATTAGAAATAAAACTTCGGAAATACAGCAAGTAAAGAGTGTGACTTATGCGACGTCGCTACAATAGGACGGGGAAGTATTCTTGTATCGAAACATAGTAATTTATTATAAAATTTTAATTCATTTACTGTTACATAAATGAAATTTTACTTGTCAATTTACCCCTTTACTACTTTTCGGCACATAAGGAGATATTGAAACAAATTACATGCACAATATAGCCTTTACAACATATAAATACTGATTATTATATATTACTACTCGATCTTACATTTGTTTTATAAACTGTTTTTCTATCTTTTAGCTTGGTATATTTCATATTTTTTGAAGAATTTTTACATAACTATATCATTATTTTGTACTCATTATATGTTACTCATGTTATTGATCCTTACACTTAAGAATATATGCTTTTAATACTATATCAATTTTTGTCTATATTTCCGACAATTATTATAACCAGCATACTCTTTGTACATTTTATATTGACACTTATAACGTTTTTCTTCAGTATGTACTATTGTAACATATTACTTGTAACACTATGCATATACAATTCATTGAATGTTACTACCTAACACATTACACTGCCTATTTCATGAAATGTTTAGACTGAAATCATCATCTGCAACCACATCTATATTATAAAGTTAACGTATGCAAACTATGCCCTTGTATTATAGTGGTTTGCTAGATATTTGTTGTCGCTTGTATGTACAATTGACTGGAAATGTTAGAAAATTTAGTACTGTATGCTTTATGTCAACCACTTACACTATGCCGATTTATAAAATACAATAACAAACTACACAATATAACATAATGTATAATACAATATAGTTTTTTCATATTAACATTTATGTGATAATGTTTTATAATATTTAATTAGGCTGTGAAGCTGTTTTCTCTTTTATAATTTATGTGAACTCAAAGAGTTGAATTATTTCGTATTTTTTCTGCAACATTCATATTAATAATAACGATAAAACAATGAAAGGGTTTTGTATAACTTACTAATATATTACATTTTCATTTTTAGTAAAGCTCCCAAACAGCATTTTATTAATTTGTGTTGTAGTACGTTACCAAGCTATATTATTTGTAATACATTGCTGTGGTCCTATATTTCAGAGCTTAATTTTCCACACACGTTTATACTGCGTACATATATTAATGCAAAGAATACTTACTTTTATATAACTTTTACTTGGCAATTATAGTAATTGCCGATCAATGGACTTGGTAATAGTTATAATATTATTGATTATAAATTTATTTGTTAATAGTTTACGCGCTTGCATGCAATTGCTGTGTGCGGATGTTTGGTATTGTATTTGTCTTGGCCGGGGTGTATTTGCATGTAAAAGTAGTGTGGTAATTAATGGAACGTTACCTCATGTTGAAACCTTACGCCTACGCTTCACGTCTTCTGAGTCACTCACCTGCGCTTTATGTCACAACATGCAGCTGTTTGCCCGCCCCCTCCTGAAATCTCCGTGATGTATGACGTGGCGTCAGTACACATTGCATTGTCCTGCTCACATGCTGTGTGTGGATTGCTCTGAAGCACTTACAAAACTGATTAATGTCCTGAAGTAATAACATTGTATCACATATATACACTTACACCTTATTCTAAATAAGTATATTTTCTAACACGTAATATAGAATTATCAGTCGATGACGCAGTTCCTTTTCCTTATTTTTATGTGGCTTATTTGTGTTAATACAAGTGTACTGGCAAAATATTTACACTATAATTATTAATATTTATATTCATTTTAAAGTTGGTAATTAAATCTGCAGTAAATAAGCATTATTATTTACTGCCTGTGTGCTGTTTAAATACGGTGTGTGTTTCATTTATTTATTTTACAAAAATTATATTTTATTGTAATCAAATTACACTTAAATTTGCCATTCATAAATTAATACTCTTACAACATATATTCTCAAAGCCCTTTATAATACAACCTCTAAAGTCCTGGCTTTCGTTTTCTGTGAATTGTGTATTTATATTATGCTAATATTTACAAACACAACAAATAAAATACTGTTCACTTTTTCGTATTGTTTTAATTTTTCGCAACACTTTGTAACTCACTAATAATAAAGTACTGATGGCTCTTTCTAATTGTGCTTAAATTTTCACTACACTTGGTATCACATACAATATATAAGTGTATTCAGGAAATCTGAACTCAATGGATTTTAGCCTCAGGAGTTCGGATTAGTGAAGTGCTCTCGTGGTAAACTTGTTATTTACCTTAATAATGTACAGCTGTGTAGTATGCTAGACCCACAGCGCAAGTCCTTAGTTATGCATACTGTGTCGCATGGATTTTACCCACAGCACAAGTCCTTAGTTATGTACAGATGTGTAGCATGCTAGACCCACAGCACAAGTCCTTAGTTATGTAAATATGTGTAGCATGCTAGACCCACAGCACAAGTCCTTAGTTATGCATACTGTGTCGCATGGATTGGACCCACAGTACAATCCTTAGTTATGTAAATATGTGTAGCATGCTAGACCCACAGCACAAGTCCTTAGTTATGTAAATATGTGTAGCATGCTAGACCCACAGCACAAGTCCTTAGTTATGCATACTGTGTCGCATGGATTGGACCCACAGCACAAGTCCTTAGTTATGTACAGATGTGTAACATGCTAGACCCACAGCACAAGTCCTTAGTTATGCATACTGTGTCCCATGGATTGGACCCACAGCACAAGTCCTTAGTTATGTAAAGATGTGTAACATGCTAGACCCACAGCCCAAGTTTTACGCTTCTCTGCACTCATTCCTGCTGCCTGAAGACCACTTGATAGGACAGCAGAGAATATAGGCTCCCCAATATCTCTCTCATCTCTCATCTACCACTAGCTCCTACTTTCTGCAGACCCCTCAACAGGGCAGTGGAACACACAGGCTCTGAATTATCTCTCGTCTCTCGGGGCATAATCCAGACAGGCCCCAAAGTTCTGCACTCGTGTGCAAAACAACATAGTATGCGATCCTGGATGGGTGGCTAGACCACCAGAACCCCACAGTCCCCCGACACTGATGAGAATCAAATTGGTGTCCTCCTGGGTAAATTACCTAAAACACTTAATAAAAGTGGGTTACCTATAGATTCGCTCTACATAGGCGAAATGGTGTGTCAGTAGCACTAGTTCCCATGTTCTTGACCCCTTGACATTTAATTAAATTTGTCCATCTCTCATCGCTTCGTTCTATCCCGTTCGTTATTTGTAGAATACCAGCTTCATGTGTCTAATAAACCTCTTTAATCTCGGTGTAACATACAGCAGTAATGGGCATGTGCAGTGTTTATACAGGTGAGCGCGAATGCAAGCACACGTTTTGTTAGCTCGTGGCGCTCAGCCATGTGGAAGTGGTTGGCATGCATGTTTGGTAAAGGGGGGGAGGGTTTTTTTATTACTGCAAACTTCAACATGCAAGTCAGTCACATCGCCTCACCTTCTCGTACCTTGTAATGCAGCACTTTGCTGCCAGAAATATGTACACCTTTAAAGCTATGGAGCCCAGTACACCTTATGAATAATTAAATGTATAGACCCTCTTAATATTATTCTTGCACATATGTAACATAACAAAATTCCCCAGTCACAATACTGCTGTACAATCTACTACCATAAATGTAAAATTTGAGCTACTTTCATATCGTCATTTAACTTAGAGAAAAATTTAATACATAATTTAATTTAGCAAGGCATGACACTAACTTATACATACACGTAGAGTAAAAATTGCTTTTTAATTCACTCACTCGTTATTTTGCGCACACAGAGAGATTCATTTATTTAAATTGCATTAACAATATATTACAGACCGTAAAGATGATATATATATCTTTTCAAGAATAACTTCAAAATAATCACGTGATTATATTTATATTTACTTTGAACTATCTGATTCTATCTCCTTAAAACATTTGCATTATTTTTAATTCGTTTAACACATAAATTAATATCAAGAAATGCAACTCATATTAATTATATATGATTTAAAATTAGCTCAGTTTTTTTAGACACTTGTATTAGTTTATAAATTCCTGGAGATACTCAATGTGTCTTAAATAAAATTTTTTTTTTGTTATTTAACAATTTCGCCTAGCAAATTGTTCTGCTTTACGTTCCATTCTGGATTTACTTTTAAATACACAGATCAGTTGATTTAATATTTGAGACACCGCAAAAAATTTATTTTTGCACATATTTTTAGAGTGGGCGAGTGGGCTAGTTAATTTAATTTGGTGGGAGGTAATTATCTCAAGCATCAAATTACTATCACTTCAGTTAACACTGGCAAATTTTGGAATTTTTTATAATTTTTACTTGTGGGTTATGCAAAAGTTATTTAAGCCCTAACTGACACTAGTGTTATAATAAATTTGGCATCGAGTCCGCCAATGTTATGTTAACACTTTTAGGGCAGGTTTATTAATTGACTTGGCGTGCAAGATTTTGGGAAAGGTCAGGGCCTCTGCCAATGTATCTCTCCCAAATGGAGGTCGTCCAATTTAAGTGGGAGAAGCGTGCTCAGTGGAATATCTCCTAATACGAGTTAAATGTTACTCTGTTAAAATATGTAAATACTCAACCGTTACATTATAAATTACAATACATTTTATGTTATGTAACATAAATTACTGTAATTACTTCAGGGGAGCTGTACTTGTGTTATATGATTAACTATTTAGTTGCAATAGCTAAGCATTATGGATTAGTTAATAAAGCCACGCACAAATATCTCTATCTACAGTCAGTAAAGCACTGTGGGGAGCTATATAAGGTCTGTTGGAACGCCACAGTCGCCGAAGACATCCTCCATGTGACTACGGTGGTCGGAACACCCAATGTCGCCCCAACTTGACACGTCGGCGCCTCGCTCTAGTATAACCGCGCGCGCTTCTACGCCGGCGATAACATATTCTCGCGCCGTGTGTTTGACAATCATGTCGCCAGTTATTAAACGCCCCGCGGCTCGTGGCCTGATTACCGCCGCGGTGCCACCTCTCACGTTACAGTTCGTATTATATATTGCAAACCGTCCATACGATCTGCGATCCTACATTTTTCTTCGCGCTGTTTTTTCTGGTTTCACAAACACTGTATTGAATATCATCGAATATAATAATTACATTTTCGGCAGAAAAGTTTCGATGATCAACCTATTTATTACCTCACTGTACACAAAATGACATATATCGGTAACGGAACTCCATTCGAACCAGCAATAATAAAAAAAAATTACACACTTTTGAAATACAAATACCACATTAAATAATAGAATATTTACTGTATAAATCCACATATGAGCTACTTCATACCTTGTAGAATGCAAAATACAAATGTCTCATTAAATGTGCATTCATTAAATCCCACGAACATACATTGGAGCAATCGTAATTCTGTTAATTATCTCACATAACGATTAGGCCTGTTGTAAATGTATACATTTTAATTAAAATGCATTATATAAGTCACTGTGATAAAGGATCGATATGCATGTAACATTTCACAGTTGATATTATTGTATCTAATATTAATATATATATGACAAGTTATAATATTGTTAGGTACATGATAAACTGTGCTCTTACCATGGCATATTGGCTGACATGGTCCGTTGAATAGTGGTTAGTGATAGTACTCATCGTAATTGCAGTTTGACTTTGTTATATTTGTTATGTAACAGGATCGTTAGTACATTATTACAACATTCGTGCAATACTTAATGACTTTGTAAAGCTTTATTTACTTTGTAGCACTATTGATTATTTAGTTATTTCACATTTTGTTTTAGCAGAAGCTAATAGGGCGCATATACAAAGGTTTTAAATCCCTGAAAGCAAAGAGAAATATTTTTTATTTATTAATTAATTATGCTGATCTTATTAGAAATAACATTTTAATTGAAAATTATATAAAAATTGTAATAAGCTAATTTGTAGAATGTAAGGTGGTTTTATGGCATTTACGTGAATTCAAGGAATTTTTTCGTACACTTACGTGCATTTATATGATCCAAATTAAGTTAAGATAAATTCATTTTTTTTCACCTGTACGCAAGGACATATACAATAATTACAGTTAACATATAATAATAGCGCTTTCGAATTTCATGTTTATTTTTTACCTGCAATTCCCTACATGTACTTCCGTCATATGCCAGTATATAGATCGTCATGCGACACTTATATAAGTGTTTAGAAGTCAAAAGGATTTATTCAGTAAGGCCCATTCCCAATTCGCATGGTACTCTCTCGACCACTCTTGACGTTATAGAGAGAGACCTTTCTGCTCTCCCATTTAAAGAGAGATTGGGCGAGATAAAGACTGATCAATGATGTACATAATATACTTTCTCTTGCACACTCTGTGGTAGCCATATGTTTTTACGTTACATTAGAAATTTCAGGCGTATGGTTTTGTTAATTGTATTGTAAAGGTTCGTTATATTTTAAGCAATTGTGGTAATTGCAAAATGCATTATATAATTGTAATTAATATTCCAAATGTCAAATTAATGATTATGTTTATTTTAATGTTTGTAGTATATTTTTTACTTTACAGTAGAGAGTAAAATTTCGAGAGAAAAAAAAACGTATGTGTGCAATCGCATTTAGTTAATACTTAGAAAAACGTCGTTTATTTTATACGGAAAATTGAATCAATGACCATCAGGCATTAGGCAAATATTAATCACAATTTATTTTATTTTTCCGTCTCAGAGACAGTAGCGATGGCGCCCGAAGGCTCACAATTGGCGGACGTCTCACATCTCTCATAGTAGGCGAGAGTGTGAGAGAGTGAGTGTGAGAGTGGTGACAGAGAGAGAGAGAGGGGGGGAAAGAGAGAGAGAAGCATGCTTTATAAATGGGTCGCTGCATCAAATAACTAATATTTATTGCGGTCAACAATATCAATGTGTAAATTTGCGAATAATTAAATTGTTCTTTATTTAATATATGACCCAAATATTTATAACTTATCGGACACAAGTGTTCATTCTGATTTGCCTTGAACTGGCTATATGAACTAAATGAACTACAGAGTAATGTGCCAATGCAATTGCTTGGCTACAATTATAAATATAAAACACGTTACACATGGAGTATGTAATATTTATTATCGTTTAGCGTTCGAAATCGCCCCATCACAAAATCGTGTAGCCCGAACGGCATACCGTTTATAACTAGCTGTGCCAGCTATATAGTAGCCAAGTTTGTCACGGGTATTGGAATGTCTGTCCCAACGAGCATCTACTCATACTCATACTGTGTCGCTTGTTTTCAACTGCCAACTCTGCGTGAACGAAGGCGAGAATTGGAAACACAAACTTGTGCATGCGGACAATAATCCTCTCCCAAACCCTTTCCATCCTTTTGTTTTGTTTCTACTTAGTAGAATTTGTTTTGTTTGTTTACGTTGTAAGCATAGGCGTGTTTAACCTACTTGTGATATTAAATAAATCATGTTATATAATGCGTACACCTTATTTGTAGAGTTAAACCGTGGAAAATTATAGCAGTTAATTTTTATTTCATAAACACAACCAACAATACAATATGTGTTACTAAATAAACACGAGTGACAGTATACGCTACTTAATTGATTAGAACGAGAGAAGAAATGACAGTTGAATATTGTGATGGATTCATTTCCAAAAATAATATAGTTGTGTTGGTTGAGGAGGTAATTAGTAATGCCCCTCGTAAGGATGCCAAAATACATCTGTAGTGATGTGAAGGTGATATACCTTCTAGAATCAATTTATGTGTGCGTGTTAGGTGTGAATGACACATACATTTGATTGCACTTCAGTACATTAGGTTTACCTTATTCAGACAGTCTTGTCAACTATGGAATCTGAAAATATTCTCACAAGATGTACTCCACACTGACTAAATACTCTCAAATAAAAGACATAGGTAAAAGTAAACCTTTTAATAATACTGAATATTGATCGCAAATAATTGTCCATTATTTAAATGAACATATAGTAAATAAATTTCAAGAATATGGGAATTATGATTAACTTTGAGGTTATGTCAGATGTAATAAAATTTCTAGTGAAACTGCAAGTAGGATTACTGTAACCTATAAATTACTAACATCGTAACAATATACAAATTTATCATAATAAAGAAATTTATCAAAATGAAATAATTTAAAGCTGCTGGAAAAATAAATTAAAACGTAGTGTTTCTGAAGTAGTCCTTTACTAGGGCCTTTAATTCTGTGAAGAGTTTGGGGAGCTGGATTTTAACGTTAGGTAAATAATATTATCAATCCTCAAAATGAACTAAGTCTGAACTTTCTTATTATCTAATTTTTAAACTTGAAAAGGCTTTGATTAAAAATTTTTGATATTCACGAGTGAATTTCTCGGGTTTTGAAATAATGTTTGTGCCGGCGCTAATCTCATAGGCAGAGCTGGACCTCTTTATTTTAACTTACTAAACAGGTAAACAGTGAATATAAAATGTCCTGCAATAATAATGTCTTTAAAAAATAATCTCTGAAGAATGTAGAGGTCGCCTCAATTAGCGACTAAGTATGTTATAAACTTCAAAAGTTGTAGGTGTCACCTGTAGTATGGCCACTACTCGTAGCCTAAGCATGACGTCAAAGAAGATACTCGGAGTCTCTCCATAGCTGGAACCACTTAAATATCCTAGCTAAACGCAGAGAGTCTCAGCTCTCTTCTTAACGTCGCTGGCTCAACAAAATTAACTAAATTTCTGGGGATCAAAATACTTCTTTAACTTTACGAAGATTCTGGGGATTTTCGACTTGAAAATCGCAGCGAAATCTCTCGCCGCCGGGCCCTTTGAAGGTTCCTCCCCAAAGGCAATGACTTCCGGAAAATATCTCAACAGCTCGCCTCATAGAGAAACAACTTCCGGCAAAGGGAACAGAAATATAAGTGAAATATTGATTACATTCCATAATAATAAAAGAAATAATTACGTTTTAAGAATAAAGATAATATTTACTGAGTTATAAAATTTATATATATATATTAAAATTTACACCTTTAGGTTATCATATCTCCCATCTCAGAGTACACCTCAACAGAGTCTAGATTAAGAAAAATAAAAATGTTTTGGTGGTTCCAATGTAAATATTACGTGATTTTACTGAAGCAGCTACAAACCAAAGAGGGGTTCGAACACCTAATGTTCATAAAAATTATATGCAAATAAACGTGTGTTTAAGTCCAAAACATATACCTAACTGATGTACATATATGAAAAAGAAACTTACATGTTATTCTATGAAGCTTCACTACATATTTTAAACGAAATGGTTTTCTTGTTCTTTCAATGTATTGTCAATGAATATGACGCTAAATGTTGATTGTAGTCACCTGCGATATAGTTGGTTGTTATTACAAAGTACCTGTTTCTGATTTGTGTAAATAACCAATTATACTATGGAATAAAAAAAATGCAAAATGTGTAACACTACTTCATAGCATTTGTTTTGGAAATGCTTACCATGATGACAAAAAAAACGTAAACAATATGTTGCTGCTTTCAACAAACCACCATTCTTACCCAAATCTTAAAAGTTTTAAATAAAATTTCTAATATCACACTCGCCTGTAGACTAAGTGTGTTCATATACAGATAAGGTGGATGGCTGCACACATTTATGTTAAGTGGAACAGTGATTGAATCTGGAATCTTCCAAATGTGAAAGGCGTGACGTTGCAATATTAGCACAGTAGTTAGAGCACCCAATAGTCAGGCCGCAGCTTGTCAGGGGCTAGAGCAAAAAAATTGTGGGGCCGCAGTCGCTCAGTGGCGAGAGAACCCAATAGTGGAGCCGCAACTGGTCAGGAGCTAGAGCACCCAATAGTGGGGATGCATTAGCTCAGTGGGTAGAGAACATAATAGTGGGGCCGCAACTGGTCAGGAGCTAGAGCACCCAATAGTGGGGATGCATTAGCTCAGTGGGTAGAGATCCCAATAGTGGAGCCGCAACTGGTCAGGGGCTAGAGCACCCAATAGTGGGGAAGCATTAGCTCAGTGGGTAGAGAACCCAATAGTAGGGCAGCAACTGGTCAGGGGCTAGAGCACCCAATAGTGGGCCCGCATTAGCTCAGTGGGAAGAGAACCCAATAGTGGGGCCGCAACTGGTCAGGAGCTAGAGCACCCAATAGTGGGGATGCATTAGCTCAGTGGGTAGAGAACCCAATAGTGGAGCCGCAACTGGTCAGGGGCTAGAGGACCCAATAGTGGGGAAGCATTAGCTCAGTGGCTAGATAACCCAATAGTGGAGCCGCAACTGGTCAGGCGCTAGAGTACCCAATATTGGCGATACATTAGCTCAGTGGGTAGAGAACCCAATAGTGGGGCTGCAGAAACTTAGTTGTTAGAGAACCCAATATTGGGGCCGCAGTACCTCAGTGGTTAGCGAACCCAATAGTGGAGACGCAAATGGTCAGGCGCTAGAGTACCTAATAGTGGGGCCACAGTATCTCAGTGGCTAGAAACCCTAAAAGGGGGCCACAGTTGCTCAATGGCTAGAGAACCCAATAAAAATATGGCTAGATAAATTCATAGTACTATATATGATGCTAATATAAAACATGTGCGAAGTGATAGCAGGGTGTAATTTAACAACTCCATTAAACCTGAAAGAAAAAATATTATTATTTTTAATGTAAAACCTTACTAAATTATAGTGATCTTTATTTTAATAACATTCAAAAAATCATGCGAACGAAGTCGCACGGGTCGCCTGGGCCACGCGACTTCGTTCGTATTTATTCTTGTAAAGATATTAAAATTAATCCCACCACATGTTCAATATGGTTTTATTTTAAATATACTATTATTTCTTCTTTGAGGTTTAATGGAGATATAAAATTACAGTCTGTCAACGCTTCGCACATGTTTTATTTTAGCACGATATTTATAAATTTGAATTGATCTAGCCACTTTTTTAAATTGGGTTCTAGCCACTGAGCTTCTGTGGCCTCACTATTTGTTGCTCTAAACCTGACCAGCTGCGGCCCCACTATTGGGTGCTCTAGTCACTGGGCTACTGCGGCCTAACTATTGGGTTCTCTACCCATTGAGCTTCTGTGGCCCGTTTATTGGGTTATCTACCCACTGAGCTACTGCGGCCCCACTACTGGGTGCTCTAGTCACTGAGCTACTGCGGCTTCACTATTGGATTCTTTAGTACCTGACCAGCTGCGGCTCCACTATTGGGTTCCCCACCCTCCTAGCTACTGCGGCCCCAATATTGGGTGTTCTATCCACTGAGATACTGCGGCCCCAATATTGGGTTCTTTAGCCACTGAGCTACTGTGGCCCCAATATTGGGTGCTATAGCCACTGAGATACTGCGGCCCCACTATTGGGTTCTCTACTCACTGAGTTACTGAGATCCCACTGTCGGTTGCTCTAGCCCCTGGCCAGCTGCAGTCCCACCATATGGTGCTAATACCCACTGAGCTAGTGCAGCCCCACTATTGGGTCCTCTAGAACCTGACCAACTGCGGCCACACTATTGGGTTCGCTAACCACTGAGGTACTGCGGCCCCAATATTGGGTTCTCTAACAACTAAGTTTCTGTGGCCCAACTATTGGGTTCTCTATCCACTGAGCTAATGCAGCCCCACTATTGGGTGCTCTAGCTCCTGACCAGTTGCAGCCCCACTATTGGGTTCTCTACCCACTGAGCTAATGCATCCCCACTATTGGCTGCTCTAGCTCCTGACCAGTTGCGGCCCCACTATTGGGTTCTCTACCCACTGAGCTAATTCAGCCCCACTATTGGGTGCTCTAGCCCCTGAGGTACTGCGGCCCCAATATTGGGTTCTCTAACAACTAAGTTTCTGTGGCCCCACTATTAGGTTCTCTATCCACTGAGCTAATGCATCCCCACTATTGGGTGCTCTAGCTCCTGACCTGTTGCAGCCCCACTATTGGGTTCTCTACCCACTGAGCTAATGCTACCCCACTATTGGGTGCTGTAGCCCCTGACCAGTTGCGGCCCCACTATTGGGTTCTTTACCCACTGAGCTAATGCAGCCCCACTATTGGGTGCTCTAGCCCCTGACCAGTTGCGGCCCCACTATTGGGTTCTCTACCCACTGAGCTAATGCAGCCCCACTATTGGGTGCTCTAGCCCCTGACCAGTTGCGGCCCCACTATTGGGTTCCCTACCCACTGAGCTAATGCACCCCCACTATTGTGTGCTCTAGCTCCTGACCACTTGCGGCCCCACTATTGGGTTCTCTACCCACTGAGCTAATGCTTCCCCACTATTGGGTGCTCTAGCCCCTGACCAGTTGCGGCCCCACTATGGGGTTATCTATCCACTGAGCTAATGCAGCCCCACTATTGGGTGCTCTAGCCCCTGACCAGTTGCGGCCCCACAATTGGGTTCTCTACCCACTGAGCTAATGTAGCCCCACTATTGGGTGCTCTAGCCCCTGACCAGTCGCGGCCCCACTATTGGGTTCTCTACCCACTGAGCTAATGCAGCCCCAATATTGGATGCTCTAGCCCCTGAGCAGTTGCGGCCCCACTATTGGGTTCTTTACCCACTGAGCTAATGCATCCCCACTATTGGCTGCTCTAGCTCCTGACCAGTTGCGGCCCCACTATTGGGTTCTCTACCCACTGAGCTAATGCTTCCCCACTATTGGGTGCTCTAGCCCCTGACCAGTTGCGGCTCCACTATTGGGTTCTCTACCCACTGAGCTAATGCAGCCCCAATATTGGATGCTCTAGCCCCTGACCAGTTGCGGCCCCACTATTGGGTTCTTTACCCACTGAGCTAATGCATCCCCACTATTGGCTGCTCTAGCTCCTGACCAGTTGCGGCCCCACTATTGGGTTCTCTACCCACTGAGCTAATGCTTCCCCACTATTGGGTGCTCTAGCCCCTGACCAGTTGCGGCCCCACAATTGGGTTCTCTACCCACTGAGCTAATGCAGCCCCACTATTGGGTACTCTAGCCCCTGACCAGTCGCGGCCCCACTATTGGGTTCTCTACCCACTGAGCTAATGCAGCCCCAATATTGGATGCTCTAGCTCCTGACCAGTTGCGGCCCCACTATTGGGTTCTCTACCCACTGAGCTAATGCATCCCCACTATTGGGTGCTCTAGCTCCTGACCAGTTGCGGCCCCACTATTGGGTTCTCTACCCACTGAGCTAATGCTTCCCCACTATTGGGTGCTCTAGCCCCTGACCAGTTGCGGCTCCACTATTGGGTTCTCTACCCAGTGAGCTAATGCTTCCTCACTATTGGGTGCTCTAGCCCCTGACCAGTTGCGGCCCCACTATGGGGTTCTCTACCCACTGAGCTATTGCAGCCCCACTATTGGGTGCTCTAGCCCCTGAGGTACTGCGGCCCCAATATTGGGTTCTCTAACAACTAAGTTTCTGTGGCCCCACTATTGGGTTCTCTATCCACTGAGCTAATGCATCCCCACTATTGGGTGCTCTATCTCCTGACCAGTTGCAGCCCCACTATTGGGTTCTCTACCCACTGAGCTAATGCTACCCCAATATTGGGTGCTCTAGCCCCTGACCAGTTGCGGCCCCACTATTGGGTTCTTTACCCACTGAGCTAATGCAGCCCCACTATTGGGTGCTTTAGCCCCTGACCAGTTGCGGCCCCACTATTGGGTTCTCTACCCACTGAGCTAATGCTTCCCTACTATTGGGTGCTCTAGCCCCTGACCAGTTGCGGCCCCACTATGGGGTTCTCTACCCACTGAGCTAATGCAGCCCCACTATTTAGTGCTCTAGCCCCTGACCAGTTGCGGCCCCACTATTGGGGCCGCAACACACATCCATATATATATATATCCACTGGTTCACTGGGACCTCACTTTGAATATCTCTAGCCACTAGGCCACTACGGCAGTCATGAAGGAAAGGACAGCCCACTCACATAAAAGAAAGGATAAATGGTAAAAGAAAATTTTTAGCTATTCTTTTTTATTCAGTAATACTAAAAAAAGCTTAATCCAGTACCTATTTACATCCCTGATTATCTTTTTTTCCGGAACCGTTTGAGATATCTCGATGAAACAATGACTAATTTGGTCCTGGGGTTATTTTCTATATTCTATGTAAATTTGATGTTTATACGTTAAGTGCTTTTCGTGGGGGATTTGTTCGGACAGACAGACACGAAAAATATTAACATTCAATATATCTTAGTTATCAATTATACTATATGAAAAAATAATTAAAAGTGAAAAATTCGAAAATCACGGACAGACGCTTCTATTTTATTTAGTAGTATAGTTGAAATGCTTTCCTTGTACTTTGGATGTATTGTTAATGTATATAATACTGAATGTTGATTGTAATTATTTACGATATAGTTGGGTGTAATTACAAAGTTCGTTTTTCTTTATGGTTTGAATAACCGACTAGCAGGGAGAAAATGAAATGTAAAATGTGTAACACTGCTTCAAAGCATTAGTTGTGGAAATGCTTACCATGATTACAAAAAATAAATATTAACAATATTTTGCTGCTTACAACAAAGCAGCAGGCATACTCAAATCTTAAAAGTTTTAGATCAAATGTGTAGTTTTACGCTCGCCTGTACACCAAGTGAGGTAATTTACAGATAAGGTGCACGGCTGCATATAATTATGTTAAGTGGAATAGTGATTGAATGTGTAACCTTCCAAATGTGGAAGGCATTATGTATTATTAGTGAATATTAACATTTTACACACATGCCTTAGCAATTAATGACAGTACTCATACCAGAATATGAATATACATCATATGATTTTAATGTAGGCTTAATGAATACTTGCCAATTATTCTGAAATAACTTTGCGAAACTTTCACGCTTAACACAAATTAAAAAATAAAATTTAATTTTACAATTTTAAAACTGGCTGACTAAACTCACAGAAACGGACTTATCTTAATATGCTTTAAAGTCTTTTATTCCCCATAAATACGCTCTAAACTTGGATCAGTGAGAATTGTGCGAAATCAGTGAAAGTTGGAATTGAGCTCCTGATATTCATTGCCAGATTACTAATTAATATAGTGGTTGAATTTCACTGACTTTTTTGTTATTCCTCACTGAATGTCAAGAATGCCACTGCTATATGCCACTTGTTCTCAGTTAATTAGCTTGAAACGCCGGTCAGCTGTAGCTTATCAAATTACTTTAAATGAATTTTATTTTAGTGACTGATATCACTGATTCGGATTTAGAGTGTACGTAAATAACGAAGCGACAGGAGTTCTCAACATATTAATTCAATTTTGTGCATTTAAACTCAATATTACAACAATATTAATAGGAACAAAACATAGTCTGTTGATTTAATAGTACACGTTAACAAAAAACATAACAATTCTATTCACTTAAATTCCTTTGTGGCTCTAAATGACTACACATTTGTGCAATTTAAATATAGTGTTTGAAGTCAATTTCAACAATGTAAGTGATAAGAAACTCACTTTTATATAATGTTAAACCATTATAATAAGCTCAAATACAAACAATATAAATGGTACAAAACCATTACAGTCGGAACAACATCAAATCGTTTACTGTAATAATTCAACATTAAAGCATATACTTGCATATAGTTCGTTCATGGCTACTTCCACCTTTTTTAAAATCGTGAAAAAGTTCTACTTCCAAGATATTCCTCCAACTCGTGCAAACAAAGATTAATGGAATCTAGACAATTAGCCCAGAGGGACTGATTGGCACACCGCATTTGTGCATACTCAGTGTAATAACATTTTTAATAGGAGCTAATTCTTAATACGTATTAAACAAAATATAAAAGAAATTCCAATTTACCTAAAAAATAAGGCACTCTTATATAAACTTAATTATAAAACTACCCGTGATACTTGAAATATTTAGGAAACCAGCAAACTTGTCGTATATGAGTTGATTTTTCAAAGTTTTGATCCATAAAAGTGAAGAAACTTGAAATCGACTACTCACAAGGTTCTATACTAACAAGTGGTTTCCGTGCTAACTTTGTTTAAAGGATTCAAAAGTGTTATCAAAATGCAGTAGTAAGATACTCATTTTTATATAACAGAAAACATTATCATTTTAATTTAAATTGTAATTTCTGCTCGCATGTTTCATGTATTTCCCAAAATAAAATTAAAGTTCACTGATTTTGTGTACTGAAAGTTATCGACAGAAACAGTAATCCATTAGGTAAAGCAAATTTTATATTTAATTTGAATATGTTTGATAATTGAATGTTTTCGAGAAAAGATGGCAACGTGTCATATAATTTTATGGTAAAATAGAAAATCCCTTTTGTGAAATTTGATGTATTATGAAACGCTAAGTGTAATTTATCATTGCTCTGCGTTCAAAACATACGAATATCACTATTCTTCAGTTGCCCTCTAAGAACTACACTTATAAGCAAATAATACAATTTTGTAAATATATACAGACTTGAAAAGTATACAATTTTAATGTTTTCTAAAAAATTTTTGCGCGACGCTTTATTGCTATTTTAAGTCATCATTTTTTTCATCATTCTTCTTGTTATTTGAAAATCTGTTTACAAGGAAAAGTACTTTTTGCTAATTTATATGTTCATCAGCGTTTACACCTAAAAGATTTTTCACATCTGTCCTGGATATGATTTCATTAGTTCCTGTCAGTTCGGGTAGGCTACAGAGAATTTATGAGCTTAGACTGGTACAGCTTTTTGTTTGTACAGCAGTTGTTCATTTTTACCTGTTCGTAATTTTCTTAATTCCTTTTTTTACATGCCAAAATCTAGGAACTAATATCCCAATGACAATGGACCCAATCCCATCAACAAGACTCCATTGGATTCTGTACACGTAAAACCTTTTAAAAAGTTTAATTTGAAAATGTACCAGCAAAAATAATGACATATGTAGGCCTAAAACGAATCTCACAACATAGAATAAATAAAGGTAACAAATGAATATATGTAAACAAAAACTCCTGTACAACAATGACAGTGATATACAAAATAACAGTGCCACTGGACACTATTTAAATATTCATTTATTCAGTAAACGAAGAATGAAGTAATCAAATATTAATCTACATTCCTTGATCTTATAGAAGCCTGATTTTTTCAGTTGTTTAAAGATAAAATGCACTGAATTAGATTTGAATGCATAATAGTGAAAAGCTTTGTTTCACAGATATGAATTGTGTTTATTATAATAGCAGGAATGTAGTAGGATTTGGAGAAGTCTTTGACAAGGGGACGAGGGACCGAAATCGGTGTCAACTGGCCGCAATCTTGAATTTCCTTTTTTTTTTCTTTTTTCAGAATCTTCTTTCTTCCTTTAGAAATGTCCGTTTCTTATGTAAAAATTTACATTCTTTCGCTAAAAAATAAAATTTCATCACTCAAAAACCAGCGAGCATCCCAGAGCAGGAAAATAGGATTCATCACTCTGAGCGAGGTCAAGCGGACAGGGAAGAACCGCTTTCGAGGACAGAGCAGTGGTCGCTGTATTGGTTTTATGGGCATAGGGTATGCTTAATAGATACATAGGATCCTGGATCGGAGTCACACGTAACCATCAGATATCGTGGATCTGGGTGACCATGACTACGACCCCGTTACCTTGAACGAATTTTAACCCAAAAATTCCAAAATATAAAAAATAAAAAATAAAATATTTAAATGCAAGAAAAATCAAAACAATTCATTATTAAAATGATCAGTTATTATTTAACACCCGTGGCCTATAATCATTCTGCCAACTTGGTATTTTGTTTGTCATTTGTTAATACATTGCTGGAGGCCGCCATCATGGTTTTTGTCTGTCATTTGTTTATACTTTAATGGTAACTACCAACTTGGTTTTTATCTGTCATTTGTTTACATATTGTTGACTGCAGCAATTTGGATTTTTTGTTTGTCATTGGTTTATACATTGCAGGAAGCCACTATCTTGGTTTCTTTGTAGTTTGTCTCTCACCTGCGTTAACATCTTTGAATTCATATGTTTTCAACACCTAGGTGATGGTTGTGAATAAATAACCGATATAGCCACCAGGTGGCAGCAATATTTGATCTTTTTTTTATGGTCCTACATAGAGTGCACCACTCTATGTAGGATTCTACTTTCAACATACAATAAGCTATAATTTTTGTTTTCACTGCCAAGCGAGCTGATGGCACTAATATTTATGAACATAGAAAAATATGTTATTTCTCATTCCTATCTAAAAATTATTATTTTTTCAATCAATATTTACCTACATGTACGATGCAGGAATTTGACTTCATGAATAATTTGTTAAATATATATCATTTATTATAAAATTAAGGTTGTTAAATTTTAAAAATCGTTTTTATTTAACTAAATAACCATGCATTGAGTACAATGGCATTTTAAACAATATTTTAAAAGAAAAATTATTTTATTTCTGTCCGTTTTAAATTTTAATTATATTTTGGCAAATAAAGTGAACATGAAATAAAACTCTATATTTTTCACTGGGGTTTTTTATGCATCTCGCTATTCACAATCGTGATGTCCTTGTGCGAAAATGTCATGACTCCTATTACACCGACACACTGTGCAGGGTAGGTTATGTAAGTAACTACACATATGAGGTGAGGACATGTACCAAAGTCACAAGATACCTGTTGTCAGTACACCTGGTACCGAGGTAATGAATGGTGTAATGCACTTCACCTAAAGAGGTGTTTGCATGTCTACGTGAAATGTCATGACTCATATTACACCGACACACTGTGCAGGGTAGGTTATGTAAGTAACTACACATATGAGGTGAGGACATGTACCAAAGTCACAAGGTACCTGTTGTCAGTACACCTGGTACCGAGGTAATGAATGGTGTAATGCACTTCACCTAAAGAGGTGTTTGCATGTCTACGTGAAATATTGGTATGGCTGAACTGCTTTCCGCGCCAATGACACATATGACACACGACAGGGAATTATGGTACAATTAAAGTTCTCATGTTGCTGTACATTATGGCCGAAAGTAAATGTCTTACCACAAAAGTGACACTGTTAACGACGTAGGGGTTCAGGTAAAGACTCGGGTGGACCTGTTGTAGATGTAGCTGCTGAAGCTAAAGAAGTAGGTAGCATCGACAATGGCGTTCTAGGTACCTCAGTATAAAATTTCGATGATTTCATTGAAGATTACATGTGCGTTACACTGAAGAATTCGATGGTACAGTAGCATCTGTAGATGACCGTGCTGCACTGGTGGCAGTAGCTGAAGAAGTCCATGTTACAATGCCAATCTGAAACGATGGAACTGGAATGATGGAAGTAGATGCTGCTAGTGATGTAGCCATCACTAGCTGAAGATGTCGGTGGCGCTGGTGTATATGTATAAAAGGTATATACACGATTAAATATAGTATAATATATTTGTATTTACATGAGATAGAAATATACATAATTATGTACAGATTATTTATATGTATGTATGCAAGTTAGAAATATACATAATTATTATGAAATAAAAATTAAAAAATTGTATTTATTTTTACAGCTACACTTATATTGTAATATTTTATATATCATTAGTACCTGCATGTTTTCTTCTGGGTAAATGAGTAATTGAATTTTCTCAGAGTACTCCCATGCCATGAAGATGAATTGTGAATAAGAAGGCCTGCTTTTGACCTCAACGGTCATGGAGCAACGACCTCCATCATCGCTAACTGGTTGACGCCAATGCCGATTCTGCCATCGAGTTTTGTACATATATGGTCAAAATACTCGTTGGCATGAGAGAATGGCCTGTACGAAGAGTCCATTTCGTGTGATGAAGAATTACGATATTCATCCTATGCAGTTATTGCAAGGCGATACATTAAAAGAACATTCAAAGATCTGCAATGGGAAGCACGGTGGGGGCGTGCCGTGGTACTGCATAGGTCAGTACAAAGTCTAAGTTGTGCATCGACAAAAGATGAGGCATGGTGGGAGCCAACAGTAGATCTCGCCACTTTTAGTGCATAGTGCCAACACTGATTACCCAGGAAGTTGTTATATATACCGAGGGACCTGAATATATGTATTTTTATAGCAAGAATATTATGTAAAGTGTCCACCTTTCAGCTTTGGAGAAACACTATATAATTTAAATTTAAAAAAGGGGAATTTTTTTTTTTACTTGCGTCCTACATGCACCACACTTAGTACTTTTAGTATTCTTTTCTACCTTTGATTAATATGCAGATTTTAATAATTTTTCGTAATTTGATGTAGTGGTGACCTTTGCACTCCAACTCGAAGAGTCTCATAGCCTAGGCAAGTGAATAATGAGTAATATATTTGATGTAGTGGTGACCTTTGCACTCCACCTCGAAGAGTCTCATAGCCTAGGCAAGTGAATTATGAGTAATATATTTGATGTAGTGGTGACCTTTGCACTCCACCTCGAAGAGTCTCATAGCCTAGGCAAGTGAATGATGAGTAATATATTTGATGTAGTGGTGACCTTTGCACTCCACCTCGAAGAGTCTCATAGCCTAGGCAAGTGAATTATGAGTAATATATTTGATGTAGTGGTGACCTTTGCACTCCATCTCGAAGAGTCTCATAGCCTAGGCAAGTGAATAATGAGTAATATATTTGATGTAGTGGTGACCTTTGCACTCCACCTCGAAGAGTCTCATAGCCTAGGCAAGTTAATAATGAGTAATATATTTGATGTAGTGGTGACCTTTGCACTCCACCTCGAAGAGTCTCATAGCCTAGGCAAGTGAATTATGAGTAATATATTTGATGTAGTGGTGACCTTTGCACTCCATCTCGAAGAGTCTCATAGCCTAGGCAAGTGAATAATGAGTAATATATTTGATGTAGTGGTGACCTTTGCACTCCACCTCGAAGAGTCTCATAGCCTAGGCAAGTGAATAATAAGTAATATATTTGATGTAGTGGTGACCTTTGCACTCCACCTCGAAGAGTCTCATAGCCTAGGCAAGTGAATTATGAGTAATATATTTGATGTAGTGGTGACCTTTGCACTCCACCTCGAAGAGTCTCATAGCCTAGGCAAGTGAATAATGAGTAATATATTTGATGTAGTGGTGACCTTTGCACTCCACCTCGAAGAGTCTCATAGCCTAGGCAAGTGAATGATGAGTAATATATTTTATGCTGTATAACTTATATTAAATTGTAAATACCGTGTTTCTTCCCTATATGTAAACTATGAGCAACACATATGTTTCGCTTGATAGCTTCATATTTTGCATATTTGGCCTATCAAAGATTGGGCCATATGTATTGTAACAGTTTAGCTTAGCAGCACTAAATGTTGCAGAAGTGGCTACCCAAATCGTGGGGCGCGAGATTGTTTTAAACCGATATAAATCCTGGGAACCATATATGGTCTAAAAGAACTTGCATAGAGAAAGCTATCTGGGTTAATGAGATTTGAAATTTCTGAACCGCGACATAAGGTCACCGTATTTTTTTAGGGATGCTAAGAACATAGAGAATACGATGTCATCAATTTCCACAGATAACGCAATGGTGAATGCAGGTGGAATTGCAGGCGACCGTGGATAAGACTACTTCCGAATATGTAACTGATATAGAGAAAATTAACGAACAAGTACCCATTAATGCTGATTTTCCACCGACAGCCGCGATGTATTTAAAGTAAACAAAAATGGTTTTCCATTACATTCATATCTCTATGCAATATTCTCTATACTTTAATACAAAACTTTGCACTGGAAAAAATTAATTAAAAAATGAGGTTTTTAGGGTGAAAGGGAATTATTGCCTATTCTGATCTTGCTGAAATTCGAACTTGAACTCTATTTTACCCTGAGGACTCGCTCCGCATAATGTGAAGAACTTCAGTTTAGTTTCAAGGTACTTAGAGATATTAAAGACGGGCAGACAGACAGATAGACAATTAGCGGAGGTATTATATGAAATGAAAGATAAGCTGTTACAGGAAATGACAATACGCCAGCAACAGCAGGCCCAATGAATGGAACGAATACTAGAAAATCAGCGTGAATGTATGGAAAATAACTTTAACACAAAGTTCAATCAACTAACTCAGGCAATGTCCACACTATTATCCCTGGAGCAGCGGGAAGTACAAATGTAGATAAGTAGTTGGAACAGACTTCCAAGGTTTTACGAGAGTAAATTTCCCACATGCGTACCGAACTAGAGACTGTATCGGAAAGGTTTTAGCAGCGATTTGCCGCGGTCGAACGCAATACCAACGACATGAAGGAAATAGTGTCTGTGCAACGGGAAGCCTTTGAACACTAGGTAGAGCACAAGCTGGACAATGAGAGACCCACTACGGAAGCTAAATTAAACCAAGTTGGTGGGAAAGGAAAGTTAGTAGCCGACAAGCTAAACTATGTCATTAGGTCTCTAGGGGAATTACGGCTCAGCAATCCGAGCCCCGTGTATCAAACTAACTGCATTAACACTTCATTAATTACAAGTTCGCCCGACAAACACTAATCCGTTCACGCTAGTTAAAAACCCCACACAGGTAATTTGTTCTGCAAGTTTGTTATTGCACCACCTTAGTACACTATGGGCGGACCAGATGCCTTCGTTCGAAGGGAAGACGGAAGAGAACTCCGTTAATTTTCTAAATAAGCTAAATGAATACTCGAATTTATTCAGTTTAAATTATGCGTACAAGTTGCACAGCATTGGCCTGTGCCTTAAATTAACAGCATATTTTTTGTAGGGGTTCAATAAGGCAACCATCCATTCCTATCACGAATTTAAGTGCAAATTTCTGGCTAACTTTTGGAAAAGAAAAAAGTATTGGGGAACTTACGTGCCCAGTTTCACACAGAAAGGCCTCTGCTTCTCTTCTATGTTAATCTTCATGAATTGTATACTCCCAGTACTAGTAGTATTAACGTGAATTTAAGCTTTTTTTCCCCTTAATTGTGTTACTGTAAACAAATATTTGTTTAATTTGAGAGTCTTTTTATTTTTCCTTTCTTGTAGGTCTGTAATCCTGTTCAATCCTCTGTGTAATTCTAGTGTATTTGTAAATTTGAATAATGTTTATGTCAGGTTACTTCACACATTACACGAAATCTGTTGACTATGTGGGAGCAACGAGCTGTGTAAAGATAAATCTCAAATCATAACAAAATATCCGTAATAGCACCTGTCCTAGGGTCGATGGCTCCTTACACATTAACAATAATAAATATACATCTTCAATATTTCTAAAGTGTTATTTTACACTTTCTTCAGTAATGTGTTCAATCTTAGACGGTCCAGTAGTAAATAACACATCAATAATTACAATTAATACATTTATATGCTAAAAGACAGCCTTATATGGTCGACACGGTACTAGCAACGAATAAAAACTGTGAAGTAAGTAAATCTTTAGCTTTTTTGTTGTGCAATTACAGACTTTCTATTTATTAATTTTTCTTTAATGATAGGTACCTGTGTACTGTAAAAATACACCATGGAAGATGTTGAACAAAACTGACATAAATCATTACTTTAATGCCTGTCTACACTTCGGCTATCCCAACCTGTGTCTTAGGACAAGGATGTGCTGATTGGCGCACGTGACCCTCTGACGTCATAGCGCTATCCCAAACTGCCATATCCCAAGTCAACATGTGTCCCAAGTACACACGTGTCCCAATTTGAAGCAATCGGAAAATTGAACTTTTGTCCGAAGTTGTGTCCTAAAATATTATAAAAAAAGAAGAAGACTTCTGATACTCTCGCGCGTATTTGTGAAATGTTTACGTTACTAATGTAAAAATATATGTGCAACGTGGACCTTCTCAAAATGAATATGGTGGAATGATAATAAATAATTACGGATGTCTTCGTTCGGTCTGAACAATTTTATTTGAATTCTGAGACTTTTAAAACGTTAGCTAAAAAATTACTTTTAAATTTCAGTTGGAGAACTTATTTAAAATAAAACCGTTACGGCGTTTGTTATAAATATATATTCATGTCAACCATTTCGATATCTATACTAAACACTAATACACAATATTTAAATATCACTACCCAGAAAACAAATAGTATGCCGATTCTAGTGCTATCTAATGTCAGATTCTGGAAGCTCATTTCGGACAAAGCATTGTAGGCCATATTCGGACCGCGTCAATATGACGTCACTTGACGCCGAGTTTCGGACACGTCCTCATACACAGGACCGGCCAAATGTAGACACGACCTAATACAAATATACTGTCAATATTTTCATTGTCCTTCACTTACCGGAATAAACATAATATTTTTACTTTGATGCTTCACTTAGAATATTCTGAATATTTTCGACACAAGCTTGTCTTCATGATTGTGGTGGACATCGAGATCTGAAGATAACTTCAGATGGTGTTTCAAAATTTGTTTCTTCAGGGTGACAGTGTTACCTTGAAATTGCAAGGTCATATTTTGATACTGATGAAATTGCGATGGTTATAAAATGATCGTGTATATAATCTGTACATTGGTCTGTTTATCATATCGCCAGGAGAGATCTTTCCAGAAATATGACTCAATGGCTTTATTTTGTTGTAATGCATATCTCTGGTGCTGGGAAATAAATAATAAGAAATGGGTAAGCCGTACAGGAGGCTGTAAATAATGAGTAAAAGAAAGGGGCGCGAACGATTATTGTAGTGAAACTATTTTATAAGAGAACGGAAAGTTTTGGCGACTGCAGCAGTAATGTATTGGTGCTAAGTAAGGGTTCTACTGAGGGGAAAATGGGATGTTTGATCAAAAATTTTTAGGACACTATGTGCTACATGAAACATATATTTGCAAGAGGGTGAGGAGAATATTTACTGAATAAATTGTCTCTTTTGCGAGAGGATTTGGTTAGCAAGAAGACGAACAGGCGAAGTACAATTTAAGTTTTTAGACTTTGAGAATTCTAATTTTGTTAATAGCCAGGACTATATTATCAATGTATACGGAATTAATTGCGTCGGGTGACGGCATATATAAGTACACATAATAGGGTGTGAATAACGGTCCTGCATTTAGGTATGCTAGTTAAAGCAGGGCTGATTCTTGAAATTTTTTTTAAATAAAGACAAAATATATAATATAATATAAAATTATTTGAATTAATATTCTTAATAACGGCAATGCGTTAGGGAATATATTAAAGAAAATTCTCACATGCCTCTAATTACATCTGAAAATTCTTGCGCTGAATGTGTTAAGAAGAAAAGGAACTGTAACTCGGCTATATTTGAATTATTAAGAAATAATGTGATAATTCCACTGAACAAAGGTACATAGCGGCGTAATGTTGATTGAAATAATACACGCGTATTTCAGTATGTAGTATGTAGACTCTGTTACCGTGTAAAGAACGTGTCTGAGGCACTCATGACATTTCTACACTTTCATAGGCTTTTACAAAGTAATGTTCCTCCACCAATTGAGCCGAAAAATTTATACTTTTTTACAATTTACATCTTACTGAACAAAATGATAAGATTTAGGAGACATGAAAGGTATAGAAATGTCTTATTTGACACCTTGTCATATGTGCGTAGTGATGTGTTACACTGACTGAGGTTGGTAGGGTCACACATTCAGCGGTCAGTATTGAGTTTTGCGAGGAAGGATCGGTGGTAAAATTGACACTATAACTACGTTACAGCCCGGAGATGGGATGATGTCGTTTTACGGCGGCCCTTTCCCTCTCTTAATCTTGGTCTATATTTCGTCTTGCCCTCGGGTCCAACGAGAAACGCAGAGGGCCCGCCCCTAATAGGCAGCGCGGTGGAGCGGGGAAAAGGCCATCATCAAATATCGCTCGTAAACGGGATCAGTGGCGCAGCTGAAACATTTAATGGACCGGATGAGACAAAAGGCTCTCTGCACTTACCTCAAGAAAAACTGGCCCCGAAGCTTGGCGGTCTTCAAATGTAATATTTTTGATATAATAATAACTTTATTAAGTGCTCGTCATTTTGTTTACATTAATTTTTTATTGTTTTATTGAGGATTACTTAAGTTTTAGTTAAATAAAAATTATTAAAAAATAATATTTAAAATTTGTGTAAAATCATGGTTACTATTACATTAAATTAATATATTTTCATTGTACCTGTAACAGGTACTAAAGTTTATAAACTATTCCCAAAGATATTTTGCGCGAGAGATGCATTAACCAGGACATTATGTAGATACCTTACGTCACATTTGTTTGTGATTCTAATTTTTTATATGGTTGTAGTGTATTTTAAATATCATAGGACCTCATTAAAATATATATTCTTCACTATTGTCACCTTCTTCGAGCCATGGGAATATGTTCCTTGTAATATTGCAGTTTGCTAAGATGTATTTGTAAAAAAAATAGTTTATTATTCTTAATATGGCAATTTACAATAAAATAACAAAGGTGTAGTGATATAGTGAAGTGGGCATTTGGTACTGTTGCCTGTAAAAATGCCCTTGAACTTACAAGAAACCCTTAGGAATATGTTTAAATCGTTTTTACTTTCCAGGTAGGGCTATACGAAAAATGATCGAAAAAAATATTTTATCACTTTATTTCTCTCTCTCTCTCTCTCTCTCTCTCTCTCTCTCTCTCTCTATACTCCCATTACATATATATATATAAAATTGCCATACAGCAATTGTTTTGGTTGTTCAGACACACCCCTCTAATATCTGGATGGATTTAATGCAATTTTCACTGCAAGGCAGATCTGAAAAAATAAAATAAACACGCACGATTTTTATTGGACACAACTTACTATTTTGATTGAACAATTATCTCCTTAAGTCAAAGTTTGTAATTTTATATGTAAGAATATCTCTTTTGCAAGTTTCCACTGTCCAGCGCATATGGACAACAATTGACAGGGATGCTCTTCAGCAACGAAATTAAGAGATTGTGTAGAATCAAATTAGCTTTGGCTCCCTTTTTAAATCCGTAACGCAAAAAATTTCTTCGTGTGTCTCCCATACCAATATTTAATCTGCTCAGTTCAATAATCCATTAATAGTTATACTTTAAGGTGATATACAGTCTGAGTTGGTCCTGTTATCAGTTGTTTGTGCTATGTGGAACATTTTCATGTATATTTAAAAATTACGTAGTCTCCAGCCACTACAAACTTGTTTATAATGTTGCACTCACAATAATAAGAACGAAATATTATGTCGGATTTAAAAAAATGGAAGTTAAATGGGTATGTTGCCAAGCCCTCCCTTTAAAATTATTAATGATATTCACAACCATGAGTTAAAAGCAGAATGATGAAAATAGGAAATTCATATGATTAATGAAACGTAGACATTAATCAAATTAATTTTATATAACTTACAAAGCAGGTTGCATCTACATCACTAGAACCGTGCAATAATTTGAAAAGGGTGTGAGAATAAAACGTTTAAGTACTTAATGGTATAAATTCATTGCTAATGTAAAGAACTTATTTTTTGCCGTATTTAAAGGTAAAACACACGTAACTTTTAGTATTTGTAATACCAGAAATAGTTTTGAGTAAGAAACACAAAATCAGGGGGATTGTGGTGTATTTATTCGAAATGCGTATAACTTAAATATTCGATGTCAATACGTTGTGAGTCAAAAATTAATATGCGAAGGAAGTTGTATTGTTTGAGGAGGTAATTAGTAACGCCCCTCGTAAGGGTGCCAAAATATGTGTATTTTTGTGAAGGGATTCTATGGTGATGAGATGCTAATTATATATACGTGTTAAGTATGAAGATCACATATATGTAATTGAACTACAGAATTTCAGTTTTACCTTATTCAGGCAGTCTTGTCAACTCTGGAACTCTGAAATATTTTCACAAGATACCCTCATGCACAAGCCACTGAATATATTCTATAACATGAATGACCTAGGTAAAATAAAACCCTTTAATAATACTGAAACTTCATCAGAAAGAAATTATTCACAGTTTAAATGAACTTACTGGAAATAAACTTTAAAAGTATTTGAATGATGGAAAACCTTTAAGGTTATGTCAGATGTAATAAAACTATTACTATTGAAACTGCAGGTAGGGTTACTATAACCTACAATATCCCACCATCCTCACAATATGCAATAAAACTATTACTATTGAAACTGCAGGTAGGGTTACTATAACCTACAATATACCACCATCCTCACAATATGCAATAAAACTATTACTATTGAAACTGCAGGTAGGGTTACTATAACCTACAATATACCACCATCCTCACAATATGCAATAAAACTATTACTATTGAAACTGCAGGTAGGGTTACTATTACCTACAATATACCACCATCCTCACAATATGCAAATTATTTTTAAAAAATTAATTAAACCCAAATACTTTAGAGCTGCTGGAAATATTATTACAACATAGCATTAGTGTAGTAGTTTTATACTAGGACCTTTAATCCTGTGAAGAGTTAATCGAGCCCTGTTTTAGCTTTAAGTAAATCAGTTTCTACGCCTTAAAATTAACTAAAGTCTGGATTTCCTTATTTAAAACTCTTTAAACTTGAAAAGATGCTCATTAATAATTAAAATGTTCTGTACTTATAATCTCGTATTTTTCAAATAGTGTTTGTGCCGGCGCTAAGATCACAGGTAGAGTTGGACCTCTGGTTTTTACCTTAACAAACATAGTAACTATGAAAATAAACTTTTCTGCGATAATAACATTCTTAAAATAGAATTTCTGAAGAATGTAGAGGTCGTCTTAATTAGCGGCTAGTAATGTCTCAAATGTAGGTGTCATCTGTAGATAGGCCATACTCAAAGCCTCTGCATAGCGTCGTAGTCGATACTCGGCGACTCTTCTTAGCTGGAACCACTAAAATATCGTATCTAAATATACAGAGTCTCAGCCCTCTTTCTTAACGTGGCTGTCTCAGCAAAATTAACTGAAATTCGGGGGTTAAAACACTCCTCTAACTTTACGAAGATGCTGAGGTTTTTCGACTTGAAAATCCCAGCGAAATTTCTCACCGCTGGATCCTTTGAAGGTCCCTCCCCAGAAGTAATAACGTCCTGCAACTGTCACAAAATCTCGCCTGATAGGAGACAAACTACTTGAGGTAAAAGATAAATAAATCTAAATAAAATATTTATCACATTTCAAAATAATAAAAGAATTAAATATTTGTACTAAAAAAATAATAATTACAGAGATATAAATATTAACATATAAATTAAATTTTACACATTAAGATTATTAAATCTCATATCTCAAAATGTGTTTCAATATATCCTAAGATAAGAATAATAAAAATGGATTGGGGGTTTCAAATGTAAATATTACTTGATTTTACTGAAACTGTTATAAACCAAGGAGGAGTTCATCAAAATTATCTGCAACGAAACGTGTGTCCATCTCATTATCTGAAAATGAAACATAATTACATGATCTACTTGAACCTTCACAGAATATGCCGCTCCTGGCAATTTTAATATTCATACTTTTGTGTTAACACAACTGAATAATTTATTATTGTCAGTAGGGGCTAGACACAAAGAATCGTAATTAGGTTGAAAGTGGAAATTCTTAGTGAAACATATACATTAGTGAAAGAAAAGAAAAATACACCATCATTACCTACAACCTGTCAACAATTCAAAACAAATTTTCTTCTTCCTGTACAGAACAAAAAATTTTCATACACTTTAAAAAATAACAAGCAATTGCAAATATTGAAATAAATAATTACAATTCACATTTTCAAAAAATTACATAATTTAACAGAAAAGAAACCATTTAATAATCATAGTAAGGGAAATATGTTATACAGTGTTTATTTCCTCTTTCCCTTTCTTTTTAACTTTTGTTGTTGGTACTGGCGTACTTTTTGTTGTTGGTACTGGCGTACTTATGTTGTTAGTACTGGCGTACTTTTGTTGTTGGTACTGGCGTACTTTTATTGTTAGTACTGGCGTACTTTTGTTGTTGGTACTGGCGTACTTTTTGTTGTTGGTACTGACGTACTTTTGTTGTTGGTACTGACGTACTTATGTTGTTGGTACTGACGTACTTTTGTTGTTGGTACTGACGTACTTATGTTGTTGGTACTGACGTACTTTTGTTGTTGGTGCTGGCGTACTTATGTTGTTGGTACTGACGTACTTTTGTTGTTGGTACTGACGTACTTTTGTTGTTGGTACTGATGTACTTTTGAAACCTGAAGAAACCCCGCACTGGTAGGCTCGGATGTCAAGTCACATGACACTGTGCATTATCTGCATCTGCTATACAGCGATGGTGGCGGTCATCAACTGCCCTCTTCAGTTCTTCGTGAAACACTTCTGTAATTGGGCGCGTGCAGTAGCGTCTCCGTCGAAAACGTAATTGAAAATGTATTTAAACGTTCATTACGGCTCTTTCAAGATTGCTTAACTGAAACACACGCATGGAGATCCGGATTACGTGAAAAATTTTTACGATCTACGGACCACTGGTACATTTAATCTCTGATCACAATTCAACAACATCACTGAAGAACATAAATGACCATGTTAATTTTCTGTAGTTCTTAACGTCATTATCCACGCGTACCTTGAAAACACTGATACTCACTTTCAAAATTTTTGCTGTAATATTTTTCATTCATTGTTAAAATTCATTCTCGTATCACAACTTTGCTCACACCAGATAACTGTTTATCATGGGCTCGTGTTAGTGAATGATTATCAATTTATAATTATCTCGATAAAAGGTTTATCTGAGTCATGATCATTTCACATAATGTTTATTTTGTTCATGCTTTCCATTCACATACTCTTAGCAGCAAAAATTAATAATCATAAAATATTAACATTAAAAACTGTCACAAAAAATGTATAATTGAATGGTAGTACCTATCTACCTATCATCAACATTTGACATAACTCAACAACCAAATGAATAAGTCAAACATAAATCGGGTTTACTAGATAAAATAAATCATAACATTAAACTGTGTTTACAATGTTGTTCCAGCCTTCTGCATTACTTATTATCTTCTCCCCTCGGTTGTCGACTAAACAATAGCTATAGGAAAAATTGTGAATGTCTTTAGATAAACCTCGAAATCCCTAGTCAACAAGTCATACCCGAGATGACACTACACTCTACAACATTTATATACAATATTATCACGAGGAAAATTCAATCATACATTACACTATACAAAATACATAGTGAATAATTTAATAAAATAATCATGTGAAATCAAAGGGAAAATCAATAAAAAAATTCGATGAGTGATAAATTATTTCTTCTCGTCTATTGAAGAAAATACACTCAAAAAAATAAGTCCCTTGTTCTCATTGAAAATTAATAATATCGTAATAACCCTTTTCCAGGTAAGTCACAGCAGGTGAGTGACAATGAAATGCTGTACTCTTTGTCAGTAGGATATAGGGTGTGCATATTTCTATACACAGTTAGCCTTTTAAAACTGATTTACGCTTCTGGAGGATAATGATAATTAACTTAACATTCATAACTTTTCTCTATTGCTTTCGATTCAGCTCGAATTGTTGCGTGTGGTATCTTCAGCTCCCTTGATGCACGGCATCAAGGGAGCTGAAGAACACGGATTGTTTCGACTTTGTCCTCAGTAACCCTAGCTCCTCGTCCTGGTGGAGGGAGTTTTGCCACACTGCAAGTTTGCATGGATCTCTCCTACCACTGTTTAATGTCTCGTCGTGACGATGCTTCACGCCTTCCATACACCCTCCTAAAATTTCGCTGGACCTTCGTCGGTGATTTTGTCTCTGTGTACCACTCCACACAACGAGCTTTCTCGCACATGGTAGTCATTTTGTTGAACTATGCGCTTCTACAATCAACTTTCACCATGCAAATCACCAACTCCTGGCCTCAAGAATTTGCAACAAAAGGCAAAACACAAATATTATAAGAGGTTTCCGATATACATCCATTTACTTTTGTGAAATTTCTATGTGTACATACTGTACAAAGTCATTATAGGAAAATATCGGGGTCATTAATTCACATAATTGTGCCAAACTGTTAAATACGACATAACAGTGTGTAGGGGTAAATGCTGATTCCCCATCAAATCAATAATCATATTCAGAGGAATAATATATTTACATAAATACATAAACAACATCGTCCTTAACTACACACAGTAAACATTTCACTTAGGCTGTCAGCAATAAACCATTTATTCCTTTCTTTCCGTCCATAATTCTTCATTTTCGAAGGGTTAGGCTAAACAGTATATCACATAGTTTATACAAATAAATGTTCTTGAAATAAACATTCAACGTCAGGAGTTTTGTATGGTACATTTCTGACAGCTTGTCTCGCCATAGTCGACAAACTAAAATTATTTTCCTTGATCACTTAAGTCACTTTAAATGAGCTGTCGAATTGTAAGAAAAATTTCCGTGTAACATGTTCAGCTGTAGAACTTAGATGGCCAGTTCGCTTTGATACAAGGTCTCCTATCTTGAATTTATTAATTCGTGACTGCTTCTGTTGCCCCCTGCACAACTAAGCGGTGTAAAACAATTTCTTCATTACTTATTGAAGTAAAATTTCCTGCGTTATGGGCGTATTGCTTTCTTCAAGAGGTGTTTCAGTTGGAATTAACTTGGGCAATAGATTGTTCGCAATAGTATCCGACCTTTCGTTCGTCAACACTTCATCAGGTGTATATCCCTTACTGACGTGTACTGTGTGGTTCATTACGAACTCAGCAAACTGAATCTTATCATGTCAAGCTTGTTGCACGTGGTGGCAATACATGCGGAGTACTGTACCAAGTACACTCATCTTTCTTTCCATGGAATTCGACTATAGATGACGTATTGAAGATGTGGTAGGAGAAATCTTTATCCTCTTTATTACCTCTTGCCATATGAGACTAGTATATTCACTTCCATTGTCAGACAATTCCATTGTCACTTTACTTAGCAGGATTTGCGCTTTAGCATGTACTAAGGGTTACAGTTTAGTAAACAAATCGGACATCACAAGAATATATTGCTCTCCTGCTTTTGACCTTGGGAGTGGGCCGAAGATATCCACTGATACTAAATATAGCGGAGACTTAGGAATGATCAGATGGGAAATTTCTTGTAAATTTTCTTGTGTATGCTTGCTCTTCTGGCATAAATCACAAGTGTTTACTTCACTTTTAACATCTTTCTGCATGTTAATCCAGTAAATTCTGAGTCATTTACGCAGCCTGGCAGACGACTTAAATAGTCCGCTGTATTATTCTCGGACCCCGTTATATGCGTTATCATGAAGACACGCTATTGAAGTACAAAACACCATCGAGTTTTTCCTGCTTTTAGACATGCCAAAGCTTGGTGTTCAGTGAGTAGTTCATTTGCTTTGCCGAGTAAGAGATCTCGAAATTGATTTAGAGACCAAATAATGGTAAATGGTTTGTTTGATGTTTCCATAGCCTAGCTTGAAATTTACGCATATTTGCTTGGTAGATATTTTTTCAGCTTTTAATAAATATTCCTTTAAGGTTGCATGTCTCTGCCCCATTTGGTTGGCTCAAATCAGTTTTGTGCATCTAGACTTAGCTGCCCAGACTCGTGCGCGGGATGAGTTATGGTATATAATATTATTTTCATTGTGTATTTAAGTTTTACGGTGTAGTGTTTTGTTTGGTCCAGCAATTATTCTCAGAATATTTTTAGCGAATTATTCTGGGTTGCCAAAGTATGGAATTATGGCTTTTATAGAGATTTAAAGTGCTATTTCATTTTCTTGGGCTATTTATCGGGTCTTTTGACTGCAGTGCACGTATTATGTGAAGTCCTTGATTTAAGGTTATTTAAAGTGTTCTTGAAGAATCATACTTTCATTTTAAAGCCAATTTGTGAGCTATTCTTCTGTGCTTTCGGACAGTGGTATTAAGGTCAATTTAATGTCTAGCAGTTTGGCACGATGTTGGAGCATGAAATAATTAATTGTCATAGCCCTTCTGACCTGAGGGTCTTATGAGATGTAGTTGTCGAGTGTAAAACTGAATTTGGATTTATTTAAAGGGCTTTCTATCCCTTTTTAATGCTGAGTTTGGTTCATGGTAGGACTGGCGAGTCGATTTAATGTATAGTAAGCGGCGAGACACATTAATTTGTCTCAGTGTGAAAAATACTTTTCGAAGGCCAGCCCAAACTAATCAAGGTCATTACCACCGTACACTTTGCTGTAATAAGAGCAATTACAAATGATTTGGAACTCCAAATTTTTAATTGATTTCATTTTATAGAGAAATTGCTCAACTACAGAATTCTAGTCATTTCCATGGAAATTTTGCTTTGTGAAGTCAGTAAATTAAGTGGTATAGTGTATTTATTCAATAATTGAATTACCGATTCTTAATTACTCACCTGTTATAATGAAGATTATGATTCCAGTGTGATATTACAGTTTTTGTGAAAAGGGCTAAAGATCTGTTTAAAAAATTTAATATTGCAATTTAGGAAATCTTTGTCAAGTGTATATTATTATTTTCTATTTTGTACAATCGTACCTCAGTGTGGTACAAACCATTGGTAAAATAAAATGTTGTTAAATATTATACTCCTTGGTAAAGTGTCAAAATATCGCTGGTCTGAATATGTGCCTTATGGTCCTTGACTGTTATTAATGCTTTGTGTATCGAGTAATAATCACACACCCCCGTCTTTTTTCGGAACACAGACCATAGGTGATGTAAATTGAATTGCTTCCCTCCTGATAACCCTCCAGTACAACATAACCCGCAAATAAGCCTGGGCTGCAGATACAAATTTTGGCAGGGATCGGGTATAATTTGGTATGAAATTACGCCCCTTCAAATACTTTGATTTTAGCAGCATATACTTTATTTAGTCCGGCAATTTCCGAAAACACTCCTTCGTAATTAACTAGCAGAGAATATAGCTGCTTTTGCTGAGCGATATCCAGCGAATTGGCTGCTGCGACTGCTTGCATGATTTCCTCATTTAAACTCTGCGATATATTATTAGTAGGTGAATTATACAATTGAATAATAGGACAGCCCACTCTCAATGAACCAATAAATCTATCGGTGACTTGCCACTTGTCAGGTAAAATTAATTTGCTGTTACTCTCGTCTGGCATGATGAATCAGCCTCTAAAGAGCAATACAATTTTGCGCTGTGTTAGAAAATCAGTGTCTGAAATAAGCAGTTTAGCAAGCTATTCCACGACTAATACTGTAGCCTTCTTGGTTTTGCCAAGGCCCTCAATATCGATAACAGTTTGGCGATTTACCATAGAGCCTTTTCTGGACGTAATGTCTACAATCTGAATTCTTGGTACAGGCAAAAATGCTAAATGAACATCTCTAATTTCCAATTCTGTAATCAAATTTTTACTAACGCAGCTAATTTCCGCTCCGCTATCTAAAAGAACTGGCTTCTATAAACATTACACTTTAAGTATTACTTCAGGACAAAGAGACGATACTTACTTTCCTGCAGTCTCATCTTCTTCCCATAGCAAAAAAATTTTTCTATCTGTGTAATGCAGCATAGCGGTGTTAAGATATACAGCTAATTCGTCTACAGTTCTCCATTAAACTCTCTCTGCTGTATTATCAATAATACTGATTTGAAGGATGCTATATCTCGCAATTCCTTAGCACTTAAGACAAAGTCGTGAAGTCGTCGCCTAACGGGACTGTCCCTACCTGCACCTAATTCAGGTTTTCTCTTACCACTGTTTAATGAAGAGAAGTCACTTGCTTCGGACGATAGGGTGTTTAATGAAGAGAAGTCACTCGCTCGGACGATAGGGTGTTGAATGAAGAGAAGTCACTCGCTTCGGACGATAGGGTGTTTAATGAAGAGAAGTCACTCGCTCGGACGATAGGGTGTTTAATGAAGAGAAGTCACTCGCTCGGACGATAGGGTGTTTAATGAAGATAAGTCACTCGCTCGGACGATAGGGCCCCCGTCTCGGAGTAGCGGGGACTTACTGGCCCTTGGCTAGCGTCGACCCTGTACTCCAAGCGATGTCCTCCCAGCGTTATGGAGGTATGGAGCTGGTGTGTCTCGGGCTAGGCCTCTTATAGTCAGCAATCAACCTTACCCTGAATTCTTCTTTCACCTTGTTACTAAAACACCTGAGACCTCTCGCTATGTCGCCTCGCATCGCCGAGGACCTCCTCTGGCTCGCCTTTAGGAAGGGCCCACAACACGGCACCCTTTATACAAAAGAAGGCATGTCCTTGTTCGTGGGGTTTAGGGCGGCGTGGTCGGGAGTCGAACAGGGCGCCTCTTGCAGCAAGAGGCCAGACGTCGGATGCAGCGTGCCCTCCTGGTGCTCCCTAGAGCAGGAGACCCAGGGACACCTCTTCCACGCGTGTTTGTGGACGACGCGGGTTAGGGTGTAGTAGCGGTGAAGCTTTAATGTGTCCTTACACACTATTCTCATTATACCCTATAGGCGCAGAAGTGGACTGCCTGCTGTGGCTTGGCGGGTTTATGTGAATTACCTTTATATGACTATTTTTGGAAATATATTAGCACATTATTACAATAATTTCTTGGACCTATGTATTTGTCTCTACTGTTCAACTAAGCTAGGTTTCAATAAGTTAATTAATGTGCACTATTATCTCATCCTTCTTTGTTATTTGAATCGACATGTCTGTAAGGGTTACTGATTTGTCTAATACATGTGTATTTAATCTTACATGCTTTAATTGTACAATACTCTACAAGACTCGGTTTAACTAACTCTACCTGTTAATGTACATTATGGTTGGTTGGCATAGTTAACTAATATCCAACTTGCTCTGAGTCCTGTTTTCCTATTGTGCTTGCTGTCAGAGCCTGAAGATTTGAGTGTGCTCGGCTTCCGGAAACCACAAAACTAACATCTCGACACCGAACACCGGGGTGGTGGTAGGGTAGGTTATGCGGTGAAATGTGCTCCGACAGTCCACGATTTCCACCTCCAATTTTTGTGTCTGTGGTGGTGACATAAAATTCGCACAAAATTACAAACATTTTTCTAGAGTGCTATACTAATTTAGTGGGTAATAGTAGTTTGTACATTTTGCCTAGCTATAGTTTTTTCATGTGTACATCTTGTTACTAATACCTATCAGGCTCTAGTTACCATTCAATTCTTATATACTATTTGTGAATTTACTACCATGCGTATTTTTCATTTAAAGCAATTTCTGACACCTTAACTTATAAAACAATGGTTTGGTTAAGAAATATTTAAACTTTTAAGAGGGCCCTCGTATTAGGAACTGATGGTGAACTTGTCATGGCTTTAGGTGCCGTGAAATTGCACTCCCGGGATGTGCTGCTCTCTAGCTAAATCGAGCCAGCTGAAACGGTGAGGGAGGCTCCACGCCAGCCGCTTGTAATCGCGTCTTCAGAGGATTAAAACCTCCGTGTCGTTAACGTGTCTATGAGAACGTTATGAAATACATGCGGTGAGGTTTCACGTGTGCAGATTTACGTGACAGCTCGTCGTGTTGTTTTCTATTTTACTTTTTACGGCACGTTACCCAACCCTGTGGTGTTGGCCTGCGTCCGCGACCATTTGGTACCATACCTCATGCTCACTATGCACTGCGCATTGTGCAAGTGTATGTAACTATGTGCCTAGTGATATTAGCAACAAGCTAATGTAATGTCATTATTAGTGCATACGTCCCCAGTATGGCTCGTTATTACGGCGTGAAAATTCTCTGCACTGGGCACGTCGGTATTCCGCTATCCTGTCGGTCAATAAATATGGCCACTGCCTGTGTTTGTGTATAATCGTTCATTGCATTCTGAGATGCCGGTCATATGAAATATCTTAGCATTTAGAGTCACTGTGAAGTTAAGAGGAAGCTTTTCCTTCGTTTTTAATTGTCTATGTTCGGCTTTATTAGCCATAGAGTTCAATATGAGTGCCACCCGGATTAATTTGACGTACATCGCTATGATAACTAGTGCCAACAATAAAATAACTGAACCTGTAATGTAATTATAGTGCTCTTGCTCTAGGTAGGTGAATAGTTAAGTATGGGTAGTTGCCAGAGAGTAATTCGGTTTGTCATACTGTGGTAACTCCGGTAACGTTGCATGCATTAACTTCCAGTTTGTATTCAAAGCTTTCACAATATTGTAGAAGTGTATCCCTACATCCAAACGAAGTTATATATAATACGACAATCTATCCTCATCCATAATAAGTAAAAATGGATTGAATATATGTGCCTGATGAACTTGTGAACCTGCCTTATTGTAAAATTTACTTAAGTGTATTACATTTAATTTGCGGTTTCAAATACGTTAACCTGTATTCGAGCTACTCTAGACCAGTGGTAACATGACTTCATATGAGACTGTGGTCGACTCGCTGCAAGTAGCTGCGTGTGTGGGTGTGTACCAGCTGTGCACCTGTAGAATATATTGTAACAAGCATTAGGAGCACCATCATTCATTTTGGTGGCTGCCTCGTCGTGCTTTGCGAAACCTGTAACATAACATGATCATATTGCCGTCTAATATTGGCCCGTTTTAGATTACGTGTGTTAACTTATTCTAGTTTTTGATTCCTGTGTGTGTGTGAATTTGCACCAATATGGTGGAGGGCCCAATAACGTCGTGTACTCGGAAGGAGCCTTTATACTTGAAGTTGAGGTTCTTATTGTTAGCTCGGTTTTTGATCCAGAACCATTGCTTGATTTTATGGTGTTTGGTCTAAATTTGGTGGCAAAGAGTTTTTTTCTGTTTGTCTTGTGCCTGAACTAAACTCATTTTCGCCTGCTCTCTGTCTTGAGCAAGTTTTGCGCACCAATCCTCACTACGTTGGGAGAATAGAATTGTTATGACATGCGTTCGTTGAGTACCTTCTATGTCGTGGAGCAGATCAAATGGGGTAAATTTGGTACTGGTGTTGACAAAAGTGTTGTGATTAAATACATTAAATTGGGCATATTTACCCCAGCCATTGGGGTCCAAGAAGTTCAAGAAGTTTGTTAAAAAATTCTACAAGGCCATTACAGGACGGATTATAGGCCGCAGATTGTAGTTTCTTTATTTGTAGATTTTTCAATAATTCTGTTATGAGCTCGTTGAAGGATGTACCTCTATCTGTATTTGTTTGCGGCATCTGTATTTCAAAATGGCGTATTTTATCAAGTAAGCCCTTGTCTGGGCATCAATCGATTTTACAGGTGCTGCAATCACACTCCGACTGAAAAATTCAGTGATGACTAAGATTTACTTGTTCCCTTACTGTAGGGGACCTTTCGCATCTAAAGACCATGATTATAAAAGTCTCGGTGGAGTGATGTGTTGAAGTTGGCCAATGGGTTTTTGATTAGAAGGTTTTATCGTATGGAAAGTGGGACAATTTTTTATGCATTACTTGATATATTTGTGCATAGAGTCCCAGTAATACGCTTTTTTTTTTTTAATTTTGTAAGGTTTTGAACAAACCCAGGTGACCGCCCCCTAATAACGCGTCGTGGTGAGCTGCTATAAATTTCGTTAACATAGTAGGCAGGCACTAATGTTAGTTTATTTATTCCTCTGGGCTGGTTTACTTTCTGTAAATCTCACAGTTCCCTGATATTTCATAGCGGCTAGCGAGTTTTAAGTATTTCGGGTCAGTTTTTGCTGGTTCGGTTAACGTGATTTTAGGTTTTTAATTTGTGGGACTTTCTAGTATTCCTTAGGCATGGACACATATGAGTATATATTAGGTACATCAGTATTTCTTGGTCGTTTTTAATTTTGATTTATTCTTGTTTGTGGTAATATACAGGTAAATCGTGTACCTTCCTGTGTCTACTAATTACAATTGCCTGACAATGTAGTAGGGGGTCAATACGGGTTGCTTTGATTTCTGTGGGGGGATTTCCATTGATATTTCTACAGTAACTCAAAAAAGTTTTGAAATAATTTTTGCTATAGCCTGTACTGGGATATATTCACCATTCGCTATCAATTTGCTAATTTGAGACTTGTTTCTGGTTTCGGTGTCGTGTTTCATGTACTGCTTGATTTCCTGCCAATCATTCATAGTGAATTTTGATATTATTTTCTTTATTTCTGTGTCCTTATCGGGGTTCTGAAACAGTCTTTCTACTGACGCGCTGTATATGGATATGCACTGCAGATTTTCATTTCTCATAGTGTACGTAATGTTTTTTACTTTGATAATGTTAGTGTGGCTTTACGTGTAATCGGTAATCGACTCATAGCGTCGGCTAGAATATTGGATTTTCCTTTTACAATTTGCGCTTGAAGCCGTATTCGGCTAACGTAATTGCAATTTTCAGGATCCAAATATTATGTTCTGCCATTGTATTTAGGTACCATAAACTAGAATAGTCTATTTCTATAGTGAAACGCTTATTCAACAAGTATTGTATAAAATAATTTACAAAGTACTTTATTGGACAAAGCTCTCGTTCCGTCGTGCTCCAACAACTCTCGTTCAATGAAAATTTCTTAGATGCGAAAGATATAATCGACCTGTATTTAGTGTTCAGTTCAGATTGCATTAGTAGTGCGCCAATTGCAGTTTGTGACACATCGTAGGCTAATATAGTGTGTTTTGATTCATCGAATTTCTGTAGTTGGCAATGCAGTTATTGATGAACCTATTTCATACTTCAGAACAAGGGCGAACTTGTCCTGCTCCAAACGCTCAGGTCGTGTTGACTTTATGTATAATTAAAATATAGCATTAATGAGACATTTCTCAACTAGTGTTTTTAACCTGTGATGAGATTAACGAGCTGCATTTTAGCTTTCAGTAAATCATTTTCTCTCTCCTCAAAATTAACTTAAGTTTGAACTTCCTTATTATTATATCTTTAAACTTGAAAAGACGTCCATTCGAAATTTTAATGTTCACTCGTAAATATCTCAGGTTTTCAAATCATGTTTGTGCTGGCGCTAATATCATAGGTAGAGCTAGACCTCTGGTTTTTACCTTACCATAGGCCAGGACTTACAGCCTCAGCATGGCGTCGTAGTCGATAGTAAGTGTATCCTCTTAGCTGGAACCACTAAAATATCCTAGCTAATTGTACAGAGTCTCAGCCCTCTTCTGGGGATCAAAATGCTATTCTAACTTATGTGTTAAAACAAAAAAATTATAATATCCACTTTTATTAAATAAAGAAATACATAGTCTGTATTTGTTTGTAAAAACACTCAGTGCATGAATAATTACCACTGTCGTGTCCCCCCAGGTATTTTTATACACGTGTTTCAAGTCAGGAAACATTAGTTGCAGTAACAATTATTCCCAAACTGTTTTAGTTGTATACCACGTGTAATTACACACAAATGTTTTATTCTTCACTCATTGTATACTTACATTTAAAACTGCTAGTTGAAACATGTGTATGTTTAGCCCTGTGGGTGAGCTATTGTATTTTAATTTGTATGTCCACCTTTTGTATTCCCATAAGCTTGACTAAGCATTTATACACTGTTATAAATAACAACTTAGGTTTTTAAAACAAATTCACACACAAAAGTTAGGTTAAACAATTTTATTTTCTTATTGTTTTCATTATTATCCAAGACACTTTGTACAACAACATCAATAAACAAAAACAGTATTAATAAGATTATGTACACTTGAAAAAATATTTATCATTAAAATTAATATAATCTTATGAAGATAATTTTGATATTATGGTGATGTCCATTTATATCACTTTAACATAAGAAAATATTTACGCAATTGGCACTATAAATAAAATAATATTTACACTGTTGACACTAATAATTTAATTATTAATACTACACTTGTCGTAATCACTTCATTCCTTCATTTTTCTCTATATATACACTACACTCGTTGTAATCGGGTAATAATTGCATTATATTCTATATACACTACACTCGTCGTAATCAGTAAATCACTTCATTCTTCTCCATTAACACTAAACATGACATATTCATGGTGTAACTTTTTCCGAAACACACAACTGTAGACTTGGAACAGAGGAGATGAAGCACGCCTGATCTTCGCGAAACTGACCTTGTAGAAAGTCATTTTAACTGACTTTTCAGACAGTTAGATTGCAGTTTTCCACTGACATTTTGTAGATGTTGTTGACAGGAGGGACGGCGGTTCCATTATCCCTTGCAGGCAGGCAGGAGGCAGACCAACCCCACGCAAACAGGCAAATGGGCGGTGGTCTGGCATTCCACTCAAGAAAATACAGTTGCTGTCAGGCAGTCAAACAGATAGTGAGTTAGCCTCGGACAAAGGCAGGTCCTGTGGTCGATTCTGGCGACTGTTGTTTCTACTGCGCCCTTGAAATAGTTGCACGAGATGATGTATGCTTGCACTCAGAACATATGATGATGATGGCATACAGTTGTTGTGGCAGTTGGCATGCTGGTGTTGGTGCAGATGATGAAGGCAGAAAGTTGACTTATTGGTGTTGTTGTGGCAGACTCGCTGGTGTTATTGCGGCAAGTTGTTGACATGTTGGTGAGTAAGAGCTGGGGGAAAAATAAGTTCATAATGCGGTAGTCCCTCAAAGCAAGGTCGACAAACTATTCGGTTCAATGAAATGTTTTTTTGTCCATGATTGACAAACCTACCATTCTCATGTGTTAGGTGTAGACCTCGTGGTCATGCGAATGGAACTGAAATTCGAGACCCAGTAACATTAAATTTTTCTCGAGGCATTCCCGATAATCCATGTAACAGAGTGCCTGTAACACTGCTAATACACTGTTTATTCGAAACGACTTATGCACAGAGGTTGGAACTCAGCCCTACAGGATGTCTGATTATGTGACTGGCGGATTCATCCTTCACCACTCCAGTTACGCCTTTGTTCACTAATTGGAATCCTTGCCGATCATCGGTCTCATTGTTGGAAGTATCAAACCATGCTTTAAAACATGGGGCTTTCTCTTTAAAAAAAATAATGTAAATCATTTTCATACAACAGCGAATCGGTCTCGCAGTTTAAAAGGTGTAAAGCTGGCTGAGAACATTCGTGGGACATATAGTTACAGTGGAACTAATACAGGATTAATTTTGAATGTTCGAGAATGACAACTCCGGTGTACAAAGGCTTGTTTAATGTAACACATCCCTTTGACATTTCAATAGGAACTATCTTTTCATCGATGATTCGCATCTCCTTGAAATTCAGTCCCCAATCAGTCCTGCCATCCGTAAATAATGCCATACCATTATATGACTCTAATGTCCCTTTCCTGGCAGACATTCTGCTAAGTTTTTCCATGTGCGAAATTATTTATAAATTAAAAAAAAAAAAAACTATTTCTCAAAGTCATTCGCAGCCTGGGCATTTTTATCAGTGTTAAATTTGATATGCAGATCCATCTACGCATTCGGTTCAAAGCACAGGATGCGATGAAAAGCACCTAGTTTGGCTCTATACTTCAAATAGTGTCTCAGTGTTCCCTCGTGTATAATATAATTTTTTCAAATGCGCGAGTGTCAAAAGCAATTTAGCATGCGAGCCATTCGGAGGTAAGCCAGACACTGTGGATAAAAGGAAGATCTGTTAGCGCATCGTGGATTTAATTCAAAATGACAAATTAACTTCCCTGAAAAAACAAGTGTTCCTATCAATGTCTGTATTCCCGAAATCCCATGGCATAAACAAACGAAATTGCCAATGGGAAGCTGGGATTTCAAAAAGTGACGTGATTTGTGAAAGCATATTTTTTGATAACAAATGTGCATATCTCCTAGTTCCTTTTCATGAGCACTTAACAAATTATTAACACATCGTTGCAAGTGTGCCAAGGTGGATCTGGTTCCTCTTACCTGCTCTTAAAATTATCTCATTTCAGCAAGAAAGTATTCAAGTAATTATCAAGTCTGCTAAATTCGAGTACAATTAATAAACTTTCGACAATTTCGCTTCTAACTATAAAGAGCAAAACAAGGGAAGTGAACTGCACAATTAGATATAGAGCAATGTTCAAGTGTATAGTTCTTTAAAAAAATCAGTCACTCCTGCAATAATCTGTTCAAGGCAATGTCAAGCATCTAATTTCAACTCCTTTTAAGTACTTTCGAAAGATTCGCTTTTAACTAAATATTATGTATTTGTTTGTGTAACACTGCATATTTTAAATTTTCTTTAGATCATCAACATCTTCTCCAAAAACTCTTCATTTTATTATGTTAGAGAACTTGTTAAAGCATGTACATTCGACATCTAAATTTTTAACAAAAAACAGAACAAGGGATGTGAACTGCACATTTTATTATGTAGCACTACTCAAGTGTAAAACTCATTAAGGTATTAAGTAACTACTGCAATTAACATTCAAGTAATTACTAAACATGCAATTTCGTCTCATATTATTGTACTTTTGACACCTTCGCTTTTTCCTAAAAAGAGAACAAGAAAAGTAAACTACTAATATAGAAATGTAGCACAACTCAAGTGTAAACTTCATTTAGGTAATGAGTCACTCCTGCAAGAAACTCTTCAAGTTATTAGTAATCACGAAATTTCATCTCACTTTAATATGCGTTTAACATATTCGCTTTTAACTAAAGAGAGAACTACAAAGGAAGTAAACTACACATATAGATGTTTACCACTACTCTTGTGAAAAACTTCATTTAAATAATCATTCTCTCCAGGAAGTAACTATTCAAATTATTGCCAAGATTGTACTTTCAACTCTCTTATTGTACTTTTGACACCTTCGCTTTTAACTTAAAAGAGAACAGAAAAGGGAACTGAACTGCAACTTTAGACATCGAGCACTGGTTCTGAATTTTGTACTTCATTTAGATAATCAGCCATTCATGCAAGAAACTGTTCAGTTCAATATCAGGCAAATAAATTCGACTCCACATATAGATCTTTCGACACCTATGCTGTTAAATTAATAGTGAACAAAAAAGGAAGTGAACTGCACATATAGATATGTAGCACTACTTAAGTGTAAGATTTATTTAAGAATTCAGATTCTCCTACAAGAGAATGTTGAAGTTATTTTTCAAGCATGTAATTGCTAATCCCTTTAAATAGTTTCGACACATTCGCTTTTATCTAAGTATTTAACAAGGGAAATGAACAAACTACACATATAGTATGTTGCATGTATCCTTATTTAATATTGAATTCTCCTGCAAGAAACAGTTCAAGCTATTACCAAGCATGTAATTTCTACTCACATTAATGTAATTTTGACACTTTTGATTTTAACTAAAAAGAGAATAAGGAAAGTGAGAAGCTCATGTTGATTTGTAGCACTCCTCAAGTGTAATATTCGTTTTCAAAATCAGTCAATCCTGCAAGAAATTGTTCAATTTATTATGAAGAATACCATCTCGATTACAATTCATGATCATTAGACACCTTCGCTTTTAACAAAAAGGGAAGTGAAATGCACATATAGATACTTCGCACAACTCAAGAGTAAACTTCATTTAGATATAACCAGTCACTCATGCAAGAAACTCTTCAAGTTATTAAACATATTATTTCAACTGCTCTTAATGCAATTTTAACACATTCAAATTTAACTACAAAAATATCAATAAAGGAATTTAACTGCGCATGTGGATATGTAGCACTACTAAATATAAATTTCAATTAGATAATCAGTCACTCATTCAAGAAACTGTTCAGGTTATTATAAAGTATACAATTTAGAAACCTATGCTGTTAACATAAAAGTGAACAAATTGGGAAATGAAATGCACATTACACTACTCAAGTGTAAACTTTAATTAGGAACTCAGTCTATCCTACAAAAAATTCTCAAGTTATTACCCAACATTTAAATTCTTCTCCCCTTGATGCAACTTCGATACTTATGATTTCGACAAAAAAAAAGATAAATAATGTAAGTAAACTGCACATTTAGATATGCAGCACTACATAAGTGTAAACATATATTACATAATCAATTACTCCTGCGAGAAAGGGTACATGATGTTATCAATAATTGCATTTTGACTAAATTAATATACTTTGGACACATTCCATTTAACTAAAACGATAGGAGCAAGGGGAGTGATTTGCACTTATAATTATGTAGCACTACTTAAGTGTAAACTTTATTTAGATAATCAAGCACTCCTACAAGAAAGTGATCAAATTATTACAAAGCATGTAATTTATACTCCCATTAATTTTATTTTGTCACCTTTGTTAATACTGAAAAGAGGACAATGAAAGTAAACATCACATGTAGATAGTTGTAACTCTCCTCAAATGGAACATTCTTTTAGATAATCATTCACTACTGCAAGAAATGTTCAGGATATTATCTAACTCCTTTCAAAATACATTCAACAACTACACTTATAACAAATAAGAGAATAACAATCAAAGTGAAATTCACATATAGACATGCACAACTACTCATAGTATAAACTTCAGTTTAAGTATACTCACTCCAGCAAGAAACTTTTGAGGATATTATCAATCATGTAATTACCACACACTTTATTGAAATTTATAATTGTTTCTGTTTTTACTTAAAAGTGTATTTCAGGGGAATTGAAGTTCACATTTAGATTCGTAGCACTTCTCAAGTGTAATCATTTAAGTAATCAGTCTCTCCTGCATGAAACAGTTCACTCCTGCATGAAACAGTTCAAGTTATTATTAGGTCTGTAATTTCGACTCCCCTTATTGTATTTTAGACAGCTTTGTTTAAAAAAAATTAGAACAACAAGGGAAGTGAACTGAAAATACAGACATGTAGCACTTCTCATGTGTAAGCGTATTTTACATAATCAGTAACTCCTAAAAGAAAATATTTAAGTTATTATCAAGCATGCAATTTGGACGAAATTTAAGTATTTCTATATTTTCCCTTTAATATAAATGTTTAACAACAAGGGAAATGAACTACATTCATATAGTATACAGCATGTATCTTAATTTAGATAATCAGTCTCTCATTGAAAACTGTTCAACAAAAAATTCCATCTCACTTTAAAGAACTTTCAACATCTACACTTTTAACTAAAAACGGAATAACAGGTGAAATGAACTGCACATATAGATATGTAGCATTACTCTATAGTATAAACTTCATTTTGACAATTAGTCACTCCATCAACAAACTGTTCAAGGCATTATCAATAATGAATTTCCATTCCCCAATTTTAAAATTTCGTAATTTTTTTTTACCTAAAAGAGTGATATAGGGAAAGGTAATTGCATATATATATATATATATATATATATATATATATATATATATATATATATATATATATAGCACTACTCGAGTGTAAACTTCATTTAAGTAAACACTCACTCCTGCCTGAAACACTTCAAGATATTATCAACCCTGCCATTTCGACTCCGCTTAATGTACTTATGTAATCTTTGCTTCTCCTTAAAATTAGAACAACAAGGGAACAGAACTGCACATATGTGTAGCACTACTCAAGTGTGAAATTTATTTAGTTAATCAGTCACTCCTGCAATATAATAAACTGTTCAAGTTAATATCAAGCATGTAATTTCGACACCAAATTAAGTGCTTTCGTAACCATCCCTGTTAACTTAATATTGAACAACAAGAGAAATGTACCTACACATATAGATACGTAGAACTTATCAAGAGTAACTTTATTTCGATATCCAGTCTCTCCTACAGAAACTGTTCATATTATTATCAGGCATAAATTTTCTACAGGTGTCGATGCTTTTAACAAAAAAGGGAACAACAAGGGTACTAAATGGCATATATATATATACACACACACACACACACACACACACACACATACACAGCATTACTGAAGTGTAAAATTAATTTACAGTTACTCCTCGCAAGGAATCGTTTAATTTATTATAATGAATGCAATCTGGATTATAATTAATGTACATTCGACGCCTTTGCTTTTAACTGAAAAGGAAGAGAATTGAATATATGGATACTTCGCACAACTCAATTGTAAACTTAATTTAGATAACCAGTAACTCTTGCAAGAAATGGAGCATGTCATTATAAAGCATGTAATTTCGACTAGCATTTATGTTCCTTCTACATATTCGCTTTCAAATAAAAAGCGTATGACGATGGCGTGAGCAGCACATTAACATAAGAAGCACTACTTAAGTGTTAAGATTGTTATGATAATCAGTCGCTTATGAATGAAAGTGTTCAAATTATTATCAAGAATATCATCCCGATTACAATTAATGAAATTTCTATGCTTTATTTTTTAATAAATAGTGAACAACAAGGGAAGTGAACTGCAAAATATGAAACCCTTGTCATTTAGATATTCAATTACTCGTGGAAGAAACTGTTCAAGTTATTATCAAGCATGAATTTTCTACTCCCTTTATTGTTCTTTAGACACCTTTGCTTTGAACTAAAAAGAGAACTAGGAAATTTATTTTCATATATATATATAAAATATGTGTGTGTGTGTGTGTGTGTATGTGGGTGAGTGTGTACCGCTCCTCAAATGCGACATCCTATTGTCAATAAGTCACTCCTTCAAGGAACTGCCTTTCAAGACATTATCAAGAAAATAATTTCGACTCCCCTTAATATCTTATGTAATTTCGACACCTTGGATTTTAACTAAAAAAGAAATAAGGGAAGTGAACTGCGCAATTCGATATGTAGCACTACTCAAGTGTAAAATTAATTACGTTGTCAGACACACCTTCAAATAGTGGTTCAAGTAATATTAAAGTATGTCATTTCGACTCTCATTGTATTTTCAAATCCTTCGCTTTTATATAAAAAAAAGGTAATAATAGAAATTAACAGCACATAGAAATATGTTGCACTATTCAAGTGCAAACATCATTTACATAATCAGTCACTTCAGGAAGTAACTGTTCAAATTATTACCTAGCTTTTACTTTTGACTCCATTTATGAACATTCGACTCATTCGCTTTCAAAATATAAAGAGAAAAAAATTGAGTGAACTGCACATATTCGTATGAAGCACAAATTAAGTGAATAGTTAATTTAGGTATCAAGACACCCCTGCAGCAAAAGTTTTCGAGTATAAGTGCATTTACAATTCTCCTTAAATTATGTTCGAGACTTTAGCTTATATTGCAAAAGAGATCAAGGGATGTGTACTGCTCATATAGATATGTAGAACTACTCAAGTGTAAACATCACTTAACTAATCATTCACTCCTGCATAAAACAGTTATATGTTATTATCAAGCCTGTAAATTTGGCACGCCTTAATTAACGTTCGACACCATCGCATTTAACTAAATATTAAACAAGAGAAATGAAATACGCATAGAGTATGTAGGAAGTATATTTATTTACATAATCAGTTTCTCTTACAAGAAACTGTTCAAGTTATTACCAATAATATAATTAATACTTCCGTGAATATATTGTCGACAACTCTGCTTTTAACAAAAAGTGATCAAGGAAATTGAACGGCATAAGTGAAGTGAAAAGCAGATATATATATATATATATATATATATATATATATATATATATATATATATATATATATATATATAACTACTCTATTGTAAACTGTAAACACATAATTTGGATAAAGAGTGATTCAAGCAAGAAACAGTTCAAGACATCAATAATGTAATACTCGCTCCCATATTGAAATTTCGTAATTTCGATTTAGTACTACAGAGGGAGGAAGTGAACTGCCAATATAGATACTAGCACAACTCAAGTGTATATTTCATGTATCTAATCAGTCACTCATGCATTTAAAAGTTCAAGTTATTGTCAAGCATGTAATTTCGCCTCCCCTTATTGTTATTTCGACAATTTTTCTTTTAACTAATAATAGAAAAACAAGGTTAAAGAGGTTGACTATAGATATGTAGCACTACTGAAGTTTAAACAGCATTTTTGAATTCGGTCAGTCTTGCATGAAAAGTTCAAGTTATTATCAAGCCTGTTATTTCGAATACCCTTAATGTACTTTCAACACTAAAAATTGAAATACAGGGGAAATGAACTGCACATACAGTATGTATCTTGTATTGCATTAAAATAATCAGTCTCTTCTGAAAGAAACATATCAAGTTATTATGAAGCATGCAATTTATACTGACATTAAAGTACTTAGCACACCTAAACTTTCAACAAAAAAAGAGAACAAGTTGTAGTAAAGTGCTCATAGAGATATATAGCAATACTAAACCTAACAAACATGAAAAATATGGGCCGGAATCGGGCCGGTAAAAGGTAGCTTACAAACTCCGGCCAGATGATGTCGACCCGCTGTCTTAGGCAGGAAGCGGTCCGATGGAAATATGGACTGGCGGCTGACTGTTTGCCAACAGTAAAACAAAATGGATTCCGAACCAACATACACAAGAAGTACGGGCTGTAATCGGGCCGGTAAAAGATAGCCGATAAACTCATGGCCAAATGATGGCGGCCCACTGACTTATGCCTGAAGCGTCCCGATGGAAATACGGACTATTTGTTGCGACTGTGTCAAAAATACAACGTACCGCTAACTGCAAGATACAAATTTAATTCCAGACCATCATAGACGAAAATCGTGCCGGTAAAATCTAGCTGACAAGTTTCGGAATCTGCAGCTGCTGGACGGTGGCCTGATGCCGGGCATGCGGCGACAGGATGGCGGTAAGAAGCTGGGCCTGCAGCAGATGGATAGCTGCAAGACGCAGGCCCTGTGGTGGCAGGATGGCGGCAAGATGCCGAGCCTGCAGCGGCAAGTTGCCGGGCTTGCGGTGGAAGGATGGCGGCAAGATGCTGGGCCTGCAACGGCAAGTTGCCGGGGCTGCGGTGACTAGATGGCGGCAAGATGATGGGCCTGCAGCGGCAAGTTGCCGGGCCTGCGGTGGAAGGATGGCGGCAAGATGATGGCCCTGCAGCGGCAAGATGCCGGGCCTGCAGCGGCAAGTTGCCGGGCTTGCGGTGGAAGGATGGCGGCAAGATGCTGGGCCTGCAACGGCAAGTTGCCGGGCCTGCGGTGGCTAGATGGCGGCAAGATGATGGGCCTGCAGCAACAATTTGCCGGGCCTGCGGTGGAAGGATGGCGGCAAGATGATGGCCCTGCAGCGGCAAGTTGCCGGGCCTGCGGTGGAAGGATGGCGGCAAGATGCTGGGCCTGCAGCGGCAAGTTGCCGGGCCTGTGGTTGCTAGATGGCGGCAAGATGATGCGCCTGCAGTGGCAAGTTGCCGGGGCTGCGGTGGCTAAATAGCGGCAAGACGCCGGGACTGTTGTGGATGAATGGTGGCAAGATGCCGGATCTGCGATGTCTGGATGTCGTTACGATGCCGAGCTTGCAGTGGCATGATGTTCAGAAATAAACAGTATAACCATGAAAAAACTAAACTTTTCGAAAAAAAGCTTTTGTAATTGTTATTTCCTATTTACATATATTCCATTTGTTTACTTCACAACACATTATATAATATGAAAAATTTTTTTACTTGCCGTGTTCAGGACTTGAACCTAAGTTGCTTGAGTTGACAGTCCATCAAGTTAACCTATACACCACAGGGTAAGTTGTTGATGCTCTACAGTAATTTCAAATTTATCTGGACAAAAATCATTATAAATGAATGTATAAATTCGTTGACAATATAACAACTAATTTTAAAACACTTATAATATAAAAACAATTTCTTCGTTTCTTCAAGGCTTGCAAACAAAAGAGATTTTGTTAGTTTTTAATTATTATTAACATTTAACACTTGGTCTCAAAAAATACATCACACCATTTACAGCTAGCTAACATCTTGCATATTCAAAAAACACTTTCGAAAAGTTTGTCGGCAAAAAGACATCATATTTCTATCTTTATTGTGATAAAGAGCCATGTCTCGAAAACGTAAGTGGGCCGGAATAAATAAGATGACGGCTAGCTTACCGAAAATATCACGATACTGTACCGGAATCTGGTCAGAATAATGCCAGTGAAAGCATATTTCTTAATGGGCACATGAGGTACATTTGCCCAGTATAGTTGGTAACGATGGGTGGAAAATAGCTCCATATCTTAACGTCGAATAAAAAGTGTTAGGGAACCATTTGCGATAATTTAAATTATTACTTTCACTTTCTGTTTTTACTGCTTCAATGTGTCAATATGAGCAGACATTTAATATATTTACTTTCATAATAATTTCACCATTATAATTGGCCGACGCATGAATAAAGTGTTTTAGGCCAATAGTAATGTTGATTTTGCATAAGGCGGAAGAATACATAACATGCTTAAAGTAGATCTTAAGCAGGGATTTTAAAAGTGCTCACTTTACAGCGAACATCCTATGTGTAGCACTATTAAGTAAAATTTCCTTGAAGATAATTATTCACTTATGCGAGAAAGTGTTCAACTTATTATCAAGCTTGCAATTTCCACAATCGTGCTTTTAAGGAAATGAACACTACAAAGGTAGTGAAGTGCACATATGGGTATGTAGCACTACTCAATTGTAAAATTTATTTAGATAATCAGTCACTCCTGCAAAAAATTGTTCAAGTTAATAGAAAGCATATAATTTCGACTTCCCTTAAAAGAACTTTCCACACCTTTGCTGCTACCTTTATAGTGAACAACATGGGAAGAGATTTGAACTTATAGAATATGTAGCGCTACTCAAGAGTCTCATTATTGTAATTTCTACACGTTTGCTTTTAACTAAAGAAAGAACAAGTAAGTGAAAGGCACATATTTATACATATGTAGCATCGCTGAAGTGTAAACTTATGTTACTTAGTCAGTAACTTCAGCATAAAACGGTTCAAGTTATTATCAATCGTGCAATTTCGAATCCCTTTAAGTACTTTCGAAACCATATCGTTTATCTAAATATTGAACAAGGGATATGAAATACACATATAGTATGTAGCATGTATCTTTATTTGGATAACCAGTCTCTCCTACAAGGAAATGTTCACTGTAATAACAAGCATGCAAATTATACTCCCCTTAATGTACTAACTATGGATTTTCTTTTTACTAAATACAGAAAAAGGAAAGTAAACAGCACATGTAGAAATGTAGTATTCCTCAAGCATAGCATTAACTTAGAAAATCACAAACTCCTGCAAGAAACTGTTTAAGATGAAATCCAACTCACTTTAAAAAACTTCAGCACCTAAACTTGTAACTAAAAATATAATAGCAGGTGAAGTGAAATGCACATTTAAATATGTAAGATTACTACAGTATAAAATTCATATATGTAATCAGTCACTTCTGCATGTAATTGTTCAAGTTATTATCAAACATGTAATTTCGACTCCCTTCAACGATATTTCCACAACTTAACGTTTAACTTAAAAGGTAAACAACAGGGGAAGCGAAGTGCACATAGGGATATGTAGCACAACTCAAGTGTAAACATCAGTTACGTAATCAGTCACTCACGCCTGAAACAGTTCAAGTTATTATCAAGCGTGTAATTTAGACTCTCCTTAAGGTGGAGTACTAGTTAGGAGTAGTCAACAATACTGACAAATGTCCGCATCTAGCTGCAAGTAGTTCAGTTATCTTCCGCTAGATAACAACATCGTCGAAGGAGATGTGCCGCCATTTTGTCTGCTGGTGCCCTACACTCTGGCCGTGGAACATGGGTATGTGTCATATGGAGGAGCCGGGTTGGGGACTTCTCTACCTGTCTTTTCCGTATCCGCTCAGACCATTCAGAGCCCATCAGCGAGTGTGGTCAGATGACAGATAACACGCCAGCATAGCAAGACTTCCGAGTGATGCACTCTCTTCCTCGTGTTCGTTGCCGATTATAAAAGAACAATAAACAGTCTTTTTGTTTGTTCCGTTTGATGATTTTGCACGTTTAATGGACTTTCGATGAATGGCTTTGTCGAGATTTGAGGATTTTACTGCCGTGTTTAACGACTTTTTCCGTTGTTTTCGACGTTTCTTGTATTCAAAATTTGATTTTTTGCTTGCTGTACGTGTTCAGCCCAAGGTAACGTGCCTTTGCACGATTAAGTAGCAGAAGTTGAAGAAGTGACATACAGTACAGTACTGTACTGACATACAGACACTATAAATTGGTGGGCTACAATACACTAACATAACTAGTCCAGAATATTTCTTAAACGTGAAATCAACATATAATCAAATAATATTTAATAATCAGTATTATTTTTTACCCACACACTATTGTATTCCGAATTAATATTCGTTCATAATTTAAGAGACTTTCTAGCCACTCGCTGTTATGGATGTAATTAAGTATAGTTACGCATGGCCAGCTTTAACTTGGTGGCACTTGAACATTGCAGTTTTTAATACTTTTAAAATGTAATAGCTTTAAATTAGGGTTTGTGAATTCCCATTAATTATAAAAGAATTGTAATTAACTGTAATTATTTGGAGAACTCAAAAAATATACCTACTTGCTAAATGTATGACTAAAAATTTCCTACCATTGCACACTGCCGATGCTAAGTAATTTACTAACAGTTTCTTCACAAAGATCTGCATATAACTGAATTTATTACCATTTATATTGATTTCCATATTCGTGCTGTCAATAAACAAGTAGTATGAAAATAATGCAAGTAGTGGGGGCATGTCGGATTCATTTCGTTTTTGATCAATCGGATTATCAATTTATCAAATTAATTGAGAGGGTTACTCAAAAAGGGTTATTCGTTATTCCAATTTTTATCCGATCACAAAATTCTTAATCTAAACCGATTTAATATTTCTTAATTCGATTTTATTCCAATCAGAAACTGAAAGGGTAAAATTTATTGAACCGGTTAAATGGATTGAAAGGGTTAATTATTTTTCTTTCTTTCTTTCTTTTTGGGCGGTGTTAGCAGGAGCTCTGTACAATGTTTACAGTGTGGTGTTCTGGATGCGATGACCAGAGTGGTGGGTTGCAAAGGGTAATTTTTCCTATTTGTTCTAATTTTGGGGTGTTAATAGGGATGTTGCAGGTATATAGGCATTTTGTTACGAATATATTTAACATACAAGAGAATTTCAGAGTGTTAAAATGATTTCTAAGAGTGACATAAGTACAAAATTGTTTGTTTTTTTGGGGGGGGGGGGGGTGATATTACTCGTATATGGTAATTGGGAAATAGGTGACTTTGAAAGATGTGATTTACATGTTAGTAGTGACGAAATATCAGTTTTCCGAATGTAATTAATTGTTAGATATATTCAGAGTGTTCTATATATGAATAAAATACTTGCATCGAATCGGAAATTTCAAACGACTACATGAATAATAAGTGCCATTACGTGAGTCTCGAGCTTTGAAATATAATTTACACAAGAGAGAATTTTGACAAGGTGAATAAAATCTTATGTCTACAAGTGCACACTCACTAAACGAAATGCAGCTAGTCTGTATGAATAAATAACAAGCTTACACAATTCAGACAGGTGAATAATATCTTACAGTAAAAATAAACTCCGAATACACAATAGCGGATGTCTATTCTGATAAGTAAAATATGTAACGATAGAAAATCTTACCTCAAATGATTTGTTTGAAAATAAACAACTTGCATAATGTTTAATCTTATATGAATTTATATATTTTATGGAAAAAATGCACAAACATCCTCAAAGACGAAATCTTTTTTTTTAAATAACTGACATACTACAAATTTCTGGAAATAGAGCACACTTGTTAACGGAAACAGAATTTCAGGAAATTTTGCCTACTGAACACACCAATTGAAAATCTTATCTCAATATTGACTTAACACACAGAAATTGATATTTTCCCAATAAAATACTTTTATATAAAAAATTTATCATAGCTATAACTAGAGATGGTCGCCGGTACGTAGTTTAGGTAACATCCGATCATAAGCTCGGCGTCCATCAAGTTTCTAGAGGTGTGGTGAAGATGAGAGAGAGATCAGTACACATCTGTCTCCTCCAAGCGTCCATGAACATTGGAAGATGGCGGCGAGTGGGTAGCTGAGGTCACTTCACTCCAGAGCTCTGTCCCGCCCCTCACCAGAGCGATGTGTCCTGGGGCTCATTCACCTGACTGCCCTCAAGTGTCATTTTTCACAACTGAGTCAATATGGTGACAATTGCCTAGTTTCATTTCGATCGGGAGCTGCCAGCCTGTGTTACAAAGAAACGAACATAGAATTACTGTAACTCTGATAACTGTCAAGAGTTTATATATATATATATATATATATATATATATATATATATATATATATATATATATATATATATATATATATATATATACTATGAATTCAAAGTTTTGCCTATTAGGCCTACAACTTAGTTTAAAAGAAATTGCACTGCGTTTCAATGAAGCTTTAAACACTGTATAAACGTACGCCATAATGTATCAGCATGCAAAAATATTGCATAATTATCATTATCAGCCAATTAAATGTTACAAGATCTACCTAAATAGTTTTGACAAGGGAAGAGGTACAAACAAATATACAATACCAATAGGTGCATCCACGCATTCGCGGAAGTTTGTGCCGAGGAAATTGAACTACTTTGGGGACCTTAGTGAAAACTGACAACTATCGTTACGTTTCAAGGCTACAACCTACAAGTCAAAACAATGGGCAAAACGGTTAGTTATTGACATTTGTAACCGCGGATTCGCACGTTGGTAATTAAAAATTTCCATTTTATTAGTGTGGTTCAGAATCAAATATAACGAAGTGTTCGTTAACCACTTCGGCAGCATCGAAAATGAATATTGCGTTGATATTGGTAGGAGCACGATATATACATATATATATATTTTTTTTTTTAAAGAACTTCTACCATATGTATTTCATAACATTTTAGCTCTGAACAACGTTTGCCACGGTTTTTTTAAAATCGGTTCCATGTCTTGGTTGCGTGCCCGATAACCACAAATGTTTAAAAACCTAGTAACAAAATTCATATTGGATAAGTCACATTCCGCAAAATATTCTCTCAAGGACACGTGGTCAGTAACCAAAGAAAACTTCGGTGTACACGTAGCTCATCGAAACCAAGACTGATTCGAACTCTTTGCGAGACTAAGGTATCTACTGATGTTGGCATTCGGAAGATAGAAAATAAATTTCTTGTCTACGACATTCGCCACTCGGAATTTGGATTTGTCGATGAATCGGGTAGATTGAAATTAAATACAGCTTTTACCCAAAACCAAGGCCGACAGGTATTTGTTTTGTGTTTTTGGCATAACGGAAATAAATAAATAGAATGAAGTAAAAAAAAATTAAAAATGGAAATAAATAAAGAAATAAAATAAAATAAACAGAAAAAAAATAAAAATAAATTTATTAAAATTAATAACATAAAATATAAATTAATAAATTAATAAACCTTGGCTTTGCTCTTCGGAATAACTGCAATTATCACGTCAAGTTATATACAGCAACCTGGTATTAACCAAAAATATAGTGGTCTCACTCTCGCTGAGTTCATTTCTGACATCGCTTGATTATTTACAATTTGCCTTTAATCCCATAACATAACGAAACATCACAGTAACAATAAGCTAATAAAACAAAGACACGTGCATAAAAATACGAGCTGGGATGCAAAACTTCACATTAAAAATAAAATTTTTACTTATCTTCTTTTTTATATAGGATGATACATACCTAAGTATCGGTTAAAGAAATATCACACTCACAGCGATATAGGAAAATCCGCTCAGTAGTTTTTACTTGATGCCAAACAATACAGAAAACAATTTGCGTTCTTTAGCTCAATTTCTTTATGAATATGGTAGATATTTGCATGAAATAATTTATTCTTAATGCAATATTTATGACAAAATCCTCAATCATCATTTTTTATCTGCAAATTTTTTGTGTTAGTAAACAATACTTTATACCTACAGATACGTACGTATCTTTATTTGAACACATGAGTTACTGCCATAAGTGCTATCATGCGGAGTAATAAAGACGTGTAGTTTATAATCAAAATAAACTGTGGCATTGACTGATCGCTACAGCACACAATAAACTGTTCTGGCAAAAAAAACACATTGCATCAAAAAATTCTACACATAGAAGACAATAGAAATGAAATTTCTATCTCAAAAAAGCCACACTGTATGAATTTATACAAGCATCCGCGCCGACCTCCCGTGGAACAGTCGGTTGATGCACCACCAATCTGGGGTACGGGAGGATACAGGTTCGAATTCCGAGCAAGACATGGACTTTAATTTAAGTTAGGTTTATAAGTTAGTCGGGTAAGCCGCTCTCTGCTAAGTCATGAAGCATAAAACCGGAGGACGTTAAGAAACCCTCTACAGTACAATACAATACAAGCATCCGCCGATTAAAAGTTTTAGCTGCAGGTTGTAATAAACTTGCTTGAATACAATTTTACACTGAACAATATTTTGTTGTCTCGAACAATCTGATGTTTCTCCAAACATGTGAATTTATTCCCTTCAACTAAGCGAAACATTTAAACATAACTTTTTGAGTAAAATAATTATATAACTGCCCCACCATCATTTAAAAACATTTATGGAGACACACACAACTATATTACACGTACATTCAGTTAATTAGTTTTGTTATGGTCAAAATTATAAATATAATGGTAGTCAAAAATTAATTAAAAGTTGATAAGTGTACGGTTACCTAACAATCATATGTGTCCATTGTTATAGAAGTTTTCGCGATAACAAAATCAGTTTGGTGCTGTAGCGACATGTGTTTGGTTGGCTGTAGCGTAACCGAGTCATTTGATGACCTTAGAATTTAAAGCTCGATGAATCATGTGTAATTTTTCTGACTACTAGAACTATTGCAGTGTTTTAAGTGTAATTATTGATAATTAACACTGTCAAAAATAATCCAGGTGAAACTATTTAAACTAATGTATCTGCATAACTTGACATTACTGCAAATCTACGTACATGCCGTGCGTTGAACTTTCTTTAAAAGAAAGTAAATTGCCGAAAATTTTATTTTGGCCGTGGTTGTCAAGAGACAGAATTCAACAACAATGTTTATAGGTTCGGAACCCTGTCCTGTTGGATCTTAAATTTATGACCGAATCTGTAGTTTATGGACACCCATGAAAATCTACTTTTGCCCCAACCAAATGTTACGTGTTTGGGACAGCCAAAAACGAGCAAAACATAGTATGTTTCAGGAACAAAAAAAAATTGGTTGCACAGATAGAAAAATTTAATTTTACTTCACAAAACTATTTTCTTACGTTCAACATAATCGTTTTCTCAGTGTAAAAAAAAAAACATAATATTACCATTTCCCCGACTAGCTTACGGTTCGCAATCATTCAACAGGTGTACAGTGATGGTATGACCATGCACATATAGGCTAGTTCGAAATATTCATCAATTCTTTTGGTGACACACTAGACTTATAACATTGACATTTTAAAGTAAGTTTTGCAATTGAACTACCAATTATTTTATATAAGCGCTGTTATTCTATGCCGATTTAGGAATTACAACACAAAAATATTTTTGTGCAACCCAAAACGGGCTTCTTATAAAGACAGCTAACACAACTACAATGAGGATTGTTGATTCTATGCTATAGGATAATGAATTCGCAAAATTTTCCAGTCCGTAATTATATATCTAATTGGAATGTTTCCAGTAGCATGAAACGCTTAGATAAATAATATAATTAAACAAATTATTTCACTTTTCACACTATAACGACTGGAAAATAGCTACCTAATTTCCATGCAGAAGTCACACATTTTGGTAGTAAAAACAATATTTTCATCAGAAAATAATTTATAATTTTTATTAATATATCGTGTGTTAGTGATTATTGTAATAGTTTTTCCTATAGTAAGGATGATTTGTTTTTTATATTTTCAATTGTTTAATGTTAATTTTAATTATGTCTGTTTATATTTCTTGTGCATGGTAATTTTCAGTCAATTTGTGATTACGTTTAGGAGAGAAGGCCATTGCCAAGACAACCCATGTTTGTTGATTTGCTAAACGAAATAGCCGTCATGTGATTGGCCGTTTTCGGCTTGATTCATTTTCAAGTTAGCTGGTTTGTTCAGGTTTTTAGGACAGAGGAAGAAGAACGCTAGGCGGGACGTAAATGTAGTTACGTGCAGGTAGGGATTTATATAAGATATGTAGAGAAAGTGTTGCGAGTGTCAGAACTTGATATTTCAGCAGACGTATTAAATATTGCGGAACATTTTAAGAAGAGGAAAATACGTCTGAAGTGTAAGCGACTTACTTATTTTATTTAGTTTAGTTCGCCACCCGCGATGCGTCAAAGGTTGGACTTATAGATACGTTTCTGTAAATCACTACTCATGCATAAATTTTATTTAAATATTATGTTAATCTTACAATAATCGGTTTAAGTTATTATCAAGCATGAAGTTTCTAATTCTCTTTACGTACTTTCGAAATCTATGCTTTTAACAAAAAAGGGAACAAGGGAAATAACTATCATATAAAAATGCTCAAGTTAAACATCTAACTAAAAAAAGAACAAGGAATGTGAACATTACATGCAAATGTGTAGAATTACTCATGTGTAAACTTGATTTAGATAATCAGTTACTCCTGCAGGAATTTATTCAAGTTATTATCAAGAAAGTAATCAATTACAACAATTAATGAACTTTTTACACCTTCTCTTTTAAATAAAGAGTAAACAAGAATAAAAGTGACTGCACAATATGTAACCCTTAAATTAGTGTTCGGACACTCGTACAGGAAACAGTACAAGTAATTATGAAGCGTGCAATTTCCACTCCCCTTAGTTAAATTTCGACTAATCCGCTTTTAACTAAAAAGACAACAAGGGAAGTAAACTGCAGAAACAAACACACAATCGCTTTTAACTAAAAAGACAACAAGGGAAGTAAACTACAGAAACAAACACACAATCGCTTTAACTAAAAAGACAACAAGGGAAGTAAACTACAGAAACAAACACACAACCACTTTTAACTAAAAAGACAACAAGGGAAGTAAACTGCAGAAATAAACACACAATCGCTTTTAACTAAAAAGACAACAAGGGAAGTAAACTGCAGAAACAAACACACAATCGCTTTAACTAAAAAGACAACAAGGGAAGTAAACTACAGAAACAAACACACAATCGCTTTTAACTAAAAAGACAACAAGGGAAGTAAACTGCAGAAACAAACACACAATCGCTTTAACTAAAAAGACAACAAGGGAAGTAAACTACAGAAACAAACACACAATCACTTTTAACTAAAAAGACAACAAGGGAAGTAAACTGCAAAAATAAACACACAATCGCTTTTAACTAAAAAGACAACAAGGGAAGTAAACTACAGAAATAAATATGTAGTATTACGCAGGTATACACTTCAATTTTCTAATAAGTAATTCCTGCAAGAAATTGTTCAAATTATTATCAAGCATGGAATTTGGACTGTACCTAATGTACATTACACTCCTTTGCTTTTTACTAAAAATATATAATATATTTCAAACTATTCAAGTATAAAAATCATTTAGATAACCATTCCCCCTGCAAGAAAACATTCAACTTATTATCAATAATGTAATTTAATTTTGACTCCTTGTAATGTGCCTTCGACATCTTTGCTCTTAACTAAAAAGAGAAAAACTTATAGACATGTAGCATTATTCAAGTGCAAACGTCACTTAGATAGTCAGTCAACCCCTCATATGAACATATAAAAGTATTATTTTCCGAGGTATAATTAAGTACAATAACATTTTTACTTTGACCAAAATATAGGCTTATAAGCCTCCATGATGATTAATAGGAAAAATCTATAGTAAAGAATTAAAGCAAATCGCCCAAAGCCGATTCGGCACATAGCCAATAGTGCTAACAGCACTTTACACATATACTTTGATATCATTTAGTTTATACCGCTGAATAAACATGAAATTCTGCCAAAAATGTAAGTGCAGAAAAACTAACATTATATTACCATTATTAAATATTTTCTCTTCTCTGGCCACATGGTCAGGTATTAAACAAAATATTTATTACTCATACTGGCCGATATAAATTTTACTAATGGCCAAATTTAATGATGGTATTAAGTTTGGTTCAGAAACTGACAAAAATATTTATTATTTGACTAGTGTGACTGATACGCAATCATTATGCTGGATAACCATAAACCATCCAACAGTTTTATCAGGTTTTTATAATACCAGATCTGAATAGGCAAAATTATGGCCGACTGCCTCCCTACGACGCCAACACATCATGCCTCCAAATTTGTGCAAAAAAATTCAGCAAAGATTAGAAATTTAAAAAAAACATTACTTTCAAATATTATAGCTGGATGAGCTTTCAACTTCCATGTAAAAATGTTCCTTCGGGGAAAACACACTCCTATTAAAATTGTACTTTGCTTTGCATATGGCTAATATTATTTTGAAACTTCATATTAAAATTATTCCGAGTTTCACTTCTCTTGTGATCTTAAATATTCTCCAAATTTATTCTGTAAAACCTTCCTCATCAACATGGCACCTAACTCCTAAACCAGGACACCAAATGTGCCTGCTTCAAATTTTCCATAAGGGCTATGCAGATTTTTATCTTATTTTATAAAACCAATACTTAAATGGCTGTGTGGTCTCCTACTGGGGCAGTGGCTATCCGACGGCGATCCAGAGATCGCACCGACCTTAAATACAGATCACAAAAAATTTCCCCTGAGAGTTGTAATCAAATACCACTGGGCAATGGGAATATATATGGCCAAATTAGGAAATGTCTGTCGAGGGTAAACATTGTCCCTTATAGGGGTTCATTTAATACAGTCCAATCATTTGGTTTGAAGCAGAAACATGTCCATGTATGGGACGTCATGTGATCACACGTCACAAAACTCCCATGGTTCAGGCAGGCTGCAGGATATGATGTCACGAGCGTGCGAAGCCCAGGTGGCCAACTGGTGTCTGACATTACAGGAATAGTTCATCAAGTGCCACCGCCACGTGGTCAGCAGCACCCAGTGGCGCAGCGCTCGCCAGACACGCTGGAAGCGAGCTGGTGCTATGTTGGACGACGAACTGCTGCCGAAATCCACCCAGGTGACAACGATGTGGAATGCAGCAGTACACCCGGGCTGCATCGTAATCCGTTACCATAGTAACAACAGGCATGTGGTCAAGGTCAATTCTTCCTCACAATTTTCGGGCAGGTAGAAAATACAATATTTCGTGTTAATCAGAGGTAAATTTTTCAAGCAACTGCGTGCGAAAAAAAATATGTATTTCTTAGTGTCAGCCACAAAAATATTTCACAAGTTCTGTTCACTGCCTGAAGTAAAATAATAACATTTTACATCAAATTATACAAATATTCTTATTCATCTCTTTTAAGGATTAACGTCAGATGTAGATATAAACTGCTGCACTGATATTACTTAAATAATAAATAAAACATATTACTTTAGAGAATTTTATGTACTGATATCTTATGTGTATTCTTTCCTTTTCCCTCAATACCGCAATTATTGTCCATAGTAGTTTAAAGTGATACAATTTGATAAAAATCACAAACCCTCTATGCATTTGCCGTACTTGTATTCTGCAAATAATACGTAAACGATATTTTCTGAAGTCTGTAGGTACCTAGTTTCATAAGAAAAAAGGCGCTAAATACGATGAATAGGTGCTGTTCTTAAATTATGGCAACCCTGAGTAATATGAATGGCGTATATTTGAATTTTGGGTAGCTTACACCTACCTTATTGAAATTTCATAGATTCGTCATATGATAGATTGTAGTTTGAGTCGTAAAAATTGTTATATTTTTATGTGATCTGCCATGTTATTTTACCTAAGTTTAATAATGTCAAACTGTGTACAACAAAAGCAAAGTAAAATGCACTATTTTGCTTAGATATTTAATTAATTTTCCTATTATTTTAGCTGCATGATTTGGAAAATGTGGTTAGCAATGAGTGGAGTTTTGTTGCAAGTGATCTGTTTCTTTTCGTAATTTGACCATGTGAATATTTGTATGAAAATGGTTGTGTGTGAAATTTCAAGTCTGTCATGAATTGAAAATTGCTTTATTAGTGAGTGCTCTGTGGGTGTGTAACATTATGTGAACTGTAAAAAATATCTTGCTTTTTCTTTTTATGGTTTTTTTGTATGTAGTACATTACAATGTGGTATTTGTAGTAATCAAATTGGCAATGGGCAGGGAATAGTTTTGGTCGATATTGTTTACTAGGACACAAAATAGCTGTAACGTAATAAGGCGGAATGTAATGTTAATGAGATATTCAGACAAGGCACGTGGCTTTAAAGATTTTATTTTTTGTGTTACTTATATTTCTATGTTAATGAAGGGAAATTCACTCATGCTGTTGCATCCATACAACAAGCATTTTGAGTCAAATGTGTTATGTTTTCTGCATATAACATCATTATTATCAGATGTGCTCTCTGTTATGTTTTTGCTGCCAATTTATTGTTATAGATGTAATTTTTCGTTTTCTGTGTATTTTATGTTTGCATGTGATAGGAACATTGCACTGTGCAAGTATTACAGTAAAATAAACAGAATAAATTATGTGTAGTATATACACATACAGCCATAAACATTCACAAATAAATTCCATATAATATACGTGTGTAATGGGATTACGTTTAACGTGGACACTAAAATATTCAAAGAGCTTTAAATGGCTACCTACTATCCGATTTGTTTTATTTCGCAAGGTAATTTTTAGATACATTCTGTAAGCCACATCACATTAAGATACACTCTGTAAGCCACATCACATTAAGATAAACATGTATTTTTTCAGATTTTTCTTCATCACTGTATATAGTATTATGTTGTTTTTAAATATCTACATTTTCTATTGTTGTGATGTGTTTCTTTTACTCTTATGTTGTAATGTGTGTATTTTTATATAACTTTATGTATAATTTGATATTATTTTTTCTGTTCGTTCTTGCTTCTCGCAAATGCTTTATGACTTTTGCAATGTATTAAGGCTCAACGGAAAGACTGTAACTAAATAACTGGATAAATACCAACAACAACATTACCGAACGATGTTGGTTTGTTAATATCAAATATTTCCGGCAGCTTTAAATAAACATAAATCCCCATAGTTATAATTTTTAATTAAATATATTGACTGAAGACCTTTATTGGATAAAAGAGTAACAAATCATCGATAAATACACACTTGTTTATATTTCATTTCTTTTAAATATTTAAGAATGGTATATTCACAGTTTTTTTTAATATAAAATATTGTTTAGGGTTTAATGTTTGGTGTTTCACGTTCATCAGAAAATCTTGCCTTAGTCCTTGTACAACTCTGTGTGTGTGTGTGTGTGTGTGTGTGTGTGTGTGTGTGTGTGTGTGTGTGTGTGTGTGTGTGTGTGTGTGTGTGTGTGTGAATTCTATGACGGAAAATCAAGGCCAAACGGTTTCAAAAATTCCTTATATTCAGTTGAACTAATCTGTCACAATACGAAAGAACCTCACTGCAATAATAAAAAAAGAGCTGGTGTGTGTGTATATATATATATATATATATATACCAGAAAGGAACTCTGTTCCTCAGAGTCTTCTTTCTCTATTATATACTTTCAAAATATGCGTGCAACATAAATTTCTGCACGAGTTAACGGGAATTAAAATGAACCCAGGATGGAAATCTTTAAGGTTAGGGTAACCAACAAAGTTTTTGTAAAGTTAGTGGGGAAATGCAGAGTTGATCCTTGGCAGTGCCAAACATACCACAAAAATATTTGAATGTAAATGGGCGAGCTTTTAAATATATCGGACGATATAGACAAAGCAATATTAAATTTTAGAAAAAAAAAATTATATTTGAATTAATGCAATGGATCCCCTATTTCGTCAACATAATAGTGAAATACACATATTAGTCAGGAAACATTCAAGAGAACATATCAGCCTAATAATGAAAGAAAAACAAATTAATGGCAGGTACCCAAAGCAAACATTTCTTTTTTTTTTTTTCATTGTATTATGACGAGCTCATAGTTTCTGTAGTGGTTGGCCATCGCTAAAAATGTGAAAAATTTAAACAGGAGTATTTACTCACTTTGTGAGGAATGTGTCAGAAAGCAGAAGTTTATTGGAAGAGGGTTGTTTGTTACTTCTTAGTTTTAATTATTTTAACTATAGTGCGTCTCTCTCGCTCTGTCTCTCTCTTAGACTACAATGTCTAACTAACCAAACAATTTTTATTTATACACTAAATCATTTTTGTTGCGTAATATTGTTTGTATGTATATAATATTACAGCACAGTGAAAATTCATCACTGTTGAAAATCGGTAATCACCTGGGAACACAATTGGCCAAAGAACCTATTTTACATATTGAAATTCAGTATTTAACACTATATAATGGCACCTTTGTCCGTGCAGAGTCTTTATACTTCTACATTTAAGTTATTGTTTAGTATTCAAACATGTAACAGTGTTAACAATTCGTTTCCTATACTACATAAATATCAGCACATAACATACATTAAGACATTCCACGCCCAGGTAACAACGATGAAGTTGCCTTCATGTGACATCATATAATTAATCTCGAAATAAAAATTAAAATGATTATTATGTATGACCACAACGGTGATAGTCATTTATGGATTCAGTCAAACGATATTTCAGAAAGAAAGGCAACAGTATAGATAGTTTCTTTATTTACAATAGCACCTTCTAGAAAATATCAGCTGTTCCAAGCTCAAGTGTGTTCAAACATGTTTTGTACTTGAAAATAAATAATAACGAAACATTTGTTAAAGTTTTTTTTTTCACCATCGCTTATAGAATTTTCATTAGATATACTGATATTATGATCAAAATAATCATTTAAATAATCATGTTACAACTTAGTTTACCCAGTCTTACAGAAGTGTAATATAATATGTAAACCTACCTTTAAATCGCCGAAAATAGCATGGTGAATATTTAATGTTTTTGAAAGTGTTTCGTTTTTGATCATTTCTACACCTTACATTTCAGACAAAGCCGGTATTTCACTTAACTTCAACTCCATTTTCCTTTCAAACAAAATTAATATGTTTCATAAAACAATTATTTTAGTGTATTTGTACTCTGTGACATTATACTATTATGGACATCAAATATTCAACTATTATATATCTATATGAAAGCTGCGTGACCTTGAGCAACTTGCCAAGTGTATAGTCGTCTGTAACTCTGCAAATACACTGTTGGTTTTTAAATTCTGCATCAGTGATTCATGCCAGTTGTTGAAACATTAACACTTGTACAAATGTTGAGTTCAGTTATATAATGCACACACTAGGTGCATATATGTGCGCGTTTCTCAAATTTCGTCTACTTTTGCAAGAAACGCAACATGGCTTTACCAAAATCTTTAATCGCGTTCGGCGTTATACTCCTTGTGCAGGTAAGTTGTGAAAAAAACCAATAAGCTCTTGGTTCTGTCGACAAAAAATTCGATCATTGGTATTCAGCAGACGCGTGCATGTGGTACCATTAAAGAAATCATGCAATAAAATTTTATAGCGTATAAGACATTTGCAGTATTTTTCAAAGAAAGGGAAAAAAAATAACAGTGAAAATTAAGGCGAGAGAGTAGATAACTCACAGTCATGGTCAATAATACTATAGTATCATATAAAGACAAGTAATAACAAATATATACGTCTTCATTTATAGCCAACATTTTCAAAGAGACAGAAAACTAAACCAGCACAGACCGAACAGTGTGATATGTGTTTTTTGTGCGTCTCGTGTGTCTGCATACGTACATTTAAATAAATTTCTATAGCATATTTGATTGTAATTGCAAGATGGAAACAGTTTAATGAAGCAGCTCTGTCTATAAATATAATTATTTTCAAAGTAGTATGAAAAAGTTATGAATATTGTATTTAGCTCATTCACGGTTACTTCACGTATTTCTGAAGCCCTGCTGAAGTTCTACTTCACATATTCCTGAAGCCCTGCTAAAGTTCTACTTCGCATATTTCTGAAGACCTGCTAAAGTTCTACTTCACTTATTTCTGAAGACCTGCTAAAGTTCTACTTCACGTATTTCTGAAGCCCTGCTGAAGTTCTACTTCACGTATTTCTGAAGCCCTGCTAAAGTTCTACTTCACATATTTCTGAAGCCCTGCTAAAGTTCTACTTCACATATTTCTGAAGACCTGCTAAAGTTCTACTTCACTTATTTCTGAAGACCTGCTAAAGTTCTACTTAACATATTTCTGAAGCCCTGCTAAAGTTCTACTTCACATATTTCTGAAGACCTGCTAAAGTTCTACTTCACGTATTTCTGAAGCCCTGCTGAAGTTCTACTTCACATATTCCTGAAGCCCTGCTAAAGTTCTACTTCACATATTTCTGAAGACCTGCTAAAGTTCTACTTCACATATTTCTGAAGACCTGCTGAAGTTCTACTTCACATATTCCTGAAGCCCTGCTAAGTTCTACTTCACATATTTCTGAAGACCTGCTAAAGTTCTACTTCACTTATTTCTGAAGACCTGCTAAAGTTCTACTTCACATATTTCTGAAGCCCTGCTAAAGTTCTACTTCACATATTTCTGAAGACCTGCTAAAGTTCTACTTCACGTATTTCTGAAGCTCTGCTGAAGTTCTACTTCACATATTCCTGAAGCCCTGCTGAAGTTCTACTTCACGTATTTCTGAAGCCCTGCTAAAGTTCTACTTCACATATTCCTGAAGCCCTGCTAAAGTTCTACTTCACATATTTCTGAAGACCTGCTAAAGTTCTACTTCACTTATTTCTGAAGCCCAGCTATATAAAGTTCTACTGATTGTTAACCGATTACGTATACGTCCGTTACATGTTAACGTAAATACTACCATGTGATTTCTACGTTCTGCCTGTCAACTGTTTTGTTTACTGTTTCAGCTGTTCAAAGAATTCTGTCATAATTTAAAAACCATGAATTATGAATGCTAAAAATTTAGTCCTCTAACCACATTTAGGTTTCTTTAACATTTCTAATACTATTTATTAAAATTATTTTATTACTTTTTAACATATATGTGTTATACACTATATGGCACATTACACATAATACACGTAAATATTCTGCTGCGACTGTGTTTAACCCGGCTGCAACAGTGGGGAAAAGAACTGTATTTAACCTGTTGTTAGTTATATGTGTTGGTTTATTCCATAAAAAGGAAGACCTCATTTTGAATAAATTTTAAAATGAAGGAGCATTAATCCAACTAAAAGTCAATAAATCCAAGCACACAAACCGTGTCACAAATATTTTTGTGCGTAGTAGCAAGGAACTGAAACATTGGTGAACATGCACCCAAATATGCGTACCATTACTTTTATTCCGCTCATGTTCCATTTGATAGATATCTAATTCTGATAACGTGTATTTAGTTATTCACTTAAGTAGTCTGGGTGGGCTTGGTAATTTTTCTGTGATTGTGGCAGGGATTTAAATCACAAAAAACTTAATAACGTTACACAATGGTTTTTCAAACACATAGTTCAAAGTAACAACGTTACTTTGAAATAAATAAGTCTTTGAAATAAATAAGTCATTAAAACTCATTACTGTTAAAAAGTTTAAATTTCGCACGTCCAATATTTGCTAACACACAGACGACCACGACACAGACACAGACACAATACTCTTTCATACGCCGCGGTCATGAAACATATTACTGAATACTTAATCCAGCCATGGAAATAGAGATTTGTCACATCATCATAACTTATCTAGGTAGATTTAAAAAAAACACAATGTGTAACAACTTGGTGTAATTTTAAGTTCTATTCATTAACAGTGTATTCAAGGAAATGTATTTATTGTAGATTACGTTAAGTGTCTGGGTGAACAGCCGCAATAATAACGGGATGAAATGTGTGGCAACAATCAACGTTTTTGAAGGGATATTTAGTAAAAAATTTGGTAGTGTGGATTAGGATTTAAATTAATTTTTCAAACTTGATGGTAATGTAAATTTTGCACTTAATTTTTGCGTTGTACAATTTGTACAACTTACTGGAAATTTAATGGTTTATATGCATGTGTTGCTCATGTGATCGGTTTCTCGTACTGAATTCAGTACCAGACGAAAATTATAAATCTATTAGTTCAATATATTGTTATAGATACAACCTTCGTCTACGAAAGTAAACGAAAGTGTGTATCAATATTTCCTAACCTAATCGAGCTATTAGATTCTTCCTGTAAAGGTTTTAATTCTGTTTTAATTTTATTTTTAGTATTATTATTTTCTTCTAAAATATTTTTGACTCAACATTGATGTGGGTATTAATGATCCCGTCGTCGAGCGCCTCCACAACGGTAATCACTTGAAATGTTATAAACATCTATATGTTACGATTAGCGAGTTATTAGCGGTAATTCTAGTGAAGGCAAGATGCCTACATAGAAACGCTGTAAAAAAGCAGCCATCCGAATATATAGCCTACCCATGGCATCTTAAATGCTGTGAGTTACACATTCGCGTGTGAAGTACCAGAAACCTATTTTATGTATTTATTTTAGCATTTAAAAAACTGACTCGTAAAACTGTAAGTAATTTAATGTGTTTAAAGCTATATTTTTTACCCACTTATAACGTACTGTGTAATTTTAAGTGGCATCCAGATATTCATAATTAACTGCAAGAACTGGATATTATCGTCCGCTATTTTGGCTAAACGTACCGACAGATGTATGCTGAAAGTATTTGAACTTGTGTGTTAGTTTCTGCTCTCCGCATCTTCTATCGCAGTGTTGAGATCAGGAGACACAAAGTTTCGTAGTATTGTTGGAAGAATGGCCCCCCCCCCCCCCTTTTTAATAGCGTGGTGTTCTGCGTCAAATTGTGTGAGCAACAAAACTGCAGGTTTGGGGATGTTTCAATTTCCTTCTGACGGGAACAGATGTGTACTTAGGTTGCAGGGATACAGACGGGATATATGGGAACCAACGTCTTATTAGAAATGTTGTGAATTATTTATTGCGTTATTGTTGTTTAAACTAGAAACCTATCAATTGCACATTTAAATATTACAAATAATTCATTTCTGGGAAACAAAAGTGTGAGAGTAGTACGGTTTAGTTCTTTGAGTCATGTGGCAACTTCATAAGGGGTGGAGAACTTGAATAAAAAAAATAAAAAATTTATTATATACAACATTAAACGAATATTTAGTGCACATCTGAATCTATATTACTAAATAAAATAGAAGTGTCTGTCTGTGATTTTCGAATATTTCACTGTTGATCATTTTTTTCAAATAGAATAATTGATAACTAAGCCATATCTGATGTAAATTTTTTTCGTGTCTGTCTGTCCGAACAGATTTAACTCAAAAACCACTTAACGTATTGACATCTAATTTACAAAGAATATAGATAGTAACCCCAGGACCAATTTAATTCTTTGTTTCATCGAGATATCTCGAACGGTTACGGAAAAAATAATAATCAGGGATGTATATAGATGTTGGTATAAGCTTTTCTTAGGATAACTGCATAAAAAAAAAAGTATTGTTAAAAAATTTTTTCATCATTTCTCCTTTCTTTTTTTGTCTATGGACTGTAAACCTTTCCTTCCAAAAAGCCGTAGGGGTCCATTGGCTAGAGTTAGTCTAAGTGGGGCCGCAGTGACCCAGTGGATATATATATATATGAAGGGGGCTGCATTAGCTCAGTAGTTAGAGCACCAAATAAGGGGGCCGCAGAAGCCCAGTGGCTAGAGAAGCCAATAAGGGTGCCACAAAAACTTAGGGGGTAGAGGACCTAATAGTGGAGCCGCAGCTGGTCAGGGGCTTCTGCACCAAATAGTGAGGCCGCAGTAACTCAGTGGCTAGAACACACAATAAGTGGATCGCAGTAGCTGAGTGGCTAGAACACACAATAAGGGGATCGCAGTAGCTCAGTGGCTAGAACACACAGTAAGGGGATCGCAGGAACTCAGTGGCTAGAACACACAATAAGGGGATCGCAGTAACTCAGTGGCTAGAACACACAATAAGGGGATCGTAGTAGCTCAGTGGCTAGAGAACCTAATAGTCAGGCCGCAGCTGTCAGGGACTGGAGCACCCAATAGTGGAGCAGCAGTAGCTCAGTGGCTAGAGAACCCAATAAAAAAATGGCTGGATAAATTCAAATTCCCAAATATCATGCTAACATAAAACATGTGCGAAGCGATGACAGGGTATAATTTAATAACTTCATTAAACCTGAAAGAATAAATATTAGTATTTTAAACATAAAACCTTAATGAAACTATGGTGGGCATTCTCTAATTAAATAAAAAAAATAAAATCTTGGAACGAAGTCGCACGTGTCAGCTAGTTCTAAAGAAAATAATTTTTCTAGGTATTCATATTGATTACATTTACTTAATTCACATTCATTAATTACAGATATTCAACCTGTTTATTGCCTTTATTCCAAATGTGTGACACTCATGCATCCAATTCAATTTTCCCGACCGTTAGTCGAACTCTCCATAGAACCGATTAACACAGTCCGTTGACTTCAATTTCGCTTGTCACTCTCATCGCTACACATCACCTTGATAGTTTTCTAACACATTTTACATAATTAATAATATCACGAATTTTGTATATATGGTTCAGGATGCTCCTGTATATACCTATATACGTGTGTGTTTATTCCATTCTATGGGAATCGATCGACCATTGAACTGACGATTGAGTGCAATATGCCATCGAAACAATTCTAATGAAATATCTAATCGCTACGGTAACAGACTCGCGGACGAGCAAAATCGAGAGGATATTTTAAACTCATTATTAAACACCTTGAGTGAGTCAGACATAGAAATGGGGGTTGTTTGTATCTGCCAGATGTCGAACATGATATCAGGGTGAAGAGACGAACCCGCTTCATAAATGGAAAAGAAGCCAGATTGACTGTTTGGCTGGTGTTTATCACAGTGATCTAGATTAGCAAAGGAATTACGGAACTGGCAGAATCGGAAGAAATAATTGCTAGCAACGGAGATATTGTGCCCATGTATTTGGTATAATGTGGTGAATGGGTGTAATATATGTGTGCATGTGATGTGCGGGGGTTTGGAAACTCGAAGCACGGCGATACCTGGTTGTACTGCAGATCATTTTTTTTGCAACATATTTTACAAATGGTTCAAGAACAAGAGTTTATTTTTATTTTTATTTGTACACATGCCTGTAGTTGCACAATTTTTTGGTGTGTGCAAGTGAAGTCCTTTTACGCAGTGTTATATTTGTAGCTACGTGAACTGGATCGTATCATTTAATCTAGTTAAATTAGAACATGTTATCAAAAATAAATAGTTGTTATTCTGTAAATTCTTTCCTAAGTTCAATTTTCGGAATGTATTTTTATTGGAAGCTTAAATTTAATAACACTCAGGTAATGTGATTTACATGATAAATTATGATTAAGCACTAATTTTCTAAATTACAATATGATTTGGAATATTTCATTGAATGAAATATGTAAAATGGACGTTGCAGATGAATTCATTTGTGCAACCTCCTAAATGGAAGTAAATAAAGTATTTTTCTTTAATTTGGAGGTAGAATTTCCTTTTTTATGCGAAACACAAAAGAAAAATTTTAATAAAAAATAAAATTGAAAATAAGAAAACTTCTAGTGTAAATACTAAACCCAGCTTAAATCTAAAATAGAAATTAACGTGTTTGATCATCAATTTAATAAATATTGGGTATTCAAATTTAACAGCAGTGGTGTGTGTTAATGCCTAACTTGTATGCAGAACAGCAGGAAATTTTCAATGAAAATAGAGAAAGTGAAAGGAAAATGACTACTTCGAAACCAACACAAACATGTAGGCCTAGACATGTTAATAGCTAGCTGTTAATGTATCGCCAGCGAGGTACCCAAAGACAAAGCTAGTTGATCAGAGAAGCAGAAGTGAAGACGGAATCAGCCTTTGGCGTTTAGTAAGGAAGCATTCGCCCGGAGTTTTTTAAGGAACCCATGAAAAACCAAAATCACGGTGGCTAGACTAGGGATTGAACCCAGCTCATCCCGAAAATATGTTCGAATGTTTATCACACGCAAGGCGGCACTACTTGCTTGGCCCAACTCAAATAAAAGATGGATTTTTATGAGAGGTAACTTGCAGTTTCAATACACTTGAACTGCCGACTGTTTGGTTGTCACTACATTTTAAGTAGTTAATGAGCGTATTTCCAAATCCAAAGGTTGCAGGTTAGAAATTGCTAGTTTTCTCGTGATTTTAGAGTGATTTTTAATTAAATATGTAGATAGAGGCGCGACTTTCCCAATGAATGGCAAATTGTTATCTAATCTTTAGCCCATTTAAATAGAATAAATATTTCGACATTAGCACCACCTATCAAAGAGCGAAGGAAACAAGACGGTGGTTGTGACATTACAATATAGCGGCGTACCGGGACCCATGCCTCTGTCTGCTGTGACGTCACATCCAGAGTGCCAGACCGATGTTGCGCGCATGCCTCAAGTTTCACATTCACGTGGTTAGATCTCGCCATGGACTCGTCTGTAATGCTGTTTCATAACAGTACGGTGCAGCATTTGTGTGACTGCTGTAATGCTGTTTCATAACAGTACGGTGCAGCATTTGTGTCACTGCTGTAATGCTGTTTCATAACAGTACGGTGCAGCATTTGTGTCACTGCTGTAATGCTGTTTCGTAACAGTACGGTGCAGCATTTTTGTCACTGCTGTAATGCTGTTTCGTAACAGTACGGTGCAGCATTTTTGTCACTGCTGTAATGCTGTTTCATAACAGTACGGTGCAGCATTTGTGTCACTGCTGTAATGCTGTTTCATAACAGTACGGTGCAGCATTTTTGTCACTGCTGTAATGCTGTTTCATAACAGTACGGTGCAGCATTTGTGTCACTGCTGTAATGCTGTTTCATAACAGTACGGTGCAGCATTTGTGTCACTGCTGTAATGCTGTTTCGTAACAGTACGGTGCAGCATTTTTGTCACTGCTGTAATGCTGTTTCATAACAGTACGGTGCAGCATTTGTGTCACTGCTGTAAAGCTGTTTCATAACAGTACGGTGCAGCATTTGTGTCACTGCTGTAATGCTGTTTCGTAACAGTACGGTGCAGCATTTGTGTCACTGCTGTAATGCTGTTTCGTAACAGTACGGTGCAGCATTTGTGTCACTGCTGTAATGCTGTTTCATAACAGTACGGTGTAGCATTTGTGTCACTGCTGTAATGCTGTTTCATAACAGTACGGTGCAGCATTTGTGTCACTGCTGTAAAGCAACTCCTTCAAAACGCCACCTTATTCTTTCTTCACAAGTTTTGTTTAAGGTGGCTAATAATGTTAATTACGGCAATTCCAATCGCATTATTACAATGATATACCTCATACGGGTTATTATCTAGTTGAAATGCATTCGCCATTAGTAACAGCATTTCATATATATTAAGATACGTGTTTAAAACATTTGAAGAAAACATTAATTCTGTTACTAAGCTCGAGCATAGATATATATCACAGACAAACTGTGAACACTGTGTTCATTTCTGCGAGTAAGTCTCATGGTTTGGAATATTGTTATAGCTTGCCAACTTATATTCATTACTACATTCGGATAGAGTAAAATTAAGTGTGTGTGTGTGTGGGGGGGTGGGGGGGGAAGTGGAGGGCTGAATGAGTGGATGCTGGGCGTCTGTTTTAAGGGATTCGTAAATTTTAACAAAGGGAATATATAATCGCGGAAATTTTATATGTATTATATATCCATACACATTTCGTACATGTCCTATCAGCATAACTGGCTTCGCATCAAGCTACATAGATAAGGATAGTGAGTAAATATACCAGTCTTTCCCAATTTCTTTATGGATTTAAAATTATCTGATGTTACATAATATCCCATGTCTTATGTTGTACAAGTATATGTATTATGATAAATTCTTCAGATATTCTAATGACTTGTTATGAATTTTTAATGGCACAATAATAAAAATACTAAAGAAAAAATCATTTTGGGTGATAGTTACATCTATCCGAGTCTATTCAACAAGTGTCTATTCGGGTAGAAAAGTAATTTCTTTCTTTATATTAACAGATCTTACATTATAAAACAGCACATTACTTAAATCGTGTGCAAAAATTATTATATTTGTGAGCCCGTCTGCTACAACGATAAAACTAGCTCCTTTCTTGTAGGACGAGTGGCAACTTATAAGCGAAGATATACACTAGAGCGACTATTGGAAAGGGAAAAGTCTGACGAGTATTTTATGTTAGTTCTTGGAATAATTTATAGTAGCGCTAGTGTTCTCGATAAGGAGTTAGCAGGCAGCAGACGACGCAGCAGTCGAACCCGTGCGGTGTTGCAAGTTCCGCAGCCTGCTAGAACAGGTCATCACCCTGGCCTCTGTTCACCCACGTGTTAGTTCACGTTCTGCTAAAGGCGAACCCGTGCGGTGTTGCAAGTTCCGCAGCCTGCTAGAACAGGTCATCACCCTGGCCTCTGTTCACCCACGTGTTAGTTCACGTTCTGCTAAAGGCGAACCCGTGCGGTGTTGCAAGTTCCGCAGCCTGCTAGAACAGGTCATCACCCTGGCCTCTGTTCACCCACGTGTTAGTTCACGTTCTGCTAAAGGCGAACCCGTGCGGTGTTGCAAGTTCCGCAGCCTGCTAGAACAGGTCATCACCCTGGCCTCTGTTCACCCACGTGTTAGTTCACGTTCTGCTAAAGGCGAACCCGTGCGGTGTTGCAAGTTCCGCAGCCTGCTAGAACAGGTCATCACCCTGGCCTCTGTTCACCCACGTGTTAGTTCACGTTCTGCTAAAGGCGAACCCGTGCGGTGTTGCAAGTTCCGCAGCCTGCTAGAACAGGTCATCACCCTGGCCTCTGTTCACCCACGTGTTAGTTCACGTTCTGCTAAAGGCGAACCCGTGCGGTGTTGCAAGTTCCGCAGCCTGCTAGAACAGGTCATCACCCTGGCCTCTGTTCACCCACGTGTTAGTTCACGTTCTGCTAAAGGCGAACCCGTGCGGTGTTGCAAGTTCCGCAGCCTGCTAGAACAGGTCATCACCCTGGCCTCTGTTCACCCACGTGTTAGTTCACGTTCTGCTAAAGGCGAACCCGTGCGGTGTTGCAAGTTCCGCAGCCTGCTAGAACAGGTCATCACCCTGGCCTCTGTTCACCCACGTGTTAGTTCACGTTCTGCTAAAGGCGAACCCGTGCGGTGTTGCAAGTTCCGCAGCCTGCTAGAACAGGTCATCACCCTGGCCTCTGTTCACCCACGTGTTAGTTCACGTTCTGCTAAAGGCGAGCCTGTCACATGCGAGTTATCAGCCTTCGGTGCAGCTGTTAATACCCAACTCATGATATACAATAGCGACCATGTAACTCATGATATACAATAGCGACCATGTAACTCATGATAACAATAGCGACCATGTAACTCATGATATACAATAGCGACCATGTAACTCATGATATACAATAGCGACCATGTAACTCATGATATACAATAGCGACCATGTAACTCATGATATACAATAGCGACCATGTAACTCATGATATACAATAGCGACCATGTAACTCATGATATACAATAGCGACCATGTAACTCATGATATACATTAGCCACCATGTAACTCATGATATACAATAGCGACCATGTAACTCATGATATACAATAGCGACCATGTAACTCATTATATACAATAGCGACCATGTAACTCATGATATACAATAGCGACCATGTAACTCATGATATACAATAGCGACCATGTAACTCATGATATACAATAGCGACCATGTAACTCATGATATACAATAGCGACCATGTAACTCATGATATACAATAGCGACCATGTAACTCATGATATACAATAGCGACCATGTAACTCATGATATACAATAGCGACCATGTAACTCATGATATACAATAGCCACCATGTCATGTGTTTCGTTCTCATCTTAGAATTCTGTATTTGCTGAAATCTACAGCGGTGTCAACTACAATTTTGTTTTATTTACCTCTGCGAAAATTAAATATCAAAACATACAACAGCTATTTATTTCTAAATCGAATTTATTATTTTACCATAGTTAGATGTTCATGATAAAATACAAGTATTGTTAGCAATTTTTCAGTGACCTTTCCTGGGCAGCTTTCGCCATCTCTAATGACACCGCTCTTGACGAGACGTTAAGCCTAATTACCTACCTACATTACACAATATATCTCTTTCTACACTAAACATCAGTTGTACGCAATGGTTCGATGCGATTCACAAATTTTTAAGTTAAGTTCATAAAATATATACGATTTGAAAACTATGCAGTAAGCGCTTATTTGTCATACGCAAACACGACTTCTGTGTTCGCAGGTTCCAGTTAATATTTAATTATTAATTCTAACCAATGAAAATAGTTTCAAGTCTGTTATGTTTACCTTTGTTCCTAACCTAAATTTGTATATCAGAACTATATTTAAGCAGATCATACTTCAAAGCCGATCGCAGAAGGTGATTTTTGTTAACAAATATAAATAATCGTTAACATGTGCGCACACACACCGTATTAATATTGTTTATACTTACATTACTGTAAATACAAGTTTCCCGCCAACAATGACGTCAGCTGTGTTCTGAGGGGTCGTCCACACACAAGTTTGACTTAAGATACAAAATATAACTATCTCTTACAGTGTTTAAGGTAATCCCAGAAACACACACCGACCTGATAGGTTCCATTGGAAACCAATACATGACGTAACACACTTTCATTTCTTCAGCACACATCTTAACGCATGATTTAACTCTTGAATTTTCTATTGTAAACACAGCTTTACTTCAGAATTCACAGCTTACGCTAAATCAAAATTGTGCAGATGTGTTTAAACGCAGTAGAATAAATTAATTTATCTGTTAATATTGTACAGTTTTTTACCAAGAACAACATAAATGATTTGTAAATATCTTTACTGTGTGAAAACTAGTCTATGTATCCTGGAATATTTGTCACCTCCTAGCCTACCATTGGATAATAATAACTATTTACAAACAACATCTAAAAAATTTAATTATTTGTGACAGTAGATAATCCTTGTATGTTAACGTTGTGGCATATTTACAAAACTATAATTTATTTTTCCTACAAGTAGTTATGATATGTGTGCCCCGTATTTTCTGAAATGATTAAATTATTTATTCATTAATGATCTCTCTTTTTGTGTGCATCATTATATTATACGAATGAAAAATATTTTATATCATGTAAGGTCATTTTCATATCGAGGAGTGTTAATTAATACAGCAAATTTAGTTTCCATTCGTTCATCGTAGGTAATTTCTTCTCTTCACTAGCAATCCTCTACCACCTAACAGTGTTGATTTTAGTATGTTAGTAAGATACTTACAGTACGCAGTGTATCATATTTTAGTATGTTAGTAAGATACTTACAGTACGCAGTGTATCATATTTTAGTATGTTAGTAAGATACTTACAGTACGCAGTGTATCATATTTTAGTATGTTAGTAAGATACTTACAGTACGCAGTGTATCATATTTTAGTATGTTAGTAAGATACTTACAGTACGCAGTGTATCATATTTTCCTAGCAGTATTTCTTCCGATATTAAAAAAAAAAAAAAAGAATTCTATGAAGTTTCCGGTGCCTAAATTCTGCGACAAGCGTGAGTCGTTTCAGCCGGCACTACACGATACCCAATTTCTGCTTCCTTCTGTTATAGCCATGAGCATAACAGAAGGCATATATGTTTCTATAGCAGAAGAGAAGAAAGAACGCATCAGTTCATACTCACACGTCAAAGTGCTAACAAAAAGTTGTAAATGGCAGGCAAAACTACGCGCAGGTGGTCAGAGGTACAAATTCAATCAAATTTTGTATGTAGGCGCTTTCTGGTACATCCATATGTACTACGATGTTTTATGTAGGCGATTTGGGGTGCATCCAAATGTATGACGATGTTTCATTTCCTTAAATACTGCATTTATTTAGATTTCTACGTACGAGTACTAGTTCTGTATGAACATTAATACAAATAGCGGCAGGTAGTGAATTCATATGTATTCACGATGGACATTAAAGCCCCTCATTAAAACATAAGCACTTATTTAAAAAGGGCGTATCCAGGAATTATTTTCGGCGAGACGGGGTTGTGGAAGAGATCTCACAGTTATTTTTTTGGATAAAATTAAAGCTATAATATAAAAAATTAATATTTTAATATATTTATAATCAATACGGTTATATACAGATATAGAAACACAAATTCTATAAGCATCCTTCATGTTCAAGGGGATAACTCATTTCTTATATTTAAATACAATCAAAATCAATAAAAGTTGTAACTTTTTCACATTTAAGTTTTGAATACTTTATTTAGATTTCGGTGTTGGCGTGAGGTATAAACCCCTATTCCTATTTCATACCCCCTCCCCCCAGCAGGCTGCTTTATTTGCATATATAGGATGTTGTAAAATTGCATGTCAATACTTCGGTGAAACATTCCTCACATCTGGAGAATGAAAAAAATATTATATAGCACAGGTCCACAAACGCTTTATTTCCTCACTCCAGCCTGTAATACATAACGTACAATGTCTGACCTGCAAGCTGGATCATGTTACTTTGGAATGCCATCCGAGATGTAATTCGCAGCTCCGTACCAGCCCCCGGGAGCACTTATTTGTATCCACTAGACTTTTAATTGTGGGGGCATTTATTAGCACTTGTGTATATAGTGATTCACATCACATTTGAGTCGCACAGTATAACAGACTTTGTACGGTACAAATGTAAGTTATTTCATCCACACAATACATTCACTTATAACAAGCATCTAATCTTTAAAGCGGAAAACAGCTCGAAATACCAATCAAGTTGCACAAATATCCGCTCGAGTATCTCAAGTCTGGGAGGAAGAATCGCAACTACCCTGGCGGTGGTTAGGACAACTACGTCAGCCACGCTGAAGAAAACGTTTGCTGGCCATGTTCCTTCTATCTATATATATTCAATGGCATGGTGTTGGTGTACCTGAAGCACGGAGACAGGCTTCAATATGGTCGAGCATGGTGGCATATAGACGTACGATATTCTCCTCAAGAATATCCTGCCACAGCTGGTGCAACTGAACCTCTATAAGTAGTTTACCCTTCAATTTAGCAGTATTTGCCGTTGGCAGAAGTTGCTGTACAACCTGGTCCAAAACGTTATAGATGGATATGGGGCCTGGGGTCCTTGCTTGCCAATTAAACATATCGAATTTACGAAAGCAACCCTTAAGACACCCGAAAAATGTGAGGTCGAGAATTATCTTGCTGGAGAATGGGATTGTCAAGCTCCACCAGAAGGGTAGCCCACGCGGTCGCAAAATTTTCCGAGCGTATCGCGAGAGACACCTGTGCAGTGTAAGGCCGGGAATTATTCTACTGCGATATGAGGTTGTCAATCTGCATCAGAAAGGGGAGCACACATTGTCACATAATTTTCTGGTCGTACCGCCATGCCATTAGGTTCCTTCAATTCCCGCTAGTGGGGTGCGAGAATAATATAAAATAGCGCCCCACACTATGACACCTCTCGTTGGCACTTTGAAAGCACGACGAAATCTCAGTATAATGAAAATAGCAGCAAGAAAATAAAAGAACACTTATAAAAATATATTTGGAGTTTTTGTCACACCAAATACACTAACTAATTTTTATAATAAAAAGTTTTACAGTACTGTTAGGTGGTGTAACTCGTACTGGCCGCGAGCTCCTGTTATGCACGGTCTGGCTGTGGAGATTGTCCCACCTCGATCCTCCCCTCCCCAGGCAGACTCGCTCGCTGCCTCGTGGGCTTCACCCTACGAGCAGTAGGGAATGATTGAATTGACAGCAGTGAGACCTGGCTGACGTCACAGCCCCTCTTTCCCCCCTTCAGGAGAAGGAAGCGAGTTTAGAAAACGTGCAAGAATATTCTGGAAACTAGGACCCTCGGTGCAGTTCTGCAATTAGAAAAATTTCTGAGTGATGGCCTATGACCCTATAAATATTGCAATGGTATACGTGTTAGGAGTCTTTGCCGGCGTCCATCTGGCTAAGTGTGGACGCGAAGTGAGAGATGGGCAACTATGGGAGATTGCGAGATGACGGCGGACGAGTTGTTCGTGGTGTGAATGGATGAGTAGGCATGAAATCCGTTGAGTGAAGGTTACTGTGCTTGAGGGCGCTCAGGTAACTCTAGAACATTGCGGACATGTAGGATGTGGACTTAACTGAGGTAGAACTGAATGGACATGTAATACAGATTTTATTGTAAATATTATAAATGTCAAGTATGAACATATATTCTATTAAAATTAATGAATAGGTTTTGATACACAATCTATTGTGACTGATTTTTAATTAATTATTACATTAACTTACTTGATGTAATTGTAAATTTTACGAACAGAATTCATTACTTTTAAATAGCAGATTATTTAAATTTATTGTTGGAATTTGTTTCGAAGTAGTGTTGTATTTAAATATTGTGAATAAAATGAGGAAACTATAATTAACTCTTTTATTTAAGACATACATCCCTACACGAATTGGTTTAGCACACTGACTTCGAGAAAATTTTAACAGGTGTCAAAAGTGAGATGGAGGCAATAATTTGAAATAAATGTAATAATAGTTGTAGTAGATCCAAGGATTGTTAAGACATTTGTGAATGCTAACAAGAAAAATGTCACAGATATGGAAACCATCCGCACCTTGATAGAAGTACTGGGTAGCCGAATTAATAGTGTAAACGAGAATGTGGATAGAAAAATAGACAGTAAGAATGAAAATGTAGACCGAAAGATAGAAGGTGTAAATGAGTTAGTGAAGAATAAAATAGACTGTGTGGACAAGAAGATCGACAGTTCGAGCGACAGAATAGACAGTTGAATGAAAGGATGGACAGAGTGAGTGAGAGGATTGATAAAATGAAGGAAAGGTTGGACAGTGTTAATGAAAGGCTGGTATGTGTTGAGCATGAAATTAAACAGGAAGTGAGAGCCCTTAAAAAGGAATGGGAGGAATTCCTGCAACAGCAGGAATGAAAACAGGCAGGGGTTGAGGAGGAGTGGGAATTAACCCCCACCGAGCTGACGACTGTGGGAGGTGAGGAGAGGTGTGGTTGCCGTCGCAGGGGACGCCCAACAGTCCTACAGTGAAAGTACGCCTCAGCTAGGGGTGGGTAATAGATCACTATGAAGCCCCGCCCAATAAAATGGACAAAAACCTTGGAGCGAATACCAGTTCTAGTACAAAATCGTTGCCGCCCTGAGTGGCTGGACTGAACAGTATAGGGCGTGCTACCTGGTGGTTGTACTGGGTGAACTGCATTGAGCATACAACAGTCCCTGCCAGAACGACATATAATGGAGTACTCCATATTGGTTTTGGCCTTGGAGGTGCGATTCGGCGACGAATACTTGTGACACGTCCGAAATGTCCAACTACGAAGTCGCACCCAGCGACCAGGAGAACTACTGCAGGAGCTGTGGCAGTACATCGTGATGCTGTCACGCCTGTCTCTGGAGGGATGGTCTAAGGAGGCTCGGGAAGTTATAGCAATCGACTTTTCCGTGGATGCTATCATCGATGCGTATGTGCGCAAAGCTGTACGCCTGGCATCGCCACACAGCATGCAGGGTACCAAAGCCTAAGCATTAGAGGTGGAATCAGCGAATCAGGAGCCAACATTCCAGCATGCAGTACAGACAGCTACCTCGTGCAGTAACGACGATTGAGATAGGATACTTTATGCCTTGAGGAAGTTGGAGATCACATTAAAAGACATTGCTGCTATAGTCTGTTATATGAAACCCAGTTTTTGTCCACCTAAGCATCGGGAATGTTGCAGTGCCTGCAAAGTAACTTCAGAACCTGGCAGCCAGACATGAGTACGACCAAGAGCTTGTTTAGAAGGCTGGAGACGGTGGGAGGGGAACTTTTGAACTCCGTAGTGACTGTGACATCTGTCCTCGTCGACGGAGGCGCCCAAATGACAGACACTTACGAGCCTGGTGTCCAGGGGTAACCCCCAAGACTAGTCATCAAAGTACCGACCAAGGGACAGCTGCACGAAGAATTGGAACTGACAATCACAGTATTGCCAATCCAAATCACAGTCCCATCGAAACTAGTGGTAACATCCTATCTGAGGGAACGGAGAAAGATTTTCATGTATTGGTAAGAAGAATAAAGATACTGGATTCGGACCGTTTAAGAAGTGAACTTGCAGTTAATGCAGGCGAAGAAATGAGAGAAGTTCAGGTTATAGATGAAGCTGCATATATGAATCGTCGGGAGAAGGAAGATAGCCAGTATGACAGGAGACGAGCATATCTGAGTGTCTAGTGACATCAAGAGGAACACTCGTTGTGATCCGAAAATTGCAGACGATACATTTAAGGAAGGATGGCTACTGAGGCTGTATGAAAGAAAACACCTTCGGAATAACACATCTTACTGCCAAGGGCGTTGGGGAAGCCCTTACCAAATTTTGAAGCGAGTAAGTGGCACTTTCCTACAGATCTGTCGCAAGGAGTCCTTGAAATAAAAGACTTAAGTCGTAGACATTGGAAGACTGGCGCTCTACCGAAGTTCCAGAAGTTAAGACTGTCTGTTTGGGACGAACAGAATTAAGGAGGGGGCAGTGTTACACGCTGTACCTCGTACCAGCCACGAGCTCCTACTATGCATGGTATGAATTTGTGGGAGGAGATCCACCTCGACATTTTCCTATCCAGGCAGACCCATTCGCTGCCTCGTGGCCCTCCCCTACCCAGAGCAGCCGGGAATGATTGAAATTGGTGAGATCTGGCTGGCGTCACAACCCCTCTTCCTTTCCCCTGCTGGAGAAGCAATTGAGACTAGAGGACGTGCAAGAATATTCTGGGAACTAGGTCCCTCGGCACAATTCAGCAATTATAGAAATTTCTGGGCGATGGCCTAAAACCTTATAAATATTTAAACGGTCTAAGGGTCGGGAGTCTTTGGGGAGGCCATCTGACTGAGTGCGGGGGCGAAGCCAGGTGTGTTTAGGGACGTAAGATGACGGAAGTTTGCGGGACGATGGGGTAAATGGACGAGAGGATGTTAAACCCATCAAGTGGTGTCTACTGGGCATAAGGGCGCTCGGAAAACATCTAGAACAATGTGGGACATGGAGTAAACTGAGGTGGGACTGAATCAACATATAATACAGATTTTATTTTAAATATTGGAACTGTTAAATATGAACATATAATCTATAAACATAATTTAGAAAGGTTTTTATAAACTGCCTTTTGACCATGAATTTTAATTATTTAATATCTTATATGTAATTGTAAATTGTATTGACTGAATTAATTAATTGTTAACTGTATGTGATACCATTTTATTTTGAGAATATGGGTCGAGATAATTTTGTATTTAGATGTTGTGAATAAAATTATAAAAACAGTAATTAACTCCATTATTCAATAAGGGTCACTATCCCTTCAAGAACAAAGTTTAGCCCACTGACTTTGAAAAAATTCTAAGAATACATTAAATATGATCGCTGGTGCTTTTTACGAACTGACTAAAAAACCACCTACTAAATTTCGATCGTGCTGAGCTATTTGTAATTAATATTCTAAATCAAGAATTGATCCAGACAGTAGTTTACGTGTGTGTGTGTGTCCGGGTTGGGTGGAGGGGGGAATTTTCATATTGAGTAGGTGCTGGTTTGTTTTATGTATTGGAAAGGGGACACTTTTTCTGCATCATTTTAGGAACAAATATCAGTTTAATAAATTAAAATCGTTATTTTAATCTATTGCGGTAATATTATGTTTAAATTTGCTAAAAATTCACACTACAGTTACATGGCAATGTGTGGTTGGGAGGGTATGGAGGGTTACTGCCCCTTGTGACCCATCCCACTGTATTTTCAGCACACAATTTCAAGTTGCACACAATAGCATATTACCACGAAATACCTGCTAACCTTGTGCTGTCATCTGTTGGTGCATGAACCATACAAAAATTGTGCCCTTTGGCAATTATGCGTATCTCATCCAGTCAAGTCCACACAGCTATTGTTCTTGCACGAAAAGACGTGCCCCGTCGTATTCAATGATAAGAAGATACTAAGAAATTATTGCCACAATTTGATTTAATCTTATTTTTTAACTAATCCCGCAATTTGCGACTTTGTTTGTGTCCATTCGGTTGCTGTCGACTATCACATCTTAATTATCAGAACATGATGTCAGAACTTCGGTAGGAAATTGTATTTTAAGAGAATGTTATTTTTAAAATTAAATGTGTTTTATCGTATAGTTATTGAATGATGGTATTATATAAGTTCGAATTATAAGTGCAATAATTATGTTATATGTTTTACTGCAAGCAAATTTACAACTACTGAAATGTCACGAAGCAGTAGTTATGATAAAGCATGGTTGTTTATTCAAAAATATTAATGTATAATTCACAATTTACAGTAAACTATAGCCTCCAGATTTTAAATATATATATATATATATATATATATATATATATATATATATATATATATAGGGGTTTCGATGATTTCAAGTTTTTGTATTGGCTTGCTACATAAAAAATTACCATTTACCAAATTACAAGATAAATCACAATTTTTGTTTGCAAAATGGGGCCACGCGACAATTTTGTTGAACGAGATAAAAATTCGAATATGGCCTAAGTTGTCACGAGATAGCCGTAGAACACGACCCAGCCTTCATATTTTCAAATATTTTATACAGCTCAAAAATCAGATTTAATGGCTGTCATAACTTACATATTGGTGTCTTAATTTTTGACATTAAATAATGAGTTTTGATAGCTTTAAATTGATAGCAACTATTTGAAAGTAGACATAATTTGGTATTCGTGTAATTATTTGCTTTTCTGAATATCATTATAAATGTATTAATTTATTGTATAATAGATAGTATTATTATTTGTGTATCAAATTAATATTATTATAACCCCCGCAGCCCTGAATGTTTTTCTTTTGCTCTACGAAGTTATTTGTCTAGTACCACAACTAATTTCGAATGTGTAGGTAAAAAAAATTTAACATATTTAATGACCGATTTTGACCATAATTATAGATTCATCATATATTTTAATTGTTTTATTAAACTTCCGTACAAATGATACAGTAAAATAAGTTTGAAAAAATAAATAAAAGAGGGCGGTACGTCAATTTGATGTCGTTTACTTTATTAAATAGAAAAATAAACAACAACGTAAAACTATTTTTTTTTAATGCAGAAATATTATGTTCATATTTTCAGGTTCTTGCATCTGGAGTCGAGGGGGCGCCGAAAGAAAAGAGGTTCCTTTTTGATACTATACCCAACATGGTTCATAATATAATCAATGTAAGTGTTTAGTTTTGGAATTTGAATAGTTCAGAGTTTGTGATATTTAAGTAAAATTAATGTATATGAATTGCACTAACTCATACAGGTCCCAAAATAAAGACATTTTTTGGAGTTTGCAAAGTTGCAACTCGTTGTCGGGCTATGGACCTCTGATTTAGAATTAGAGGTCAATCACTAATATGTTTATTGAAATTTAAGCTATGATCAAATTCGTGGGTAAGCCAGATCAATATTTAACTGCGTCAACAAGATTAAAGTGTGGTAGTTTAGTCACTCAGTTACGCACACAGATTAAAAACCAGAGGTCCTTCACAGTGGGCAAAAAATCACTTGACGCCGACTAGGAGATCACAAATAATTGAATAGTAGGGGATGTAGACTGAAACTGTAGCAAGTAGTAATTGAATAGTAGGGGGTGTAGGCTGAAACTGTCGCTAGTAGTTATTGAATAGTAGGGGATGTAGGCTGAAACAATCGCAAGTAGTAATTGAATAGTAAGGGGTGTAGGCAGAAACTGTCGCAAGTAGTAATTTAATAGTAGGGGGTGTAGGCTGAATCTGTCGCAAGTAGTTATTGAATAGTAGGGGGTGTAGGCTGAAACTGTCGTAGGTAGTTATTGAATAGTACGGGGTGTAGGCTGAAGCTGTCGCAAGTAGTTATTTAATAGTATGGGGTGTAGGCTGAAACTGTCGCAAGAAGTTATTGAATATTAGGGGATGTAGGCTGAAACTGTCGCAAGTAGTAATTGAATAGTATCGGGTGTAAGCTGAAACTGTCGCAAGTAGTAATTGAATAGTAGGGGGTGTAGGCTGAAACTGTCGAAAGAAGTAATTGAATAGTAGGGGGTGTAGGCTGAAACTGTCGCAAGTAGTAATTGAATAGTAGGGGGTGTAGGCTGAAACTGTCGCAAGTAGTTATTGAATAGTAGGGGGTGTAGGCTGAAGCTGTCGCAAGTAGTTATTGAATAGTAGGGGGTGTAGGCTGAAGCTGCCCCAAAGGAGTTATTGAATAGTACGGTATGTAGACTGAAACTGTTGCAAGTAGTTATTGAATAGTGGGGATGTACACTGAAACTGTCGCAAGTAGTTATTGAATAGAATGAGGTGTAGGATGAAACTGTCGCAAGTAGTAAATGAATAGTAGGGGCTGTAGGCTGAAACTGTCGCAAGTAGTAATTGAATAGTAGGGGATGTAGACTGAAACTGTCGCAAGTAGTAATTGAATAGTAGGGGTGTAGGCTGAAACTGTCGCAAGTAGTAATTGAATAGTAGAGGGTGTAGACTGAAACTGTCGCAAGTAGTAATTGAATAGTAGGGGTGTAGGCTGAAACTGTCGAAAGAAGTAATTGAATAGTAGGGGGTGTAGGCTGAAACTGTCGCAAGTAGTTATTGAATATTAGGGGATGTAGGCTGAAACTGTCGCAAGTAGTAATTTAATAGTAGGGGGTGTAGGCTGAAACTGTCGCAAGTAGTAATTTAATAGTAGGGGGTGTTGACTGAAACTGTTGCAAGTAGTAATTGAATAGTAGGGGATGTAGGCTGAAACTGTCGCAAGTAGTTATTGAATAGTAGGGGATGTAGACTGAAACTGTAGCAAGTAGTTATTGAATAGTAGTGGATGTAGACTGAAACTGTCGCAAGTAGTTATTGAATAGTAGGGGGTGTAGGCTGAAACTGTCGCAAGTAGTTATTGAATTAGTAGGGGTGTAGACTGAAACTGTTGCAAGTAGTAATTTAATAGTAGGGGGTGTATGCTGAAACTGTCGCAAGTAGTAATTGAATAGTAGGGGAATTAGGCTTAAACTGTCGCAAGTAGTTATTGAATAGTAGGGGGTGTAGGATGAAACAGTCGCAAATAGTAATTGAATAGTAGGGGGTGTAGGCTGAAACTGTCGCAAGTAGTAATTGAATAGTAGGGGGTGTATGCTGAAACAGTCGCAAGTAGTAATTGAATAGTAGGTGGTGTAGGTTGAAACTGTCGCAAGTAGTTATTGAATAGTAGGGGATGTAGGCTGAAACTGTCGCAAGTAGTAATTGAATAGTAGGGGGTGTAGGCTGAAACTGTCGCAAGTAGTTATTGAATAGTAGGGGGTGTAGGCTGAAGCTGTCGCAAGTAGTTATTGAATAGTAGGGGGTGTAGGCTGAAGCTGCCCCAAATTAGTTATTGAATAGTACGGTATGTAGACTGAAACTGTTGCAAGTAGTTATTGAATAGTGGGGATGTACACTGAAACTGTCGCAAGTAGTTATTGAATAGAATGAGGTGTTAGGATGAAACTGTCGCAAGTAGTAAATGAATAGTAGGGGCATGTAGGCTGAAACTGTCGCAAGTAGTAATTGAATAGTAGGGGATGTAGACTGAAACTGTCGCAAGTAGTAATTGAATAGTAGGGGGTGAGGCTGAAACTGTCGCAAGTAGTAATTGAATAGTAGAGGGTGTAGACTGAAACTGTCGCAAGTAGTAATTGAATAGTAGGGGAATTAGGCTTAAACTGTCGCAAGTAGTTATTATGAATATTAGGGGGTTTAGGCTGAAACTGTCGCAAGTAGTAATTGAATAGTAGGGGGTGTAGGCTGAAACAGTCGCAAGTAGTAATTGAATAGTAGGGGGTGTAGGCTGAAACTGTCGCAAGTAGTTATTGAATATTAGGGGATGTAGGCTGAAACTGTCGCAAGTAGTAATTTAATAGTAGGGGTGTAGGCTGAAACTGTCGCAAGTAGTAATTTAATAGTAGGGGTGTTGACTGAAACTGTTGCAAGTAGTAATTGAATAGTAGGGATGTAGGCTGAAACTGTCGCAAGTAGTTATTGAATAGTAGGGGATGTAGACTGAAACTGTAGCAAGTAGTTATTGAATAGTAGTGGATGTAGACTGAAACTGTCGCAAGTAGTTATTTGAATAGTAGGGGGTGTAGGCTGAAACTGTCGCAAGTAGTTATTGAATAGTAGGGGGTGTAGACTGAAACTGTTGCAAGTAGTAATTTAATAGTAGGGGGTGTATGCTGAAACTGTCGCAAGTAGTAATTGAATAGTAGGGGAATTAGGCTTAAACTGTCGCAAGTAGTTATTGAATAGTAGGGGGTGTAGGATGAAACAGTCGCAAATAGTAATTGAATAGTAGGGGGTGTAGGCTGAAACTGTCGCAAGTAGTAATTGAATAGTAGGGGGTGTATGCTGAAACAGTCGCAAGTAGTAATTGAATAGTAGGTGGTGTAGGTTGAAACTGTCGCAAGTAGTTATTGAATAGTAGGGGATGTAGGCTGAAACTGTCGCAAGTAGTAATTTAATAGTAGGGGGTGTAGGCTGAAACTGTCGCAAGTAGTAATTGAATAGTAGGGGGTGTAGACTGAAACTGTTGCAAGTAGTAATTGAATAGTAGGGGATGTAGGCTGAAACTGTCGCAAGTAGTTATTGAATAGTAGTGGATGTAGACTGAAACTGTCGCAAGTAGTTATTGAATAGTAGGGGGTGTAGGCTGAAACTGTCGCAAGTTGTAATTGAATAGTAGGGGTCGTAAGCTGAAACTGTCGCAAGTAGTAATTGAATAGTAGGGGTGTAGGCTGAAACTGTCGCAAGTAGTTAATGAATAGTAGGGGGTGTAGGCTGAAAATGTCGCAAGTAGTAATTGAATAGTAGAGGGTGTGGGCTGAAACTGTCGCAAGTAGTTATTGAATAGTAGGGGGTGTAGGCTGAAACTGTCGCAAGTAGTAATTGAATAGCAGGGGTGTAAGCTGAAACTGTTGCAAGTAGTAATTGAATAGTAGGGGGTGTAGGCTGAAACTGTCTCAAGTAGTTATTGAATAGTAGGGGGTGTAGGCTGAAGCTGTCGCAAGTAGTAATTGAATAGTGTGGGGTGTAGGCTGAAACTGTCGCAAGTAGTAAATGAATAGTAGGGGATGTAGGCTGAAAATGTCGCAAGAAGTTATTGAATAGTAGGGGGTGTAGGCTGAAACTGTCGCAAGTAGTAATTGAATAGTAGGGTGTGTAGACTGAAACTGTCGCAAGTAGTAATTGAATAGTAGGGGATGTAGGCTGAAACTGTCGCAAGTATTTATTGTATAGTAGGGGGTGTGGACTGAAACTGTCGCAAGTAGTTATTGAATAGTAGGGGGTGTAGGCTGAAACTGTCGCAAGTAGTTATTGTATAGTAGGGGGTGTAGGCTGAAACTGTCGCAAGTAGTAATTGAATAGTTGGGGGTGTAGGCTGAAACTGTCGCAAGTAGAAATTGAATAGTAGGGGTGTAGGCTGAAACTGTCGCAAGAAGTTATTGTATAGTAGGGGGTGTAGGCTGAAACTGTCGCAAGTAGTAATTGAATAGTAGAGGGTGTAGGCTGAAACTGTCGCAAGTAGTTATTTACTTCTCATTAACTGTAAGTGTTACGATTGCAGACAACTTTCGTAAAATAGGTACAAAAATTGGTTGTTTGATTGCATTGCTACTTGTAGTTTTATACCTGCGGAGTTGCTGTTCTTCAAATAGTTAAAATTTGATTTCCTTCCTTTATTAACTTTACCTCTAAGGTTTAAGGTTTAAAATTGTCTGTGTTCAAAATATAATTTAAATATTTTTCCAACTTGTAAGTTTTGAGCAGATGTGTATGTATAATAATTTGTATCGAAAGAGTAATCTTAAGTATTAAATTATTTCAAATGGAATTGTTTTATGTTGCCTGATTTAAATCACTTAGCGAAGAAATTTTTTTATTAAAATAAATAAAAATTTTAATTAAACATTTATTTTGACTTACTTGGATAGAAAATAAAGCGTAAACACAAATAGCCATCTCTGTTTCACTGCATAGCATCGTTCGCGAAATTAGCCACAGCAGTACATAGGTGCAATACAACAATACCATTTCCCCGTGTATAATTTCCAGCTCCCTGTGCCCTTATAAAAGATAAATAATAAAATTACAATTATATTTCTACATTAAACGGCCACTGGGAACTATTTATATCATTTTTAGACCGGGTTGTGCTGCATATTGCTATGTGTAGGCCAAGTGTAGAAATTACTTGCTTAGAAAGTTGGCCAGAATATAATCAATTAGGCGAAGTACAAACTTATCACTTTGTAGCACTCTTATAGTTATGTTTGAAGTAATCTCCAGTCCCTTATTATAAGTGACTGTCCAAACGATGACTGGTACCGTTTCTATAACAATTTTCATAGAGTGAATATTAACACACGAGGAAAAAATATTTTAAGTAATGGTTTTACTTCATACATTTTCCAGGAATGTTTTCTATTCTCAATTTTAATATAAGCACACAAGTACGAACAACAAAAGAAATTATATTTTCTAATAAATCGAAGACTCGAATTCATTATGACACCACTCTGACGACATCATGAAAGTGAAATTCCTTTCGGTGGCTTTGTACACTCATGCTATTAATATTAAGTTGAAAATATCAAAATTTAGCATGATTAAAAGATTTTTGAGTATTAAAGCTTTGTTTTCTCGTGTTCTTATAATGTTGAGTTCTGAATAAATGTTTCGTACACACACACACACACACACACATATTATTAATATTAAGCACCTACATCAATCCCTTTTACAGGATTCAGCCTCTTTAAGCCCGATGAGCTACACGTTACAATTTAGCGTCACATAGGTTGTTTCTAATTCCTTCCAGGCTTATCGATCTTGTGCGATGCTCTTCCCAGTTCACACTTACTACTCTTCGAATTTATATATATATATATATAAAATTCAAAAGTGAATTTCCTTTTACAAGCCATTATAATAAATTGTGAATATAATTGAAAAAAGAAATTGGTTTTAATTTACATGAACAACATTTGATCGAAGGATACGTGTGATAAATCGTTCACAATGACATAAAATAAACCGATGATTAAAATTATACAATGTAATTTCTGAGCATTAAAGTGATGTAAGGATTGTCATGAATGTAACCGAGATCTTCCAAACACTGATATAATTTATTAATCTCCTTCAGGAAATCTTAATTTCGTGCTTCAGGCAGAAAGGTGATAATATTAAAAACTTTAATTAAAATCTTACTAAAATTAAAGGAATATAAAATTAATGATATTAGTTTATTATCACAAACTCTGAAAACATTATAGGTAAGAATAACATGGTAATTAAATCGGAATAATTTAATAATTCTACATTGAAACACATAATGAAAAATTGACGTTTTATTTTAAATCTCATTTTATTTTCCGCACGGGAGTAGCAACTGATAAACAAGAAATGCAAAAACAGTTCATAATAAAAATAATTTCAAGTAAATAACTCAAAGCTTCCAGCATATCAGCGTTCAGCCTCGAGCACAAAATTCGGATTTCATCTAGGAAAAATATAATTTTTATCAGTTAAGAGAAGATTGCGGTTAAGTAATTGGCAATCGTTGTAATGTTCAGAAATAGTACTGTATAAAATTGATCATCGGTTTTATTTATATCTTTGTGCACGAGTTACGAGATCCTCCGATCATGTGGAGTATATACAAGTAAATAGCAATTTGTTTTTTTTCTAAAAGTCTCAAATTCTTATATTGCCTAGTATAGTAACACACACATTTATATTATTTAATATACACGAGAAATTTATTTACATTACAATGTAATTTTTTATTTTTCCTGTTGTTATAAATTCGCAAACAATTAAATTGCAAACCTCTATCTTTTCAGTCAATTATTGGTACTGGAGGTGCCAAAACAACCACAACAACTGCAGCGACAACTACAGCAACCAAAGTATCAACGACACCATCAACCACTTCAGCAACTGAATCAGCCAGTTCAGAAACAACATCAACAGCTACAAATAAAAGCACGTATGCTTCAACAGTCACCGATGTGAACACAACTAATGTCTCAGAAGAAGTGACGATTATTGTTTATAGTAGCACAACTATAAATATCACTGGTACTGACGAAAATGTTAATTCAACAACGGAAATTTCAAGTTCGAGCAATTCTTCAAACAACACGTACTCAACTGCATCCAATTACACTGATGATTCTACAGCTACAACTGAAAACGTGACTACTATATCAGAAGCAACAACAATAACAAATATTTCATCAACAGGCTCAGAAACAAACACGACAGATTTGAGTACTAATGTTACTGGTGAAATTGTGAATTCAACTACTGAAATTTCCAATTCACCAACAACATCAAATGACTCTTATTCAACTTCAACCAGTGACACTAATAATTCAACAGCTACAACTGAGAACATAACTGCAACGGAAGATACAACAGTAACGAGTAATTCATCGTCAACAGCTTCTGATTCAAACAGCACAACTCTAAGTAATAATAGTACAGACCAAAATGTTACTTCAACAACGGAAATTTCAAGTTCGAGCAATTCTTCAAACAACACGTACTCAACTGCATCCAATTACACTGATGATTCTACAGCTACAACTGAAAACGTGACTACTATATCAGAAGCAACAACAATAACAAATATTTCATCAACAGGCTCAGAAACAAACACGACAGATTTGAGTACTAATGTTACTGGTGAAATTGTGAATTCAACTACTGAAATTTCCAATTCACCAACAACATCAAATGACTCTTATTCAACTTCAACCAGTGACACTAATAATTCAACAGCTTCAACTGAGAACATAACTGCAACGGAAGATACAACAGTAACGAGTAATTCATCGTCAACAGCTTCTGATTCAAACAGCACAACTCTAAGTAATAATAGTACAGACCAAAATGTTACTTCAACAACGGAAATTTCAAGTTCGAGCAATTCTTCAAACAACACGTACTCAACTGCATCCAATTACACTGATGATTCTACAGCTACAACTGAAAACGTGACTACTATATCAGAAGCAACAACAATAACAAATATTTCATCAACAGGCTCAGAAACAAACACGACAGATTTGAGTACTAATGTTACTGGTGAAATTGTGAATTCAACTACTGAAATTTCCAATTCACCAACAACATCAAATGACTCTTATTCAACTTCAACCAGTGACACTAATAATTCAACAGCTACAACTGAGAACATAACTGCAACGGAAGATACAACAGTAACGAGTAATTCATCGTCAACAGCTTCTGATTCAAACAGCACAACTCTAAGTAATAATAGTACAGACCAAAATGTTACTTCAACAACGGAAATTTCAAGTTCGAGCAATTCTTCAAACAACACGTACTCAACTGCATCCAATTACACTGATGATTCTACAGCTACAACTGAAAACGTGACTACTATATCAGAAGCAACAACAATAACAAATATTTCTTCAACAGACTCAGAAACAAACACGACAGATTTGAGTACTAATGTTACTGGTGAAATTGTGAATTCAACTACTGAAATTTCCAATTCACCAACAACATCAAATGACTCTTATTCAACTTCAACCAGTGACACAAATAATTCAACAGCTACAACTGAGAACATAACTGCAACGGAAGATACAACAGTAACGAGTAATTCATCGTCAACAGCTTCTGATTCAAACAGCACAACTCTAAGTAATAATAGTACAGACCAAAATGTTACTTCAACAACGGAAATTTCAAGTTCGAGCAATTCTTCAAACAACACGTACTCAACTGCATCCAATTACACTGATGATTCTACAGCTACAACTGAAAACGTGACTACTATATCAGAAGCAACAACAATAACAAATATTTCATCAACAGATTCAGAAACAAACACCACTTTGAGCAGTAGTTCTGTTGGAGGAAGTAGTTCCACTTCTGTTATAGCAACTTCAACTCAGGATAATGGAACTACGTCGTCAACCACAAGCAATAATTCTTCGAGTACATCTTCCTCAAATGTTACTGCTACAGTCACTTCTACTACCGCGACTGGATCAACTAGCATTTCGTTTCCATCAACCACTATTACAGCTATAATTTCAATTCTGCAAAATATTGCTTCAGGAGTCAACTCTCTAATTAATTATTTGGGGTGATATAACTTTAAAAAAAAAAACTTATATTTGAGCATAATATAAATTTTGTGATATATATTTAAAATGTTATTTATATCTGTAGGTTTTTCATATTGTAAACATTATAGTATCGCATATATTTTTTCCTTTCATACTTTTATTACAGTTAATTATCACCTTTCTTGAGAATTTAAGGTCTGAGTAAATTTGTTGATAATTTATACACATATATATTTAAAATGTTATTTATATCTGTAGGTTTTTCTTATTGTAAACATTATAGTATCGCATATATTTTTTCCTTTCATACATTTATTACAGTTAATTATCACCTTTCTTGAGAACTTAATGTCTGAGTAAATTTGTTGATAATTTATACACATCTATATTCTTCAGATTACCTTCAAAAGTTGTATAAAATTAATGTACGTCAGAATACTTTTTTAGCTTTAATCGAAAATTGCTTTAGATATATTTTTGAAGTCTTAAGTGAGAAAAAATATTATTTTGTGTAACTACTAGATGATTTTAATGACTGAAAATGTTGTTATAGAAAATACTTAAGTTATATTTTATCATGAATTATATAACACTTTTCAGCATGTTATGTATAATATGTACTGCATGCGAGTATTGCTGTGTGCCTCGCGAATGTTTTCGCTTCTTTGCATTTTATACACCAAGAGAACAGCATGCAGACTCAATTTGCCAGTCAAAATCGTGTATGTGCGCCAAGCATATGGCGATATTTTTAATTTAGCATAAGCTTAAAATGCGTTAGTTAACTGGTTTCCAGCATTCAAATAACTCAAATGATTTCAAATTTATGGAAAGGTATTCTTCAATGTACTAAAATTGTTTAATAATCTTTTTCAAATTATTCTGTAAAAAATAAACTAGACAAATTGTTATTTATATATTCAGAGAGTGAATATATTTAAGATTAGATAATACTTTTATTTATCGGTGATTGTAAATTAAATAATACATTATAACTTTAGTTAAATTATTTTTTGAGTAATATAAATATAATAATTATAAATGAGACAAATGGGTACCTCTATCTGGAGTCTCCTCGCTATTTATGTATTGCAATAGTTACTCTCTGAAATGGCTACTTTAAGTTGCCGGAAAAAACTATTATAATTTCTTATAACAATTAGAATTTATAAAATTTTTATTATATGTTGCAGAGTTAAAGATTCTAATGAAAGAAATGACGGTAGTGCTTGTGTTGTGGTGTTATATGTTGCAATTTAAATAATATTCGGCATAAAGAAATTTTGCGCAATACGATATGTAGAAAATATTTAACTATTTGCGCTTAATTGTCACCTAAGCCGTGAATCTTAACTCACTGAATTCTTATTGCCTTCAACTGTAATCTTTAATTGTATTGTGGTAAGATAATAAACCACAAAAAACGCATGATATTCATGTTGTCAATCATTTAATGGATATTTATCAAGCGAAGCGTCATTTTGGTATCTATTAAGCACAATGTTCTTTACCATTTTCATATTATTCCAAAAAAAAAACTGTTATTTGATACTGACCTATGATTAGTTAGAAAAATTGAAATTTTTTATTCGTATATACACGCCCAAAGTTCAGCACTACCCCCGGTTTATAATTTGTATTGTAAATTGATTGAAACTACTTTCATTTACACCGACTACGTATATAACAAGTTACCGTGATAAATATTGAGCCTATTGTCCTTTATTTGGATGCAATTAATTGTCCGACTATAATCCATTCACAGTTACTTCACACTTTTTTGAAACACTGCTGAAGTTCAACTTCTAGGATATTCCTCCGCCTTGTGCGAACTAAGCTTAACAAGTCTGTCAAATTAGACCAAAGGACAACGCAGTGTATTCGTGCGCACTCAACTGCAATCATATTTTGCATGAGAACTATTACTAAGCGTTACCAACACACGTGTTCTCTCAAAATTTTTATTCATATTATGTATTTATAAAGTAAGCATTATAATGTATAGATAAAATATAAATACATAATTTAATTTTAACCAGAGACAGTTACTTTTATGATTACAGGTATAAAAGGCTTGTGACATTTGCATAGCTTATTTTGAAAATAAATTAACACGTCAAATATGGGGTAATTTTTTTAACATCTTTGTTTACCAAAACCACAATTTGACCAAACTCGGTACAAATAGAATATTTACTAATAGCATCTGACGTATATAGTTTTCGACCAAGATGGAAGCAAAATTAAAATTGACGCCTATTTAAAAATTGATTGTGGTATGTCATATCTCTGAAAAATCTACGTGATTTAAACTTAATCGTATATGTAATCAGTGCATCACGCACACATTGAATTTAGTTATACATATGATTGTTTGTTCGCCTTTATAGCTAATAGGTTTAAAGTCGGTCGAACGCTTATTTTCACAATGGCTACGTTTAGCTATTTTAGCTTAATATGCTACAACACCGAATCCATTTAATAAATTACAGCATAACTTTTAATGATAGCAGTACCTATTGCAACTATCACATATGTTTTTGTAGAACCTCATTTCTAAATGAAATTGTACGGTAGCCATACATAAAAAGTACTGATTTTATGTCATATATCCGCCAACATTGAAATGATTCCTGCTTATTTCGGAAAAGTTAAGATAATGAAGGAATCATTAATTTATATATTTTGAAGGGATTCATATATTGAAATTTTTTAAATGATGGCTAAATCAATAATTTTAGCTTTGAATGGTATATGTTCGAAACTGTGTTACTGATTATCAATTATTATTGTATTGGCAGTATCTGTGAAATACGTAAAATTTTCTCACACAACCGGCTTTTTCTCCGTTCTTGAAGATCGTTACATGCCAAAAAAAGTGTTTTTATGACATTTCACGGTAACCATTCAACCTATTACTACCAAATTTTACACACAATTAGTGTTGCAAGAGCGTTTATAGCTCTTATGTTTAAGGTAAAATACGAATAACTATCAATATCATTTTAATAAATAACTAATGTAAAATGATTACTTGGCCTTAAGTTACATCACCTATAACTTTCATTAAAATTCAAACAATTATTGTATGTTCACAGTATTCATTAAAAGTATGGTTACAATTTCCCTTTCTCGAAATTAATTGTGCTCAACAAAGTTCGTGAAGGGATGGCGGTCTTAATCAAATAAAAGAATTAATTAAATATTTCCAATTTTATTTACAATAACTACAGCAAAAATTCTCTCAACTCAACTTATCACAAGAAATGGATATCACTAACAGTTCTCAATAGACACCAATTAATACAATTCATAATTACGAAAGACATCAATGAAATTAAATAATTAAAGCTCAGTCCCAATAATCAGTGTATCAACCTATTCAATTATTTTATAATTTATACATCGATATTTCACAGTTCGAATATTTACAATAAAATCAGTGTTACACTTCCATTCAGTCCTACCTCAGTATAGTCCAAGTCCCGCCATTCGCAATGTTCTAGAGTCCTCCAAGCACACTCACGCACAGTAGGCTTCACACCCTCTTGTCCATTCAAGCTACGAACAACTCGCTCGCCGTCGTCCCGCAATCTCCAGTCGTCGTTCTCACTTTACTTCGGTCGCGCACACTCGGCCAGGCGGCCTCCATCAAAGACTGCCGGCTGCTGGGTTGCGGCAGTATATATAGGTCTTAGGCCGTCACCTAGAATCTTCCCTAACTCGCATGATAGGTCTCGGAGGGCCGAGACGCCAGCCAGTCTCACCAGAACATCCTTGCATCGTCGCTAAACGTATCGGAATCTCTAGCAGGCGAGAGGAGGTCTGTGACGCCAGTAAGTCTCGCCGCTGTCGGCATTCACGGGATTCTCAGAAGGTGGGAACAACAGGCCGTGATATCATCGTCCCAGGAAGAGGGAAGGGCGAGGCGGATCTCCTACCACGGTGTGGGGCAGCCGAGTCGACGCCAGCTGCAGCATGTAACACTTCCCCCTCCTTAAGTATGTTCGTCCCTAACAGACTACAGAATCAGGACCTTTGTACAGCGCCAGTCAGCAAATCCTGTAGACATGATTTATCCGCTTCAAGATACTGTACGAGCCGTCCCAATATTTCTGTAGCTTCGGGCAATATCCCTTCTTCCTTTGAGGGTTGTACAACCATGCCAGATGTCCTTCTTGAAAAGTCCTCTCAAGAAATCTTAGGTTATATCGTATTTTCATTCCGTCACTCTTAATGTTAAGATACCTCCAGGAAAACTCATGAATGCCTGTTATCTTCTGACAAAAATTAATAGCATATTCTGGATTGGCTGCTTCTTCCTCCACTGGACGTCCGAACAGCAGGTCACCACGTAGATGGAGCTCTCTCCCAAACAGCATCTTTGAAGGTGTTACCCTTTTGGACTCGTGGACCGCCGAGCGATATGCGAGGAGAAATAAGGGTACATTAGAGTCCAAATCCCTCTGATTTTCTTCTACGAAGATAGCTAGATACTGTTCCAGGGTACGATTTAGCCTCTCAACCATTCCATCTGACTGATGGTGTAATGCTTTTTTTCGGGTTTTCTTCATTCCTAAAGTCCTCGTTACTTCTTGGAAAAGAGTTACTTGAAAATTTCGCCCTTGGCCCGAATAAAGCTCCAGTGGCACCCCAAACCTGGAGAAAACGTGCTCGACAAGAGCATCAGCTACTGTGCATGCCTCTTGGTTTGGCACCGGCTCTGACCTCGGGTCACTTTGTGAAATAGTCTTGTCCTACCAGAAGATATATATTTTTTATATATATATTAAGGGACTGCCTCCCTTAACCCTCGGTCCCTTCCTTGCAGAACATGCATTTCACAGGCGGCACCACTTCTGAACATCCTGCCGACAATGCACCCAATAGAAACTCATTCGGACTCTGTTAAGTGTCTTATTTACACCAAAGTGTCCACCTGCTGTTGTGTTGAGCAGTTCGCTTAGCACTTCTGGGATTCGGCACTCTCGTAGAACCAATTGTAAATTACCCTGTTTACCATCGTTACTTTCCCAATTCCTGTAAAGCACACCATTCCTTATAACATCGAAATTCCACTGTGCCCAGTATGCCTTGACTTTCACGCCTATGCTAGATATCTCCTCCCATCTCGGTCGCGTCAAGTTTCCTTCCACCTTCCACTCCAATATTGGAGTCCCATGTAGATGACCCATCACCAGATACAAAGCCTTGTATTCTTGTCCTCCTTGCTTTCCTCGATACACCGACCTTTTCCTCCTGGCGTTCACAATGACAACAGAATGGTTTGCATAGTCTCCTGGAGAGTGCATATGCATTGCTGTGAAGGCGTCCAGACCTGTGTTGTATTTCAAAGTCATATTCTTGCAGGTGCTGTATCCACTTAGCTATTTGACATTCGGGGTTCTTGAAATTTAGCAGCCAGTGTAATGAAGCATGATCAGTTCTTAGGATCAGTGCCTGCCATAAAGATATGAATGAAAATGTGCAGTCTCCTTCACCACTGCCAAAAGCTCCCTGTGTGTCACACAGTAGTTCCTCTCGGGCTTGTGTAGCACCTTACTGAAGTATTCCAATGACCGCTCTTTTCCATCCTTGATCTCGGATAACACAGCAACGATTACAACATCACTAGAATCAGTATACAGAATAAATTCACCCTCTCTACTCCGGAAGCCCAGTACTGTGGGAGATATCATAATTTCTTTTAGTCTATTGAAAGCAGTTTCGCGCTCTGGGGTCCAATAAAATATTCTTTTTATCTCAGTCAATTCATGCAGAGGTTTGGCGGTAGTGGCGAAACCAGGTACAAATCAACGGTAGTAAGCACATACTCACAGGTAACTTCGAATTTCAGTTTTATCCTTTGGTAGACGTCAATATCTTATTACTTTGGTCTTCTCAGGGGCTGTTTGAATCCCGTGGGTTGATACAACATGGCACATTAAACTAATTTTCTTTTGGAAAAGGTGGCATTTCTTGGGAACAAATTTCAGATTGGATGCAGCCACTTTCTGAAACACAAAATCTAAGTGTGACAAGTGCTCTTCAAATGTTCTTTCTGTTACCGCAATGTCGTCTAGGTATATCTGACAAATATCTAAGGGCAGAACTTTTTCCATTAGTCGTTCGAAGGTGGCAGAAGCATTGCATAGCCCAAAGGGCATAACCTTGAATTGCCAGGTTCTTTTACCTTGGACATAAAAGAGAGTCTTTTCCTTGTCTTCCCGTACCACCTCGCACTGTCAATAGCCGCTCTTCATGTCTAGAGTAGAAAAATCACAGTGAAGGCATTATTCTATTCAGGGTGTCGTCTATCCTAGGGAGTGAGTAAGAATCTTTCTTTGCCACATTATTAAGTTGGTGGTAATCAATACAAAATTCAATAGAGTCATCTTTCTTTATAACAAGAACAATGGGAGAAGACCATGGACAGACTGATGGTTCTAACACATCTAAATCCCTCATATCTTTCGAAATACCATCAGTGACATCATATAAAACTAGCGGTAGTCTCCTTGGTGGCTGGTTCATGGGTCTCGCATCCCCTGTGTCGATATGGTGGCATGCAACATTAGTTCTGCCAAGGACATTGGGCTCGCAAGAGAGAGAACCTCTATTTCTCTGTAACAATTCTGAAACTGCCCTTTCCTGTCGCCAGTTGAGGTTTTCTCTTGTTCTTTTCAGCAGTTCCCTCAGAGCATCTAGAATACGACATTCAGTAAGTTGTGGCAGTGAAGCTTCTGGAACATTTGGAAGTACCTGCTTCCAGGCGGATAGCACGGTCATACAAATTAATCATTCTAACAGGCAAGCTGTCCGATTTTGAATAAATCAATGTTATGTGATGCAATGACACAATCTGGTAAAATCCCACCTTTCTGGGCTGGTTCGATTGGGCCCAATAGCCTGACAAAGTGTCCTTGGCATCTGCCTGGAATAACAACTTTGCTTGAAGCTGGAAGCACAGTTGACTGATTACCCACTACCGGGCAGCTCATTGGCGAAGATAAATCTTGTCGTGTTGACACTACCAATGCTGTATTACCTACACGTAACACTCCTAGTCGAGAATCAATACAGCATCCCAGCTTATGTAATACACAAAGACCCAAAATGCATTCGTCCTCTATTTCTGCTGTGTGTATCTCATACTCTACCTCAAGGTTACCGAGCTGTAACTGTACCCTCCTCTTGCCTTTAACTGGTGTAGTCTAGCCCATTACTGGAGTTACATAGCAGTGATCCATGCTCTTATTGGATGATCGCTGGGGGAAGGCCCAATAATGTCCGGTCTTACCTCTGTTTTAGTCGCTCCTGTGTCAATGACCACCTGACAAGAAACATCTTCTAGGCTCCCCTCCTCCAACATGGCAGTGAAGTCTTCTTTCATTGAACGCACCTGCAAAAGCATTGGGGCCTTCCCTCCAGCAATCACCGACCTTTGCCCCTCAAGACCAGTGTTTACATGTTTCCCGAAGACATTGTGCTCTCACCTGCTCCTTGGTCCTGCTCCCTGGTTGTTGCTGCTGCTGCTGAGGACAGTTGGCTCTCAGGTGCCCCGGCTATTCATACGTCCAACATTCCGGCCGTTTGGTTGGGGGACGGCGAGTCTCCATAGTGCGCACCCTGGAGGCGATGTCCCTCATGATCTTCTGCAAGTCCTTCAACATCCCCTTGACACTGTCATCCTCTCCTTCACCAAGCATCACTGCCCGCACTGGACGTAGGGTCACTGATGACTACCGTGTAGACTCCACTTCCAGTACTCGGGCCAAGGCATCCTGCATGGTGTGAGGCACAGCTTGCCGCACCTCGGTGTCAGCGATGGCGTCGATGAAGAAGCTGACGGCGATCACATCTCATGCCTCTTTCGAGCATCTCTCCAGAGACAGGTGCGACAGCCTCACGATGTCCTGCCACAACTCCTGCAGTGGTTCGCCTAGTCGCTGGATGCGGCTTCGCAGTTGGGCGTGGTGAGCATGTTGCAGGTACATCAGCTCTAAAGCCGACACCAATGTGTAGTATTCTAGACGATGTCGCTCTGACAGCGACTGCAGTATTACCAACGTTGACTACAGATACCAGGTAGTACGCCCGCTGCTCTTCAGTCCAGCCATTCAGGGTGGCCACGATCTCGAACTGGTGCCGGTTCTCGCGCCAAGGTGTCTGTACATCGTAGGGAGCGGGTATAATTGTGACTCCTTTACCCAACCCTGGCTGGGGCATCTCCACACTGCAGAACTGCTGCGCCTCTCCTGCGATAGTTCCACTGACAGCGACCTCTACTTTCTTCTCGCTGCCCGCACTCGTATCAGTGGTGACGAAACGTGGCTCCTTTTCCGCCCCTGCATGTCGTATCCCCTGCTGCTGCAAGAGCACCTGCCATTCATTCTTCAAAGCGCTCACTTCCTGTTTCATTTCGTGCTCAACACTGTCGATTTTCTTGTTCACCAACTCACTCGAACTTTCTATTTTTCCGTCCACATTCTCATTCACACTGTCTATTTTTCTAACTACACTGTCTATTTTTTAATCTACATTTGGTTTACACTGTCTCTAACACTAATAATTTAGATATTTACAGATTCACTAACATTATCTACGACACTATTTATTCTACTATTTACAGTATCTATTTTGCTATTTGTCTGTCATTCTCTTGAATTTACTCCAAAATTCAGTAGTAATGACTGGTAAGTTTAATGCTTTTGCTTCGATTTTCAAATGAGCCGAGTCTGCTTCAATTTGAGAATGACCTGGCTCGAAATTACGTGATCAATAACTTCTAATGTTGGGTGAACTGTAACTACAAGACGGCATATCATGTAGAAATTAGCGTTTCTTTGTTCACCTGCACACCTATTAGACATCTTTAGCATATGGACAATTTTTTATGAGCCATTAGGTATTTACAAATACAGGTTGAGGTTTTGATGCTTCCACTTTTTCCCTCACTCTCATCCCAAGTGTAGTACTGAATGCCTACGGTCCTCAGATATTGAGTTATAGACAATGCAAGTCTACGTAATTAGTACAAAGGCCTGGTTGCTCCTTTGGGGGTGGTCAAAAAAATATATGCTTGTCGTTAACCCTTATTGCCCTTGCTGCTTCCATTCTTGCAAGATGTTTGTGTGTGCTTCTTGGTTTGCCGTTATTTCAGCCTTTGGCATGCTGCCAAAGGTAAATTACTTATTCTGTTAATATTCTGTTTGTGATTTGTTATTACGAGAGTTCTAAACAGTCGGTTATAATATTAATAACCAGTGGCTTTCATTTCCTATTCTGTGCATTTTTCTTGGTAAAGCTTGTAAATAATTCGAATGTTCAGCCGAGGTTCCAAGTAGTGATGAGGTAGATTTACTACAGTTGTGTGATTGAACGGAGGGAAATGAAAGAATTTGCGCCGTAATAGACCCGCACACATCGCAGAGATTATCGTTTCACTCTATAATCTGACACGAACGAACTTTTCATTCCCTTATTCCACTCTTCCCGCATCGCCATTCCTGCTGTGAATGGCTAGTGGATTTTTTTTTTTTACAGGAATCTGAGTTTTTACCTTGGAATTCACTTTTCGCCTTTTCTGCCTTCAGGAATAGTTGTTTATAATTATTTTTAATAATTGCAGATTTCAGAGGCAAAATCAAAGAACATGTATTCTCGGAAGACTGAATCGTACGATATATCGACTGATGTCGATGTCTTTTTCGAAGGGTGTTTCGAATAATTTTGTTTCCCCGATCTTTGAAATTATTGTTTCGAACATTCTGTTAGATTAGAAATATGCAACTATTAATTAATAAGTTGTTACCGATCGTTGCCATGCATGTTATATGCGATTACCCGTATTTGAAAAGGAGAATTGTCTCGTACATATTCTTAGTTTAATTAAATGTATAGCACATCACTGTTGTGTGATCTGGATACAGAGTTGTCGATGACCCACAACCGAGAATTTGCAAGATCCTCAATTTATTTTATTGGCAACCCTTGCGGTCTCTGCTATTTTCTAATGAAACTTCGCTTCGTTTTTTATGTTTATGTACGTAGGCATGAAAAAATTAACAGACATTTTAATATGCATTATAAAGTGTAGAACCTAATTAAGAAATTATTATATTTTGAAATAATTTTCCCAAAAGATTTACGGTAGTTTTATGTCAAGCACGCACGCAGGATAAGTTAACGGAATTTCACAGTTTCGTATATTTACACAACCTGGATTATCTATTATTTTTAACGGTAATGTATAAACGGAATCCACAATACAGCGACGCTTTGCGATGTGAAGCTTGCTGACGCGACTAGTTATACTTACTCGTTCACAACTGAGGAGAGACATTACAGAAGCTCCGTCTCAGCAAGTACCTATAACGACCGCCAGTGTGTGGCACAGACTGGCCATCTCCTATCTCCTGTCTGTTCCCAACCCACATTGTGATCCGGCTCTACTTGGAACCCCGCCAGTCATTCTATTCTTTCTTCTAGTTCAGAATTGACCACTTCATATATCGGCAATCAGCATGACTTGAAAGTCATTAAATGGTTTAGAGGCAGAGTTGCACCTGGGGAATTCACTCATGGTCAGTGATGTTAAAGTGGTTTAACATTATGATGCGCCGAGAGGAAGGACAAAAGTTGAGTCGTGGGCCAAATGCGTTTTAATTTTTAGGACGAGCAATGCTAATTAATTGTTTTTCCAAACTCAGTGTCAACTATCACCTACTAAATTGGCTTTTGGGATTAGTCTCTTAAAGTAAATACGAAATTTTGTCTGGTTTTATGTACTGCTTTGGATATGCTGAGAACTGCTGCGCCACCAGGCCTTGCATGGGGAGTAATTTTCCTTCGTCGCAACGCTACACCACGACTTGGCCGTTTGGTCTACTTTGGATATGCTGAGAACTGCTGCGCCACCAGGCCTTGCATGGGGAGTAGTTTTCCTTCGTCGCAACGCTACACCACGACTTGGCCGTTTGGTCTACTTTGGATATGCTGAGAACTGCTGCGCCACCAGGCCTTGCATGGGGAGTAGTTTTCCTTCGTCGCAACGCTACACCACGACTTGGCCGTTTGGTCTACTTTGGATATGCTGATAACTGCTGCGCCCCCAGGCCTTGCATGGGGAGTAATTTTCCTTCGTCGCAACGCTACACCACGACTTGGCCGTTTGGTCTACTTTGGATATGCTGAGAACTGCTGCGCCCCCAGGCCTTGCATGGGGAGTAATTTTCCTTCGTCGCAACGCTACACCACGACTTGGCCGTTTGGTCTACTTTGGATATGCTGAGAACTGCTGCGCCCCCAGGCCTTGCATGGGGAGTAATTTTCCTTCGTCGCAACGCTACACCACGACTTGGCCGTTTGGTCTACTTTTAATTACATGTGTCGTCCGTAATATTTTTACGGCAGCATGCCTTGGGAAGACAACGAATAAAATATTTAAATAATTGTCGCAGTGCTGTCGATCACCGTTTTTTAGACGAGTTTTTGAAATGTTTGTTTTAATATGTCTTTTATGCACGACTTGCCTTGGAGGACCTCGTCATGTTGGCTTTGAATTGTGTATTACAGATTTCTAGTATTTTAATTAAATTTGTGTTCGAGTACTTCTCATAATTCTGAAAGGACAAGCTATATTTATATATATTTTCCAGAGTACGTTGTGCACTGTTAGAACATTTATTCACTTTGATTGATGTGGTTTATATTGAGTCTTATACACTTATTTACGTACTTTTTACTGAATTATCTTATTGCATGTGAATTTAGAGAATCCTGCCATATATTTGAATTGTGTTTGATACACGCACAGGCAAGTGGGAAACGTGCCCTTAAACTCAGTGTTGCCAAGGTAATTAAAAACTATATATATATATATATATATATATATATATATATATATATATATATATATATATATATATATATATATATATATATATATATATTGTAAGCGTAATTGGTTTTCTCAGCCAGAAGCCTGTTCATGAAAGAAGTTCATATTGTCTATATCACTTATAACATCAGCGAAGTGTCTAGTTATTGAGCCAGCTGTTCTGGTAATATTTTTTTAATTTTTGCTATGGAATTATTACGTCAATGCAGGGCTGAGGTAAATTAGTAAGCTGAATCCAACAATCTTAGATTAGAGGAAACTTGCACCGTTATATTTGATTCACGATAACTTCGGCCTTTTCTGAAGCCCTACCAAATTTCTATATTTAGTTACTGATTACGTATCCTTCCGCTACATGTGAACATAAACACTGCCGTGTGACTTCTACTTTTATAACTGTCAAATGAGTTGTCTGCTATTTACAGCTGTTCAAAGAATTATGTCATATTGCAGAAAATATTTCCTAAGAATGTTCACAATGTAGGCCTATAACAATACTTAGGTCAGCTTTATAACTATTTGTTACACACGATATAGGACGTTACACATAATACACATTAATATTTAGCCACGACAGTGTTAGTTACAACTGTGGCGGAAACAACAGTAGTATTTAACCTGTTGTTATTAATATGTGGTTGGAATAAAAATTAAAACGAAGGGACAATCAGTCCAACGAAATGACACAGCAAATTCAAGCACGCAACTCGTGTCGCTTATTTATTTACTTCGTCAAACGTAAAAGATAGTGGTGAACACGCAAACACATAGGCCTACCGTAACATTTATTCTGCTAATATTTACATGCATTGGTAGCGTACTTACTGGTTTGTAGGTTTATTTTATTATTTATTTAATTTAATCTGGGCGGGTTTAGTATTTCGTTGGGATTGTTGAAGACATTCAAATCACAGAAACGTAACCTCTTTACATAACCGTTTTCCAAACACCTAGCTCAAAGATACAACGTTGTGATAAACAGACGCGAATGTAAATAATTAATTTCGTCATAATATCAGTTCATGGTTAAAACGTATACATTTTGCACTTATTTGAAATCAACACACGCACCTGGCCTGCGTAACGATTACAACGCAGCCACCACGCCCTTTCATACGCAATGATCACAACACATTTCACTCTGCCGTGGAAACACATATTTATCACAACATTGTAACTTCAGTAGGATGTTTCAGAAACACTAGTACAAACTTGACTTTCATTCAGAAACACGCCGTGTCATTGTATGTCGCCTGCAGTCGCATTACTGGAAACGCTTACTAAAGAATGTCACAATCGATCATGTACCATTGTTATAGGCGAGCATGTTCGACACTTGACACTGGCCAATGAGAGCTTCTGAGACTGGCCAAGCATGCGACACATGGCTTTGCCACTGCACGCGTCACCCCTGAGGCACCAGCTGCCTGCATAAAATTGCAATATAAAAATCAGCAAATAAGATACTCTACAGTTATCATTATATACATATTTTAACTCATGCTTGATGGCATTAATTTCATTTTCAAATATTGTAAGTTTTACCGGTTTACTAACTTTTTGCAAATAACTATACAATGTAAACATTATTTTATTGAAAAAGAGCATTCTTGAGCTGGCAATAGTTCATAAAGAGGAATATCAAGGGGGGGAAATAAGTTATTTGATATGAATCAATTAGGTACTCTATAATTTATTCAGAATTGATAAATAAATTTACAGTATTTCGTGATACATGGCAACAAAATTAGGCAACATCACAGAAACGTGCTAAATATCCGTTATTTCTTTCTAGTGTATAATTACACTTGAGCGCAATGAATGATAATTCGCAAATTTTGTAATTAACTTTATCCGCATGTGTATTTCAAAGTAAGTATGTGTTTGTAATCGAGATATATCGTAAAAATGCACGCAATACAACTGTATAGATACACTTGTATAGGTAAGTTTGTTAAAATTACGTTTCGGTAATTTGCACACTCTACATCGTCCATTACTTTAAAATTTAACATACTTTGTGCAGTGCAGTGGTTTTGTACAGAAGGGAGTTGGGAAAGTTGTACATGAAGCAGTACAACTCTCGTATAAATGCTGGGCCATCTTGTTGTCGCTCGGCTATACAGACCCGTATGGGACGTGCTCCAGACATGCGAACGTACAATTATTAGCTTGGGCAACTTCGGCCTGGCTTGTACTCAGAAGCCTACATCACAAGTTTGCACTCGCAAAGTTTAACAAATAAAGAAATGGGTTTCCATAAAAAGCTGTGTCATGATGGCCGTTAGTGGCCAAATATAGCGAAAAATATCATTACAAATTATTTGCGGATAAAAAGTTAGAATGTGGAGGTGGACACACATGCATATATTCGGGTGATTACAAAACGCTACCTTTCCAAAGAAACGTAAGATACAAAAAAAAACTGATTTGAAATATTTTTATTTCCAAAGTATGGATATATATATATATATATATAATCATTCATTTACGATAACTTTCACAGGTAAGAAGATGATTACATAATAAAATTAATTTTTTGAGTTATTATACATTAGTAGCGCAGCGTGGTGGTTCTAACTCACTAAGCTAGTGACGATGTCCTGGACAATCTTGTAATGATAATCACAAACATAAAATAGTACTAATGATAGAATGTAAAAAGGTCTCCGGCCTCCTGTGCGACTATTTATTCCGAATATCTAGTCCGAAAACACCTAAAATTCCTTTTAAACAGTAGTAGTAGGGGAGGGCGGGTTCTGGAGAACCAGGGATCAATAGGGAATAATTTATGGATTAGCATATTAATTAAATGATGTAATGGAAAAATTGGCTTATCTGATTAATTTGCGAATCGGATTAAAATCGTCTGATGTATTTAATTATTATCTTAACCCTTATGGAGAATTTCTGAAAATTTTGATTTTTTTATCGTATGTGTAATTTTTGAATGGTGTTACAGGGTTCTATTTTGGGAGAACGTCGTAGGTTTTTGCCCTTGGACGTCTAGCAGGTGAATGAGCTGAGAGGTGCGAGGGGCATTGGTATAAACGTATTGAGTTTGCTGCAACAGTGGTGATATAAGTTTCATATTTGGGTAAGAGTGTGGCAAATGTAGTATTGAGGTCGGTGACTTGGCGAGGGAAAGGAGGAGGGATTTTCAGGAGCGACCACGCGTCAATTTTGGCCCCTGTCATAATGCATACTGAGCTCTACATATGCGAAACGGAGGAGGTCGGAAATGTGTAATTGGAAATAATTCTTTTAATATAACGAAGTATAACAATTCGGCAAATTAAATAAGTACCAAACACACATAACTAGCTGTTTACATTCTACACGACATTAAAAAAATTGTGTTCTGTAGAACATGAAAGAATCTGAGTAGCAAATGTATAAATAAAAAATACGCCACACTTCACACGCCAGTAATAAGCCACAAATTATCCCAAACCAATAAAAAAGACCCTGACTGACAATTACAATGCACACGCAACAATTCCACAACAAAACTACGAACTACACATTCAAAACATTATTAAAGCACCAGTTTACTAACTCGCCTTGTTTCCTAGCAATATAATGTATGACAAACAACATAAAATTCTACAACTAACACTTCAAATTAAAAATACTAAGCACACAAAATAAATACTCACACACGACAGAACTACACATGTAACTCCCTCCACCCTCATTTGCCCACAGTAAGGAGCCACGATCAAACACAGACTTATTAACGAAACAAGAAAAAGCTACGTATCGCCAACCACACCTAATGAATGATACACAAATGGGCATATTTAATTAAGTATAAATTAATCAAATATTTAACACGCTGACGCCCTGCTTCAAGTCTGACATGTGTGTCAATTAGCAAACTTAACAAGCAATTTTATATGAGTACTCCTGTCCCTCAAAAGACTGTCCTGCCTGAACGATTTATTTTTCATCCTGCCAACTGGTGAAATGTGTGATACTTCATATTTCCTGGAGTATGATTAAATGCTGCTAAAATGGGGTTGGTGTGTTTACAAAACTACATGATGTTAATGAACTTGGTTAGGAAGTCTGCTTGGTTATTTGCCACATCTGTATTTGGTAGCCCAGATTAATAAACTGTTATTTGGTTTGAAGAGAAGGTCCTATTTTAAGAGGCAATATTAAGAGGCTGCAGAAAAAGGTACTTTATTTTTCTTAACCCCCACCCCCGGTGTAAGTCCGAATACTCCCCAGCATTGAGCTATACGGAAGAGAGGCGCATGGCACTCCTGGCACGGCCGAGCGCTCTCTCGTGGCTACTACTGGCAGCAAGTTCAGCCTCACAATATATTTCAATACATTTGTAATGATATTGGAATTTTTGTGTCCATGTTTTCTTGATTTTTTTAATGGTGTACATCCTTCTTGCCTTTCTTTAGCCCTACTATGCGCTAAAGGTGCTTAACATAAAACTGTGCCACTCTGCTGATGGCAGAGTTGAACACATTCTGCTGGCCTTTGTTCGTGTTTTGTTTCTTATTAAGTCGAAACTAACTGTTGATTTGAAAATTATTATTAAATGAACCACCTGGTAGCAGCAGCTGTCCAAAAAGACTCTAACGCAGCTGCTCCAACAACTTCATATTCCGTATTGGCTGCAGGAAGCGACTTTGAACGAGTTGAGGACTTTAGCTAGTAGTTTGGCACAGGATCCTACTTGTGGTGGGAATGAAGTTAGTGGTGAGTCATCTGCATTATCTCCCAGTTGTGGTATTCTTTCCTCAGTAGCCAGCCAACATTTGGGACAAATTCCGGGTGATATTCCTACTCTTAGTAGTTGTGCTGTAGTTGAAGTTGTAAAGTTTTTACAAGTTACTTTAATAGTAAAATCGCAGGCCTTTTCTTTGCAAATATATTTGGGGCATTTTAGTAGTTCATGTTCCTAGTGAGCTACAGCCTATTATCATTAGAGCTAGAGAATTGGGCTCACCTTGCGGCACTGTAGTTAAAGAATAATTTAAATTGATTAATAGTAAGCATATTAATAACCATTTACAACCCTTGTTTCTCCAACAAAATCAACAGCCAGGAGATAATTTGTTGACATATTTAGGCAAAATAGAATGTCTGGAAGAGATCTTATGTTTGCCATAAAGGGAATCTGAGTTTGTAGAGAGCATTATCGATCATGTGCTGCTGCAGTATCTGCCTTATGTATTAGTTTAGATTAGCTCCAAAAGGAGTAAAGCTACCAGCAGTAGTTTTCATGGATTAGTAGGAAAAGGATATCCACCATATATTATTTTATGGTGAAGAAACACAAGGGGGCATTACTAGAAGTTTTGGTAGGTGAGTTTAATCTTTTTCCAGTTTCCCGTATTCCTTTCCACCCTGCTAGAGTAATTGGAGTTCAAGAGCAGAAGATACTGACGAGGACCTGGCCACTCCTTGCCATCGGCTGTTCCCTACTGTGGGCCTCATCCATCAGCTTCTCTGGATTTCGATAAGAGACCCCTGCAGCTCTCTTCCAGTGTGTGGGAGGATTGAAGCCCTGCTTCAAGTCTGACACGCATGTCAGTTAGTAAACACAAGCTATTTTATGTACTTCTGCCCTGCAAAAGACTGTCCTGCCTGAATGATTTATTTTTTGTCCCGACAACTGGTAAAATGTGTAATGCTTACAATTTTCTGAAGTACGATTACATTCCGCTAATATAGGGATGGTGTGTTTAAAGAAGTACATGACATTAATGAACTTGGTTAGCAAGTCTGCTTGGTTATTTGCCACATCTTTATTTGTTAGCCCATATTAATAAGCTGTTATTTTGTTTGGAGAAGTGTTAATATTTGAAGAGGCAATAATTTTGCTGTAGAAAAAAGTACTTTGTTTTTCTCCCCCCCCCCCCCCTCCCTCTCGGGGTGGCGCACGTCTGATCGCTTCACAGCGTTGATCTATAATGAAGAGAGGCACGTGGTGCTCCTGGCACGGCCGAGAACTGTCTGATGGCAACAAGTTCAACCTCGCACACTCTGACACCTTCCATACGCCTCTCCACTATTCCTGCCGCCTCCTTAACCTTCCCGAGCTGCGTTTTAGCGTATAAATTTTCAGCCCCAGCCCGAGCAAGTGTGCAGTGTTCCTCTTCCAGTTGCGCGGGTTAACCGACGATAGATAATGTCTACACCACTTTGTACTTCGGGACTTTAGCATACTAGAAATGTTTTCGCATAATATGAGTACTACTCAAGTTAAGTATTGCACTGAACGTAGTTGTTGTTATGCTGGCGGTAAAGTTTCCTTTTTAGTTGTGTTTTTCTTCACTGTTTTGATTGTGTGCATTTTTAATATGGTATTTTATGGGAATGTTTGTAATAGGTGGATTCCTCCTCTTTTTTTTTTTTTTTGGAATGCTGTAGGAATGGTCTCCTGGACAAAGATTTGCCAAAATAATTTTAATGACAAAAAGTTTAGTAGATATTTTATGGCGTGTCTTTATGCTCATGGTTAAGTGTAATGAGGGTTTTTGCTCCTTGCCAATGGTATTCATGAGATTAGTACACCATTATGTACTTTTTAATGAATCATCAGGCATACTTTACTTTTAAATTTGTAATGGTGCTTGCTATACTTAGGGAGTCATTTTACCTATTTTTAATGGGATTTCACAAATTTTTATTCAGGTTGGGTGATTTCTCAGGATATATTATAATTGTTGTTTTCCTATTTGTTCCAGTGACGTGTTCTCCCTTTCCCCTAGTTCACTAATTGGTAGCAAGCAACATAAATTTACAGATGCAATTTATATATTTTTAAATCAAGTTGCAAAGTAGTTATTGGTAATAATGTATAGATGAGCTTCAATATATTTGTATTGATTTTAGAATTATTGTGTCCATGCTTTCTTGATTATTTTTAACTGATGGGCATCCTTCTCCTTGACTTCCTTAGCCATGCTACGTCCTAAAGGTGCGTAGCAATGCAAAAATCAGCTTACTGACAAACTGATATAAACATGTTAATAATTAAATATTGAAGCATTAACACCTAATATGCACGGACAAGTAGACGAAACTAAATAACATCTAAACCAGATGAATTACATACTTCCACTTATACACAAGCTAGGAATAACCTCTTCTCAATCACACACTATGTTTCAAATACACCCATAAAATAAAATGTTTTCCATACACATAGATAGGTACCAACATGGCGCTTTTCCATATAAAAATCAAATTTTTGTTAAAAACCAGTCACAACAATACTTTAATAAAATTCCAAATATCACGCACAAAGAATACCGCAGTAATCCTAAGATAGCTCATCGCGCATCGTATATCGGCAGGTCATGCCCATCACATGCTTCACCCTGCCACACATAACTCGTCTCATCGTTCTCATCGACTCGTAGCGGACCATTACACACAGCTCAATGTATCACACGTTTATAAAAAAATATACTAATTTCTTATATGAACATCTGTAACTATTATTTTGACTCCTATCGCATTGTATTTTGCGAAGAAATGTTTAGCAGACAGCGCTGCCCACTGTCCAAGGCAATGGCTACTACAGAACTAAAATGGTCTCACTCGATAAACCTGTCCTGCATTTGCTCTCTCTTGCTCTCTCTCTCGCTCTCTTACTCGCTTTGCCTCACTACCATGTGAGAGTTTTGAGTGTGGCGAGGCAATGAACTCTCCGCTCGGAGGCCGAAAATATGTATTTAAACGCCGATGTAGCTGACCAAATAAGGAAATCCATTCTCATGACTGCGTTTTTGTATATCGTAGTTTTAACATCCGTGCTGGGAAATGCTAGTTCTCAATCTCGTGGCAGCTACAAACATGTTTTGCTTTATGAATCCACAATTCTACCAACCCAAAAAAGTACATATCATTACGTTATGTAATACTCTGTTTTAATTTACTACAGAGTAAATGAACTGATTTACATGATAAGTGTGGATATAGAGAAACTGACATTTCTATGTATTTTAAAGATCCCGTCAAAACTGTCTGTGTTTGCTATAGCTCATTAATTACATTTTAAGTGCATCTTTAAACCACGTATACTATCAGTAATTTATATATTTATTTATTTCGCCTTGTTTTCTGTGGGACACAGTTAAGGTAAAAATTGTTTTTTTTCTGTTCCGATTCGCAAACACAAATATTAACTGCATTAAATATGAATGATTTCACTGTTATATGTGATATTCACACAAACTGGTTTCACAGCGAGACAGAATTTCTTGCTGATATGGAATGCGGTCAGGCAAAATGATACACCAGTTGTTGCGAACAGACTCGTTTGCCCAATTGAATGAAAATTATGTGTTTAATCGTGTTCTGTTCACACAGAAATATTTCTGCTAACAGAAATCAAATCAATCAACCAGGTTTTTCCTGTTTTGTTATGTTGAGATGCGTTTGTCAAGATATATCTGTAAATAGGTCACACTTACGAACAATTATGTTTCCTTCACAAAAACAATGTTTAAAGTTATGACTCTTGGTTGATAAAGTAACACTTTACATGGTGTAAACATTACCTCACTCATTTCTCTGGGATATATGCTTTGCAAAATTCAAGATATACACTCTGTATGGAGGTAAATGAATCAAACATTCAGACTGTAAAACATTTTAATATATCCGATTTTCCGAACAACCACAATATTTATTAACATATAAAAAAATCATATTCTTCTTAAAATATTTGTTTACAAATACGAAAAACAAATAATATTCTTCGCATATCCGGAACACAAATGTCTTTATTAATTTAAATATACATTCACACATTACACTTTGCATGTTTGATGTAATATAGTTGGTGACACAGTGAAACCCACATCTGGGAGACGATGGTGATGACATGTCGTTGGTGTTGCAGGGAGATGAAATCATTGCTCTTAAATCTGTGAGATGTTTTTATTCACAGTGAATTTTAGATGAAGTGTTGGTTTGCTGGCTGTTAGACTTTCATATTATATGTTATTTATAAGCCACTAGCTGTCAGTTGATTGGCTCACGTGATATGGCTGGAAGTTCGATTGACTGGCAGATGATATTGTGTCAGTTAACTAGCTCACGGGTGGACATCATTGGCTTGGCGGTGTTGCAGGTGGCAATGCTGTATTTACTACGGTACTGAGTGTAGTGTTGCAAAAAATTATGTAGGGTTTCTGTAGTGTGCCCAAGTTAGAGTTGATACTTCATCCAACTCAATGAAGCGCTGATCATCGCACCCCGATAATACTACTTTGGTCATGTGTTCGGTATAGACTTTGTAATTACACAATCAAATTACACAAACAAAAGTGATATTTTGTCCCTAAAACCCTGTAGCAACTTTCGAGGCAATCCCAATAATTTGCAACATGTTACATTTTTCACACTTCGCCTCGCATATATTCGCAACAGTGTATGCGTACAGCTTAGGACGTAAACCTACAAAAGGGTGTGACTATGCGGCCTGCATATTTGTCCTTCATAACTCAGTACATCCTCTGTTCTCAGGTGAGAATTTTTGTGGATTATCAAGCACATAATTAAAATTATCAAACCATACTTTTAAATTTGGCGCAATCACTTTATAGACATCATCACAAGCAACAGAGTAAATCAGTGATTAAGTGTCGCAATATAAGATGTGCAAGGCTGGCAGAGGATATTCTGTATGAATTGCTCCGGCCCCATTTCGGGAGTCGAACGACAGCCCGGCAGCCTTGGGATACGCGGCGCTTGGCAGCCAGGCAAAACACAGTAGGATTCGATACACAAGGAGTGGGGATGACAGGAAGAAGGGTAACCCAGAGCAGCGTTAGAGAAACGAGCACGAAACATGCACCCCCCCCCCCCTGTTACCCTCCATAATGGTGTATATCTTCATGGCTGTTCGAGGGCACCCCGATGTCGGGGACGTCAGGAACAACAGCATCATAATGCTGAGCCAGGGCATCACGACTTCAGGTCCAGGAAGGAGCCCCCAGACATTTGTCGCCATCTAACACTTCAGATGTAAGAAACTCTATAGTTGGATGCAGGGTACGACCCGGACAAGGACATTAGGCCTCATTACCATAAATATATCAAGGTTTATACAGTGAATTACTACATAATCAGGAAGAGTTAAGCTATTGAACAAATAACTAGTATCTTATATTATTTCAGGTCATAGAGAAATCAACGCAATCTAACTCTGTGTAATTAGTGAAGAGTAAATAAAATGTGTGCATTCAACGATAAAGGTGAGTCATTTGCCTCTGAGTTGAGCTAACCTTTGTATACCCCCTTATAAAACTAGAGAGCTAGGAGAGAATGAATTAAAACGCTAGCAACTCTAGGAGGTAGAATAACTGGTAGAGGCACTGGCCTTCCCAAACCCTTGCAGCCATCGAAAATTAGCAGTTGGTAGAGGAATACTGGCGGAGGCACCTTAAGGTTTCCGCCTCATTATGTGGGATAGACAAGCTATAAGTTAGTGTAATTAAATATATTAGTGGAGATGCCTTCGCGGTTCCACATAATCTGTGCAGTTAAGGTTTCAAATGTCTTAATGGCAGAATCTTATGAAACAGTTGGATTTCGTCGCTGATTAAAAAGTAAATAAATACAAAGTTTTATATATGGGAAGCAAGAATTCCAGTAGATGCAATTACCATTTTTTGCAGTGTTCAAGGTGCGAATATAGCTAAAGCATGTCATAGACAAACTTCTCGCTAGCTGCAACCTTGTGTATGCAGCACATCATGACAATAAGGCACCCTGCAGCTCGGCCCTATCATTTGAATCCATCGACCAACCTGAATACACTTTTTAGAAGGCGTGTTGTTCAAAAAATTAATTAATACTGGCTAACAATGGAACCATCTTGAGCTCTGTAATTGTATAAGATTGCTAAGACTACAACAATAATTGCTAAATAGAGTGTGTGTGTGTTAGACTTGAGGTGCATAACAATAATTGAGTGTGGTATAGAGATTTTCTGTAAATGTGACACTGTATAAATGTGTGAACATGCATAAACTATTACTGAATTGACATTATGACATTTTAATTAGATATGAACAGTCGTATTAAGTCTATGACATCATCTGTACAAAAATTTCTAAAAACTCTGACATTACATCTAAGCAATGTTGCATGGAAAATAGAAGAGAGGGATACATTAAGAAATCACCCCAGAACATCTACAGTAATTACAGATACCACACCTACACTGCAAATACAAGATTTATAGGACATCTTAAACACTACACCAAACGAAAGCACTGTTAACGAAAATACGAGTGGGTACCTTAGGCCGTGTTCAGTACATAATATACAAGCCACGAAAATTGTTACATTCAGTATCTCCCACCACTACACAGACATATCAGAACACAGTTATAACAACATAGAGGTACTTAACAATGTTATTTCAGGTCCAGTACATGCTACACAAACGGTACACATAGTAGTGCAGTAACCCCACCAAATTCCAGCATTAACTGGCGAAAGCCACGAAAATATAACTGATTTCCTAGAAATATATAATTCAGTTAGCGAAATCAATGGTTGGACTAAAGTAGAGAATCACAGACGGCTAAGATTTTTTTCTACAAGGCACAGCCAAATGGGCGTACAAGAATTTCTACTACACACATACACAAGAAAAAACATGGAAGCAAATTGAACACAAACCAACACAAACATTTACACCAGTTGACAGTACAGATGAATACAGACACTTACTGTACAGCAAGAGAAAAAAACAAATGCAACTCACGATTGCCAGAAGCTGAGTTAAAAATAATAGTTCAGGAATCATTATTGCCTAAATTAGTAGAAAATGTAATTCCCTTACAAAATGACACTACTAATCAACTCTGCACAATTTAAAGACTGTCGCAGTAGGAGTAACGCATTACAACCCACTTATGGAAAGCTACTCACAAAGCTCACAGGAAACAAAACCCCAAGAGGAATTAGTTGCATTAAAAGGAGAATTAGGAAAACTTACAGTCGAAATGAGAAATGCTACACCCAATACTACAATAAAAGGGCAAAATGACACGAAATCATTGCAGAATAGATTGAGTACCAGAAATAAACCTTATAAGGACACAATTACCCTCATTAAAATTTATTGTGTGGGAGCACCCCAGAGAAACACGACAGGGAAATAGTTATAAATATGTAGAATATAGTCAGGCATGCCAACGAGGGATACACAATAGAGAGCAAGTCACACCGCCCCATCAAGGTGCTGACCACAGACACCACGGCACAATAGATCCATTAGTGAGTGAAATACTGGGTGAAAACAAACAAGCTAAAGAAGTAAAACACTTCATTGGTCCGCGAAACGAGGCCCAAGACACTTGCTACTTATGCTTCTATGCAGGGCCTAAGGGTAAAAACTGCGACCTTTTTCCAAATTAGAACAACAAAGTATTTTACACTGACATTGTAGAGCATTTTAAAAGATTCAAAAACAGATTTGCTATACGCCACATCACATTCTGTGTCAGCAAGGACGCCGCAGACTACAACAACTCAAGAAACAAGGAACCAGCGGATGGCTACAATGACAACTGCAATGGAAACAAACTTAGCCAACCGCGGATCTGCAAACAAACACACCACGCTCAAGTTCTTTGATGTCAACAGGATATTGTCTGTATGGCGACACCACGTATCAAAGTAAAATTCCGGGGTAAACAATTTCATGCTCTGATTGACACAGAATGTTCACGGAGTTGTATTGCAAGCACCCTAATTTCGAATCATCATATGGAACCAGTAACTGAACAAATTTCACTAGTCAGACCAACACAGGAATTAGACGCACCCAAGTTCAAGGCAAATGTTAAATTATACATGGCAGGCCACACGTTTTCTCAATAAGTCTCTCTTATAGATAATATTAAAATGGATATAATTCTTGGAGTCGACTAAAAAAAATTGTCATATATTTTCTGAAGCATATTTTATTTATAAACGAAAACTATTCCGATATGTTACATATTCCAAAGAACATACCAACGAACCAGAAGGCCTTTAGCTACATTTTGCTTAGAGAGTACATATTGTCAACACTAGGTGTTTACAAAATCACTTTTTATTTCATATCTTATCCATTCTCTCCTTGGCAATGCAAATACTTGTAATATTCTTATCTGTTAGATTGTTAACATATTTCGTGTATTTGGGTGCTATGTAATATTATGCATTCTTTTATATCAGGAAAAGTTTCATAAAAGTGCAAATACATTACTTCAATGGTCGCTGGTAGACTTGTATTCGGATATGTATGGTATACAGGGCATTTTTTGACATCTAGACAAGATACAAAATCATTCCTTTTTTCACCCTCTAATGGACAATGGATATTTTTTAAAATAAAAGAATACATCGCAAATCTCTCCAAAATGACTTACTATTCCACTCCACCAACAAGAGAAATTCACACCTGAGTTTCCTGGGGTGACAAAGATGTAAATACCAGTTGGGTGGAAGAAATACATGTTTACAGTAGGAATGTCACAAAGATATTAACAATATTACTTTACCAAACAGCTTCTGAATGGTTTACTCCAGTATGCAAATAACTTGCTAATATTAAATTTACACATTGATTTCTGTATACATGAGCATGTGACTTTGTTCTCTTCTTGTTTCATCTTTAAACAGTATATGTTTACACAAACCAAGTACTTTTATATACTTAATTTCTCTTGTTAGTACGCAATGTTCTCTCATTCCAGATAGTGCCATATTAGTCGTATAACAGACACTGCAAACTCAGGAGGGTTATCTTCCTCCACTTCACCCCAATTAGTCATCGACGATCAAGTGAGCATTACTTTTTTTAGAGTTTCTACTTGCAGAGAAAAATTGTGATTTGTATCCAAATATTTTACATAACTGTTTGAATGAAGGACAGTTGTATTCATTTCGTATATCTGTAATTTTTTCCCATTCCACTTACCCTCTAAAACTCTTTTTTGCTTGAGTCCACATACGTATATATCACAATTGTTAAACACAACTTGCAAATATCTTCTATATTTTTGTACTCTATACACCCACTCTCCCATGTTAAACCATAGTGATATTTGGTAACACATTTATCGATGTTCTTTTATTTCGGACTTAGATATTTCCAATCCAAGGACAGTATGAAACTGATGATTAGTGTGTGTTTGTCCATATCAGTAATAGTTTTTTTTTTTTAAATTATAAACATATCAGGAGGTTAATAACCTCGTACATTGCAAAATATCTCGTCGCAACCATATTTTGTTGTTTACTGACTCATGACATCTTCACCTGCTTATCTGTTATGTTATAGCTTGCCAATCTATCATGGATGATCGATGAATAAGCTTGCATATTTGCCAGAAAAGGTGTATTTGCAGTTAATTTCAATTGTTAATCAGTAACGTTATTGCTAAAGCTGTCATTTTGTTTGCTGACATCAAATACAAATATTATTCCTCTTATTTGAAATGCTTTGGATTCTAGGATCGGTGAACTGTTTTGGTTTTAATATATTTTTGGAGGATACTGTACATATTGTCGCAAATAAGGAATTCCCCATTTCAAAAATTTGTATTGAAATCTGTATAATATGCCTGACTGTTTGTGTATAGTTTTAAGATTTTCATATTACAATTATCGAATCATGATTTGTCTGCTTTTAAATGGTTTTGTCAGTTTGTTTGGAAAATAATGACCACAGATTGTGATTTTTCATACGAAAAACATTATTTCACATTCCACATGACTTTTTGTGATTTGTTAATGTTAGAAATGTCTCCAAAATTCATGACCTGAATGCAATGTCTATATTCTTCCCTCTTTCGAAATGCTTCGAACCTTTACACGTTCGCAAGTGTTAATTTCAATATGTGACATCAACAATTCAAGAGTATTTAATTCCAATGTTACATTTTCCTCATTATAAGTTATGTCATAAATAGTGTTTAAATGCATATTACTGAACACAAAAACTAATTCTTGTTTAGCATTTAATATAACATATTTATAGACTTCAGCAAATCCAAGTCCCATACTTAATGGTATAACAACTTCGTATTTTCTGCTTGTGTTTATTTTTAGTGTATAATCAATAGCATTGCTCCACCAAGCCATAAGCCCTGTATCAAAATTGTTTACAGTCTGCGAGAGATAGGTTCTTTATCGTGGAAGTAATTCCGACATCTTGTATTTGGTGGATGTCAACACCAATGAGCAGATATTCAATTCTGTCGATTAAATGAAATATCATGTTTCTCATTATTCATGTAGTTACTGGATTTGTTGCCCCCGCCTTCTTTTTAATTGTTCCTCTAAACCTCAAACTGGACATCGATGGCAATATGAATGTTGTGATTTTGTATCTAAATCTTTATTTCCAATGAAAATGTGTATGGATCTGATCAGCAAGGTTCATACACTTGTATTTCCATATTGGTATTTGTATATTTATAACTTATTGGTTCATCAACAACAAGCATGTTTTCCATTTATATTTACAGCATATATGTCTAGTTATAGCTACTTTATTCGAAGTGTGTTTCTTAGAAACATAATCTTTAACCGAACCTCCTACTTTACATCTTTACATCCGTATTGACTATTATACAAAATACCCATTATGATTGTAATGCACACAGAATGCAAGTCTTTGTAAAGATTTCTTTAAATGTAATCAAAGGGTAATTTATTTGTTTCTAAAATTAATCTTTTTACAATCTTGATAGATAATTGAAATAACTATTTTATTAACACAATTATCTATTACTGGAAGATTGATCAAAGTATTCGGATTTTCAATTATTTTGAATCCTGGAGCTACCGCACATGTAAATTCATTCATTGTATAGGTTGGTTTTCCATTCAAATAGGAACTACCTAAAATATTAACCTTTCTATTAATGATTCGTACAATTGATTAACAGGATAAACTCTCCGCTCGTATTAGGCTTATTTCCCACTGTCCGTCTAACTCCAAAGCTGCGAAATATACCGAATGCAATTGCATCAAGTTTCCACTTAATATCAATGTAATTGACATATCACTAATATGATTTACTCTTTCCTCTACTTATTTATCCTAAATATAGTCTGACACCAAAAACTTAAATGACCACAAATTACAGTATCTGGAGATTGTTTTATTTTGTAATTGTACCTTAATTGTGTGTTTTTAAATAGTTACGTATTTCAATTTGGGGGACATAAATTTCTGAAACTGTCGTAATACAAGTTTCTTCATTTTGTTTCGAATCTAAATTAACAGTCTTACATTCACAACGGTATGGTTTATTTCGTAAATTGTCTCCCATATACGCACCTAGAAAATAAGGAATATCTAGTTTCTCTACAAACACAAGAATATATTTGTTTGTGAGTGCACTTCAGGAATACTATTTAGGACTCCCTCCCTGCATTTTTTACCCATATTTGGAGTTTTTTGATCATTGCCCAACTTTGTTATCCTTTGCCATTTGATTTATTTGATTTAGGAAGGGCTGAAATGCCTCCAATTAGAGCTCAGAGAGCTGACTATGCTGGAATTAAATTAATGGTAATATTCTTCCTTTCTTTGTTTGTGATTTTGTCTTTTACTTTACACCTATTCCTCTTTCAATATTGCTCGCATTACTTTGTCTACAACCCAAGCACCCAGCTGTTCACCTCATGTTGTTGATGGATTCTCCCTTTTATTTGCTGCTTTATTGGCTATAATTTGATCTGCAATATAACTTTGTTTCAAATCGTTTGATCGTGAACTAAGTCATTTTATTTACAAGCACTATCCAAAGAGTTTATTCCTTGATCAATCTGTGCCAGGCATTTTACAATCTTAGTACCAGGCCCACAATAATTGTATTTTGGTAAATGCATTTCGAATGGTAATTTATTAATAAATGTATTCAATACTCTGTGTTCTTTAGTATGAGCCAATGTTTCAACAGAATGCATACCTATATATAGACCTGCATTTATAGTGCTTATGTCGGTATGTACTGTGTGTATTTGTGAACATATGAAGGTTCCAAAAAAAGTGTTCAAGTTCCAATCATTCTATCTACGAAAGATAACACAATAGAACAGAAACCTGGGCATATTTTACCTCCAATTATACTTTGTATATATACTTGTGTTATGACGATGTTGGAACATCCAAATGGACTTAAGTTTTGAAAATGTTTATGTGTTTTCCAAAACAATACGATAAGAGCTATATCAACAATTAGCAACCATTTTGTCATTTATTGAAGGAATACCATTTTTCCTTTTTGCTAATACAGAGTAAATTGAGTCTGTGGATTAAACATTTACCAATTCTGTATTTATATTTGACAATGTTTCTTGCGAACTACGGGGTCAAATACAGCAATGTTTTAGTTCTGGCAGACATTCACACACAGATTGTTTTTATCTATCCCAAAGTTATGCACATATTCCAAAATATATTTTGCATGATAATGCAAATATGTTGATTGTTTTTCAAATGGACAATAAGAGTCCAAAACATATTTGCAATTATCTTTTTAGGGCGATATGTCCTTTTCAAGGTTAAGAGATATGTTTTTACATGTGGAACAACATGTATGGTTTTCTGGTAATTATGCCAGCACTTCCCCTATATAAAGAGAAATATCGAAGTGGATCTGATAGTTTTATACTTCCTGTGAATAAAAATGATTATTTTAAATTTTAGGCATAGCGATACAAAACACAATTATTACAATTCCTGTTTAACCAAAAATCGCGAGAGGAATTTTGATTTGAACAGATATATATTACATAATGCGGATATGGCAGTGAAAAACAGTGATATGGTAAGTAAAGGATATGCGGAAGACATAGACACTATCATGATAAATGTATTTAAATTGCAATCGACCAATATACAAGAAAAATTAATAAACTTAATTGAATGTATTACAAAATTTTCTATGAATATTAGTTACATTTCGGAAATATTGCCAAATGTGATGATTGCATTGCAGAATATGGAAACCAGAACACATGAATATTCGGAACATTTAAAAAAGGAATTAATGAGATGGTAACAGCTGCTATCACAAAACAACTGGAAACAAGAATGGAAGAAATTTAGAAATATATAACTGTTGAATTTATTAATAAAACATATGTTCTAGTTACCCAAGCCGAAATTAAAAGTAAAATGATGATTATAAATATCATATAAATTATTTTATTTATGACTTGAGACCTAAAACTGTGAGTAAATTTTACACGTTTTTAAGTAAAGTGCACCAGATAGAAAACCATTGCATTAATTTAAATATAAATACTGTGACGTTAATGTAATCAAAAAAAGTCTGATTCCATTTCGGAACAACATAACGTTATAACTGCTGTAACTTAGAAATATTTAGAAGCTAAACAAGCATGAATGGAACAGGGGGTTCTAAACAAAGACATATTTTAACATGTTACGAGTAGAATGGGTACATTACGCTCTGCATTAAAAAATTCTAATTTTTTAGAATTTAAATCGGAAAAATCTTTAAAAAAGAAGTAAAAGTCAATCCTTCCACATTTAGCACATTATTTAGCTGTAAAATTTTCTTCACCTATGCGAGATGTGACATTTGGTGTATATCGACATCGAAACATATGGTTCCTGGGAGATTCAGTAATTACAGTTTTGCTTGACAATATAATTAAAATAGGTGATTGCATAACTTATGTGAGTGAAGTAATGTTTAAATTATTATTTAAAAACTTTCCAAATGGATACTTGACACAGATCTGGAGAAATATAATGATATTATCCATTATAAGAATTCAGATAATCGTTCAGGAGACTAGGATAACCCAAAAATGTATTTATTAGGAGATATTGACAATTGTTTTCCTCCTATATATTGGATCAATCCTAATGAGTTGGCAAATATATTAAAGCTTCTCATCGTTTTGAGACAATATGGCAATAATTCACATACAAACAAAATTGTGTTTATTATTGAAGATCTGACTGAATAAAGGAACATTCTTTAAGATTGCTCAAGACCTGCATGCGCCTACAAGAATATTTTTTCCAAGACAAAGGGTTATTACTCGTGGTTTAAATTATATTTTTCAAGCCAATTTGTGTGAAATGACATTTCTGTCGATATACTGTACAATAATGGATAGGAGAATATTATTACCACAATATAAATGTATTCAAAATATGCTTGGGGTATACCTGTAAAGAACAAGACTGGAAGACAAGTAACAGCTGCAGCGAAAACTGTTATAGAAGAAATAATACACAAAATGCTTCAAATCGATAAAGGGATTGAGATTTTTAATGTTTCTTTCCAGAAACTAATGGCTAAATATAGGATTATCATTAGGTAACATATTCTAAACTTAAAGCATCTGTATAGAACTTTCAAGATGGCACCCGAAATGGTTAGGGACAATAGATTGATGAAAACCGTATATAATATTTCGAAAGTAGTCGACAAGAGACGGCAAAAGTTCAAAGTTAGCGATTATGTACATGTCTTTAAACTGAAACGTGTTTTAAAAATAAATATCCTATTAATTGGTTGTACCAAATAATTAAAATTATTGTTTATGTTAGACAGTATTTTCCTAAAGTATATTACCTCGAAACTTCTGATGGACAGCCTTTTTTAGGAGGTTTTTATGAACACGAATTACAGAAAGTTACTTCTCCAAATGAATATTTATTAGAAAAAATCATTAAAAGGGGGAAACACTCCTCCTTAATCCGCTGGAGAGGGTTCTAAAAAGCTCACGATTCGTGAATTGAAGAATTGTAAGACAATGTTTGTAAAATTATGATATAAAATTAAACACTGAAAAATAATTCTTATGTTTTTCATTTATTAAACCTACCGATATTGATGGAGTTTCGATGTACAATTATTTTGTAATTTGTATACTACACTTATTGTGCAATCACTCCGCTAGTTTGTATTTGTTTGATTCTATATTGTTTGATTAGTATGTGTGATGTAATTCCATTAAGGTTGTAATTCGTTACATTTGTTAAGTAATTCAATTTGTATTTGTTATTCAATTCGTATTTATAATTCATTGTGTTTAGGTGATAATTAGTTGTGTTTGTTCTTTAATTCAATTCGCAATTGTGACATAATTCTTTAGATTTGATTTGTAATTAAATTTGTAAATGTGCTAGATTTGTTTAATTGATAATTCGCATTAAGGTGCTTATTCGCCATGTTTCATTCGAAATTCAATTCGTATTTGTTATTCACATTTAGGTGCTAATTAGTTGCAATTGATTTTTTATTCAATTTGTAAATGTGCTTGATTTGTTTAATTGGTAATTCACATTTAGGTGCTAATTTGTTATGTTTGGTTTGTAATTCAATTTGTACATGTGATTTGTGTTTTAAATTGTTAATTGTAATTGTTCGTTTTTAACTAATTAACTTTAGAGTGATTTTTTTCTCTGAATATATTTCTGGGTTTTTTTTATTGCCTGTGAAATGTTATATTTCTTTGCTTGTAATGATACATTTCCTGGAATTTGTTTCTCGGGGTAGATTTCTGTTGGATTTCCTATTTTTAATTTCTTTTAATTATAAACTTCTTGGAATTGGGATACAATTTTGTAGCATTTTACAGCTTAAAGCCATTTGTGAGGTGATTTATTATATTTGTTTAGTCTTTTGCTGTTATTTCCTGAAAATGGAAATAAATTTTGTGGAGTTTCACAGCTGAAAGTTATTTGGAACAAAATTAAATTCGTGATTGTGAATATTTTTATAATTATACTTAAAGTATTAGTTGAGATATATTATATTAATTTGATATTTCGTGCTGGCTGGGCACTGGGCACCGCCCTGGCGCGGGCTTGGTCTATGTTCGTCACAGGTAAGGAAGGAAGGGAGCAAGAGAGAGCGGAAGAACGCTCTCGACCACTCTAATGCGACAGTTCAGTGCCCGTGTGGTTGCCCTGGGCGATGATCAGTATGGCTAATCATTGCTGGACATAGATATCGGACACGCTGAGTTCTCGTTCGTAATACATACATGCGGACAACATTCATACAAATAGAAAATTAGGTTCGCACATTCATTAAACATTTAATACCGGAAATGTGTGACATTTTGCATAAGTGAGAACAACGAGGCGAGTTGCAAGTGGCGAGTGGGGTTGCGGGGCAGGCGAGGTCCGCCATCGCACGACGCACGATGAGCTATCATAAGATTGCTTAAATGTGCTTTGTGTGTGGTATTTGGAATTTTACTAAAGAGTGGTTATGACTTGTTAAAAAAGCATTTAAATTTTTATAAGGAAAAGCGCTATGTTGGTAATCTGTCTTTCTGCATGGATGTTTTATTTATTGTGAGTATTTGAAACATTGCATGTGATTGAGATAGGGGTTTCCTTGCTTGTTTTTAAGTGGAAGTATGTCCTTCATCTGGTTTAAATGGTATTTCAATGCATCTACTTGTCTGTGCATCCTGGGTAATTGTGCTTCAGTATATATTAGTAACTTTTTTATATCAGTGTGTCGGTAAGCTGAACTTTGAGTGTTTAATATGTGATGAATTTATATTAAATTTAATATACATATTTGTGATTCATTCATTCATTATGAGTGGTTAATGATACGTCGTTTTTTCTTGTTTCGTTAATAAGTTTGTATTTAATCGTATCTTGTTACTGAGAGCAGATGAGGGTGAAGCGAGTTACATATGTAGTTTCGTCGTGTGTGATTATTTCATTTGTATGATCTGTATTTGGAACTTTAAGTGTACGCCATAGGAGTTTTTGTTGTTGGTCATACATTATATTGCTAGGAAACAGGGCGGGTTAGTAAACTGGTGCTTTTTTTTAATGTTTTGAATGAGTAGTTTGTAGTTTTATTGTGGCATCATTTTGTGAGTGTCGTAATTGTCACTCAGGGTAAGTTTTTTTTATTTGTTATAAATTATGCCATATTTTGGGCATATGAAGTGTGATGTGTTATTCATTTATTCATTTGCTACTTAGTTTCTCTCATGTTCTACAGAATGCAATTTTTAAATGTCACATAGAATGTAAACATTTAATGACGTGTGTGTGTGTGGAACTGATTTGATGCCGCCAAAATATTTATATTCGTTATTTTAAAAGACTTCTTTTCCAATTACAAATTTCCGACCTCCGCCGTTTCGCATATGTAGAACTCAATATGCATTCAGACAGCGGCCAAAGCAGACTTTCTCCCGACACCCCCTCCTCACTCCCCTCGCCCAGTCAACAACCTCAATACGACATTTACTACACTCTTCGCCAAATATCAAACCTATATGACTCTTGCACCACACTCAATACATTATATCCCAATGCCCACACACGTCGCAGCTCAGTCGCCTGCCAGATGTCCATGGTGATGATGTATACCACTCTCCAAAAATATAGCCCTGCAACACCAATCAAACAATTACATATACCATTAAAACAAAAATTTCAAAAAGTTTCAAAAATTAATTTAGTCTTTAATCTGATACATTCACAATTTTAACGCAGTTAGAAAATTAATCGCATGAGCCAATTAATCCTATGTGGTAATTAATTAATCCACTAATGTATAAATTAATCACAATTAATCACAGGCGGTACTGCGGTTTATAGGATTGTTAGGTGTTTTTGGACTATAAATAAGAAATAAATAGCCGTACAGGAGGCCGCAGATCTTGTTATGTTCTGTTAGTACTATTTTATTTTTGGGTTTATCGTTGAAGATTGTCCAGGACATTGTCCTTCGCTTAGTGGATTAGAACTATCACGCTCGCCTACTTACATTTGTTCTTAGTTCTAAATGGTCAACTATATTGAGCGTCCATTCTGAACACAACACCATTTCTTCTTGCATAAAACTTATATTCTCTATACTTTCGGGAACACTCTCTTTAATATAGTCCACATTATACACAGGTACAATTCAGGTGGCTCCACAATGTGGTTGAGAGACTTCTCAGTGATACTGAATAACTTGAAAAATTGTTAAAATGCCATCCACACTAAGTGGTCGATAAAATAAAATTATTTAAAATTATTTTAATATTTTTTTATATTTAAAAATTTAATGTTAATTTTGTACGAAAAATTTATGTCGTGTTTTATATAACCATACTCATATTTCCAAGGACAATACGATTGTGATATCACAACCATTATGTACTCCAACTACACGGCCACTTTGTCGGATGACCAACAACCCAACTACCATCCAGTCTATTTTCGTACTCTTCCCTTGACCCTCCTTTTTTCCAATCATTCGATTCAAAATTTACTTAAATAAAAGTGTCTAAAATAAAGTTTAATATAAAGTCACATCATTCATGATCCCAAGCATTGGAAATGAACCCAAGGAATTGACAGACCAATGTATGTATCGACGCTCATTCACTACATGCCACCCCAACACCATCGCCAACACAAATCTGACCTATCATTCCACGGCCCTGAAAACTTCCTCCATCGCCCTTTCTCCACAAAATACCATCGACATTCCTCCTCTAGTCTGTCAGCAAACTCTTCCGCTTTGCTCGCGAGAACTCATATTTGCATCGAAATGGCCGCGTGAGACGCGCCTGGACTTGACAAAGCCAACGTGGACCCATCTGACGTCTAGGATATGATGCAACATGAACTACTTAATTAGTTTAATTAAATATTTTATTGGACAATTCAAAACTATGAGGTAAACCAGAGTGTTACGACAAACCTTAATTTTCATTTATTTGTTTAAAAATTACGAAAATTATTTCTACCCGTAAAAAAATACCAGAAATAAAATTTTAGTAGTTTACTGTATTCGCAAAATAGTTACGAAAATTAAATTATAATCCCAACCTAGTGATAATCTGAAAACAAAAACCACCTTTTTTGGCTCTATGTCCCATAATATGGCAATGACGAGACGGGAGGAATGGCTTAATCGTTAACAATGTTAAAATTATTCATTGAAATGGAAACTGTTGTTACCAAATTCAATCTTTAAAAATTGTGTAGTTCAGATTTAAATTTATTCTGTTCCTTTTATTCATTAACAGAATAAAATTGTTTAAAAAAATTATATAAGCCGAGCAATTAAATGTAATTTTAATGCTCCTATTCTGCATTATTCTGCGAGTAAATAATACTGCTTTATTCATTCCCTTACTCCTAACAAAATCGCACACTTTAAAAACGAAAATTAAAAAATACTTTTCCTGCACATCTTTTTTTTCTCTCTAATCCCACCCCCCCCCCCCCCCCCACCCCTACCAACAACGTGTTGCAAATTAAACCATACATGTTACTTGTTTCATTTAGCCATCTATTACAGCTTGTACATTTAATACGAATCTTCTGCGGACGATGTGTCTGCAAATTTATCGAAACCATCACAGTACTTGTCTTCATTAAAACTGTCACTATATCCACTTGAGGCGAAAACCGCCACATAACCATTTCTTTACCAGAAGATGATTAGTCAATATATTCTTTTGTAGATTGTTTCGATGGACATTTGCATGTATTGCGCTTATTAGGCCTATCCGAGAACTGTGTTAATATTTTTGCATCCTTTACAGCAATACGTTTTTTAGGATTCAGTCACTTCCTCATATTGTATTTTAACACATGACGATAGGTAACTAGTTGAGCACATTGTTTCTTGCTGGTCGTTTTCCTAGAGCACGATTTGGTATGCGAGATAATACATTTGATAAATTTTTCTGGTGTTACATCTTAGCTGGAGATACATGGAAACGGAGAAGCAGGTTGTTTTTTTCATAGGGAAGGAGGTCCAGTAACAACGACTGCTCAGAGAGATTTCGGGATACCATTGCCCTCCATAGGAAGAGGATCATTATGGCCATGTTCGAAGAGAGTACTACTTTCTTCTGGAAGGGACTGTTTTATTGGACCAGACCTTTCTTAAACAGCCATAATATGGAATTACTGAGGGGTTTAGAGTTAATATTCCTGAGTCCTGAAACACCATTTTCTACAGTAGCAGCCCGAGGTCATGCTCTCTTCAGGATCACTTCAAAATCGTGACGTTCAATGCTGTTATGACATAGCATCCAATTATCACATGCGCCTGCCCAATAGGGCTTCATTGGCTATGTTTGTAGCACCACACGTCACACTATCTCAAGCCCCTTGCTCGGACTGATCAATGGGCTGAAGGTAATGTTTCGTGAGGCTCAGCAGACATAATACATAAATATCATTATCAACAGCTTTTTGAACAATGTTTATATTAATGATATACGAACCGTTGCCCTTCAAAAGAAGAAGATATTTCCCTGCAATCTTTCGTTGAATAAATTGGTTTTCGAGCCAGTCCATGAACATGTGCTCATATATGTATGCCCATTTCTACCTTGTTAATGTGACTCCTCCATTTCTCCCTTGTTAATGTGACCCCTCCATTTCTCCCTTGTTAATGTGACTCCTCCATTTCGCATGCTTTCTTCCCATATTTATTTCTTATTTGCTCCTGTGAAAATGCGGTATGATGGTACATATCAGCCCACGACAATGCAGCATGCCTCTTCAGTAACTTTTTCACCCCTTACCTTTGTTTTCTTACATAAACATTTTGGCTGCCCTGTTCAGCAACTACGTGTCAAAACTTATTCGTTAATGAAAAACCCAACTCTTCCACATTGTAAACGTTACTTGGTTTACACAACATATTTCCTTCAGTCAAGGTTTCTTGCAACAGCTTAATACAGGCTTTAACTGCTTCCTTGTTCATCCCTTCTGCATGTTTAATTTATATGCCTTGAGATTTCCTAACTCATATATCTGTGTTTCTCTCCATAAAATATTTGTTCTAATCACTGTCTACTAACGTCGTTTCCTTCTTGAATCTCTGTTCCATATTCATTGAAACAGCTAAGTTATAAGCTATTCTTCTAAGGTTTTTCCTAGTCGGAGCAATGTCTGCTGCCTGAAGCTTTACCATGGCTAGAAAAATTATTTTCGGCATCTTCTCCTAACGATGTAAATTGACGAAGTTCCCCTTTACTAAACGCCCTGTGGTTAATTTAGTGCACAGCGTTTTCTCCGGGATTTTATTTTCCCATGCACCTTACCTTATTGTATTCGTTGCGTCTCGTAGTGCAGTTATATATTTATCGAAGTCTTCTAGCGGCCATGCTGGCAGATTGTTTTTCCTAGGTTCATAGGTAGTAGGCATTTTGAACCATTTCAGATGGAAAGAGAGAGAAATAGCAACTTGATATAGTAGCACACAGAGTAACGTAACCTGCGACTAACATAAATGAGCAAGTATGTATGAGATAATCGAGACGCCAACGAAAAGCGTGAGAGCGTGGTTTCTAGTACTACCATACACCACACACGACTGATACACACGTCTGCTCAGCTTTTCGTGTGACCTTGACCGCCATACAGTGCAGCGGTAACAGCAAACAACCGCCTACGCATTATCGCATATCTCGTGGGTTCTGAAAGTCAGCTGCAGAATGCGTATTAGCAAACGTTGATTATTTACCAGTTTTGTCACTTTGATGCAAAAGTGAGAATGTTCGCTATCTTATCTATTACAGACACATAGGAAAAATATTTGTGTTTAAGACTTACTTCTTTTTTATCACGACAGTTAATATTTCGGGACGTTTTGTGTTTCTGTAAAATACATTATTCATAATTTTATTTTCGCCAGAGTACACACAGCAAATATCACCAAAATGTATCTTAATTTATTACATGCAGCATAAATTTTTTAACGTAAATATTTCGGGTGTGTATAATTTTTAGTCTACTTTCCTAAGGAAGGAAAGGCTTATTAGATCACTTTTCTGTCTGTGTGTCCCCCCTTTCAATTTTGGAACGCTTCAAACCGAATTTCACCAAACTTGTACACATATAATACTTAGTAAGGACGCCTTATTTTTATAGTTTTCGACCACGTCGGGCACCTACTTTCCAAATGGTGGCCATTTAAAAATTTTGGGTGATGTATTATAAACCAGACAAACATTCAACCTAATTAAACCAAATTTAGCATGCCCTCAGACCATTGTGAAAGCTTTAGATTTTGATATGGATATTGTTGTTGTACCATTTATTTTAAAACAACGCGAATTTAAAATTGCATATTTCGACTAAAATTTGTGTAATGGAAGTATATATTAAAATATCGTACAACCAAGAAACTCTTTTGTCGGTCATTTTGGAAGGCAGCACCGTGCGAATAAATTATATTAATATGCCATAACTCGGTAAATAATTAACCAATACCTACCAAATTTGGCAGAGGTAGTACTGATGCAGGTATTTTTAAGTGATATATTTAAAGCATGTCATACACCTATTTTCAATATAGTGGCCATATAGCCATTTTAGCTCAGAATGCAATATCGTCGAAAATGTGTGACCAACTAATTACAACATAAATTTGTATGATGTCAGTAGACATTGGAAATTTCAACTGTACGTTCATGGAGCATCTTTTGTTCGCCATTTTGTAAAATAGCACCATGCGAGTAAATAAATATTTTTGTTATGTCTCGGGAAATAATTCTCAGATTCTTTCCAAAGTTGGTAAACAAAAGTACTGCAGCAGGCAGCGTAAACTGGATCAGGAACTTATCAAAACGGCGACTATATAAATATTTTAGCTCAGTATATTTTATTAACAAACAATATTCCAACTTAACTTAACTTTGTATGCTGGCAGTACCGATTATAACTATAAAATTTATACATGCAGAGCCTCAGTTCTCTAGCTATTTTGTAAGATAGCTCTACCAAAGAAAGCAAAGATTTTATTTCATCTAGGGAAACAATCAACCTATTCTAACAAAATTTTGCGAAGATGTTGTAATGTGGTAGGCCATACCATTAAATTATAATTTTTTTTACTAGGACAACCTTATTATTAGAATGGCGGCTATATATTTATTTTAGTTTTGAGAGCGATGTATACGAAAATGCGTAACTTATATTAACTTAACTATGTATATTGGCAATATACTAACATCGAAATTGCTACTATAATACCTTTTCATCCTCTCTTCATGAAGACCACCGCATGAAAACTATGGAGGTTTGCCACCATGTCTCGAGGACCAATCACCCGATTCCCACCAAATGTAACATTTTTATGTCATATATTGGGAAACGATTGGCCGATTCCTACCTAATATGATGAAACAAGTAATACTGTGGTAGGTAATGTTAACTACTATGTTTTAGGTATGTCATACACTTATTTTCAAATTGCCCGCCATTTCTATTTAAATTTTCTATGTCATTTCGTGGAAATTATGTCATTATCTCCAATGAAATTTTGCAAGATTGCTGTATATATTACAATAATCAAGTGTGACAAACAAAATCTATTTCGTCCGCAATTTCATAAAATAGTATCAGTTGGCAAATTTAAATATGTGCTTTCCAGAAAAGTCACCAATTAATTTCCAATTTGGTAAAAAACTATCAATAGAGCAGGCTATGTAAACTAATAGATTTTGAGAAGGTCAGACACATATCTCCAAAATAGCTGCCATATAAACATTACAGCTCCTAATTTTTATCTATGAAAATGCAAAATAAATTTGAACTAAATTTTGTATGTGACAATATCACTTATATCAAGTAAAATTTTCTATGCACAGCCTCATCTATCGGCCATTTTGTAAGATATCCCGACATTAAATAATATTGTTTTTATAATCTATCTCGGTAAACAATAAACCGATTCCTTTCAAATTTTGCGAAGAAAATTTGATGTTGCAAACTATATTAATTTATAAGTTTTAATTATGTAAGTCTCTTATTATTAGAATAGTGCATATAGAAACATTTTAGCTTAGTGTTCTATATCTACGAGTCAATTCAATATATTTTAATTAATATTTTATAATGTATCTGTGACAATAACTGAATGTGATAATATATAACATTTAGGCCCCCTTTTATGAAGATCATTATATGATTAATCGAAGTTCCATACAATCGAGGTTTCATACCATAATCTTGAGGACCAATCAACCGATATGGATACAGAGATCCTCCCTTGCCGGATTTTTGCATAGTAGTATCAGGTGTGTAAACTGAATATTTTGTCATATTTATTAAATAATACGACTAATTTGCACACCTACAGAAGGCCATGTAAATTTACGAAATTTAAATGGGGTCAAGCCTATATTCCGAAGGAAAGAAAGGCTTATGAAATCATGTTACTCTGTGTGTATGTGTGTGTCTGCGGGAGTGTGTCCCCCCTTTTCAAATTTTTGAAAGTTTGAACTGAATGTCACAAAACGTGGTACACATATAAAACTAAGTAAAGAAACCTGACTTTAATAACTTTCGACGATGTCGGGCACTTACTTTCGAAATGGTGGCCATTTTTAATATTTGGTCTATTATGTCATATCTCGGAAAAAATTCAACCGATATTAACCCAATTTTGTATGCTGGCAGTTCATCTTGTAAGCATTACATTTTCAGATGGATACTGTTGTTGGTCGGCCATTTTGTAAAATAGATATTTTATATTATATCACGAAAAACATTAGTACGTGGGCCAGACCGAAAATTGGTACCAACCGAGTGGCGATACCCTACATATTCCAAAATATCCAACACGATACACGAGTATAAAATGACATGATAACCATGTGTGGGAAGTAGCTTAAAGGGTCAGAAGGTCAAGCTTCTCAAATTCTTAACTTTAATTTAATACTCATCAGAAACGTTCATTATTCCATCGCAATTACACCGATTTAAATTATGAAATCAATTTAATATTCCTCTCAATGAGACCTTTCAAATTAATGTTTACATTAGATAATGATTATAAATGGTTTAAATGTTAGCCACCAGAGGTCATCATAGTAAACATCAGAACAGTGTCTTTCAGGCCTCTAAAGTTATATCTCATTTTAAAGCTCTTTATGAAAGGAATACAATAATAATACTTTCATTTACATTTATGTTAATTGTTATTAAATAAACTTACCTTTCAACATGTCTGCCTTCTCTACTGTATATGTTATGAATTGGATTTTTGGTTATTGATATCTTTCGGATTTTAGCGCGAGTTGTAAATTATTCCTTGTCACAATAACCATCGAATAAAATTACTTTTTTACCCGTACTAATCTTTCAGGGATGACGGATTTATTTTTTTTAATTCGCCAAACGTACTTTTACCATATATGTACTAGGAATGCTAGGTGGTGCAGGGTTTTATATACGTTATAAATATTGTACGGTGGTTTGTCATCGGCATGATTCCCGCCTTTATTATAGTAGGTCTAGAACGTGTACCAGGTGTTAAACGTGGACCTCCCATGTGTTATGTCTCGTGTGTAGAGTGACATGTGTAATGTTTCAAAAACACAAGTCCTCTATAATTTTTTCTTACCAGTTTGTTCCCACAATAATGTTGTAGCGCGTATTTTGTCCGGCATCTATACTTTTTTCATAAATGGAAACAGTGGCGTATATAATTCTTCATAAATGAGTGTAGTAACGACAATGTTATTTTTTACCGTACTGTATAATCTTTTCTACTTATACAGGACTTTCTATCCGCATCTTTATTACACACAATGTTTTTTTAATGCACCTCAGGTCCCTTAGTGTATATTGTTTTCGTGTGCTGTGATGCATCACTCTCGAGTCCAGTGTGCTTATTGCATTTTATTTTTACCAAATTAATTCTGTTTGTAATCCGTTATAGGCATGTTAACTTCACTTGCAGTCCCACTTTCTACAGACAATAATTATTTATTTTATGTATTATAGTTCATCCATATTATATTCTGTGAACCAACCTCGATGTATGAGTTGCCAGGGAGAAGTTGATTTTTAATATTGCAGCAGTTACTTTTCACTATATAGAAATTAATTTTTATTTTAATGTTATAAGTTGTTCAGTCGGATTATGTTTTCAAATTTAAAAATACTGGTTTCAGCTGACATTTCTGCCACTCAGATGGTTAGACTATTTAATCAAATCAGGAATTATTTCGTGGTCAGAGTCTTCTTACCCCAGTAGTCCTCAAGATCAATGTTCAAAAATAATTCTAGCCGATGTCCAATCATTTATATGTATGAATACATGAAGTTGATACTTTAAAACGTACAGACGGACCTACAAAATTCTGGTTCCCGTACAGTAACATGGATTATCATTATTCCAGAGCCTTAGTGCCTGGGCATTGCACGATTATCGTCGACCATTTTCACATGTGAAGCCTTGAGGCAGATATCTGTACCAGCTGCTTGAACGGCGGGCATCGGCGATGTCTGTAGAGGTGTACAATGTTTGTTCTGGCGCGACACGAACTGTGCATCGCCGGCTCTTGGCGATTAACGTACACGGGCTAATATGTTATTATGACTGCCTTCAGTACTTTGAAAATGTCCCCGCTCGTGCCACCTGAGTTCGTGCATGTGTAAGGCGTATGCCTGCTGCGTGGTGCGGTCGGGGTGCTTCCACTGACATGGTGACGAAAACGTTAACAGTTTGGTTTGTTCGTCGCCGTTGTAAAAATGGTATTCAACTTGATCGTGTAAGAGTTCAGAGAGCGAAACCCTTGGATGTTGCAAAATATTTTTCGAGTCCTCGCGTACTGACACTATAAATTTTTTTACGAAGTCATTTCGCAATGTGTTCACTCGTTCTCTGGATTTGCTTCCTCGTTGCTGGGAAGTTCTTGCCAGTAGAAACCTTGCTTGGGGGTGGGCGCTGCCAAGGTTGCTCAGTGTGCCTTGCACCATCCCCTGCGACGTGGCATGTCGGGAACCTAGGAACACCCCTCTAAACACTCCTTGCACGGGAGACAGTCCCGTGTGTCTTTGTCCAGATGTTGGTAGGTCGGCAAATACTCGAATACAGCCGAAATTTCGTACGGCGTGTACATCAGCAGGAACTCTTTTGGCAGTCTTGTAACTCGAACCGTTTTGTCCAAGGCGCTACGCAAACACACCCTTCCGAATGCCAAAATTGCCGAAAGGATTTTATGACTGCTTCGACAACATGTGTACATTTCTAAGAGCAAGGTACAACTTTTCCCAGAGGCCCTCGGGACGCATCTTATAAAGAGTGTAAGGGAATGACGTAGTCTCTGCCCGATTATAGTGGATAGAACGAACATGGTGGATGCTCGCCGACTAACTAACCATTGAGAAACATTGGCGGGGTTCGAGAGAACACTCATGATTGGCCGAAACAAAGGTTTCCGAAGACACCCGAAAAATGAGCCAATCGGGAGGGTGTCGCGTGGGTGGAGGCCTGCTGACTAAGCACTAATTAGCCTATGAGAAATATTGGTGGTGATATCGTTGCGGCAATTGGCTAATGGGAAGTATCTGTGGGGCACTTGAACACTAACATATATTGGTCGCGATGGAACAGAGGTGACTAATTTATGGAATGAAGTTGAGAAATTAGCACCACCTATATTTAAAGAAGAAACATAAATTTAAACATTACACCATCTAGTTGTTGAAAATATATGATGATTACCAATATGGCAGTGGAACGAAGTGACTAATTGGCCATGATCTTTACCAATATGATTTCGAACGCGACTAATTGGTTGAGTCGCTTACCAATATGGCAAGTGAAGAAATAGGTATGACTAATTGACACCTACCAAGATGCCTGTCAAACGAAGGTGAGAGACAAACTCCAATAATGTATGAACAAATGATGAACGGAAAAACAAATATGGCGGCCACCAGTATTGTATAAACAAATGACGGACAAAGAAACTAATATGGAGGCTTTTTGTATGTATCTATTTTAGCCGGGATTTTTTTCTACAATTACAGTTCTGCTTAGAATCTCTGTAACTCTAACTGCCATGTCTGATCACAGCCCCGGCCATCTTCCCAGGCCCCTGACCATGTTACGACATAATGTCCCACTTCCGTGATTGCGCATTTAGAGTCACGCCTGACACATGTCACGTACCCACGTCAGCACCGCTCAAGCGAGATATGATACGTCACGCTCCTGTACAGCATATCTTACACACTTATTTTCCTCTGCGTGAGACCTGCTGACGCATGTACCGTCCAGTCTTTTCCTGGCACATATGTATTTATCTAAGGCGTGCCCTGTCTATAGATCGTCTTACGCTATTAGATTGCAGTGTGCTGTGTAATAGACATTCCCTGTCTCTTTCCGATACACGATTTCTGTCATTAACACTATCCTTGTTCCTGCGTGCACTTTTGCCTGATAAGATATCTTTATGCAGCCTCGAAAAAAAAAACTATTTAACTAGTGTGCGTGCTGTTCAATCACAATGATAGGGTTTCTCAAAGGTTTCAGTATCAAAGGAGCCGCATAGACTTGTATTGCTGGATTGGATTCTTTTCAGAGTTGCCAGGAAGGTATACAGATAAAATTATATTAATCAGTCCATTTTCTTCGCCACATGTTTTTTACTCAAGCTGACAATTACGTCGCAAAGCTGGAGTAATCTGGCGACAGTGCGTGCCATTCACACTGTACTGCACTGCAAGAGTGGCAGATGCCTCCTGCCTGAATGTCCAACTCTTCCACTCTACATGCTTCCACTCTCTACAATACTTCTGGCTGCAGCCCTTATAATGCAACATTGCATGTCCCGCCGTATTGAGATCTCCTGAACGACTAGTGCGAGAATGTGTGTTATCTCTACCTCCAGAACTGTCGGCATACAGTCACAGCATGAGTTTCCATTTTTTTTTTTTAATTTTGCTTATTTAGGGCCGCAATATGCGTAGAAGTAAACCGACAAATATTCTACAATGTTATTCCCGCTTAAAGGCGAGTTTATCGCTTCCAATTATATTTAGCTCCTTCTCCGCTCCCTTTGCCATTTAGTGATGCATGCTGTAACTGATTCAGCTTAACTTTGATGAAAGCATTTCAATGGATTCTACCAAACCAATATGTACTCCAGCGTGTTCACCATGACCCAATGAAGCGGTGACATCGTGGAATTATGGAATTGTGATCTTCAAGTGGTGCGAATCTCCTTTCAGCCAATCATTTACTTTAACTACGATCATGCTTCGGCGTCGTTAAAAGAGAGAAAATTTTAATTCAGTTATAATTTTAAATAATTAAGATATAAAAAAATATTCCAGTTGAGAATATTCAATTCAATAACCTTAAGAAATGAGTAAAATTATTATCCAATATATATCTAGTGAATAATTGACGTCAATTCGCAGGTCGATATATCAAATTATAAAAATATTTGATGTAAGTCCACCACTTAAATAAATTGTTCATATATGCTGTAAAAGGCGAACGAAAAAATTTTAGTTTTTATTTCATTTTGAACACTTGATGGCTGTATATTTAAAACATCAGTTATATGTAAAGTTTAAGAAAATATTTATATTTCTTAATTTTTTATTGATTTCTGGAAAGTTTTACTGACGTACGCAAAATGTAGTATGTTGAAAGTCCACAAATATAATGGGCTGTTTTTCTGAACTGAGCCAGGTTTGTTTATATATATATATATATATATATATATATATATATATATATATATATATAACGATAAACTAGTTTCTAACCCAAGTTTCAGGCCTTGCCTTTGATGTGAATTTCAAAGGCTTTATTAATTTTCTTTGTAACACTTCCTTCGACGGGAGCCTATGAATGACTAGTGCAATTGACGCTTCCAAAGAGCTTAGCTCTACAGTTATAATTATAATAAGAAGGGGTTTGCCATATAATTATTTTAGTTATGATAATATCTTTAATAACGTAACTTTGATATGTACAACCATATTTGAAACTATGCGAAAGGGCTGAAAACATAGTTAGGTTGTTAATTAAAACACAATGTATGGCTAAAATATTTCCACAAATCATGTATTACAAGTTATTTCAGGAGTCCACATGTCTCGATTTAGTTAGGATGTTTATCGAATTTGTTATTCTGTTCGTGGTAGAGAAACTTTCCTGAGACCATAATATAACTGTATTTTATACCATTCAGACAGATATTTTAAATAGTTACGAAATGTTGCCAAACATATACCATTATAATAAATTCATTGTTTTTAATTTGTATTACAAACGTGAAATACCTGAATATATTCAGAAATCCTCCATAATTCAAAAATATAAGAAATAGATTATATTATTTTTTAATTATTTAGTGTACAAAACGTTTGAAAATAATGTTGCGAAATCTAGTGTTCGTAATTAAACATAACAACCATTTTTCTAGGCAAAAATTTTTCGCAGTGTATTAATGGGATAACATGCGAGTATTTGTCTTAAGAGAAGTATTTCGTATTACACATTTGCCAAACTAGAGATTTATCTTACCACTCATTCGTAAGAATATAATTTCGGTGCAACTCAAATTAGCCGCAGTTAAGGTTTTACTCAAATTGTGTTAATCGTAGGATACATTAATTTTTTTAATATCCTTTTTGTACCAAATAATAGCTTCATTGGCAATTTTCATAGTAGACATGTTACTCTTCCATGTATCTAGTTTACTAGTTTTTTTTATCGGAAACACACATTTTCGTAAAGTATGTTTATGTATATTATTGACGGTTCAACGATCGGCTTGAAGAGGTGTACCATGAGAGAGTCGCAACCTTGAAGCACGGGTGATGTAGATGCGCAGCCTACTGTCTGGCCGAGCACAACATTACTGTCAGTTGTCATGATAGACGGGGGATAGTAGAGGCGTGGTCAGTCTAGCAGCCAGGCTTCGCAGATGAAAGGCAGAGGAACATCACACTGCTCGTCGCTCATGAAGCCATGGCGGGAGATGACGACACAGTCCTCCCCATCTCTGCCGTCCGGCTGACCCTCCGCCCAACCGTCGTAGCCAAGCTTTTCCAGCCGCTCTCCTGCACACACAAGGCTCTTACACAACCACCTCAGCAACCGGACAATAAGTATTATACCACACCCACACACTAGCTCCACACTCAGTAGCCCGAAACTCTCTAGTCCCTACATAACAAACCCTCTGCTCACAATACACACACCCGAGAACTCCAAACTCACTAGCCCCAAATTCAGTAGACACTATACAACTGTCTTTATATTATCTAGCATCACTCTTACTTGTTCCAAACTCACTAGCCCCAAATTCAGTAGACATTTAATAATCACTAACATCTGTCTTACTTGTCCCAAACTCACTAGCCCCAAATTCAGTAGACCTTTATAATCACTAACATTTCTCTTAATTGTCCCAAACTCACTAGCCCCTAATTCAGTAGACACGATACAACACGCTTTTTAATAACTAACCTATCTCTTACTGGCCCAGACTCTAAAGAGCCGACAAAACAAGGCCTACAATCATTAGAGACACGCCCACTAGTTCCATACTCTATAGACCCAAAGTCACTATCCCTAGTCTCACTAGAGACCCACTCACTATTCACAAACTCGCTAGCCTCTTTATAATTAGCGTTGCCTCACTAGCCTCACACCCACTAACTTCACACTAACTTGTACCATACTCATTAGCATAAAACCTCGCCGTCCCTAACTCAGAAGCCATACACTGACTATCCCTACTCACATTAGGACAAAACTCAAAAATGATAACTTCACTAGTCCAAGCTAACAAGCCTCAACACACTAGTTACACACTGCTTATTCCTACATAATTAGTCGCACAAGCACTATCCGTACACTCATTAGCTCAAACTCCACCAGCTTCAACTTACTAACACATACTAATTCGCTCCATCCTCACGGATCAGACACTCATACCTAGTGAAACGTTATCACACTATTCATACATTCATGAGAATCGCAATTACTACTCTAACACTTACCAGCGTCACAATCATAAGCCCTATATTCAGCAGCCTTTCAATAACTAACAACCAAATACGGTCTTCTAAATTTGTGGTAACCATGCGTCAGAATTATAGAAGAGAATGGAAATTTAAAAACAGGTACTTTTAGAGCAGCAATACATTTGGGCTACTTATTGAAATTGTATTATGTTAGGAATGGCTGAACAGCGATTTTAAGTTTACCTTAAATTAGTGCTTATGACATGTCCCTTACACATATTGCGCTTTTTATGACATGATCTGACGATTAACTGGCCGTAATGGGACTTTAGTAAGGTAAGTGACCCGAATTCTACAAGTTGCATCACTGTTTTTCACCACTTTATTTCCATCCCTTATCAAGCCAAATACTATTTTGCTACTTAAAGTGCATCTTTCCAATTGTACAATTCATAATAGCTAACGTCCATATTATTGGAATTTAAATATAATTAAGAATTAATGATGAAAAGAAGTCACAAATGAATATTTTCACTCACTGTGCATTTTCAGGTAAGTCATGACAATATAAAATATATATATATATATATATATATATATATATATATATATATATATATATATATATACTGTAATATATATACTGTAATAAGCTTGACAGGTACACTCTGGTATCTCAAAATATGTAATATATATATATACTGTAATATATATATATACTGTAATAAGCTTGACAGGTACACTCTGGTATCTCAAAATTGTACACATCGCCACGTGTGTCTATATATATATATATATATATATATATATATATATATATATATATATATATATATATATATATATATATATATAGACACACGTGGCGATGTGTACAATTTTGAGATACCAGAGTGTACCTGTCAAGCTTATTACAGTCACACTTGTGATGTTATTCATACTCATGCACAAGATAAGACAGTGACCACATGAAACGCTCCAGCGATGCAACATGAAGACAAAAGCAACACACACACACTCGCCTCACCAGCGTGGCTTTGCTCGGCGAGCTCGCTGTGCTGTCGTGTTCCACTTGGAGGTTGCTGCCCAGTCCTAGGCTTAACTTGGAGCGTGCTAGGCAGTCTATGGCTAGACTTGGATGGTGCTAGGCAGTCTATGACTAGAGCCGGGATGCATGCAAGTCCACAGTTCAAGTACGGAAACGTGATCCATAACGACCAAACTCAAACCGAGCTCACTAAATACAAAATATAAAACGTCTACCCATTTCCTTTAGCTTCAGGTTTTCCGAAATATTGTAGGCGAGCCTATACGAAGCAGCGACGATCTTCACGCCACTTGCCTGTTCCTTCAAACCTCAATAGTCAAATTTTTTGGTAAAACTTAAATACTCAACATTGCCACGAGTAAGTAGTAGATAGGTGGTAATTCTGGTACTGCCAAGGAGGTCGGTATTGTTTCTCACCAAGTGGGGCGTCATGTTTTCGCTGACCTATCTCTATAGTTTATTTCCCTTCACGCCGAAAACATATAATGAATTTCAACTTAAATTCTAAATTTCGGGATGTATATCACAAATATCATATGTGCCCGAACAATGCTTCTATCCCTGCCATTTTGTAAGACAGCACCGCACGAATAGGAAAAAATGTAATGTTATAACTCGGGAAATATTTACCTACTCCTACCAAATGTGGCAATCAACTGACATTTTAATCCTGCTGGAGTACAGCAGGTGGTTTAAACTAGTATGTTTTAAGAATGTGATAAACCTATTTTCAAAATGGCGACCATGAGCTATTTCAGCTTAGTATCCTATATCGTCGAAATCATGTAATTTATTCCAATTAAAATTTGTAAGCTATTCTTATATATTACAACAATCTAAAGTGTCCACTTAAAGACTCTTTTATCCAACATTTGGTAAGATAGCATTAAATGACAAATTAAAAATATCTTATATCTCTGGAATAATACAAACAGATTGCCACCAAATATGCAATCAAGACGAACTACGTCTGGCCATGTAAATGGTCATGTTTTGTGTGGTTCAGGTTGTTATTTTCAAAAGGGTGGTGACCAACATTTTAGATCAATATGTTATATCTAAGAAACTACAAAAAATTTCGACTGGACAATTTTGGCAATATACTTTATACATATCAAAACATTTTATACAGACCCTCATTTCTCCGCCATTTTGAAAGATACCCTAGCTTGGAAAAATGAAAATTTTCTGTGATTTCTTAAAAAACGATCAACCGATATCTTTCCACTTTAACTCAGAAACTGTACTGTGGTATGCCATATTAATTTATAAATTTTAATCATGTAAAAACATTGTTTTTTTTAATGGCGGCTGTAAAATATTTTAGTATAGTGGATTATATCTACGAAACTATTTAATCGATTTTAACTTTGCATATTGGCAGTATGTATGTCATCATTGAATGTGCAATTATGTAATCATGTTATCCTCCATTAATGAAGATCGTAACAAGAAAACAATTATTGAGTTTGCTATGTCTCGAGGGACAATCAAACTATTCCCACCAAATTATTCACACAAGTAGTGCTATAGTACGGTATGTAATCAAACTATCCCCACCAAATTATTCACACAAGTAGTGCTATAGTACGGTATGTAATATGACTATTCCCACCAAATTATTCACACAAGTAGTGCTATAGTACGGTATGTAATCTGACTTGTTTTAGATTAAGCAGACCTTTTTTTTGGTGTTAATATAAATAATTGAGATGAATATATATATATATATATATATATATATATATATATATATATATATATATATATATGAACCTATTCATGAAAATTCATAAATAAATTATTTACATTAACATTATTCATTAGAAGAACTAATTATTCATACATACCTAGTTACTGTTTGATCTGAATTATTGAAAATAATGCCAAATATGAAAATTTCACATTTTGTCATATTTCCGGAATAATTCACCTAATTTACACCATCTTGTTTACACTAATAGTTGAAAAGTTTGGCATATTGATATAACAGTTTAACCAAATTCAACCAAAATTTTATGATGGCAGTATTTATTAGAAGCATCATAAACAGACCCGGTTTATTAGACAATTATGTAAGAAAGAACCTATCAATAAAATGGAAATTTTATACCATATTCAGGGGACCAATTAACAAATTTCTACCAAATTTTTAACACAAATGAATTGCACTACGATATGATATGTACACATAAAGTATTTTAAATGTCCGAGACAGTTATTTTCAAATTGATAGCCATGTTAATAATTCAGGTTGGTGAACCATTTAATTAAAAATATTAGACTGATTGTATCCAAAGTTATATTCAGAATCCTAAATACCGTGATGCAGTTGATTACATTCTAACTTATTTTTTGGGATTTTTTCTGGTAATGCACGTGCGTATTTGTAAATGTCTTGGTATTATTGCATATGTTTCGGGTATTTCTTCTCTAAAGATATTTCTGTCAACTATACATAATGGCGTACATTCCATCTAAACTATGCACCCATTAAGTGGAATATGGGATCATTAATTATTTCAGTAAATTCTTATTTTTTAACAACTGGCACTTCGAAAAATCTCACACAACTTTCCGTAATTCACGGAAATACTTCATTAATTTGCTAGATAATTTGGCTGTATTTCCGGTCTGCAAAAAATGTATAGGTAACCGCCAACGTTTTTTACCACTAGTCTAAGAGTTCCTTGCTGCACTGTAAATACAATGTTTATATTTCCAGAATTGTAACATAGGAAATTTCTTCAGTTTATAGTAAAGCTTTTGTTTCATAATTGTTGGTTACTGCTACACGTTCCTGGAGTTTATTTCCGGTTTTTTTAACGAATAGTTTAAGGCACGTGGATATATTTACTGGCTAAGAAAACATAATTTTAGGGGTACAGTGGCAAAGAAAATTTTTGGTAAAACACGGTATTCATTATTACCTAAACTAGACACTATATGGGAAACTAAGAAATCTTTTATTTTGTATATTCGGAACTTAGCTCTGTTTATCGCCATTGTGAATAGCGTTTAAGCAGTTAGAGGCCCTTGCGTAGCCCTTCAGGTAAGAACCAAGCAAGGACATACATCCAGCAAAACAAACCAACGACCAAGTCGTAACAGCAGAAATATAAATCCGTAAGGGCTAATGGTTAAATAGGTTGGACAGACTAACTACCAGGTAAAACACGTGAGTTATAAAAAATATCTATATTCAAAGTTCTCAATACCCATATTACAATTTTTACAATAAATTTAATACTGATACAAAATAACGATATTCAAAGCTCTCAATACCCAAATTACATATTTCAAAATTCAATATAATATTGATACAAAAATATACCACATCTATCAGATGGTGATTGAATTTCTTTTTCGCACAATGGTTGAAATATTATACGTTTGAAAATTTACTTAAAATACAAAATATCAGATAACAGCCTTTTATCGTTTTTTGAAGACTAAGAATTTCATGGACAATATCTGGGTAACATCCCCACAATTTTAAATACTTTTTTGTTTTTTGGTTGGTTAAAACTGCTATAGGCAATCAAAGCCTCCTCTATCTAGAACATACAATATGCTAAGATTAAAAACAAAAGCCTAATGTGATAAGACTTGGATACAATGTCTTGCAGTAAAACTTTATACATAAAAGTTTTAAAATCATGGTTTGCAAAGAGTATTTTATTCTATTAAAAACTGGGGATTCTTTTAATTCCAAACAAGTGCAATTTGTTGTACGTAATCTCTGGCGTACCTCATGAGGTATTCGTCTCACAACGAATTTTTACTTTATGCATTAACATTTTACAATGCGCGAAAATAATTTTCTATTGAGATTTCTACAATCAATATTGTGTGCTATAATTTTATAATGCCAGGAAAATTCCAATACTCTACAAAATTTCTGGGTAACAATGCCCATTTCTACAGCAAACTGGCCTTATGGCCCTAATTTTCTGTAATTATCTCATATTCAGTAGCTGTACTGGTCAACCCCGGACACACAGGTCTCTCTACCGACCAGCCCACTGGAGGGAGTATTTATATTTAAAAAAATGAACAAGGGAAAACTTCCGCACCAAATTTCTTGTTGACTTAAACTTCCAATCAATGATAATTTACGGCGAAACTAGAGCCTCCTTCATCAAAAATACACTACGAGATTAATAGTTACAAATATAGATTGGTCTGGAGATACCAATATTTCCGGCACAGTAGCGCCATCTTTACGGCTGTTGCCCACAACTTCCCACCATCCAGCGCTTCCAGCGCCCCAAACGGGCAGATCAGTAAACACACAGCAAAGATGCGCCGGTCATTTCCAATCATGCATGGGTGCGCGAGCCAGGTGGTCGCACATGTCTATGGTTAAAGAAATGACACTGCGGCAACACACATTTTTCTCTCGTTCGGTGTCATCACACCACATTTCTTCTAAAGGTAGAGTGTCTACAAGTATAATTAAATAATAAACATGTCATATTAGGGAGTATCAAGTGTAGCAAAACTGCATAATACAGCTGGGATGGCGATCGGCCAACAAAACAGGCAAACTTGTAGCAGACAGGGAAGTTGACGGTAAAATTGGAGTGGCGAAAATTTGTAGTCATGATACTCCTTGTCTCATCAGCCGCTCCTATCAGAGGCCCTCCTCTGATGTTGAAGAACTGAAGATCAGGATCGGAGCAGCCAGGAATCAATTCGGAATGGCCAGTTCCGGATGAACCCCCGACCAGCCATCTCCTCAGGAACACCTCTTCTTCATCTACTTCACTCAGAAACAGATATAAAATCCTCCACGAGACTACATGCCATCAAAACAAGAGTGCCACACGCCAACTGCTACTGTCTTTCTCCTCAGAGTGAACCCGATCCCAGCCGTTGGGAACCAACCCCCTACCCACATCCCTAACTTGGCAATTTTAAACTGCAGATATTGGAATTTTCTGGTTCAAGACTTAAATCTAAATAGAGATGAATAAAAATGAAGATGGACATGAAAAATGAGAGGCACCCAGATTTGGGGGTCAGTACAGAATTTAAATCCTTTACCCTAAAAATATGACATTAAATAACACATGAAACAATGGTCATAATTGTGAAATACACAAAGTTTCAATACTACCTATCATAATACAACAGGTGCCCCAAACAATATCATTACCTAAATGACAAAAAACAGGAACATATCTTGTCCAAAACATCCATATCATATCAATTTCAATTGAGACAAATTACCCTTAACTATATTCCTAGGGTTATTCTCTTCCTCCAATAACACAGTAACAGGAGTCAAAACCTACGAATGACAAATGCCCCTACATATTTAGGTGCAAGTTTCGCATTAAACTGGGCAACCTTGTTACTAAGGTAGTGCGTCTCTAAGAGACCTATCACCAACCTTAAAATATGTACCTCCCAAATTTTTACTGTGCTGAGATGCAAGCCTCGCATGATATTTCTTTAAATTACTTGCAGTTTGACCAGATAGTTTCAATATCCTGTGTGCGTTTAACCAAGTCAATACACGTATGATGTTAACCACAGCCATTTATGAGTGGATAAAAAAACCTGCATCCATAGAAAATCTCTCACGGAACCTTTTTTGTTACATCACTTACTACATTGTTAAATGCCACATTAAGCTTATACAGTACTCCATCCCATTCTTTGCGGGTCTCCATTTCGAAAGCTTTCAAGGCAATCTTCAAGTTTCGATTATACCTCTCAACTAAATTGGCTTTCAGACAATATGGGGTGAATTTGCACCATCTTGATGCCCCATGGAAATGCTAGATTTTTCATCTTAGAAGACACAAAATAGATTGTATTATCTGTAACCATATACATTGGCGAATCAAACAAGGGGAACAGACACTGGCTAAGGATTTTACGTATTTCAGATGACTTCATAGATCTTAAAGGAAACAAAAAACAAGAACTTACAAAAACTATATATATAGCAACAAGAACTGATGTAAAACCAGCTGCTGTTCTCGGGAGAGGTTCGAGCGCACCCAAATTAACTCGCTTCCAGGGAAAAGTTGCTACAGAGGCACTATAACGACTAGCCATTTTCACGCTTCTAGGTTTGGAGCATTGGCATGCTTCACATTGCCTAACTAATCCCTCTACTTTCTTGGCAAAACCAGGCCAGTAGAACTTCTCCTGAATCCTAGAAACAGTTTTCTCTTGCTCTATATGCCCCTCGAAAAAGGTGTTGTGATAATAACGAAAAATTTTAGCTCTCAATACCTTGGGAACATAGAACTTAAACGTTTTATTTTTCGGATCCACATATCCGACCAACCCTTTCCGAATCTCAAAATATCCGGGCTTACCAGCAACAATATATTATTCAGTCGACATGCACTCCAAATTATTCCTGATGGGACTGAGTGTCAAATAGGCTTGGGGAAAATCCTGCAAAACAGACACCTGAACTTTCTGATCTTTCTGTTCCACCAAAGGAGCTGAGAATGCATTATGTTGTTCAACACTTTGAACTGTCATTAAACTACTAGATGGATCTTCAGCTGGTACCTCCAGAAACTCCACTTAATCCAACATCCGAGTGAGGCAGTCTGCAACCCCATTCTCAACACCCTTAATGTGCTCCACACAAAATTTAAATTTAGTAAGTCGTACAAGCCATCTAGCAAAACGACCTATTGACTTATTTGTGGTTAAAAACTAACTAATGGCCTGGTTGTCTGTTTGCTGTTAAAATTCTGTAGCTTTAAAGTAAGCAGAGAATTTCTCCATCCCATAGATTGCAGCAAGAAACTCTTTCTCATAAGCTGAGAATTTCTGTTCTGCAGATGTCAACAACTGACTTGCATAAGCAACAGGGACTAAATTCTCTGCTTCGAACTGATACAACACAGCCTTTAGGGCCTTTGAACTACCATGCACCTGTAATGTAAAAGGCTTACTAAACTGTGGGAGATGCAATACCAGAGGAGAAGCTAATTAATTTATCTTTTTACTGACAAAAAGAATGTTGCTGGTTTGGATCACATGCAAAAACCACATGTTTCCTCTTTAAAGCATTCAATGGTTGTGCAATTTTTGCAAATTTAGGAATGAGTTTTGAATAGAATCCCACCATTCCTAGGAATCGTCGTACCCCCTTGAGATTTTTAGGGTTTGGAATATTTACGTCTAGCCAAATCGTCCCTGGGTCCATAAGCAGCATCCCTTTATTTATCACAAACAACAAATAATTGACATAAGTATTACCCGATGTCACCTTTTCAGGATTTCAGTTAATCCTGCTTCTCTTAGTGTAGTAAGAAACAACCTAAGATGGTGTAGGTGATCCTCAAAAGTATGACTATAAATACACACATCATCGATATATGTGAATAAAAAGTCATATTGATACTACGAAGAACCTGGAACAACACACGTGACATGGCCTGAGCCACACAATTTGCTCCCATGGGAAGCCTGGTCCTCTTAAACTGGCCCCATGGAGTTACAAAGGCTAGTATTTCATGGGAACCTGGGTGCAAATCGCATTGCAGAAATGTGGAATTTAAGTCAAAAATAGAGAAGTACTGTGCTTGCACGACATATTGGAAAACAGATTCAATAGTAGGAAGTGGATACGGATAAACAAAAGATTTTTTGTTCGCTTTAGAGTAGTCACAAATAACTTTTAAGTTACAAGGTGTTTTTTTAGGCAACAAAAATGTGGGACTCGAATACATACTAGTGGAAGATTCAACTATATTCTGAGCTTGTAACTCGGACACTAAATTTCTGAAAATTTTTAATTTTGGAGGTGCCACCCTGTAAGGAACTCAGGGCAAAGGATCCCCATCTCTCAGCTTCAAAACAATGGCCTGTTTAGTACAATGACCAAGCTTTACAGTGACATCAGAAAATTCATTACAGAAATCTTCTACCTTACTTTGCTTTTCATCTACTACTTATGACACTAAATTTTTGTGAAAAAGAAAAGGTTTGGTAGATCTTAATAGCACTCATGTTTCCTAAATTCAAAAATTAATTCATTGTTGTGAACATTCAAATATGCTCGGGTTTTACCAAGAAAATATACCCCTAACAAAATATCATGAGCAAGTCCCGGCAATACATGAAAATTAACCTTCCACGAAAAATGGTCAATTTTTACTTTGAATGTCGCCACAAACTGGGAATCTATTACCCCTCCATTGCCTACAGAAAATCCTATTGTCTCCTGCCGACAAATACGAACTTAAACCTTTACGTAGATGACATAACAAATAATTACAAAAAGACTGGCTAATAACAGGACAGGTTGCTCCCGAATCCAGTAGACTCCCTACTTTGATCTTATCTGCTAACACAACCAGGACAAAAAGCTACCCATGTTTCCTTTCGAAAGATAAACTGTTCATAACATGTTTCCAACTTCTTTCATCCTTTGAGCGCACCGAGATCTAAGATGGACTTTCTCCTTATAATAATAATATTGCATATCTTTCAATCTCTCCTCAAAATATTTTATCTTATCAGCCGTCCCATCTGTTTGTGACCAAGTACTACTAGTAACACTCCTACTAGAAACCTAACCTCCTGAACTATGAACCTTATACCTAGCTACAATATTTACAGATTTTCCATAAAAACAATCTTTGGCAAAATGATTTTGACACGCGTATGTGAAGCAGGCCCTAGTTTCAGTCTTTCTAACCTCTCTTTTGTTTTCTTTCGGTACATGAGTGGGCGCAACCCCAGCACAATCCTGCAGTGTTTTTTCTACATCAGATACTAATGTAAGCAACTGACTCAAAGTAGTAGGACGGGAAACCCAATGAAAAAATCTGCTGTTATGAGGCAAGAAGTTGCAAAATATTAACTGTGTAAAATAATCCTCCACTCAGTGCAATCCTACCACATTTACAACCCCTATAACTTCAGATACAAATTCCGTCATAGACTTGTCAGGTAGCTGGCATTTCTCTAAAAGTTTAAATTAAATTTTGTGAGGGCAATCTCACTATCAATAGTTTGAAGTACTGTAGAGTACAAGCGGGAAATTTCCCAATTTCCATCATGTGCCAACCCAAAAATAGGCTGAAGTTCTTCGGGAACTTTAAAAATAGCAGTAGCAAATATCACTTGTCGCAAGCAGAAGTTAAGAGCAGGTACTAAATACAAGCTCACAAAAAACGCAACTACAGACTCTGGTTGTAATTTCCTAAGGTCAGGTACTCTAGCCAACAGACCAGGGGGCAAATTTTGTAATGACTTGAGAACAGGAAAGAACTCATCTGAGGCTCCGGCTCCTTCAGCACCAGTTTCCCCATCTCCTTTACGGATCAAAGAACGTGCTTTTATCCGAAGTTCCGAGATGTCATCTCCACTTAAAATTTATCCACCGGCTTCCTTCAGTAACTGGAACAATACTGGTTTACTAAGGGACTGAATCCAACCTGTAGCAACGGTGGAAAAATATAAATTACTAAGTACCACAGAAATAACACTAACTGGACAAGATATGTGCCCTTCCTTAAAGCGCCACTTCCATAACTCATGTGAATTCACCAAATTCAAATCAAAACCTCAATGAAAGTTAAATTGGAGACGTTAAATCCAAAGTGCATGCTTGCCCTTAAGAGATAAGCAGAGTGGCGCAGAATTATTTTTTTTTTTGCTAGCAGAGCGTGGTTTCGATCCACGGACCTCTGGGTTATGGGTGTCTCAAGGTTACCTCTATATTCCTGTGAGCATTTCCGTGAACACAAGAAAAATTTTCAGCAGTGTAGACTACATGGCTACTATGCATCTACGTGTCAGTGGACAGCAAAACTAAACTCCTTCCTATCTCTGCCTCCACAAGGTTATATTTTGCCTGGAGACCAAACTTACATATCCGTGCGAAATTACACATTAAATATTATTTTTTTTTTAAACCACAAATTCGCCAAGGTGTTGTCAGAAAGTTACCCATCTCCACTTAAAGCTTAATTTTTTAACTTTACTTAGAAACCTATAGTTAACATATACTGCTTGGAATCCAAATGAAGACAGACCACTTAAGTATTTTAATGTTGAGTATAATATTTGTCATCTTGCAACATTGTGTAATTTAAAATTGTGGAAATGATTTAATACTTGTATTGGGAGTCTCGAAGTTGCCCATAAATATGGATGTATGTAAATAAGTATATGATTTTGTGAGAAGTGCAAGGAGTAGACAGCGTCGAAAGTGAGCAACCTGGCGGACACCTTAAGGCAATATTACATGATACCAGATTACGTAAAAGTTTGTCCAAGGTCCGCTATAGCGGTCATTATACCGGCTAGTACGGCACCTGTCATGGCATTTCCTGCCTTGTACGGCCAGATTTCGTATCAGGTTTGGTAACTGGACACGTCCTATCTTTCGTGGCAGGTCCCATGCCAGGTTTCGTACCTGGCCAATAACGTCGCAATTTCAGAGCTTAGGGCGCTCCCCGTGGCTACTACTTGAAACGAGTTGATAAAGAAATCGAAAGTATGCCTTAATCTTGATTATATATCAGTGGATTGAAACTCTTTAAAATATATTTAAAATACAACAGGAAGCAATATTAGTGTTTACGATTTTTAATTATTACTGTTAAAAACCGATCTAAGTACTTAAAATATTACCTACTGTATAAAAAATTAATTTAAAGATAAAAATATCTAGCGTATATAAACTCATATTATAGCGTGCGAATTGGTAGAACAGTGGTTATGTCACGGCGCCCGTGAGTAGTATGTGGCTTTTGTAAGTGAGTTCAAAACTCCACCGGACGCTAATTTCTTTATCATTAAATTTTACATGCGGATAATATCCCGGTAGGTAAAATTTTTTTGCAACCGGTCAGTCATGTTCGTCAAAATTGATAACACCACTCGTACTCTAGTGACTTCACATCATTTTCAAGAAAATGAACGAAACTATCTAGTAAGCAACCAATTAATGTAAAAGGTGAACAGTAATATAGCAATATTAAGACGTTATAACTAGTTTTCTCCATAGGTCTATGCAAGTTACTAACTGGTAGCAATTCTACGAGTGTGATTCATATTTACTACAAACCACGCACTGGGCACCCACCGAGGGTGCCAAATGCTAGTACGCAAACTGCTGTCGTGTAATATGAATCTTCCATGGCGGCTCATATAGCGGCTGGCATACTCGTGCACCAGGACTTGTAGAAGCTTGTACAAGAACCAAGTACGGCTGCAGGTATCGTGTAATATCGGTTTTGCAGCATAGGCGGTGCTTAATTGGGTGACACACGACCCGGCGTGAGTATGCCAGCGGATAAACTAGTGCCGGCGCGGAGGAAGAGTTTCCTTGGCGGAGGGATATGGTTGAAGGCACGGTTGCCCATTTGACCAGGTGTTTGAGAGGGAGTCACTTCTTCCTCGAGGCCATTTCGATTGTAGCTTCTCGGGCGAGCGCGCTGTGTGTTAAGGTTCGAAAAGAGTGGGTAATGCCCTGTCGTAAACTTGCATTTTTATACTAATTTCCTAAATTTAGTGAGGAGAGAGAGAGAGAGAGAGAGAGAGGAGAGAGAGAGAGAGAGAGAGAGAGAGAGAGAGAGAGAGAGAGGCCACTTCGTCGGCACTATTCTCTGAGGTATGATAACATTTAAGGTATTCTGGTAGAAGATGAGTGATACTTTAGAATAACGTAGGTAACTGATTTTCGTGATGTTCACGTTAATGTCAACAATTTCCATTTCAAGGTTCCGCTATCATTGGTTTTGATGAATATTATTGTTTAATGAATTGTTGTTCTTTTTTCAATGAATATATTTTGATTTGAATAAAAGTTGCTTATTATTTGAATTCATTTTCGAATTGGTTGTCCTAAACAGTTTGTAACTTTTGATAGTAGACTAGGAATTTGGATTAAAGTAATATGGACCCTGATTCCTGTATTAGAGAACCTAATTTTCAGAAGTATTTGGGCGCAGTTTCCCAGAAACCAACTCCCACGTGTAAGAGCAGAGTTCACGTTCTTAACCACTTGTAAACAAAAAACAATGTTAAATTCTGCGCCTGTATCTTTTGCGTACCTACTATTGCGGTAAGGCGCCATTGGTAAAAATGTGGTCAAACATATATATTAAACAATTTGAAATATTACCTTCCTGATTGTAATCTAGACCCTGGAGTGAATGCAGCTACAGTTTAAATAATTAATTTTATAGACTAAGTGGTTAAGCGAGTTGGTATGCATTTCCAAGTGAAAATCTCTTACATATGTGTTCGATGTAGAGATAATGGTAATATTCCCTCTCCAGCATTATCCCTGGAGCAATTGAGTATCTTGTGAAATTCATAGGAAATGAATAGCGTTATATTGGAACCATCTTGTATTTAAACATATTATGCGAAGCGTGTATAATTGTATTAACTGTGAGATTATTATCGCCTTGTATCGGCATTCTCCACGATCTCCCACTACCCTCTGAAGATCATCTTAGGTTGCCTGGCGCAATAAACGACCGTCGAGGTATTATATATCTGGGTGGTGGCAGCATACCCTCCACTCTTTTACAACTTACGGAGTGTTTGCCCATTCGCCTTAAACTACCACCTTTTACTCTAAAATGAACTCAGTGGATAAATGCTGATTCCCAGTTGAAACTGGTCCATCCGGAGTCATTAGACAAAGAAAACTATCAATCTCTTCAGTTGAATGAAATATACTAATACAAACAGTGGAAATTCAGTTATTTATAGTCAATTAATAAAAGGCACAACAATTGAAAACCGTGCATTACGGTTTGAAATAAGTTAAGTACAGTTATTTTGTCGCAAAAAAATTACTACGTGTACAAGGAAATTTTGAAAGTTGTTGGTATCGAACCGCTACCCCAAAACACAACACATTCTCTTGTTTCTTTAGGCTGACGTTCTACCAACTCTGACACTTTCCCACTGAGGAAAACACAACACATTCTCTTGTTTCTTTAGGCTGACGTTCTACCAACTCTGACACTTTCCCACTGAGGAAAACACAACACATTCTCTTGTTTCTTTAGGCTGACGTTCTACCAACTCTGACACTTTCCCACTGAGGAAAACACAACACATTCTCTTGTTCTTTAGGCTGACGTTCTACCAACTCTGACACTTTCCCACTGAGGAAAACACTACACATTCTCTTGTTTCTTTAGGCTGACGTTCTACCAACTCTGACACTTTCCCACTGAGGAAAACACAACACATTCTCTTGTTTCTTTAGGCTGACGTTCTACCAACTCTGACACTTTCCCACTGAGGAAAACACAACACATTCTCTTGTTTCTTTAGGCTGACTTTCTACCAACCCTGACACTTTCCCACTGAGGAAAACACAACACATTCTCTTGTTTCTTTAGGCTGACGTTCTACCAACTCTGACACTTTCCCACTGAGGAAAACACAACACATTCTCTTGTTTCTTTAGGCTGACTTTCTACCAACTCTGACACTTTCCCACTGAGGAAAACACAACACATTCTCTTGTTTCTATAGGCTGACGTTCTACCAACTCTGACACTTTCCCACTGAGGAAAACACAACACATTCTCTTGTTTCTTTAGGCTGACGTTCTAACAACTCTGACACTTTCCCACTGAGGAAAACACAACATAATTCTCTTGTTTCTTTAGGCTGACGTTCTACCAACTCTGACACTTTCCCACTGAGGAAAACACAACACATTCTCTTGTTTCTTTAGGCTGACGTTCTACCAACTCTGACACTTTCCCACTGAGGAAAACACAACACATTCTCTTGTTTCTTTAGGCTGACGTTCTACCAACTCTGACACTTTCCCACTGAGGAAAACACAACACATTCTCTTGTTTCTTTAGACTGACGTTCTACCAACTATGACACTTTCCCAATGAGGAAAACACTACACATTCTCTTGTTTCTTTAGGCTGACGTTCTACCAACCCTGACACTTTCCCACTGAGGAAAACACAACACATTCTCTTGTTTCTTTAGGCTGACGTTCTACCAACTCTGACACTTTCCCACTGAGGAAAACACAACACATTCTCTTGTTTCTTTAGGCTGACGTTCTACCAACTCTGACTCTTTCCCACTGAGGAAAACACAACACATTCTCTTGTTTCTTTAGGCTGACGTTCTACCAACTCTGACACTTTCCCACTGAGGAAAACACAACACATTCTCTTGTTTCTTTAGGCTGACGTTCTACCAACCCTGACACTTTCCCACTGAGGAAAACACAACACATTCTCTTGTTTCTTTAAGCTGACGTTCTACCAACTCTGACACTTTCCCACTGAGGAAAACACTACACATTCTCTTGTTTCTTTAGGCTGACGTTCTACCAACTCTGACACTTTCCCACTGAGGAAAACACAACACATTCTCTTGTTTCTTTAGGCTGACGTTCTACCAACTCTGACACTTTCCCACTGAGGAAAACACAACACATTCTCTTGTTTCTTTAGGCTGACTTTCTACCAACACTGACACTTTCCCACTGAGGAAAACACAACACATTCTCTTGTTTCTTTAGGCTGACTTTCTACCAACTCTGACACTTTCCCACTGAGGAAAACACAACACATTCTCTTGTTTCTTTAGGCTGACGTTCTACCAACTCTGACACTTTCCCACTGAGGAAAACACAACACATTCTCTTGTTTCTTTAGGCTGACGTTCTACCAACTCTGACACTTTCCCACTGAGGAAAACACAACACATTCTCTTGTTTCTTTAGGCTGACGTTCTACCAACTCTGACACTTTCCCACTGAGGAAAACACAACACATTCTCTTGTTTCTTTAGGCTGACGTTCTACCAACTCTGACACTTTCCCACTGAGGAAAACACAACACATTCTCTTGTTTCTTTAGGCTGACTTTCTACCAACACTGACACTTTCCCACTGAGGAAAACACAACACATTCTCTTGTTTCTTTAGGCTGACGTTCTACCAACTCTGACACTTTCCCACTGAGGAAAACACAACACATTCTCTTGTTTCTTTAGGCTGACTTTCTACCAACTCTGACACTTTCCCACTGAGGAAAACACAACACATTCTCTTGTTTCTTTAGGCTGACTTTCTACCAACTCTGACACTTTCCCACTGAGGAAAACACAACACATTCTCTTGTTTCTTTAGACTGACTTTCTACCAACTCTGACACTTTCCCACTGAGGAAAACGGTTTCGCATTTGCGTAGTAACAGGAACTTACAATGGCGAACTGCGGTAAGTTTCGCAATGTTAAAGTACTTCATGTTGTCGAAATATACACATATTATGTTACATAGATGTCTTTGAAGGGCTCGAAAGTATTTCTAATTTATGTTTATTTCGGATTAGGTGCTTACAAAGTGAAATATAGTGGTTTGAACGGTGTTGTCGGTGTTTTCTTGTATCTGCCATTTTACAATAGTAGTAGGATTTAGGGAAGTTGGGCACAAAGGCGTGGGGCATTGGATCCGGATTATGAGAGGCGGCCATATTGTTACATCACCCTGCCACCATCTTATTTGTCATTAACATTTCACCACTGACCCATGTGACCTTTGACCTTGACTCCGAAGACCTATGACCCCAAAAACCACTAAAAAAAACCTTTAAAAAATAAAAATAAAAAATCCTCGAAAATTCTAAAATATTCTAAAAAAAATCCAGAAGAAAGTAATTAAAAATCATAAAAAATTATTTAAAAAAATTGTTAAAAGGAGCCTCAGAAATTACCCATTTATTCTAGAAATGCTGACAGGGATTAGCGACCCAGGTGACCAGGAGACAGGAATCAATACCTATGACCTTTGACCTTGAAATTTGACCTTTGACTTGGACATTTTACCTTTGACCTAAAAAATGTAAAAATTAAAAAAATTAGTTACAAAAATTTAAGAAAAAATTTGTTGAAAAATGTATAAAAAATTATTAATCAAAAATCTAGTAATATACATTATTCAAATATTTAATTAAAAATCGTTTAGTACATTTAAAAAACCGTAAAAAATATATATTTTTATAAAACGTTATTTTAAAAACCTTTAATTAAGAATTCTTTAACCCCAGCAGTTATTTTTCCCTTCTTTCCCTGAAATATTTTTCCCTCGAAATCACCCTTTTATCCTTAAAAAATATATAACCAATTTAATTAAGAAAATTAGAGATCCTGAGGCCTCCCACCACACCACATATTACTCACCTATGTTCAAACCAGCAGACGACTGACTCCCTTGCACACACACCCCTCACTTATACTCATTCCGCCATTTTGATTTCTTCGTTCACCAATTGTTTACATGCTACAGGAGGCCGCCATATTTGTTATTTCGTTCGTCATATGTTTATGCATTACTGATGGCCGCAACCTTGGTTGACGACCACCATCTTGTTAGGCATCTCCCATTCGCCATATTGGAAGTCAATGAACATTACCTTTGCCCCATGACCTTGAGTGTCCTTCAAAACAAAAACTCGAGAAAAATATATAAAAGTCAGCAAGCATAATACATTAAAGACTACCACCGCCATATTAGATGCAGACTAACACAGCCTTCTGCCCATGAACTTGAATAAACTTGAAAACAAAAAAACTCGAGAAATAATACATATAGTCAACAAGTATAATACATTACAGGTTACCCCCACCATATCAGATACACTCTACCTCTACATTGACCCAATGACCTTGATAATAAAATACTCGAGAAGTAATACATAAAAGTCAACTAGCATATTAGATGCTGATTACCTCGACCTTGACCCCATTGTCCTTCAATGACTTTCAAAATACAAAACCTTGAAAAATACATACATGTCAACAAGCATAATACATTACAGACTACCATCACCATATTATATGCAGACTGCCTTGACCTTAACACCATGATCTTGAATGACCTAATAACCAAAGCAGGAGAAAAAATCTATGCGAAAAGGCATAAGCTAGTCCAGACAATCCACCTTCCACTCAGCTGCTGTCAAACTAAACCTCTCGGCATACCTCCCTACTGCTTATAATATATATGTGTACAAGTCTGGCGTCATATTGACTTTGAACGAATCGTACTGCAGCAATAATACATGGTGCAGAAACCGACCAGATAATCATCAAGTTACCACATGATTACAGGTTACCAATCACATGCGAGAATTGAGACATCACACACAGGCAGGTAGGCAGGCTTTGGATGCTAGTTCCTTGATCACATTAGCATGCAATTATATCTTCAACAGTTTCTTCCAGACATGTTCTTCGCTCACCTATAAAATATTGGTCACACTTATTAGGCAACTGACTGCTGTTGTCGGACCGACCCTTCACAAGACTGACCACATTGACCCCATCGATCCCATCGACCACATTGACCCCAGACCCAATAAAATTTAATGTCCTCTGATTGCAGTGTTAATTATGTGCTTATTGCGGTGCTAATTGCGATACTGCGGTGCTGATTGCGGTGTTTCAGTGCCTATTGCGGTGTGTATGTGTGTGTAGGTCATAAGTTAAAAAATCCATGTATATTAAAATTAAATTAAATTGGCCTACCTCCAAAAGCTGAAATACGAAAACTTTACTTTATAATCTCGCTTAAAAAAAGTTTATATCCAATGCCCTCGGTATATTTAATCACTTCCTAAGTAAATCGTATTTAGACTTTGCAATAAAAGTGTCCAGAACTACAGCAGGCTGCCATCATGTTTGCCATTGGTCGATGCGCATAATGAACTTTGTATTGGACAATGCCGCACCACGACAGGTCACTACTATGCTTCCCAAATGGTCGTAGTCGTATGAAAAGGACTCTTCGTACAGACCGCTCTCTCATGACGGCTTGCACTTTCTTGAACGTGACAACCGGATCTCAGAATCCTCACTGGCAACAACCAGTTAGCGATGATGCAGGTTCATGGCTCCATGTTCGTCGAGGTCAAAAGGCAGCCCTTCGTATTGCGCAATTCATCTTCTCTGTAAGGCAGCACTTTGAGGAAACCCAAATATTAGTTTGACCTGGAAGAAAACATGCAGGTACTATCATAAAAATATGCAATTTGCATGCGCTCGTGGGCATATGCACATATATATTTATTTATTAAATAAATCTTATTTCCCCTTTTTATATTAAAATACTGTTACAATTTCTCTCTATAGAAATTAAGTGGTCTTTGCCAAGTTCGTTAAGGGATGGACGTCTTAATCGAATAAAATAATTAATTATAATTTCCCTATTTAATTTGCACTAACTTCACCAAATTCTCTAAACTCAAAATCACACAGTAAATTGATATCACTTACTGTTCACAACGAATTACTCCAATTTAATACAATTTATAATTACCGCAAATAAATGAATTAAATTAATTAATTAAAGATCAGTCCCAATAGACAGTGTATCAACATATTCAAATATTCTATAAAATATGTGTCGAAATGGACAGTTGGAATAGTTACAATAAAATTCGTATTACACTTCTATTCAGTCTCACCTTACTTCAGTCCATGTCCCGCCAGTCGAAATGTTCTAGAGTCCTCCAAGCGACCTCACGCACAGTAGGCTTCACTCGTCGGTTTCACACCCTCTCGTCCAATCACGCCACGAACACCTCGCTCGCCGTCGTCCCGCAATCTCCAGTCGTCGTCCACACTTCTCTTTGCTAGCGCACACACGGCCAGGAGGCCTCCGTCAAAGACTACCGGCCGCTAGATTGCAGCAGTATATATAGTATCTTAGCCACCACCTAGAACCTTCCCCAACTCGCGTGATGCGTCACGGTGGACTGAGGCGCCAGCCAGTCTCACCAGAACATTCTTGCGTCGTCGCTTTACGTATCGGAAACTAGCAGGCGAGATGAGGTCTGTGACGCTAGCAAGTCTCGCTGCTGTTGGCATTCGCGGGACCCCCAGAAGGAGGGCAGACAGCCGCGCGCATCGTTCCAGAAAGAGGGGAGGGTGAGGTGGGTCTCCGATTACGGCGCGGGGCAGCAGACATTTAAATTAATTTTACTATTTCATATTTATGTGTACGTGTCTACATATAGATCTTTAAATGAATTTTATATTCCCATATTTATATGCATTTAGTTATATATAGACATTTAAATTAATTTTATATTTCCCATATTTATATGTAGTATAAACAGATGTATAGATTTTTTAATTAATTTTATATTCCCATATTAATATGTACATGCTTATATATACACATTTTATTTAATTTTAAATTCCCACATTTGAACGAACATAGTACTTATATGTAGATATTTATATGTACATACTTATATAGAGACATTCAATTTAATGTTATATTCTCATAATTATATGTACATACTTAAGGCTCGGCCTCACCCACCATGTTGAATTTTCCATTTATATGTCATAACTTCCTTTCCAATGAAATGATCAAATATTTGTTACTATAGCATTATCACAATTGAAGATCCCCTTCAAATGCAGTCGTAAAACTTCGTCCACATTTGATATGGTGATTGTAAAATGATATTAATCTGTTCATAATTCTCGGAAATAAAAACGGTATGGCTATTTAACGAATTTTCTGAATTTATGTCTGTACTTCAGTGTAACGTATATTGTAATGATTGTATAGTATCAGTTTCAAAATAAGTGTCGGTATACAACTGAAATAAGCCGGAACCAAAAATTCAACATGGCGTCTGAGGCCGAACCTTAAGTATACATATTAAAATTAATTGTATGTTCCAATATTTATATGTACACAGTAATATGTATATCTTCAAAAAATTATATTTACATATTTATATGTACATACGTATGTATATACATTAAATTGCAAATAATGTTGTATTTATATAATTATATACCTAAACCTATACGTATAAATTAAATTGAAAATCATTTTATATTTACATTTCGTATACATATAAATTAAATTGAAAATAATGTTATATTAACATAGTTATATATTCATAAGTAAAAATAAAATATGTATTAAACTGTTTTATATAAATACATAATTATGTATTGTCCTATTATATATATAATAGTACCTGCGTGTTTTCTTCCGGGGCGAACGAATATGTGGGTTTCGTCAGAGTGCTACCATACCGAGAAGATGAATTGCGCAATATGCAGGGCTGCCGTTTGACCTCGACGAACGTGGAGCCATGAACCTGCATCATCGCTAACTGGTTGTCACCAGTGACGATTCTGAGATCCGGTTGTCACTTACGTTCAAAAAAATGCAAGTCGTCATGAGAGAGCGGTCCGTACGAAGAGTCCTTATCACGTGACTACGACCAATTGGGAAGCAATATTTGACATTACATTTGGTTGTTCAGTACCCATAATATGAGCACACATTTGGCAGTGGTAAATAAGGACAGCGGATATGGCTGATCATGAAAGTTTCAGCATGCTTTACTTTATGGGCGGAGGTTCGAGCCAAACTACGTGCAAACACGTTTTTCTGTAGACAATTTTTGTGTTCTGTGACAGAATAAACCTTACCTAACTTACATCACATAGGAATGCACTGTGATTATTTGTTAACCAACTATAAATAACTAGACTTCTACTGCTTGAATTAGTAGATTTCTTTTAACTGATGAATAAGTGATATTTCTTTAAATATTCCGGATGGAGCAGTTTCACCTGGCATTAGTAAAAAATGATTCCGATTTAGAGAGTACCCTGTCGCAATTGGCTAATGCTGGTAGCGGCGCAAAATGGTCTATTATGGTCTGCATTTAAGAGTACTCTATAATCACGCGTTGCAGACGTCTCTATTTACTTGAACATAGAAGAGCGATGTTACAACAAGCTTATAGCTACTAGGTCACACACTAAGCCGAGCAGACACATACATGCAGCTACATCTAGATATCTGCAATATTTCAGTTACAAATATATACATGCACACATATATGTGTATATATGTGTGCATATATATGCTTATATGTGTATATATACATATATATATTTATTGTTTCGTAATTCATGTTACAGACTTCGAGAGGTGATTCCTTATGGAAAAACATTACGAAAATACTAACTGACGTATGTCCGGAAACGACGTCTAAGAGTGGAAAACACCCCCAACCGCTGGGCTTTAAATATGTTTAAAATTTAATAAAGTGGAAACTAATTAATATTAACTTTAGATATTTACATATTGTAGATTAATATAATTTTATTGTCATTTTATTAAGCCAAAACTATTTTTAAACCTAAAATTTCTGGGGTGTTTTCAACCCTTAGACTTCGTTTCCGGACACACGTCAATCGACATTTTCGTAATGTTTTTCCATAAGGAATCACCTCCCAAATTATGTAACATAAGTTACGCAACAACATCTATACACACATACACACACACACACACATATACACACACACACATATATATATATATATATATATATATATATATATATATATATATATATATATATATATATATATATATATATATATATATATTGCTTACTTGTTTTTGTAATTAACGATTTCAATTCATCTACCCGCTTCTCTACAAGCACGAGCAACGACGAGGAGGGCTTGGAAGCATGGAATTAATACCAGAGGGCCTACATGATGTTCCTTGGACCAGGGTTTACAACAGATATATCAATAATACCTTTCAAACAATACTGAAGGCCAGTAAGCCATACAATATGCTGCCTCTCTTTGAGAAGATGACAGCAATCGATTATAAGTAATTGACAGCGCCGTCACACCGAGGAAGAAGGACGAACTGCGAGAGATTTAGCAATGAAACAATGGCGGCCCTTAGCTCCGCCCAATAAGCGTGCGAATAGCACCCCCACCCCGGGCCGGCATGCCCTCAGGCGAAGCAGAATATATGCGTTTGCAGAGGCTGGACAGTTCAGTTCATCGGCTTGTCTACGAGCCGCGTCGGCTGACAGGTATCTCCACCGCGCTCGTTCGCCGGAGTCCTGATCAGCCACCATCTTAACGCCTTGCTATCTTCAGCTCACTGCCGCCTACAGCAGAACCTCCGAAGCCCTACCCTCCGCGAAGGCTAGCATAAGTGATCTGCCACCCTTAACTGCTTGCCCCTGGCAATGTCTACCTCCACTCGCCCTTCAGGACTTCGGCACCCTAAGTCCCTTTAGGGCACATGTACACAGGCAAGGAAAGTTGTCATTAGCTGCCTTGTTGAAACTGCCCTCAGTCAGATTAAAACCAGATCCCCTTCACATGGAAAGCGTAGTTTACTAATTCCGGTCAATTCTGGGTAGACATTAGGTAGTATGGCCATCGTGTCTGCTAGTGATGAAAGTTTTCAAAAATTAAGTGTTTGTTGTAGGTAGCCTGAAAATTTTATGGCGTTGTCAAAAGGGACCCCATCGTCTTGAGCAGTATGTTTGAATTTTTCCCTGGCAACCCACCTGTGTCGATAAATATTTACTTATTTGATGCTAAGTAATTATTAACCTAAAAATTAAATTCTCATCTTTTAGCTGTTATCGTCTTTGTTAGATATAATTTTCGTTGGGCTTAGAATGGCCTTGTGCGCTCCAGCGAAAGTTAAGTATTGTAAGAGTTTTTTTTTATATTCTTCGTCTCAAGAATATAATAAGGTATCAAGCTTGATATAATTTGTCAGGTAGGTTTTGTTCCGCCTAACACAAAGGAAAGTACATTTTAAGCGTTTTAATGTTCTATCTTGCGGCTCGGCTTTTATAGGCATTTTTGCTGACGCGCGAGTCGCTTTTTAGAGTATTTCATTTTAAATTATTTTCTGAAATTGCCATGTTGAATTTTGCAACGGTTGTAAAACAGGAGTGTCCCAAATAATAATTATGAATTTTGATTGTGTACAACCTTGTGACTCACGTCACAATATCTACATGAGCAGTTATTGAAAATATGTATCTGATTTAACTGAAACACGTACATTAATTTTAGCTGCTTTAGAACTGCTTGTTTACAAAATTTAGGAGTCATCGCAAGAGGGTATTTAGAGATACGACAAAAAAGTTTGTTTTCATATGGTACAATCTTACAAAACGATTTACGAAAAAGGTTATGTACCAGCATATTTGATACTTATTATAATTACTTCCAGAATACAAAATTCGGTAGAAATTCATTAAACGAAATGGTCGTTTTAGCAAATGAAAGTAAAATATTTATATCATCGCGTTTTGAAAATAAAAGTCTAATCCATTTAAATCGCACATGTGTGCATGGCTAACATACTACTATTTACATGGTAAATATGGTGGTAGTTAGTTGAGTAGTTTCTGACATATAAATTAAACAGAATTTATTTAAGATGTAGTGCTGTCTTACAAAATGGCGTAGTAGCAACATAATTCCTCCTCTAGAAACAATGTTCAGGTAGTGCACGTTTAACGAGTACAAAATGTGGTTTAAATAATTTAACTGGTGGCTGAGGTATGATGTGGAATCCAAATTTTGAAAAAGACGCCATTTTAGAAATAAGCATTTGGAGTATTCTAAATACCTTTATGTAGTGTGTTCATACAAAGTACTAGGCCCAATATGTGAACCGAGTTTGGTGAAATTCAGTTTAAAGGTTAAAAAAATTTTATAGGGGACACACAAACTTTCACATATGCGTAAATGCACACATCCATACAGACAGGTATGTGATGTGACTGTCCTTCAATAGCTTCGGAAATTAGACACAAATAAGACTAAATATGTTTGTGGATATAAAGATTTCATCCTTTCATTAGCATTACTAGTCTAATAATTTTGTGTGTGTACAATTAAAATAACTATGGCTTCCAAGTTGCACTTATCTAGACCTACATGATTGTGTTTTCCCAGATGTCACCGAAGTTGAGTAAACATAAATTTATAAGTTCGAAAGATAACTATAAAATTTAAAAAATAATAATGTAAATGACAATCCCCATCAGTAAAGCACATTTTTGATACGATTTTCCAGTTTTAAAATTAAACTAATTACAACTACATATCAAACAAATAATTATGCGTAACAGTAAAAGAGTTAACAGTATTAATACAAAACATTGTTATTTAACTGTTTTATTAGTAAAAAAATCGATTTAATATATGAAACTATGAAATTTTTATTTTGCAGGGTATCGCAACGGAAATCGTAAGAATCGATTTTGTAGTTCTCTATGGTGACAAGTTATTACAAAACTAATAAGAATGTGTTCTACAAACGCTATTAATTTAACGAAGATAAAAGCTCTTTCGTTAAATAAAGCGCTCGTGACAATTCATTTATTAAGGTAACAAGAAATATCATATTCATAAAATAATATATGACATTTTGGATAGAATAAGTGTGAAGAAGATATGTAAAAGAGAAGGTACCTAGGACAGAGAGGAAGATGCCCTCCGCACGGTGGTCGCTGAGACCCAGGTACGCCACCGGCATACTTCGCCGGCCTGGACGGCGGAACAGTCGCAGCAATGACTCAACTTCTTTCTGTGAGTTAACAATGGCGAGGTAGGCCTGCTCCTCGTCACAAGCGTCCACTGCATCTGCCCATGGAAGCCGCTCCTTGTGCAGCTTGTACATGCCCAAGCCAGGGAATCTCGTGTAGCCCGGGTACACTGCAACCAAAGCAAGCAGCTCAAGTCCGTACTCACGTCCATGGAAGACACTCCTAGTGCAGCTTGTACCATCCTAAGCCTGGGAACCTGCTGTAGCCCGGGTAATCTGCAACCATAGCAAGTAGCTGAAGCCCGTACGCACGTCCATGGAAGCCACTCCTAGTGCAGCTTGTACCATCCCAAGCCTGGGAACCTGCTGTAGCCCGGGTAATCTGCAACTATAGCAAGTAGCTCAAGCCCGTACGCACGTCCATGGAAGCCACTCTTAGTGCAGCTTGTTCCATCCCAAGCCTGGGAACCTGCTGTAGCCCGGCTAATCTGCAACTATAGCAAGTAGCTGAAGCCCGTACGCACGTCCATGGAAGCCACTCCTAGTGCAGCTTGTTCCATCCCAAGCCTGGGAACCTGCTGTAGCCCGGGTAATCTGCAACTATAGCAAGTAGCTCAAGCCCGTACGCACGTCCATGGAAGCCACTCCTAGTGCAGATTGTACCATCCCAAGCCTGGGAACCTGCTGTAGCCCGGCTAATCTGCAACTATAGCAAGTACCTCAAGCCCGTACGCACGTCCATGGAAGCCACTCCTAGTGCAGCTTGTACCATCCCAAGCCTGGGAACCTGCTGTAGCCCGGGTAATCTGCAACTATAGCAAGTAGCTCAAGCCCGTACGCACGTCCATGGAAGCCACTCGTAGTGCAGCTTGTACCATCCCAAGCCTGGGAACCTGCTGTAGCCCGGGTAATCTGCAACTATAGAAAGTAGCTCAAGCCCGTACGCACGTCCATGGAAGCCACTCGTAGTGCAGCTTGTACCAGTCCAAGCCTGGGAACCTGCTGTAGCCCGGGTAATCTGCAACTATAGCAAGTAGCTCAAGCCCGTACGCACGTCCATGGAAGCCACTCCTGGTGCAGCTTGTACCATCCCAAGCCTGGGAACCTGCTGTAGCCCGGCTAATCTGCAACTATAGCAAGTAGCTCAAGCCCGTACGCACGTCCATGGAAGCCACTCGTAGTGCAGCTTGTACCAGTCCAAGCCTGGGAACCTGCTGTAGCCCGGGTAATCTGCAACTATAGCAAGTAGCTCAAGCCCGTACGCACGTCCATGGAAGCCACTCCTAGTGCAGCTTGTACCATCCCAAGCCTGGGAACCTGCTGTAGCCCGGGTAATCTGCAACTATAGCAAGTAGCTCAAGCCCGTACGCACGTCCATGGAAGCCACTCCTAGTGCAGCTTGTACCATCCCAAGCCTGGGAACCTGCTGTAGCCCGGGTAATCTGCAACTATAGCAAGTAGCTCAAGCCCGTACGCACGTCCATGGAAGCCACTCTTAGTGCAGCTTGTTCCATCCCAAGCCTGGGAACCTGCTGTAGCCCGGGTAATCTGCAAACATGGCAAGCAGCTTACGTCTGTACGCCCGTCTATGGAAGCCACTCGTTGTGCAGCTTGTACCAGCCCAAGCCTGGGTAATTGCTCTATCCCGGGTAATCTGCAAACATAGCCAAAGCTTCTCATGTCTGTATGCCCGCCCATGAAAGAGAGGTTTTATTAAAGCTTGTACCAGCCTAAATCTGGGAACCTGGTGTAGCCCAGGTACTCTGAAACCTTAGCAAGCTTTTCAAGTCTTCACGCCCGACCATGGAAGCCACTCCTTGTGCAGCTTGTACCAGCGCAAGCCTGGGAACCTGAAGTATCCCGGGTACACTGCCAACAAAGCCAGCCGTTGCTCAAGCCTGTATGCCCGTACATGGAAACCACTCTTTCTGCAGCTTATATTAGTCAAAGAATGAGAATCTGATGTAGCCCGGGTACTCTGCAAACATACCCTGCAACTGCTCAAGTCTGAACGCCTGTACATGGGAGCTACCCCTTGTGCTGATTGTACCATCCCAAGCCTGGGATCCTTCTGTAGTCCGGATACTTTGCAACCATATCCAGAAGCTGCTCAAGTCTGTACGCCCGTACATGGAATCCACACATTGTGCAGCTTGTACCAACCCAAGCCTGGGAACCTGATGTAGCCCCGCTACTCTGCAACCATGGCGAGCAATTGAAATAAGTACGCCCGCCCTTGGAAAACGCTCCTTGTGCAGTTTGTACTATTCAAAGCCTGGGAACTTGATTTATCCCAGGTATTCTGCAACCATTTCGAGCAACTAAAATCTGTACGACCGCCCATGAAAGACGATCATTTTTGAATTAATAACAGCCCATTCCTGGGAAATTAAGGTAGCCCGGGTACATTGCAACAATAGCTAATAGCTACTCAAGCCTGTACGCCAGTCCTTGAAAAACTCGCTTTGTGCAGCTTGTTATAAACAAGGCATGGCAACATGATATAGAACGCATACTCTGCAACCATACCAAGCAGCTCAAGTATGTACCCCCTTCCATGGAAGCCTCTCCTTCTGCAGCTAGTACCAGCCCAAGCCTGGGAACCTTCTGTAGCCCGGGTACTTTGCAACCATATCCTGAAGCTACTCAAGTCTGTTCGCCCGTGCACGGAAGCATCTTTTTGTGCAGCTTGTACCAGCATAAGCCTGGGAAACTGATGTAGCCCACGTACTCTGAAACTATAGCCAACAACTGCGCATGTCTGTACACCCGTACATGACATCCACTCCTTGTGCATCTTGTACCAACCCAAGACTGGGAACCTGATGTGGTAAGGGTACTCTGCAACCATATCCAGCAGCTGCTAAAGTCTGTACGCTCGTACAGGGATGCCATTCCTTGTGCAGCTTGTATTAGCCCAAGCCTGAGAACCTGATCCAGCCCGGGTACTATGCATCCATACCCAGCAACTGCTCAAATCTGATCGCCGGTACATGGAAGCCACTCATTGTGCAGCTTTTACCAGCCCAAGCCTGGAACCTTATATAGCGTGGATACTCTTCAAACATAACCAGCAGCTGTTCATGTCTGTACGCCCGTACATGGAAGACGCTCTCTGTGTTACTTGTACGAAATAAGGCCTGGGAACCTGGTAGAGTACGCATACTCTGCTACCATAGCAAGTAGCTCAAGTCTGTACGACCGTACATGGAAGCCACTCATTGTGCATCTTCTATCAGCCAAGGCCTGGGAACGTGCTGTAGACTGGGTACACTGTAACCATAGGAAACAGCTCAAGTCTGTACGCCCGCCCATGGAAGACGTTTTCTTGTGCAGCTTGTACCAAACAAGGCCTGGGAACTTGATGTCGCCGGATAATCTGCATTCAAAGCGTTCAACTTAAATCTGTTAGCCCGCCCATGGGAGATGCTCATTGTGCAGCTTGTGCCAAACAATTCCTGGAAACTTGCTGTACCCCAGGTAATCTGCAAACATATGAAGCAGCTCAAATCTGTACTCCCGCCCATTGAAGCAGCTTTTTGTGCAGCTTGTATCAGCCCAAGACTGGGAAAGTGATGTAGCCCGGGTACTCTGCAACCATACCCAGCAGCTGCTCAGATCTGACGCCCATAAATGGAAGACGCTCATTGTGCAATTTGTACCGAACAAGGCCCTGGAGTCTGATATAGCCCACGTACTCTGCAACCATAGCAAGCAGTACAAGTCTGTACTCCCGTACACGGAAACAACTCCTTTGCATCTTATACCAGCACAAGCCTGGTTATCTGATGTAGCCCGGGTACTTTGCAAATAATAATAACCAGCATCTGCTCAACTTTGAACTTCCGCCATGGAAGACGGTCCATGTACAACATGTACCAAACAAGGGCTGGGAACCTAAAATACCCCCGTACTCTGAATCAAAGCAAGATGCTGAAGTCTGTACGTCCGTTCATGGAAGCCATTCCTTGTGCAGCTTGTACCATCCCAAGCCTGGGAAAGCTGTTGAATCCTGGGTACACTGCAACCAAAGGCAGCATCTGCTCAAGTCTGTACGCCCGTACATGGAAGACTATTTTTGTGCAGCTTTTAACTGCCCAAGCCTGGGAACCTCATGTAGCCTGGTTACTCTCCAACCAAACCCAGCGGCTGCTCAAGACTGGCGCCCATACATGGAAGACGCTTCTTGTGCAACTTGTACCAAAAAATCCTGAGAACCTGATATAGCCCGCGTACTCGTCAACCATAGCAAACAGCTGAAGAGTGTACGCCCGTTCATGGAAGACACTCATTGTGCAGCTTAAACCTGGCCAAGCCTGGGAACCTGCATTAACCGAGTACTTTGCAAATATATCCAGCAGGTGCTCAATACTGTACGCCCGTACATGATAGCCACTACTTGTACAGCTTGTACAAGTCTAAGCCTGGGAACATGATGTAGCCCGTATACACTGCAAAGAAAGTCAGCAGCTGCTCGTGTCTTTACGCCCGTACATGGAACCCGTTTCTTGTGTGGCTTGTACCAGCCCAAGCCTGGGAACCTGCTGTAGCCCGGGTAATCTGCAACCACAGCAAGAAGTTCAAGTCTGTACGCACGTCCATGGAAGCCACTCCTAGTGCAGCTTGTACGAGCCCAAGCCTGGGAACCTGCTGTAGGCCGGGTACTCTCAAACCATAAACAGCAACTGAAAGATGTACGCCCTGTAGAAGACGCTTCTTGTGCAGCTTGCACATAACAAGGCCTGGAAAAAAGCTGTAGCCTGGGTACAATGCAAACATAGCCAGAAGCTGCTCAAGTCTGTACTTCCGCACATAGAAGATGCTCCTTGTGCAGATTGTACCAAACAAGGGCTGAGAACCTAATATAGCCCAGGTACTCTGCAACCATAGCGAGCAACTAAAATCTGTAAGCCCGTCCATGGAAGCCACTCCTTGTGCAGCTTGTACCAGCCCAAGCCTGGGAACTGCTGTGTCCCAGGTACTCGGTAACCATAGCAAGCAGCTCAAGTCTGTACTCCCGTCCATGGAATCAGTTCCTTAAGCAGCTTGTACCTACCCAAGCCTGGGAATCTCCTGTAGCCCGGGTAATCTGCAACCATAGCCACCTCATGCATTAGTCTGTACGCTCGTACATGGAAGCCACTCCTTGTGCAGCTTGTACCAGCCAAAGCCTGGAAACATGCTGTATCCCGGGAGCTCTGCAACCATAGAAAGCAGCTCAAGTCCGTACGCCCGTCCATGTAATCCGGTCCTTGTGCTGCTTGTACCAGCATAAGACTGGGAACGTGATATAGCCATCAAAATCTGCAAACATAGCACGCAGCTGAAGTCTGTACGACCTTCCATGGAAGCCACTCCTTCTGCAGCTTGTACCCGCCCAAGCCTGGGAACCTGCTGTAGTTCGGGTACACTGCAAACATAGCCAGCCGATGCTCATGTCTGTACGCCCGTACATGGAAGCCGCTCCTTGTGAATCTTGGATCAGCCAAGGCCTGGGAACCTGCTGCAGACTGGGTACTCTGAAACCATAGGAAGCAGCTCATGTCTGTACTCCCGCCCACTGAAGCCTCATTTTGTGCAGCTTGTACCAGAACAAGCCTGGAAACCTGATAAAGCCCGGATACTCTGCAACTATGGCGAGCAAACTAAAATCTGTACGCCGGTCCATAGATGACGCTCCTTGTTCAGCTAGTACCAATCAAGGCCTAGGAACCTGATATACACCGCATTCTCAGCAACTATAGCAAGAAGCTCAGGTATGTACGCCTGTCCATGTAAACCACTCTATGTTCAACTTGTACCAGCCCAAACCTGGGAACATTTTTTAGCCTGGGTTCTCTGAAACCATAGACAGCAGCTGCTCAAGTATGTACGCCCATCCATGGAAGACGTTCCTTGTGCAGCTTGTATCAGCCAAGGCCTGGGAACCTGCTGTTGCCCGGGTAAATCTACAAACTTAGAAGCACCTCATGTCTGTACGCCCGTCCATGGAAGCATTTCCATGTGCAGCTTGTACCAACCCAAGCCTGGGAACCCGATGTAGCAGGGGTACTCTGGAACCATAGAAAAAAAATACTTATTATAGGCCTGTCCTTGGAATCTACTTCTTGTGCAGCTTGTAGAATGCCTAGCCTGGGAACCTAATGTAACCCGGGTACTCTGCAAACAAAGCCAGCATCTGCTCAAGTCTGAACGCCTGTACATGGAAGCTACCCCTTGTGCAGATAGTACCAGCCCAAGCCTGGGAACCTTAAGTTGTCCGGGTACTTTGCAACCATAACCAGAAGCTGCTCAAGTCTGTACGCCCGTACATGAATGCCACTCATTGTACAACTTGTACCAGCCCAAGCCTGAGAACCCGATATAGCCCGGGTACTCTGCAAGCATAGCCAGCAGCTGCTCAAGTGTGTACGCCCGTACATGGAAGACGCTCCTTTTGCAACTTGAACCAAACAAGGCCAGGAGTCCTGATATAGCCCACGGAATATGCAACAATTGCCAGCAGCTGTTCAAGTCTGTATGACCGTACATGGAAGCCACTACTTCTGTAGCGTGTATCAGCCCAAGCCTGGGAACCTGATGTAGCCTCGTTACTCTGCGACCATATCCAACAGCTGCTCAATTCTGTACGCCCGTCCATGGAAGCCACTCCTTGTGCATCTTATACTAGCCCAAGCCTGGGAACCTGCAGTAGCCCGGGTACTTTGCAACCATAGCCAATAGCTGCTCAAGTCTGTACGCCTGTACATGGAATCCACTCATTGTGCAGCTTGTACCAGCCCAAGCCTGGGAACCGGATGTAGCCTGGGTACCCTGCAACCATTGCGAGAAACTAAAATCTGCACGACCGCCCATGTAAGACGTTCCTTGTTGAGTTTATAATAGCCCAAGCCTGGGAAACTAAGGTAGCCCGGGTACACTGCAACAATAGTTAATAGCTGCTCAAGTCCGTACGCCCGCCCATGAAAAACGCTCTTTGTGCAGCTTTTACCGAACAAGGCCTGGGAATATGATAAAGACCGCATACTCTGCAGCCATAGCATGCAGCTCTTGTCTGTACACACGTATATTTTATCCACTCCTTGTGAAGATTGCACCAGCCCGAGCCTGGGAATCAGCTGTAGCCCGGTTACTCTGCAACCATTGCCAGCATCTGCTCAAGTCTGTACGCCCGTTCATGAAAGACGCTCCTTTTGCATCTTGTACTATCCCAAGCCTGGGAACCTGATGTAGCCAGGGTGCTCTGCCAACAAAGCCAGTAGTTGCTCAAGTCTATACGCCCGTACATGGAAGCCACTCTTTGTGCAGCTTGAACCAGCCAAAGCCTGGGAACCTGATGTACCCAGGGTACTCTGCCAACAAAGCCAGCAGTTGCTCAAGTCTATACGCCCGTACATGGAAGCCACTCTTTGTGCAGCTTGAACCAGCCAAAGCCTGGGAATCTGATGTAGCCCGGGTACTCTGTAACCATAGCAAGCAACGCAATTCTGTAATTCCCTAACATCTTCACGTTTAACTAAGTACTTTTTTAATTCATCTTGGAAAAATGTCACGGTTTTTTACATACATTTATTTGAAGAAGCACACTGACTGCCATACTTTCAGTCAAGATGACAGCGTTCGAGTGAATGTAGTTGCATTGCTTACCGTTAAATGTAGTTTTTATATTTTTACTTCTTTTTTATGCTTCTTAAGTTAAGAAACGATTTTTAAAATATTTACTTTTCTTATTATTTCGATATTTTATTTCAGAGGCATATTAATAAACTGATAGGGGCCACTAGCCATATTCATTTCGCATATTTCTGAATAATACAGAACGTGCATAAATGTAGCTCGTAAGCAGCAGTTTGAACTGTGCTCAGTTTACTGTGACGAGCGTGTAATCTCTATAGCACTAGGTACATCACGCAACACCTCCTTCTTGGTGCTGTTAGTGGGTTTGCATTGAGGAATATGAGACAAAACTAAAAGTTCTGACACAAACATTGTTCTGTGCATTGGCAGTGTGAGATGCACTGGCATAGTCTGGCATAGTAAAGTTAAAAATACAAAATTTAAAAATAAATCTCACGAAATTGAATTGATGTGGAATTCTAAAGCAGGCGTGGCAATAATAATGCGTTATTAAACACAGTTCCCTTAGAAATAATTATAGATAATCCGATCTGGTGACAAAGATATTAAATTGATAACGAATGGATCTGCTGCCACTATTTAGAAGCGAACGTAAAATATCTTATACTACAAAGGAAACTGTAAACTAATTTTTAAGTAGTATCATAATTTCAGTGGAAGTTATTTCCCTGACCAAAGCCACTGGAGGCAACGTTTATAGCTACATGTACACACACACACATTCAATTTTCTCCATGTGGGTAAGCCTTCAAAAGTCGTATCGCCTACATGTAACAAAGTCAGTACGTCGTTGCCAATTAAGTTTCAAGAATCGTGGGATCAATCATCAGTTAAATAAATACCTTTAATATTAATACAATGAAAGCTATGCAAACTTGAATGAAGCGTCTGTGGTAATGTATAAGGGATATTGAAAAATACTGCTTACAACCCCAATGTTTATCTAAGTTCCCTGTACTATGTGGCAGCGTTTCGCCTCACTTTTTTTTTTGAGGGTTGATTCACTCTAATACAAACTGACTTCTCGTGGCGTCGTTTAATCTTTTTCGTAACAAATTTTCACGCTAAGTTAATCAAGACCTTGGAGTTGATTACCCATGTTTATAGAACACAGATAACGTGACCGCAGAAAATTGTATACATAAGGGATCGCTTCATGCGATATAATTAATATGAACTCACCTGTCATATCATATGTCTCTTTTCGAGGGCTGTTCACATCGACGATGATTGCATCAATATTCCATTCCGTCTTATTCTTCCGAGAGATGCATCTTCGGTTAGAAAGGGTCAAATTCAGTTCCCATTCTCCGTAACTCCAAGCATGTGTATTTGACGCATTCGTCTGGTGAGTTACGCTGACCTAAGCAAAGAAAACTTTTTGTACAGCAAAATAACTCTAAAGAAATTAATTTGCGTTATAATATGAGAAAAAAGGAATGCAATTTAAGTAGTGTAAGTTGAGGAGACTTGGGAAAATGAATTTTAAATGGGAGAGTATGTCTCGGAGGCTCGCTTGCTTGTGTTTGACTTGAAGGAGCTCGGCAGTCGTCCGGGGACACGAGGGCGCTCTCCTTTGGCTCTATTCTTGAGTAAATGGAGTACACGAAGGTTGTCCGCAGCCATCACTGATTACCCTACAAGCATGTATAATTGTTTCAGCGAGTCGGCGGCCATATTTCTGTTATAAGGTAAATAAAAATTAGAAAATAATCTGCAAATGTCAAAGGTTACGTTCCCGTTCAGCAATATATAGGCTATTCACGTTAAAGTGAGATCCTTTGAAACCCCTCTCATTTGGAATAATTGTCAATAAATATAGTTTGTTTTGTCTTTGGGCGTTAATTTCCGAGTGCGGTTCAAGCTACACATTGGGTTTAATACTTATATAAGGAAATTTCTTTAAAACGGTTCTCATAAGATAAAATATTGCTGAAATAAAAAAGTAACTGTGGCCTTCAAAGTGCTCACTCTACCGTGAACAGCCTGTTACTACATGTAAAACAATGACGAATAAAATTTTTTTAATGATGGGTACAGAAATTAATACAAAGTACTTTCAAATAGAAATTATTTTTTTTTAAAAGCAGTTGCGAAACAATATGATACTGGCAAAAAAAATCAAATTTGTCCTTGGTATTATAATCACATGTTTGAGGAAAAAAATTATTTTAATATTTTTAATATATTATGAGATTGTACAGGAAATACTGTGGGACACTGCTAAAATTCCTTCCTCTGTCATTCTTTCAGAAATTGCATTCATAACATATTACTATTAAATTGATAAATTAGTTCCTTTGGATTTTATATTGGATGTGTATTTGCGGGAATAATTAGTACATTTGTGCAATAAAAGATGATTCTAATGACAGCAGTTGTGACGACGTTCGAGCGAAGAGAAGACAATGTGTAGTTTATCCTAGTAAGAACAATATTATTAGAAACACAAGATTAAAGGACAAACTTATCACTCACATTCTTGCAATTTTTTCGTGACTTGAACTGAAGGACATGATTTGTACAGATGTACTGCAAAATGTTATCAAAATGTGTCAGAGTAAAACAGAAAGTATTTGTGGTATTAATATTTATCTTTATAAAGTAAGAATACATACAAGGGCTTATTGAATGGAGATCACCGAAAAGGAAAGAGGTCGATTGGGAGAAAGACAAACAATAATGATAAACCCAAGGAGCATTTTTTTTTTAAATCTTATAACATCAAGATCGATGTGAGACTCTTAGTGAGTGCAAGAATAATTTCCAGAAAATACACGGCATTCTTTTTGCTATAGTTGGTTGAATCTGTGTTTTTTTTTTTTTTTGTGTACTGCGCAGGGAAAGTCATCGTGCCATGAGAGGTGAGGGTAGAAAATGCTTATGCAATCAATGGCGACATCTGTTTCAAAATATACAGCCACATATTCAAATATGAGGTTAAGAAGGCGCACAGAGGATTTACTGTATACCTCTTAGTTACCAGGATTATTTTGATATTAAAAACTGATTTTATAGCTTTCGCATTTCGCACAGTCCAGTACAACATGTTTTATTGACTCTTTTAAAGTGGTCGCATAATTACATTATGTTATTTAACGTGGGCGGGGTGGTTTTATAATTTTATCTCGCAATATTCACTAAGTTATTAGAACTGAGCTTGGGGTTAGTATAAATGTTACTAAAGGGGTATGGCGTAGCTTACAGTCTTGGTTAGTGAATGGTGGGGAAACCCTTGCTACCACTATTTTTATGGTTTATTATAGTGAGACCGCACCACTGCCCACGGCGAGTGTTGGCGGGGGGTTCAGGAAATCTCGAAACCGCCTCACTCGCAACTTATTCCTAACCCACCCCTCCCATGGGGGAAGAGGGACGATACTAGACTTAAAGATCACGTTGACTGCAATAAAAATGCGCATAGCTACCATTTCATCATAACTTGACGACCAGCGGCTTAATAATGGAACTTTGACCATTAATTGAAGTGATTGAGGTCAACAAATAATGTTCTTAACAAACAGGATTTGTAATTTTTTTGCTATTTAGTGATGCCTTCACGTTAAATTTTACTACGCACTTAGATTATAAACTCACTTCACGTTCTTAGTGATATCACATCCCACACAGCCCTTTACAGTCTTACTCAACAAGAATATTTTGGAATTACATTTATAATACTTTACGTCTCTAAACAACTGAGCAGCATAACACAAGATCAAAAATTGTGTGCAAAAAGTATTTTTTGAATAACGCCAGGTAGAAAAGAGGCGAGTTCAAATTTGAGTACAATTGCAATATTCGCATGGAGTTGCAATTTTCTCGTGCCGAGCTGGGCGGGCAGTGGATGGCTGACGTATAAATACCTACGCAGCGGCCCATCCTGAGGGCTTTAGCAGAAACAACGATGTGAAACCTCACCACCGCGGCGTCCTCCCAAGAAGACATGGCGGAGTCGCTTCGACTGCTGCGACGCTCTCTCATATGGGCCCCCAACTCGCCCTAAGCAGGCGAGTTTACTGCAAGTCAGTCAGGCGTAGTTAATAATTCGTTACGTGCTGTCACAGGCCTAGCGCTAAATTCAACGTGCAACATTACAGTTGCCTTACTGCCAGTCTTATTCACGAATAATCTACTCACAGGCATAGCGTACTCGTCGCTCTTTCACTTCCGAGCCCGCAGTTTAAGTTCTTAATAATTCTCGAGGTCCAAGCTCACCACGGCGACTATTCATGCAACCCGACGCCGGTTCTGTCTCTAACAGCTGTCACCAGACTCCATTAGACTGCCCCGCGCGGTCCTCTTCGGCCGACACGTGCACACATCACCTGACCTGCGTAACAAGCCATAAGCCCAGGCCAGCTGACGTCACGCGCTGCACGGCGGTTTTTCATTACAAATTGGCACTACACGGAAAATTAAATTAGCATACAGATAAATATTAAACACACGTGAATAGTTACCAATACATTTTTAAGGAACGCTATGATCAAATGTGACCGGCCATTAAAATACGCTAAAACAGGGAAGTATAAAAATTTCTTTAATGCACAACCAAACTTTCTCCAAAATACCACACAATTTACCGCGGTGATACACATATCGCCACAATCACCCCTTTCAACATAAAGGGGAGGAGATATTCTTTATCTTCTTGCTCCGGGTTGCCGAGCACCTTTTAAACTCTCTCAACCAAAGTTTTGAAAATATTTCCCGACTTCACAAAGTGCAAGGGTATTTTAGAAGCAATATCTGCTAAACCCGTCCACTAAAATAAAATGCCTCACGAGTTTTTTGGCTGTTTCGCCAGTTAACTATCTACACTCCTTTACAAAGTTGTTAACATCGGCCTTCATTTCCGGCCAAAAAAATTCCCGTGTAATCAAAAACATAGTTTTATATTCTCTTCAGTTCTCCCCCCTTGACGAACCATGGAAATATTTGAGAATCAACCCCCTGGCCTTTTTCGGGACAAAAACCCCTTTGTTTTTTAACCGGTCTCGTACATAGATTAAGTCCTTCTCCAACAAAAATTTGAAGGGAACCTCGTCGTCCACTCGGATGAGATAAGGGGCTTTTGCACAACATCCTACCTGACTGGTAATAACGTCGTCGAAACTACCCAACGAATTCTGTAATCTCTGTTGTTGCACCTTACTGAGTATTCCTTCATAGTTTTGCCTTTTGTTTCATTTTTTTCTAATCGGATTTTCGTCCCTTTGGTGTCAAAATCGAAACGCAACATTGGCCGCCTAAAGTTAATGGATGCTCTCGTCTCGGCTAGGAAATTTAACCCTAAAATGATAGTGCTGACTAAACCTGGCACAACCAAAAATTCCCGTCCCAGCTGTATTTACTAAGCCTAAAATGCAGACACAATTTTAACGTGACTTTACGCATCGCCCCATTCGCCACCATCAACTGAAAACCCTCTCCCCCCCCACACAAACCTCTTTTCAACTCAGGGAAGTTTCTAACCAATTGATTCGTGAAAACTTCGCTAATGAAGCTCTTACTTGAACCATTTTTAATCAAGGCCAAAATATTCATTTCTTTTATTCGTAATTTTACAAACAACTTCCCTCCTCCCAGCATCCTTCGCCCCACCACGGCAATTGCTTTCACGTTCATCTGGCAGCCTCCTTTATTTTTGCCCGACCGACGACAATTCCGGACCACATGCCCCGGTAAATTACATTTAAAGGATCTCGTCCTTTGTTCCCCCTTTTTACAGTTCGCGGCCAAATGCGCGACCATATTATATTTAAAACAACGGTGCTTTTCAAATTCCCCCGCACTGTGCCCTTTCGTTATAACTGGCTTACCGTCCCATTTTTCCACAGAACCCTGATTTTCCTTTTCGCACAACTATGATAAATACACTCGATTTTCAACTTAAATCGCCCATTGGTGGAATTCAGCCAACAATTGAGGAAAAACCTGCCCTACACTATGAGCACATACGGAGGGCGACATATTTTCAATTAGTAATTTTACTAAAGGTTCATCATCAAGAAGGATGTTCAGCGCCCGAGCATGTTCGCGAACAGATTGCAAAAACTGTCAAATGGATTCAACGTTACTTTGTAAACGAAACACATTCCCGACACATATTATCTCTAACCCGAGTGGGAGAGACAGTTTTCCACTGTTGCTCTTTAACTTGGTGTCATTGTTCCTTTTTACCAATTCCTTACTAAATTACACCCGTTACTACACCAGTGCTCTTGTTAACAACAGCCTGCATCAAACTTACGTCATTTGGAAAAAACATTTAATTTTTGCAAATGGTCAACTTGTAAGAAAGAAGATAGTAAAGCTGAAGGAATCTTTCATTTTCCCGACCGTACTAAGGGAAGAGCTGACAATTTCATGCGCAAGTTATCTAGTATTACAGTTTTACAATTTCTGGTCCTCATTGGATACGAGTATATTTCCCTTATCGCCCGCTCATGTTAAACATAACCTTTCTCTTTCTTAACTCATCAATACTCTCAATGTCTTCCACTGTTACATTCGCCGCCCTTACATTAACTAATAGGGCGGTATTGTCTACTTTATAGATCCACGACATGATGTTCAAGATGAGAATTACCAGGAATAAAAGATGAATTCTGCCTACAGTCAAATGGGGAAGCAGAGTGGCACAGATTAGAGACCGTCCACTGCCCCCTTTGATGAAGGAGGAGGGCGGCAGTGGTCAGAAAATCTCGAAGCCGCTTCACTCGCAACTTATTCCCAACCTACGGCTCCCAGATGAGGATAGGGACGATACTCGACGTAAGATCACGTTGACTGCAAGAAAAATACGCAGAGCTACCATTTTATTATAACTTGACAATCACCAGCTTTACAGTGGAACATTCACCATTAATTAATGTGATTGAGGTCGGCAAATAATGTTCTCAACAAACAGGATTTGTTATTTTTTTATATTTACTGATGCCTTAACGTCAAATGTTATTCCACACGTAAGTTTGTAAATGCACTTCAAATTCTTATTGGTACCACATGTCACACAGCACTTTACAGTCTTGCTCAACAAGAATATTTTGGCATTAAATTTATAAGACCTCACGGCTCGAAACAACTGAGCAATGTCTTATAGCGCATAACTCCCGGCTAAAAAAAGTAAACAAAAATTGTTTTTAGAATACAGCAGCTTACAAAAGGGGCGAGTTCAAATTTAATTAAAATGTCAATATTAGCACGGTGTTGCAGTTTTCCCTTGCTGAGCTGGCCACTGGACGGCGTAACGTATAAATACCTGCGCAGCGGCCCCTCCTGAGGGCTTTAGCAGAGACAAGTACGACAAACCTCACCACCGCGGCGTCCTCCCAATAAGATGTGGCAGAGACACTTCGACTGCTGCGACGCTCTCACATATGGGCCCCCAACTCGCCATAAGCAGGCGTCTTGACGCTGGTCGCTTCCTAACCATCGCGCACTCATGTCGGGAATCCCAAAACTGATCACAGTTAGCGTAACATCACTTACGTCTTCTTACGTGATGAGCGAAAAAATATAACGAGAGTCGAGCATATTAACCACCTTGACACGTGCGACATATTTTATCTGGTTCCAAAAGCAAGCGTGCAAATTGCATTTTATATAGCCAGTCTAACAATGTGATTGATTAGCTTTATTAAAATGGTATGCGATCCAATATATCTTGTAAAATTTCTATCACGATTTCCCGTTAGCACACACGTGATTAAAAATGTACCATCCGCCGTAGCTTGCCAAATTGACAAGAGCCTTTGGACGTTTAACAGATTTCAGCCACTACATTATCAAGCCCAGCGAACAGACACTTCCTTCGCAGCTGTATGCAGAACGAAACGTTACGTGTCCGCTAACATGAGTTTATTGCAAGTCAGTCAGGCGTAGTTAATAATTCGTTACGTGCTGTCACAAGCCTAGCGCAAAATTCAAAGTGCAACATTACAGTTGCCTTACTGCCAGTCTTATTCACGAATAATCTACTCACAGGCATAGCGTACTCGTAGCTCTTTCACTTCCGAGCCCGCAGTTTAAGTTCTTAATAATTCCCGAGGTCCAAGCTCACCACGGCTATTCATGTAACCCGACGCCGGTTCTGTCTCTACCAGCTGTCAACAGACCCCATTAGACTGCCCCGCGCTGCCTGCTTCGGCCGACACGCGCACACACCATCAGTTCAGTTCAGTTCAGTTCTGTCTTTTCTGGCCTTAGTTTCCCGAACAGCCATAGCAAAATCTGTTTTCTACCCGCATTAGAGAGGGAAGAAAAGTATCGAACCGATAATTTGACGTAAACAAACCTGTTTCTTGCCGAAGTAGGTCACAGACATCCGTCAGTTACGAAAACTGGAACAACACTGACAGTTACAACATTATGAGACCTAACAATTTCACCTGGTTACACGTAGAAGTTAGGTACGCCATTTTACCCACTTCACAGACATGTCGCCGTGCCGGAACGAGACATACAACCATCCTCCACAGAGACTGGAGCAATACTGACGTGGGAGACGTCGTAACACACGATAATAATACGAATCGAGGCAGATTCACAAGATGACGCCATTTTATAATGTTTCAAATACAGCTTCAGCCAAGTATCGCTACAGACAGATCAACTGTATGGATTCAATAATTTTGTGCAGACAGTTGCTTCAGATGATGAAAATTTAGTTCTCTGAGCATTCATAGGCGAAATTTATTCTGCACTAAAAACCCAAATAGAGTGTCATATGCTTTTACCTGATAAGGGTATAAAACACTCTCTCTGTCAAATGGCGGAGAGATTCCACAGTGATGTAAACAGTCATATAACTCATCACGAGCTTGCATTTGGCGACAATGAAATAGAATGTGACTAATAGTCTGCACACCTTCCCCGCAATGACAATTAGGAGATTCGGCCAGATTTAACTTGTGTAGATGAAGATTACAATTTCCATGATTTAGCCTCAGCCGGATAATCGTAGTGAAATAAAGTTTTTTCCTCGCTTTGCCACTAAACCATGTTTGTGTTTGTAAGTGCAGTTGGATATTCTTGTAGGACGGCGCAACCTCACATTCTTGCCATTGGGTTTCCCAAATACCGCGAAGGTGACGTTTGGCAACTGTAGTGAACATATCCAGAGTTCGAAGAGAAATCGCCAGCCCTGTGTCAGAAGCCAGTTTAGGCAGTTTATCAGCCGTGTCGTTGACGGGTATACCCACATGACTGGGAAGCCAAACAGTCACAACCATAGCACCCGTGATCTCAATAGTATAGATAAGATGCTTAATCTGTAAGATAATATCATCTGGTTGATAATGACAGTGGAGAGAGGCAAGATCCATGACGACACTGTTAGAATCAGTAAATATGCAGAGATTTTGGATAGATATAGTCCTGCAATACTCCAGCACTTTTAAGATAGCATATACTTCAGCATAAAATATAGAGTCGGAAGACGATAACTTAAATAAACCAGACGATCTGCATGCAGGAATATAGTAGGCACAACCAACAGCATGTAGAGATTTCTATCCATCAGTATAGATGTGGAGAAAGTTAGGATATTGGCTCAGACACTGCCGGTATAGCGCATGAACTTCTCCACCACTCATGCAGCATTTGCATTCTGTAAATAAGCAGTCCAACTTACATGTATAAAAAAACAAAGGAAAGTCCACCATATAGACGACAATGTGCTTCACACAAGGGAAAGATCGGGCGATATTTCAAAAATTAAACAAGAAGATCAATACCAATATCATTTATAATAGTACAGAGAGGAGATTCATGAAAATAATTTGCCTTGATCCAGAATTTGCTAGCCAACATCCTTCTATGCAGGCCATATGGTGGTATATTCGCCTCAACATGAAGTACCCCAATGGGAGTGGACTGCAGTGCCCCTAGACATAAACGTAGACAGGCATTTTGTAAATGCTGTAAGATTGTGAGGGTAGTATCACATAGTAGAGTCATAAAAACACCACCATAATCCATCTTGGCCTGAATAAATGTTCGATAAAACAGTAACAGTGTGTGAGGATCACCACCCCAGGTAGTGTGTCCAAGCATTTTCAACAACTGAAACATTTGCTGTATCTTCACAGTAAGATGAGTTACCTGATCCACCCAGTAAGAGTAGACTCAAGAACGATGCCCAAATAAGTAGTAGTTGCCACCACCTCTAAATGCATAGTGCAAAGAAGCAGACGGATCTGTGACCAGTCAATACGTTTTCTTGTAAACAGCATAGCCTTAGATTTGTGAACTGATGGTGTCAGACAATGAGTACAAAGCCAGGCGCCAAGATGTTGGAGGGCATCATTCATAACTGATACCGCATCACCAACAGTGGAGGACAAATGAAACAAGACAACATCATCAGCATAACTAATAAGTTGAACAAATGGGCCAAGATGGAAGATATGATCTTGAGTGTATATAAGGTACAAAAGAGGACTAAGAACACCACCTTGTGGAGTGCCTTGATACACCAGCCTTCCAGGTGTAATATAGGTGTCCGTTTTAAGGTAAGTTATCCTATTTGAAAGAGAGCCTTGAAGATGCGAACGAGACACAGTGGCAGCCCAATCTGAACTAATTTGTGCAAAAGTACAGGAATGTTTACTGCTTCAAATGCAGAGTCAATATCAAGAAGCATGCACATAAAACACCCTTGCTAGCAAACACATCCTTACCCCATTTTATCAATACTGTAACAGCATCCAGAGAGGTCCATCCTTTACGAAAGCCAAATTGTTCCCTGCACAAGAGGTGATTAGTCTCCAGCCACCATTCCATCCTCTTCTACAAAATCTTTTCAAAGAATTTGTTGACACAAGAAGACAACGCGATAGGTATGTCGGATGTAGGTAATGTTAAATCTTTAACAGTCTTGAGAATGGGAAAAACGATGTGTTCCTGCCAATGAGTAGAAATTACCTGATGTAGTAATACACCATTGAAGATACAAAGTAACAAGTGATGGCCTTCCTGTGGAAGCTCCCAGACATGCTGATAAGTAATCCCATCTAGTCCTGGTGATTTCCATCCATCCCGAAGGGAGTGACGATATTCTGCAATGCTGATTTCAGACATCAAGATAGCAGTATCCTTAGCAGGCCGTCTCTTGGGGTTAGGTGCAGATGTAGAATGAGAGCAAGGAGATTCAACATAGGATGGTACATAATCAGGAGAAAAACATATATGGATAGCAGTCAGAGTGGAGTATCCCAAACTTCTGAATCGAAGAGAGGACGAGTGTTGTCGTAGAGAATGGATGACCTTCCATACTTCCCGGGAAGGGGTAGCAGAGGAGAGCCATTGACAGTAAGAGTGCCAGTGATCCTTCTTCGCAGTTTTGACAGTCAACTTAAAACGAGCTTGTACCTCCAGATAGAGTAAAAAATGTGTCTTCGTACTATGCTATTTGTATGTGCGGAAGGCCAGGCATCTATCCGCATCAAGGGATGTACAAGAAGAAGTCCACCATGCACAATATGGGTTACAGAGTCCGGACCAAAAAAGCCTTACGTGGAGTAGCGGCCCGAATGGATGATGTGACCAAATTCTGAAAGTGATCATACATAGTTTGAACATCACCACCCAAGATAGTGGAGGAGCTTTTATTATGTACTATATGTTCACGATATGCCTGCCATGAGGTGCGCTGGTAATTATAGCAGGCGTGCCACAAGGGCTGCAAATCAGGATGAGTAAGAGGAGTAGTTGTACAGATATCCTGATAACAAGTTCAATGGGAAAATGATCACTATCCATAGAATCCATAAGCACGGCTCAAGTGAAGTCCACTGCAAGTCTGGAAGTACACAGCATGAGATCAATGGCAGAACTGTGTTTATCATAAGCTCCCATATATGTAGGACTGCCATCATTCAATAGCACATACAGCGAGGTGTCAATATATTTTGCCAGATTCTTCCCAGCCAAATCACACCTCACATCACCCCATAATATATGATGGGCATTAAAATCACCTCCTATTACAGCACCATGATTGTATGCCCTAAGCAGTCTGTCCCAGGGAAAGGTACTTGTAGCATGCCGTGGTAGAGCATAAATGGAAAGTAGAGCCAATTCGACGTCATGGAAGACAACCTTAGCTGCAACTGCCTCAACATTATCAGGCAAGTTGTACACCTGTAGTTCCACTGAGTATATGGTAGTTTTGACAAGTATGGCTACACCATGTTTATTCATTGGAGCATTATGATATACTGTATACCCATAAAAGAGACCTTGTTGGCTAGCTGCAAAGCGCCAGTGCGTTTTTTGTAGCAGTATAACATCAGCTGGTGTGGTACAAAGATACTTTTGAAGAATTCCTCGTTGAAGTGACAAAGACTGACAATTCCACTGTAGTATTCGCATGATAGAAGATATAGAAAGGAACAGAAAGCTAAGAGCTGCTTACTGTATCACTAACAAGCCTCTTCACCTCAGTGACAATGTTCTGCAAGGCAGGGTTACCATGTAGCGTGGAGAGATCCTTTAATGCAATTTATTTCAAGACAATATCACAGAGAGCAGAATAGCTGGTCGAAGGGTTATCTTGGGAAGAACGCATCACAGCCGGTGGTCCCTGTACAGAGTGGTCTTGAACTCGATGGAGGACTATCCCATTACCACAGTGTTCACCAACAGGATTAAACTGAGGAAAGTACTGGGCCACAGATATCGATTTCGAAGATTGTTGAGAAGACAAGATACGACGAGCAACAAGCAGTTTTTTTGGGCTTTGCAAAACGATAGCCTTCGCAGGGGTCTTCCCAGTATCTTCGATTTGATGTTTGGCAGAGGTTTTAACACAATCAGCATAAGTGGCAGATGTGGGGAGAACAATCGGAGGAGATTGACAAGTTACACCCAAATCTCCAGGATGTTCTCTTCCACATACCGGGATCCTGTCAGGAAAAAGGGTACGGTAGTCCTTAGTCCCAGGACACACAGAATGTAACAAAACACCTTCTGTATCTTGACGTTGTGTAGACTCATCAAGAACCTTCCTCTTTGCTGCAGAATAACCTAAATTGACTGTAGGCATTGTTCGTTTAACTTTCTGTTCAAGGATCCAATGTTGGCACTCCTCTCTATCCGCAGCCAAGTGAGAACCACGGCAATTGGGACAAGTAGGCCTTTTCCGCCGTGCATTTCGAAAGCTGGTAGTCATCTGCACAAGCAGGTTAACTGCTTTTTGTACTGCTACAATTCTTCCCAGTGTGCCCAGAATGGTGTCACTTATTGGACATAGTAACTGATTGGATCTTAGGTTTAACACTGTATAGGTATTTGTAAACCAAGACTCTGTCGGGTAATAGCTGACCCGAAAATGTTAGAGCAATATGTTTGGTGGGTCGGTAAACTGTTTCATTGGATTCATAAAAACCCTTGGACATTAGTTCTACTTTAAGTAATTCATTTTCAATACCATCAAATAGTTCTTGTTCTGATAGATCCAATGGGATTCCATATATAAGGCCTTTTCCTTTGTAGAAGGTAAAGTGGAATGGTCCCTTTCAATTGTTTATGGCTAAGATGAGTATGTGTAAGTAAATCATTGGCGTCCTGCGCCGTTTTCATAGTCAGTTTTAGGCGATTCGGACCCGCCCTTTGAATTTGTGTGATGTCCTTAGATAATCCGTGTAGTTTCTTCCCTACAGACACCGGCTGAAGATTACTGACATTCTTGTCTATACTTTCAACAAAGATGATGTACGGTCTCAGACATGTCCGACTGTACAATGACACAGTCGTTTGGTGATGATCAGAAGGTAATATATCTTTATGCGAAGTAGAGGCAGCAGGTGACGGGGTACAAGCAACTTGATCCTTCGAAACCTCGGGATAGTGTTGTGAAGATTGCGATCGGTCAACAAATAGAAACTACAATAAATGGATTTAGTGACAACAAATTTGAACTTTAGTATAGTATACGACATAGGACATGGAACTTCATTTCTTATATTACTACCAAGTGTAGTAAAAGATTATCATTAGGTTTAATGTATGACAGTTAAAATATTTGCCGTGCCAAGTTGTTACTTGAATCAGAAACGATTTAAAATTTTATTATTTATGCTGGAACCAACTTCAAACGGTTTTCTTTTCCAATGTGCGCATGCCAATATTTATGGTTTCAAAATTAAATAATTCGTAAAGAAGAAGTTTGTATTTACGCAAGCGGGATGTAAGAATGAGAGCAACTAAATAATTTGTTGGAATAATTCACATAAATTTTATACGGGCTAAGTGAATGCATATGTTTATGCATGGATATATATATATATATATATATATATATATATATATATATATATATATATCCATGTATCCCCATATATATATATCCATCTCCCCATATATATATATATATATATATATATATATATATATATATATATATATATATATATATATATATATATATATATATATATATATATATATATATGGGGAGAGACAGACACAACGATTCAAAAAGTTGTTACAAAAAAATTTACCTTTGGTTTAGGAATCTCATGGTCTGTAACCGATAAAGGAATGAAAATTGGAGTATGAGAAGTGTATTATGAGATATATTGTAACATGTAGACGACATTTTTAAACCTAATATCTGTGTCCTAAATATTTTTAAAATAGTTTTTAACGAAACGAAAGTATTATATGTATAACCTAAAATTATCATGTAAGAAACTGGGGCTGTCACTCCAGTTTGTGAAAATTAATTGACCTATTAAACTACTTACAGTTTTTAAACGATAATACAAAAAAAAGTTAAAAAAATTAACAAAATAATTTTACTGCGAGCTCTGCAACAGTTGCCGTTTTAGATGTAATCACATATTTGTTGCGGGCAATGATTGCGTGCGTTGTGATGAAGGCATAACCTGCAGCATATTACAATTTCGTGTTTGGGTATCAAAAGTATATTTTGTGTTCAGGTAATTTATTCGCATGTGAGTCATTTTCATGTGTAATTTCCCACTGTTACTTGGGAGTTGGGAAGCTTACATTCAATAAGTTTGTTCAATGCGTTTAAAAAAAAAAAATTTTCAAAAATATTTCTCGTTTTCTCAAACCAAATGATTTCATTTCTATATAGTGGAGATATTCTTTAAAACATGATCCCTTTGAATATTTATCAATGTTAAAGGGGAAATGTTTGCCTTCATGCGTGTCTTTGACAAAACCATAGAATCATTAGAAACATTTAACAGGTAAGATCACAATTTTGTAGGGAAAAATGCCGCTCAAGATCATCTTGTCCAAAACTCTTTTGAAAAGACATATTCTGTTCTTATATGAAATAATTATTTGGAAACTTTTTAGTTAATGTAACAGTCCGCCCTGATAAGATAAATGTCTATGTAACTTGCAGTAACTATCAACAGATAATTGTTATTACAAACCACAATTCCTAATTTGTTCTGATCATGTGCTAGCACTATATGCATTGTTAGTAGCAATATCTAATTATACAAGCAGTATAATTTGGCCGGTTCTTGGGCAAAGATATAGGGCGATGTAGGCAGGATTGGTCCGCCATCTTGGATGAGGTCACAGGATAAGGGTAGTGAGCAATGATTGAATACCATCTATTTATGACATGACAGTACGAATTTCATAATTAACAACAAAATCACACAAAGGAAAATTATTTAACCCGAAAATAAACATTTTCTAAGCAAAATTTCCGAAAGTACGAAAAATCATATTATTTTATTTTTTCGCAAAAGACACGAAACAACAAGGCAGGTTGGAGACTTCTTAGCATGCGAGTGAAATAGTTCCTTGAAGCTGCAAGGTGGCTTCAAGACTCTCTGACCTGTGAGCCAAACTTTGTCAGTAAGATAGGAAAACTGCTGTATTATTAACATTTTTGATGTTCTACCATGTCACTTAAACCAAAATATCAAGACAAATATTTAAAAAAATTGGGAAATTGTAAAACATGGAAAAATAATTAAAATTTCAGAAAAATATTTTAAACCTAAAAAAAAATTTTGTGTTTTATTAAAAGTTATTTTATTCGAACACTGCTAATATGCTGTCTAAATTAAATTACTATTTAAAGACTCACATATAGTTTGTTGTCTCTGCTTCACTCCATGGTTTCCTTTTTTTTTTATTCCAAAGATGATGTAGTATACACACCCAGACCCTTCCAATAAAGTGACTAGCAGTCGACTAATAAACACAAATAATTATTCATTGGTTATTTCTCGCTCAATCTGTCTCCCACCCTTAACCAATCTGTTGCATTCACTTTACACCTCAATTTGTTTGCTTTGGCTAAATCAATCAGCCAGTTTTGTTCAAAAATCGCTCTGAAATACCTTAGTTTGTAATACATAAAAAAAATATTTAAATTTAGTTATTATTCATAAAATTAAAGAATACTGTATACACAGCTACATATCACGATCATATATTTAATCCAAATCCCAACAACAATTTTGCATATGTGCTCAGATCCCACAACCACAATAATCATTAACATTGAAAAGATGTCTTAAGAAGTGAGTGGATTCAAATCCACAAAACTTGGTTTAGAAAAATTTTAATCCTCATTACTTACATATTCAAGGAGATTTATAAAAAGTAACTTTAAATGAGTTAGACTCAGTAATTGATGTATGTATGATTTTTTTTTTGTTTTCTTGTCGATTTGCCTTATTTATTATATTACATTGTCTTTACTAACTAAAAACTATATTATTTATAATTTTTTCCACTTTTGTTATGTACTAATATTTTTATCATAACATTATTTGCATGTGCTATCTCTACAACAATGATTTTGAATAAATCTTTGAGCAAAATATTAGTACATATATGGTTATATATAAAACTATCGTAATACATTACATTTAAATTTATTATGTTTAGTCTACACATTAGAAATTAAATTACATTAGACAAGTAAGTGGCATAACAAAGTAATAAAATCTAAGACAAATTCTAGAATGACATATCCGAATGAGTAATACTGTGCCTTTGTTCGAACCTGAGTTTGATAATAGGAATTGATATGATGCACACATAAATTAAATATGCCTAGTTTGAGTTATCAACCCAGTCTGATTAGAATGTAAAAATCAACTTTGCCCAAGTTGGTTATCAAGTATTGTAGCTGCGGCTCAAGTGTCTACTAATGATTATAGGCACAATTGAATATAAAATTCGAACTCTTAGGGATAGTCCCTTGTATCTCAGTACAAATGTAATATTAGAAATATTTCCGCCACTCAGGATTTGTGTCAGGCACGTTACGTCCCATGTATTTTATAGGCATATTCGCAACCGTTTTCTAACCACTAGAACTAAGAACATATTTCATTTAAGATACTGATTTGTTTCATTAAGCAATGAAATAGCTCTTATAAACATTGTAAGCAAAACATACTGTCAGATCGGTGTAACAGCTTCAACAGAATTTATATTTATCATAATCATAGTGGTCAACATATAAGTTGTCACAAACATACGGACATAGATACAGTTAACCAACCCGAGAAAATCCCTCGAACAACCAAACTGATATGGTTATCGATAAACAACACCGAAACAACACTCCAGGACGACCAATCAACAAAATCGAACAGACTGTCTAGAACACTAACCTAGTGCTGACCACCCATGCCAACTGACAAGACTGGCCGATCACACCAACCGACAATAATAATTGAGGAAACATATATTAGTCCATTTATTACTTATACATATTTCCGTGGACCTCAAATGTTTCCACAAAATGTGACGCATGACATATTTTCAACATTATTAAATCGACTTCTACACATCAGTGCGAACCTATCAGCAACACACCCCAACAGAATTTGTTTGTTAGTACAATATACATGATAACAAGAAACATTAAACATATACAAGAGAAGATAATAAAAATAGCATTAAGACCATTGGATAACAAAAACATTATAAAGAAAATAAAATAAAATAAATGCATTACCATATCGGTATCAAAATGAATAATTTTAATAAATTTATATATTTTAGTATTTCTATGTTATATTTTTAAACTTATTTAGTTTCTAAAACAATATAAATTTCAGCACTGTCAAAATCAATCAGTGTAGCATTTTCGTCTCTAATTTCCAAGACAATATGATTAAACCTCTCCTTATAAGTTTTATAAAAAATGGAATATGCAGGATCATAAATTATACAATCTCTAAAACCAAACATAGTTTTTGGTGGAAAACTAGCAATTATATCAGTTTCTAAATGATTTGATTCATCATATTTAGTAAACATACCATATGCTAAGCTAGAGTGAACATTTATTGTTTTAAATTGGGTAAAATTAGGTAATTTAGTACCTATAACAATTATGTCTTTTTCAATAGTCATATTTCTTTCATAACCAAGAATATTAGATAGTCGTTCGTCAAATTTTGTATTAAACTTAGATTTGATAGATATTCTATTTTTTACATTATCTGCTGTTAATTCAATTTTATTTGTTAAAAACTGATCAATCGAATTTATATTTCCTTTAACGATTCGATATCGTATTGAACTCTATGAATAGTTGTACTTCATTTTATCAGCATTAGGTCTCATGAGTTCAATTGTCATTATCATATTGTTGTATATATTTTGTGATATAAATTTTGTAGAAAACTAACCAAAGCAATAGATTTATCTTTGTGAATTATGTCACAGTGAAGTTTTTCTTTAATATAGAACTAATATTTGTTAATTTAATTACTTAATCATCCATTTATTACAAAAATTAGCTGAGTATATGAAGAAAGTTAAATGGTGTATCGGTGTTTTAATTCATGTAGATAATTCCGAAATTAAAATGAATGGTGAATTATTGCCTGATAATATGAGGGCCATGATAGTAGGTCCAAGCAATTGTGAACAAATAATTTGATTGTTTATAATGTAGAATGGATAAATTTTAATAAATTGCATTTTTATTCAAAAAGTTTAAATCAGCCATAATATACTGATTTACAAAATTATTAAAATATATCATCTGAAAAACTTAAAGTTAAAGAAAAAATTGCATACTTTTTTAATAATGCTGAGGAAATAGTCCCATTAGATCAATGTGAAAATGAATATCTAATTGTATTTTATTATGTTATTTTAGACAGTGAAGAGAGTTTGTGATTATTTTACTGAAGGAGGATATAAATTTATATGTATTTTATTTATCACAAACTTATTCAAAAGTACGAAAACAATTGATAAGAGATAATACAAATTTTTTATATATATTTAGACAAGATGATACTAATGTAAAACATATTTATAATGATTTTGTTTGCAGAGATATGCCTTATGAAAAATTTAAAGAAATTTTTCAAAATGTTGGACTAAGATAATGGGTTTATTACAATAGATTTGAGCAGAAAAATATAAGAATGAATATATGGAAATAAAATTAAAAATTATATTGTATTTCAAGTATTTTACTCGTAACTGAAGACTTCTATAATTATTCTCGCTATTACAAATATAAATTTTGTGCTGCCCAAGAAAGGGATTCGGACAGAATGTGTTCTCAACTTTTAAATAAATATGAATATATAGAGAGTAATTCAAATTAATTTTCAAATATTAATACTGAGAACTTCGAAGGTTCTTTAAGAATATTTCAAGAATATCACAACATTTCTCCAATTGATGGTAAACTCATTGAAGAAATTCTTCATTTAATCAACAAGCCAAGATGCGGTGTTATGGATGAGATATGTGTTGATCTTTACTAACCTCAAAATGGACTAAAACCCATTAAAATGGAATTTGGCATGTGCAGATAAATATATTACAAAGTTAACACAAGAGACTTTAGGTGTTTAACAAAAACATGCAAATTTTAAATTTGTTTATGACACAAAATTTTCAGACATACTTATATCATACAAAGAAGGTCAACATAATTATCAGAAATTATCTGGGTTTTGTCAGACTATATTATAACCACATGGCAGTACACTAACACATGCATTTTTTTCAAATCAGCAAAACAGTCTTGTTGAAATTCATATCAATAGGCAGGAATGTTGGGATAATGATGGAAATGACACTCCTGAAAATAAAGTTAATGTACTAGCAGATTCAATAAACGAAATTGGCCATGCATCAGGCATTAAACATACAAGTGATAAAAATGCAATGATGTAGCCAATTCTTAACAATGATTTGTTTGATTTGGAACTTGATGACATGCACGGCATTCAAAACTTTTATCGGCCACCCCAACAAAATAATTTTTAAGATGATGAACCAATAGATTTATGCAAAGACGGACATGTAAAAATATTTTTGATTATTGCTGTTGATTTGTATATTTTTTACAATAAAAAAGTTTGGACAAAAATTTTAATGACAACAAAATAACATATAACCCATTTTTTATAAGAGACATTTTTGAGTTTTTACCAAGTGATTTCGATAATTTTTTATATACCAAAGACCTTCGGGCGAGTTAGATATTTTTGTCGACACGAAATTTATATGGTTGATATTCGTGGTTATAATATTATTAACGAATATCTGCAAGGATTTCCTTCGTTGGGATAAAGAGATGATTATAAAATAAACACAATTTTTAATTCATTTTCAGGGATAACTTTTATCTTCTTTGAAAAGGACCATTCTGCCGAAATAGACTAATGTCGTTTCCGGATAAAAGAGACTAGTCCAATTAGCAAGAAATTTCCTAATTTACCAAATATAATAGAGTCTGCTTTTATATACACAAATGGTATACTTTATTTCTTTTGCAACGAAACTATTATGGAATATAATGAATATACAAAGAAATTGACTAGAGATGGCAAAAATAGCATATGAGTCATAAAATGAAATCATAAATAAAACGAAAGATATCGTAAATGACTGAAATTTAAACCAATGATTATAAACAATTTTTATATCAATTTTTCATTATCTTATTTTAAAAGAATACATAGAAAAAACATATTTCCCTAAATACAAAATGGCCGAATCACTATAGAAACAACTAGAAAACCTAAAACTAGGAAATTATAATACAGTTTTGGCTAATAACTTATGTTTAAATATTTTTGAATTTATTAAGAATAATAATTATTATGTAGTCTTAGGAAATTGGTTTAAAGATATTTGGTTTCCTTTGCTCGAAGAAAAAATATATTGATTATAAATTATATTATAGCTTTTTATATGATATTCCAGGGTTGAAAGGTTCACCCCTGGAAATTTTACACAAAATAATGTTCCAAGGATTAAAAATTTCACCCCTGAAAAATTAAAACTAAATAAAACTGATTATATTAGATTTCTTAAACAAATTTAAATTCCATATTTAGAAATTAAATATGATAACCCTCTGGCCTTAGAATATGAATACATTCAAAATGTAATAAAACATTAAAACCTAATAATCTTGTTTTAAAGAAGTGGATTTTATTAACAGTGGATGCTTTTCAAGAATCTGTGATGATATTAAATACAAAATAATGTAAGCAAGTGACAAAATATTATAAAATGTTAGAAAAAATAGTTTTTATTTATTCCAAGTAAATTTATGATTACGACATGAATTTAAGGGAAATTGAAGTTAATCGGTTAAAAAATGAAAACAAAATGATAGAAAGTGAAGTTCATCATTTAGATGATAGAGATAAAATGGCTGTAGAGCTATTAAGTCGCAGAAATGATGAAGTTAGAGAAACCACAAACACAAAATCAAAATATAAGGCCAACTTTTGTTCCTTTAAAGTTATATGATGGCGCTTGTGAATATATATTAAAGATATACATCCAAATTGTATACGAAAATTGAGATTTGATCATAATCCTAATTCTATCAATTTATTTCAAGGAATGCAGGAAACATTGATGGCTTGCAATGAGGGGTTATATAATTATTTTGTAATCGACTGCAGTTATCAAATTGAGTAAAAATCTTATTTACAAAACAACTGTTTTATTAATCCAAGAGTTGTGGAAATTATCAAAACCCAACCATTTTACATAAATTTTATCATCTTGATTTTTATAACTTTTTCAAAGAACTATTCATCGGGATAGTTAGTTTTCATAATTTCGTATGAATAAAAACTCCCCATTATTGTAAGTTAGTATATCATAATTTTAAACATAAAAAATGTTAAATAGTTCTGCTGTCCAATTAGCTGTATAACCCTTTTCAAATATTTGTTGACTCTTAATCATGTGGACAATATCGCCAACTTCGTATTTCGGTTTAGCAATCGTGTCTACAAATTTTGTTTCCTTTTAATTAATTTCATTTTTTTATATTGATTTCAAGTGGTTTAATAGAAATGGTGCTGTGCCTTGTATTGTTGTATTCTTTTACTAAATCATTTAAAATATTTACCCATTTATAATTGCCATTCAAAGCAAATTTCTTCAACATTTTATTCTTAATTGTTCGATAAAATATTTCTACAGCACTGACTTCTAGTTCACTTAATATAGAATAATGATTTATGTTATATTTTTGCATTAAGCTCTTTAATTGTTTTATTATAAAATTCTGAACCATTATAGCTTTTTAATTATGTTGATTTATTTGCTTAAATATCGATTCTAAAGCATTTACTACATTTTAAAATGTTTTATGTTTAATAGCTACAGCAAATGCAAACTTGGAAAATACATCGATAATTGTCATAATATATTTATAGCCATTATTTATATGTGAGATGTCTTTCAAATTGCAGGTGTCCATTTCAACAAGATCAATTTGGTATAAATCATCGATTCCATATGTTCCTTTCATTCTGGGGAAATTTCTTCTTGCATGCTTATATAATTCAATGATTATGCCTTCTGTTCCATCAAATGTTCCCCATTTAATTAATTATATATATATATATAATTTATCACCTCTTAACATCAAATGGATTTCTATAATAATTTTTTTTTGAAATCCCTAAGAACAGTTAGAGTATCATCAAACATCAAATATAAATTATCAGAAATTATTTTACAAACAGAAAAAACTATTTTAAAAAAGCAAAAAAAAAATAGATTATGCAAGTGAAAATTACCAGTTTTTTATTCCACTGTGCGGGTAAATAAAATATGTGACATTTTTCTTCAAATTTCAAGTTAACCAGTGTATCACAATAATTTAAAACTGATTTGTTTTAATTTTGCAATTTATCAGTTATTTCTTCATCGAAATATTGACAGCATCTTTTCCATCTGCAGGGTCAGCCATATTATTAATTCTACGATCATCAATAGAAACATAGTCTGTTGTGTAAACAAACACTTTACTAAGTTGATTTCGTGAAGCAGAAACAATAGTATTGGATTTTGAATCGACATCTGTTTTTTAATGCATAGTCAAAACAATAATTTTATATTTTCAATCTACTTGCTTTTATGTGCCTTCTTTGCATTATTTATTCGTTTTATACAATCAGCAATAGTGTTATTAAATTGTAAATTTATATTTTCATTTGAAGCATAATCACAAACAGTGGTTTTATATTTTGAATCTGCATCCTTTTGTAATGCATAATCTGCTATATGTATATCGCAATATCTTTTATTGACCGCATCTTTTTTATTTATAGGTTCATCTATATTAACAATTCTACATCCTAGAAATCAAACATACGATTTTGTGTAATCAAAGCAAGTGCTTAGTTAACATTGTAAAGAAGAAAAAGTGGAATTGCATTGTAAATCTACGTATGATTTTAATACATAAGCACTAGTGTCAAAGATTTTTTTAAACGTTTTTTTTTATGGTTTGCCAAATGTATCCGTCATTTAGTAACAAAGAAATTATATCGTTAAACTTCAATTATCTCGAAAAAGATCTAACACATTAAATTATGGATGTGCACAAACGACAGAATTGAAATTCTGAAATCTATCATCATTGAAATAAATATTTCTTTTTAAAAAATAATTGGTTAAATTGCTAGGAATATTGCCTCCAAATGAATAAAAATAGTAAACATAATTATTTTATTTAAAATAGCAAACTCAATGAGAGCCAGGATTTGATGAAATGCCGACATTTACCACAGCACATTAATTTTTGTGCATTATTTTTGGTAATTCATCAATTATATCAACATTTTTGAAATTTTTTATATTTCATATTTTTACATATTTTCAATATCGATATTAGATAATGGAGCTAAATAGTTTTTTGGTTTCCTCTTATTTTTTGCAACTAAACCGCTTCCTGCTTTATTTGACTTTGCAAAATTGTATCTCTGTTGTTCTTCATATATATATTTTTTTAGTTCGTTCAACAGAATTATAAATTGCAGTATCTCCACTGGCTATTGCACCAAGTGCCCCTAAAGCAGCAAATAAAATTGGTAGAAATCATCCATGATGTAAATGACTGCCATTTTTTTCTTTGGCCATCTTTTACATTGTTGGAAATTATAAAGTTAGTTTAAAACTTTTATCTTCATTTAATTTTTTTTTCTTTTCTCTCGATTTGATATTTGGTTAGAAATTGATCTATAAATAAATCTTTAAATTCTTCAAAGGGAATAACAAAAGTCATATTTGTTATCTTCATTTATATAAGTAAAAAATATATTTTTTAATAAAACATTTTAATACCCCTATCTAATCTAATTTTTGTAAAAATTGTTGAAGCAACAGTAGCAGATGCAATTTTTTCTCAAATTGGAGTATTTTTATTTAACATAATTTCTTTGATAATTTTTGTAAACTTTTATCACCATTTTTATGATGTCCATGAACAATATCACGAAATTTACAAGCTTCATCTAATTTATTTATTCTCGTGTCTCCTCTTTCCACTCTTTCGTTTAATTTTTTAAATGGTCCACAATATTATAGCCAGGCAAATGCATTTCAGATAGATTTAAATATTATTTAATTTCCAATTTATTATACCTTTACCACGATGTTCAGAATAACAACATGAGTGTGAAATTACATTTAAAACTCGTATTAGATATGAATTCCTTTCGGATTACTAACAACAAAATAATACAATTTATTGTTTAGCATATTCATTATGTTAACTTTTTCATTGAAATAATTTTTAGTTTCAGCAGTTTCTTCACTATGTATAACTAATAATCTATCAACCGAATTTCAAAAATCATCCATCTAAACATATTCTTTTGGCAAACTATTGTATGTTTTTATGCCCTCTCCAAATTTTTGATAAAAAAATGTAAAAAACTCACTTTTGGTTGTGTTTGGATCTGGTGTTTTATATAGTCGTTATTAATCTGCTTAATTATATTATCATACTTTCAGCCAACACTCGAACTTTAATTATTCCTTCTCTCATTAGGAATATACTTTCGGAATACAGCATTGGTTAACAAAACAATTTCTGTGTAATTTGCGTAATCATTAGCAGTGTATTTACCCTCAAGGACTTCTTGTGAATTAAAAATTACAAAGTCCTTGTGTTCAAAATTATTCTTTATCTTTAACAAATAATGTATAATTATTTATCGTTACTTGTGTATGACCAATGTGAAAAGGTTCTCCAACTCTACGTAAACCTTATTTTTCATTAATAACATTGATGCTTTTGGCAATTTCTATTTCGAGATTTATAGTAGAAACACCTGCTTTAGGTCGTAAATTTTTCAATGGTACAGTTCCCATTTGCTCTTCCAAATTAGGAGATTCTTGTTTTGCAAACAATTCTCTTTCAAACGATATTTCTTCTGGAGTTGGTGGATAATCTAAATATTTTGCTACAACAGGAACTAGTTTTGTTATTAAATTTCTATTTTCTTCACTTGCATTTTCTACTTTTTATACTGATATTTCGTAATTCGTCAATTAATGTTGTTTTTCTTCTTATATTTTTCATATTATTTTTCATGGCATTTTGATAATTTTTTATATCCTTCAATGAATAATTTAACTCGAGAAACTCCTTTTGATTGTGCCATTTATGTATAAATTTCTTACTTATAAATGAGTTATAAAATTATTGAGAGCTTCGAGAAGCAAAATTTTCCTCCAACAGTTCAAACAAAGGGGAATTTAAATGTTTTCAATAATAGAATCGAGTTTGATATTCCTATAGGCGATGGCGTTTCTTTCCCAAATGATGCTTATGTTTATGAGCAATTCAAGTTACTAAAGAGAGATAAAGCGGATGCTGGCGCAGAATATAAAAAAGAAGGCAATGTTGAGGTTTGTTCTAACTTCTTTACATTTCAGTTTTCTAGAGTAGAAATCTCAAAACATGGTAATATTATAGAAGCTGTTAATAATTCTGGATTAACTTCTACAACAATGAATGTTTTGTTAAGAGCCCCAGGCGAGATAAATTGTTTAGAGGCTACTGGTTCTGATAATAAATACCGAGTTAAATCTGTAAATAGTGATAGATTTAATGAAATAATTTACCCAATGAGATATCTGTTTGGCTGTAACAGCGATAATGTGGTTATAAAATAACTTTTTTTTCGTAATTAATTAGATAACAATTGTTTATATGTATACGAGAACACAGTTGTCACACCTCCGACAAGTTATGCCGATCAAAGTATAATTGATACTAAAATATTAGAAATTATGTGACCTATTGTTGACTACGAATTTAACACAGCCATTGCAATCAAAGAAAAATATATAAATAGTCTCAAATTCCTAATAGTTTTAATTATTGGCAATTTTTAGTAAAAGAATGCTTCTATGTTTGATCATTGTAATGTACGAAATATTTATGTTAAAAATGGACGAAATGAGACTTTTCCAAAGGAAAATTGTAATCTAGAAATTAAACACGATCTTTGCAGTAAACAGTTTCTTGCTAATAATGATATTATAAATTCAAAAACCAAACAAGATACCGACTATAGAAATAATGGACTTTATTATAAGCCTACGGTTTTCCATATCATTCAGATATTTTCTTGTGGAAGGTTTTGGTATATAATTCACTAACATTTACTATAACGATAGTATATAAATTGCGAAGTTTTCTAATTTAGTCGGAAAAAGCTATTTTTGGGCGCATACATGGCTTACGCTAACTAAACCATAAAAGATACAGCAAATTAATGTACTACAGAATTGTAGATCTGAAAAAGTTCTACAAAACATCCGCAACAGCATATGTTTATCTTTTAAGAATGACCCGCAGTAATAATCTGTCCACTTTAAAGTTCACTTACGAAGATTTTTTGAACAACCATTTATTAATGCTATGTAAGTTACCTTAAGCCATGTTTGTAAATCGCACCTGAGCGAGGCCGAGGCGGGTTGCTAGTTAGGTGCAATGTGGTCTCATATGAGAGATGATCATTTGAGGAAAATAAAGCTTATTAATTTACTCTCTGCATTAAGTATATGTGATCACTGAGAAAGCTATGAATCATCCAACACCTCGCACAAGTATGCACATTACATTCCAGCACAGACGATTTCATTCTAGCAAGACAGGGTTTTAAGCGAAGGTGACTGACTTGTCGAATTATATAAATTAAAATAAGTAGTCGATCAGGGGCGAATGATTGGTGGAATGGAGCTAACATATTTCATAACTAAATATCCATATATTTATTGGTATTGGTCAGTTGACTGCTTGTCACCATATCAGTTGCGATTGGTCGTTCGTGCTCCACTATATTTATGAAAATCGAGCACTGTAGTGGACTGCAGTGAAGTTGAATACGAGAAGCAAACATTACATGCATGTCTCTGAATTTTATTTAATTTTTTCCAATCCACTCTGAAGAATCATATTTATGCAAATAAACATCCCACTCTCCCAAGCCATAAGGCAAATTAGGTGTAATAGTAAAAAGAAAGTATAATTATGGTGAAGTATTAGTCTTCACAGCTAATGGGGTATTGTTTCTTTGAAGTTTGTCAATTTCCCATGACAGTTTAGGAGTATAGAAAATAAATAATGTAAAAATAATTTCATGATATATTTGTACTTCTTTAGTAAGTGCGTAAACACTATTTATTAAGTTATATAATAGATTTCTAAAGTGATTTTCGTGTGAAACGTGAAATTTAGTATGGTGCAGCTCTCACATGAGGATAACTGAGTGGTGCCCAATCTACTTTTTCTGTTACATATTGCATGATAGTGGAGAAATCGAACATTCGAAAGAACTGGTGAAATTAAACTATTAAATCATATACATTCATTGGTGAAAAAAAAAATTATTTGAAATCCAAGGAACATGCAAGTTCAACAAAAATTCCTGGAAATAAAAAGCATAGTACGATGTGATTATAATTTGTGAATGATTGTGCATGCCTAGACAAAGGAATGCCATCTGAAATGACGTCTACAAGAGCGTTAATGGAGGACTTTTAAGTATCCAGGCATAAATAGCTGTTCATCTCCCAGTGAGGTGTGACATTTCAAATGGAGTCAGCATGGCACCTTTTATGCAAAACATAGAGTTCCAATAGAGCCAGATGATCGGCTTGCGTAAAGGAGGATTGTCATACCGCGAAGTTGCTGCTCATATAGAACATAATGCCACAACAGTGATGCGAGTGCACTGAAGTGTACAGGACGAGTTGAGATCCCAGAATTTGACTGAAAAATGTGACGACATTATGGGATGACAGACAACTCAGCCGAATTGCAGTGATGGGCACTTTTGCAACAAATCTAGCACTTCCATGATTCGATGAATTCTTCTCCGCCGAGAACTACATGTATGCATTAATTTACGGAGGGTTCGCGACACCTCAGGCTACAATGAGCTCCCAAACACACCCACTTGCATGCAGAGTGGCTACTTGTGTGTTTGGGAGAGGCCTGCTCTGACTCAGATTACAATGATGGCCTCTTAAACGTGTTCTATATTATCGTATATCAAGGTTGCTTTATTTTAAGATTCGGTACCCAATGTCATTCATTACGAACGATGGCGTGAGAGTTAAGGAAAAATGGGGTATCATATACAATCTCGGCTGCAATGTATTGTGGGCTCTCTCAACAGCAACCTCTTAAAATTGAAACCTTTCTTCAGTACACTCGTGGAGACTGATACCTATAAGACAACGCTCTATCACATGTGAGAAATGTCCGGACAGTCTTCGAAACAAGAAAGATACCGCCCTTATATATTTGTCCGATATGTCACCTATTGAACATGTAACGGATATTGTCCGTCGATAACTAACCTGTCATACTCATTCAGCAGTCAATGAGGACCACATATGCTCTCAGGTAGGAGCAGCCTGGTAGGCGGATCTCCAGAAACACAGAGAAGGCCTATTTGATTCGATGCCATGGTGCATAACAGTTGTTATTACAGCTCGTAAGTCTTTTCAGTATAGCGATTTTTGCAACTGTGATCATTTGTAATATTAATTGTAATTTGAAAAATAAATTTCCTTCAGTTGTGACAGCTACTTCATGAAGTTCCATTTTTTTCGGAATCATGTGTGTAAGTATACAATATCATACTTATTTCTTAGTTTTATATGAACCTTGTATACACGAGATGAGGCTGAATTCAAAGTCCAGGAAATAGGAGATTCAGGTGATAGCGCGCACATCACGAATTGTGGACTCTGGGGCGCCTTCATGCTGGGACCACGTAGCCGCTCGTGTTTGCCACTGGAAAACTTCAAGTAATCTCGGCAGAGTTTCCCGCAGAAAGACAGTATGCACATTGCTGGTGAGACGATGTGGTAACAGGTAGGGGCCATCCAACATGCTATGTATTACGCCCGCACAGATGTTGACATAGAATAGCTCTTGGTCCTCGTGGACGAATAGGGTGGGAGGATTGACATCCGCCCACTCGTGGATATTTCGACAGTTCTGTAAGCCATCACGTTGAAAGGAAGCTCCGTCAGTGAAGAGAATGTATCTGTCAATTTCAGAACGTGTTCTGCGTTGTTCCTGAAACAATGCTACAAACTCCACGCGCGAGGATAATCCGCTGGACCCACGGTATGCACACGTTGTACATAGAACTAATGCAGTTATTGCTCATGAAGCACTCGACCAATGGTGCGGCGGCTTCTGTTGAGTACTCTTGCAATAGTACGCATACTCACGCGTGGGTTATTCTCAACATGCCTCACCACATCCTCTTGAAACCTGGTTGTCCTCGACCATTTGCGCCCCGCGTTCAGTCGTGTCACCTCTGAAACATTGCTCCACAGACGCAAATATGGTTTGGTGTCGTTGCTGTCTCTGCAGAAATCTATCCTTGTACATTATTTGCGTTTTTCGTCCATTTCTCTCTGCCGCACTGCAGACGGCTGCCAAATCGATCAGTTCTGGCCACGTAAAGCGTTCCGTTTTGTAGACAAAAATGCACCTTGACCAACAGAAATGTAAGTAATACATTATGGAGTACTCAGATATTTTATACAATTCGTCTCGTGGTTCAATGGGCCACATTCGTTATGGTGTCTTTAGTGTCATAATAATTATCGTACCAGGCGTGGAATAGAACACGTCCAACCGTACAGAGCTAACTAGTATGGTATTAGTGCCAGACATGTAGACTGCTCGCACAACCTATACACACATGTTTAATGACTACACCATAATCGAGAACAAGCTATAATCAATTTAATTGCATCACAAAAAAAAATCGACACGAAAGTTAGAGCCTGTGCCTTTAAAATCGGATATGGGATATGGGTAAAAAATCGAGCCAGAAAGAAGGCCCTTGCCTTTAAATATCACGGCCAATACTGAATCTACGATATACTGGGGCCCTCAACAATTTCAATCAAAATTCGCAAACGGGGCAAAACCAGAGTCAAGACCATAAATACTAGAACTATTAAACTTGCTACTATAAGAGATAAACATCAGTCTGTTATGTTACAGGTAAAAACTGCAGAACATGGCAACAACGGTCAGCAGCATGGCGCTCCTAGTTCTGCAAATGTATCTAATTGCAGCAGGTGAACAGCTCCATAGAACCCACACCAGGGTCTTCTACTGGGAACCGTATCCACAGCTGCACTATGAGAAGACGGTGCTCTTGCTCTACCGCAAGGCCCCTCCAGCAGCCACGCCCACCCAGCAACCTCCTGACATGGTTACACAGTGTGTGCTCTACCAGGAACAGCATGGTGTGCACAAATGCAGAGGCGCTCCACGGATATTTTAGCGAAACTACAACAAGTTTGCTTGTAGAATTTTTAAATATATTTTCTTGACTCCCCGAATAAAGAGAGGTATATCCTTCCTTGGGGATGTCGCCAACTGGTATTGCGACATCCTCACTACCCAACACCTTAAATCGCTCTTCAGCAACGATTATATTTAGCAACACAACTTAATGAGACAGAAAATAACGTCATGTTATCTAACAAAAATGTTAATCTATCTATACTTAGCATAAAATAAATTAAATCCCAGATAGAAATTAAAATCAAGTCATTGGCAAATAAAGTAAACTCCATGTCGGAAAATATCTCAATTCAATAACATGCCAAAGTCCAGAGTCAAATGATAGTTAGTATTGTTTTGCAAATCATGATCATTATCATCAATGAACAAAGAATTATTACCTACATTCAACATAGCCAAAGAAATCGCTTGCCATTACAGGCATTGTCACGTCAAATATTATCGGCTGTTAAGGACAACCATAAATATTACACAACCCCAATCACAGAATGTGCGTTGTCAGATACCCAGATATTATTAAAAATCCAAGTACCAATACAAAACGTATATAATGAATGGCAGTTTTCTTTTCAAAATAACCACTGTACCGTATCTTTTTCAAAAAGAAACATGTCACATTGCTACGCCAAATTAAGTACTTGCCATAGATATAAGCATACATGAAATCCGTCAAGTAACGACAATACAAGAAAATGCCAATGGGTTTTTTTTATTGCTAAGCAAATTGCCGATAGCCCTCAAGTTAAATGTGTAACAGCAGCAATTAAATTGGATAGCATTGCAAAACTATGTACAAACTGATAATTCACATGTATGCCAGGCAAACCATTAATTGTAAGTTCTATTCAGCCACACCAGTATGTTATTTATTATTAATGCACCCAGTTGCGCCAATATTTCTCTTAGCAAAGATATCCGGACCACGTCGATTGGTAGTGTTGAAATCCACGTCTTGTGTGGGTGCAAGTTGACAACAGAACAACTGACGATCGTTCACGCAACTCACAGTTGCGACATACAGCTCTACCAAAATCACATACAGCTGTGCCAATTAACTGGATGCAGCAAGACAACTTTGAAGTAAAACAATTGCGAGTCAATAAAGGTATTTCCTTTTACACGCTCAAGGGCAGTATTAACTATCAATGGAAAATCCAACACGCAGAATTACCACGTTGGATTTCAATCAGCTCACATACGCTCCAGTGCAGTTTCACCCACGCGTACTCTTAAGTCTTGCCCTAAGAGCACTTCAATTATGTTAGCACCGCAACGATATTAATTCTCAATATGGCGCTCGCGATTCTTTATTATAAGTTGGTAAAAATCGCGATGCTACTAAATAAAGTCGCTTGAACGGCTTGACTGCAAGCAGAATGTAAACTTACCTATAATCAGCAGTTGTCATTAAAGGTATTCCAAGAATGGCAGCAGCCATTTTTCCGAACGCTCACAGCACACACGCGTGGCGATCAGAAAAGTATTACGGAGGATTATCGCGCCATTAAGATAGCAAATAACTATAGGCAGGCCTACTAAGATCAAATAAGCACAAGAAACATATACAGGTTCCGATCAGCACTAATTTACGTAGCGCATTACGAAATTGCACAAAGATCCTACGCCACACATGTAAGAGGACGCCATAATTAAAACACATTAATCATAGATAGGGCGCCCTACCACTTTCTCTTATTCATCAGCTGTATGCACATACTCAGTTACGCTGGCCAAATTTTTGTATAATTCACTGAATTTAGTTAATCGTAACAATAAATATCTAAGACTGCACTGTAAATGCTTACCAGTTAATGTAAATTATGTGCGAAAAAAATTGTTCAAACTGTACATAGCTCTTAGACTAAGAAAGGTTGTCAAAACCAAGTACAGCTGCGATGCGGCATATCTATACAATTTACGAAAGCAGTCTAACAAAAACATACTTTCGAATTGGAGCAACTAGCACACCTTCATAGGGCTAATGTGGACTGTTGGCGTAAACCGGTGCACCGTACCCCCTTAAAATATCCCCCTCGCTGTGGTCGGTCTCGGAAGAATCAATTTTTTTCAGGGGTTAGTGACATGTGCTGAGTACAACTCCCCATCCAAGGCCACAAGAAGCAACAGTTATAGATGTAATCACTTTAAGTTTTTAGTAAGATTCTTATCGGCTACATGCCAAAGATATACCAGGTTGTACTTTTAAGTACAATCCGCACCATTTGTGTGTAATTTGGTAATATTTCTCTATACAAAGGACACTTGATAAATTTATCATGTGTATAAAATACGTCATACACATTAAGAAAAACAAATTCAAACTTGATCACTTCAGATTATGTATATAGAAATGTGTAAAACTCTCTTAATTCATACGAATTGCCATACGTTGTAAACGTCCTCCATTTTTAACTACTAGAAATATATATTCATAAAAGTTCACTTGGTTGCCTGTAAATAATTGCTAGTCGAAATACCAGTTACTATTTTGTAATATATCTTAACTATTGTTATAGATACCTTATTATTAGTGTAATTAAAATTTGAAGACGACATTCTGTCTACTCATTTTAAACACATGAAAAAGAGTCCTTTAAATAATAAGCGTGCAACTATAGGCCCACAAAAATTCATATTATAAAGTCTATATATGCAACGCGAACCTAAGCCTCACATTACTTCCAACGCCCTATGGTATACATACACAAAGTGCGTGAGGACACTTTTCACTTGTAACCCACTCGGTATCCGCGTGGAAGAGAGGACATCTCTGGCAGCTCAGATGGAGCGGCAAGCGGCGGCGTCCACACCCAGCCTTACTAGGTACCTCCCCATTCCACTGCCCCAGGCCAGCTCGAGCAGGACGCACGACCATCGAAGAGGGGAGGCAATGCTGTGAGCATCACAAGGTAAGGCCGAGCTTGCTGCTGAAAGAAAGTCGGTCATAGCGATGGTAGTTGTGGCAACATCAGGGAGGTTGGTATCCTAAACAAGGCTGGACCGTACAATATAAATAACGCGAGCGCTGGAGGCTCGCGGCCATTTTGATCCTGCCGATGCCGGAGGGCTGCTAGAGACATCTTCACCATGTGAACCACCAAGCTTGCGATCCGGATTCGACGCCGAGGAAGAGCTGCCGTTAAGACGAGCCAGAGCGTTGCCTTCAACATAATAGTGGACAAATATCACTCCCGTTAGGGCGTCCTAAGTACCGTGAGGCGAGGGCCATCAAGACCATAATTAACTGCTTTCTGAGAGCAAGATTGGTACTCTTAATTGGATTAAGCTTTTAGCTAATTAAAGATATAACTTAGAGTAACAAAGTAAAGTAACATCTATTCTTACGTCTTGTTTGTACTACTTTGTGGTTTCAATACATTGTAGTGTTTTGATATAAATGCTCTTCCCCTTTGTAATTGAATGCGTGAACTTTTAACTAAAGCGGGGTCACAGCACTACAAATGACGCACTGTATCGCTACAGCAGAATCTTAGCTGAATATTTCGTCACATCTTAAACGAAAATAATAGGTCCAATGTAGTTGCAAGAAGGGAACATTTTTGTTTCGCAGGTAATACTGCTCATTAAAATTGCATCAAAGTTTCACAATTCCTGACGGTAACGCATTTGCCGGCGATAAGAGGTTGGTCGCCTCTGTTATTTTCATAACGGGGAGTGTTATTGATGTGAGTTTGCTCTAAGGTTGAATATCCCGATTACACAAAATAATGTTCTAACTTTTATACTTTCACCTCACCTGTTTTCGTATGTATCGCTGGCATACATTTAAAAATCTCAACATTCGGTTATTTATTTCGCCCTAGATATTGAGTTTAGTTACAATATTTCCTATATTTTTACTACTTGATTTTGCATAATGAATCACCTCACGAAGTTTCTCGTTCGAACTCAGCCCCGCCCTGTATAGGCCTACACTCAGGGTTTCAACAGTTTCGTGTGCTATCCAACACCTCAGGGACCATTCAAAGTATTGAAAATAAAGTTATTTTGCATGTCCACCATGTCAGCGTTAGAAGGTTTAATGACTTCTGTTCTCTAATGTCTTCTGAGCTCAAATGTGGTGCCACAGAACAAATAGTTAATTCTTATAACTTAAAATTCTTAACGAATTTCCTATAAATTTGATATAGAATTAGTGCTAGAGTAAACAGTACTGCAAAATAATTTTTTTGTATCTAAATTTCATATTTTCGAATTAGTGGCAATATAAGTATATTACGTCTGGAATAACATATCTAAGCAACTTGTTGACAAATTTTAAACCAAATATGTAAACTCTTTGTACCTATTGGGATCATTTAAAATCGACTGCCTCTTTTTTCTGTCACTTTTGAGATAGTCTAACTGGTATACTAGTTTTCAAATTGTACCTCCAACAATACCCAACATGTTACTTCAAATTTGACACACTGATAATACGTAAAGAGCTAAAAATTTCGCGGATTAATTTGACAAAAAGCTAGACTCCACAATCTTTTGTGTTCTTGAGCCTCTGTTAGTTACTTGTTGACGGGATGTCGCTCCACGTTTACGCGAGATCATGTGGTACGGGGTTCGCTCCTCTTTTCCTCGCGTCTTACTTGCTGGTTGAAATGAGCCCAGGGCGTGGCTTATAAACAGTAATCCAATTAAAACGAAAATCAAATGTGTAATTGTTTGATGTCTAGCTCGTCCTCAAATAAAGTCGCGACATTTCCGTGACTCTGCTGATAATGTATTAGGCCATTTTAAAACATAAGATTTGATGGAAGAGACATTTATTAAAAAAAATTAATTATGTAAGTAGTAAAATTCATAATGTAATTTATCTCGATAACTTAAATTTATCCACTAAACTTTGTTTGCTGGTAGTGTCTTAGTAACCACACATATGCGTGTTTGTTAATTTTACGCCATTTTTGAGATCGTAACACTTGGACATTGAACTTTTTAATAATACATTTCGAAGTTTAAAAAAAATAGATAAAAATTATAACCGTCTTATAAAATACTGTACGATTTATCTAATTAAATGTGGGTAATATACTTTTTTTAAATATATTATTGCCTCGTACAAATTAGTTTACAATATTTTATATATGGAAAAGTAACCTTAATATGAATCCTTCATTACGTACTCACCCTTTATATTTTATGCCTTAGTTATACCACTTTTACCCTAATTAGTGTGACATATTGAAAGATGACGCCGAATTTTAAGTTTAAAAATAATGTTTAAACTGACAGCCACGACATCTGCGTGCAAACTGTGTTACTGAGAACAACCTGAAATGTTATAAAAGTAGTTGCTTATTTCAGAAGTATTAGTGTTACTCTTGTTGTTTCATGTGCAAATATCTTGTTACCTTATATTTATTCAAGTCTGTGATAGCGTGTCACTCAACCAATTGTGTGCAATAAATTCACTGCATAATATATTTAATTGTCTTTCTTTCCGGATGCTTCCAACGCATATTTAAAAACATATTAGTTTTTCTAATGTTTTTAAAACCTTGTTAGTGTTATTTGTATTTTACAACGAGGAAAGTAGGCAAAGTAACCTCATTTCGCTTTTATTCTGTATAAAGATGCATTTAAAATTTTGAATCTTATGAATCTAAATTTCCTACAGTCGATGAAAGTAAATATTCAAAGGATATTTTGAGTCCAAAGAGAATACTGAGACAATAGTATATTAAATACAAATTGCTTACCATTTTACTAACTTTTTAATACCGCCAGCCAAGACACGAAAATATTTGTGCTTCTAAATTTTGGGACCAACGCCATTCATTTGGAATATCATATATGACCCCATCCTTCAGTCAAAAACAAATCTTTGCTGGCATGACAGTTTGTAAACTACTATTCAATATTTAAGATTTCCATAAATAATCTGAATTATAGTTTGAGTGGCTTTTGATAATTTGTTGCTCTGGTCATTGGAAGGCTGTGCAAGAATTGGTTACTGACCTAATATCTGTTTGCCTTTCTAGTCTACCTTCCAAAGGAAAGAATGACTGGTGAGAACACTTTCTTGTCTGTGTGTCTTTGTATCGTTCTACGTGCATCTATGTGTATGTGTCTACCCTTAAAATATATGAGTGCGTGAACCGCAATTCACGAAACCCATGTCACGATTAATATTTAGTAAGGACATCCTACTTTCATAGTTTCAGACAACACGAGGTGCTCAATTTTGATGTGGCAACCATTGAATACTTTTGGGTGCTATCATATCTCGGAAACCATTCAACAAATTAAAACGAAATTTTGTGCATTGACAGCGCAGTGCATAGAGATGGCTATTGTTGTTGGCCGGCAATTTTGGATGATAGCACCTAATGAATAAAATTAAATTTTTTTATATTAACTTCGGAATAAGCCAACAGATTCCTACTTAATTTATATGTTACAAGTGAGAAAGAAAACTATTTTAGAATGGTGGTTATATTAACATTATAACTTTGTATGCCCTATCTAAGAAATAATGCAACCGATTGCATATTAATTTTATATACCTATGGTATCAATAACAATAATCGAATCTGATAACAAATAAAACTTTAGTCCCTTATTTACGAAGATCATTATATGATATTTTCCGTTTTAATGTCATATTTCGGAGACCAGTAAACTATTTCCACCAAATTTTACTCACAGGTGGAGCTGGTGTCGGGCATGTAAAATTTGCAGATATAGGTGTGGCAAGCTTTCTAAAAATGGCATTAATGAAATAATTTAGCTTAGTATGTTATATCAATTAAACAATTAAACGAAATTCAACCAAATCTTGAACACTTACAGTATACCTTAGAAGCATCAATTATCCTTGCATATATAAGCCTGCTTCTTTGCTGGACCTTTTTTAAAACAATGCCAGGTGACCAAATGGAACTTTTTCCCCAATTTCCAAAAACATTAAAAAATATTGTACCAAATTTCGCTCACAAACAGTAATACAGAATACCATGTTATCTTACACATTTTAAGTGGATTTAGACACTTATTTTTACAATGGTGGACATATAATTTATTTTGGTATGTTTTTCATACCTAGTAAGCTATTTTACCAAATTCAACCAATGTTGTGGGTTATGAGTGTCTACGTGAAGAATCGTGTACAGAACCTATTTAAGGCGTTTTTATAGCGGTACACTAACCAATAAAATAAAGTTTTTGTCTATGATGACTTTGCTGACAACGAGACGTCATGTAATACATACAGGATAAAATTTTTTAAAATTGATTCAATAATTAGTTTACCCATGTTTAGGAAAGTATGCACGATAGTTACATAAATAACTTCTTGATATTAACTAGTTTCTTAATCTGCACTAACACAGTAGGCCCCAATGGAGGTCAGTAGTAAGGCAATGTTCCTTCATGGACACGATTCATGATTCGGCTCGCGGCTCTCGGGAGATCTGCCACCATGTTAACATTTTTTCTTCCAAAAAACGCTATTTTCAACCTAAAATGGATTGTTGTAGCCCAAAAATGCCTTAAAAATCCCCTATTCCCCCTAAAAAAATTTCGTGCTTTTCCCATGTTGCAGAGAATGAGCCCTATAAAAAACTGTTTTCGGTTTTTTTCTCTAACAGAGATCAGTGACCCAGCTAGCTCTTGAAGTCAGAAGAGCAGGATTTAAGACTTTTAACCTTTAATTCAAAAAATTCAATTTTTTTAAATTGAAATATATTTTTATAAAAAATAATGTAGAGGCAAAAGTATTAAGTGTTATATATTACACGACTCGAATTTTCAGGGTGCATACGATCATGATGTCATGCTATCGTTCTGTCCCGATTTCTCCTTATCTATCATTCTGATCACACGAACGCCATATTGGATCCAGGTGACCTTGACCTTGAACTTAAACAAAAAATCTCATAAAAAAATTTAAAATACAAAAATTTAAAAAATTCTATTGTTTTAAAAATGTATTGTAATAAAAAAACTTATTTAAAATATTCTCCAAAATACAAAAAAAAATCGCAAAAAGGAAAAAAATCGAAAAAATATAAGAACATTTCACATTAACTTCACACTCATCCTACCATCATAAATATCAACCCATACTATTACCTACTCACATTACAATACTACAAAAGCCAAGAAAAATCACAAAAATTGAGAAAAAGTATACCAATAATTGTAACTCCAGCATGTTCGTCATGTCATCGCCATCAGACAACAACCATAATATAAAAGATGACAACCCTCCAGCATATCAGCGTACTATATCATCTGAATACTATATCAACTAAACACCACAACAGATAACCATACCAAACAAAAACATACAGTCCTGACCATGGTATTCACCCTAACCCAAGCATACCTCAGTCATGCTATTAATAATGCAGGTCATAACAACCGCCATCCCTCAGACTTACTGAACACTCATAACAGTCAACTATATTGAGTACCATTTCAGCCCATCTAACTTCACCAGTTACACATATAAACAAACTATACAAACCACTGTAACTCATGCATACCATCTGCTCTATCAAGCAACACCAAACAAAATATACCCATCATTTATACATAATACTATAACTAGAACATACCTCAACCATTCAGTCCATACTGACTTACGAAAAAAAATTTACTGTTCATACTTTCCGCTCTACCAACCAACACAAGATGTAATATACTCATCGTTCATACCTCTTGCTGTAACTCAAGCACACCTCAACCATTCGTCCACACACAGAACATACAAATCAAACACACACTGACTCCTCACAAGACTGACCAATTGACCCATTTCCCATTTATTCATAAACCCCATAATGATCCCACAAAAACCCCATTAAGACCCCATGACCCCATAAAGCTCATCTTGTCCCCATAAATACCCCATAATGACTCCATAAAGACACATAAACACCCAATAAAGACTCCGAGACACCATAAAGACCCCATAATGACCTCATAAAGATCTGGTGACGCCATAAAGATCCCATGACCCCATAAAGGTACATACATACCCATAAAGACACCATGAGTCCATAAACATCATATGAAGACCTATAAAGATCCCATTAAGACCCCTTAAATATCCTAGGAAGATCCCATAAAGACCCAATGGCACCATAAGGACCCATAAAGACCCCATGACCCCATAAACACCCAATAAAGGCTCCATATTAACCCCATTATGTACCATTAAGACCCCATGACCCCATAAAGACCCCATCTACTCCATCTGCTCCATATGCTCCAACTACTCCACTTGCTCCACCTTCTCTACCTACTCGACTCTGAATATATATTCCACTTGTGTAGGACTTGTAAATTTTATTGCTGGTGCAGGACTTATATTATCTTGCACCATGTATAAAGACTTTTAAAAAATTCCCACTGCATATACGACTTAGAAATATTTTATGTTGTGTAGGTCTTAGAAAATTGTTATCATGTATAGGAATTTTATATATCTATTTTCCACCTCTTATAAGACTCTGAATATTTTCAATTTAGTCACTAATTTTTCATCTTTACTCGACATCACCTTCACATAACCTAACTCCACTTCAGTATCAACTTAACATAACTTCACCTAAGCTAACATATCCTAGCCCTCATGTAAGAACTCATTAAGACACCTTGTGTAGAACTTAGATTATACCTTAATATTGTGTAGGAATAGGAATATTTTTTTAACTTAGTCAAGTCCATTCTACCCCATGCCAGGACTTATAAATTTTACCCCTGTGGTAGGACTCTACCATTCATGTAGGACTTTAGTTAGCGATGATGCAGGTCGCGGCTTCATGATCGCCAAGGTCAAAAGATGGCCTTCGAATTCCTTACATTTTCAAGGCATGGGAGCACTCTGAGAAAACCCAAATACCCGTTCGCCCCAGAAAACTATATATGCCTAGTCCTACATGAAAATAAATTCTAAGTCCTACACAATTGTCTAAATGGGTTCTTACATGAAAGCTAGGTTATATTAGCTTAGGTGAAATTAGGTATATTGAAGTAGAGTTAGGTTAAGTGAAGTGGATATCGAGTAGAGATGAGAAATTTGTGACTAAATGGAAAATATTTAGCGTTTTATACGAGGTGGAAAATAAATAAATGAAACTCCTACATATAAAAAATATTTCTAAGAAGTGCACAAAATAAAAAATTTCTGAGTCTTAAATGCAGTGGAATTTTTTTCTAAATCTTTACACATGGTGCAAGATAATATAAGTCCTACACCAACAGAAAAATTTACAAGTCCTACACAAGTGGGATATATATTCAGAGTCGAGTAGGTGGAGCAGGTGGAGCAAGTGGAGTAGTTGGAGCAAATGGAGCAGATAGAGACGATGGAGTAGAGGGAGCAAACTGGGTATTTATTGGGTTAAGGGGTCTTAATGAGTATTTATGGTTTCTTTATGGGATTATGGGGTCTCCATGGAATCATGTGTCTTTAGGTTCATGGGGGTCTTTATGGGGTCATGGGGTCGTTTTGAAGTCATGGTGACTTTTTGGGATCATTATGACTTTGTGGGTTTTATGGGGTATTTATTGGGTGGTTAGTTGTTGATGGGAATTAATGAGTCTTAATGGGTCTTTATGGGGTCATGTGGATTCTTTATGTCATCGGGTCTTAATCGGGTCTTAATGGGTCATAATGGGGTTTTAAAAGGGACTTTATGGGTTCATTATGGGTCTTTATTGGGTCAGTATGGGATCTTTAAGGGGTCATAGTCTTTATGGGTCTTTATAGGGATTTATGGGGTTTGTATGGTCTTTATGGGTCTTTATGGTGCCAATGGGTCAGTCTTGTGAGGAGTCGGTGTGTGTTTACTTTGTATGGTTTGTGTGTGGACGAATGGTTGAGGTGTGCTTGAGTTAGAGCAAGAGGTATGAACGATGAGTATATTACATCTTGTGTTGGTTGGTAGAGCGGAAAGTATGAGCAGTAATTTTTTTTTCGTAAGTCAGTATGGACTGAATGGTTGAGGTATGTTCTAGTTATAGTAATATGTATAAATGATGGGTATATTTTGTTTGGTGTTGCTTGATAGAGCAGATGGTATGCATGAGTTACAGTGGTTTGTATGGTTTGTTTATATGTGTAACTGGTGAAGTTAGATGGGCTGAAATGGTACTCAATATAGTTGACTGTTATGATTGTTCAGTAAGTCTGAGGTATGGTGTTCGATATGAACTGCATTATAATAGCATGACTGAGGTATGTTTGGGTTGGAGTGAATAACATGGTATTGACTGTATGCTCTTGTTTGGTATGGTTATATGTTGCGGTGTTTAGTTGATATAGTATTCAGATGGTATAGTATGCTGATATGCTGGAGGGTTATCATCTTTTATATTAAGGTTGTTGTTTGATGACGATGACATGACGGACATGCTGGAGTTACAATTTTTGGTATACTTTTTCTCAATTTTTGTGATTTTTCTTGGTTTTTGTAGTATTGTAATGTGAGTAGGTAACAGTATGGGTTGATATTTATGATGGTGGGATGAGTGTGAGGTTAATGTGAAATGTTCTTAAATTTTTTCGATTTTTTTTGTATTTTGGGGAATATTTTAAATAAGTTTTTTAGACTATTTCAAAACTTTTTAAAATATAATTTTTTTAATTTTTTTATTTAATTTTTTTATTTTAATTTTTGTTAATTTTTGGGATTTTTTTGTTTAAGGTCAATGTCAAAGTCACCTGGATCCAAGATGGCATTCGTGTGATCGGGATGATAGAACAGGATAAATCGAGACAGAACGTTAGTATGCGCCCTGAAAAGACGAGTCCGGTAAAATAAAACGTTTAATATTTTTGCCTTTATATTTTTTATTTATAAAAATCCATTTAATTAAAAAAAATTTAAATGTTTGTCATTAAATGTGAAAAGTTCCAAAGGCTGCTCTTCTGAGTCCAAGAGTGAGCTGGGTCACTGATTCCTGTTAGAGGAAATAACTGAAAATGGTTTCTTCTGGGGATTCATTTTCTGCAACGTGAGAAAGATAGGAAATTTTTAGGGGAAAAAGGGAAATTTTAGGGCATTTTAGGGCTAAAACATACTATTTAAGGTTAAAAGTAGCGATTCTTGGAAGAAGAAATTTCAACATGGTGGCCGATCCCCCGAGAACCGCTAGCTGAATCTTGAATCCTGTCCGTAAAGGAATATTTCCTTACTACTGAGGTCCAAGAAAGGATGAGCATTAACACGTCTCACATCAGAGAACTTTACTTCTAAAATGAACGGGGGATGCGTTGAAAACGGGAGCATGGGTTACAGAGAGATTTGGGTATCCATGGCTGAGATTCAGGCAATGATAAACTTACTAAAAATTGGGAAGAAAATCTGAAAATTAGCACAAACCTCTTCTGAACTGAGTTCAGTCACATCCATTTTAAACACGTTATTACTTAAGTTTAACGAGGAAAATGGCCCGCAATTTATAATAAATGTATGAAATCACAATCAGTGGATGTGAAAGTATATCACTCATTAAGTAGGTTTGGTTAAATACCGTCATGGCAGATTGTCTACAGGTGGCAGGTTCATGTGTAAACGTGGACTGGGGATCTTGCTAACATGTAAAGTCATATCGCTGGCACGAGCAGCTATATTTCGTCGTACATATGGCCATTTGTCTATTTTTACCTGAGCATGTGTCAGTGCTGAGACGTTGAAGGATGTGGGATCTGACCTGTACGTCATTGAGGCGCGTCTCCCAGGTGCCAGAGATGTCATTCTGTCCGCTGACACTCAGCTGCGACTCTGAACAGTTGCCAGATGGCAGGGCTGCCACCCACGCCGAGCTGGACAGCGCGGTGACCAACAGCAGCGATATCATCTCTGGCAGGGGAACTACAACATTGCACCATTAAATAACATGTAAGCATCTGGAAGTCGAATGATTTCGCTGTACCATTAATCTTTGCGCTCCTGGTCTCTGATAATGTGGTCCTCATGTTTGACAGACCCCACCACACCTGTCACTGTTTCGTTATTGGGCAGAGGCAGACGGTTTTTTGGATGTATGATGTGGTTACTGCTTTATACTCACCGAGCTTCGTTGGTCCGTTGTAGTGAACAGACTATTCTTGAGCAATCTGCAACGCTCAAATACGTATGGTGTAACCTGCAAGGCCATGACTGGAATTTGTGGAAACTGTGGAAGAGCAAGGTACAGTGCGATGCAAACAGATCTTACAATGCAGACGAAACAACATTTGCCACAATTACTAGTTCGGTCATATTTTGGAAATGTAGTCTACAGGCGCTGACTGAATAAGCATCCCTATAGTGAGAAATTATGTGAATACGGCCCCCTTGACCTCATTTTATTACTTCTACTTATGAATTCTAAAGGAACTGAAACGTTCGCCTGTCTACGAATATTTAGTAAATTTCTCGTCCGCAAATTTGATTAGTCTTTTAAGTATTACCTAGGGTTCCTTGATCGTGATTAACTGGTTTGGGAACAGGAGAAATACGAATAGTTCTGGGAATGAATTTTAAGTAACGCTGGGGGCAAAAAATTGTCTCTTTTGATTTCTTTTGTATTTCGAACTACTTATATTGGATGTGTACTGAGAGATTCTGAGTCACTAAAACGCCGGCAAATAATAGATCAGAATACCCTGATACAAGTTCTAGGAGAAAATTAAACAATCTACTCCCTCAGGAAGCAAAATGGTTACAGAAGCGTTTTAAAATCGGCCTAATATAAAATATATATTTAACCGTTAGTGCCAAGTTCGGCGCGAGTATAGGCTTCTTAAAACTAACACCTAGAAGTTGCAAGCTTTGTCAAATTAACGACAAAATATCGGGATATTTAAAATGTATATATTTAATAGTGACAATAGTCAATAAAAAATTAAAGCAAAAGTTTTATGTAAAAAATAGCGGGTTACAATTATTAGCCTCCAACTCCCAAGCAACAAAGCAAAATTGAGCAATATTTAATGACAGGTCTGCTTCGATAACATACTGTAGTGCAATCACATTGTAGATGTATTTTTTTAAAATTACAATACTGGTAGGTTAGCTGTTTTCTGAAGTTAATCTCTCTGTGTGATCCACCACATAAGTAAAGGACATCTAAATCGTGGAAAACTGTTTTAAAATGCAGTTAGTCATCGTACCCACAAGCAGGAGGAATTGAATAACAAGGCGTATATAACGAAGTCTTTTCGCTTATAAATTACGCACAGCAAATATATTTTTTTAAATTCGGAAGTAATACATTTTACTTAGAAAATGTTTATTTTCATAACAAGGTTATATATAATCTATTAATTTAAAAAATTAATTTTTAAAATTAATACTAAGCATAAAAATGTGAATAATTAGAACTTTTTAATCATACATACAATTTTATTTAAGAGTTATGTTAAAGCTACTTCTTTTGAAGTTAAAACATTTCAAAGGAAAGCGATAATTTTGGAAATATTGTTTTGTTTAAGTCGACATAATAGATGGTTCTGTACAATATAGGAAACTCGGTCACTAAAGCAGGCCAATCCGTGTTATGTAGAAAATATTTCCATACTTTGCAGTGATCTACTTCAACTATTACGAATCTGTTGCTTCAAACAGTCAGCCGTGGTACAAATAAACAGGTCAAAATATGGAAATGGAGGAAAATTTATAAATTATAAACTGGAACGTGAAAATTGATTCGATGACATAGGTAAGTTTTCTAAAGGTGTTATGGCCGTAGCAAATTTGGTTTGCGCGTTTGAAGAGAGTAGGAAGATGGGATGCGTGCTTATGTATAAGAAGAAACGGGGAAGGAAAACGACATAAATGGCTATGAAATTCACCAAAAATGACACAGTGCACGAAATAAATGAAGGGTGTAACTGCAACATTTTCAGGGCGCTGCCGAGCCTCCTTCTTGTCACAAGGAATTTGATTGCAAGTTAAGATATTTTGTAAGCGTTGATTGTAATAAGCATTTCGAGGTTCTGAAAGGGGGAGTCATGAAGAAAATGAATATAGCCTTCATCATCAGAACAATAGTATGGCTGAAACGTATGCCTAAAGCTAGTGGATCGTTAGGAAAATTATTAATGTAGACTACTATGCAATTAGTACATGAAACAACCCTTTATATTTATGAATTTTCCGATTTAAACAAACCGCATTTGTGTACCTCAAAACAGCTTTCTAGAGAGCAAGTTCAATTGATAAAAATAACAATTAAATTCTTAAAAATTGATGAAATTTAACTTATATATTGACTATGGCCAGAAATCGTCAACATATAAACTACAATATAAATTACGATTTGGCCTTAAAACAAAATGTTCTTTGACATTAATTAATAGATGGACACATTTTCAAATTTCATATTAAAGATATGTGTTCATTTAACGACGCCGAAAGACGATTGCAGTTGTGAAAGAAGAGTCCGGAAATGCAGTAAAGTTTTGATAATAGGCTGGATGTTGTTACGATGCCGGGCCTGTTACGGCTGAATGTCGTTACAATGCCGGGTCTGCGACAGCTGGATGTCGTTACGATACCAAGCCTGCGACGGCTGAATGTCATTACAACGCCGAGCCTGCGACGGCTGGATGTCGTTACGATGCCGGGTCTGCAACGGCTGGGTGTCGTTACGATGCCGGGCCTGCGACGGCTGGATGTCGTTACGATGCCGGGTCTGCGACGGCTGGATGTTGTTACGATGCCGGGTCTGCGACGACTAGACGTTGTTATGATGCCTGGCCTGCGACGGCTGGATGTCGTTACGATGCCGGGCCTACGACGGCTGGATGTCGTTACGATGCCAGGTCTGCGACGGCTCGATGTCATTACGATGCCGGGCCTGTGACAGCTGGATGTCGTTACGATGCCGGGCCTGCAGCGACATGATGTCCAGAAATAAGCAGTATAACATTTCGATTAAATAATTTAGTAGTAGTTATTCCCTCTTTACAAATATTCATTTCATTTACTCATCAGCACATTATATGATATAAAAATGTTTTGCTTGCTGAGTGCAGGATACAAACTTAAGACCCGTAAGTTGACAATCCACCATGCTAACCTATACACCACGGGGTAAATTGCTGTTAATCTCCAGTAATTTGAAATATAGCGTGACACAAATTATTATAAAGGAATGTATAAATTCCATGACATCTTAACAAATAATTTTAAAACACGGATTTTTTTTAAGAAAACTATTTCTTCAGAGGCTTTCAAACAAAATCATTGTTGTTAGTTTTTAATATATCTGTTGAATGGTTTTAAAAATGAAAAAAAAAAAATTCAAAGTTAACAAATGCCATGGGCTACCACGTGACACATAAAACCATGAAAATAACATGCTGACGGGTAACACGTGGTCTCAAAATATACATAATGCCATTAACAGGTAGCTAACATCTTACCTATTCAAAACACATTCCAAAAGACTGTAGGCAAAAAAACATATTTATAGGCCTATCTTTATTGTGATAAAGAGCCTTGTCTCGAAAACTTTACTGGGCCGGAATGAATAAGATAATGGCCAGCTAACCCAAAAGAAAAACATGCTGTATAGGAATCGGCACAGAAACATTTTTTAATGGCTTGCAACATGTTTGCTCTGCGATATCATGCTGAAATATTTTTGGTGATATCCATATGTTATCCTTAAAAAAATACAGCAGGCCATTGTCTTTTTTCTAACGGCAAACATTCTGTCTTTTAAAATATATCATGCTGCTACCAGCTAGTAAAGGTTTGGCCAATTCAAAACACTTTACAAATATTTGTCGACGAAAAGACATCATATTTATATCTTTACTGTCATAAAGAACCATCTCTCGAAATCGTTACTGGGCCGGAATATATAAGATAATGGCCAGTTTACCGAAAAGACAAATATGTTGTGTGGGAATCGGACCAGAAACATTTTTAAGATGCTTGGAACATTTGCTCTGCGATATCATGCCGACATATTTTCAGCGATATCCATCTGGTATCCTAAAAAATACAGCGGGTCATTGTCTTTTTTCTAGCGGCAAACATTCTGTTTTAAAAAAGACATCATGCAATTAACAGCTAGCTAACACCTTGCCTATTCAAAACCCTCTTCAAATGTTTGTCAGCAAAAAGACATCATACTTATATATTTATTGTGATAAAGAGCCTTGTCTCGAAAAGGTTTGTGGGACGGAATAAATAGGATTAATGCCAGCTTACCGAAAAGACAAATATGTTGTTTGGGAATCGGCCCAGAAACATTTTTAAAATGCTTGCAACAATTTTGCTCTGCGACATATTTTCGGAGATATCGATGTGTTATCCTAGAAATTACAGTGGGCCATTGTCTTTTTTCTAACGGCATACATATGGTATAAAAAATACATTATGCTGTTAATAACTTGCTAACATCTTGCCTTTTCGAAACATTCCAAAAGTTTGTCGGCAAAAATACATCCTATTTATTTCCTTATTGTGATAAAGAGCCTTGTCTCGAAAACGTTAACAGGACATAATAAATAAGATAATGGTCTGCTTACCGAAAAGACAAAGATGCTTTATGGGAATTGGCCTAGATATATTTTTTAAATGCTTGCAGCATGTTTACTCAGTGATATCATGCCGACATATTTTCAGTGATATCTATCTGTTATCCTAATTAAAATACAGTGGCAAGTCTTTTTTCATTGCCAGAAAATAGCAATCTGACAACGGTCTGATGCCTTCTTTGAGACAGATTGCTATCTGTCTCAAAAAAGACATCAGACCGTTGTCAGATGGCTATATTTTGGCAATTAAACGACAGTTCCCGACAGTACAGGTATCAGGTCAACTATTTGCCGACACTTTACAGACATGTTGTGTTTGCTTGGTGAGAAAACACTGCCTGGCAAGTGTGGGATTCCTGCTGTGATTCAAAGCATGCAAAAATGCACAGTATTGATAGAACACTGAATGGCCACATGGGTTCACTGCAGTGACACAAAGCACGCAATCATGCACAGCAGTGAGAGAAAACTGCCTCTATAGTGTGGGGGTCCTGAAGTGACTCAAAGTATGCAGTTATGTACAGGGGTGAGAGAACACTCTCTGCCCAGTGTGATATTCCTACAGAGTCTTAAATGGTGCAGACATGCAAAGTGGTTAGAAAACACTGCTTGCCTATGGTGGGAATCTCCACAGTGACACAAAGAATGCACCCATGCACATAGGTGAGAGAACAATGACTGGCTAGTTTGGGAAATATTCATCGACTCAAAGCATGCAGACATGCAACAATGGGAGAGAACACTGCCAGGCCAGTGTACGATTCCTGCAGGAACTGAAACTATGCTGACATGCATAGTGGCGAGAGAACACTGCCTGGCCAGTCCGGGATACCTGCAGGGACTCAAATATTGCAGATATGCACAATGGTGAGAGAACACTGCCTGTCCAGTGTGTGATTGCTGCGGTGACTCATAGCATGCCAACATGCTCAGTGGCGAAATAAAACTGCCTATCTAGTGTGGGATCACTGCATTATCTCAAAGCGTGGACACATACAGAGTGGTAAGAGGACACTGCTAGGCCAGTGTGGGGTCCCTCCAGAATCTCAAATTGTGCTCACATACACAGTGGTGAGAGAACACTGCCTGGCCAGTGTGGGATCCCTGCATAACACAACACATGCAGACATGCACAGTAGTGAGAGAACACTGCATGGCCTGTGTGGTATCCCTGCAGTAATTCAAAGCATGCTGACATGCTTAGTGGAGAGAAAAAACAGCCTGGACAATGTGGGATCCCTCCAGTGTGTCAAAGCATGCGGACCTACAAAATGGTGAGAAAACAATTTCTAGCCATAATTGGATCCCTGCAGTGACTCAAAAAGTCCAGTAATGCACATTGGTGAGAGAACACCGTCTGGGCAGTGTGCAATCGTAGCAGTAACTCAAAGCACATACACATAAAAAGAGGCAAGAGAACTATGCCTAGCCAATGTGGAATCTCTGCAGTGTCTCAGAGTACACTGATATCCACAGTAATGAGAGAATACTGCCTGCCTAGTGTGGGATCACTTAAGTGACTCAAAGCACGCAGTCATGAACAGTGGTGTGAGAACACTGCCTGGCCAATGCGAGATCACTGCAGTGACTCAAAGACCACAGACATGCGTAGTGTCGAGAGAACACTTCCTGGCCAGTGTGAGATACCTGCAGTTATTCAAAGCACTCTCACATATACAGAGATGGGAGGAAATTGCTTGGCTAGTGTGGGGTTCCTGCCGTGACTCAAAGCACACTCACTTACACTGCAGTTACTAAAAGTGTGCTGTCATTCAAAGTTGCGAGAAAACAATGCATGGCCAGTATGGGATCCCTGCAGTTACGCAAAGTTCTCAGACACGCACAGGGTTGAGAGAACACTGGCTGGCCAGTGTTTGATCTTTGCAGTGACTCAAAACATGCAGACATGCACAGTGGTGAGAGAGGACTGCCAGGCCATTATGGGATCCCTGCAGTGACTCAAAGTGCACAGACCATGCAAAGTGGTGTGAAAACAATGTCTGGCCGGTATGGCATCCCTGCAGTGAGTAATAAAAGCCCTGGGTGGCATCACTTTCAAAGTAGTATTACAATATTAAAAAATCCCCAAGAAAATTTTATTTGTCACTAAAATGCAATATCGAAATCATTTTGGTGATACCCAAAAATAAAATTTTTTCTTTAGGCGGCACATCTGTCTGTTTAATTGTATTGCAGTATTTTTGAAATGCTCGTTTTGTACGAATTCACCAAACATTTTTACATCATATCACTGTAGGAAAATAAAACATACTCCTGGTATCATGCATATTATAAGTGCTATTCCCGAACCCTCCATCATAGCAGCTCAAAACTGCTTTTTCACACAGCTGTATTGCATATTATGCTGGTTGAAAACCTGCGAAAAAATTATACAGACCTGTACTGAACTTTGCTGCAGACAATATATACGTCCAACAGTTACACAGAGAAAGATAGAAAAAAACACGTTTCTTCAGCGCCTTTGCGCATAGAGATAATGTGACACCAGGCGTGCGAGTCATTGTCTCTCCTCTGTTTCTCTACCTCAAATACGCTTAAAAGCTCCAAGTATGCAGAGACCGTAAAAAATTGTTTTGAATTTTTTTATTGGAGGCGTTAGAATAAAGGGAAAATCAAAGAGAGTAATTAAAATTAATTAAAACATTTATACCAAAATGAATTAAAACATCACAGAAAAATATAACGTTTACGGAACAAAGGGCAAATGAAACCATACAGCAATTTGTGCTCAATTTGAACTCAATTAACTTCATGGGTTTTTTAATGCGTGTAAATTGGATAATTTATAATAAATAAAAATTAAAGATTGCGTTCTACATTTTTGAAAGTAACGCTACTGTACAAAATTTGTATGATATAGGCGGATTATAAACAACACAAACGCATATTTGATGAGTTGTAAAATTGTGTTAAAAGTTATTGGAAATAGCTGAGAATTTGTCGAAATTACTTATCTGTAATTTTTCGGTCAAAAAATAATTGTTAAGATCTATAACTACTCCAATTCTCATTGATATAACTGATTACCCAAATAACATTTCAAGAGCTGAAACTGTTGCCAAAATTTATATTAAAATCGTCTAGTTTTATAACAATGGCTAGTACAAATAAAATAATATACCGTAAGGAGGGTTCACTTTATGTCAAGACTTTCTAACACAAAAAAAATCACGATGTAATATTTCATTGGAATGTTTCGGTTATTCACTGACTGGTGTCCTTTTCAATTGAAACACTGGGCCTTACATACAGTCTCTTTGAAATGGAAGTAAATTTAACTAAGAGTGAAAAAACCTTAGTCACAAGTTACCCCAAATGTTCAAAGTCACCCCGCTTACGGAAAGTTTTGTTAGATATGTAAGATTGTGTAATTCCAGTAAATGTAGAGATATATTCAATTGAAATTTAGCCAGTCACCATAGATGAAGGACTGTTGTCGTATACCTGTGTTGAGACCCATCACAGATGAAAATGTACAAAATTGTGAAGCAATGTACATGTAGGTATAATTTTTTTAATATCACAATTTTTTTTTGTTTACGAAGTTAAGCAAAACCAGAGGGTGGTTTTGTGTATTAAAGACATTCTATGTTAGTAAGGGCAACAAGTGTATTAATTCAGCTTATAGGTACATCAAGCGGGAAATCCTATTGGATGAGATGTGAAATAAGGGATGAAGCAAAATTATAATTTTTTTAAATCCATCTAGTACTGTAAAAATGTTGAAGTGAGAAAGGTGTAGGGTAAATGGTTATGGAATGTCACGAAATTAAAATACCTATAAACATTCCGGGAGATAGTATAGATACATTTGAAGGAAAACGCTATTGGAATAACTTTTTAAGACAGACGAATAAAAAGTTGCTTGTCCGGGTCAGTAGGTTGTGTTTGAGAAGTGTAGATGAAGTCACTGATCATAGCGATGGTCAGATTTCGCCTTTTTACCTAGAAACTAATGTTTCTCACACAAATCTCCTATTTGGGCCATAAATAGGCAGGAAGTGTTCAAGGATCTTCGATCTGAGAACAAATAAATGTCTTCACGGCAGCAACATGTAACAAATGGCCGGAGAGAATCCCAGCGGACCAAGGACGAGAGTGTTATTGTTTGTTTACATTATGAATTTCGACAGCCATTTGGAATATCTGTGACCCTGCTTTTGACCCCGCAGGAAATTGAACTACAATAATCGAGAAAATAATTAATTTTCGTAAAAAAAAAATTAAAATTTCGGACGAAAATATAATTATTAACCACTATCCATGATTGTTACATTGACGATAGGCTAACGTGTACTCAAAACCGAGATAAAAACAAAAAATATTAAAAACTGTTTAAAATCTCGATAAAAAAATAAATACGGTATCACTGCCGCCACATTGAATTTACATTACCATATCTATGACTTTGATCCTGACCCCGGTGACATTACCCAAGAAATATTAATAAAATAAAAAAAAGAATATGAACATAAAATGAATATCATTATTTCATTGTTGACCACCGCTAATATTTTGTAGTTAAATGATATTGATCTTAACACAAGACAATTTTTGAACCACAAAAATTCACGAAAAATCACACAATTATCTCGTAAATAGGTGGAAATTTACGAAATATATACAATTCAATAACTAATTAAATTAGTCCAAAATGTACAAATATTCGACATATTATGGCAAAATTAATTATTCATTAAAAAGCTTCAAAGTTTGATTTTCGTAAAAATAGTGGTGTATCCTTTCTCGTGGTCGCCACGACCACAAAACGACTAAATTCCATTCCCATATTTAATTGGATTTTGTCGGCCACCCACACAACTACCTCATTCCAACGGATCATCGGCTTTACATCACACCCGTCCCAATCCCTCTTATCAAGTGGTCGTCATTTTCGCCTCTACAGCTTGAGCCCCACGGCTATTAAAAGACTCTGCTAGATATCTGACTATGAGATCATGTTGTTTGCTTGTGAATGGCTTTTGGTCGCATGAAATCTCGTTCTCTGCAGATTATTTAAGTGGTAGGGGTGTGGGGGTTTCACTGCACTTTTTATTAATTGGATTAACCCTTTGATGCCAATTTGATTGAAAGGGTTAATCAAATTGATTGAAAGGGTTCATTATTAATCCGATTTTAATCCTATCATTTTTAATCAGATGGCATTATTTCTTAATCTTATCTTAATACGATCAAACATATTTGATTAAATTTGTTTGTTGATAAAGTTTGATCAAGTTTCTTCGATGTAATTTTTTTGTGTACCTGAGTTCTTTCTTTTCTTTCTTTTTTGGTAGGGGGTGGGGTGCAGCTCTGGTATGTCCTCACCCTTGGAGCTCTGGCACTCGGATGAGGTGTAATGTGTTGGGGACAGGGTATATATATGTGGCGAGTTTTGCGCAAGTGTCATAAGTATTATTTGTTTTGGGTTCATAGTGATATAGCTTCTAGACGTTGTTCGGAGATAGGCGATTTTTGGTAACAGTAATTAAATAGAAAGAGATAACGACGTATAGTTAACATACGAGAGAAATTTCTGAGCAATATAGCTATCAACATACGTAACACGAGAGAGAAGTATAATGAACACATCTACATAAATAACCTTGTCTCATAAAGAAATAAGTGTTAAACAATCACAACTACTTGAGTCTCCAGAATGAATTTAATTAACGATCTACAACAAAGTAAAAATGTCCCTACCAATATATATAAATATATAAATCGAACGCCTAACGAAAACAAGTGCGTGACTATCACTATAGGAATTACTGAACCCAGCTGTCCTGTTTTTTTTTATTAAATGAAATCGCACAAGCACCTCTCCCAAAACACGTCTGTCAAGCTGTGAGCTCAGTGAAGCAATGACTGCAGTGTATGACGTGCGCAGTCTTATAAGCGCATCCGACGTCTGTCCGGCTGTGATGTTATTCAAGGAGCGAGATGTCTGGCAGGCAACTAAGTTGAAATTATGTCAACAATTTGGAAATATTTTAAATGGTTATGGAATACCAAACTTACTAAGAAATGATTTGAATGCACTACGCCCTATAACAGACAACGCATTGATTGGATACACTACAACTTTTTTTTACTATTCGTAACGATTTAGCACTCCAAATAACTTGGACAAATAATAATTTCCAAATTCCAATTTCAATTTTACGATTTTCGCCAGACACATTCCCATACGCCTCCCTCTCATGTGTACATGTAACTAAAATGATATTAAAACACGTCCGGGCGATGTGGAGTCTCATGTACGAATGTGTTGAGCGTAGCACTTACTTCGAGTTATAAGCTGAACGAGGTGTTGAAAGCAAACAGAACCAGAGTGCGCGTCGGCCTACGTTTGATTTATAGACTGAGTTGAAAAAACTCGGAAATGAACAATTTACGTCACAAATCAATAAAAATAACCTGTTTACGAGTGACAGAACCTATTTCCCTACCAAGCTACTATTAAAGACAAGCAATGTAATCATGTATCCCTGAACATTACCCAGATTTTAATGCAAATTTCACTAATGTAAGAATATTTCACTTTTAACACAAATTTTCATCGAAGCGAAATGAGACTCGGATGGCATTAAGAAGTCCGTAATCCCGCAAAGAATAATCCTATAACACTTTATAGAGACGAAGTATATATTATATGAAATTCACAAACTTCCTCTAAGAAAAATTATTTATGATAACGGACGTACTACAAATTTCCGTTAAGTCTGTGAAATTCACGACACTAGTTAATGAAACGGGATTAGAAAATCCTATAAACTTTCGTAGAGCGATCTGAGAAACGGGATATACACGATAAATGCACAAGTTCGGCTTAGCACACAAAATATTTTTTCCCCCAAAAATTAAAAGATATAAAAAACTTTTTTACATTGAAACTAAAGGTTAATCCTGTTGGGTGCCGACCGTTAGATCGTCCCACGTATACCGGCAAGAGCGCCATGCCCGGTGATATCAGGAGTGCTGGTTCAGTGGACTGATCAGTAGTGCATCTATCCTGGACAATAGTTTATGAAGAACTAACATGGCGCCGGCCAGCGAGAACTGCCCACATCGCTCCAGCCTGCAACTCCTCCCTCCTCGCGACAATGAAAAAAGGTGTCTTTGCACGAAAAGAGGGTTTTTATCGGAGGCCACGCACCCCCTCCTTCAAAGAGCACATTTCTGCTAGAAGGATATCTGCCCTGTCCATGGAGGGCACCGGAACCCCCCTTTCCCTCCTATCATAATCCAGAACTGGACGCGTCTTTCTGCACTCCGTCGGAGACACTTCACCTGCCAAACAACCCTCGGATAGGCGAATTTTGTACTGCTCTGCCTGACTAGTTCCCCTTTCCCCTATGCTCTACACTCCGTCGGAGACACTTCACCTGCCAAACAACCCTCGGATAGGCGAATTTTGTACTGCTCTGCCTGACTAGTTCCCCTTTCCCCTATGCACTACACCCCGTCGGAGACACTTCACCTGCCAAACAACCCTCGGATAGGCGAATTTTCTACTGCTCTGCCTGACTAGTTCCTCTTTCCACAATGCTCTACAAACTATCACTTTCGCTCGGATACTGCAGCGTCGTCAAATCTGTTTCTCCAACCTAGAGCCTGTCTTATTTGCAGCGAAATAAAATTTCACTACTCCCACCGATGAAATTTTTATCCCTGAAGTTAAAATTATTATTTATTAATCCCCCAAGATAATCCCCAGATAAAATGAAAAAAAAAAAACCTTATATTTCAATTGTATTAACTTTTAGCAGTTTTCAAGCAAACATATTAATTTCAACTTTAAACTAATCCATGAAACTACAACTAACTACAAGAGATATATTAACTAGCAAAATTGTTTTTGTGTTTTTAAACAAAGATGTATCTGCCATTCTACTAACAAAAGATTCAACTATCATTTTAAAAGAAACTTAATCTAAAACAAAATTTTTTACTATCAATCGGTTTTTAATAATTTGTCCGTATAGCAGAGAAAAATGTGTATTTTAAGTGTAGATTTCTCCGCACGTTTCCCAGTCGTGAATTTCGACTATACTACGTAACTTAAAATTTGTATATTTGAAGTTATTTAATTTAAAATTACTACTTTTTGACGTAAAATAACTGAAATAGCACGAATACAACTTGAAATGACTGCTATCTCAGCTGTAATGTGTTACAATACACAATATTTTAACTTAGATTCTTAAGAAGTATAAACATTTCAATTTAAAGGAAAATGGCAGCCATTTTGTAGTCGTGTACCCCATATTTTAGAACAACGAATTCCGAATGTGAACAAATTATTTATATAGTAAAGAGATACCCGAAACAAATAACCTTATTCCATACAAATTACGGAGTCGACATAAGGAATTTTCAGACAAAAAATTACTGGGAAAAACCAAATTCGAATTATTCACACACGTTTAAAACAAAAAACCGTTAAGACAATCATAGCTCAAAAAGGCTCACTCAACAGACTAACCTCCGACCAACAGAATCGTTTAGTAAACAAAGTCTTCAAAAAGTCCCCTACAAAATATTTCTAATCCCAACTCCGTCCCTCATACATTCCTAAAATTCAGTTAATACTTTTTATTTGTAATCGAATACCAAGTAAATACGTATTCCGTCTAACATATGTAGATTTAATCACGTGGTGAATTATTAGCCATACTACCGCAATTACCATACAAATGTTAGAGCGGAAGACATTTTTATCGATATATTTTTAACCTGTTACTGTTTAAATCAAATTAGTTGTCATTCTGACATTGTGAGGTATAGATATATTCAGAAGTAAACTTTCTCCTCACACCGAAGATTATTCATTTAATCTACCTTAATGTTAATGGAGGCATCGCCGAATCGTCTACAGTGCAGATACTGTGGGAAAATTTTCTTTTTCACCTAGAATGTTCGTAGACACGAAAATAGTGCATATTTGAAGAATGCATCTTGGCTCATTCTTATCTGCAAAAAATTTTATCGCCAGTTCGCACGAACTGATAACATGAATCATTATGTCAAGATCTGTAGAAGAAAAATCTTCCTCCTGAGAAAGTAAATGTACCGTCTACACTTCATAATATCACAGAACGCAAGAGTAACTAACATAATTACAAGAAATTACACAGAATCTGATTGTATGACATATACACTAACACATGAGCATAACGATTTTCGACATAAAGTTCCGCAACTAGCTGCGGAGACCAGTGTTGGTAACGATACACCTAGTCTTTCTAAGTTAAGTGAACTAGATATTTATGATGAAACATCAGGTGAAGACCGCAGTGAGGATGCCAGTGTTACTGTAGAAGACATTCCTTCAACATGCGTTGTGAATAATACCTACATACTTTCCGAAGATTAACTAGCTTGTAGACAGACTTAGGTATTTTCTTAAACACGGGGAATACTCCAGAATAAAAGAGATGGTTTTGATCATAACAACACTTAAGGAACGAGGTTACATCGAATGAAGTATTATCTGCAAACCCCCGTAAAGTATTATAATAAATTTCAGTTATCCCCACTACCTGACCAAAAAAAAAGTAATTATTTCAAGTAAACATTACGTGATAATAATATATTTCAAATTTGAAGTATTATGTCTTTCTCAAACCAATTTAGTCATTTGAATTTTGTTGGAGGGATAATTGAGGAACAAATTAAGGATTTTTGAGGAATAAACAGGACTAATTGAGGAATAAACAGTCTTATTTTAATAATAATTTGCTTAATTATGGAACGGTTTCGAGGAATAATGTGTAACCAGTATTATATTTTTTTGGTATCTATGTTTGTGAATCGCCCTATACATACATGCGCTATGTTTTTTTTAACCTCCTATACTTTGTAGTTTAATGGTGTTCATATATTTTGTAACTCCCTGTACGGACTTCTGTCAAAAATGATTTGATAGCTTGTTCAGTGTTTTGTGTCATCCTTTACTTGTTTATGTGTTTTGGAGCAAGCTGTATTTGCTAGTGTTAAAATGTTGTATCTTATATAAGTTTTTGTAGCAACCTGTATTTGATGGTTTAGTGCTGTGTGTTTTGAATACTCTATAGTATAACAGAGAGATTTGTCTTTTGCAAATGTTGAAAATGAATTTGGGAAATATCTGTGTTTGTATATATTTTTATCAATAAATATGTCTTAAAATGAAATTTTGCTTTGATTTATACAATCCCTTTACAACTGTGAACTTCTTTTCCTAATAAAGGAATAATACATTCATAAATAAATGTCTTAAAAGAGAGAGTTATTATGTCTCAACCGAGAGAGATTCTTAAATAAAAAAAAAAAAAAAAATAAAAAAAAAGTATTTTGAAACTAGTTAAAAGAAAATTATTTCTATCAAAAACAAACTATGTTCTAACTAACACGAAATAATCTTGTGATGAAATAAAGAATGAAGGTAAATTTCTGGATGTGAGAACTTGTAATTACTTTTCCATAACTAACTATATAATATTCCATCCCTGTTAAGACATGGTTAATTAAAGTAATATTCTGTGTTAGACTCCAAGCTAGGTCATGTATGATTTTAATATAGTTGCCGGGTTCGAGTCCCAGATAAGGAATGTAAGGCAGTAATAGTAATACATGAAAGGATTAATGAACGTAACACTGTTACTTAAACCAATATAAATTTGTTCGTGGACGTGAAAAATATTTTTTTAAATGTATAACATTCTTGTTGCAAACACCTCGTATTGGGATAGTATGTGTCGTAAAGAATGAAATCATTAAATAAGAACATAATTATAAATCTAATCGCTTAAAACCTAATAAACCCACATATTCAAACATATAAGCATTAAAATTAAAAAAAATAAAAAATACGTCAAATCCTTTTAATTGCGTTAAATTTTTTTTTAAATTTATTTAAAACTTTCCAGATACGTAATTCATTCGTTTTATGTAGGTTTGAGGCGAATTACGAAATTTGAAATTTTGTTGACAATGGGGAGTAGTGGGGGTATAAATAGGGGCTCCTAGCCGGAACTCATTTGCCTCCCCTCACTGCTGTACGCGAGAGTAACATAAACCCTGTAAAATGGTTTCTGCTGGCACCGCCCATACTGTCCGCGCGCTGATCGGAGTTGCTGTCGGTTTTTCGAGACGTTGATAAGGGCGTGAATTGCTTGTGTTTAGTAACCAGGTCACTGCTTGCTTGCCTCTGCGGGGGTCTTCCGTGTCAGTGGTGAAAGGGATCCGTTCTGCCGCGACGGTATGACTGGCTTGCCGCACTACCGCCCGCCCGCTCCCTCTCCTGACAGAGAAGGCAGCCTCGTATTCGCTGGGGAATACGGCCGGCCGCTTGCTGGGGTAGGGTAACAGAAGCTTACCTGGCTGAGCAGGGTATCGCTCAACCTGTCTGACCTGGGTTCGGGATTCCTTCAACAACCAACAGCGTCGCTACTAGACTTTATGTAAGTAAATAAGTTTAACGTATTTTTTACGATATTTTCATATTAATAAAAAAAAAATTTACCTAATTTTTTATGAATTTTAGTGTAACTTTTTTCCAGTAATAGAAAAAATCTTTGCAATCTGAATTAAATATTTTTTTTTAACTTCGTTGTAATTTGAATGAAATTTACTAAGAATTTTTTCAAGTTTTAGAATTATTTCTTAAAAATCGTCTAATGTTTTATTAAAATCGTTTACAACTTGAATGAAATTTACTTATAATTGTTCCAACCTTTAACATTTTATACGAAATTAGTTAAACTTTTTTAAGAAGTCTTTACTAGTTGAATGAAATTTTCTTAAATTCAATAAACGTTTTTAAACATATGCATGGAAATTTGTTTAAATTTTTCTTAAATTCGTTAAACATGTTCACCAACTCTTTACAATATGAATTAAATTTTTTTAAATTTCGATAAACTGTGTAAGCAGCTTTTAACCAATAGAATGAAATAGTCAACTTTCGCAACAAATCGTTTCACGCTTACAATAACTGCTTAGTTGGCAATTTTTCAGGTATTTTTACTTATTTTAAGAAGTTTAAAAGATGTTTAAGTGCACGTATTGGTTATGACTGATGTATGAATTGTGGAACAGCTAAAACAATTGAGAATTATGCCGCTTACATCTAGCGTGAGGCAGAGGTGCATAACCTCAGATCACAAGTTTTTTCAGAGTGAGTTGTTTGGTGATGTTTGTTTGTGTGATGAATAAATGGATATTAATTACTTCTTACAAATGAAATGTTTTTAATGTGTGTGATGGGGAAAGTTTGGGTTTATAATTGTTTAGATTTTAAGTAATTTTTAAGATATTTAGTTTTTAAAGTTGTTGGGTAACTTCGAGTGTGTGGAGAAATATGGTGTAAACCATTCTAGGTCAGTTGTGGTTCTTCAATCTTTGTGAGTAGATAGAGAGTTGAGTAGTTATTTTAATAAAATTTAAATAAATATTTATTTGGTGAGTGTCTAAAATGTTAAGTTTTAAGAGTGTTTGTTTAGTTAGTATTATTATTATCATCAATATAGAGTGTTATTCCCTTTTTAAAACATTTAGACGAAATTTATTATCAAATTTATGAAAATATTTTTATGGTTTAAACGTTTTTTACGGTGTACCCTACAACATATTTTTGATAGTGTACCCTATAACGTATTTTTGATGGTGTGAAATTGATAAATTTTTACTAGGTAAAATTGATAAAATTTTTAAGTGTACACAAGTTTGATGGTGTCGAGTAACCCACATTATTTTTTAAAAAGTGAATTTAAGATATAAAGTTTTCCTCTTAAATAAATGATTTTCAAAACTGGTCTTAAAAATTCAATGCAATAGCTGAGTTTAAATTTCAATATTATATTCTTAACCAGATCCGTGTGCTCCAAACGCAAAAGTTGTGAAAGATATGCGACGTTAGACAGGTCGCGAATCATTATGTAAAATGAAGGCTAGTTGCAGGCTGGCAATTCGTGTCGTGAAGTGAAGCTGTTGGAGAAGCGGGGTGGACAGGAAGTAATGACTCTCCCTCCTGCTGGTGTGCATGCAGGAAATTGTAGACCCTGCATGCTGAGTGCTAACAGGGGAAGGGGGGTTTTCGGGAGGATGGAAGCTGGCAGGAAAAGAGGAGTGTGGCTGGACGACGACATACACTGACACTAGCTACAATTTACTGAACCATTTTTCATTCTCTCATCCGCCTCATTCACATCTCCCGCCCGTGCACGGCGCAAACTTTTGTCCATGTTGTAGACTGCGCCCGACCTGCACACGTCGCCCAAATCTACTCTTGCTACCTAAGTTTCGCCTGCTCCTCCAAGCCCTTAACCACCCACTACCTGGCTTCTCCACGAGCCTTTACAAAACTTTGTCCCCTATATCTTTTGTAAAAACACCAAGCTCATGCTTTTGCCTTTCCCAAACAATCAGAACTTCCCTCAAAACATTTTATTTACAATAAAGAATGTACTCCGTAACGTTAGTATCACATAATATATTCGCAGGTACATTGTGGTGAGTATAATGGATTGTGAAACTAATTGTAGTATTGGGGGAGAAATAAAAAACTAATGAATTCTCTTTCTGTATCGCTAATGAAAATGCCAAATTCAGGCATATTGTGTGTTTACAACGTATATTATCATCTAATTGGTTCCTAGAATTGGCTATCGCTGACTATAAGAGGTGTGCAACTTCAGGATCTATTGTCACTTGTCTTCATACCTGTGTAGATATCTATGCTCATCATTTGATCAGTCATTCGCAATAAACTTCTATGTATAAATTTTTGTTTTACTGACATACTAGACTTGGAACACTATGGAGGGAATGATGTGTTTGCTGTGCCTCTTGTACGGTAAGCAATTTACAGCTCTGTACAGCTTGTGTTGTCATGAAATAAAAACCTGCAAGAGGAATAGCTCGACCTTAACTTATGAATGCAATTTCTGTTAGAGACAATTTACATTGAGTGTTGCTTTAAAGAGATACTGTAAAAACTCGCAAGACTGATTCTATGCAATATCCACATATTCTGCTCTTCGCTCCGCAGTTAGCTCCTCAGTTAGAATTTCTAGCTCTCCATACTGAATTACCTTCAACAAGTCGCTATGGTTATTCAGGGATAAAAAGTAAGTGGTTTTCTGATTCCCCAATCTTAGTGAAAAGTTCATAATTTTGTCTGAAATACGAGCAACGGCATTCGAAGGTAGGCTAAATGATGTGCAGATAATTAACAATAGACTTAACAGTGATGCAGATATGGGCATACATGTGTTTCAATACAAAGCATTCACCGCAGGTGACACTTACACTAAGTAATCCAAGTTAATTGGCGATAACAATATATGTAAAGTGATGTTGCTCCATTACTCACCTCACTTCATCCTCATAGGCTTTCAAGACCTCGGTTCCGTGAACCGCCAAAATCTCTTCACTCGCACCGATGCACAGATAAACATTTTTTTTTGTGCAAGGTTTTAAAGCAATTGGAAATCGTTAAATCGTATTTTGTATCCCTAGAGGTTATTAAGTCTGTCTAATCTTTTCCCCTCAATACTACAGGTAGTTTCATAAAATCTTCAGCCCTGCAATCTGCAAAACCACTACTGTCAGTGATGACCATCTGCCACCAGCACACGCACCTCCTGTTCCACAGACATCATCACATATATCTACAGCTGCCTATAGTCTCTACAACTATTTGCAACACCTATTGCAAAGGTATCAATGCTGTTGCTACCTGGTCGCCTATCTGTAAGTCATGACATAACTTCAGTAACAAAATACTTTATTCTACTGTCTTCATTACATTTATCCTTGTTAAATAAGAAGAAGAAATTCACAGTGTGGGATTGTACACTATCAATTAAAATCTAAGAATACAAATTGCTATGAGTGAGTGTTGTAAGCTGCCATTGGTGTGTGTGTGAGTTTCTGGAAAATAGCCCAGACGTGACATGACAAATGAACACCCCTTTGTGCATCATTGTAACCACTTCAATAATTTGTAAATAATGTTTATAGATAACAAACAGACGATCTTCAGATTAATGTAGTATATTTTTAAATTTTCTATTAATAATTTTTTGTTCATAATTTCGTTCTTGTTATTTATTATGTAATCTCTTTAAGAAAATTTTTTATTCTAGTAGTGGTAGTACTAAACAGTAATAGTGCTAAATGTATGCTTGATGTACACAGCTTTATTACAGAAATTGTAATTATAGTTATAGGTGGTTTGCTGTAAATGTTTATTGCATTTCATAAAATTTGATGTTCTTAAAATGCCATTGAAAAAAATGCAATTGAGAAAATGTTTGGTAAATTAGAATGTAAGATGATTGTAGTAAATTTTATTCTTTTCATGTTTGTTTTAAAGTAATGAAAAATTATTTTTGCTTATAGTTATTTTATTAAAAAAAAAAGTGTTTGAAAAAATGATTATTGTTAAATATATTTTAGTGTGTCAGTGTTTGTAGTAAAGTAGTTGTAAATATTAGTTTTTATGGATGCTTTTTGAAAAAAAAGGAGTAGCACATATTTATATTTATTAGTTAATTACTCATGTCACTAATTTTTTTATTTCTTTTTATGTGAATGATTGGCGATGGGATGTGTCTGAAGACGAAGAACTTGTATATGACTGGATGTCACCTGCTTAAATTTTTTAATGAAAAATGTTGATAAACTTGAGGCAAGTGGATGTCTAACACTAATGGTAAGATTTTGAGGTCTACAGCTTAAAAATAATTTAATGCTAGGTAGAAGAATACCTGTTTGCTCACTTTCACTGAAAAAAATACAAGTTTCTCACCATATTCTTCATGAGGGAGAAAAAATATCTGTTTAGAAATTCAATCACAAAAATTTCCATCAAGAAATTTAATAAAAAGAAACCTTGAACGACTAAGGGGGAGTTACAAAATTGATGGAGAAAATAATCGAACATGTCTGAATGAATGAAATTTGCAGCGGAAGTAAAAGGAACTCGTATCTTCAGAAAACCTCCGTCGGCTCGCTGGTCAAGTTAAAGGTTCCTGGGGACAGAAGAAACCAATAGTCAAGGGAAACCAATACCTTTTTCAGAGGCAAGTAGAAAAACATTTTTGTAACATGCCATAGTTACAAGAACATTTTCCTGCTGTAAGAGTCCAGCAAAATTTTAATAATAATATTTTATCACAGCAACCAGATTACTACTTCGCCTGATGAATCACCACGATGATGCCTGCTGGTAAAAAACATTCATACTTTATACAAACTCAGAAAACTAAATGGAAGGCATTTTGTAATTTTATTCAACTCTGTCACTAATATTTTTTTGTATTTAATTACATAGCAGGAAAGTAAAATTGCAATATGAGATAGTGCTTGTTTAAAATAAAATTAAAATAAATTATTACTTCACATAGAATATTAAAGTTAAACAATATTGTATATTGTATTATATTTTCCTATATGATAGTGCAGCCAAAAATATTGGGTTGGTATCTCTGAAAGTTTTCTCAGTGGCATTGCTGTCCAACAGTGAAACGGGAAATTCAACTTTCTCCCCTGGAGACGGTTTTCACCTTGAATCCTTGTCGAGCTGAAGAAACGAGTTATGTTTTACAGTCTAATGTAAGTAAATATGATCCCATTTTATTAATGAGTATATTGTTAGTCATATCTGCACTAACCATATATAAATATTTTTCTTTAAGGTGTACGATCACGATTTCACTATGACAAGAATTATATTTATAACATATTTTAAAACTTTTGGAAAAGTTTGGTGTGTACAGGGAAGTAAAATAGTTTCATAAATAACTGATCTTTTTTTATTTAAGTCTTGTAAATTTTTTTTATTTCTGTATATTTTCCTGCGTAATGAAACTCGGAAAGTGATTATTAATTTTAAAAAGTAGAAAACACAATAATTTTTGTCTCGAGAATTTGAATTCAGCTAGGATAGCGTATTAGCCTTGGTATTCTTGACGGTTAAAATTGTTGACCCGAGTTGGCCTCCCTTGCAGAACGGACCAAGGACCTTAGCAACTTGTTTTGTGAAAAGAGATTCGTTCCCCAGGGTATTATAAAACCGAAATGTTTTCTGTGGGGGCTTGTTCGAGTCAGGTGGACACCCTCTGAGATCTCGATTTTATAGTTCGTACTTTTGGAAAAACGTTGAAATTTAACCTTGAAGATTAGTGGACAGTAAGTGGCAACACTGCTAAGACCGTAGATTTGTAAACATAACTGTTTTTTTTTTAATCTTGAGATACAGGCAACAGCTATAAGCCTAACATTCCGAAGCGAGTATAAATTTGTTAGCTAATAACATATCATTGGAAATATTCCTCGTGATTCATATAAGTTCAAACATCTATAAATATTGAGCTTATCCAAATTTTTCATTAATACACTAGTACGTGTTAGTTAGAACATAATTTCTTTTTTATAGCAATCATAGACTTTTAACTCATTTCAATATACTTTTATTAAAAAAATTAAGAATATCTGTCGTTTGAGACATAACCACTCTCTCTATTAAGACATTTATTTATCAATATATCATTCCTTTATTAGGAAATCAAGTTCACAGTTTTAAAGGGATTTTATAAATCAATGTAATAATTCATTTTAAGACATATTTATTGATAAAAAATATATAGGTTGAGGCATTAAAAACAGGCCACCTTAAAAAATAACCCTCGAGAAAATATATAAGAAAATATTTCAGACAAATGTTGTTTGGGTTGAAACGGGCCATAATGTAACGTTAACAGTTTGGTGTTACGTCGAGGGGTGAAGAAGATATAGGGGTCACCTTCAGTTTTGTAAATGGGATGACATACTTAATTACACATCTCTGAACAGCTATTCGCAAAATGAATGCAAACATGTGTCAAAAGTACTAGAAAGGTGAGCATTAAAACACATTGTCATAATTTAACATCCCAAAGTTGACCCCCATATTTCCGTTACCCCTTGGCGTACAGCACACATATTTATTAACGAAACTTAAGATCCCTTTCGCCCTAAAAAACATTTGTCACAAACATTTTTTCTATTGTAACAATAGGCCATATATTAGGGTGGCCTGTTTTAAATACCCCACCCGGTATACAAACACAGTTATTTTTCAAATTCATTTTCAACATTTGCAAAAGACAAATCTCTCTGTTATACTATAGAGTATTCCAAAACACACAGCACTAAACCATCAAATACAGGTTGCTCCAAAAACTTATATAAGATACAACATTTTAACACTAGCAAATACAGCTTGCTCCAAAACACATAAACAAGTAAAGGATGACACAAAACACTGAACAAGCTATCAAATCATTTTTGACAGAAGTCCGTACAGGGAGTTACAAAATATATGAACACCATTAAACTACAAAGTATAGGAGGTTAAAAAAATCATAGCGCATGTATGTATAGGGCGATTCACAAACATAGATACCAAAAAAATATAATACTGGTTACACATTATTCCTCGAAACCGTTCCATAATTAAGCAAATTATTATTAAAATAAGACTGTTTATTCCTCAATTAGTCCTGTTTATTCCTCAAAAATCCTTAATTTGTTCCTCAATTATCCCTCCAACAAAATTCAAATGACTAAATTGGTTTGAGAAAGACATAATACTTCAAATTTGAAATATATTATTATCACGTAATGTTTACTTGAAATAATTACTTTTTTTTTGGTCAGGTAGTGGGGATAACTGAAATTTATTATAATACTTTACGGGGGTTTGCAGATAATACTTCATTCGATGTAACCTCGTTCCTTAAGTGTTGTTATGATCAAAACCATCTCTTTTATTCTGGAGTATTCCCCGTGTTTAAGAAAATACCTAAGTCTGTCTACAAGCTAGTTAATCTTCGGAAAGTATGTAGGTATTATTCACAACGCATGTTGAAGGAATGTCTTCTACAGTAACACTGGCATCCTCACTGCGGTCTTCACCTGATGTTTCATCATAAATATATAGTTCACTTAACTTAGAAAGACTAGGTGTATCGTTACCAACACTGGTCTCCGCAGCTAGTTGCGGAACTTTATGTCGAAAATCGTTATGCTCATGTGTTAGTGTATATGCCATACAATCAGATTCTGTGTAATTTCTTGTAATTATGTTAGTTACTCTTGCGTTCTGTGATATTATGAAGTGTAGACGGTACATTTACTTTCTCAGGAGGAAGATTTTTCTTCTACAGATCTTGACATAATGATTCATGTTATCAGTTCGTGCGAACTGGCGATAAAATTTTTTGCAGATAAGAATGAGCCAAGATGCATTCTTCAAATATGCACTATTTTCGTGTCTACGAACATTCTAGGTGAAAAAGAAAATTTTCCCACAGTATCTGCACTGTAGACGATTCGGCGATGCCTCCATTAACATTAAGGTAGATTAAATGAATAATCTTCGGTGTGAGGAGAAAGTTTACTTCTATACCTCACAATGTCAGAATGATAACTAATTTGATTTAAACAATAACATGTTAAAAATATAATGATAAAAATGTCTTCCCCTCTAACATTTGTATGGTCATTGCGGTAGTATGGTTAATAATTTACCACGTGATTAAATCTACATATGTTAGACGGAATACGTATTTACTTGGTATTCGATTACAAATAATAAGGATTAACTGAATTTTAGGAATATATAAGGGAGGGAGTTGGGATTGGAAATATTTTGTAGGGAATTTTTTGAAGACTTTGTTTACTAAACGATTCTGTTGGTCGGAGGTTAGTCTGTTGAGTGAGCCTTTTTGAGCTATGATTGTCTTAACGGTGTTTTGTTTTAAACGTGTGTGAATAATACGAATTTGGTTTTTCCCAGTAATTTTTTGTCTGTAAATTCCTTATGTCGACTCCGTAATTTGTATGGAACAAGGTTATTTGTTTCGGGTATCTCTTTACTATGTAAATAATTTGTTGACATTCGGAATTCGTTGTTCTAAAATATGGGGTACACGACTACGAAATGGCCGCCATTTTCCTTTAAATTGAAATGTTCTTACTTCTTTAGATTCTAAGTTAAAATATTGTGTATTGTAACACATTTCAGCTGAGATAGCAGTCATTTCAAGCTGTATTAGTGCTAGTTCAGTTATTTTATGTCGAAAAAGTAGTAATTTTAAATTAAATAACTTCAAATATACACATTTTAAGTTACGTAGGATAGTCGAAATTCACGACTGGGAAACGTGCGGAGAAATCTACACTTAAAATACACATATTTCTCTGCTATTGGGACAAATTATTAAAAACCGATTGACAGTAAAAAATTTTGTTTTAGATTATGTTTCTTTTAAAGTGATAGTTGAATCTTTTGTTAGTAGAATGGCAGATACGTCTTTGTTTAAATACTCAAAAACAATTTTGCTAGTTAATGTATCACTTGTAGTTAGTTGTAGTTTCATGGATTAGTTTAAAGTTAAAATTAACTCCACATCGAACGAACGTGTTTTAATACAATTTATGGTACCTGTGTATGTGTCTGGTTAAAATCGTAACATTCAAAATGCGAATTTGGAAATCTTTATTTGTCCGTGTTAACTGGAAGTGCAAAATCATTACATATAGTGAACAAGTTGTAGTGTATCAAATTAATTTCTGTTCTGTTGTCGGACGTAAAGTATTTCAAATCAGTTCTTAGTAAGTTTGTGTATTTCATAACCATTAAAAATATCTCTGTGTTTTGGCCGTAATTTCAACTCGGTTGCCTGCCAGACATCTCATTCCTTGACTGACATCGCAGCCGGATACGTCGACCGCACTTATAAGACTCCGCACGTTATACACTGCAGTCATTACTACACTGAGCTCGCAGTTGGACAGACAAGTTTTGGGAGAGGTGCTTGTGCGATTTCATTTATTTGAAAAACAGGATAGCTGGGTTCCATAATTCCTTTAGTGATAGTTACATACTTGTGTTTTTTAGGCGTTTGATTTATATATTGATAGGGAAATTTTTGCCTCGTTGTAGATCGTTGGTTAGTTTCTATCTGGAGACTCACTTAGTTGTGATCATTTAACACTTGTTTCTTTATGAGACCAGGTTATTCATGTAGTTGTGTACATTATACTTCTCTCTTGTGTTATTTATGTTGATAGGTAAAATACTCAGAAATTTCTCTTGTGTGTTATCTATACGTAGTTTTCACTTTCTGTTTAAGTACTATTACCAAAAAATCGCCTATATCCCAACACTATCTATGAGCAATATCTCTACCTACCCAAAAAAATTTTACACGAATGACAATCTTGCATAAAACTTTCTACTTATATACCCTGTCCCCAACACGCCACACATCAGTAGAGTGCTAGAGCTCCAAGGTTGAGGACGTACCAGAGTCTTTCCCCACTCCCCACCCAAAAAGAGAGAAAATAAAGAACCATACACACACAAAAAAATTCCATCAAAGAAATTTGATCAAACTTTCATCAAACGTTTTTATCAAACAAATGTGATGATATTTCTTCGATCGGATAAAGTTCAGATTAAGAATTAATCCCATAGGATTAAATTTTTGGATCGAATTAAAATTGGAGTAAGGTTTGACCCTTTCAATCAATTTGACATCAAAGGGTTAATCCTATTAATCTAAAGTGCAGTAAAGCCCCCACGTCCCTACTATTAATTTATGAAGCGAAATTTGTACTACAACACAGTTCTTCGCTTGATGCGAAAGGGGAAGTATTACTCTTTCTCCCCGGAACAGTTTAGCATTCAATCTAGTAAGTTATTTTTATTCTCGACATTTCGTCATATTAAAATTTGTTTATAGGACGTGGTAGTAATTATATGGTTTTTTCCTTCATTAACTTAAACAACTCCTTAAATTTCATGTCTGTTCCTTACATGGAGCTATTGGAGTGTAGAAGCCCAAATTAAAAGTATTATTTTGTAAGTGTGTGTTGAATCTATATTGGTAATACCGTCAACACCAGCTGGACTACCTACATTGTCAACAATGCTATACCAAACCGTTAGGTTTGATATTATAACAGCTACCTTGGTCTTCAAAACTCCATTTCATAAACCTTACCATATTTCATTCAATATTTCGATTAATGTTTCAATCCGTTGTTCAATCTTTCTACCTGTTGATCAATACTTTAATATTTCGGCAAATTACTCAATCTCTAGAACAATATTTATATCGCTTGTTCAATATTTCGAACATTCGTTAAATTTTTCAACCTTTTGATATTTCAATCAATCTTACGATAAATATTTCAATCTATAGTTAAATTTTCCAATCGATATGTCATTAATCATTTAATCTTTCGGCCAATTACTCACCCTTTAGAACAATAATTTTATCTTTGGTCAATACATCAACATTCCATTTCGCTATGCATTTCGTGCTGTGATTCATGGTCGTACAATAGAAGAAATGTTCGCGAAAATTTGGGAAACATGCTTCTACGTATCAAAGATGTGGATGTGTTGCCAATAAGAGTCGTTCAGATGGTGCAACTTCGACAGTAGTCGGCGTTCTAGACAGTGTGCAGTAACGTACATGGTGACGAAGTAACAACATCCAGTCCTCTGGCTCGAGAATTTGGGAAACATGCTTCTACGTATCAAAGATGTGGATGTGTTGCCAATAAGAGTCGTTCAGATGGTGCAACTTCGACAGTAGTCGGCGTTCTAGACAGTGTGCAGTAACGTACATGGGGACGAAGTAACAACATCCAGTCCTCTGGCTCGAGAATTTGGGAAACATGCTTCTACGTATCAAAGATGTGGATGTGTTGCCAATAAGAGTCGTTCAGATGGTGCAACTTCGACAGTAGTCGGCGTTCTAGACAGTGTGCAGTAACGTACATGGGGACGAAGTAACAACATCCAGTCCTCTGGCTCGAGAATTTGGGAAACATGCTTCTACGTATCAAAGATGTGGATGTGTTGCCAATAAGAGTCGTTCAGATGGTGCAACTTCGACAGTAGTCGGCGTTCTAGACAGTGTGCAGTAACGTACATGGTGACGAAGTAACAACATCCAGTCCTCTGGCTCGAGAATTCGCCTGGGCCTTAGCTTCCCACCCAAATATGTCATATACCATATGACAGAAGTATAGCTATGGAGCCTCCACCCAAAACGAGTGGCAATGAAAGAAATGAGTCTCCTGCAAAATATTTAAATGATTATAGTCATGCCTTCGAGTTTGTTTGTAATTCAACCAGAAAATCAGTAAAGTTTCTGAAGGAACTTGTCTCGGCAGAGGTCCGTCTTGGCATCAGTCAGTATCGCCAAGAGTCGGTTTGCAGGAGTAAGTTTGCTGAGTTATACTTCATGTACAATTGAGATGAGGAATGTTTTCAGGATTTTATGGTTTTAGACAAGTTTAGAGGAATGTTCTAGAAGATTGTCTAATAAAAATGTTTTTGAGGAGAACTTTTCGTGTTAGAAATGACTGAGGAATATTTAAAATCTGGGTGGTTTTTTGATTAGATAGATTTTAATCGTCAGTGTTGATGGCTAGATGTTCTTTTCAGTCCTGTGGTCATATGGCCTGACAGGTTAGTCTGGTTTGGTTTGGTTTGTTGGTCCAGTAGGTCTTGCTGGTTGGTCTAACCAATTGGTCTTTACAGCTTGTCAGTCTTGATGGTTGGTAACGCCTACAGGTGTAGTTAATATGATGGAATGGTTTAAATGATTGGTACGATCGTTTAATATGACCACGTAGTAGGTCAGTCTGTATGTCTGGACATCCTGGCACGTTGGTATGGTCGTTTGTTTCGGTGTGTCTTGAAGGTCGTTTGGTTTGACTAATTGTTGTGGCTAGTCTTGTTGGTAAGTTGGTCAGATATATAGTGCTAATTGGTCTGCTTGTCCGTTCCTCTCGCCAGTTTGCTGGTATTGTCGATTGGTATGTCCAATCGGCCTTAGTAACTGGCGGGAATTAATTTTGAGTTTTATTTCGGGATTCTATTTTTGAGGTTAAGTTTTGAAGGTTCTCTATTGGTCGGATTTTCGAGGTATAATATTTGGGTCTGATTTCTGGGGTGTAATGTTTATGTATTATTATTGAAATCTAATATCTGAGGAATTTAATATGGTCGGTTGATATGGACTGTTATATATATATATATATATATATATATATATATATATATATATATATATATATAGAAAGCTTTTAATTGAAGACAGTTTACTTGGCATACTTTGAATAAATTACGTTTAGCCTAGGCAGGAGGAACAATTTTTGAACTACGGAAGCCAGCTGATGTATAAACGATTTCCTATCAAATTTAAATAAATTTTAATTTACTTAGATTAAGAAATATTAAGTAAGATATTATATATAGGGCCAAAATATTATTTTTAATAATGCAAATAAGCCTTAAGTTTTTTAATCTATATATATTTTTTGTACTCATCATGAAATTGAAAAAATATTTTTCAATAACCTGCAACTCAAGAATGATTTCATTTTATTACAATGTCATGAAACATATCTTTGAAATTTGTTATGCAGGTTATTCGTGCATCGATATTAATTAACCTTTCAGATAATAGCTTCAGTCCAAATAGCCAGATAATGAAACATTGTAGGTTAACGAAGTATCGGGTTGAAATCAAATTTTTTCACTGCATTGGTTTCAATAAACACTTTAGCTGAAATTAAACTACAATTTTAAACATTTTAAAATTCGGAATAATAAACGTTTTAAATCAAAGGTGAGATATTTATATTAAAGATTTAATGACATCACCTGTAATATAAAGCTTACGAAATTACAAATTATTCTCGAAAACATAAAAAATTTGGTTTTTGAACAGTTTTGAGATTGAAATCAAATAACTCGAAAAATTATTTTTCTTGTATTGTTCAAGACAATAGATTCCATATAAACCAAAATACTACAAGGCGAAATAAGCAACTGTTCTTTCCTACTCACATGTGTTCGTAATGAGAAGTAATGAATGTAGTCATATGTTAAGATGCTTCTTACTATCTCGCGTCATCTGAACATTTTTGAAACATATTTAACTCAAAACGTTGCTTAATTTCTTCCACTAAGCATCTAACAAAACAATTAACTTTGATGTCATTCGATTTTACAATATCAGTCTGGACATAAATATTTGACAAGGCAAGAAATTTGTAAAAAAAATTAATTTTCACGATTGCCAACTAATATTCTCAAAATAATAATAAAAATTGGCCACGTAAATATTTTAAACTACAAATTTTGCCAAAGGCCTAATATTTTCCAGATTAAGCATCTGTTCTATAATTGAGTTGTTTTGTTATTGATATCACTTATATCTGGCTACAGTACAATAAGATTTAATGTCTATATTAAAATTATTCACACACAGTGAAATTTGCAGGTATTAACACATTAAAATTCACCAAACTGAAAATCTTCTTAAATTAATTGCGCTTGATGAACGCAGTTTTTTCTAACCTCCGAACTGTGATAAATGTAATTGCTGTCAATAAAGAACAATTATTTAAAAATGCAAAAACAGAGATTTATTTGTACAAATAAATCAGGCATAGTTGTTTCTTACTTGTTAATTAGTAGCGTTTATTATAAAGTACATTTGGCTTTGAAACAATACATCATTTAACAAATCAATGTTACTGGCATGAACCAGTGGAATTAATGTATCAATGGCAAAATGTTATCAATGGCCTAATATTGTTCATTATTTTATTTAAAAAATGTTAGCTTACAACCAATATGTATTGCACGTTTTTTTTTTTTTTTACCAATATTGGTTAGTGGTACGCGTAGAGTGAAAATAATTATATTCATATACATTTAATTATCCGTGACTAAAATATGACATATAAGCAGATAACATACAACATTAAAATAATTTCATTTCGATCCACAAAATGTTGCTGTCAGAAAAAGGACTTTTATTGATTGTTAAGAAACGAGATGCAAATTTTATGAACATAAGTTATTCAAATTCAAACTTCTAAAGATATTTTACCTGTTTTTCGACCAACGGAAGACGCACAGCTGAAAGGCTAACTTTGGGTTAGACTGCCTCATTTGTACTCCTGCTGTTTGCTACAACGTAAACACTACAGAAAGAAACGCGACAGTTAATTGTGAAGAGAGATGACGCAACTTGTTAATTAAAGTTGTTGACGTACGAGCGTAGCAGCCAAACGAAAAAAAAGTGATCCTTGAACTTTTTTATTATCTGGTTAATATATGCTGTCACTTTCATTAGAGATGTTCACTGGCGACATGTATACTCTTCTATTAAGCCTAACAGTGAGCTATCAGACTTAATAGAAGAGTATACAAATCGTTCACTTCTGAAAACTCTTTAATGTTCTCTTAACTAATTAAAAGAAGAGAACACTCGAATTTTCAATACATCCATATTACATATTGCATGCATGTCTGTTCCTTATACTGTTCTACGACCATCGAAGAAACTTAACTGAATGGGGTAGGTGTGCCTTTAGTGTAATCAACATAAAATACTTTGTATTTAAAAATGGGCTTCGTATTCCCCATTTGGCACCAGACACCCAAAGAAGGTCGCATATCTCAGTTCTACAAAGTCCGACGGATCTCAACAAAATTTGGTATGATATCCTTCGGTAGCCAACTTAAATACCTTGTATGAAAAACTGGGTTTCGTCCCTCCATTGGGCCCAAAACCACTGAAACGGTGCCGTGTTAAATATTGTCTTATTATACCTGGCAACATTGGGTGGTATTAATAATATAAATATATCGATAACGAAGTAAAATACAATGACCACTGTCGGAACATTATAGTATGTTATCGGGACCTTCAACCTAAGAGCCGATATTGTGCACAAATACGGCTTAAAATCTCGTTTATTTAAGGGCTCATACCTCCCTTAATATTCAGTTTAGGTATAAAGTGTCACATACGTTTTCTTGAAGATTCACCTCCCGTAGTTTGTCGGTCTAATTGGGAATAATTCTGTGTGTGTATATATTTATATATATAATGTCTGTAGTTGAGGGCTGAGCTGCTGAGTGGCCAGGTAACTGATGAGCTAGCAGCTAGAGCAGCAGAGGAAGGAGAAGACGAGGCTAATATCTCTGAAGTGCAGTGAGCTCACACGGCGGGTGACGTCACTATGCCACGTTTTCCTACGCGATGAGTTTCTGGGTTGACACCACTGGGCATCGAGTCTCGGTTAGTCCTACTCTAGTCAAAGTGGGCTGACCGTTATGCAATATTAAAGTTTTAAACGTATGCCTAATGAGTCAAACTACGATGTAACATTGCATATAATATCGTGTAACTACTGAAAGAAAAAACGACTCTAAATTATACTGTACGCCAAGTGCGATGAAAAATTTATTGTATTGTAGACACGTGGTTTCTTTAATTTGCACATAAACAAGTAAGTGAACCTGTGACTTGATGAATTTGTTCCCTACGCAATTAAAACTTAATAATTTTCTGAACATAAAAATTATTTCTTATTAGAATATGATTATGTTAACACCACTGTCTGTATTCATGGAATAAGTAGTCAATTTAGCATTAAATAATCATTTAATTGCGAAAGCAGATTTGTTCTTAGAGAATTTTCCCTAAATTGGAAATATTCCATAAAATCAGATCAGGTATGGCAATGAGCTAAGTAAAACGTTGATACAACTTAAAATCTCATCGCAAAGCCTAAGATATATATAATGTTAAATGATATTAATTAAGATTATATCTCACCCGCAGCATTCCCAAAATATAGGTACTGGTTAATCTATATAATTTAACATGCAGTTAAAAAGTTAATACTTTTTATGTATAATAATTTAACAATAAAAAATGCATACGTGTTTTAACAATAGTGCTGTCTCATTTCTGTAAAACATCTGTGTTTTTGTGTAAGGTTTATTATTGTATACTGAGAAACTATCAGTAGTCTAATAACAATGATACACACACTAGTAAAAATAATTGTTTATATCAGATGAGGGATGTTGTAAAATTAACATATCAATATATTGTAATATTTTGTTTACAGTCTACCGTTAAAAATGGCGTCTGCATGTGTGGGTTATATAAATACACTTTCATCAAATAAGTCAGTGGCAAGGCATAAACAGTACTCTAAAACGTAGCAGTAATATAGACATTGTGCACCTGTCAGTACCTAATAAATAAAGATAATGGCACATCATAAGAAAACTCATGGCAGAACCAACCATTTAAATACATATTATAGGTAGGTATCTCGGACGAAATAATAAGCGACTTGTAACCACATTTCTTGGAACGGGAATGAAATGAACATGACGAAATAAAGTAGTAGTAGGGAAGAGATGGTTGACAGCAAACAGATACTGGAAGTAGGAGCACAGGAGCCGGCCGGCCGCCATGTTGTAACGTCACCGCCCCGCCATCATTTTCCCTTTTCCCTTTCAAAATTTCCCTTCTTTCCCTAAAAAAAAAATATATATATATTTTAATACCGTAAAATTTTCCCTTTTCCTTAAAATTTCCCCTTTTCCTTAAAATTTCGCTTTTTCCATAAATTTCCCTTTTTCCCCCAAAAATTCCCGTTTTTTCCCAGAGCTGGAGATGGTGACTCGTGACTCCGACGAGGCGGATCAGTGACTCTGACGAAGGGGATCAGTAACTCAGACCCAGAATAGCAGGACCTCTTACCCATGACCTTTTACCTTGACCTTTGGCCGCAAAAATCCATAACAAACAAAAAAAATTAACAAAAATTTTCACAAAACATACAAAAAAATGTATAATTAAAAATTATTAAAATATTTCAAAAATTCAATAAATGTAAAATTTATAAATAAATTATTATAAAAATTTTTACATTTCAGTTCCCGAGGTTCCCCCTCACCCCCCCCCCCACATATACTAACAAATTAGTCGGCTGGCCACCACCCCCTCGCCCAACCAGGTGAGCCATCTTGGTAGCGACCGCCATATTAGTAGGCGACCTCCATCTTGTTATACATTACTTTTATGCCATCTTGGTTGCCAACGCCCATTAGTAATTAAAATCTGACCTGTGACATATGACCCCTGACAATGACCTTGACTCCATGTAATTGAATGACATAAAAAACAAAAACTCTAGAAAAAATAAATAAAAGTCAGCAAGCATAATACATTACAGACTACCACCGCCACATTAGATGAAGACTAATTCTACCTTCACCCCATGACTTTGATTGACATTGAAAATGAAAACTCGAGAAAAAATACATTAAAGTCAGCAAGCATAATAAATTACAGAATACTAGCCCCATTTTAGATGCAGACTACCTCGACCTTAACCCGATGACACTGAATGGCCTTGAAAACAAAAAGTAGAAAAAAGTATATAAAATTCAGCAAGCATAATACATTACACACTACCACCACCATATCAAATGCAGGCTACTTCAACCTTCACACCATAACATTGAATGACATTGAAAAATCTCGAGAAAATATATAAAAGGCAACAAGCACAACATATTAGAGTACTGTTAACATATTAGATGCAGACTACCTCGACCTTGAACATGAGATTGTAAGACATAACATTAACTTGAGAATAATACATTAAATTCAACAAGCATAATATAATACATACTACTACTGACATATTGGATGGAGACTTCCTCAATTTTGACATCATGACCTTGAATGACATTGAAAACAAAAACTCGAGAAAAAGTACATAAAAGACAGCAAGCATAATTCATTACAGACTACTGCCATCATATTAGTTGCAGACTATCTCAATCTTGATACCATTGCCTTTAATGACCTTGAAAACACAACTCGCAAAATAAATGTATGCGAAGATGCAGTAGCAAACTGAGAAAATGTACCTTTTACAACAGCGATTGTCACACTAAGCCTCACAGCTGTACCTCCCTACTTCTTACCATATATGCATATGCAAACCCATTGATTTTATATTGACTTTGAACCAATCGTATTACACCATTAATACTTTGTGCAGACAGCGACCAACAAATCACCGAGTTACTACATGATTGCAGCTGACCAATCACATGCTGGCATTGAGACATCACACACACACAGGCACGTATGCAGGTTTTAGATGCTAGTTCCTTGATCACATTAGCATGCAGTTATATATTCAACAGTTTCTTCCAGACAAGTTTTTCGCCCACCTATAAATCATGGTCACACTTAAAGTAGCCAACTGACTCCTGTTGTCAGACCTACCCCTCACAAGCCTGACCCAATGACACATCAACATGACCCATTGAAGTATTGACTAATAATGACCCCTGATTGCAGTGTGACCACTAATTAACCCATAACGACTCCTAAATGACCCCTAAAGACCCCGAAAATAATCTAAATAACCCTTAAATGTCAACTAATCACCCCAAAAGACCCCTGATTGTGGAGGAGGAGATGGCAGAGGAAGAGGTGGAATAGGACGAGTTAGTCTGTAGGAGTCAGTCGACAAGAGTCATTATGCAGATTGGTATATTTCTGCTTGTTTATTTGTGTGTGTGATATTATTTTATAATAAATGTCCCCCAATTTAAAATAAAAGTATTTTGTCCTACCTACAAAAGCTGAAAGGTAAACATCTTATTTTATAATCGAGCATTAAAAGATTTATATATCCAGATCCCTCGGTATATTTCAACATTTATAGGGCAAATTGTAAATACACTTTATACAAAAAAAAAGTGCCTACAAATACAGCAGCCTCCCACCATGCTTCGGCATTGGCCAGTGCACAACTCGGACTTTGTACTGAGCAATGCAGCACCACGACATGCCCCCGCCATGCTTCCCAGTCGGTCGCCGCGTGAAAAAGTACTCTTTGTACAGACAACCGCCTCACGTTGATGAGCATTTTGAACATAGGTGAAAACTCGATCGCAGAGTCGACACTAGCGACAACACGTTAGCAATGATGCAGTTCGTGGCTCCTTGGTCGTCGAGGACAAAACGAAGCCCTTTGTATTCGCAATACATCTGCACCATATGGGAGCACTCTGAGACACTGAGACCCTGAGACTCGTTCGACCTAGAAAACATGCAGGTAGTTATATAAATATAATAGGACTATATATATTTATGTATTTATATAATATGGGAATATAAATAATAATAAATAATTATATAAATATGCAAAACTATATAAATATAAATTTATTTTCAGTTTTTTATATACAGACTTATGTATAAGCATATGTATATATTATATACATATAGAATTATTTTCAGTTTAATTTATACATAATTATATACATATAACTATGTAAATATTAAAAATATTTAAATTTTACTATGTAGTATAAGTATGTAAATATGAAATTAATTTTAATTTAATTTATATATATATATACATTTTTTTTGTAAAAAAGCTATTAAAAAGAAAAAAAAATTATTTCAATATATTTTTTACATAATTATGTACATATACGTAGGGGAATATAAAAAAAATTGACGTATATATATAAGAATGTATATAAAAATATGAGAGTATAAAATTAATTTCAATGGCTATATTTTAGTATGTACATATAAATATGTGAAAATAAAAAGTTTTAATATCTTTATATAAGTATGTACATATAAATATGGGAATATAAAAGATAGTATTCCATTTATATGTTAATGCATCAATGAACATCCCAATACTCACTGAATTCTCTTGACAGTGGCTTATATTTAAAGTGTATTTTCTTTCATATCGGTTGAAGAGAATTATTTTTAATACATTTCATTCAAAATTAAACTCTTTCACCAGAAATAAAACAAAATTTTAATTAAATTTAACTGATTATGTAACAGAATTCACGACTTTTAATTGGGATCAATGTGAGGAAGAGGGGATTAAAAAGATATCCAACGATCAACGATCCCCTAAAATGATTTAAATAAATTTTTTCAATTTTTTAAATAAATCTTTCATGTTTTTTAGTAAATTATATCATAATTTTTTTGGTATATTTTGTAGAATTTTTTTGTGATTTTTCGAAACCTTTTTTGGATGTTTTGGATTTTTGGGCTCATCAGTGAAGGTCGGAGGTCACAGGTAAGAGGTCCGGTCATTCTGGCTTGGAGTTACTGATCCCCCTCATTGGAGTTACTGGTCCCCCTCGCCAGAGTCACTGATCCCCCTTGCCAGAGTCACTGATCCCCACTGATCCCCCTCGCCAGAGTCACTGATCCCCCTCGCCAGAGTCACTGATCCCCCTTGCCAGAGTCACTGATCCCCCTTGCCAGAGTCACTGATCCCCACTGATCCCCCTCGCCAGAGTCACTGATCCCCCTCGCCAGAGTCACTGATCCCCCTCGCCAGAGTCACTGATTCCCCTTGCCAGAGTCACTGATCCCCACTGATCCCCCTCGCCAGAGTCACTGATTCCCCTTGCCAGAGTCACTGATCCCCACTGATCCCCCTCGCCAGAGTCACTGATTCCCCTTGCCAGAGTCACTGATCCCCACTGATCCCCCTCGCCAGAGTCACTGATTCCCCTTGCCAGAGTCACTGATCCCCACTGATCCCCCTCGCCAGAGTCACTGATCCCCCTTGCCAGAGTCACTGATCCCCACTGATCCCCCTCGCCAGAGTCACTGATCCCCCTCGCCAGAATCACGAGTCCCAATCTCCAGTTCTGGGAAAAACTGGATTTTTTTTAGGGGAAAAAGGGGCAATTTTTAGGGAAGAAGGGAGATTTTTAGGGTATTTTTGCAGATTTGAGGAAAAAAAGGCATTTCTCAAAGAAAAAAAAAGGGGAATAGACGGCGGGGTGGTGACGTAACAACATGGTGGCCGGCAGGGATACTTCCAGTATCCATTGGCCGTCAAGCATCTATTCCCTTCTACTTAAAGTCATCCGTATTTCAGTCGTGTGATAAAAGTGACCCAAAACACGGGAATTTCTCATATACTTGATGGTAATCGGTCGAATAGTATTGGTAGATCATTCCAAGTGGTTAAACTTCCGAGATCAGGGCGATATTTTAACCGTCCCTGCAATTGGTGGAAGATTGTTGGTAGGTGGCGCTCGTATATATTCAAACTTTGAACTCCGTTCCAAAAATCCAAAGAATTATAAAATAATTTTTCCGCTACTAGGTTTTGTGTAAAGTGATGGAAAATAACATTCCCACAGGTGTGTATGAGATCAAGGGTATTGTAAATGTCATTAAGATATCATTGTCGATATGGATTTTACTGGTCAGGTATGGTCGGCTCGATGCTTGACTTTGAAGCCAGATATTACGAGGCAGGTAATATACACTATACTCCTTGGCTGGTAAGCATACAACCGGTCAAGGTGATACACATAAACCGTCATTTGGCAAGTTGCAGTTACAAGAATGGAAACACTACAATTTAATCTATGTGTTTTCTCCCGTGGAAGGGCCCGGTTATAAATTCATGCAATCTCCCAGATCACTCATTTACGTACCGATTGCCGCAAAGAGTGTGCATGATGTCACAATTTCTATCTTACATCTAAATGACGAACAGCATGCAGTATTCTGAAATAGGCTTCAATTACTTCATTCGTGAGAGAAAGCCTCATCTTCAGCAGTAATGTGTATGGGAAGAGTAACGCCTTGCAAGACAATATGTATGTTACCACTACTATCGTGCGGTGCATGGAGTGCTGATTGAGGTGCGTATGGTGCTAGTTATGGTGCGTGTGGTGCTTGCGGTGAGTGAGGTGTGAATGGTGATAGTAGTAATAGTGGTGAGTGCGATGGTTGTGGCTGCAGAGAACCAGTGCTTTCTGCAAGCAGTATCTTCATGCCTGGCCACAATGTGTAGTACTGTAAACACTTTACTGCAGAAGCAGCATTGTAATATCTAAGTTTGTGTCATTAGTCCGTTTGTGTACAAATTAACTGTTTTATGGTTGGATATGAAATGAAACAAGATGGTATAGAATGAGAATATTTATTTTTTTCGCGACCAGTCCACCACGACGCCTCAAAGAAGAATTATCAAATTTATAAAACATGACGTTGATACGTTGATCAACAATGTACCATTCGAGCGGCACATTCCTGGGCTCACGCCCTGCGGATCAGAAACTATGCATGGCTGAAATGGTATAATTCTGTGAGATAGGCATCAAATCCTGGACGAAGCATGTAATAAGCACAACATCGCCTATTGCCAGCAAAAGGATCTCGAAACCAGGCATTTGTCAGATATACTTGCACAGAAGGCTGACGAATTTTCTAAATAGTAAACTGCAGGGGCTCAGAGAGAAAATTGCGGCCTGAGATGTGTCGAACATTCTGAAAGCCAAGGAAATGTCAGGAATAAGTGAAAATATAAAGTAAAGGCACAAGTTAAAATGGAAACACGTGGAAAGAGTAAGAGAATGGCACAAGTGAAGCACAAAGTGATGTAAAAGGGGAAAGAGGCACGCAATACCAAAAAAAAAAAAGTGTGCAGCAGATTTTTCCATTGCTTTTAACTGCATTCGGAGCATATGAGGATCTAATCGAAGCCATCACAGTTAACGTCCGATCTTTCAACGGAGCATTGAACGACCGAATGCAGTTGTCCTAGGCCGAAACGCACAATGCAAATATGGAAGCTTTGTCATGAGTAAAATACAGCCAGGGCCTCGACCTACCTATTGCAGGCGCAAGTGCGCAAAAGATATGTAGCAGGAAAAGGCTTTAACAAATTCTGTTTATAAAAGGCCATTAACAAATGGCGAATTGGAACTGTATGTTCGCAAATTAAAGATACCCAATTTTCGTGGCGTATACATGCGAGATGATTTGCTCCCGATACCCAAGAGAGACGAAACTGCTGTAATACTCCTGGGCATGACCTCAGGACAATCATGCAAACTATTATGACATTTTCTGTAATTTTCGTCCTCCACCGGAACTTCATCTACACCTATGTGGTGCAAATACATTAACATATGACTATAAGATGGAACATACACCGAACACTTCGAACTGTGGACATTTCTGCATATACTTCCTTGTTAGTTTGTACGAGTAATTTAAAAAATGGCTATACATCGCTCGGAAACTATCAGCGCTTACCAAAACTGGGTAAAGCTCCGAGTTGTGTGCTGTACAATATCCACCACTCAGCCTGGAGGGAGAATGGTGCATTTTCTTTGTAGATTTTTAAACCATTAATGCTATTCCGAACATCAATGAAAAAAACTGGAAGCTGTACCTCATGAAAAGTGGTAATGTCTCCCACGAGGTGTCGCTGCCCATAGACTCTTATGAAATAGACGACATTGCAAGGTACATTAAAGATTCGATGTCTCCGGACACATAATTCAAACTATGAGGAAATGCCAATAATCTGAAGAGTGGCATCATATGCAGCGAATATATCAACTTAACGAAATTAGATAACTATCCGACCGATGCTCGTATTCGAGCCACACATCTATGAAGCTATTTAAACTCACTAGTCTCCATGGTCTGTAAATATCTTGTCGATCAATGTTACATAAATACACCGAAATTTGTTTAGTAGAACATAGCGCTATTGCTTGATGTTCAGCGCACTCAATGCCCGAAGAAATTACATCAAATTTCAGCACAACAGAATAGGTATTGCCAGAAAAAAGAACATTGACCTCATGTTCGAAAATTACACCGGATTCCAAGGGTGTGATGCCGACTGACATCAATACTGCACTGGCGACAGCCAGAAATGCGATGCAGGTAAGAAACACGGTGCCTCAATAGAAAATACACTAAAACAGACGACATGATACACTCATAGGGAGTTTAACCCAAAAAGCAAGTATCACTCTAAAATTAAATTAATTGCTTCTAGACTACTCACACACAACCCAAAGGTAACCTCAGGCAAACGGTTAGGAAGGAAAAACCACCTAGAGAAGGAAATCCAGAAGAAAGTTCATCTAGTCAACCACAAAAAATATAAAATGCAATCCACATCAATGCTGGAAAATATTTTACAAAATTCCTAAGGTTAGGTAGAATTTACTTAAGTTTACAGCGTAGGGTTTTTCTTGCATTTAAAAAGCGTGCAAACCAAAATTTACCTCAAATAGACTCGAACCAATGGGTGATCAGTCCATGGTAAAAACCAAGTCAATGCCAAGAAGAAAAGGTGCTGAAAAGGCGATGCCTTCCACAGCAAAATATCGGCTGGGGTTAGCTAGGGCCCGCACAAACTTTTTTTTGTTTTTGAAAGACCAGCCAGGTGAACAACGAAATTCTACAAAACAAACTACAGCTAGGGTCTGCAGCTCCTAGACATGTAGGAAAACACAAAGAAACATATATAGAAGTTGGAGAATGGGATTTCTTAAGATTATAAATATGAAATCTTGTCCCATACTTTGCAGAACTAGGATAAGCAAGACTGGCATTAGAAAACATTGGATCTGGTAAGGACCAGTCCAACGGAACGAAAGCTTCGCCATCCTCTTGCCAACAGCCTTGCTGACATGGTTAGCTTTACACAAAACTAATTTACCAGCACGAAATGAATTTTCCATCCTGTTTTTATCATATCTAACATGGCTCCTTATGTGAGTGCTCTTGAAGTTCTTCAGGGCTGCTGCCCAAATTTGATGGATATACATGGGATCATCTGGTAGCAACTCATCCAATGACAACAAATTAGTTAAATGGTTATTGGGTAAATAAGTATACAAGATTAAACAGAGTGGTCATATGACATTCATACTTGGCAAAATTAAATGCCATTTGAAACCAAGGCAGATTCTTGTCCCAGTTCTAATGTTCCGTCGCATGAAATGCTATAAGGGCCCTACGAAGGTTTTGGTTCAAATGCTCCGCATGTGAAGGAGAAGGGTTGTACAGAGATGAGATATGGCGAATGCCATATGAAAAATGCATATTACGAAAAATATTTGAAGTTAACTGCGAATCATTATCAGATACAATAGGTATGGGCACACCAAAATTTTGAAACACACGGGCTTGCAAGGCAGGAAAAATTGATGCAGCATCATCTTCTCTCATAGGAATAAGCCACACAAATTAAGAAAATGAATCGACACAAACTAACAACATTTTGTTACCAACTTAGTCCTAGGAAATGGGCGGACAAAATCAATTATGAGTTTTTGCATTGGCTTCTCAGCAACCTTAGACGAGAGAAGACCCAAAAGTGTGTTTTGAGCAGGCTTGCTCAAGGTACACAAATTACAACACCTGACACATTCAGAAATGTCAGCATCCATGCCTTTCTCTATTAAATGTTTCCTAATAACCTGAATAGTTCCATGGGCCTCTAAATGGCACCAAGAGCCGATAAGTAGAAATATATTTTTTAAAATTTGTTTAGAAGTTTAAGAAATACCGATTTCTTTACCTTATCAGATGATTTACAACACAAGATACTTTAGGATAAAAAATTAGGTTTTTATTCAAGGCCTGATTTAAATTTTGTGATGCTTTCCTTTAGATCCTAATCCATTTCTTGGTGTTCTTTGATATCAGTAAAAGCTAAATGGAAATCCACTAAGACATTACAATCAGGAAGAACTGCAGTTTCATTACTTGATTTTGTATCCTCAAATATATGGTAAATATTATCAGTTATTATGTTTTGCGATCCTGTAATATGCTGTACCTTGAATTTCAAAGAAGCAATCCTAACCACCCTTAGGTCAATTTTCCCCAGTTGTCATGGATGAGCCAAAAGCCACGGCAATGCTTGATTATTAGTTTCCAGGAAGAATTCCGCATGTTACAAGTACTGTCTAAATTTATCAATACCAAAATAACTTCTAAACATTCTAGCTTATAAATTAATGACAATTTCTCTTGGGGCGTAAGTGTATGAGAAGCAAAAGAAATTTGTTGTCTAATGCCATCAAATTCTTGACATAGGACCACTCCCACAATCAAACTGGAAGCGTCCATCTGCAAAATGAATTCTTTCGAAAAGTCAGGCATCCTAAGAACATAAGCTTTTACTATGTGATTTTTGAAATTATCGAAAGCACTTTTGTTGCTCCTCTCCCCATACAAAAGGGTACTGATTTCTTGTGCAAAATATTGAGTGGAGCAGATTTCTCAACTAAATGGGGAATAAACTTTCCAAAAAACTCTACCATTCCAATAAAAGACCAATGCCCTTAACATCCCGAGCTGGCGTAAAATCTATAATACATATGGTACTCTCAGGATCAATGGAGACACCTTGTGGAGAAATATTATGGTCAAGAAATGAAATCTCTTGAAAAGCAAACTTGACCTTAATTTGGTTAAATATTAGACCTGTCTTTTTTTAATGTATGAGAACGTCCTTCAAATGACAGAGTATATCACCAGGCCATCCAAATATTTGTACACGTACTTAATTTTCACATCATGGAAAATTCGGCCCAAAAGATGGATAAGTACTAGGGCACCAGTGGCCAATCCAGAAAGTATGCGGGTGAACTGATAAAGGTTCCAAGGTATACAAAAGCATGTTATTGGTTTGGACTTTTATATAGCGGAATTTGGTAATACACAGCTTTTAGATCTATTGTGGTGACAGATTCAGACATACCAAACCAATTTAATGGCGAATGAAGGTCAAGAAGTGAGACAGAATCTATTTCAAGTTTTTTGTTAACTTTATTATAATCAATAACTATTCTATGCTTCTTGTTATGGTTTGCAACCATGAAAGCTGGAGTCGCATATTGGGAAGTGGAAGGTTCAATTACTCCTTTATTAATTAAATCCTGGACTGGTTCCTAAATAATATCGATTTTGGGAGGGGCTAGACTATAAGGGTGGCTAGTGAAATGCCCCTTGTCTGCTAACATTATTTCGTATTCCAATAGGTCAGTGAGACCTAATACAGAAGTAGTTACTTTGGGAAATTCATTCCAATCTTTTGAATAGCATCATGCTGGTGGGGCTCCAAATGAGCAAAAGGGTCCACAGTCAATTTGGACTAAGCGCTAACCTCTGACGAGACGGGCTGAATTTGGTCACAAACTACAAAAACAACCTTCCTGCAGAAGAAAATTTTATAAAAATGTGTCGTGCCTGCACATTTAAAATAAGTCCAGTGAAAGCCATAAAATCAGATACTAAAATTAAACATAAACCTAATTTATCAGATATTAATAATTAATACATCCAAGAAAAGCACCCAATTTTCAACTTAAAAGTAGCCGAACACAAAATAAGTAATGCTTCACTGGAAGCAGTATATCACTGTATTTCACAAGGCTCAAGCGTTTTCTCTAGCTTTAACTCTCAGTTGGTTAAAAAGTTCACCTAAAAGAATAGTGCTGGTAGATCCAGAATCTATCAAAGACTGATCAGACAAATAACCTAAATTAACTTAAACTCAAGGAGGGCCAATTTTTGGAAAACAACAAAGTTGGGATAATTAATTTGTAAAGAGCTATACTGAGCTTTAGTTTCACTATTGCCATAAGGACCGAAAAGGCGTTGGAAACAGTGTCCTAGGTTCATAGACTCTACGATGTGAGCATTGAGTTGCGAATTGGCACCACTGCCAGCTTTGTGGGAAAGATAGCTCATTTTTCGTCCCCGTGGGACTGGTTTTTGCTAAGAGCTTAGGGCATTTGGCGATAAGATAATCAGTTACTTCGCAATAAAGGCACGCATGTATGTCTTTTTCTCAAGCTGTTGGGTCACCAGCCTTATCTTTATTTTCCCTCACTGGTTTCTCAGTACTCACAATACTAACGTCTGGACTGCATGGCTTACCTTTCTTGTCAGGAGCAGGCCCAATCTTCTTGGGGTACCTTTCCTGAGCAGAGACCTTTTCTCGTTGTTGGTCAACATATCGAATATTCTGGGAATATATACAAATACATTCTAACTCAAAGAAAGGATTTAGTTTGCCCATGAATACTAAACGCGAACACTCTTGAGGCTCCATAACTTCTAAAATTGTATTTACTATGTCACTCTCAGACAAGGGCAGGCACAGACTGCAATATGGTGAGTAGCCGGGATGGAATTAAATAATGAAGTACATCATCATGATACTGGTCGAAGGTGAGATATTGTGAAATGGCATATCTGGTTCTCTCATTGAAGGGACCGTGCGTGAAAGGGAAGAAGATTTAATAGTTGGGCTTCAGGGACTATTTTATAATTGGTGCAATTTGATGATAATTTTCTAAAACGCCAGAAACTTGGGAACTAGTAAACCATCTGTAGCAGGAACATCACGCAACAAACGCTCTAATGGGTGGGTGATTTTGCCAAAAGGGAGTGATACCAAGGTTTGGGCAGTTAGTGCCAATGAAAATGACATGAGTGGGGTGGTGGCAAAAATAGAATGGGCGAGTGTGGCAGAAGATGTGGTGGGGATGTGTACAGGGATGGAGGGCAATACAACATGCGAGACAACTCGGGATGTGGAGGGAAAACTGACTAAACTGTCTAGAGCAGGTGTAGAAAGTGAAATGGTGGTGGCAGTGCTAAGGCTAATATTAGCCAGCTGTTCGCAAACAGTGGCAACATTAGAATGGTGGAGCGTTCTTTGTAAATAGCCAATTCTAAATTACATGCAACCTTAAATAAGGCTTGTGCCCATGCAATTACATTTGTTAGCGATTGGAGCTGAGTTTCAAAGAGATGATCTGGACATGAGGTGGGAAAATTGTTTGCCCTATTTTTAGATGAGAAACCCAGATTTTAAACTTGTGGATATTTTGCAGGACTAGAGTCCTCATCTAAATTATCAGCTATTTCCTGAAGGGAAATTGTCTTGGAAACACAGACACGATACTCACTATCAACATTAATTGCTGACAAATATTCAAAATATAATGGGATGTCGGTATTGAAGGCCGCATGAATGACTGTAGACTCTGGGGGTTGTACGCCCCTAATGGCGCACTAGTGACCTACGTCATACTTGAGGAGGAATTCATGCACAATAGTGACCATAGGAAAAGTAACACAAAATGGGACACACGAAAATAAGAACTCGCTCAAAATATTACTAAAAAAAAAACCGGAAAATGTTTGGAGTTCATACTTTGGGGGGTCAAACAAAAAAATCCTTAGTCCCGCGCGAAAGGCAGAAACATGCAGAAAGCATACACAAGTAACCACATTCGAACACAACCACCAGGTCTGCTACCAACTTGTTGTGTTTTGTTGTGCCATTAGAGGTCAAAACTCAATAATCCTTATAGTAAACATAACCTCCAACACTCGACATCCATAGAAAACCGAAACCCGAGGATCAGCTGTGAAGAGTGTGGGTTACTAAGTGTAGTAAAGTAGACAATGGCCGAGCCAGGGCTCAGCTCGGCAAACTCAAATATTACTTAATACTAGGAAAAATATTTTTTTTTTGCAAAATACTCAGAATGAAAGATTATGGATAGACACAAAATTAACCCAAAAGTGATTGAAGCGTTACTCTGGGGGAAAACAGGCATTACTTAAATAACTATATAAATGAAATAGCACTATTCATAGTGATACTTGCCTTTATTTCTGCCTCCGAAATTTATTTTTAAGTGCAACATGATTTAACACTGTAACAAACAATAAATCAAACTTAATATAAAACATCTCTCAGTTACAAATTGTTCCTGTTTTCTTTATATATTTTTTTGTCATTTGTTAAATGTTAAATCATGTTGATTTTACCAGAAAATCAAGCTAACGGGATCCTGCACAACACATGTTAAAACAGTAACTTTTTTGGTTTTTTAAAACAAACACTTCAGGTAATTTGCGATGCCCAAAAGGCCGACATTTTATACGCACAAATTAAAAATAATTAGTGACTAAATTTCACTTTTATTGGTTAAGTTATGGTTTCTTTAAAATAAACTTGCAAATGCAATAAGATTAATTAACAGATTTTAGATTGAACAAAATATTCTGCGAAAAACAAATTATAATTAGGCATGGTTTTTTGGTATTTCCTAATTACAAGCATTATGACTGACAATATCATAGAGATAGTTTTTGTTATGATAAAATGTTTCAAAGAACAATTCTCTTGACTAAGGAATTAGCATGTAAAGAAAATTTGCAGATATGACAATTTGAGTGGACAGAAACGAATTTCTCTCTTACCAGATTTTCTCAAATATGCAACACAGATATTAATGAAACAAAAAACATAATTGAATCACTTAAAATAATCATGCAAAACACTGGGTCACGGTAAGAGTGAATATCAGAAGTTAACAGTGAATGAGATTAATTGTGTTACATCACAAGCGAAAAAAATAAAAAGCTAAATGGCCGAACTGGATACTTGGGTTTTGCCCGATAAACGAACACTTTCCTAGAAACCGAATATAAGTTACGAAAATCACAAAGTACAAGTAAAAACAACAGCGGTGCCACGAAGTGTAGAAGATATTAAGGGTTAAAAAATGCCAGTGTTTGAAGGGTAGTAAAGAAAAAATAAAAACAAAATTTCGAACACTCTGTTTGGTACTCGATATCTGTGACAATACGCTCACCGATCGCCAGAGCTCCCGTCCTGTCGGCTCTCCAAGCCTCGATGCCTGGGCGAGACAACTCTTGAGATATGCGGTAAGCCTTCAGGGTGTATGGGAGACAATGGGTATAGGTGAAAGTGTATTACCCCCTCCACCCTTACTCGGTTGTGAAGCGCCGGCCCGAAGGATCAAGACGACAGTTGCTGCCAAACTATCGGGACGTCTACATGTGTGGCTTCTCGTTATCTCACTTCCTCTTCGGCGAGACAGTATGTGTGATGCATAACTCGTTACATTTCCTGGAAGTTTTGAAGTCACTCAGCCTTAGAATGTAACCCGGTAGTCACAAAAACAAAAATCTTCCAAGTTCAAGAATTATTAAGTGTCCTGCCCAGTAGTCGAGTTCGGTAATAATGCTTGGATTCGTTGGTATATAATGCTTATGCAAGTATGGACTTGCATACTTACATGCACAGTTACATAATACAAGTGAATGAACCCCTCCACACCAATGAGTCGAGACCAGCGAATGCAGCAGTCATTTAGCATCATCCGAGCGAGGGACTTCGAGCATGTAACATCTACAGGGCAGCTTATGTAAGTAGATGCAATTCCCTTCTCACTTTACATTGATTTAATTTACCAGATATCCAACTCAGAAATGTATTATTGTTACATTCGAGAATATAATTTCTTAAATGATCTATACGATATTCGAAGGCAGTAATCTAAAAATAACATTACACTAATTACATTTACGAGGAATTTAACTCAAAACTAAAATTTTGTTCAAATCTAATATGAAACAATATAAAAAGCCCTGATCGAGATTTGAACCCAGTAATCCGAAAACCACATTACATTAATTGCGCTAAGCAGAAAAGCAACTCAAAGTTAATTTTAATTAAATTTAAAAATTAAATTATATTAAGTGACCTGACTGAGTTGTGAACCTGGTATTCTAATAATACGATGCCAGGAACAAAACTAAAAAAAAATAAAAAAATTTTTTTGTTAAAATATAAAATAAATTAATCTTAAGTGTTCGGTGCGAGATTGGAACCTGGTATTCCCAAAAAAAAAAATAACATTAAGTAACCTTACCAGTAATGCAACTCAATTATTAATATTTTTAAAAGTAAAACATTAATAACATTAAATGATCTGTCCGAGAATCAAACCTGGTAGTCCACAAATAAGATTACATTAATTAAATTAAGCAGGAAACCAACTCAATAATAAACTGATATTAATATCAACAATAAAATAATTAAAAATTGCCCTGACTGAGATTCGAACCCGTTAGATATAAAAAATGGGAGCACTCGGGGAAAACCATAGGAATTTTAGAGAGACAACAAGGCACGATTCAAAATTATAAAACGACATGGAGTGATAGAGTATGAAAAAATGAAATGGAATAATGAAGCGTGAAAAAGAATATGGAATGATAGAACATGAAAAAACATGGAATGATGGAGCAAGGAAAATAACATATTATCCACCAAATTACGGAATAAAAGATGGTGTAATCTAAGATGGCGGAATTCAAGATGACGGTCGTACTTCAGTCTTAATCCCCAATACCCTGTGCCAGGTCCCCCATAATATATCTGCATCACACTACTGGTTTCTGATTCCATTTCTAATGACATAGCTTTCAAAGATATGTTAAGGCCTTCTTATTACCTACGATTTGTGAACATCTTTAAAAACTATTTGCACTCATGTTGAGGAAAGAGATTTTATTGATAATATTAATTAATTCTTGTTTTTTTGTGTATAGTATGGGGCAGTCGTAATAATACCTAGTCTACTTAATTCAACAGCTCACTTACTTTGGATATTCTTATTGTTTCATAAACTGAAATTAATTACCAGTTTCATGTTTATTTGTTATTATCTAAAATGTTTCGTGCTGAAATACACGACACAATTTGGCACTGCCACACTCCTTTAGAGACAATATGACCCATGTTCATGGTAACAGCAAACTATAGGAACAGAAGCAAGACGACACTTGTGTATGTGCGTGTGTGTGTGTGTGTGGGGGGGGGGGGGGGTTTGTGAGTTGCAACAAGCTTTACGTGACAAGGTAGATGAAGACGGGAAAACGAGGATGCTTCATGCGCATGATATAATCTGTGTTACTCCCATCACGGCGTACACCTATAGAAAAGTGGCAATTCGGTATCAAGAGATCAGTAGAACTTGCTTCCCTGCTATGACAGATACAATAGGCCTTTCTTATGTCTAAAGTGCTTGAAAATATATCAGAACTTCAGGTGTTAATTTACGTAATAGTTATTTAGATAACAGGAGATTAAGTAAACAGGCGCTAGACGTGTATAATATCAAGCACGTTGTCAGAGATCCGGTATTCACTACAGGGTGACGATCAAGAAAGAAGACTAAACACATCCCAGCGGCCATCTCTATGGTGTCAGAGGCTTTGTTTGACTCGCCGCCAGAGGGTATTCGCCCACGGCAGCGTACTTTTCTCATTACGTGCTCGTAATTAGCTTGGCTCTCGCTAATGGGAGGATAGACCCTGCTGCTGAAACTAACACGCAGTTGAGTCAGTTCAGACCATGTGACTGCCTCCGTCGTCATCCTACTCCTCACTTCGCAGCAGGTACTGTAGCTTCGCTCGCTGTAGTATCCTCACGTAAACATTAACATGTGTATTTGTATATTGAAATGTGTTATGCTTCGTTGAAAAGTCACTAGGTAATTGATACAGCTCCTGTTCTTTGGTACCCGTTTAGCCCAACTTTTGCTAGATTCTGTTATGAAATGTATTTTCCTTGTCACGTATAATGCAATAAACCCGTACTATAATTTAATCCATGGATAATATTATTAATGTTCAATTTAAAATATTGTCTGGTGATTGCGAAACATCTTATTGGCTTACAGAAACTATAATTTCCTAGTCATCACGTTCTATGCCCTGAGGTTAGAACGAGTAATCATTAATTTAATATTGATAACTTTAAAATACCAGACACACACGTATATGGCATAGTGAAATCGGAATTGTTAACCTGAGGTTGAAGGGCAACTCAGCGATCTCTGGCCATAAACGTAACTTGCACTCAGGAAATTATGTAAAAACTTAAATATCTCTTCGTTTTCGCGGAATTAATTTGTAGGAAAAAGGAACTGAGTTCACTCAAATTTGGCTTAATTGCAAGTGCAGACTTTGTATAAAGACTTCAATTTATTTTCTTCAATATACGAAAGTGACATCACATATTGAACGGAAATTAACTAACTTTTAAGTTAATTGGTTGCTATTAAAATAATTTCGCATTTGTTGCATTTTATGTTAATGTTGATCACCTTTAAATCTTTAGACATTATATAGTCACCTTTCGTGTATGTGCTTTGAAAATAAAATCGATAAACTATTTCATACATATTTTATGTGTATTCACCGTTCGCTTTGTGGCTGCAGCATAATAATTTAACTAAAAATCATGTTTTCCGATTCACCAGCAGCTCCGTTAGTTAAGAGATTGATATTCACTACATTAAATTTTTTTCACTGTGTATTTTACTTTTACGTTGATAACTCCTTTCACTTTATTTATAAATGGCCTTATTATATCATTTATCTGGATCAAATAGGTCAAATTTAAACGAACATATACCGCATGCTGGAATCTCTTTCTTCATGGATTAAAGACGAAACATATGTAATATATTGGCCCAAACGTTTTTATGCGGAAATGACAATTACACAGTTTTACAAAATGTCCTTGTTGAGAGTGAAGTCCTGCATTCATGCGTGTAAAAAAACCTGAACTATTCGTTCAGATATAATGAATTTTATAATGAATGTGTTCTTATATTCACATCGTGGGCATAATATTTAGTTTTAAGATATGCTGTATAAACTGTTTAGAGATATTTTCTCATTATTGTGTAATTTACGAACTAATATATTTAAAAAACCGTTTTTCAACTTAAACGATAAGTTATTAAAATTCGAAGAAAATAAAAAGATACTTTGTTGGGACATTTTAGCACTCGTGTTGCCAGTTTCCACAATCATGGTAAGTTGCAGCTAAGTAGAAATGATTGCGTGGCATGTACACGGCAGTGAAGTGCGCCCAGATATTTTACGAGCGTACAGTGTGGGGACTACGATTCTGATAGGGATATCTCACTTAATCTAATAGTTTTATACGCTGTAAAAAAGTGTAAAATTGCACACATATTTTTTTTGGTAATTTTACATTTTTATTGTGTATTTTACAAAAGCACCTACAGTAGTTGTAATTTTACACTAATGTTCTTAGGGATCCAGACAGTACTACAAGTCTGTGGTTCAGAATCGCGACTGTGCGGCTTTATTAACCACAACATATGGGTTAAATTACACATTTTAATGTAGGTGTAAAAAACACTAACAGCAAGATCTAAAGACTTAATTCGTTTATTTTTAGTGCTATATGTTTGTTATATTTACACACATATGTCAGTGGAAAAGTACACATTCTGCAGCGTAACTTGACATTGACTAATTAGGTATAAATTTACATTAACATCTTGAGTAAAAACAAACAGATATGAAAAAAATAATTAGTATATTTACACCTCCTTGTGTAATATGTTAAAAAGACTTATTTGATGTGTAATTTTACACATATATCTTTTGGAGTCCAGAGTGTTCTACAAATCTCTTATATAAGCACAGGAATGGCTGTATTGACAAAAATGGGGCTAAATACACTTTTCATGTATGTGTAATACCACACAGACATGAAGATTATAACGAGTACTTTTGGTGCTCTATGGTTGTTGTATTTATACACACAAATCATTTGAAAAGTGCATATTCTACAGTGTAACATGGCATTGACTAAGTATGTGTAAATTGACATCAACAACTATGTTTTATATAACCTTATATATGTTTTCTATAACTTTGTATTTGTGGACCACGGTCACACGAAAAATAAATGAAAACGTAGCGCCGGGTGAAAAAAAATTGCTGTAAGGTGTTTGAGGGAATATATTAATAATAGGGAGTGAGGAAACATTTTTGTATATAATTACGATATTGATGCTTGTTCGATATATTATATACTGTAACACTCAATTTTTTTCTGGTCCTTTTTCTTGAATGTTGAAATTCATTTTGTCCTAAAAATGTCTGCGACATTCCAAGGGATTTAAGAGGACCCTTCCCTCGCCATAATGAAATCTAGTTTTTTTTCTATCTTATTTCTGTTTTGAAAAAATAGAAGTCAGCAAGTACCCCTATACACCAAACTAGTTATTGACATTACAAAGCAAACTAGTTATTGACATTACAAAGCAGTACAGACATCACTGAACTACGAACTCTTATTTGCCTATGTCATAATATTGATTTTGCCCAGTTTTGGCAGAAATAGTACTGTGACGCATTTATGAGTTCACATTTACCTTGTCTCGTCTGTACTGATGTGTAAGGTCTATATATCTGGGTATAGGGTCACTTTGAGAATTTCCTTTTTCGAAAACCAAAAAAAGCTTGAAACACCATGAATCCAATATGGCGAGGGAAGTTTTCCCTTCAATTAATTATAAATGTGAATAAATAAACGAGTACCAAACTTGATCTTGCTTGCAGAAATACATTAAGAGTGATTCTAAATTTCAGTGTTTCGCTAAACTCGATAGTTCATGCAAGCAAAACTAGACAGATTAGTGTTGATGAATAACGTCTGAAAATAATGAAAAACCTGAGTGTTTTCCTGAAATGAAAATAATGGGAGGTATGTAAAGGGCGAGAATAAACAATAACGAAACAGGAAGCAGCATTTCCAGGAGTCTTCCTACAGCAAAGATCTAGAATAAATAATAAATAGAGCTTTTACGATTACATTACTCAATAACCTGCCAGCGTATTTTTTTTTCATTTACACGTTTCCGTGCGCGCATGAACACATGAATAATGTTGTATTGAAGGGTCTTCAGAATAGTTGGATGTAATGTTATTGATTTCTTGTGTTCAATACTAGAAATGAGTAAGATTGTAGATAAATATAAAGGCTGCCTGTTTACATTTGCCTGTAGACGCTGATTAAAAAGAAGTTATTCGTTCAGCTTAAAGACATTGAGAAAATGTTCTTCTTTGTGGTCTCAACCACGAATCGAGGTAACTTAAAATTACTATTTAGGTCACTGTGTAACGTGAGACGAATTATTTTAGTACTTATGATATTTGAAAAAATTCTATTCAGCTAGGCGGCAGATTAGGTTTGCAGTACGGTAGGTTCAGTCAAAACATGGCTGCTTTTGATAAAAGTAAAAACTTTGTGATGGCAATATACTAACATGTTAGAATTTTTTTCATTTATTGATACATGTTTATGCATTGAAAATTATATTAAAATAAGGTAGACATATAACCTATATGGAGAGTATGTTATTGGTTAGTTCATAATGAGTAAATTATTTAAAATTAAGTACCTATTGCAAACACTCGAAACATTCGTTATCACGCTTATTTCGTTCGAAAGTTAAAAGAATATCCCCACAGTATGGAAATTAATAACGTTGATATTTTTATAATTGTCTAGATGAAAGACTTTAAGTTGAAAATAATCAATTAGATTAACAAAAAAAAAAATACCTAGTCCACTGAGCTGAGTAGTTTAAAATGACTGTACACATTTGAGACAAACGGAAGCGAGATATAAATTTTTTTTTCTGGTAAAATTGCAAAGTATATTCTCCAATAAAAATTCTTAGAAATACTGGAAATTTTTTTAAACCCAACGGGAATGTAACATTCCAAAACTTCAACATACAGTCTGAATAGCAGCCTACGCTGAGCTAAACATCTCGCACTAAAGATGGACATGAGAAACAACAGATCCCTGGTTTCACAGTCACAGTGGCAACATATATTTTTTTTTGTCTTGTTATGGGTGAGTTATTTGGGGCGTTTCCGGTTGCTGATACTAATGTCAAGTTTCGTCTAGCACCTATATAAATCAACACATACAGTAGGAGCATTACTCTAGTGTCCGTATGTCCATCATATTGACTGAACTGGTGGGACTAATAAGAAATAAGTAATAAATAATCTGACCTTGACACGTTATATTATTATTTTAGGCATGACTTTGAATACGAATATTGTTATGATAAAAGATATTCAGATACCTTGGAAAGGCACGTCTGTAACTATGGCCTGTACGGTGCTGTTTATAGAGGGACATTTTTTCCTCTAATATCTCTTAGGCCTTGTGCCATCCTGCCTCCCCTCCCAACATCAAAACCATTGTGCGTCACTGGTTGTGGATAGAGAGAGATAACTATTATATTAACAGGAAATAAATTACATTTTATTTAACTGCGTCACGCAAGTATATATCTTGAAAAGTACCAGAAAAAATACATTTGAAATTTTCGTAAGATAAGTCACAGAAGGAAAGACAGACAAGCAATTGGCTTTAGTTAAGGGCCGGCTTCAAGGTAACAGTTGTGGGAAGCACAGAATGAAGCGCTGACCAGCGTGTGTTGACGACAGTTGTGCATCCTGCCCTGTTGTAGCCAAAGTTAGAGTGTGGCCACGGTCCTGCGCCCAGCGTTGCCACGTCTCCTTCTGTGCCTTGACAAGTGGCGCTGCGCTCACTCGCCACCACCAGGGCAATTAGCACTAGGGCAAATACACACCTTGTAGAATGACGCGCAGACCAGCGTGTGTTGACGACAGTTGTGCGTCATGCCCTGTTGTAGCCAAAGTTAGAGTGTGGCTACGACCCTGAGCCCAGCGTTGCCACGTCTCCTTCTGTGCCTTGACAAGTGACCCTGCACTCACTCGCCACCACCCAGGCAATTAGCACTAGGGCAAATACACACCTTGTAGAATGACGCGCAGACCAGCGTGTGTTGACGACAGTTGTGCGTCGTACCCTGTTGTAGCCAAAGTTAGAGTGTGGCTACGACCCTTGCGCCCAGCGTTGCCACGTCTCCTTCTGTGCCTTGACAAGTGACTCTGCACTCACTCGCCACCACTCAGGCAATTAGCAGTAAGGCAAATTCGCATCTTGTCGAATCATACTCCGTGTACAGAAACTAACTTTCTTTTATTTTCTCTACATAGGATAATTATTTCCTGAATGATATCGTTTTACCAGTTTAACAAAATAAATATATTTTCAATTATATAATAAATAATTTTGTGCTTGTATGACGTAGAGAGTTATTATAAAACGAATGATATTTGCCACGAGTACGCAAAATAATATAAAAATCTAAACATATTCATCGCAGTTTCTGGAATTTTAATTTGTAATTTCATATATTTTATGAGTCTTTAATAATTTTAAATGAACACAAATTCACATGTTTTAACATTTGTGCTGCCGAAATTGAACAACTGAATCAAATTTAGTCTATAGTACTACAAATATTCTTGCCTATTTGTATAATCAAACGATAAATATTCAAAATATGTACTATATTTAATGCTTTCCTGTTGTGTCGTGAAGACACCCGATGTGCATGGGTCAACTTACATGCCCAGTTCAATCATGCTTGTTTATGACATCCTTGTATGAAAGGTAGATAAGGTTGGTTCTGGTCCTCGAATATATTTACCATTCTATGGAAACGAAAGGCATATACAATAATAAAGTTCGTCCTCTTTATTACATGTGCTGTAATCTGAACAAAATCTGGACTTTTTCCGACTTATTAAATGTAATGGATTTTGTAGGTTTTCGGAGTAGCTTGCTACTATGTTAAAGTTCCAGTTCAAATGTATAAAATTATTACCTCTGTGCACATGAACTATTCTGATGGGTTCGTATGTTAAGTTTATATTAACTGTATAGTAAATAACATATTTAAAAAACCATATATTAGTCATAACAGACATTCTGTCTGTCATGACCAATCTGTACCAATAAAACCAATATTACTGAACGAGTATTGATTGCAATTTAGCACTTTTTACGTTGTTTTGCATCCTTTAAATCGTATGGGTTATCTGCCATAGCACCTATCTACGGTGGGCTGACCACAGAGCTGTAAAACTGAACCAATTTCCAGTAATTTATGGATGATTGGTTTTTGGTGTTGCTAGCGAACGAGTTTGCAAAAAAATATATATTTTAATTGCATTGTCTCAAAAAACGTTTTTAATGTTGAAGTAATATATGTTCCTTAGCAACATGAAATAAAACTCCGAAAAAGTTAAAGTTCCCAATGAGAGGAACAGCATCAAACTTAAAATAATACAGCATAAGAGTGGGCAATTTTCTTCTTATATTTGTGTAGGGAACCGGAGGCTATAAAGACAACTTTTCACCACCGAGATCCGACTTGTAACCCGCGAGGAACTGCCCTAAGACTCTTCGGGCGTAGTAAACATGGAGGACGTTGCCAAGGTATTTCTCTGAGTTCTTCCGTATCCCCTACTATTTGGATCACAAAGCTTCTCCATCGTGTGCGGTAACTCGTTTTATTACCTCGAGGATTACATCCGCCGTCCGAAGTCGCTAATAAGTAAGGCCATCGCGTATTTATTTTGTTAATTTTGCTTCGTTTCATTATCTTTTTTGGTGGTCCAATTTAAAACTGTAGTGCTATCAACGTTGGAGTTTACATAGCACAGAATGCAAATTATGTAATTATCTTATAAGTAAATGAGATAGTATTGTATTTTGATTAATATTTACAAATACGATATTTGAAAGGAATACTGTATAATATTCCGTTATTAATTAGTACACATTATTAATAACTAAGAATAATTGAGTGATATTAGCTGTAAACCAAAGAGTTTGTAGATTTTGCAATAGTCCAATGTATAATAAGATTATCGTTTTCTTACAGTACGTACACTCTTTACCTACATTGTCAAACAAAACTGTTTCTCAAAATAATAAGGAACAGAATTTAAAGTTTTATAATCTTTTAGTCAGCACAAGATTCAACGTATATAACTGGCAAATATAAATAAAGTTTTTGCTAAATAACTTATATAATAAAGTGATTAATATATTTGATGGCACGTGTTGTAGAGTTAGATTTATATAAAATTATTTGATGCCAGTGGTTTGTTTATGTAGTAACATTACTGGGTGTGATGTCATATTATTTTTATACAAACTAAAACGTTAATGCGAACACATAAAAATAATAACAAATTCAAATTCTTTACAAACGTTTCTACTAGAACATACTTTTCGTGCATCAGTTCTACTGATTTTATTACTACCACATTTAATAATAAATTAAACCCATACATGAAAACCACTAAAGGAGCTGCAAACAATTACACACAACTGCCGACAAAGTAAAAGGTTTTATTTTGTCACTTTTGATCACAGTATTGTTTATAAACCTACATACTACTACGTGTTGCAGGTCGGCGCCGCGCGGGCGAGCGTAGTGAAGGACAGAATTTATGTGATATTGGAGAGTTGGTGAACCTCGTATTAGTTACCTTAAAGTGAGCCGACATTTCAAACTATTTCTGAAGCATACTGCTTACCGTGGCAGTATTTGGTTTGGACGATATCTGAAGAATTCTCTGGATTACTGAACTTGTTCTCTCAGGTGGTGGGGGGGGGGGGGGGGGTGCGAACCTTCGAGAAGGTCACGGCCATCACTAATAGTGACGACAGGTCTCCGGTCCGGGAGTTGGATCTGATTAATGAATGAGTGTCTGAGCTAGAGCGAGCGGAATGGCCAACAGTGAAGGAGGTAAGTCTGCAACTCAATGTTTTGGAGGACGCGGCTGGTATGCTGAACTATTATATTAAATGCATGAGTGAAAGACGTTATAAATTATGGAGAACACGTGCTTATAATGAGTATATGTTAATTGACTAACTAACAGAGACAGTAAAGAAGGACGTTAATTAGAGTTGAAATAGATGTTAAATAATGCGCTCTCTGTTAAATAATGCGCTCTCTGTTAAATAAAGAGAGTAAAAATAGAGACAGCTAACTTTATGCTGTAGATAATAGCAGAATGAATACATTATAAATTAAATTAAATTTCCTTTATTTATTTTTTAAGACCTCCATCCCTTAAGAACTCAGATACGCCCTTCGGATGTCCTAACATGTAACAGTACGTAAAAATTGTCCACAAGTATAATTAGACCACATAACACCCAAATATGTACCAATAAGTTGACACTAGATCCTACATTACATTAGCTTTATAAATTTGAGCATAAATGGAATACATCAATACATATTTACCTGCAACATATACCATAAAATTGACTTCAATAGGACTATCATTGTTTATTTTCCAAAAGTGTTAACAGCTGCCAATGTGCGACATGTTCCAAGTTTTCTCTTTTTTATATTGAGTTTTTCTTTGAAATTTCGCTGAGCTTGAGCAATGTCTCTTGACTCGTGTAGGGTTTTCCTTTCTCTACATTTGGGGAAACTATTTCTGGTAGCAAATAAAATCTGTAAAATTGTAATAATTATAGCAACATTTGTCTCCCACACGTGGTTGTGTCTCTAAGTGTTCCCCATGTGTAACAGCGCGCATCTAGCATTACTACGAAGAAACACAAATAAAATTCTGTCATGTTGAGTGTCCTCTGGACCTGATAGTAGTAAGACTGAGTTAGTTTCACTTTCATGATGTTACCTTCCCATAGTGAGTCCATCTAGGCTGGCTCCCAAAAATCCGTACTCCAAGTATATATACATAGAAACCACACTTTTCTACTAATAAACCAGTTTCTTGTTGAATTCGTTGGATAGCAATATGCTATTATGGCAGCCAAATTATACTGCCAATGTAGTAATATTGGGTTATAAAGTAGCCTTTTAACTAAATTTGAACACGACGTAGTGTTTTCATTGTTTTGCCTTCAGTGTAAGAAGAACACCCTTCGACTGTAATTCCCAAAACCTCAATCCCCTCCCCCTAAAACTAATTAAACCAAATAATAGCAAATTTTTTCAGCGCGCGTTAGAGGTGATTAGATTTGCACCAGATGAAAGGCAGACATGCGTACACGTGAGGAAAAAACCGCTGCCGTGTCCCATGCGTGGTGCCGTTTTCACGTGCAATGATGAATTAATATTAACCTGTTATATTTTGATAACATGCGGGGATCCGATTTAAACCCATCTAAAAGGAAGGCCTGCCATACAACCTTTCTGTACTCCATACACAAGCTAAACTAGGAGTTTCTACTAATAAATAAATAAATAAGCAGATGTGATAATGATTTAATACGTCACAAAAAGCTGTGGGGGTGACGAGCGGCGAAATGCCGGACCTTGAGTTCGTAGACACATGCTCCAATCGACTGAGCCACCAAGACACGAGTACTAGTATTGATCAAAATGCTGTATATACAAAAAGAACCACGTGGTTATGAATTCGTATTTAAAAAAATAATTTGTGTATGATATAACATCCCCCACTTATGTGCAAACATAATTCAATAAATAAAAGATTATTGTTTAAGTTAAAATATATTTATTCGAGTTTTAAAATAAATATATCCAGCGATATGTCTACGGATCCATGCTTTCAAGGAGAATTTCTATTATGATGTCACAAACATTGATTATAGGAACATGATTTTATAAATTCATGCTCTGTCATGCCCATATTGGATTATATAAACATATAAATGTATTAGAAAACATACCAAATGTTATATATCCCTGGACTTGTTATACTAAGGTAGCATTATTAACTTTGATTATTCACAATTTTTCTAGCCGTATTGAATTTAGTAAACAAAGGAGCGATATTGTTTTATTTATTTTTTAAAATTATGTAACCAGTCTACACATTAAATACAACACAGATACATCAGATCAAGATTTAAGTGTAGTATGTCTATATCCAACCCCACGAAAATATTAGCATACTTGCTCGCCATTGCCCATTCAACAAAGCTATAATCACAAGATTCATAAAATACACATTACCTCCGACAACAAACAAGACCGCAGGGTCAAATACACTTTAAGATCTTTTAATAGCATAGTTGGCTACCATTTCCCAGGATGTATAGGTACAGAGTTCATTGTCACAAGATAGCATTAAAAAAAATGGTTAATTATGATTTCGTAAACCTCGATTTCTGCCAACTGGTGAACGTGTGGTAACCCACAAATTGTAAAATAAATTAATCAGATAGTTACCACGATCAAAAAACATTGCAAAATCCGGAAAACTGGCAGGAGACACTTTCCCAAGAAAATATCAGAAAGTTGTGCCTGGAATCCGATGAAGTGATAAAAAATAGGTGCACATAGTCACAATCAGATTTAACATGATTTATTAATATACTGCACAAATGAGGTGGTATTATCACAGATCATGCACATATAATGAGAAAGAGTCTTAATATAAAATGCCGTTTCCAATAATTTACTCCAAGGTGCCTCACTAGCATAAAGCAACGTACTAAAAAATATACAAAAATATATTCAAACACCAAAATCATTAAAGCACCACACTTCCATAACAAACAAGACAGGCAGAAAAATGACTAGAATACACTCCATGAAGAATTCCGCTAAATTGTGCTGAAGCAAGACTGATAAAATTACAGTAATATGACACAACCTAATTTCATTGCTTGTTTATGTCGAACAGATTACTATACCTTTCCAATAATTTTTTGTAATCATAGTCACAGCGTGATTGACCTTGCCTAGACACTATGTGTGTACACTCGCCTTAATGCAGACGGCGCAACGAAAAACACGTTGAGTAAGGTTAGTTGACACCAGTTATTTTATTCAAGGTCAGTTGTGCATCATATCAAAGAGGCACCCAGCCAAAGTATACACTTCGGCATTGATCTTTACACAATGAATATTAAGATAGTTTCTGCGAGGAGTAATTACGCTCGTTAAAATACAAATTGACTAGAAACTGCATCACTACAGTTTTCAGCCTGTTGCAAAAATGTATTTATATGAATTCCAAACAATTTATGATTACGTGAATATACAAAAACTGTGTATCATGCAGTTAATCCAATTACAAAATATAATTCTGAAAAACCATTAAAGATTTAGGCATTAAATCCAAACACGCTTTTCCTCACTCAGGTACTGCATTTAACCCTAACTCCACAAGGGCGCTTCTTCACCATTACACATTGGCTGTTGCAAATCAATATTCCACCGCGGAGCAGCATATCAATGTCCTTCAAGACCCGCGGGGCAATTTAAAAATACAGATCAAAATATCCCAAAAAATGATATCGACTGGTCCGCAGCTATGGCGCCTTTACAAAGTGACCCGTCGTAAAATATACCAATACACGCTCAAAATAAGTGAAGGCCGGTTTTCTAGACTATGGCCAGTGCAAAAGCAAACGGGCAAAGTAATGGACGGCAGGAAAATCAAGACACAAAATTATGATAAAAACAAATATAATGCTCCCACTTCCCATTCTTTTATAGTTTAAATTTAGATCGTGCGGGCCCAATATTTAATAAATAAGAAAGCTAAGCTGCACCCCTAAAATTACATTAGCACTTGCTCTATTTCACCAGCAAACAAAACCCAAGTTTAAATAATGGCTCTTCGTCACAACTCACCGGCGTCGTACCATTGGCCAGCACCTTCGTCACTTTAACTAATTACACAATTAATATTACACTCCTAAAAGGTATAGCCTTTAAGAACTACCAGTCACATGTACGTGGCAGAAAATCCTTGTCGCACATTTGTTTCGTAGGTAGATCCTCAGTAAAGCAAAATGTCCGCAGTCCCTAATGATCCACTTGACGAGCCGGAGTAAAGATGATTGAGAAGCAGCGTGATCATGATGTACACGACCGACGCATCGGAGAGCCATAATACGAATGCGTTAATCGCTCAGGGGAAAGAACTTGAATTTGTATTGTGGGGGGGGGGGGGTTGCGGAAAGAGAGAGGAGAGGGGAACCCGAACGACACCGAGATCATAGAAACTGCGGCGCACTAGTGGCGAAACAAGTCATTAAGCGGCGGACAGTTCAAATGATCGCGCGGACGGATTGACACAGCTCGATTCCAGGACAAGACATTCAAAATCTGTGTTATTTGTTTCCTAACCCTCGAGGTCTAACAACCGATAGGCATATTGATTACTGTGCTCGAACCTTCCGGTAAGACAATTAAAATCTGTATTAAATGTTTCCTAAGTCTTGGATAATGGCAGCCGAAATGTTCCTTAAATTTCGGACTACGGAAGCCGATAGATGGATGGCTACCTATTTCATTTCCCATACTACACATCAATAATCTTGATTAATTTTTTCCTAACGTACAGGCTCTGAAGACGATGGGTGGTTTGATACAAGGTTAGTTTCCATGTAGGATACTTATTTTTTATTTACGCAGCGAGACTAATTTCACATCATCACCCTGTGAAAACCAACTCGTGATTAACCCAATTAGCATATACGAAAAGGAAATTGTACCCATCAATTACTAACATTCGTTCGACTGATTAGTCCCATGAGCTCAAGCCAATGGTTTTCCTTTGATTAATCACCCACTTGCGTTCGACCATTTTGTCCTATGCATTCGACGCCATATTGGATTGTGTTAACATATAAAAAGCGAATGAAATATTTATTAAAAATTTCACTTCATCTGTGGAAGCTGTCGATATCAAATTGCATGCGTGACAGGCGTGGTCTGTTTGTGATGCAAACCTCACCTGGCAAGTACACCAGACGGTATCTGAAACAAAGTATCCAGTCATATCATCGGAACAGCATTAGACTTAAGCATCGGTGAACAAGCATGAGTTTCGAGTAGCATAGTACAGATCATCACCCAGTCAGTTAATGTAGAGAATAAATGCACTAACATTGGAGCTCAGCTTTCACCTGCCACTACACCACCGTCCGTGGCTCTGAGTGTCGCTGTCGCTACGGAAATAACTACATTGTCAACATCGGAATCTGTAAACTAGTGTGAAAAGTAAGACAATGTTTAATCCAGAGCAAAACTACTGGTCTTACGCACCCGGGCTTCCAGAGTGTGGAATATTGTGTATACGATCCCCTGGTAACTTGTATTGAGCAATGTGCTAATCATGTACATGTTTACTTATCTTTGGACACTATAACTATGCAAGACTGTATAAAGCCAAATTCGTGAGAGACTGTAATTCCAGCGAATGTGCAGTTAACCTTCGTAGACCACACATGCATAGTTTCTCATGTACAGTATAAGAAATGAGAAATCAAATCTTAAACGAAGTGAAGAAGATATTTAATAATGACCTCCAAGGAAATCATTTACTTTCAAGGATACCAATGAAAATTTCCTTGGCACATTACAAGCGGTTTAAAGAAGTATCCAAAGGTCCACTACGATATGCTAAACATGTACCGAAAACATCCATAGCGCTGTGAACCATCATGAACAGTCCTGGACGGACCTGCAAAAGAGGGTTTGTGTGAACGAACTGTGTCCTAATTACAGGAAGAAATTACTTCATGATGCCAAGTTCTCACCATCAGATATCCTAACCAAAATATGGGACTCTATATAACAAAATAAACAGATACGTTCATAACCGACAATTGCAAGCGAACAAAGAAAAATACAGTATGGACTATAACAGCAACAGTTATGCTACTAGATGCCACACCTCTAGTGTTTACAGCAGCAGTTCCATCCTGTGTGTTCACTCAGAAGATGATGCCGTTCCCTTCAAATCGTTTAGAGACTCTTGATATGTTGACTTCATTTGTATCAACAAGCAGTTAATACCAGTTTTAAATAGTAATAATTTTTTTGTTCTTGTAAAATTAAAATCACTCATGTTCCATAAGTATATTCAAAAACGGCTATACACCTAAATGTGGTATGCAAATAAAGTTTAACTTACGAGCAATATTCAAAGCATCCATACTAATATAAACTATAGTGACCTATAAACAAGGAGTCATTACCACACTCATCATGACTTGTTATTGCTGGCTACAGTTTACAAGTTTTCTATAAATATGAGAATGCTTATAAGTTTCACGTACATGAAGAAGCAATACCCTACAAGTTAGCCAAGGAAGCACCTAGGATTTTGATTTGGACGGGTACAAGCATGTCAAAATTATTCCAACAAAAATTGTTACCGTATAAACAGGTAATTACTTAGTAAAAATATATCAATTATTCAAAAAAATTTCTATCCCTGAAATGGCGAATTAAGTTGGCCAACTGTAATGACTTCCCGTCAATTATATATATTCTGGTTGATATTATAATTCGGATTATAGTAATGTAGTTTCATACGTTTTCAGCCAATTGGCGAGCACACATGATATACTCTGCCACGGTCAGTGGCTCTTCAGTCGCTGTGTAACCTCTTCTTTCATTCGTCTTTCATTTTCAACAAACTTGAATCCTAATAATGAAGTAAGCGAATTTTGGCTTGTTCCAACTGGCAATTTTATTCAATTCTTAAAGACTGTTTCCGTGTTGGGGTGGCACTTGCCCACCTCCTGGGGGCACTCTTGGATTAGAAAACATAGTAGCTACTAATGCAGGCGCGGATTCATACACAGATCTTGTGATGCGACTGACAAACTGGCTCTACACAGTGCGCTTCCTGCTACCATGGGTAAGGGAAGCGATTTAACCTAGTTACAAAAAGAGATGATCAACTTTCGATCCAAGAGGGGCAACATTTCGGAAACAGCGATGTTTGTAAACTTTTCACGTGCCTTTGTGGTAAAGGTGTATCGTGAGTTGACGAATTGCACCACTTGGAATAACCGTCATGGAAACTGCGGAGCTCCAAGCACCATAGATCTCCGAGGTGAAAGACGACTACGAAGGTGCGTCAAGGCCAACCGACCTGCTACAGTGGAACAGTCCAACCAGACACTTGTCTATTGCATCAGTTCAGCGAACCCTTCTGCAAATGAGGCTCCGGAGTAGACGGAAGGTGACTGCACCCATGCCAACACAGGAGCATCGACGAAAACTACTGGAATTTGCTCTACAGTATGGCGGCAGGTAGCCTTCACAGACGAGTCATGACAGAACGGATGGACGTCAGCGTGTCCGGAGAGAAATGCCGGATAACCGACACCCTCCATTCAGTTATGGAAGACACAAGGCGGTGCGCGCAGTGTTGCGGTCTGGGGAATGTTCTTGTAGTATTCTCTAGGCCCCATCATCCGTGTGGAAGACACTATTGATCGGTTTTGTTATATAGTCATCCTCAGCGAACACGTCCACCCGTGCATAACGATCGTCTTTCCTCGGGAGGATGGGATCTTCCAGAACGATAATGCGCCTTGCCCCACAGCTAGATGTGTCCGCACGTGGCTGGAAGAGCACGATCATGACTTCAGAGTTCTTCCCTGTTCCCAAACAGCGCCGAACTCAATACTCGGGTATCTGGAGCCATTCTGTCTGCAGTGCGTCCCTCAACTGTTGAAGCGTGTGTGTCGGAGGAGACAGTCAGCCAACACGACGTAGCTATTCTAGAATAATGCCATTAACTAGTGATTTACGTTAATGTGGTCACTGATAATTCTTCCAGCGCAACATGGTATGTACTTATGAGGAAAAAAGAGTTCGTCTGCTGATAACATTAAATGTACACGAAAATCACATTCACAGCTGCTACAAAAAACTGACAAGACAACCATATTTTTTAATTGGTTATCACATTTTAATTACTTAAGTTGTAAATTATTTTATTCTATCAAAAGTATTTAACTCTACTGCTTAAGTTATTGGAAAAATCAGTAAGCAAAATGGCTTTGATAGAGCATAAAGTAATTGTTCGTATTTAATGTAGTTACTGCGATACCATTAAATGATTTGCCACGCGTACTTAAAGTGTAATATTGTTTCAGAATGACTCGTCAGTGAAGAGAGAGTGATCTGTTCAAGGCATGAGCGTGATGGTCCCGAGCTGCGCAGTGCTTGTGCTGACATGCTGGGCTGTATTCAGCAGCCTGAGAGACTGTTCTGAGGGCAGGCGACAAGTGAGTAGCGGACACGACACTACAATCAGACAAACAAAGTCACTTACTCTTCCTTTATCCTGACTAGTCTCAAACACCATACTCAACGTTTCATAGACTTAATATCTCTCCTAAAACAACTTAATTTGGCTGCTGCTACAACCACATATCATCACACTTCTCATATTTTCTAGGCTGGCTGAATGGATGTTACCGAATATTTCAGGCTTCTGACATCAGACTTCTGGTACCTGTATTTAGTATTATACGTGCACATCACTTTGTATTGCAGACAGCATAGCTTACAGAAGTCAGTAGTTTGTCCATTCTTTGTTTTAGGAATAAACACTGTACATAAATACCATTCCTACTCTTATCTAGATCCTTCCGTTTTCACAACAATGTATACACATAATTATATCTATTAATTTTTATGACCAGGCATACGAGATGTCATTTAATGAAATGCAAATAATTGTGATAGAAAGAGACATGATGACTTATGTTTTATTTAAATTTTACATTTCCACATATGAATGTTGTATAATCTGAGGAGATAAATGTGCTGAAAATGTATAGAGAATGGCTACATTTCAGACGGAGGAATCCACTGCGCTTCGAGAGGAGAAGCTATCACAAAATTTCCTGAAGGGAGAACGTACAGAAGTATCTTACACGACTACCAAGACTTATATTCGCAGTGGAAGACGAAGACGGAGGAAAGTTGATGCACCTTACTTAGGCAAGTTGATCGTCTCAAAGTCACGAGGTTTGTTAAATTTGAACAAATTTACTCGAATATATAGCAGTAAAAATTAGAAATATTTTACTTATTTTAGCTATACATAATAATGTTGTGGAATATGAGCAACGCCATTATATAGACAGCTGTATATTCCTGTTCCAAAGAAATATTCACCAGAATGTATAATATATTTGGCTTTTAACATGGAAAAAGATAAACTTTAAAGATTAAAATTTTTTGTTGCACAAATTAAATAATCCATGCAGTATTCAGATAAATTAACAACATATCGTCTTGAATTATTTTAATATGTACTTTCTAAATTGTTATGAACTAACCGATTTTATTATTCGTTAAATTAATATTACCCCAATTAAATATTGTAGGAGATCATACCCACGCAAATATATTTTAACCCATTCACACCAACTATACATAATTATTTACACTACGCACGTGTAGGTAATATTTGGTGTATACTGCACACTGCAAAGCTGAAGGACTAGTGATCTTTCATGTAGGTAAACGTATTGCAAGCTGCCTTACTGGTCTAGGCCATAATTGGTTCATATTATTGTAGCTGAACATATAGCCTACAGCCAATTGGCTGTCACTACGAGATAAACGAAATAAGTGCTGTGTCGACTTAAGAACAACATGCAATATAAAAATTTTTGTTTACAACGTTTCAAACAGTAAACTAAAATTGGTCTGAATGAGTCAAAATAACCTATTGTGGAATAATGGTATTTTACGGGTCGTTCGTTATTTTCTTGTTCATTATGTTTTATTCGCGTGTGAGATAATATGAGAAGGACATGAAGTAATATAGTTACTTTGCAAGGAAGCTCGTCGCAATTTGCAATGCAGCTGCATTTATACAGGAACGAATGGTAAATACGTCATTGTTTTTCATTCAGTTCATTCTTGATTGTGTGAAAGAAACCCACAGTACCTTATCATAATGAGCATGGTAATTACACGCGACTTAAGAATGAACATTTTGTGATTGATTAGAAAAGTAGGTGACAATTACTAGACATTTATTGCTAAGGGAAAGTAAATAGGTTACGATAAGGGCATCTGTGAAGGGATTTACACATACGACCATCAGGAAACGCGTCCGATAATTCGTTTCCATTCAACATTTTTTGACAATCTAAGGAAAGGGAAAGTGAAATGAGGATACGATGCACCAGAATTTGTATAAAAAGCAACAATTTCTGATGATTAAATTTTCCTGGTTTACCTTGTCGCCAGCAAACGCCAAATTCAAAGTGGTAATAATTGCGAATAAAACTTTGCGATATGAGCTGTGAAGTAATCCCGGACTCAACTAAATATTTATAAATTTAAATTACTTCCTGAAGTACATGACGTTCTACAAACGAGGTAAGAGACTTACTTTCCTCTCGAGGACAAAGTTTCCTCAGGCGCTGAATAACAAGCATTACCAAACATTCAACATTTCTTTGCTGATGAGAAATCCGAAACATGTAAATGAATTACGAATTTATTACATTGCCAATTTCAGTGCTTTTTTTGTGAAATTAAAGTACGACTTCAATTAGAAAAACCTGCATAAAATTGTAACAAAATACACTTTCCTAATAGCAGCTGCAGGCCGTGACAATACATCGCCTTAAGCACTCGCCTCCTGTCAAGGTGAAACAAGTTCGGTTCACCTTGAGATAGTAATCGTTCTCTACTATGCCACTGGATGGCGTGTTTTCTCGGGATTCTCCTGTTTCCTCCATCCATGCATTCAGGCGCTCCTCCATACTCACATCGTTTCACCCTCATCACATCTCAAGAGTTGTCCTAACCACTGCACTCAACTCCACATCAGCTGCATGAAGACGCATGTTGAGAAAGTTATTTGGATTTTCCACTAAGGTAATCAATATTCTTATTTATAAATGTTTTCACTTCATAAATAAGGTGCCGAGAGGACTGTGTTGTGTGCAGTGGTGCAGCACTCTCTGGCTATGGGCAACCTGACGCTGGTGAAGACGCCGATGATGGCAAACTTCGACGCACACAAATACTGCCAGAGGGACGGTGGACAGCTGGCCCTCGCGCGGAGCCAGGAGGACATCGACATCCTACGAACACTCCTGGCTCTCTCCTCCTACAACCAAGATCACTACATCTACGAAGCCTATGTCAACATACTGAAAAGTGTTCCCCACAAACAGCATACCATCTACGGTAATTTTTAACAGCAGGCATTTGTACTTACAACGTAATCTTACCTTCCCATTGCTCACACCTTCGCCCTAACAAACACCACCATCCCTCAACAGCCACCCTCCCAATCGTAAAAAATCGAGAAAAACTGAAAAAATCGAAGCATTCTTAAAATGGAGAAACAAATATTGTTGCCCCACTATCATCCCACTCGACCCTAAAATCCTTACCCCCCCCCCCCAAAAGAAATTCATAAAAATAGGGTAAAATCGTAAATAACCGAAAAAATCGAACAATCGAGGAATATATAATATCCTACCCGCCCCTCTGATCGTCCATCCACCTTAACAAACACCCCAATCATTTACTATAGCCCACCCAGTCATAAGAAATGAAGAAAAAACCGCAAAACTCGGGGGAAAAAATAATCTACAAATCGAAGAAAAATTACATTGATGCCTCCGACCACGTTGGTTGTTGGTGACCTTGTCATTTGCACCAATATCATTAAACATAAACATTAGAGAAAAAATACATTAAAAATCTAAATATACTCGACATTATTCAGGAACAAATTATGTCACTAACACCGACCCACATGTTGGATGTCAGTGATCTTGAACATGAAAAGAATAACTTAAAAATTCAAAAAATTGAAGGAAAAAAAAAATGTCAAGAAAACGGAAAAATTTTGTAATAATCAACCAACAAATTACATCACTTGCTCAAACCACCGTGTTAAATTCCAATAATTTTTTACTAGAAAAGTTTAGATAAAATATAAAAGTATAAAAACATTAAAATAATTTAGGAAAATTATATTAATATAGAGGTAATAATGTATGTTAAGTGTGACAATGAGGGTTAGATTCTCATTTAGATGACAGAACACAACCACATCATGGTAGGACGATCAGCAGGCAATTGAGCCCACACATCTTTACTTGTTATTACATACCGCCGTTAAAACTTCCAATCCCCAAAAGAAATTATTGACTTTACTTAACACACATAAAAACTCTCCCTTATCCCACGGCCACCCACCTACACAACTATGACAGCTCTCGTTTCTCCACTGCCCACGCCATAGACTTTGCATAGCTCGACCCCATCAACATACACATATGACACAAAGCCACCACCCAACTATTTTCACCCCCCTCACCTAACACAATTAACACGTCATAGTTCGTCGACCTCACAATTTAATTACCATAACTCATTCATCCACCCATGCCATAAACCATAAACATGACTTTCCACCTCCACTCACTGTCTTCAAAATCTTCGCAAAACATCTCATCTACAGCTAACCATACGAACTGACCATTCCAACCGCTCAGGGCAACCGACCAACCAGAATAGCTATTAATAACCGAAGATAATATACGACTGTACCAGCCAACCAACTAGACCAATAGTCAAGTCCATACAACCAACTATACCAGTCAATTACACAGACCAACTCTACTGGCCAACGACTTACTCCAATAAAGATCAACTCCTCTTTAAGACTAACTCCTCCCAAGAATGATTCCCCCAATACTGCCAACACACCATACTGGCTTTTACAGTGACCATATCCTGACAAAAATACTGGAGCACTTCTCAAAAACATTGAAATATTTTCGTGAATGTTAGGATAAACTTCGAAAATGATCTCATTCACAACTGATCATACAAAAAGGCCATAACCACCAACCACACCGAATAACCATATTGGCCAATGACAGACTCCACCCAAGACTAACTCTACCCAAGTCTGGCTCTGCCCAAGACTGACACCACCCAAGACAGGCTCCAGCTGAGACTAACTCCTAAATAACTGTCTAGAACAATGATTAGATAAACCAGCAAGACCAACCAACCATACCAATTATCCACGCCTACAGACGATGACGTCCAGTCTCGAAACAAGGCGCATAATACCTAGTCTCATTTCTAATCTTTTCACATAAATGTTCGTAAAAATGTGCAAACTTCGCATAATACATCAAACATATCACCCTAAGCTCGCACCCCCTCCCGCTACCCAACCATAGATTTATCAGATAATCGAGTAGTGGGTATCGGAAATTATGAGAAGTACTTCGCGAGCAATGTCGTGAACCAATTTTCGAGATACAATACATACCTCATCATATGTCGTGAACAATGCAGTTAACCGTGATGAGAGCTACGAAATATTTCCCAAGGCATGTCGCGAGCCACATCATGAAGCAATGATCGCGGGTGAATACTGTATGGGCCTGGTCGCTAGTCTAGTGTTCAAATTTCCCGCCCTCAGTGCTGGAGCTACAGTGACGCCGAAGCTGACGCCATTTTGTTTTTCCAGCAGTCTTTCGCTTGGTGTGATCATGGTAAGTCGTTACCCGAGTTAGGGGTAAATTGTTTTAATTATACTGTCCACTATTTCGTACCTCGAAACCAGACATGTGGTCCTCCGGGCCAGATGGGAACCAACAATTCTCATGTTGGTTGTTCGTTTGCTCTTATCGTTCTCGTCGTATTTCCGTCTGTGCTTTGCTTTGTGTAGAGATAGAAGCCGATTGTGTGTGGAAAATGTCCCGAAAATTCTAATTGTGCATCTGAAGATTAGGGATGTCTGTGCATCAAGTTAAACAGCACATGTAATTGGTGAATATTTCTAGTGCGCAATAAGTTTGTAAGCATTAGGTTTATATATATAGGTTAAGCAGTAACAAATAAAAAGTTAGCAAAATCATGTCTTAAATCTTGCCAGTGTCATTCGAGTTAAGACTGCGATCTAATGCTGTGCAGGTGTAAACGACTAATCGATTGTTGACTTCGTATCGACTCGTTTGTTTACAAAGCACATTTGTACTTTATTTTAATTATGACCGAGAAGATTTAAGTGCTGTCTAGTCGCCTGGAGAGAGGTGAAACAGACTGCAACGCGCATTGTCCATTGCAAATACTGTAGACTCTGACAACTCAACATTCCGACTTTTTATTTCTATGTGTCGTAACTTACCTGACCTGAAAACTAGCTTTGAGAATGTTCACCTAACCTTCTAGTTGAAATGCAAGACCAAGGTGGATGGCTGTATGAGTTTTATAACTTATATTATTCTATTATGGCAGTTTTAGATACTTTGTATTGTAACTCCAAGTCCGGCCATTCCTACAAAGGGCTTACACCTTCATCGCGAGTGACGTTACCGTCAATTGAACTTCCTCATTTCACATGAAATCTGGCAGCTTGGATCAATTTCTCAAAATTTTGAGATCTTGATAATATATAACCAGGACCTTTCCAATGTGGAACGATTAATGTACTTAAAGCTGCCCTTGGAAGGCGCACCTTTAGCACTATGAAAGGCACTGCCTTTGACATGTGACGATTTTTAGGTTGCTTGGACTTTATTGGAGAAGCGATATAATAATAAGCAATTGATTATGTCTCACCACATAGATGCCATCTTGCATGTTCCTGTTGCCCACTTGAACTCTACAGAATCCATCTGTTACCTTTTATCCACAGTGAATGAAAATGTGACAGCACTGTAAACCTTAAAACTTCCAGTTGATTAATGAGACATTTTATTTATTACTTCATCTCCTTGGGAAACATGTTAGTGTGGATCTTTGAAAAACGAGGGAATTAATTGTACAGGACTTCGATATTCCTACGCTGCAAAACTTCCTGACATTTCTCGAGAGGGAATTCAAGTCTGGTGAAGCAATTGGTGAGGAGCCTGATCAGCCCCACTTCAAGTTGGGTAAGAGTAAATTTACCCTTAGTCGGAAGGTTAAAGTTCAGTTACATACCACAAGAGGTGCATATCTGGTTACTCCATCCTCAGTGTGTTGTGTGTGTAAAGCTAAACACCCTATTTATCATTACAGTATGTGTGCCCAGAAAATTTCAAGGTAATGATTTGAGTGTGTTAAGGAGCACGAACTTTGAATCAACTGTTTACAAACGCTCCACATGGTGAGAAACTGTCCATCGTCCACTTCTTGTCACCATTGCTCATCTCGCCATCATTCACTTGTGCATTTTACCAGTGTCGATATTGACAGTTCTGATCAACAACCTCATGAACCTACATAGTCTGTAGAAATACCTGGAAATATAGTGGGAAAGAAAAAGGACCCATCTACAACTGTTCTTTCATCATTTTCCAAAAGGGCTAACTGTGCTACAGTATTGTTGTCCACCACTTTAATTGAGGTTGAAGACAAATTAGGTACCTTTCAGCAAGTTCCAGTTTAGTTATACCCAGGTAACCAAGCTAAATTTAATTCAGAAGAGGCCCCTATCACGTCTAAGTCTGTCTCGTATGAAGACAACAATGCCACTTAATGGCCTTTCTCACGTTCTACTCAGTGTGGCACATGGAGTTGTGTCAGGTGTGCTGAAACCTTGTGGGAAGGAAGGACCTAGCTTTTCTGCAGACGTGCTAGTCCTTCCATGTCTAACAGGACACATTCCTTCGAAACCCTTGCAACCAGAAGCTGGGAAGCATCTTTCGCATCTTATGTTAGCAGACCCCAACTATATCAACCCAGGTTGTGTAGACATGCTCGTTGGTGCAGAGTTGTTTCCATATATAATAACAAGAACAAAACTTGAAGAACCCCCTTGGTACACCAGTTGCTTTGGACTCTGTCTTAAATGGATATCTATGGGTAGAGTTAATAATGCTCAGTCATCAGAGAAGCTGCCACATTCTTTGTAACTACAAATCCATCGGATGAAGCTCTAGATGCTGCAGTTGAGCGCATGTGGAAGTTGGAGGAGTTACCAGATGCGAAAGCAGCCTGCATGCCAGAAGAGAATGAACGTGAAAACATATTTGTTGAAACCCTTGGTTGACTTGAAACAGGGAGGCACATGTTCACACTGCCCTTTAAAACAACTGACGCAGATCTAGGCGACTCCCATGAATGGGCACTTCATCATCTTAATTCGTTAGGGCATTGTTTCAAACGATAACCAGAAGTAAAAACACAATAGGTGGCTTTATGCTTGACTACTTGGCCACTGGGCACAGGAGCTGTATCGAGGCTCATGAAGTAGCATCAGACATGTCTTATTTTATTCCTCAATATTATGTTCAGAAACCTAGTAGCAGTACCACTAAGTTCAGGGTAGTGTTTGATGCCTCAGCTGAAACCAGCTTAGGGTACATGCTGAATGATTTGTTGTTGAGTGGTCCGAAATTACAGTATGATATTTTCAGTGTCCTGCTGAATTTTCGTATACCTAGTATAGTCTTCACTGCTGATGTTAAACAGATGTACCACCAAATTTTGATGAACCCAGACCAAAGGGACTTTCAGCATATTCTTTGGAGGGCAGGTGAACTTGAACCGCTACAAGAATATCGGTTAAATACAGTCACATATAGCATGTGTGTGCCCAACCCCTTATCTTGCTCTACGAACATTGTGTAAATTGGGTGAAGAATAGAAGGATAATTTTCCAATTGCTGCAAAGGTATTGCTAAACAACACCTATTGGGATGATATTGTAATATGTACCAATGATCTCCAATCTGCTAGAAAATTGAGACAGGGCCTGCAACAACTACTCTCATCCGGAAGTTCTCCAGCAACTCCCCTGACCTCCTCAGTGACCTACCCTCAGAAGATTTACAACAGTCATCAGAAACCTACTCGTTTCATGACAGTACCTGTGAGAAAGGACTAGGCCTGCATTGGATTCCTGGTAAAGACACCTTCTCATATGATTTTCAACTTCAACCCCTGTGCTCACAAAATGCGAGATCTTGTCGGAAATAGCTCGCATATTCGACCCCTTGGGACGGCTGTCGCCTCCGATGCTCCTGGCCAAGCACATCATGCAATGCTTGTGGCTGGCTAATTTTCGGCCAGAACAGTCCAGCTCCTCGTGACATTGTTGGAAACTGGGAAGCCCTAAGAAGTGAATTGCCATGTTGTTCTACCATTTCGATTCCTTGCTGCATCATTCAACCCTGGGCCCATTCAGCCATATAATTGCATGGATTTATTGATAGTTCAGAGAATAGATATGCTGCAGATGTCTACCTACGACTAGTATCAGCTTCGGGTGTCGTTACAACTCGTCTATTACTCATAAAGTCGAAGATCGCACCCTTGAAAATGGTTACCCTCCCACATTGGGAACTGTGTGCTGCTCTCATCTTATCTCATTGTCTACTCACAGTAATTGAGGCTTATACTTACGTCCTGCCCTACAGAAGTGTCTGCTTGGACTGACTCATCTGTTGTTTTGGCATGGACTTAGGTCTCTTCACACCAGTGGAAATTTTTTAGGCCAACTGGGCTAGCAAAATACATGAATACACTTCCTCGGAGTGGTGACATCATGTCCACAGTGCTTACAATCCAGTGGATTGTGCATCACATGGCCTCACCCCTGCTAGGCTTGTGGAACATCCTCTGTGGTGGTCTGGACCTGCATGGTTGTATCAATCTAAGGACAAATGGCCTCAGCATCCAAGCACCATACCCAGTGATGTGTTTTCTGAAGAGCGCTCACCAATGGCTCTTCAAACTAGTGTAGAATTATAGCCTTTGTCAATTGTAATGGAGAAATACTCTACCTTGAACAAGATCAAGAGGATTACTGCATGGTGTCTTCGATTTATAAAAAAATGCTCGTCCAATTTTTGTAAGGGTTTCAGGCCCATGGCAAGCTGAAGAGTTGCAAAGTGATCTCAAGGTCTTGATTAAGGAAACACAAACAGAGTTTGCTGAGGAATTTGTTCGACATGTCCACAACCAGTTGTGTTCACCTGCCATTCAAAAGTTCTCATTCTTTGCCGATAGTAAGGATATTTTAAGGGTAGGTGGTCGACTCCAGAATTACGACTTGCCGATAGATCAGGAACACCCCATACTGCTTTCTAAAAACAATTGTCTTGCTGGCTGGTCTGCTCATAGATAAGTTCCCTAAGGATTTTCTACACCCTGGAGCAGTCACTGTGGCGAGTCTTCTCCAAGAGGAATTTTGGCTCCTTGGGGCTAGTAATCTGATTCGCCATCGACTGAGAATGTTTTTGAAGTGCTTCAGGACTCACCACAAGAGTGTGTCACCTGCTATGGCAAGCCTCCTAGCAGAGAGAGTGTCTCAAGCAAAGCCGTTTCTCCATACTGGAGTTGAGTATGGTGGCCCTGTTACTATCACCACGGCCAGAGCAAGAAAGCCACATGTACTGCCGTCATATATCTGCCTCTTTGTGTGTTTCACCATCAAGGCAGTACATCTGGAACAATCGCAACAAAAGTGGATCTGCTCATCGAACTTACTAAAGTCAATATGCACTATAAATGGGGAGATAAAGAACACAGGGCCTATAGAAGAATGAAAGACATACGAAATTCACCTATATTACAATGTTTTGATGAAAATAAGTATGTGATGCATCACAGACTGCAATAGGAGCAGCATTATTATTTCCAGATGAAGAAGAAAATAGCACACAAAGAATTATTATATCTTTTGTGTCAAAACGTTATCATTAAATGATTCAAAATTATCTAATAGAAGGAGAAATAGGAGCAATAAAACACTTTTGTAATTATTTACCACAATATTTGTATGGGAGGTCATTCACGATTCAGAAATATCAGACAAGCTTAAGTACATAAAACCATGGCCAAATACAATATTATAACACAAAAGATGATAATTATATTTGTACAGGATAACTTTCAGGTAAATCAGTAAAAGGAATATTAAACACATTAGCAAATGCAATGAGTAGAACACATATGGTAGGTGAGGCATAATTAAGAAGTGCAGAGGCTAACAAAGTTAATTATAATATTAAAACAGAAATGATGCAATATAATAGTTTAGGGCGTTAGCTGAAAGTTTGTAACAAAATCTGTAAAATGAATCAGAAATAAAACACATTATTGCCAAGTATATAACCAATAACTGACCAGATATAAAAAAATATTTTTACCAAGAAAGGAGAACATGATTTTGACAAAGCAAAAATTAGTAAGGACATGTTAAACACCGAAATTATCCCTCTTCCTGTTATAGCGAAAATTATTGCTTAAACATTTCAGGTAACGATACAATATGTTGAGAAATACAATCAAAATAAAATAAATATTAGTAATGTTGACCCAATATTGAATTGTGAAATCATCATAAGAAAAGCAAAAGGCACAATACCCTACTTACCCGTGTTTCACCATGAACAAGAATACATACAAATAGAGAACAGTAATAAACTCATTATGAACCCAATACAAAACAATGTGCCAAATTCACAATTTACAGGCAAATACAACCATGACCAACACATATAAAAACTCAAAATTCCCCTAACAGAACTGATCAAAGCAGACCCAAAATACTTAAATCTAGCCAGGTGCTATGGAACAGCTGCAAATGGGGAAATATATTTGAAAATACACACACCCGTAGAGGAAAAGAAGCTTACAATAATGCAACAATATTACGTTAATGAAATAATATCAGCTAACCACGATTCCCTAATAGGAGAAAACCATTTTGGGGTAATGGAAACTCTTCAAAAATTAAAAATATATACTACAGGGACCACATGAATAAGGAGATTAAAAACTTTATAAAGAATTTTCCTATTTGTAAAAATACTAAACCTAGCAACTAGAAACCCATGTGACAGCTACAGCCAATAAAACCTCCACAATTATCAAAATCTTGGGCATATGGTGCCAAAGGGCTGTTGAACAAATCGAGGAAAGACAAGAGACACATATTAGTAATGAAAAGTTTTTCATTATATTTTTTGGAACGAAAGCAGTAGACTCAATTGATGCACCAACTTGTGCAAATATTATTAATCATATCATACACCAATATGAATGCCCACAACAAATCTTAAATGATAAGGGGATATGATTTAATAAGAAGCTAATAGCAGAAATTCTAAAAAAAATTACAATTAAAAATCTTCATATTACAGCATATAACCCAGCATGTAACGGGTTTGTAGAAGCAATGAACAAAGTCCTAGGGCAGGAACTGATGGCATGTGCATACGAAGATCCTGTCAGTTGGGATGACTACTTAGATTTAATTTTGTTTAACTACAACACCATAGTAAATACCAGCACACAATGTACACCCTTTTACCTGTTACATGGCATAGAAACAACTCAGCCTCCATATGTGATAACAAAAAAATATTCACAAAGCGATCAAAACTGGTGCAAGTAGCTACTCAGAGATGGGGAACAAGCGAAGGTGAACCCTATACAAGCACAACAAAAACAGATACAACTGTTCGATGAAACACACCAAACCAATAACATTACAATAGGAGACTGTGTCTGGGTGCGGAACACAGCCAGAAACAAGGAACTTACAATCAAATACAAGGGTCCCTACCCTGTAAAAAATGTTATCACGCTATCCATAATATAGATCCAAATAGGCAGAGCAGGTACTCACAAACACAACACAGTTGATACAAGAAATGTTAAAATCTCACATATTAAACACAAATAATGCCTTTTGGTTTAGCATATAACAATTCCAAGAAATAACAAGCAACACATGAAATAACCAAGTGATATATGTCCAACCAAGCAGACCACTTAATATGTTTTATGTCCAGACAGATGGAGAAGGCAGCTTCACGAATGAACTGACAAGCAGATGTTCTGGCAACAAAAGGAGTACGTAAGGTACAGACGTAACCTACATTATATAAAATAGACTGAGTTATCATGGCAAGAAGTAAGGCCCAATCAGAAGATATCGTTTTTAATTATTAATAAACTCAAATAAGCAGCCAATTAGCCTAGTAATTATAACAGTATTTAGAAATTTAATTTAGTGTTTTTAATGGTAAAATGCATAATTTTCTGTAAGACAGTTATCAAAATAATGTAAGCAGAAAAAGCCCTACTTCTCCTTCAGTTCACCTTGATTTTAAACCAAACATTTCCGGAGCAACGCTGGAAACGACTAACAGTGGCGCGTATCACAATGCACATGAGCGTTATATTTGCCATGACATCAAATAAACAGACAGCACATAATTGATAGAACAAATTATAGCATGTATTACCATGTCATATAAAAAGATTGTGATCATTAGTCTCAAAAAGTTAAATTGACGCACACTTAATATTAGGGACTATTAAAATACAGCTTAACTGATTCAAAACAGAAAGTGTAATTCCAAGCTGGCTGGCACACACATGTAGTGCAAACACGAATGTCTACACATAAACTGTAGCAGCAAAAATAATTAGAGGCCTAAAATCTGCATGCAGAAAATAATTAACACTACTAGCAACGGAAAGTGACACGAATACCGACGCATCTTATAATATTGGCGATGTTGGAAAATAACAGTAAGCCGTGGTGTGTGACAATAATGTATGGTGGCATTTAAAAGAAAAGCAAACTAAGTCCTTTTACTGTGCACTCATTGAATCCGCCGCCAACAGAGCGCATCAGCTGTCAGGGAGACAAGAAGCTTCATTATAGAAAAAAAGGTCATTACCAAGGGCTAAAATAAAAGTCAATAATAGAAAGTAAAGGAAAAATAAATGGAAAATTAATATATTACACAACTAGACGCTAATAGGATACAAAAAGAATTGATATCATATGTACCAAGTATGAAATATTGTATAAAAATCAAGTTGTGCAGTGTCATAGCATCAACGTGCACGCACCCATATTCAACTCACTTTCCCAGTGATCAGCGCCCAGAAAATTGTTCTGGGAGATATGTGGCGCCGACCACGATCCTCACTCCATGGTTCAACACAAAGTTACAAAGTAAATAAATAATTTTTAACAGAATATATTACATAAATGAGGAAGTTAGGATATTGTCTGCAAAATCAAATAAATTACACAAATGGAAACATGAAAAAAAGTGATGCTGAAGTGCAGTTTTACAATTACCAATAAACAGAAATGATCAACATTTTGTAGCATGCCAAATGTTACAGAAAATTATATTACGTATAAGTGTTTAATTGTGTTAATATTAAGTGGAAGTAAGATGTAAAAATGTTACTATCAAAAGCAAAATTGTAAGAATTTTGAAACTGCCTTACATAACTAGACAGTCCCATCTCACGCGTATAGGGAATTAAAGGAATGAGTGTGCGAGGACACATTGATAGACATTTGATTCCCACTGTGCCACAACACGCGGTAACCGCGATCGCAAAGAAGGGCGCAGCCAAACACACCACTGTGGGCAGACGCCAATCGCACTCCGTTGGCATCTCCTAGCCCACGAATCCAACCCCTAATACCTCTCCCCCAAACCGTACCACCCTTCCATGGCAACGGAGGATAATCACCTCTTCGAGCAGGGGGGCTCTGTAACAGGTGTGCTAAAGACGGCTGCGCTGAGGCCTTAGACGAGGTACAGCGTGCGGTGTTTGGTAGAAGGAATCAAAACAGTAGTCGGCAGGAAGGAAGGAGACCAACGGATGTGTATATATTAAAGGGTGTTGCAAGGATGCCTCCATCCCTCACCTAGAAGCCACCAGGTCACCGCGATGACGAGGAGTGGTCCAGGACAATGCAGTTCGGCGGAGCACAGGTGTGTTGTTGAACGAGAAATACATCACAGATAGAGTGGTGAGTGCGAAACCCTACATAAGCGCTACGCAGGGCTGTTTGATTAAAACGTAGGCCGCGGATTTTCTACGTCGGGTTAATAAATGCTGTCAGACGGTTACTATTATAATAGGATATTCAGGAGTGTTTCAGTAAATCAGTATACTGTTAATACTGTATTCTGGACAAAGGAACAAATAATATTTGACATAGATCTTGTGAGTATTAGGTAAAAGTAATTGAGGAATCTCTTCCTTAAATGAGTGCTGATAAACAAGCGTGTTTGTGTTGAATAATTGGTTGCTTACTTATTGTGTTCATAAATCCTTACTTCTGACAGGAAATTTATGAACATTTAAAGCATTAACTCAACACTAATAACAAAATTTCGCTTTTGGAAGCATCAACAAAACCGTTTTTGTAGCCACTAACAAAACATTTTATTTAGTAGTCAACTAACAAAACATTTTATTTTAGTGTAGACCTTAAAACTGCACTACTAGTGCTGATGAGAGATAAGTGGCGCTGTGTCCTTTTTATGGAAGAGCTGACTCTCTATGTTTTTGTTAGGAACTGAAGTGTTAATATGTGACGAGAATAGGTCATGTGGTAGGGTGAACCGAATATCTGTGAAGATACTCTGAGTAAAAGTGTGTTCTATATTTACAAGAAAAATGCTTAAAAATTTTGTGGCAAAGGAAGTTTTTGTAATACTTTAATGATTTTTCTTTTATAAATGTGCAATGTAAGATAACAGAACATTAATTTGTATTTTTACATAATACAGGCTAGTATTTCATGTTAAACTGCAGTAAAATGAAAATAAATTATTCTTTGTTTTGATGTCGGTTACATCCGTGGCAAGTCTGTAATAAAAAAGAGAAATAAGTAATTGTTTAAGAATAATCTAAGAAATTATTCGCAAATTTACCATATCGGTAAATATATATGTTGAGAAAGAGGGAGGGATAATGTTTTCTCCTCTGCATCTCTGGTAGCGTTCCTACAGTTGCTCAGGAAAGACTCACACATGCTTAGGGAAGTTCCCAACGTTGCATGGTAACAATTCTATGCATTAAAATATTGGCAATCTGATACGTGCTGTTACGGATATCACTTAAGGTCATATCCGCACACAAGGAGAATGCTACTCTTTTACTTTATCAAAGAATTCCTGCATGCATTAAGGGGATTTAAATATCAAAATTAGGTACTTTTAAAGTCTGATTCAACCAAACATATATGAGAGAGCTTACCACACTTTCAATAATTTGCTCTAGCTACAAAATATTCTTTATTACTTTTTAGCCTCCTACAAAAACTGGCAAAAAACATGATTCTTTACAATATCTTTCTTCTTCAATGATGTCTCATATTAGGGATACGGTCATCACCGAATTGCTCTTATGATCGCGGAAGCAATTGTTCTCGGATCGTCCCAGTTATCCTAAATAGACTCACCCCTGGAATATTTCAGTGCGATGCCGTCGGACCCGCACCGCGGAGTAGGCCACCCTAGTCCCCTCGGGGAGATCGTCCTTCAAGGAGGCTGGCTCTCGGGAAATGGCCCTCGCCATGGACCACGTCCCTGGTCCTCGAGGTCAGTCAACGCGGCGACGACCTGCGCCCGCGGTGACCCAGTGCGGTACAGCAGCGACCTCTGCCTTACATCCCGGTCTCCTTGTACAGCACTGTAGGATCTCTCCTGCCACCGTGTCCTCGTAAATGCAGGTATGTTGCTCGTGCCACATATTGGCCAAGCGGCTGCGCCATAAGGCTGCGCGGCTGCGGCGCCGCTAAAGCGTTCCACGAAGGCTTCTCTTATATGTACCAGTGCACGTGTAGCTGCGGCGCCGCTAAAGCGTTCCACGAAGGCTTGTCTTATATGTACCAGTGCACGTGTAGCTGCGGCGCCGCTAAAGCGTTCCACGAAGGCTTGTCTTATATGTACCAGTGCACGTGTAGCTGCGGCGCCGCTAAAGCGTTCCACGAAGGCTTGTCTTATATGTACCAGTGCACCTGTAGCTGCGGAGCCGCTGCGGTTTATGTCCGCACGTGTACACACAACCTAACATTGCCACTCTTTCATTTCTAATTTAGGCTAGAAAATTCCACTGCCGTTTAGGGACTTTATAAGATAAATGTTGTTTAGGCAGTATAAAATTATATACATCATTGAACGAAGACTGAACTGAGCAACACTTGTGTTACAAACACAAACATATTACCACCCAACATTTTTGACTTAGAACTTTCAGTCACCTCCAGACAGAGAACTGGAAACATTAATTTGCTTTAGAACAATTTTAATAATGTCAGCTCTTGAGAAAATTTGAGGTTAGATATTTAGAATACTTGTATTGTTCAGAATGGTTTCAAACACTATGCAGGAGGATTTTACATACATTTGCAGTTTTATGATTATAGGACACATTGTTTATACTAATTATAGGACACATTGTTTATACTTATTATATGACACATTGTTTGTACTTATTATTTAAAAGCATGTCATTGATTTGCACATGAACGTGCTTGTTTTAAGTGATATACATACGTATCACAAAACATTATGGTCTGTAAATTTTATTTCGTCACTTTAAGTGATTGTTGGCGATAACAAACACGTTGCTATATTAATAAGAACTACGCTCTTGTAGCATTATATATATATATATATATATATATATATATATAAAAAATACACACGCGAGACACATTATTACATTATTTACAAAGTTGTGTAATTGATCCAAATTTACAAAGTAAGCTGCAAAGGTAAGGGTGGGTGAGTGAAGAGATTTAGACGGCTCTTAACAGTGAGGTCTTGAGAGCCGACGAGGGTGAATGAAGTGACAATGGGGCTGAACCGGAATGGAGGGGGGGGGGGGCTGGGAAACGGGAGATCCCCGAGAGAACCCGGCCACCAACGGTATCGTCCGCCACGATTCCTACTTCCGAAGATCCGGTGACCCGGCCGGGGATTGAACCCGTTTCGCCTTGGTGAGAGGCGAGCATGCTAATCGCTCAGCCACCATGGTCCCCAAAAATAAGGTATGAATATTTTAAATTTACCTTTTGAAGACACAAAGAAGTAAAATTGTAATTTCGAACGGAAATGTGTTGTAAGTGTAGATGACTGTGGGAGTAAGTGTGTTTTGTGCCGGCAGACTACCACGGCTACGACGCCGTCGTGGACAGCTCGCTGGAGGCGCTCTCAGGTGACAAGTGCACCACGCTGAGGAAGGAGGGAGTCTTCAACAAGGTGGACTGCAGCTGGTCGCTCGCCTTCTTCTGCGAGGCGTCGCCTCCTCCTGCCCTCCGTCTCGTACACTCAACAATACTGACGCCATTATCAAACTAGCCATCGGAAAATATCACATGCATATATTTAAACTGGTACACTGAGTGTCATGCGCAAATTAAACTTGATTACGACGGAAGAATAATAGTTCAATTTTTAAAGTTTATTTAAATGACATAGGCGAACATTTCTTGTTACTGGAAATATTTTTTTATTTTTTTTTTTGCATTCTGTTGCTTATTTGCATACATATAATTGTAAAAATTAGTAGGTTTCTAAAATATTTTCTTTTCTGATAATTTCAGAATTTTGCTTTATCAATGCATGAAAAAAAAAAAACTGTTCTGTATTTACATTTGGAGGAAGAATTAAAACTGCGAATACAAGTGATATTTAAGCATAACTTTTGAAAAGGCTCAGTTTGTCTTGTACATAATAAACTCTGGAGAAGCGAGTTGCTCCCCGTCCCCCCAGACCCGCTCTCATACCTGGTAGTATGAGCGGGGAATCTGCCAATCAGCGTCCAGAGGCGGGTCCATTCGGCCAACAGGGAACTTCACACAGTCCTGTACGGTCACTCAGGGAGGATATAAGCACACAATAAAGAGCACAGTTGAATGACTGCATTCGGCCTAACAGACTTACTCTACTGACTTAGTGTGTAAAAGGGGTCAACCTCGGCCACCCGTTAGCATGTAATATTCCTTTTCGGAAATCTAGGTATTTCATTCAATAATTCGCAAACATTTGCTATCCTTCTCTACGGAAAATATTTAGAGTACTTGTAAATGCAGACGAAAATATAACATACTTAATCATATATGTGTTTACTTTAGTGCACTGCACACCTAAACCAGTAGGGACATTTATTTTTTCAATAGGAACATTCCTTTTTTTTCAATCACTAGGTACATCTGGCCGACCAATCCGACACTTCAAGCTCTTTTTCTGGTGATTTGGTGAAAACACACCTGTTTTATTTCACTAACAGACAATGTGATATTTGTAACTTCTATGTTGACCAAAATATTTGCCACAATTTAGTCTGCTTTTCTTTGAAAGTTAGGCTTATGAAATCGTCCGAATTTATGTCTGGGTGTACGTTCCGCCACCCATAATAACGTTTTAATCACTACAGATATTGTAACCAATACTTTTGTGAGAATATTTTACCACGAACGGCCCATAAAGATGCAGTCTTTTATAAAAACTCATTTTAAATCCGAAACCTGTGTTAGTGCAAACATCTAAGTGCAAATGTATCAATCGGTGACATACGCATCCACTTACGTACCAGTTCCTTCACACTTATGCGTTTGTAGCGCGTCACGGACATGCATGTGGCGAAGCGACAAGAGAACGGCCTGGCACACGTGTGATTGTTACAGTGTTGCGTGCACATCCTCGTCTGCCGCAGTGTTGCGTGCACATCCTCGTCTGCCGCAGTGTTGCGTGCACATCCCCGTCTGCTGCAGTGTTGCGTGCACATCCTCGTCTGCCGCAGTGTTGCGTGCACATCCTCGTCTGCTGCAGTGTTGCGTGCACATCCCCGTCTGCTGCAGTGTTGCGTGCACATCCTCGTCTGCCGCAGTGTTGCGTGCACATCCTCGTCTGCTGCAGTGTTGCGTGCACATCCTCGTCTGCTGCAGTGTTGCGTGCACATCCTCGTCTGCTGCAGTGTTGCGTGCACATCCTCGTCTGCTGCAGTGTTGCGTGCACATCCTCGTCTGCTGCAATGTTGCGTGCACATCCTCGTCTGCTGCAGTGTTGCGTGCACATCCTCGTCTGCCGCAGTGTTGCGTGCACATCCTCGTCTGCCGCAGTGTTGCGTGCACATCCTCGTCTGCTGCACTGCTGCGTGCATATCCTCGTCTGCTCGCTAAGAAGGTTTGAGGCAGCGGGCAATGTAAAGTGCGATGATTTCTAACGCATGATAATCATTAATTTCCCCAATTGGATTTAATATGCAGAATTACTGCCCTCGCTGATAGAGATCATATTTCTGATATATAACCCAAGCGATGACTCGCCAGAAGAAGCAACACTTAACTACAGTCTTAATGCAGTCACTTCCTTCATGTAACACACTGAATCCAGTTACACTTAGGACCTATTTAAGCAGATAATTATACATTATATACAGCATAAATATCATCACTACCATTCATGTCATCTAATTCATTGTCACCGTTAATATCCGGGCGTGATGCATCGCTACACGAGATCAATAAGTTCATATTCTTCTTTATTTTCTTTCGGGGAAAACGCTTTGTTTACTTTCTTGTAACTTTTGATATTAATGACTTAATCATGCTTTGACTTTTTGAATTAATGTTATTCTTTCTGGTGTGTCCATGACTAATACTGTCTGCTTCTTGCGACCGGTTAACATAGCCGTCCTAAGAATTGGGACAGGAGTATATCTTCGAAGTAACTCTTACCACGATCTTAACCGAGCGAATACGTTGACGTTTCAGGTGCCTTGCGAAATGCAATATTTGCAGGAACAGTTGCCTCGTTTTCAGGAGCATATGAAAAAGAAGCACTCGCCGAAGTAGTGTGCGTCTGGCCATTTTTTGCAACAGTTGCAAGTGTCTCACTTGGGTGAACATTCACAATCCTCTCTGTTGCATTTGCAAGGTTTCCAGTAGCATTGTCTGATAGAACGAATGTGTAAGCTTGATTTTTTTTTTGTCGCTTAAAATGACAGAAGCGACAAATAGCAAACTTGCACCAACATTTCTCACTGCCGCGGCTGCGCTCTAAGCTGTATTTAACATATTTTCGAACCGGAGACTTGTCAGATTTCTTCCGGGGTTGCTGTGTATGCAAGTGTTCACACCTTGCTGCCGAAACGTCTTCAGGGGTTTAAAAGACGACTGATCCAAGAGGTGTAAATACTGGGTTTGTGTGGTTTGGAAGGCAGGTTAATAGGACGTCACTGTCCGCAGCGAAGTCCAGTACATCAGCGTCAGGACAGTGGGAACGGAGGCCGCCTAAAAATAGCCAAACACATGCCTGGTTCCTAACGAGGAACAAAATTTAATTTCAATACGTATAAATAAACCTTAACGTTCACATAAGCATTCATTTAACTCATTCTGACGTGTGAACCAGGTGGCACGCCGTTTTCAAATTCGGACTATATTTGTTTCCTTAAAAAATACAGTACGGGGGAAAGAAGCTACCTTCAGCATTACAGCAGGCAATCAAAATAACCCTCTCACTTTTTCCGCGGAAGTAACATGGTTAACTTCTTTGCTGACCTTGTAAGCTATTACTCTTACTGGATCACTGTTCGTTCGAAGAACACACTCGTCCATGTTATGGATTTTTCTAGGATTGCTTATAAAATAATTTTTCTGGAAAACAAGCAAAATCATTTCTTAGTATGTATTTGTCAAAGCTCTATACGGCACAGTCTAAGCCCACACGCGATGGAGATGCTATGTGCCTTCCTAACTGCCAGTTCATTCTATGTTTTCATTCTCCCGTTTTTCGCATCTTCAAAAGCAAGATGTAAGTTTCTTTCAGACCAAGAAGCTGTCTTCTTCTCACAAGTACGGGGCATCATCTGTTGAACAACATGTGGGTAATCAAGATCCTTGCTTAGAAAATTTAATACGCACCAAAAATATTGTTAAATAATAATAGAAAATATTAGGGAAGATGTTAGAGTACAATGGCATGTTACTTCACATATTAGCGGAATAAACCGCATGCAATTATTTTAAACACATATTCAGGTCTGTGGATCACTATACTGCCATTTCCTGAGCAAAATAGTGATGCTACTTGAATACTAGCAGTTTGGTACAAAATAAGATATTTAATTTACTTTATAGGTCTTACGGAAGCATAAACAAATATTATAATATAGGAACTCTCCTGGTAAAATTTTCGAATTATTTATTATAAAACGTTAGACGAGGACACAAGGCTATGTGACGTTCCTCGATAACACTCCATCTAGATATTTAGTGCTTTCCTTCACGTGGCTAGATATGCAATAAGCAAGGTTATCTCCGGAACTACAAGCCTCCAAGGTATCTTCTCCCAGCTGTCATCTTCCCCTCAGTTATGTTATAGTTGAAACATTTCCATATATCGCTAATTACTTAAAATATAATGTAATAGATAATTTAGTGTTTGTGTGCTCATATGTGTGCATGCATTATTGGGTGTGTTTCGCATAGAAACTTTTTAAACCAGGAACCGAATTTAACCAAACACGGTACACATAAATAAAGTAATTAGTACGTAATTCTGATTGGTAGGCTATATATAGTTTTCTTCGCAATTGCGCGGATGCATGGGTTTCAAACGGTGCTCATACGTACGCAATGATTAAACGGATTTTAACAAAATTTGGAAATTTACTACAGCATCATGGAAACATTAAATTTAAAGAGGAATTTTATGTTGTTCCAATAATTTGTACGATACCACTAAATGGGAAAAAAACTTTTGTATCAAACTTGGATATTCCATAGTCAATTCTAACAAATGTGGCATGTACGTAATAAAGTATGTAATGTAAACATTCTCGATTTGAGTAGATAAGGCCTTTTTTACAAAAGGCATATACATAAACATCTTAGATTAGTTTGCTACATCTACTACAAAGTTGAAAAATTTCAACCAATCTTGGCATTTCACCATAACATGATCCAGCCCGCGGACCATACACTGTCCATTATGTATTATGAGCTCTAGTAAATAAACGAAGCGTTTACGTAACATGTTCATGTACTGGTTTTTCTTCCTCCAGATGTGAGGAATATTTTACCAAAGTATTGACATGCAATTTTGCAACACCCATTAACTCTCTTTGGTCGCCGTTTTTGTAACATAGCATATCATTAAAGAAATTGTCATATCTCAATAAACAGCCGAGCTTCACTGCTCCAGTTCGTTGGTACGCCGCTGGCCTGGGATTGCGGGAGGTTCAGGATTCGAATCCCATGTAAGGCATGTGTGTTAATTTATGTTAGGTTATATGTTAGTATGTAAGCCATCACCTGATAAGTCTCCCGGCATAGCACAACTGGGGGACGTTAATAAACTCCAAGAAACAATACATTTGGCTGGCAAGAGGTACTACAACAGGACGTTTAAATTAGTCTGTTCAAATAAGTGACACATTTTCTAAATTGCAGTAGTTTGAACATTAAAGACTAGGATGCTGTTACCACAATACGATTCCAACCAATCTAGGGTTAAGTTTGTATGTTTGTATGTACAACAGTCATATGCGTTCACAAACAGCCTCTTTTCCGCCAGTTTGTAAGATAGCGCCAAATAAAATTATATGTCATATATCGGGACTCTATATCACTATTCCTTCCCAATTTTGCAATTACCAATAATATGGCTCGTCTAAAATATTGGTTTATGTTTGACAGACACTTATTTCAAACTGGCAGCCATATAAACACTTTCGCTTAGTATTACATATCAATGAAACACTGCAACAAATTGCCACCTAACTTAGATACTGGCATGATATATTACAATAATTATGTGTATCAAAACAGAGTCTCTTTTCTTCGCCAATATTGTATGATAGCAGAACATAAAAATTCATTTGATATTATATCTCGGGAAACAATTAACTGATCCCACCAATTTCAGGCTACAAGTTATACCTTTACAGTACACAGAAATTCCTGTGAACTGCGGATGTAGTAGCATTATATTAGTATAACATACATGCAAATAATTTAGACGAGTATGAATATGTAAAAACTAATTTCACGTCAACTTTATATGCTAGCAATATTTATGACACACATCGATATTATTTGTCCGTGATTAAGGAAGACAGCCAAATGCGAGAAAATGGGGTTACAATGCCATATATATTGGAAAAATGAGCAAATTCTCAATAAATTTTTCACACAAATAATATTACAGAGAGTCATCTAGAACCATATCATTTAAGTGAGTCACGATCATTATTTAAAAATGACTGGACTCAAAATATTAGATGTTAGTAAATACTGCCATCAAAATGCCTAATATTCGCGGTTTCATCCGAATTTTTGAATAGAACCTTTGAGAAATAACACCATGTATGATGTGTTTACTTGATTTTTAGAAATGCAATAAATCACATACTTCTAATACTTATGTTAAAATAAAAAATACCTTTTTTTTTCGGTTAAATTGATATAACTTATCGCTCATATTTCATTTACACATTAAAATAGTTCACGTACCTATGATTAAAATAAATATAAAAAAAAGAACTCAGAGAAATCATTTGTGTTGGTAATGCCTTTTAAAAAGTAAACTATTGTTGGTGAAAGTTGCAATACCAAGAAAGAATATCCCGAATGAATCCAAACTCGCAGGATGTGTAGAACCCCACATAACATGGGAAGTCACAACTGAGAACTGTCATAACATAGAATTCTTGAAAAAAGCCACGCATTTTAAAACTTACGTATATTAGAACTGTTGTAACTTAGAAATTGATATCTTAGAAATGTCGTAATTTATAAAATCACCACTTAAAACAGTTGTAACATAGAAAGTCATAACTTTAAACTATCATACTTTGGAACACACAACTTAGAACTATCATAACTTAGAAACACACAACTCAGAAAAAACACAACACGGAATCACACAACTTAGAAACATCTTAATTAAGAAAGTCATAACTTAGAAGTATCATAACTTAGAAATTCACAACTTAGAACAATAATAACTTATAAACGCTAAACTTACAAACACAACACTCAACGCAGAACCACATACCTTAGAAACTTCACAACTTAGAAAAATACAACTTAGTATTATCATAACTTAGAAATATCTTAACTTACAAACACACAACTCAGAACCACATAACTTATAAACATAGCAACTTATAAAATTATAACTTAGAATGATAATAACTTATAAACACACAACTTTAAACTATCATATCTTAGTAACACACAATTTACAAACACACAACGCCGAACAACATAACTTAGAAACATCGTAACTTCGAAAATCACAACTTACAACAATCACATCTTAGAAACACAAAACTTAAAACTATCATATCTAAGAAACTCACATCTAAGAAGTACGCAATGCAGAACCACGTAACTTAGAATGTGAGAAGTGAAGTTATATGTATTTTAAAACGATTTAAGCGAGGATTTTGTTTCAGCAGTTTCCTCGCATTTAGTTCTGCATTCTATAGAGAGCACTTTTACTTTTATAGTTAGTTATACATGTATTGTATAGAAGGCACTGTCAGCATGAATGGAACAGAAAACAATAAACGAATTTTCGTTGTTACATTAACAAGTTGATCACTGGCGTTTCCGACAGTTTACATTCACAAACCAGCGCGAAAATGCACACTTTATTAACTAGCGATGGCTGACTTTGGGCGGCAACTTCATAACTGTGTAATTTGTTCAGCTCGGTCAGGAATGTACAGACTTAGTGCTAGAAATAAATAATCTTTTCCGACGTCAGGTACACAATTAGTTTAATGAAAATAATAAATATAAGATAAACAACAACAAAAAAACCGGAAAACCTCTAAAACATTGAACTATAAGAAAATAAACACGCCCACAGCAACAAATAAAAAATAACTTCCCATAACCAAACAGAATTAGCCACTTTCTCACAACTGTAGCCGAATTTGGTAAACAATAAGCCTTAACAAACTGTTCACAGTGCGATTACAAACAGCAGAGTAATCATGAGCACTAATCCAGTAAGTCTACATTAATTGCTATCAATAACCGCGAAAATTCACGGGTCAACTATGTGAACGTAAAAATAATAAATGAAGTTAGAACTTCTTATCTGATACAGAATTTCAATTTTGTGGTAAACGTAATTTAATCCAATGCAAGTTCTTTGACATTAACATTCCTAATAAATCATCGGAAATTTAGAATCATTTACATTTAAATGCCATGGGGGTGAGTTACAAGTGTAGACTATTATGTTGGCGGTTAGTTGCACTAGATGCCACCAAGAACATGGTGATTGTAGAAAAAAAATCCCTGTCTTGCCTGCTAGAAGCAATTTGAACTTTACATGTCTAGGGTTCAATTTGACAAAAATTGGCTTGTTTTTCGTATCCTTTGAAGGTGATGGGACAGGAAGAGAGGGAGAACTGAAACTTGTTCTGCAGGCTCCTCCCATCTGAATAACTGCAGTTTCAATGGGATTCTGCTTGCAAGAATTAGGAAGGAAATGTTCTGCATTTTGGTTCTCGGCCTAGAATTAGAATTAATCTCTTTATGAATTTAAGTGTATCTGCATATCTGGTTTTTGGAAGCCAAAAGTCGTTTTATTGACTAATAATCAATTATTAACCAACGTGCTAAACGCATACAAGTAATTTTTTTAAGTACTAAAGTTTATATTAGTAAAAACACAAAATAAAAATAATTTTTACAAACAATGTTGAAGTATGTAAGTATTTATTCATCAAGTTTTAAAGATAAGCGTAATTTGTATGCCATCATAAAGAAAGGTAAGAATAATAATAGTTTAATAAATAAAACTGCCCTATCAAAAATAGCAGTTGTAAAAACAAATTAAACTAACGTTAATTATTACAAAATTCATGTTTTTATAAGCGTGGCTTTTATTGTCAGTTTATAGTAAGTGAAATGAAATATTAATTTAAAACAATATGGCCTATAAGTTTATCAAATAATATTATTTTACGTTAAATGTGAGTGCAATCGCTTATCATTATCCAACTGGCATATGCACATTACTCCTACAACTTATGGTTGTTATAGTGGAGTGGAGACAATTGGTCCGCTCTTAACAGCGAGGTCTTGAGAGCCGATGAGAGTGAAGCGAGGTGAGAATGGATGAGCAGCGCCGGAATGCAAGGGCGGAATAAAAGGAAGATCCCCGAGAAACTCCGCCGACTAGTGGCAACGTACAGCACGACTCCCATTTGCGAAAATCCTGGAGTGACACTGCAAGGTGGGAGGCGAGCAGGCAAACCTTTTAGCCACTTTGGCCCGGGGGGATGGACGGAATGTTAATAGAATAACGTTTAGAAAACCCCGACACTCCAGAAAAATTATGTGTTCTTCGAAATGTAAATAATATTTTAGATACTGTGGTATTTAATGACAAATATTCAACAAACTTGGAATTTTGAATAATCGTGTTGTGTAATAATCAGATATGTGAAACATCTACAGAATTTACAATATTCTGAATCTAAAATAAACAAAACACAATTGCACATACAGCAAATACATACAAGCCCAATCGTATACACTAAATACATTGTGGATTACTATAGCCTATATTTTATGGTTATCATTTTATTTGACTTAATGGATTACTGGGATTTTTCCCATTCCACATTTGTGGTGTTAGGTTAATCGGAAGGTGGTAACTTATTTGTAAACTATACGTAACTTGTAATTTAAAACATCTCAAAAAAGATAATATCTCGCCCGATATTAAAAACCACAATCTTTTCCACTGTAAGCAGAAACACGATAACTATTCTTTTGAGCTTAGCCATTTTCAGTTATTTATTTCTCAGTATTTGTTATTACTAACAAGATTACTGATAACTACTCTACACGGGTGAAAATAAATTTCAGTGAAGTTCTTAAAAGCATAGATGGCAGGTAGGCGTTGACGTCTCTTTGACAACAATATCATCAGCGATGAAAGAGAGTCATGTGAAAGAGAACCAGGACATTTAAAATACACGAGTGACTTACCCGGGATTCAAATTCAGAATACATCTACAAATGAAACTACTGTGCAGTAAACTGCTTCACGGAGGTGACATTTGGAGCATAAACTTCGTATGTAATCTGTCTTATGTTTGAATGACAAGATTCACATACCTGAAATATTTCAAGGGCCTTCGTTTTGAAAATATGTCTCTGAGCCACTAAAAACCCATAAATTATGGTGGACCACCATAATGAGATTTGTGTAAAAATATTGATGGAAAACGGTTAATTGGTTTTAGAGAAACGGTATAAAATCTCTATTTTTTAAGCAGAGATATCTTTAAAAAAAAAGCCGCCTAAAAATACTTATTGTGTACGACGTTTCTAATAGATACTATCAGCAAAAAAATTTGATTGAAAATGGTAAGATTTTAAAATATGTATGCGAAATATATTTCTAAATATTTATGCCACCACCATTTTGAAAATCAATATCTGGCCCTATGTATCATGTAACTTTACATAGCTTCTGTGGTTGTGCAAAATTTGGTGGAAGTTAGTTGAATTGTCCCGTAAATAAGGCTAAATGTTCCCTTTACGCACCTGACACTATTTTGCGAAACATATGGCAAAATAGGATCTCTGTATGCATAAATGACGCTTCTAATTATAACTGTTTGCATGCTAAATTCAGTTTAATTTTTTAGAAACGTTTTACATAACAAATTAATCTAAATGATTTATGTAAACTCCATAAAAACATGACTGCCGCACATAACATATGTTAATTTACATATCCATCTGTAGCAAAGATATGTGAAATTTTAGAATTAATTGATTAATTGGTCCTCGAGATATGCCATGAAACATCTGTTATTCAAGTGACGATCATCGTAGAAAGAGAACAAAAAGATTTATTTATTATAACATTGAATCATTGTATAGGTAAATGAACTTAAATGTATATATATTACTTAGTTTCGTAGATATCACACAATGCGCTAGAATGTCTATATTGGTCCTATTAAGAAAAAACATACACATTTAAACAACATAATTTCTTTATGGCGTATCAAACTACATTTTCTTCGCCAGATTTGAAAGTAATCAGTTGATGTTTTCCTCAATATACAAGATAAAAATTTTATTATTTCATATGGGGCTATCTTACAGAATGGCGGAGAAATGAAGCTTTGCATATACAATTTTGGTATGATGATACTGTCAGCACAAAATGCTAAGTTGAAATTTTTCATTGCAGTTTTGTAGGTAGAAAAAATTTCGATTCAAAATATTTAGATGTCCGCCATTTTGGAAATATATGAATCTAACATTTTCGAATTTTATCAGTTTACATGGCCTGCAATAGTGCTACATATTTGCAATATTTTGCATAAATTTGTTGTTTTTCGAGATGTTAAATAATTTTGTTTTGTAATGTGATACTGTTTTACAAAAAGGTGAACAAAAAAGATTTTCTGCGGACACATTTGATATTATATACAGCCAACATACAAAGTTTCGCTGGGATTAATTACACGGTTTGGATTACATAACATACAAAACTAAAAGAGCTATAAGGCGCCATTTTGAAAATGAGTGTCTGAAATAAATAATTTATCATCACCCCTCCTCAGCACTACTTGGTTGCCGTATTTGGTAGGAATCGTTCAATTGTTACATCACAATTATATTTATTCATTTGGAACTAATAAAATGGCCCTTAAAAGAGACTCTGTGTTGACACATTTAAAGTTGTTTATGTTTGCTCCTAGCATACAAAGTTAATTTGGAAATGATTACCTGGTATCGAAGACGATGCTAAAATATGCAGATGGTAGTCATTTTAAAAATAAGTTTCTGACATACTTGAAACACCAAAGATATAGTTTCAATCATCGAAGAACTGACGAAGGTGGTCTACATACAATAAATATATTGGTCATCGCCAGCTTCAAATATTAAAAAAATTATGAAGAGTTAAATAGCGGCGATTCACCACTATTGAAAAATATACAACCAAACACAATATTTGTTCATGAACCTTGTCTATTTCAACTTCTAGCAACACATTAAATATAAATAGCTGAAAACTTTTAAGACTTGTTATATGAAGAAGTTTTACCATCAATTAGAAAATATGGTGAATATAAGATTCCAAATAGACTCGAATTAAAAGACCAACAAATAAAAATGACAGAAAATGTAGTTAATCATTTTAAATATAATAATAAAATTAAAGATGATCACATTAAAAATTTAAAAGATATAAATAAAATTCAAGATAAGCCCATTGAAAATATTAAAGAAATAAATAAGATTAAAGATGGCCATATTGAAAATTTAACACAAACAGTTGATGGAATAAATCGCAGAAATGAAGTAATTAGAGATATGGCAGTTCATGCTGTACCACAAACACAAAACCAAAATTTAAATCCAACTTTTATTCTTCTAAAATTATTTGTTGATGATTGTGAATTTGAATATTATGTTATTAGAACTCAAGAAAATTAATTCACAGACAGTTGCTTAGAACTGGAGTTATATATCTAAATTGTGAAGAATTATTGAGATTTTAATATATTCCAAATTCTATAAATTTATACCAAAGAATGAAGGAAACATTGAGAGTTTTCGAAACTATTATAACATTGATAGAAATAATTATACTGAACAACAATTAATTAATGATATAAATAATCTTCCTCAAATTGAGTAAGATGAATCTGGTGTCCATGTTTCTTGGACACTTATATCTTTATATTCATTATGATGTTTCAGGGATTTCGAAGCTAATCCCTAGAAATCAAAACAAATTAATATAACTATACTGAACTGTCCCTAAAACAGGGACGATTTCAAATACGCAACCACGTACAATATTTATTTATGAATTTGGGTTATATTTTTATAAAATTGTTTTCTTCAATTTTACATTTTATTTTTAAAAACAAATATGTATAAAAAACATATTTCCGGGCATACAAGATAGCCGAATCACTAAAAAAAACAACTAGAGAACATACAACTAGAAGATGATAATGATATAAATAATTTAATTTTCAATAATATAAAAACAAATGTTGTATTAGATAATAATAATGAACCATGTTTAAAAGCAGAAGATAGTTGTGACATTTTTGAAAATACCAACTCCAGAAAAGCTATTAGAGACAATATTTGTGCAAACCATAAAAATGCTTATGAAAAACATAAAACGGAATAAATATGTTGGCAAAATTGGTAACACAATTTATATAAATAAAAATGGATTAACACAACTATTGGCAAAGTCTTTCAACAACACTACCTTTTAATTCAGAAAATGAAGAAAAATTATTTGTATTATGCTTTCCCACAAGTTCTTTAAATATTTTATTATAAAATTCTAAGCCATTGTCGCTTTGTAAATTACTTGGTTTTCTTTTAGCCAATATGTTTTCTAAAGCATTTTCTAAATATTTTGCTGTTTTATCTTTGATTGGTAAAGCAAATGCAAACTTTGAGAAATCATCAATAATTGTCATAATATATTTATAGCCTTTATTTATGTGAGCTATACCTTTTAAAATTCCAGTATCCATTTCAACAAGATCAATTTGCCTCAAATCATCAATGCCACACGAAATAATTTTTCTATCAAATGGTTTACTATAATCTATGTTTGTACTTCCCTTAATAACAGTTAATAACAGTTAACTGAGATAAATTATCAGGAATAATTTTATAAACTGTACAATCCATCAAAAAAGAAAAAAAATTACATCATCTTCTATGCAAAAAAATTATTCTTTTTTCCCCCTTTCCGAGCTTATAAAATATATGACATTTTTCTTTCTTAAATGTTTCAATTTGATTATCCTAAATTTTGTAATTTGATATCTCATTCTTTATCAACAGATTCTTTGTTTTTTTCCGCCTTTGTTTTAATGAGTATGTCGCAGTAACTCACAACCGATTGATTTAAATTTTGCAATTCTTTACCGAAATATATTTAATTGATGGCATCTTTTAGATCAGTAGGATCAACCATTTTATTAATTCTGCGATTTTGAATGAAAATATATTCTGTTGTGTAAACAAAAACTTTACGTATTTGATCTCGTAAAGCAGAAACAATGGTATTATATTTTGATTCTACATATGATCTTTAATCAGAAACACTAGTGTTGTATTTTGACTCGACATCGTGTTTAATACATAATCAGGAATAATAGTTTTATATTTTGAATCTACATCATTTTTAATGCATAGTCAGAAACAATATATTAAATTTTGAATCTGCTTATTTTTTTATGTCTGTTTTACATTATTTATTCGTTTTATATTATCAGCAATAGTGTTCTTGAATTGTAAATTTATATCGTCCCTTAAAGCATAATCAGCTATTTTTTTACTGACAAATATTTTTCTAACAGCAACTTCATCAATTGACATAGCTACTCCTGCTGAAGCACCAAGGCCAGTTAAACCAGTAACTATGAGAGGGATAATAATGCCTCCATCATGTAAACCATTGCCTATTTTTTCTTTTAATATTTTTTTGAGTATTGGCAATGCCAAGGTTAGCAAACGATGCTTATGTTTTGGAATATTATCGCCTGCTAAGAAGAGAGAAAACTGGAGATGAGGCAAAATACGAAAAATTAGATAATATTAATATTTGTTCTAATTTTTTTCCATTTTAGTTTTCTAGAGCAGAAATTTCAAAACATGGACATATTTTTGAGGCTATTAATAATCCAGGAATAACTTCAATAATGTTGAATATTTTGCTAAGATCACCAGGTGAACAAAAATATTTAGAGTATACTGCTGTTGATAATAAATTTCGAGTAAAATCTGTTCGTAGTGATAGAACAGAAGAAAAAAATGTATCCCTTAAGGTATTAGCTGGGCTTTGTTCGCGATAATAATGAAGTTTACTGCAAAGGTGGATATAAATTCACTTTTTTTAGATATTCATCTGATAACAATTTTATATTTGTTTATGAAACTAAAAAAGCAGATGATTCGGTTGTTAAAAGCTTTGCTGATCCAGGTAAAATTGTTATTGAAAAATTAGACATTTTTTGGCCTATTGTTGAATACGAATCTAACACATCAATTGCAATGAAGGAAAAAAATATGTATAAATCCTGAAATTCATATTGGTTTTAAGTATTAGCAATTTTTAGAAAAAGAAGTCCTACTGGGACAACTGATTTAACTTTGGTATAAGAAAGTTTAATAATTTACATTTTGACATGCCTGATTCTGTAATTGTGGGTTTTCAAACAAATGAAAAAAATTGCGCCGAGCAATATGTGCATACTTCAATGTTTGATCACTGTAATGTGAGAAATTTTTTTGTTAAAAATGGTAGAAATTGAATTTTTCCAAAGAAAATTGGAATCTAGATATTGAAAATGATCTTTGTTTAAAAATATTTCTGGCTTTAAATGATTTTAGAAATTCTAGAACAAAATTTGATACCATATATAGAAATCATGAACTTTATTATAAGCCAACTACAAACTATCATGGCGATATCAATTATTATTCTTTTTGGGGACGAAGACCATTATGTTATTGACTGCTTGTATAGAAAAACAGCAGTAGTTAAATATATAACAAATATAAAAATTAGTGTAGATTTTAAGAAAGCTGTCGTGGCTGATTCAATTTGTAATATTGTTTTAATTACCCAACGAAATGTAACTTATGATTATTTGAAAGGACATATCACTGAATATATATAAAGTTTTATTTTTGTTAAATGGATATTGCAAACGATTTTGCAGAAACAAGAATTTGTTTCGATATTTTAAATACAATTTTTTTGATAATTGGTTGAGTTGTTTTTCCGAATAAAAAAATAATTTTTTAAATCTAAGTAAATTCTTTTTAACTCTCTCTTGTTTTTATACGTACACTTTTTTTTTTATAAAAATTAGTTGAAGACTATTGCAGATATTGGCGCAACTCAATAATTTAACTAAAATTCACGCAAATTTTTCACTTCCAAGCTACCATTTTTACATATCTTCCAAAAAACATGATTTATCTCTTCAATCTCACTCCCAAAAACAAGATAATTTGACCCAAATCTGCGTTCTCTATTAAGCACACTTATTTTTAAAACACACTTTGTTCACTCTTTGATCAGTGGTCCATTTTCAGGGTGAATGAGGCAAAAGTTATGTCAAAAAGGCAAATATTTACTTACAATTTGAAAAAAATATCACAATAAAAGTATGAAAATTCTTGGAATTTCATCAAAAATATTGTGATTTAGTTGTAAAATTAGTCTTTAAAGAACCGCACACAAGAGTGAACACAAGTTGAACACTGATTTTGATTGTGAGTTGCGCTTTGAAAAATTTGACGGGGGAATTAGAAATTTGTTTGAATTTATTTTGAAATTGGTGGAATTTTAGCTAAATTTTTCAGCTGCGCCAATATCTGCGAAAGATTTGACGAGGGGATATGAAATTTGTTTGAATTTAGCTCGACATTGGTTTAATTTAAGTTAAGTTATTGAGTTACGCCAAGATAAGCAATAATCTTCTAGTTGCCTCTATTCGCCGTACGATACGGGCAAGATTGTAGGCAATGTTGAGCCAAAGCAGTAGGTTTAAGTGCACTCTTCTTGCGTGGCAGATCCGCATCCGATCCGTCGTCCTGATCTGACTGTAATATATCATGTTTTCACTTCTTCAAAGGCTTAGCGGTATTGTCGATTTCAGACTTCACGGCTTGCTTGCTCCATAAGTCTCCCTGAGTACAACGAGACGATGAGTAATGGGCTTAAAAATTTCTTCACTCATATGAGTGGACAGTCTGAATCGTCCGATGTAGTTCGTTGGCAATGTCCGACATAGTACTGAATAAAAAAAATTACTGTAGCTCTCTTTTGTAGGTTTAGTCATGAGTCTCCGCCAAAATACTTTCGAACTTGCTCAGACGTTCGCTGCAAACATCCAATATGTCCCTGCTGTAATTTCGTGGCTAGATGGGAAATCCAGATATCGAATTTACGTATCTTTATACCCTTCCAGGTTTCTCAGATTTTCTTCATTTTCAGCAGATGCTACATTCAAACTGTCAATAATTTGCATTTGAACACTCGTCACATGCTCCTCCTTGGCCAACATATCACATACGATCTCTATCTTCACACGCTCCATCTTCGCCCCGAGCTCGGACAGGTAATTTCGAAAAAAAATGTGTTTTGTTCGTCCAATATACTGCGCAGTTCCGAGACGATGTCATTACCAGTTTTGAGGACGAAATGTTTTGTACCAGAATCCCCGGAACGTTCGCCAACGTTTCAAATTATTCTTTTACCAGAAACACAAGTTTCATCGTTTCCTGGTACAAGACAACCTCCATATTTGCATTTGTGAGGTCTCAGCTTGAGGCTACTCTACCCGAATTTCAATGTGCTGTAACTCATTCTCGAAGGCTGACGATGAAATGATCAAACCCACAGCTGTGCCTTCCTTTATATAGGGGCCACTCCTTTACGATCGTCAAAAATGCGTATTTCTATTTCCAGCACAAGCTACTGGATTAACTCATTCGCACTATACCTCGATGCACCAGATATCTCGTGAGTTATTGAGGAGGTCACGCACAGCGTTGATAGGTCTACATTTGGAGAGAGACGATTAAAGAAAAGAGAACAATGGTGTTACGGAAACCGACAGAATTCTGGTGTATTTTGTTTATTTCTTTTTATGATACAAAAAATAATAATTTGGAAATATTTATGTTGTTTTGTAACACGTGCATTTGCAACATGCGTGCGTAAAGGGGAAATATTGTATTACATTACTTTTGTTGCAAGAAATCTGCGATGCCAAACTTTTTTTGAACAGTTTACAATCGTAAGTTCTACAAAAAAATTTCAAATAACTTTGTTTACTTAGTTTTAGTGTTTCAACGACAACGTGTTATTAAAAATTTTTACTAGACGGTTATTCACTTAACTGGGTCTTGTAGAGGGAAAGGGGGTGCTGAGGGGGATGAATCCCCACCCCTCTCCCCCGAAATGACACACATTCTTTTAAACCCTATTATCAAAATGTCAATCAATATATTTATATATTTGTTATAACCCACATGACAAACACAGTTTAAATCCCCCTTTTCCTTTATATCTGTCCACTGAGACTTGTGAACGATGCACTTCTAGTGACATTACTATTACTCATGAAACCCCCCCCCAACCACCCCCCCCCCCCCACCTCCCCTCAAGAAAGAAATTTCTTGGTGTTCCCTGTCACTCAACATAATTTAAACACGTCGCTCTTGAATTCCATCGCCCTCTCCTCGTACGGATGGATCACACCTCTATAGTCCCTCATATGGAGGTCACTACTCTGACCTAACTTAACTTCCCCCCCCCCCACCACCTTAAGATTTTGTAATGTTTTTATATTTCAGCGTAATTTCAAACCACACTTGAACAAAACGCTCATAAAAATGAATATCTACTCTGGTAAAAATAGCCACCCACGTTACAGGCCATGTGAAGTGAGTACTTTATCAGCAATGTGCCAGAGGTATGCATCTGAGATGTGTTGGCAGAAAATATGTCAGCACATTAAATGATTTCTGTGACAGCGCAAGACTTGTATCGTAACGGAAGCAGAACAGATGTAAATAAAAAAAAGTAACGAATTATGAATTTTTTAATAAATGCGTCAGTATAATTAGTTTCTGTGTCACTTCAGTGGACCGCTAAAGGACTTGCTCGGATAAAAGCAAGAAGAAAATGGAGCGACGAAGGCCGGGATTAAGCCGTTATTTTTTGTTCTCAGCTGCGTGTGGCAGACATGTCCTTGGATCAATTACGGCAGCCTTATTTCTTGTCACCGCGTCAACTAGCCGTAGTTGGCGCGGCTTATTACGCGAAGCAGCAACTGCGTGTTGCAGAAAGTGGACGCACTCTGCAAGTTAGCTCTACAACATAGGATGTGCGAATAATTTAACAGAGTTAGCAAGTTGTCAAGTTCTTTGTTAGTTGCAGACAACAAGGTACGAAAATCAAATAACATGTTACAAATTTGTTCTTCGTATTCAGTTAAAGATATTTACTATAAAAATATTAATCCTCGTGAATGAAAAAAAAAAAAAAAAAAAAAAAAAACATAAATTGAGGAATAAGAACTATAGATATTTATAAACTTCATGAGTTCGCGCGTAGTAAGAATGCAGAGTGCTTTTTGATCACCAAAACCTTATTTTTAAATTTCTGCACACTTTATCATATTTGTTTACTTCTGTATCACACTTCAATGAAACGACAGCTAACACTCGAAGGATATACATTTTTCATTCATTTTAACATACATTTTTATATGGAATTTTGGGTGTATGATAATTAAAATTTCTTTTGTATTTTTTGGTGAACTTATTTTCTTACTAGCTTACGTACTATAAGTAGCATTCGGTTTATTATTATTATCGTTTTTAAATATTTATTAATAGCATATAGTGACAATTTTTACTTGTATACAATAAGAAAATTATTTTTTATCAATGAAGTGTACATAAACATTTCGGTCTTTTGTGCCAACTACACAGAGAAAAAGGTTTTTGTTGTATAAAGCAAAGTTTGTGTGGCCCAAACATATTGGAAGTTTTTATATACACCGTTCAATATTTCTTTACTAGAAGCTAATTAATTTGTTGGTCATATTTGGTTGCCAAAAACTTGTAAAGTTTGGTTCCTTCAATATTGTATTTGATGTCTCCATGTACATTAAATTTTTTATGCTTTGAAAAAGAAAAATTCACAATACAACAGAGGTACCGACCCATATCTTTCGCTTCCGAACGCTACGCCTAAGCAATTTTAGCTAACAAGCTGATTTCATTGCCTTAACAAATTATGTAATAATAGACAGCATATTGTTCCATATAACGGATTGCTTTCCTCGATTCCAACAAGTTGTTGATTTGACTCTACCATAATTTATACTATTTACAGTAACCGAATCCATTTGTTAAACGTACGTGTAAAATATTTGTGTTTACTCCTTATAGGTACTGTGGGAAAACTTAAAATTTTTTTCGGCTTAATAATAAAATGTTTCATGGTTTATGTCATGTAAAGCAACGAATGCAGATGTTCAGAGCAACAGCAGATTGGTCGAGTGAGCTAAGTATGAGCAAGTATACTATAAACAAGTTCATTTGGTACCTGAAACTTATTATATCTCACACAGAATGTTCGAAGTCGTAAGAGTCCCTGCTGAAAAACTGTGAACATTTGAGTTTTTAATTCAATTGTTGTTCAACTATCTACCAACATCTGTTCTCTAGACTATATACTTTGAAGTTTCACAGAAGTACTCTTATGTACGTAAGAAAAATATTTCTTGCAAACGACTTAACTTACGGCAAAAAATATTTATTCTTAAATTGTACAAATAACGCACAGTTATAATTAAAACGCAAAAATCTTTTAATTTTTGTAGACTAATATAAAACTTTTAATTTTTATACGGGTGATTAAAATCCAGATATATAAAATTACCACGAAAACCCTGACGAATTTACATTCGGAAATTATATATTACTGCTTTTCTTTTTTAATTAAGGTGTGTTTTGTAACACGCAATAACATAAACATCAGATTATATTCTGTTACGTTATTTCTACGTTCATTTCTGCTTTTTTTTTAACTCGATGTAAATTTCGCGTCGCCTTTATTTTCTGTTCACAACAAACCAGATGTACTGGAGCAAAATTGCACAACCAAAGAAGAAATTGTTTTTAGCTGTAAGCTTTATAAGCACGCTAAAGAGGAAAAATAAATTAGAGACTGCTTATTACTATCGGGTTGAGGACAGATAACGCAGAACTAAAGAATTCATTCATAATTAAATCATCCAAATTTTATATGCAGGCCTATGTGTGAGTTTGTGATTATATATATATATATATATATATAATATATATATATATATACACACACACACCCAAGTAGCAAACAACAAGCAGATAACAGTTGGCCAACTGTTGGACAGGTCGTACATGTTCGCCCACATGACAGTTAGTGTTTTCTTATATGGTACACAATAAGACCACGTGAACAATAGTGACTGTATTTTCTCGGGAAGTATTTTTGATGTGAGCCATTTAACACAAAATTATTGAAGGAATTTAATGTATGGCCCACAAGCAATCATCTTTGATCACCCACTGGCATCTTACAACACGTGGAAAATATATGGCTGATGTATGCCAAAGAGTATGATTATAATATCATGTTTGTATATAAAGTCCTCACGTAGTAGAACAATTCATTTTTGATAGTAGGGCATCATCATGTGGGCCCCAAGTAGCAAACAACAAGCAGTCAACAGTTGGCCAACTGTTGCCAGTGGCGACAACATTCGCATTTATGACTGTTAGCATTGCTTATATGGTTGACAATCAGGTCATATAAACAAAATAAACAGTACCTATTGTACAAACACCCGTAATGTGGGCCAATGATCTCACGACGATTGTTAGATTTCAACAGACGCCCCCCAAGCAGAATATAAAGGTAATGCTAACTCTTACTCACTGTTGGCAAAATATTAGCAGTATGTTTACGGGCTATTTATGACATGCAAACTGTTGTTCACTGCTGAAGACATAATAGCAGCATACTTACCGCCTTTGCAGTATTCCAACTGTTCCTTATTACTGAGGAAACATGATCAGCAAACTTATGTTCCGTTTATGGCATAGCGACCATATGTTGTTGTGCAGTACCAAATACCATATGCGTATTCTATTGTTTTTATTTCATGTATATATGAAGTAAAATTATCACAATTATCACATGGCATTGCTAGTAATAGTAAAAAATACATTTTATATTCCAGAAAACTTGCAAACCATAACACGCAAAAAAATCATTATTTTACATTTGAAATTCTACCTTTAAGTAGTCCGATACTAAAATAAGAGTCTTTTAAATAAAACACATAAATCATAGTATTGACTCGTGATACTAACATTGTCTATATAGCAAAATTAACAATGCATTATGTATGTGAAGCAAGTATCCAGATTTACTTGTAAGGTAGCAGTAGAGTAGTTGATAGCATGATTGACTATAAACAAACGGTTTGTGAGTTCGATTCCAGGTTTCTCCAAATAAATGTGCTAATTGTGAAATAAAGCTGAAGATTGCACGTATTAATATGGTGAATACTTATATTTTATTTGGGTTGGACACAATTATTTTTTAGTTTTGAAAATGCGTGGTAAGCTACATCTACGTGGGCTACAAGTGGCCAGTAGCTGGGCCACAAGTGACTTACCAAAAGTTGGTTAACGACATGTGGTTCACTTCCGGCAGCACAGAAGCAGAAAGCCGGAAGTGGCCCGCTTGTGGTTGATTTACGGGGAACTCTGGTTTTGCCAGACATCTGCAGACAGTTAAATATCCGTATGTGGCCCACCCGTAAGCACATCATACCACAGTCATCATTCATCATGTGTGCCACATGCATGTGCGGGTGAATTCCGCTTCTTGAATGCCTGTGGACGCTGCATGTGGGCTGCTTGTTCACAATCAGGTCAAGCAGCCAGTTGTATATCGTGGCCCAGATGCTCATAACATATTTATACAATCAATAAAAAGAGAAGTAGATGAGGTTGGTATAATATATTCACAAATTGAGCCAATGTACCCACTATAAAATATCAAAAAATTATTATATAGGAAATCAAAATAATGTTCTCTATGCAAATATAAGTATACGGAGGAAAATAAAATGTACATAATCATGATCACATAGGTGGAAAATTGATTTATCCAACATGCAACAATTGTAATCTAAAATTAAAAATACCAAATTTTGTACCAATTTATTATCATAACTTAGCTGGTTATGATGCTCACTTAATTACTAAAGAGTTAGGATATGATGATAAAATATAGAATGAGTTACAAATAATGATGAGAAGTTTATAAATTTAAGGAAAAACACAGTAAATAAAAAAATGCGATTTATAGACACATTTAAATTTATCGCCTAAAGTTTAAATACATTATCATCTAATATAAGTAAACATCAAATGAAACACTCAGAAAAACATTTTCCAGAAGATCAAGTTTATTTAGTTATTAGAAAAGGTGTCTCCCCATATAATTATTATATGTATAGTTGGAAGAAATTTGAAAAAACTGAACATCCATCAAAATGTGAATTTTAAAATTAATTAAACGAAAATAGTATATCTGATGATAAATATGAACATGTAAAAATATATGGAACCAATTTAATATTAAAAACCTTGGTGAATAACATGATTTATATTTAAAAAGTGATGTATAATTTTAGCAGATATATTCCAAAATTTTAGAAACACATGTATAAATTCATATGATTTATATCCTGCATGGTATTTTACAACATCAGGTATATCATGGGATGCAATGTAAAAAATGACTAAACAACCACTAGATTAATTACATAATGATGATGTGATTTTAACGTCTGAAAAAGGAATTCAAGGCGGTATCTCACAATGTTGTAAGTCATATGTCAAAGCTAATAAATATTTTGAAGACTTTAACTCTAATCAAGAATCAAATTATTTAGCTTATCCCGATGCTAATAATTTATATGGATGGGCAATCTCGCAGCATTTACCATATGGTGGTTTCGAATGGGTGTACTATGCATTAAATTATTTAGGTTATTGGAGTGAAGTAATTTTTGATCTGGAGAATGATTCTGAGTATAGTTTTATATTAGAATTTCATTTAGAATATCCACAAGAACTACATAATTTACATTAAGATCTTCCATTTTGCCCAGAAAATAAAGTAGTTCCAAAGGCAAATCGATCTAAATTATTAACAAATTTAGATAACAAACAAAAATATGTAATTCACTATCACAGCTGGAAACAGTGTCTAAATAATGGAATAAAACTCACTACAATACATCTAATATTGATGTCTGATCAGTCTGATTGGTTGAAGAAATATATTGATTTAAACACAACAATGAGAACTAATGCTAAAAATGATTTCGAAAAAGATTTTCATAAGCTCATGAATAATTCAGTGTTTAGTAATACTATGGAAAATATTAGAAACAGAGTTGATATAAAACTAGTATCAGATGCTGAAAAATGTGAAAAATCAGTAGCAACACCAAATTTAAAAGGAAGTACCATATTTAATGAAAATCTTGTGACTATTCACATGAATAAAACTAATGTAAAATTAATAAGCCAATTTATGTGGACATATAAATTTTGGACATATCGAAATAATTAATGTTTGATTTTCATTATAACATAATAAAACCAAAATATGATGATAAAATTGAACAATGTCATCAAGATACTGATTCATACATTTATAACATAAAAACCGAAGAATTTTACGAAGATATTAGATCAATGATAGAAAAAATTGATACAAGTGATTATCCAAATGACAATATCTATAATATGCCACAAATAATTGAAAAAGTTTTAGGACAAATAAAAGACGAATGTAATGGGAATGTAATGAATGGATTTCTTGGTTTATGATCCAAAATGTATACATATAGAGTTGGAGATAAAAATAACAAAAAATATAAATAAGTGAATAAATTCAATATAGATAAATGAATTTGATAAGGAGTAATAAACACAAAATATATAGTCGAAGTTAATAAAATTGCTTTAATTCATTGTGACAAGAGAATTACACAAGAAAATGAAATTGATACACTGCCGAATTGATATCAAAATTTATAATTAATTATTTTATTCTCAACTAGTGGTAAAACACCACTAGTCAATTCTTCATAATTTTATTAATGAGAGGTGCGATGAGTACGAAAATATTAAAAGTCATATGGTGAACTAGGTGTTAGTGTATCACCAACATTTGGCACTCTATAAAAATTATTCATCTCACCTATTTCTGAAAGAAAAGTTTTACATTTTGGAGATATTAAGGCATCCCTAAAACAGGCACACCTTTAATTTTTTCTAATAAAATAGTCAGATTTTGACCATCTCTAATTTCCAAAACAATGTCGATATTAGAACCATTAAAATCAATTAAATTTACATTCTTGTCTCTAATTTTTGTAACAATGTTATTAAATTACTCATTATTAATTTGATAAAAAATTGTACACGGGGCTCATAAATAACATAGGTCCTAAAACCAAACATGGTTTTTGGTGGAAAGCTAGCAATTATATTAGTCTCAAACCACTTTGAGACTAATATAATTGCTAGCTTTCTTGGATGTTTCCTCAGAAATTAAAACACCAACATTCCAGTCAACTTTTTTTATTTATTTACAATAATTTTTTAATAAATGTATAATAATAATGTTTTCAAGTTAACACACAATAGTTCTATTTTAAAGAAGAAACATCACTATGATATAATTCATAAAGATAAATTTTTAGCATTAATTAGTTTTCTTACAGAATTTTTAACTCCAAATTTAGAGAATAATACTATAGCTACAATTGAAAAAATGAGTCCAGTCGTTGAAAAAAATATCGTCATTAATATTCCCAGAGGCCAATATGATATTGAATCTTAGAAAGAAGCTATAAATTCAATTGAGTCATTTTCAACAAACAACATTGAAATAACAACAGACAATAAGAAAATATAGAATAACAATTAAAACAAGGTTTGATATTAAACTTGATGATCCTTTGTGTTATATTTTCAGTTTTAAAAGAAAATTCACTATTGAAAAAGACAATATTATGGTGTTATTAAAATAGACATGAATAGAAAAATTTTCTATGGTAAGTATAGAAACAAAATTAAAGAGTTTATTAAATTTTAAAACTTTTTGTATATAAATTAAGACTTATATAATTATTCTTGCTATAGCAAATAAAATTTTTGAACTACCTATAAAAGAGAATCATAAAAAATGTTACCAACTTTTAAAATAAATATGGGTATTTTGAGTGATGCAAATTGATACTGAAAAGTACGAAACTTCTTTAAGAATATTTCAAGAATATCTTAACCTCTCTTCATTTGATGGTAAACTCAATGAAGAAAGAATAAATTTAATCAACAAGCCAAGATGTGGTGTTAAAGATGATATAATTGTGGCCATTTCATCAACAGCAAAATTGACTAATAACTCATTAAAATGGAATTTTGCATATGCAAATAAATCAATTACATATTTAGCAAAAGAGGCTTTTAAAATTTGGCAAAGACACACAAATTTGACATTTGTTTACGATACGAATTCTCCAGATATAATTATTTAAAATTTAAAAAATGCCTACTTAATGATCATAGATTGCGTGGCGTTTGTCCTTATATATTAATATATATATTTTGTAGTGCACTGGCTCGTGTATATTTTCCAAATAAACAAAATAGCCTCGTTGAATGTCATATCAATGAGCAAAATTATTGGTATATTGAAAGTAGAAACACTCCTGAAAATAAAATTCATTTACAAGCTGTTTTGATCCACGAAATTGGCCATGCTTAGATCTTCAACATACAAATTATATAAATGCAATCATGTACCCAATTCTCAACAATAATTTGGTTGATTTGCATTCAGGCAATATTCAAAATATTCAAAACCTTTATGGCCCACCACCACAAAATAATTTAAATGATGATAAACCGTTTGATTTATGCAAAGACGAATGTATAAAAACATGTTTAATTATTGATGGCGAATTGTATATTTTTTACAATAAATATATCTCGATAAAAAGTTTGGAATGCAATCAATAGGCCATTTTCGATAACAAATTGGTTTCGACTTCTACCAATAAATTTCAATATTTTTTTTTTATATTCCAAAGACCATCAGGAGAGTTAGTCGTGCTAGTTGATGAAAAACCTTACATGGTTGATTATCCTAGTTATAATCTTATTGGTGGTTATCCAAACAAATTCGCTTCGTTTGGATTAAGGGATGAATATAAAATGAACGCTGTTTTTAATTCATATTCAGGAAAAACTTTTATCTATTATGAAAAGTCGTATTGTGCTGAAATAGATGAATGTTGATTCCACATAAAAAAAAGCATGTTCTAATTAGTGAGAAGTTTCCTAATTTACCAAATATGATAGACTCAGCTTGTAGATATACAAATGGTTTACTGTATTTTTTTAGTAATGAAAGTTTCATGGAATATAATGAATTTACAAAAAAAAATTATTATTTTTTCTAAAAAAATCAATTTATCACCCCTTGGAACATCAAAATGCTTACGGTAATCTTTTTTTTTTATCTGCTATAATAAGAGTCAAATAATTACCAGGAAAGTTGAAATGAAGAGCATTTATTTTATAAACGGCACAATTCATCAAAGAAGTACCTATATCACCAGGTAGGTGGAAAATATTAGTTTTTTTTTAATCCCACATTCCAAGTACATAAAATATCTGAGATTTTCATCAATTTTCGAGTCAACTTATCTTTTATTGGTGGCATATTTTCCATCAATAGGATCTGCCGTATTATAAATTCTGCAATTTTGAATACTTTACTTATTTTATCTCGTAAAGCAGAAGCAATGGTATAATAAATTGAATCTACGTATGTTTTTAAATCAGAAACACTAGTGTTGTATTTTGATTAAATATAATTTTTAATGCATAATCAGAGACAATAATTTTATATTTTGAATCTACGTCATTTTAATGCATAATCAGCAACAATTATTTTATACTTTGAATCTAAATATGCTTTAATGTTTGTTTTGCATTATTTATTAGTTTTATATAATCAGCAATAGTGTTATTGAATTGTAAATTTATGTCTTCTTTTAGAGCATAATCAGAAAAAAAAATAGCTTTGAATCAGTATCCTTTTTAATGCATAATCTGCTATATGTATATGTGTGTATATGCATATAACATTGATCGAATTTTTTATATACAGGTTCGTCTATACCAACAATTCTTCATCCAATAAAACAAGACATATATGATTTGTAAAATAAAATAAAACAAGTGCTGAATTCGCTTTGTAAAGAAGAAACACTCGAATTGCATTTCGAATCTGCATATTTTTTTTAATATTCAGCAATACTATCAAGGTTTTTATTTAAAGATTCGATTAATGGTTTACCACATATATCGGTCATGCAATAACACAGAAATTATATCGCGAAACTTAAATTCTCTCGAATACAGGTGTAAAACAATTAAACATTAATTTCCACAGATAACAGAATTGAAATTCTGAACTCGATCATTATTGTAATAAACATTATTGTTTTTGAAATAATTAATTAGATTATTAGAAATATTGCCACCTAATGAATCAAAATAATAAATATGATAATTTTCTTTCAAATAGCGAACACGATGATGGCAAGATTTGTTGAAATATCAATAATAAACCACGGCACAGTCGTTTTTGAGCATATTTTTTTGGTACTTCGTCAATCATATTAACATTTCTGAAATTTTCAATATTTAATTTTTTTCATATATTTTGAATATTGATACTAGATAAAGGACATAATTTTTTTTGACTTGCTCTTTCTTTCGCAACTACACCACTACCAGCCTTGATTTCCATTGCTACATTGTGTCTGTGTTGTTATTCGAATTTTTTTTTATCTTTTTTAGTTTGTTCAACAGAATTATAAATTGCACTCGCTCCTCCAGTTATTGCACCAAGAGCTCCTAAAGCTGCAAATAAAATTGTTGGAAATCCTCCATGATGTAAACCATTTCAAGTTTTTTCATTGACCATTTTTTTAACTTTTGGTAATGGTAAAACTAGTTTAAAACTTTTTCCTTTTTCCCAGATTTTTATTATTTTTCTCAAGTTGTTCTTTAGTTAATAATTTATCTATACCCAAATCCCTTTGTTGATCAATGTGTACATTGAAAGTTAAGCTATGATCTTCATTTATAAGTAAAAATTATTGAATCATTAAAGATTATTCAAATATCGAAAAAAAAATTGATATTATTTTTTATGCGCCAACCTTTGTCCTTCTGCAGTTTTATATGATTGTAAAAATAAAATACATCATTACAAAACATTTTTAATACATTAAAAAGTTTTGATACCCCAGCCAAGTTTTCTTTTTGTACACATTGTTGAGGCAACAGCTGCAGAAGCAATTTTTTCTCCAATTGGAGTATCTTTATTTAACATGATTGATTTTGCTTCTTTTTGTACAATTTTTCTGCTTCATACGTAGATTCTAAATCTTTGTGGTCTCTATAAGCAATATCATGAAATTTGGAAGCTTCATCTACTTTATTTATTCCTATATCTCCTCTTTCTAATCTCCCATTTCGTTTTGTAAATGGTACTCAATAATTATAACCTGGCAAATGCATTTCAGGGAATTTTAAATTGTTTAATGCCCAATTTATAATGCGTTTGCCATGGTGTTCAGAATTTAAAAATGAGTGCCGAATAACATTTAAAACTCGTATTAGTAGTGGAATTCCTTTAAATGTATTCACAACAAAATCAGAAAATGTGTTGTTTAGCATATATATATTGTTTACTTTTTCATCATAAAAATTTTTATTTTCAGCATTTTCTTCACCGTGAATAACTAACAATCTGCCAATTAATTTTCTAACATTGTCCATCCAAATATATTCTGTCGGCATATTATTATGGCTTTTTTATACCTTCGCCAGATTTAGAAGAAATTTTTATATATTTGTGATAAATTGGTTTATTATTTCATTATACTTCCAACCGAGACTTGAAGCTACGCTCATAGCTGGATCATAATTTTGATATGCTGCATTTGTTAATAAAACAATTTCTGCATAATTTTTATAGTCCTCATAGTGAATTTATCTTCACCAGTGGATTTATCTGTAAGATCATCTTTTTTCCTTTTTGTTAACAAATTAGGAAGGCCTATTGTTAATACTTATTTTTTTAACTTTGACAAATAGAAAATCGCTATATAATTTTACATTTGTATCTCCAACTTTAAAACATTTCCCATCTCCTCGTAAACCAAATTTATTATTAATAACACTAATATTTTTAGAATTATATTTACCGAGATTTATAGTAGAAACACCTTATATAAGTGGTAAATTTTTCAATGGTACGATTTTTATTTGCCCTTCAAAATTAGGAAATTCTTGTTCTGCAAATAATTCTTTTTCATATGACGTTTCTTCTGGTGTTGGTGGATAATCTGAATTTTTTTTGCAGCAACAGGTACTAGTGTTGTTATTAAATTTTTGTTTTCTTCACTTACTTGTTCTACTTTTTTGCCAATATTTTCTAATTCACGAATTAATAGTAGATCTTTTTCCTTGTTTTTTTCGTATTCTACCTCATGGTCCTTTTTATAGTTTCCATATTGCTCGATGAGCAATTTCACTCGATGAACTCCCTCTGAATCCTTCAGTTATATATTTATTTTTTTACTTATAAATGAGTTATAAAATCATTGAGGGTTTTGAGAGACGAACTTTTCACCCAACTGATCAAACGAGGGGGAATTTGAATATTTACAATAATAGAACCAAGTTTGATATTCTCATAAGAGATAGATGTTCTTTTCCAAACGAAGCTTGTGTTTTGGAAGAATATCGCCTACTAAAATGAGGCAGAACTGGAGATGAGGAAAAATTAGATAATATTAATGTTTGTTCTAATTTTTTTTCAATTTCAGTTTTCAAGAGTAGAAATTTCAACACATGGGCATATTATTGAGGCTATTGATAATCCAGGAATAACTTCAACAATGATGAATATTTTGCTAAGATCACCAGGTGAACAACATTATTTAGAGTCTACTGGTGTTGATAATAAATTTCGAATAAAATCTGTTCCTAGTGATAGAATAAATTAAATAATGTATCCATTAAGATATTTGTTTGGCTTTATTCGCGATAATAATGAAGTTTACTGGAAAGGTGGTTATAAAATTCTTTTTTTTTTCATGTTAAAAAAACTGTTTATTTGTTTATGAAACTAAAAAAAAAACAGATGGTTTAGTTGATTAAACTTATGCTGATCCGGGCAAAATTGTTATTGAAAAATTAGAAATTTTGTGGCCTATTGTTGAAAATGAAGCTAACACATCAATTGCAAATAAACAAAAAAAATACACAAAAATCCTAAAATTGATATTGATTTTAAGTATTGGCAATTTTTAGAAAAAGAAGTTCCTGCTGGGACAACTGTTTTTAACTTTGATATAAAATATCAGTGTAATAATTTTCAATTTGACATAATTTGACATGCCTGATTCTGTAATAGTGGGTTTCCAAACTAATAGAAAAAATTGCGCCGAGCAATATGTGCATACTTCAATGTTTGATCATTGTAATGTGAGAAATAGTTGTGTTAAAAATGGAAGAAAGACAATTTTTCCAAAAGAAAATTCTAATCTAGACATTGAAAATGATCTTTGTCTTAAAATATTTCTGGATTTTAATGATATTAAAAATTCTAGAACAAAATTAGGTACCATATACAGAAATAATGAACTTTATTATAAGCCAACTACAAACTATCATGGAGATATCAAATATTATTCATTTTGGTGGCGCAGATATTTATGTGTTATTGACTGTGTATATAGAAAAATAGCAGTTGTTATAGATAAAACAAATAAAAAATTAAGGTAGATTTTAAAAAGCTGTTGAGGCCAATACAATTTGTAATGTAGTTTTAATTAGCCAACAAAATTTAACTTATGATTATTTGAAAGAAAATATCACTAAAGATATCTCAATATTTAATTCTATTAAATGTATAATGAAAGGATTTTACAGACACAAAAAAATTCTTTCGATATTATAATACAATTTTTTAGACTCATAGTTGAGTTACTACATTTTAAATTTTTACGAATTTTCGATCAAATAAAAAATTATAATTGTAATTAAAATTTTATCATAGTACAGTTTTTATAAAACGTATACAAATGTTTCAATATTATATATGAATCAAATTATAGATCTTTTAGAACTTTGGGATATTGGATATGAAATTATAAATACAAACTTTTATTGATGAAGAACTTGACATTGTTCATTTCAAAATTGTTTTAAAAATCGATAAAAATGATTTAAGATAAAAGAAATTCTGATTTTAAAGAAGATATCTATGGGCTGGATTGTTGTAATGGTTGGTATTAGGGATTCAGTAATCGCTATGCTTCAGATTTTTCCCTATTTTTAAGTTTTAAAAAGTCTTATTGGGGTTATACGTTTGTTGAATAAAATCTATAAATCCAATGAATTATAAAGTTTTATATTTTAATTTGATTTTGTCTAAAATTTGCTTTATTTGGATTGCTCTCTTGCAAAATTTCTATTTCTAGAAAACATAGAAAACATGAAAAAAGTGAGAAATTTGCTTGATTTTCGGGTAAAATTACTTGAAGTACGAGGAAAAATCATTAAATTTTTGTCAAAATTATGCGCTCACTATTCATGCAGGAATTTTCGGGGAATGAACTTCGACGAAAAAATCTTGATTTTGGGTGAAATAGCTTGATTGTGTGGTAAAATTGCTTGTTTTTTAAATTGAAAATCCTGCTCGGGTATTTTTGAAAAAGTGGTATATTTACTTGATTTTGGGGTAAATTTGTTTTTTTTTTGGAATGCTTGATTTTTTAAATTTCAAACCATGATTCTGGAGAATAGAAACTTAGAATTAGGAGCAAAAAACAGCGATTTTCGATGACAATGTGCCAGAACTCCCCTTTTATATCTACTTGCACGATACAGACACCACCACGTAATGCCGGTTTTGCTGCCGTTCAGGCAATGACGAAGGTGTGTGCTGTTCAGAATCATTTAATGCGCCACCTTGTGGGATTTGAGAGGAATATCAATCCGCGTGATGTTTGTCACGTTTACGATCATTTCCATGACATATTTGCGGCCGCCTTTGCTGAGGCACATGAGGTAGATAGGAAGCTACACACATTCGTACTCAAGAGGTTTTCGCCACACCCTGCACTAGGAAACTCTAGTATGGTCTGATGCAGATGATTGTGTGCGGTACACTATCTATACCGTGTGTTTGTGAAATACCGTTCCGTTTCCCGGGATAAGTGATTAAGAGCGTGTTATTTTTTTTCGGTAGTGTCTAATAGTTTGAATAAAACATTACATTCTTGCTGCTCCATACAAGTGAATATCTTAGATTTTTCTCGGAAAAACAATGTTCAGAAAACATTCTAATTGATAACAGAAACAACAACATTATTGACATATTTAAATTCACTGTGGTGTCTAATTTATCTTCATTTTTAAGATATCTTCAAAACATGCAATTTAGTGAAATAAAAAACTGCAATTAAAACAAGGAGACTACGTTATATAGCTATTCCCATGGATCTCTTTTTGCCAGAAAATTTTCAAGTATTGTAGATATAACACTACTAACAAATTATTGCAAAGAAATTGTATAGGTTTTATTATTTGAACAACACACTCATGTAACACAATTTTTCTGACAATATAAATGGACTATGTTTAGAATGGATAATTAATGAATCCAAGCTTAATCGAATGTTTTTTTTTTATTTAGTGAAATATTTCTATCTACATCAATATATTTCTGGCTGACATAACATACTTTATTAAAAGCAAGTTGAATTTAAGTTCTGAAAGTCAAAAACTTTAAACAGAGAAACAGCTTTGACATCGCTAATAGTGAGGAAATGAGCATGACTTGTAAGGGGATTGGGGAACGGATTCGAATACATGGAGTTCGCCATGTTGTGACGTCATCCGACCAGCATCTCATAATTCAAAGCATTTTGACCCCTGACCCATGATCTTTGAACTCGACCTTTGACGTTGACCTTTATAACCCCCCAAACACTAAAAAAAATCGCAACAAAACCCCAACCAAACCTCAAAAATCCCTAAATTAAAATAAATAAAACGATTCCAAATAGTTCTTTAATTTTTTTTAAAATATTACTTAAAATTATTTTTAAAAATTCAAAATATTTACAAAGGACCTCCAGAAATTTTAAATTTTTCCCGGAGCAGGCGAGGAGGATTCGTAACTCCGGAGAGGTGGATCACTGACTCCGAGCCAGAAAAACCGGACTGGTCAGGACATTTGATCTTTGACCTTTGACCTCAAAACCCCAAAAATTCGAAAAAAATTCTTAAAAATATCCAAAAAATATATAAAGTATATATAAAATATTTTAAGTAAAAACTTATTTCAAATAATTGCATTAAAATATTTCAAAAATACTTAAATTTCCAGAGGTCACTCCTCACCTATACCCCTTCCGCCATTTTAGTAGGCAACCACCATGTTAGTAGACGTCACCCATACGCCATACAGAAATAAGAAAATCCGAATTCTGCCTTTCCATAACTGCTTCGCTGGTAACTCAGTTTGACGTGTTAGTCGGTGATAACTAAAATATGTTAAACACATACACCACTGCAGCTGCTTTCCCAAAACTGCTTTATGTAATAACTGATGCTGCGCTTTCTAGGAAATTGATACTTTCCACAGGGAAAAACTATTGGAAACCATGTTTCAGCATACGATTTATGTCGAATTTTCACAACAAACTGTTGTGAACAAACTCCCACCATCATTACTTAAAAAGGGTGTCCAGCCAATAATCGTAAACAATTAATTTGCCTTCAGATTGTATGGAATTGAAGTGTCATCGTCTTGAGCAGTGTATGCCAACTTAAACGGAAACGGTGGGTCCGAGGCACTTACAAGAGAGCCGATTTTGTTCATATTTGCACACTAAGACGGTAATTCAATTCTACAAAACTAACAGCAGATATTTATATGTAATTACGGGGTGTCCACAGCATTAATTTTATAGTAGTGAAGTTAGTGCTAGTTATTTAGTATTTTAACTAACTACACGTCGTTTCCGATATTTTGCAAAAATTAAATTTATAAACTTGATTTTCAAAGCAGATGTATCCCATAAGTTTTGCGCTAGCTTATAAAGTGGCTTGCATATGTATAACTAATCTTTAACAAGCAATCACCTCCCGAAATTGTCGGGTTTGTTTCCGCGCAACTGTATACAAACATATAAGTTTGAATATTTGAGGGAAATTTTAACAAGAATTAATTAATTTGTTAGTCACGTATTAGGGTCGTATAACAATACGAAATATTTTGTAAGTGTACCACAAACTGGGTGTGGTTTTCCCTGCACGAAATAAAATAAATATTGTTATGCGGAGGTTTGTTTTAAGTTATTTGCTTTTTAAGAACTTACTAATGCAATATTTTATCTTTCTTAATTTTTATTTCCTTAGGTGTCGAAATATTAACGTGCTACTTCACTGTATATTTAAAGTTAATTAAAATATAAATAATTTTTCCTATGAACATGTTTAATATCACTGTTGTTCCTGTTGAAATGATATGTGTAGGCAATGTCGCGACAGCACTCGATATGTCACCTCGCAATATTCATAATATTGCTTGTCACATCAGGCACAAGATCAGAGCCTCCTAAGTGCGCCAGCCCTGAGGTAACCTACAGGGACTTCCATATCTCCGGGAGCCTCAACAAGACTGGAGTCTGGGAGACGACACTCGGTAACATTAAGGTAAAGAGCTCGGCTTGGTAATCACTTACATCGCACCTATGAATGTATTGAAGAATAATTTATTGTATTTCAGAGGACAGTATTGTATTCGAATTTGTGGAATCATTTGCTTTAAATTTCTGCTAGCTAATTGCGTTTTGTAAAAAAAAATATTTTTGTTAGATTATTTGGCACATATTTTCCTTATTTGAAAAAGTATCTCAAATGTAAGACAAACAGAGTCTTGGTTAAGAGGGATACTAAAAAAAATATCATTTTCTCTATGCAGTTACTACAAAAATTTATCTTATCAAAAATGTACATAAAATTTAATGCCACTAAATGTTTAAAACAATAACTTATAACCCATATAAAAGGATCCTCAATACGACTGTAATAAAATATTACGAAAATTATCGTACTTATTTATTGGAACAATTATGTCTAACTATATATATGGATATATATGGATATATATATGTATGTGGACATATATGGACATATATGGATATATATATATATATACATCCTTATCCGTTAAAAACTAACCTTCTCTGAAAATAATAACTTTTTTCAGTACAAAGACCCCTTCTGAAATGAATAATTATAAATTCATAGACATTTTTAATTTGTTAAATTATATAATAAATTATAGATGCGTTGATAGAGATAGAAGAATACATATGTATTATAAACTTTTTAAAATAAATACACGCATTCGTACTTATATGTATTTTATATAATCTTTATGATGTGAATATGTTAATAAACACGTGTATATATGTATTAGAAATAAATAAATATCATACATGTGAACATTTGTTGGTAAAAACGTACATAATTACTTATTAAACTAAAGAGCAACATGGACAAATAGGAACAAATATACCTTTTTAAACCCTTCTTATAGTCCCACATGCACGTATTTACATAAACGTACATACATGCATTCGTTTATACACAAATAAACATGCACTAAACAGGTACATATGTACAGACATAAATATTTACATACACATGAACATTCACATGCATATATGAATGTATCTACATGGATACACATACATGTTTCTTCGGATACTTATAAGTTTTTATATTCACATAAAAACAATTAAATGTGCTAACATTCGTACATATATAATGTATACTTGAACACATGCTATGTATGTAGGTACACGTAATTACAGATATCTACAAATATGAAAATTTGTATTTTTACAACCGAGCGAGGTTGCACAGTGGTAACTCACTGGACTCGCATTCGGGTGGACGCGGGTTCGATTCGAAGTCCAGCCATACTAATTTTGGCTTTCCATGGTCTTCCTAAATCACTCCCGGCCACTTCTGGGATGCGTCCTAAACAAAGGTCATGGCCCAATCCTTCCCCATTCCCTCGTCCCTGTGCAAATTGCACCGTCTCTAATGCCCTTGCTGTAGACGAGCCGTTAAACCCACTTAGTTACCATGTCTATATTTATACACAAAAACATACATGTGATTATGCATAACTATGAAAGTAATACAGATACATACAAACTTGAAAGTATAGATGCATACATCCACTCATATGTATGCAGGCATATTTGCAAACATGCTTCCATGCGTATACATACGTGACATGTATGCATACATTCCTACTAATGCCAATATTTACACATAGCGGATGTCATAAATAATGTTTACAGTATTTGTAGTAAAATGCGAGAGAAAGTGTTGAAGACAATGCAATGGGACTGCATGTATGTATAACGATGGGAGTCAGCGAGCACGCATGTAGCTACTCTGCAGCTATGGGATGCAGTACTACAACTGTATAGGGAATGGAGGAGAGTACAGGGCTTTCTTTCGAAGAATATAAGTGAACTTGAATAAACGTGGTAACACAATTACGTCGCAGATACGATGGAGGGCATTCATTACTTGTTCCTTCACCAATATCACGTCTAATGATGTCACTATTAGGTGACAAATTTGGATGTAACAGAACTGTGTGTGAGGCAGGAAGGGAACGACAACCATTGGGTATGATGTGATTGACGATTCTTTTTCCCCTGAAAGGGGCTATAGGGGCGTAATACCTTACTAAGATATAGATAGAGCATAATATTAAAATATGGGGTTTTATTGGACATTGCGAATACTATGTAACATCACGATCTATTTAACTACAATCATTACTCGATGGAGCTTTAAAATAAATCTGTCATTAGCTGATTATACTAAGGGACCACGAACCTTAAAAGTTTATTGGGAGTCATCACCTTGCTCATGTTACCGCATGCTGATTAAAGCGGTGCGGTGGTTAGCGACGGCCGAACACACACATTTCCAGACGTTCTATTGGTCAAATGCCCCGATGACAAAAGATGCTGAGTTGCACACATTCACACATTTCCCAAGAAGTTGAAGATCGTACGGCAAGCTGCACATGAGTCTGTTGTTAGTAACTCAAGTGTCCGTCGCCTATTAAATAAAGTAAACAGGTGGCCCTACATGCTCATGTTACTAGAATGAAGATAACAGTGCCGAATATTGTGAGTGGGTTGTGAACATATGCAACGACAAAGAACATTTTACTGACGTTATTGTTCTGTCAGATAGGTAACCTTTCATTAAAATGGATCTGGTGGGTGTGTATAGCACCGATGGTAATCCCCAAATGACAGTAGAGCAAGTAAGTTAATATCGTTGGGTTATCAGTGTGGTGCGGTCAGATGATATACGGCGCCATTATTCTTTGACGGAACGGTGAGTTAGTGCGCCATGTGGCAGAAAAACTGTATGCCATTTTTTTTGGCAACTCTACAAAAATAACAATTGCTTTTACCAGCAGGTTGGCGCACCGCCGCTTGGATGAACGATCGCTCCTGGGTAAAACTTTTTTTGGGAGGTGGACAGGCCGATAAGGAGGGCTGCGTATAGACTCAAATCTCCAAATAAGAAAACATTATATTTTTATCTTGGGATAACTGTAAAGACTACGTGTCACATAGCCACGTACACTGAATGGCACGGGAGACGCAATTGTGACCCCTATGAGTCCATTCCCATGGAAACCGTAACTACTGTTTTCGTTCTGTTCTACACCAGATTTTGTCTTGCTGCTCATGGCGGACATTTTGAAAACTTTTTTTTTTGTTTTAAACGATATCATGCACACAGCGTTGTCCATATAGCATTAAATATAAATAGGCACATAAGATTATGTTGTAAATATTCTCTATTATTTACGAATAAAGAGCGAAAACATTAACTTGCGACAACCAGTATAAATACATGTATGCACACATGTTCAAAGGTACTTATAAATGTAAGTGTTAACTATTATATATGTACAGATATATGTATACACACATATATATAGAGAGAGATATAGAGAGAGAGGGAGAGAGAGCAAGAATATATACACACACATATATATGTATATATCTTTCTCTCTCTCTCTCTCTCTCTCTCTCTATATATATATATATATATATATATATATATATATATCTTGCTCTTTCTCTCTCTCTCTCTCTTTCTCTCTCTCTCTCTCTCTCTCTCTCTATATATATATATATATATTTCTCTCTCTCTCTCTCTATATATATATATATATATATAGAGAGAGAGAGAGAGAGAGAGAGAGAAAGAGAGAGAGAGAGAGAGAGAGAGAGAGAGAAAGAGCAAGAGAGAGAGACCATAAAAATTCATCAGTAAGTAAATGTCAACTGTAATGGTTCCCAAATAATGTCACCATGCTATAATGGTAAAAATGGGGACCATGTATGCTAAAGTAGGTATAAATGTATGCATACGTGTATATGTGCATGCACACATGCATTAAAATTTTATCCCCTGCGCTATTATTTTTATTTTGACATATAATTGCACTGAAAGCAAAAATGACATACTATTTTAAAGGATCACTGATATTCGTTGCTCACTATCTGTTCTTCTGTCTTGCCCATACAAACACACCAGTACACAAACTAGTCATCATATTTTTTTTATTCTCAGCGATCCAATCTTTCCGACTGTTTGTGTGCGACAAATTGTCTTCGAACATTTTATAACTGATGATAAGCTATACTCGTATAAATCTCTTGGTATTGTTCAACATTGTCTACTTTAGCATACATGGTCCCTATTTTTACCATTATAAGATGGTGACATATTGTTTGGGAACCATTATGGTTGACATTTACTTACTGATGAATTTTTATGGTATCTTCGTATTTGTGTGATTAGCAGGATATTAACATTCTTCACTCTTTTCGGCCCACTACGGAGTCAAAGCTTGTTAGCAACTGCACATTATTCTAATTCAAAAATTAATATATTCTGTCATATAAGGTTGACATATTACAGTTTGAAAACCCATATACAAGATGTGAAATGCAATATTTACCTCATCAATATTGTTCATTTGTAATACTTTTCGGAATTAAATTACAACATATTATTAATTATACAATCTAATAAACCAACCTTGTGTATTTTCGTGCTTTCTATGCCACCGCGTTCGCGCAGTGAGAAGGTAGAACTTGTGACAATTCTCACCAAGCGTTTAGAAAAACTCGTTTCGTAAGTAACATTGCGTTATCACGTTGTCTGGAGAAAATATCAGCATGCACTGCTCTGTACATCCTTTATCTGAGTAAATGCCAACTTAAAAAAACTGCAGTAAATATTTTTAATAGGCCTGAAAAACTATCCCATTTCTAACTTTTGTTTTCTTTTTTTTTTGTCCATTATGCCCAACTATCATGTTCAAATAATAAATACAGTTTTACCAAGTTCTATCTTTAAGAACTGACTTTTCAGTAACATGCTAGATTTAAATGCAATGCCCATTATGGAAGCTTTCATAAAATGTGGAAAAGTTTCTAAAATATTTTTGGAATGAAATACTCTACCGTAACTTAAAATATGCAGTTTTTATTAAAGCAGGGGAAAAATATTAAATTTTTAATTTTCTGTGTTTTAGAGTTTTTGAAATAAAATAGCTCGAATTATCTCCAACAAAACTCTATTAATATTCCAATAATAAGTGCCGAAATAATTATATGTGTATATATTGAAACTACTTGTAATTGTAAATATAAATTACCCCATATTTCAATGCTTCATAATACAAAAATATATACAAATTTGACAAAGATATTCAATTTTACTGTTAAAAAAAATAAAATTATACATTGCTTCTTAAATGAAATATTTTGTATATCTGTTTAACATTTTGTACAGGTGGTCGTAGAACATGCAGGTAAGTCAGTGATGAGATCGTTGGGGTCTGGCCATTGGGAAATCAACGTCAAAGCCAGCTCTACTGTGTGCAGTAACTCCGCAACAGAAGACACTGGCACGCATTTAGAAGGTCAGTTTTACTGATAAATAAATAAATAAATATATATTCTTTATTTTCTACTTGTAGTTTATACTTTGTCGAATTAATCGAACTTTCAAGAAGATATTAACAAAAATAAAATTTAGATCGAATAGCTAACTACGGTAGTAAATTGCACTTCTGAATTTAAAAAAGCAATGAAATTACACAAATAATGTTCTTTGTTGGTCAATATTGGAGGTGACGAGGTATAGTCTCCCAATACTATTTATAGGTTTTTATTTAAATAATTCAAAATAAACCAGTATAATTATCATTCCACTCGAAATTAGAGGCACTAAGTTAAGAAAATCTATTTTACCAAATATGTTTTGTACTTGCATACATTTAGATTGCTCGATAAGCAGACAAGCATTATGGTATATGATTATCGTGGTTAAATATCTAAAGGCTTTGGGCTTATTAGATTTTTCATTTCTTTATATTTATAATGGTATTAAGTTAATACTTAATTTCTTTTCAGTTCAGCAATGTACGTGTCATATATTCTTGTGAAACTTTAAGAGTATAAATTATAATGCATGCAGAGGCACATATTAAGCTAAATAGCTTAAATTAATATCATTCATAGTTAAAATGTTTAGCAGAAATGCATAAAATATACAGATTATTTCGAAAAAATCTGCTGAGCAGTACACACGTTTATTAAAATATTCATGAAATACTGGAGTTGATTCGAAAAAGACACGATAATTTATCTAAATGAAGCATTCGGAATTATAAAAATTTAGTAGTTATTATAGTTGGATAATGACAAAATGTATATTTTTATTAACCTAGCTCAACGAAATATTTTAAGTATTTTTTTAGCACTTTATTTTGTATTCCAGTTTTTTGTACTTGTACAAATGCATGTTTGTCAGTTCTGTGCCTAAATTCTATGTTATCGAAGACACATATTTTTAAATATTTTTTATTTGCTCGCAGAAACAAATACGAAAACATTTAAGTCGTTGATATTTCCATTATTTTCTGAATAGAAACCTCCCGTGAAGCAAAACTCATATGGCCCAATTATGGTTTACAGTCGGATGCCAAGCCGGCCGAAAGTTGGCCAACAGCTGTCATGCATCCAGCACAATTGATGGCCCGGAAGTGGAACCACTAACTAGCCACACTCTGCCCATAGCTGGCCCAGGTGTGGTAAACACTAATGGCCCAAGCATGGCCCATAAGATTACAACAGCAAAGGCCCCTCAACGTACCACTTCACAGCCACAGATAGCTTACTGATGGCTAGCCATGTTTCTACAATATGTCAACTACCATATCATAAAAATAATTGGTTTTTTTGCGTAATTCCCAACTTTACTTTGTTTTTAAATTTCGTTTACACTTCAGTATACTACAACATGAACGTCTTATGCTTGCTGGTGGAGGGAAGGCGACGCGAACTCACGATTCTTGCAGTGAAAACCCAGCATGCCAACCATCACACCACTGTGTATTCTTATGTTTAGGTGAACTAATATAGAATTAATTTGGACTCGAATTATTAACAATTACTAATATACTATCAATCACACCGGTTATTTCATAGCCATAAAATTTACAATGCGAACAGATTCGTTTTTTATAAAGTTTTACATGAACAATTCTGTCGTTGAAAGAAAATTTCCTTCCTGAATCGCGATACTAAAGCAAAACCTTGCCTTTAATGTAATTTTTCGCAGTAAGTCTGTCTTGAAATGCAGTCGGCATATATTAATATTTCAGTGATGTGAAACAACAAAAGGCCTTCCATGTTAATTTTCTAAATGTGGTTCGATATTGTTTGTTTTTTAACTTCTCATTTTAATTTTAAGCAGCCATACATTACTTTTATTATGTATGTCAAATTATTTAATATCATTCACGAATTCACACCTAATACTGTATTTGCATCATTTTGCAGTAGATATTTCCAACACTATATATTCACTAATTAATCTAGTCATTGTATCATATGATATATAATTATATTAGACACACACAGACACAAATATAAACTGATGGTTGAGAGTAGGTGACATATTGATGTCCCATAAATGGCTAATAGCTGTATTCCAGCAATTGCCGCACATAACGTATATTTGTTGCTGGTAAAATTACGTGTAGCAATCTATAGGTCATTTTATAACTGTGAATTGGTACATCGATGGATAATTGCTGGTGGAATTTGGCTAATTATTGCAAATTTTTATGGCTCCCGCTCTTCGCAGATAGCTTCTTCAAACTACAAACACATGGATGTGTATTCATAGGTTTCTAATATTATTATAGATTATTTGTAAACATATAGTGATGGAAGTATGTATGGCAAAATGCTGTAAATACAGTGACTGGTATTGGATAATTTTAAATATGTAATGTTTTCCATGAAGGGCTGCATATGATTAATATGAGAAGTTAAATATAAAAAAAAGATACATAACCACCTTTATAAAATTAAAATTGACGGGGTTTTTGTTGTTTCACATCATTAAAATATCCATAGCTGGTGACTGCATTTCAAAACAGATAAATAGACCCCATAATTATAATAACAGGAATGGTCACTATATTATTGCGTACAAATTTTGCCATCAGGATTAAAGAAATGTTGACGCTGGTCAATTGGGGAGAATGACTTCGTTAACAAAAACATTGTCTCCTTACTTCAACACCGTTTCCATGTAAAACACACTAAAATCTTCGGCTGCAGCGATACAGTGCCTAGTATGCAAGCACTACTACCTACTTGTGTCTAGTGCTTGTAATTGCACCCATCTAACAGACAATGATGGAAAACAAATTTTAAGAGTTCATAGTACGAGTATATACTTCGTTGTTTGCATTTTTACGCATACATCATAAAATAAATATAATGTGTATAGGACAGCTTCCGAGAAGAGATTAAAACCAATTATATAAATGTGTACGCGTCGATGGAAAATGTAAGAACTGGCTGATTTCTCAAACCCGCAAAATTTAACAAAATGAAAAAAAAAAAAAAAAAAAAATGGAACTGATTTAAATATAATAAAATATCTAAAATTAAAATATGCCCCAAAATACTCATTTAATTAAAACCAATGTTTCAGTATTATAATGTAGCAATAAATATAATTAAAACAGCAAATATATAAAATACATAATACATTAAATTTAAAAAACTATAAAATTGAATGGCAAATGAAGTAGCTTAAACTGCGCATAAAAATATTTAAACAATTACTTTTTTTTTTATTTTGATAATGAGTTAAAGCGAAAAATACATGTAGGAAAAATGATAACAACGCCCTGTTTTAAAAAAAACCGTCTTTTTGATATGAATAAATTGTTTATGTAGAATGTTTGTTTCAAAGTTTCTCAATAATAAATTTAATAATCATGATGTGATTGAGGATAGTTAATAATGATATTAATTACAATGTATTTTACTAATTGCAATAAGAATGATGAAGGCAATGATGAATATTATTTTGTGAATAAGATTCAACTTTGATGACGAATCATGTTTTGATTTAAAATGTTTCAAATTATCCAGAATAAATTTAATTCCATATAGTTTTTAAGCAAATGTTTTTGAAACTTCCCTTAGAAAAATTATATTTTACTGACTTTTCAATTAAAATTATTTATTATACAATTTTATATTATGTATAAAGCAGTATCAAAAATATAATACTTCAGAATTTATTACATATATATTGTTAGAAAAGATTTTACTATGTTCATTAAAAGAAGAAAAAATTAATAAGAAACAAAAGTGCATACAAAATTAATATAAGCAATTAAATAATATTATTATCAAAAAAGTGGACATTCTATGAGGACAATAATAATGTATATAATTTTTGCCTTAAAAAATTATACTCAATAGCAATTAGAAATTTTATATTTAATTATTAAGTTCAAATTTATGATATCAATTATTTTCTTAGCTATGGTTTGTAAACCCATTATATGTTAAACACATCTTGGAAATAATATTTTCAAACCTAATTTACAATTAATTTTCTTTATAAATCTTTTCCTTTCAACTATGTAACGAAATATTACTTAAATCACAATAAACAAACATAGAATCATAAACATACTGAAATATTGACAATCTATAGTGATCTCAACATTTCCGTTTAACCTTCTGGAATAGCTTTCTTTAAATATTACCAATATTATATTCAAATATAAATATATGGTTGCTTAATAATGGATATAATTGTATTTTAACATGTGAATTATATTCAAACACTAGCAACAAATTCATAAATATATTGGTAACAATTTCCCTGTATTAAAAGTTTCTTTTGCTTATGTTCCAAGTATAACATCTTCTTCTGTTGGATAAACCAATAAACGAGTTTTATCCAATTAACTTTTATAAAGTGTTATTTCATATCTCTAATTCGAAATGTTTCATTGCATAATCTTAAAAAATTTAATAAATACCTTATAGAAAGAATAATACTATTAATATATTGATCAAGAACACCAAAAGCTAGAGAAGGAGTTAAATTTTCCGAAGTTATTTATTTTAATGGATGAAGTCACAAAGTTTCTGTATGGATCAGCAGTTATTCATTGTACTCAAAAAGCCATTACTTACAAGAATTACTTTACATAAAAACTAACCTTCTTTTGTTTAAATGGATGCAAATAATTTTGCTGAAATTTTTTAAAGTTCTTGATGTCTTGATGATTGTGAGGTCATTATAAATGCAGCCATAAAGAAATGCAATACTAGCAGGACAATTACAATTATACTCAAACCTGAAAATTGAAAACAATACACTCTACGCCGAGACTCTAATACAATATGCCTCTTACAATAAGACAAATACAAATATACTCAAAACTGAGACTCTAATACAATATGCTTCGTATCGTAAGACAATTTCAAATACACTCAGACCTGAGAATCTAATACAATAAACTCAAACCTGAGTTTCTAATACATAACATCTCATACTGTAAGACAATTACCAATACATTCAAACTTGAGAATATAATACAATACAGTCAAACCTTAGAATCGAATTCAATACACTTAATCCTGAGACTCTAATGCAAATTTCATCGTACCGAAAGACAAATACATAAACACTCAAAACTGAGACTCCAATACAATATGCTTTGTACCATCAGACAATTACAAATACACACACATACATGAGATCTAATACAATAAACTCAAACCTGAGACTCTAATACAATACCCCTCGTACCATAAGACAATTACAAATATAATCACACCTGAGATTCCAATGCAATACACTCAAACCCAAGACTCTTATACAATACAAATCATAATATAAGAACTTTACAGACACACTGAAACCTGAGAATCGAATACAATACACTCAAACCTGAGTCCCTAATACAATATGCTTCGTATATTTGGCAATTCCAAATACACTCAGATCTGAGAATTTTATACAATACACTCAAACCTAAGACTCTAATACAATATAACTTATACCAAAACACAATAACAAATACACACAAAACTGAGAATCTAATACAATACACTCAAACCTGAGACTTTAACACAATACACCTAATACCATAGGACAAATACTAATACACTCAAAACCTGGTAATCTAATACAACACTCTCAAAGCTGAGACACAAATACAATACACCTCATACAGTACGAATATTATTAAAAACACCCAAACCTAAGAATCTAACCCAATACACGCAAATCTGAGACTCTAATACAATATGCCTCATACCGTAAGAAAAAAACAAACATACTCAAACCTGAGACTCTAATTTAATACATCTTGTGCCATAAGACATTTACATATACACTCAAACCTGAGAATAAATACAATACACTCAAACTAAGACTCTAATACAATACACTTCGTACCCCAAGACAATTAAAAATACATTCAAACCTTAGAATCTAAAACTATAGACTCAAAACTGAGACTCTAATACAGTACACCTCATGCCATAAGCTTATTACAATTATTCTCAAACCTGAAATTTTATTACAATATACCTCGTGCCATAAGACAATTTCAAACACACTCAAACCTGAGAATCTAATACAATACACTTATACCTGATACTCTAATAAAATACACCTCATACTGTTAGGGAATTACAAATACAATCATACCCGAGAATCTAATAAAATTCACTCAAACCTGAGACTAATACAATAAGCCTCGTACCGTAAAACACACTCAAACCTGAGAATCTAACACAATATACTCAAAACTGAAACTCTTACACAATATGCTTCGTACCATTAGACGATTAAATAATACACCAAAATTTGAGAAACTTAATACATTTCACTCAAACCTCACACTCTAATACATATGCATTATACCATAAGACCTTTACAAAAACACTCAAACCTGAAAATATTATACAATGCACACAAACCCGATGTTCTACTTTAATATGCCTCGTACCATATGACAATTACAAATACACTCAAATATAAAAATCTAATACAATACACTCAAATGTGAGACACTAATACAATACGCATCGTACCGTAAGACAATTACAAACACACTCATATATGAGAATATAATGCGATATACTCAAACCTGAGAATCTAATACAATACACCTCGTACCATAAGACAATTACAAATACACTCAAACCAGAAAATCCAAAAGAATACACTCAAAACTGTGAATCTAACACAATACGCCTCGTACTGTATGACAATTACAAATACATTCAAACCTGAGAATCTAATACAATCCACTCAAATCTGATAATATAATAAAAAATACTTAAACCTCTGACTCTAATACAATACGTCTCGTACCATAAGCTGGCAAGAAACTAACTGCATCACGGAGGTAAGATTCGGAACATCAACTTCGATGTTAATGAGTGTAAAGTTTTCGTATAATAGGATTATCAGCTTAAAATATTTGCAGTGTAATATCTTTGAAAACAAGCTGTAATGTTACGAAACGTGCCATTTGTTGACACTGTCGAACATTAGCTCGCCTAACTCAGTCGGGTATGGACACTCAGACTCAAGTTCATAATGGCAATAAAAACAAGATAAGCAGCGAGCCGGAAGTACAGGATCAGCATAAAGTCTTTCCCTGATTACAATAATTTATTGCTAAAACACTATGCTAGATACAGCTATGCGGTTTGTTGCAAATGGTACATTAATTCATACAGATTTTTATGGATACACTTCGACATGTGGTCCGTTTGTTGCCCGTAGAACGTCTAGGCGATACTCAATTTTGGTCCAAGTCTTTACGAACAGCTCTTCCGTCATCGCCTCTACAGCATCTCGTATCCGTGCCCTAAGAGTGTGCACATCAGGAACTGATAAACGAATCACTTTGTCCGTAATGTAACCCCACAAGAACAAGTCAAGAAGGGTTATGTCCGGTGAACCGTGGTGGCCATGATGTTGGACCGTCTCTACCGATCCATCTGCCTGGAAAGGTTTCATCCAAGAACTGGCGAACAAATAACCACCAGTGTAGCGGTGCACCATCTTGTTGATACACTACCCATGGTTGACATTCCTGTAACTGAGGTGCAACGTATTGTTCGAACATGTCCTGGTAAACTGTTGCCGTACTGGTGGGATCAGTGAAAAAGAACGTTCCAATAACTTTGTTGCATTATGCCACACCACACATTCACTTTCGGGCTGCCCCTGATATACTGTACCACGACATGTGAATTCTCCATCCTCCAGATCCGGGCATTAAGCCTGTTTACTGTCCAGGAGATGTGAAACATCGCTTCATCGAGAAAAAAAAACAAACTTTATTAAGGTAGTCATTGTCTGTATCGATGAGTTCCAGCATATCTCTTGCAAACTCAGCAAGTCTGGGCCTATCATCTGGCTGCAACGCTTGCAGGAATTAAACTTTGTATGCATGGAAATGCAGCAGTTTGTGTAAAATTTTGTTTATTGTAGTACCCCCATCGATTCAAGTGTTCACTATTACCGTGCTGTACGCATCTTTTCGGAAGCATGGAGACCCTGGTGTTCAAGCCGAGCTGCAGGACATCGAGGCTGCGTTCGAGTCCTGGGTAATGCTGTTAAACCTGCGCCAATGGGATCAGTCCTTGGAGATCTCCTCCTTCCAGAGAAAAATTAAAGCGATGGTGCCCACCTAAAGATTCAATTCTGATAAAATTTTGAATGATAGTTTGCTTGGAGAATTAAGGGTAACTTATAGTTTTAAAATAAAATGTTTGCAGTTTGGAAATTATTCGATTTTGTTGCAGTACCTTTTAAGTGGAGAAATTCCACGTGTGTCTTGCACCATGAAACTACTTTTTTTGCAGTTTACGGTGATGAGGCCACAACCGTTAGGGGTAGGGCTTTACAGGATTGTTGACCATTTCATGACCAGTTGTGTTTTGTGCCAAGATATTCAGGTTATGCTGTAACAGGTGCCTTATGCCCAAAAGCAGTCTTTTGGGGTTAAACTGCCTAACACTTAGCAGAAGTGTGTGCTTTTAGTTGTCAGTCTGGTTCACAATTGTTAATTACACAAGTAGGTCCAGAGAGATATTTTCTAACCAATGACAGAGGTAAATTGGAGTTTCAGTGCATAATCAATAAAAATGAAACTATGCTACTAGATAATAGTGAGCACTCAGGTGCTATTTCTATAGCCGTGCCTTGCGACTGTAAGCTGTTTTTAAATGGAGAAATGAGGGTTAGCGAGATGTATCCTGGCGATTATAATTCAAAGACGAAATTGAAAATTAGTCATGTAATTACAGCTGCTTTATCAAAATTTAAAAAGTTGTATTTCCCTGCACATCTCACATCTACTCACACTGTCTTTCCTACTTTTAAGCAAAGTTTGGAAGAAAATTGGTCGGCAGAAATCCCACATTTTAACTTTTCTTTGGACACCAGCATTAGTCGCACCCCTCAAATCATGTTGGAAACCCCTGTTGGCTATGAACATTTTTGGATCCGAAACTTACAAAGTATATCCCTAGGATTAGTAATAGTAGTGCTGTTGGTAATAATTGTTAGATACCCATATTAAATAGTGTTAGGAGTGATGCCTCGAGTGAAGGTGGCAAGTTATGATACTCTTCTTGTGTTATAAATTGGATCCATGGTTATTATTGTTTTGTTAACTTCGATGTTTGTGCTGTGCTTGTGGGGATTTTACAGTTTAAGGAAGCGGAAAAGAGGAAGTCCAACCCCAGATGAACCAAGTGGTTCCTATATGAGAAGTGTAGTGGAACACATACGAGCAAGTGGCAAGGTTAAGGCCACTAGGCGTGATGAAAATGGACAGAAAAAAGTGTGGTGGCTATCCCTAGAGGAGTAGTCATGTTAAGTTATTTTTATAGTGATATAACTTTTGCAATCTTAATATGTTTATTTTCTTGTTATTTTTATGGTATGTGAAATCTTTTGAGCCCAACTGAATATAAGAAGAATAATGTAGAAGTAATTATCTCAGAAGTTAAAGGTGATTTGTGAGTTGAGTGAAGTAATTATAGTTTATGAGAAGTCTTTCAGCTGTTACTTGAGTTAGGTTTTGAGAAGCCTTTGTGATGTTATTTTGAAGCTGAGCAAGCCAGGTAGCCGCTATTTTACCAGACCTTACAAATATAAAGTCAGAAAGGTTGAATATAGTTGTGTGTATAAGACTTTGTAATTATTTTAGTTTTTTTAGATAATAACTAAGTAGAGATACAAACTTTTATATGTTTGTTTTCTTGGAACAATAACTCGGTTCGCCAGACTTTAAAAAAAAAACTACTGATATAAATGTCACATTTTAAAAGTGTATAAACTCTTGTAAATGTGTTAATTAATTTGCTAAGGATTAAGGAAATGCACTTCCTGATGCTTTTGTTTTTTTGTTAAGAGAGAATTTCTTTTGGTTGATAACTGGGAAATGGACTTATTTGGGGCCATGTTAATTTTTCTGAACATTTTAGACCCCAACCAGTAATCAACCTAAGCGAGAGGAGAAGATGGTGTGCTGCAGACAGATATGCTACAGCTATAGGTCTAGGTATTTGAGAGTTCTTCTATTTTGATGACGAAAATTTCTTTTAATTGTTGTTTGAGGTTAATTTTCCTGTACTTTCTCGTGGGGTGGGAAAGATCAGGCAATAGCCTTTTCCTCAACCTCGAGCAGTATTTCACATGAAGTAATGGACATGTTTTCAGAAACCTCAATTTTTGGTAGTGTGTGTGAATATAGTCTACAGTGATAAATTGTGATCGTAGTGAGGACCTTAAAAGACTTCCAGTTAAAAGCAGTGTACCAGTCAAAATAAGGTGATAAAAAGGAGACAAATTGGGCGAACCGTTTCTTCACTTTTCCCTTACGCTCGAACTGAATTGTGTCGCAAGTGAAAAAAAAAAAAACTAAAAAAATATTGCCCATCAATCACATTATTAATATGTTTGGAGTGTCGGCCGTCCTGTTAACAAACTGAGTCAGCTACTTCATGCCAATCTTGATGTCATCATCCCTCGAGAGCTTCGTTTTGTCTTGACGAGCATCTCTGGTAGAAGATCCCCCTGTTGCCCTGGGGTTTCAAAGCTCTCGACAGGCCGAAGTCTTCTCATCCATGGATGAAGAGTGGACCAGAAGACCTCTCGTTGGCTCGAGCCCATGACTTGGGTTCCTGGGCTGCAGAAGTTGGCTTTCGGGTAGCGCAGTCGTCCAGCAGTGGTGGTGGTCCCATTCCTGGTGGACTTGGCAAGCTCCCGCCCCTTTGGTGCACAACCTCGTGGAACCTGGAAGAGATGAGCCATGGACGCTACCTTGACGAAGCAGAAGGACTCACTACCTTTACTCAGTGTGATGAGTGAAAAAGGATTTCCCCCGAGCTGTGATCATCCCGGGGCCGGTTAGTGTATTGACCATCCCTGAAGACAGAGTCGTGCAAGTGTGTGTATGTGTTGCCTGAACTGTTGTTAAGGATTACCTCCTTTAGCTTCTTTAGCTAGTTAGGTTAGATATTGAATTGGCGAGTGGGTATTTACCCTAAACGATCCTTTTGTTTAGGCATGTTGTAAATCTGTTTTTGACATATGAGGACAGCTTACCTTCCTCCTGCTTGAGATTAATTAGACGGGTTATTTTGTGATCTGACTTATAGAAAATAAATCAAAACTGGCTGTGCCAGATGTGCTATTGCTATGCCTGATGCTGGTAAACTCTTGTTATAGTTTTGATAAAAAGAAAACTAGACAATTTGCTCAACATGGGGCAGCTGACATATTAGACACAGGCGAGGAGATCCCAAGATTTGCAAATTTCCTTTAACACGCATGGATATAGGTTATGTCTGGAAGAGACTCACCTGCTGCAGCATCGGTCGGCTGAATTCGACAAGAGCTACAACCAAGTTGGTCACAACCATTTTGTACTTGTCAAAATCAAAGAAATTTAACTGCTAAAGTTAAAAATAAGAAGAGAGCGAAATAATGACAGAAGGATCAGACACCATAAACAAGTGAAAAAAATTAGAGAAAATGAATGATTGGCCAATAACCTTAAATTAAGTATTTAGATTCGTAGGCTTGAACTAACAGAACCTAAATTTAAAAAAAAATGTAATTTTTTTTTTTTTGGTTGCTAAAGCTCAATCCAAACAATGCTTAATATTTTGGGTTTAGCACATTTTTTGTAAACAAATTGTAAAATTTATTTGTGGGGTCCACAAATCACTAAGCGAGGAATAATGTCGCACTCTAAAAATTTTAGATGAAATGGTATGAATTTTTTTTTATAATTTTTTGTTAACATTAATTTACTATAATAGTAATCCCCCCCTTTTTTCTCTTTTCCCCTCCCCAATGTCACATTATGGTATGAGGCCCCAGATTACAAAGTGGTTTGAGGCCCTGGGTCACATTATGTTGTGGTTTGCCAGGTAAAAAAAATTAGTTGAAGGAAATTTAGTGCACACCACTTCTTTCTCTCTCTCTCTCTCTCTCACACCCCCGGCATAAAATATAATTTCCCTATCCTCTTTCCCCTTTACAACCCCCCACCCCCCTTCCTTAGATATTAAATCAAAACACTAGAATTTATTGAAACCAAAATTAGTACAAAAATACATTAGAATAGATGTTACTTGACTTCGACAACTCCACATTATAACTTCAGTTAGCCAAAGCTTGATCTAATTAAAGTATTGATCCTGCTCCCGGGTAGCAATTAATTAAAGTCTCGCTCGCCTCACCTCATTATACTTTAGACACCCTAACGGGATTGATATTTACCCACTATCATGTTGACGACAATGCTCTGACTCGTTTCGACGGCAGCTCTTCCTCGGTGTCGAATCTGGACAGCTAGCATGGTGGTTCCCACGGTGAGGATGTCTCGGGCAGCCCTCCGGCATCGACAAGATCAAAATGGCGCAAGCCTCCAGCGCTTACGTTATTTATACTGTACGACCCAGCCTTGTTTAGGATACCAACCTCCCTGCTATTGCTACAACTGCCATCGCCATGGCAACTTCCTTCCAGCAATAAGCTCAGCCTGGTGATGCTCACAGCAATGTGCATGACTGCGTGCCTGTATTCAATATTTTAGCAATTTAAGGCGGTCTGTGAGCCAATGTACTCTTTGACTGCTTATATTTTCGAGTCTCGTCGATGTCATAATCACCGAGACTAGATATTTTAGGGTTGGCATTTGTGGCACAGTTATTGTAAAATTTACCTGCATTTTAACGAAGTGCTCATTTAATTGTTAAATTTTTGTTCATTATACAGATCTGTAATAGGGTATTGTATAGGCATGCCAGAATTCGCAGGCATTTATTTTGCACAAAATCATGGTGTCTCTCTATATGTTATTTAGATGCATGTGCCCATGTAGGCGCAGCATAAGTAATAACATGTTGTATAAGCATTGTATAGAGTAATACAGCGGTATATTTCGTTATAGCACTTCGTCTATTTAGTACAGAATGAAGGGCGGAAAGTGTGGCAATTACACTTACGCATTTGGCGTCTGTATGTGCTTTCCAGGTGAGTTTTCTGTCCATATGTAGGCCTAGTATTTAACATATTTATGGGATATAGGTTCACCGAATAGTGTGATTTATGGACGACTGGCAGCTTGAGGTAGTGCCCTGTGTGAGAAAACGAACGCGTCGCTTTTCCAGACTTTGATTTTAATCCACTAATTCATGTAATATTCTTGAAATGCTGTTAGAGCAGTTTGTAGCCTTCTTGTTGCTAAGCCGAGGTCATTGGAGTGACTGAAAATAACAGTGTCGTCAGTATAACAACCGAATCGCAACAGGCGGTGGTAGGGCATCGGCAAATCATGTACATAAATATGCAATAATACTGGGCCAAAAATACTGTATTGTGGCACTCCAGCATGTATAGATTTACTGTCTGATTTTGCCCCTTCGCATTGAAAAGAAAAGTTCCTGTGGTTAAAATAGCTGCCTAGTAATTTAATTTAGCAATCGGGGAATTCTAATTCGTATAATTTATAAAGTAAGCCAACATGAAATACTCGATCAAAGGAGACATACTACGACTATCAAGTCTTTCCAGTTGAAAGATTTGCAGTATAATCAGTGAATCGCACAATTTGGTGTGTTGTAAAGTGCTATTGTCGAAAGCCGAACTGCTCTTTCAAAAGTAAATTATTATTAGCACACTTGGCCACGCCCTGCTGTAAAGTGCTTGTAATGAATTTTTTAGCTTCATCAATATCCTGACTTGTTTGAAAGGAATCGTCATTTATTTACGACAAATTATCAGACATAAAGTTTGCGAATCCCCGCCTATCGGCCCCAGAATAATCTTATTTTTCCTCGGTAACTTAGCTTCATTGCATATATTATAAAAATGTGAACCATGTAATGATCTGAGGAGAGATCACGTTAGACTCATAGGTCAAAGCCAGTTGTAAACTGTTTAGCTAAGACATTATCTGGTATGTCGGAATGCTGGTTTATATTTGGTGAACTAAAACTAGGGTCAACTTTGGCCATAACTTGATAAATTACATTTGCTTGATGCCTCTGCAGGACCATCCCATTAGCTGTTTTATTTCTGTAATACCAATTCAGATTTTTGGCATTTATGTCGGCTAATGCGAGGAAGGTATGACCTGTATTATTATGTAGTAAGCCTAGTACAGCCTGTGTTAGCGAGCGCCCAGGCTTATTCAATGCCTTCTGCTTCCAGAATTGAGAAATCTGGAAGCATTATTTCACTGTCTGCGACAGAGTTGTAGACCAAATTGCTACTCCGCCGCACCTTCCTCTCTCCAGGGATCTGTCCTTTCTATATAATAGCACAGCCCGGAACAGAAAATCGAGTATTTTGTGTAAAATATGTTTTGTTTATGGCCGTTATTTTGGTTTTATAACGAAACAAATACTCTATAAATTCGTTTTTTTTTTTTTTTTTTTTTTTTTTTTTTAATGCTTCATGCATTCCAAAATATTGTAGAGAGTATGTGTACTTCAGCTCTTTTTATATTTGCTGCATTATTTTTGTTTGTCGCCATGGTCAAAGTTCTTGACCATCTGAATAGAAGAACCGATAGTCGCTGTTGTTTTGTCTTGTATGGACATGTTCAGCGATATCTATAATGTAATCATAGCACAGAGGGGCTGAAGCACTTGTACTATAGAGGGATACTACTTAAAGTAAGCGTCATGTTTAAAGGTTAAAGGCTGTGGAAATGTTAGCCATGTTTTCGTTGGGATCGGTGTGACAGTAGGGCGTGGAGCTGGCCGCAGGTCCTACCTCCATGGCCGCGGAGGTTGGGCATATTGCGGAGCTGGCCTCATGTCCTACCTCCATGACCGTGGGGTTGAGCATGTCGCGGAGCTAGCCTCATGTCCTACCTCCATGGCCGCGGGATTTGGGCATACTGCAGAGTAGGCCTCAAATCCTACCTGTATGGCTGCGGAGACTGGAATGACGCCTGCTCTGCGCCCATGAGTTTTGTTGTGGCAGTGCTGTACTCTGATTGGCTGACTCATGATTGGCCAGAGGGGCCAAAGTTGGGACAGCTTCCGTGGAGGCGTTGGGCGTCTGGCTTGTGCCTTGCACGCCAGATTGTTTAACAGCATATTTTTTTGCGATTTCTGGGACTGTTTCTTGGGCTTAGAGCCCTGGGTTCTCGGTTCCATGCCCACCTCATGTTGTGATTGCGAGGAATATGTTGATTTCCCACAGCAGGGAATGCCAAGTCGTCCTGCAGCCAGGCTTGCCTATTGTACATTGGTACAGGTACTGGCTGCTGTTGTTGCATCCCCGAGGGCAAAAACGTATTTCGTGGAGGCATTTGCGACTGCGGGTGGAATAGTTGTTGCCCTGGAGAGTGGGGGGTAGTGTCTGGGCGACTGTTATCAGGCAGTTGCTAGATGATTTTCTTGGATTACCTGCTGGGATTGATGTCGGCTCGCTTACCTTGTTTCAGGTGCAAGGCGACTCCATTTCACCTTCTTATAGGTGTTGCACCGACAGTAATTTGTGCAATGGTTTTGGCTGCAACCTAGGCATTTGACCTGCAAACTGTCACTTTCAGTTGTGGACTCCTTTGTGAAGTGTGGGCTGCTGCAATATCAGCATCGCGGTGTGGCATTGCAACCCACTGCAACATTATTGAACCGCTGGTTGTGGGAGCATCAAGCGGGTCCAGTACTATTGTCGAACTATTCCACGTATATCTGGAAGCCTGCAAAACTCGTGAGCGTGGGATAGTGCGCTGTGTTGGTGCCACGAGGCAGTTAAATGACCAACTTGTTTATTGCTCGCCTGTTTTGATCGGTAATAAATCACGGCGTTTATACATGCATTAGGCGCTGGAATTCTTCGTGAGGAAATTCCATTTCTGTATCCGCTTGAATGCAGTAGTAAACCATCTTCACGGGTATTTCTTCAGCCTGTCTGATCAGGCTGTGTTAATATCCCATTTCGTTCACAGTGCCACAGCTGTGATGGAGTTCGTCTTCGAGCTGGTGTGTATGCAAATCGTTCTGCTCCGACACAGACTGCGCTCCATGAATGTGTCATCGATTCGTCCAGCTTTTGTTTCAGTACTGGATATTTGTGTTTACTTGTGAGGCACACTGAAAATGGTTTGATCTGTTGTTACTTAGTTGGCTGCTGTGGGTGTCGTGAGCCTGATATGGCATTTTGTCCCACTTGCTACTCCTTCATCTTCGCTGACGAGGAGACTTTAAAAACATGTGTTTATAAAGCTATTGACCATATTTCTGCCGCAGCCAATGACAGTCGAGCTGACTCATTATTGGCTGCGCAGCTAAGAGTAGTCATGAATGGCTGGTGTGGTCTTGTATGGATTGTATTTTTGCTGTTGTTTAGTGCTGCAAAATGTTTCTCTCCTATGTGATCTACATATTTTTTAACTCAATATTCTGCTGACTGAAAATATTATTATTGCAAATAATAAAAGCAGTTTCCTTGATTTTTCTTTTGATTTTGTCGGCTTCCTGAGTGAACGGAGTTAAATTTTCCCAAAGAATTTAATGGCAGTTTTCCCAAGCATGTTCGGCAATTCAGGATTTCTAAGTTTCACCTTTCTTGCAATTGTTTTATGTTCTTTAATTTGGGTCAAAAAGACCTGTCATTTTTACCTATCAACTACCTGTCTGATAAGTAATTACCCGTGGCATTCGGGGGAACTACAGTGTTGGTATGACGGAATCGCGTCGTGCAGACAGCAGTGTACAGTTTCACCATTACGCACGAGCACCTGACATCCGCAGAGTGTTGTGTGTGTCTAAAAATATCGCAGTGAGCATCGATCGCTACTGTTATTTCATCCGTTAAGTAAAAGTGTGATTATGAGTGTTATCGTTTCGTAACTGAACGAAATGTGAGATGATAAATAATCGGGGCTTATGTACAGAATGGGGATTCCTCAAAATAAATCATGAGAAGTGAAGCGGTCAGAAAGTAGAAAGATTACTTACAATATTTTGCAATTTTGTAAATAAGAGAAGAAACGAGGTATCTTTATCCCCTTAGACAACGCAGTAAAAAGGGCGGTCAAAGAAGTTGGTATAAGTGAAAAGACAGTGCGTAACATTGCCAGACAGTGTGAGATAGCCGACAACGACGGGACAGCGGTTTCCACCCCAGGTAAACGTCGTCCATGGCGAAAGAAGACGGAATTTGATGAATTCGATAAAAGTGTCGTGCACCGAACGTTCTTGGCATATTATGAAGTCCGCAAAGGAATTTGCACTCTGCCTAAACCCCTTAATGCTTTGAAAGAAAATCTACAGTTTTCCGGGAAGAAGTATACATTTTGGAGGATAATTAAATCCATGGGATTTAAATGTAAAACATTTAAACATCTGTGACAAAATACAAATGGACCCAACAAACCTGTAGCGTGTACGGACGAAACATGGTTACATACACACTGACGAGAGTCCAGGAGTTACGACAGAACAGCATGTGCTGTGTACATTAGCGTCCTAGAGTATATTATGCATGTGCACGGAGTTTACTTGCGGTCCCATTTGCCCACGTTTCACCCCTGGCATACCATAGTCTAAAAGTCAACAGACAACAGCGCCCTCGCACCTCAACGGTAAAGACTTGTCAAACATCTAGTACCTATGGCCACATTCGCAGGGTTTCTGATATACACATTTGTGGGTTCGTAGTTTGTTGCTGGTTTCACCCTGATACCCGTACCTGTAATATTGGATTTTGACCAGAATGCTGTTTGTAGTCAATATTTGTTTCTCAGACGTCTTATTTTTTTCAGAAAGACCCAGAACATAATATATATCACTCGGCGGAGACAACAAAATATCTCGAAAGAATGCTGTTCTGCGGGTTTGACCATGAGCGAGAGAGAGGGCGAACGAGGGTAAAACCCAACGAGCCAGTCAGAGGCGAGCAGCTGTGACACGTACACGTATGTACAGTCTGTACTGCATGAAAATCGACAAGGCCAGTCTTGGTTGCTGGTAGTAAATAAACGTAATCTGAAGGAGCACCTATATACTAGTACCCAAGTAGTTTATCGTTCCAAACGTGTACATATATTTGAATGCTATTGCAAATGTTAATAACATTATGGCTTCGTGTATTAAAAAACGTCCCACTATTCATAGTGAAGGCCACAAAATAATGGGAAACGTTATTTAATTTTTTGATGAAGATAAGATATCTGGGAAACATACATACCCAATTGAAAACGCAACAAAACTAGCAGCAGCTGCAACAGGAATATCTGAGGCAACAATGTGTAAAATACGGAAGGAAATCAGTGTAGGAAAACTAACAGGCAGAAAAACTATGTACACCTGGAGAGAAACGGAAGAGGAACGCCCGAAACATTGTGTTAGTTGAGTTTGATTTCTGTATAGTTCAACGTACATTCCAAAAGTTTTATGCTCATAGGAAAGAAGTGCCTACATTAAAGAAGTTACTTTCTGTACTACGAACATAAAATAATTTCCGCGGAAGCAAGGAAACATTGCGGCAAATCATAAAGAAGATTGGCTTCCGGTTCAAGAAATGTAAAAACAAGAGACTTGTATTAATGGAGAGAACAGACATTGTTGCATGGCGGGAAAGGTATTTAAGGGAAATGCGAAAAAAAAAATGATTGTCTGGAGGAGAACAGGTTACCGGTGGTATATGTTGACGAAACGTAGATTCATGCTGCGTACACAGTTAGCACACGCTAGGTGTGCTGAAGAACAACACGGCAAGCTAACGATGGATTATTGAGCATGCTGGTTCGGATGCTGGATTTGTTCCTGGCTCGTATCTCATCTTTAAGTGTAAAATCAAAAGTGGCGAGTACCACGAATTTTTTTCAAAATGGGTATCCGAAAAAATCTTACCCAATCTGTCCCGTAGATGAATAATTGTAATGTATAATGCATCCTATCACTCGGTGCATACAAACAATGTCCCTACAATGACATCACATAAGGCAGAAATACAAGAGTGTCTCAAGTTAAATAACATTGTATATGAGGAAGAGATGACTAAAGCAGAACCACTCCACATAGTGAAATGTCTATGACTGATTCCGAAGTATTGCATAGACGAACTTCATAAAGAACATGGCCATGAAGTAGTCAGACTGCCTCCATATCATTACAACTTAAATGCCATAGAATATATATGGAATATTGCCAAGTCTCATGTGGCGAAGAGCAATGTTTCACAAAGAGCGGACCAAATAAAGCCACTGACAGATGAACAGTATTTCTGAAAACGATTAGAAATCAGCAGTGTTACATGTGAAGAGGGAAGAATACCAGTATTGGAAAAACGATCATTGCATGGAAGAAAAAATGGAGAAGATTGTAATTAGTTTAGGTAGTGACAGTGACAGTGACTGTCAAAGCGACAGTGACAGTAGTGTACATGTAAATGTAGCAGATGGTGAACTTTCAGGTATCGAAGAACTTGAGTAGACTTCAGCATCTATTACCGATACTGCGAAACTTTACAGCTCACATTATATTATTAAGTGTTTCAGTAGTTTGTGACATTCCTTGGAAACAGTCCGCATTTCTTCAATGTACATTTATCGACACGGGCGGATGCCAGGAATGCACACCAACATACCTTCCCGGGAGTCAGAATATACACATCACTTGTGTGGACGCAGGTAGTTATTAACGTGACACTTTGCTAATGATTTGTAACGTTAAGAGTTGTAACTGTATTATGTATGGAAACATGTTATTGCTATTATGGGGTATTATTTTAATATTGATCTGTCAATTGTTTCAATTATATATACACTTACAGTAATGTGGACATTGTATAATAGGACATGGAATAAAGGTGAGGAACGTGTGTAGTAAATATAATTTGTTCATAGGTGATTTGCAACTATATTTAATTGTATCTTCTGTTAACGTTATTTCGCCAAGCTAGATGGATGTTTGTAATATATAGTTGTATGTACCGTATGTGCGGAACTAACTGTAATGGTTGAATCGTACCATGCCGGGGGGACCTCTACAGTTTGCTGTGTAGGCGCGTAGACAGCTTTCATCAGTACGAGATTCACGGAAATTACACTGCCCTTTGTAAGTGCCAATGTACTGTTGACGGTCCTCAGTAGGCTGTCCTGAGTGTACCACTCTCCCCTGGGTGTGTCGCTCTAGGAGGATTAGCGCTTACGCGCTGTTTTGTTGTCGTGGCCAACTAATAATTAGGGTTCTACCTGATTTTACGTTATCTTTGTGATTGAGTGGTCTGATGGGTTTTATCTGTAGCTTTATGATGTTGATTGAGTAACCATTAGCCTGGAGGCCTTTTTAATTAGATTGTGTTTACCCAAAATAGATTTTTTGTTGGAGCATATCATCTCAGCTAGGTTTGTCATGAAGGAATTTTGGCCATTTTAGTGCTTTTTGGGTGGTTGTATGTAAAATGAAGGTTTATTGGCCAACATGTATTGGTTCCCTTTATACTTTTGTTGCAATAATGCAGTTTTCTCTACTGACTATATCATCCAGGAAAGTAATGCTGCAATTTATTTCTGTTTCATAGTTGAAAATTATTGATGGCCTCAGTGAGTCAAGAAAGTTTGCAAATTCCTCCTGGGTTTTGGGTTTATGTTGCCAGACAAGAATGCCGCATAATGAAGCCAGAGTTTCTGTGGACTACGGCTGTGTTTGAGTGCGTTTCTTTGTTTTGATCCAATTTGTTCCTACTTATTTTTCAGGCAGGTTTCTAGCATTTGTTGTTTTCTACGTGTTCTATTTTGATCAGGTGTGTGTACACACACACACATATATCGTAAATAGTTGCTGTTCTGTTTTTTTAACAGTATTACCTCTTGGAATTTCACAGTGTTTTATAGACATATTTACTTTCTCGTCCATAGGTTACAGTTCTTTTCGCGTTCAGTCCTTTTTTTTTCATGACAGAAATCTGCATCGTAATGGCGAATGTCTAACATTCTACATGTAATAAGTTTGTTGCTTTTTAACGGGACTCACGACCATAAATCGGGTATATTCTCAGTGACATTTCTCAGTAATTAAACGTACCTCAGTCTGCTCTTATCGATGATATTGACATATAATGCCACATAAGCATTTGCACTCATTCATTGGCCTGGTAGATCAAAAACGTATTTTTTACTGTTTCTCATCAAGGTTTTACATGACATTTCTAACCTGAAAATTTATTACACATATCTAGAGTTGACGCAGCGACAATTTGGAAGGACAATCAAAACAGTAGACCTGACTTAAAGTGTTTCAGTGTTGTTGCATGTGACCGTCATTTTATAAGATTTTTTCGCTCTAGGGCCACTTAGGAAAACATGTGAGGTCGTTGTTCGTTCTGGTTCCTTTGACAGACCAAAGGAATGTGGCTTCTTAATTTATAAAACATAACTTTACTCATCGGGTTCCGTTTCCCGATTTGTACATTTATTATAGAAGGGGTACTATTTAATTTTTGTATTTCTGTGCTATGTAAAGTGAAATCATCTCCAAACTTAGTAAATAAAACATAAGTGTTCTTGTGCTGTTTGCAAGTACGGCAGCAGAAATATGTGAAATTTGAAGTCATATTCGTAAATTACAAGGTATTTCATATTATTTATATATTTCAGAAATATTGTGTGTATGTGTTCTAATACATTAAACACATATAGCATAAAAATAAGATTTCATACCTTACAATGCAGTGATTTGTTGTGAAGTTTTATTGAAAAATTCATAAACAAAATTTAAGTGATGAAAAAAGTTTGTAAAAGTGTTCCAGTTCCTGAAACAAAATGTTTCTTCAATATGGAAAAAGTGTAAAAAAAAGTGATAAGTAATATTACTGGCAGTTCATTTCAAGTAATTATTATCATAAATATTTTCTGTGTGTATTTATCTTTACCAAAAAGTGATATTACATTTAACTTTAGCAGATCTTTGTGATTAAATCTCAATTATAATGAAATTAAATTTTACATACGTTATATTATGAATTTACCTGCACTAATGTACAGGCCTACTAATACATTGACACATGTTTCTACGAATACATATTTTTAAAAAAGTTGAGATTAATTTTATTACTCTAAGAATGTCACTACACCTATTTTATTACTCTAAGAATGTCACTACACCTATTTTATTACTCTAAGAATGTCACTACACCTATTTTAATACATTCCACATTTTTCGTATCACGTAGACCCTATTGTTTTTTCGACCTGAATTTTGATATTTTATGTCGATTTGTAGAAGTATATTTGTGTTTTCTTCTGACATATTTTATAATTGAAATTGGATTATCTTTCAGCTAGCAAATCTACTCTTTTGACTGTAATAAACTATGATTTTGAATTCATAGTTAAAAATAAATTAATACATTGCAGTAGACATATTATAACAAAATTAACGATTTTCAACGTTTGTGCCTCTAAAGTGGTGTTATATAATTTAAAATTTACAATAAGATATTTAAGCATTCACCATGATGTTTAATTTCACATCACATATAGTATGTTTATTAAAACATTTGTAGTTTGTAAGTAGATGTCTGTGGTCATATTTTGATTCTTTAAAATACTTGGTGAAGTATTTTACAATGTAGCAGCATATTTTAGAAACTTACTTTAAAAAACATAAATTTATAAAGTATTTGATGCGATAATATACACTTTTTATAGTGTAGGTACTGTTCAATCAGCACCATAATTGAAAAATTGAGCCACACATGTATTAGGTACAAAATGAGGTAATATGCTATTAATAATAGGGTAGTATTTGTTCTACTGGATAATTAGGAGCTTACATTTGCAACATAGAATATTCGGTTTTTATTTTTCAGAGACATTATCAGAAAAAGAAGAAATCTCATTTCGTTCCCCTGACAACAACATTTCAGTAGAATTCGAGATGGAAAAGGCGACCGACAATGACGAAAAGCCGTTCGCTTACAGACACAGGTTTGCGAAACTCGAAGAGGAGTTGTCTACAAGCGATAATCTGACTCCAGATTCAGCCATTGATGATGGTCCACAGGACCTGCTGTCAGGCGATATCAACGAGCTGCCGGAGAGAGAGGCGTCTCTGGAACTGTACATCGCCCCAGACGCAGCGCGCACCTATCCGCGGCCGTGGCTCAGTAACGGTTGGATGACGGAGTACGCCGACTATGGCGAGGCAGGAGTGATAAAGCTGTACGCCGACTCTCTGCCGTGGAAGCTGGCGAGGCAGCGGTGCGAGAGAGATGGAGCCCGCTTGGTCTCAGTTGACACGGAGTTAAAGGTCGCTGCTCTGCTGGACGTCTTCTCCAGATACCCGCGCGTTCCCATGGCCGCCGTACTCAAGAACCAGGTCTACACCGGCGTCAACGACCGTTACAATGAGGGAGTGTTCCAAACTGTTACAGGTCAGTTGCACTTAACACTTTATAGTTCGGATATATTTTATGCGCACTTGTTCGCGCCTATACACGTATCTTAGAAAAAATACCCTGGCAATAAATAACACCTTTTACTAGAATAGTTAAAAACTAATTTTATTCACCAAAGCGGCAATGTTTTTATCATATTATGTGAATTGAAAGACAAAAAAAAAAAAAAGTGAAATTGAAGATATTTCGCTTTCGTGAGAAGTTTCCTTATGAGGCAGGAAAAAATTAAACCGTTACAGTCGTATTTACATTGTGTGTAATAAATCCAACTCTTAGACCTCTCATTTACTTACAAGAGTGTGACGGCGAAAGTACTGGTTGCCCATTCAGCTACTTGCACAGATTGCGAGTGGTGGTTTGGAGGTGGGAGGGGGTGTCATTGTCGCCCAAATCGCTGTGCCTCGAATGCGAAATATTGGATTCACATAGACTCAAGCGAGCCACTGTCCGGCTGTAAGACTACCTCCTTTCAGCAGTCCGGCGGTCAGGCTTCCTCCTTCTCACTGTCTGGCTGTCAGGCTTCCTTCTTCTCGCTGTCTGGCTGTAAGGATTCCTTCTTCCCACTGCCCAGCTGTCAGACTTCCTACTAACTACTGTCCGGCTGACAGGTTTCCTCCTTCGCGCTGTCTGGTTGTCAGACTCCCTCCTTCCTGCTGTCTGGCTGTGAGGCTTCCTGCTTCCCGCTACCCGACTATCAGGATTCGTCCTTCCCACTGTCCTACTGTCAGGCTTCCTCCTTCCCACTGTCCGGCTGTCAGGCTTCATCCATCCTACTGTCTGGCTGTCAGACTTCCTCTTTCCCACTCTCCGGCTGTCAGGCTTCCCCCTTCATGTTTGGCTGTCAGGCTTCCTCCTTCCCACTGTCCGGCTGTCAGGCTTCATCCATCCTGCTGTCTGGCTGTCAGACTTCCTCTTTCCCACTCTCCAGCTGTCACGCTTCTTCATTCCTGCTACCCAGCTGTCAGACTTCCTGCTTCCTGTTGTCCAGCTGTCAGGTATCCTCCTTCCTGCTGTTCTGCTGTCAGGCTTCCTCCATCTTGCTGTCTGACTGTCAGGCTTCCTCCTGCTTACTGCCGGGCTGTCTGGCTGTCAGATCTCCTCTTTCCCGCTCTCTGGCGGTCAGACTTCCTCCTACCTGTTGTCTGGCTGTCAGGCTTCCTCCTTCCCGCTGTATGGCTGGCAGGCTTCCTCCTTCCCACTGTCCGGCTGTCTGGCTGTCAGACTTCCTCTTTCCTGCACTCCAGCAGTCAGGTTTCCTTCTTCCTGATGTCTGCAAGGCTTCCTCCTTCTTGCTGTCTGGCTGTCAGGCTTCCTCCTTTCTGCTGTCTGCCTGTCAGGGGTCTTTCTTCCCGCTTTCTTGCTGTCAGACTTCCTATTTCCTGCTGTCCGGCTGTCACTCTTTCTCCTTCCTGCTGCCTAGCTGTCAGGCTTCCTCCTGTCTGGCTCTTAGGCTTCCTCCTTCCCATTGCCAGGATAGTAAGCTTCTTCCTTCCTGCTGTCCAGCTGTCAGCATTCCTTCTTCTTGCTGTCCGGCTGTTAGACTTGCTCCTTTGAATATACATGTTTGACAATAACCCTAGTAGATGAAATATATTACCATACAATATTCTTCCAATCAGAAAGTTTGATTAATTAATATTCTTTAAAGTGTTCGAAAATATGTCAAAATATCAAAATGTTTTACTAAAATCGTTATGTGTGTATATATATATATAATATAATTAAAAAATTATTTTTCCAGTGTTGTTTCGTTTCAGTGCATGCCATCAAAGGAAAAATTAAACGAGTGTAATTATTAGTTTTTATATATGTACTTAATTTATATTTCATTTACAAGAGTTATTTTTTACATGATGAAATCTATTGCCACTAAGTTTTTTTTATATTATCATGCAATAACCACTTCATTCATGCGGCAATAATGAAATTTCGGTGATGTCATTACCATATACGTTTATTTCACCAACTCTATTTAAATCATTTTGACGAATATTTTGACAGTGTGAGAAGAGCATTTATAACCGTTCCACATTTGTGCAGCTACAGCTATCCCAGCTAAAGTAAGAGCATATAATTACCCAACATGAAGTGAGATCTGAGGCATGCAAGGCTGACCGCCTCCACACAGCAGGGAATGCAACATCTGCACCTTAGGTGACATATTCCTGTTGGGTTGTATCTTTTACGGCTTTTAAACAGAGAAAGGAAGGAAAAGCAACGTAAACACCGAAATAATCAGACCGTCATTTTAAAAATGACATCCATATAGAACTATTACTTACCAGGATTTGATGGTGGTATCTCACATTCCGAAACCATATTTTCAATATGATAAAAATAGATGTATCTAAATTCTAAAACAACACTTGTCAAAGAGAATTATAATGAGTGCAAACTGATTATAGAACTACTGTGAATATAAAATTAAGATATAAAAATGTGGTTATTATTGGGAACATTTTATTTTTATTTTTTTTAAATAAGATATTTTGTACATTTTTGTAATATTATTTTTTTTGCTTCATTACATAGTTTATATTATTATGGTAGTTATGTAAATGTAAAAATATAATATAAATTTGTTACAGCAGAATTATATTTCCCACCGAATTTCCGGTAAATGTGTTATATTAAGAAAAAATGCTTTCAAAGTTAAGATTTTAAAAATATATAGCTACAGATAAAATAGCAAAAGTAATGTATTATGGTCTGGCACTTCAGCCATGTGTATTTCTTAAAGTACCTACTGTCGTGCTTTAGAAAATGTGTGGACCAGCCAATATGGATGGAAGTAGCGCATGTGCCCGGTTGTGTTAGTGAACCATGGTTTCTGCCCAATCACTTTACTCCATGGCAAATTGGGATCTATTGTCTGTGTAGAGAAACCCGGGTCCTCGCCTGAGGTAAACTGGGCAGACATAGTTGTTTGCAAGCCGGTTTTACTGGGGTGCTCCCACCGCCCTAACCATTGCATTATGCAGCTGCAGCTGGCATAATGTTTGGCATATTGGTAATGACTTTGGTTGGGTGGGTTTCTGTACTGTCCCCTACTCTGTTTCCTTCCAAATTCCATGGGCTGGTCTAACCTGACCTCAATTGGTGTAATTCATTGGGTGGAGTTTCTGTATATGTGTTGGAATGTATTTTGTTAAATTTTACTCTCATGTCCTGGTGAATTTGTTGTATGTTTGTCCATGTTTGAGAGTTTTTGAATCTCTTGTTTCAACATTGTAATTTCTGTTGGAGTTTTGCGTGTTCTGAAATTAGTGAACCATTTGCAATAACCTTGTAGTACCAGTATATCCCTACTTAAATGTTTTTCATGTTATGTAACAGTTGCTGAAGTGTGTTGTTCTGTAAGGGTATGAGTTTGTTGGCAACAGTTGATGAGAGAGAGTTCCATATGATTTTAATGAATTTGGGTTCTGGCAAGAGAGGTTCACAATCGTTTTTATAGAATATTAAATCTTCTAAATAAGTGTGAAAACATTCTCCTGGTTGTTGGCTCTTTGTGTGTAGGAGGTGTCTGTAGTTGTCATTTGTGTGAAGTTTTGTAAATGTTCGCAATAATGTGTTTTCAATTTGTTGCCAAGAAATATGTTCTGCATTTGCATAATATGCATTTTCGTAAGCCCTCTTGGCTATACCTTGCAGGTAAAACTTTAGGCGCTTACATTTTTCAATAGCATTCCACCCATTTATTTCGCTGGTGGTGTTGTACATGTCCAAAGATTCCTCCACATTTTCATTACGTTCACCTGTGAATGCGGGGATTTGTTCTAGTCGTTTTAAAATTAACTTTGCTGGCTTTGTAGTGTTAGGTGGTTGTTGAGCTTGATCTGTGTTGCCCATTAAATTAATGCAATGGTGTTCTGTGGTGTCCGTTGTATTAATGTACTGGTGTTCTGTGGTGTCAGTATTTGTGTTAGGTATGAAAATTAAAAATGGTTATGTTGCCTGGAGGTGTTTAAGTGGGCATGGTCTAAAATATCAATTTGAGCTTGCCTCATACACATTTTCTTCATGTGTCGGGAAATGAATAATCAAGTATGGTGTTTTATTGTGTGAGTGAAGTGTGTAGGTTATGTGTAGAGTGTGTAATTTCACTTGTAAACTCGGGGTGTTGTTTAGTGTCTTTTTCTAGCACATGCTTAGCCTAATTCATGTCAAGTGACACAGTTTTAACTAGCTTCCTTATTTATTTTGAGGCAGATTCTCTTGTTTACTCATCTCTGCATATTTGAGTAAAATTATGTAGTATAGCCTTAAATATCAACATGCACATCCTGCATAAGCATTTAAATCATTTTTCTCCACTTGGCACTTACAATTTACCATGGAGAATGGTATTAGCAAACGCAATATGGATCCGAAGGGCGGTTCTGTTTATAACCATGCATTAACTTGTTTAAGGCAGAGGCTCACGCAAGCACTCTATATTCTACAAGGCAATGGGCATCTCTGTATGGTTGCGTTTTGCTATCTCAGCAAGGTTGCTGGCATGCTTGCTCAGTGACCGCAATATGCCGACCCTGAATTGTAAAATGCGACAATTTCCATTCATGTGTGGTTGGACTATCAATGTTACACTTGTTTACTGCTATTTTTATAACTGGTATTATGGTTTCTGCTGGGAATTTTGATTTAAGTTTATGAATTAAAAACTTTACTTTAGTTCTTAATGCTTGACATGGTGAAAGGTCGGAAGTGTGAGGCACCTCCACCAGTTGCTGTGACCCCACTTTAGCTAACAGGTCACACATTCAATTCTACGGCGGGGAAGGTACAGACCAGTAAAGTAAGAGAATTTATATTAAAATACTTAAATTTGATGAAACCATAATTAGTACAAGACTTTAGAATAAATGTAACTTGGCTTTGATTCTGCTATGTTATAACTTCAATTAACCAAATGCTTAATCCAGTTGAAGTACTGATCCTACTCCAAGGAAGCAGTTAATAAAGTCTCTCTCGCCCTCGCCTCATGGTTCGCGACTTGATCAAAATCGCGGAGAAAGCTCAACAGTTCCCCATTCTTGAGGGCGTACAGAAAACTCAAGTCGCTGATGATGATCGTGTAACGATAGGCAGACGTGTGAACAAAACACAAGAGGCGTTGCAACAGATTTACTTGTGCTAAAGCACAAGTAATTTCACAAAGCGATCACTGGCATGAGTAATTTACTACACAAAAACCAGGTGCAATAGTAAAAAAGGCAAGACCAAATGGTTTCATTTCAAATGAATTCCCAATTTATGATGTGCAATGTAAAATACTCTCTCACACATTAAAGTTTCAAAAATAGTAGCTGTGTATTTGTAATACATCGACTACAATATTTCAAACCAGCAAAAATATCTCGCGAATGCTACTAAACAAAGTTTAATTTGAAGTCAATAAAATTCAAAATACAACACAATACCATTAACAATCCTTGAAAACTTTAAAATCTAATGCACTCGCTGCACAATTTGGCATAATATTTAGCTACTGGAGTTAAAATAAATTGATAGATCGCATGAAAACAGCTTAACAGCATAAAACACTTATCATGCCAACCCAATAGTACGGCGCCCACAGGGATTAACAAGGAAACTCACACCACTCATAAAATTCAGATAAACAGAACTCCAGCATATGCTTGTGCCATAATTAATTATTCAAATACATGCTCGCTAAAAATTAATCGTGATTCACCCGTGACAAATTAAATTACAAACACCTTAAATAATTAACTCCTCCAGAGTATGTAAACGTACTCAATATTTTCCAGTAATAAAGGACGAACTAATATATTCACAGTCTTTCTTAACATGAATTATACACACTTTTGTTCCTTTCAACAATTAACCATCAAGATACAAAATTAACGGACGCTCATTTAAGCTAAACATATCATGTATGACAACATAATGTTTCTTGCAACAACATAATACATAAGTATATAAAATGATATTCTGAACTGTAACAGGTAATGACTAGAGTTTTAAGACAATTAAAAACAATTTCGCAGCACCAGCGGGTGACACACCTTGCCCTATTAAAGCCACTGTGCTATAAAACACACTTGAAAAAGCTTGCTAAAAGCTGAATTAAAATACCAAATATCAGTGGAGGCAGCTTCAAAGAAGCCATAAACAAAGCTACACAATCTAGATTGTAATAGACGACACAAGGTTAAAATGTTAATCTCGAATCTCGTCGCACCAAATGACATTCCAAGCCAGTGGAGCAGAGAATTTTACCGTCCATACACTGGGCTGTACGCAAAAAGCTGGAACGACGAAACAGCAGTTGCACATTACGTTGACCTAGAGATAATTTGTAAAGGCAAACCGAAACAGAATTTGAAAATACACAACTACTGCCCGCCAACCTATGCCACTCCACAACACAACACTGTGAAGTACTATTTGAAAATACACAACTACTGCCCGTCAACCTATGCCACTCCACAACACAACACTGTGAAGTACTATTTGAAAATACACAACTACTGCCCGCCAACCTATGCCACTCCACAACACAACACTGTGAAGTACTATTTGAAAATACACAACTACTGCCCGTCGACCTATGCCACTCCACAACACAACACTGTGAAGTACTATTTTAAAGACATTGCCAATGCAATCTCTACTGTCGTGACCTCACCATATTAAGCTCGGGGCTTTCAGTTGCTTTTGCGCATACTATGATGACTGGTGATAAACACCCATACAAAATTTAACGAATTCAATTCCATGTCTCCCATCGTTATTTCAAACAGTAATCAGGCTAGCATGTGACATCACACGTCGATACTGCCTTGAGCAGGCGAGTAGTAGCAGCTACCAAGTTACAAACGAGAATGCTCAACGAAACATAGCTTGCCCCAGGTAAGGGAGGTTATTCTAAGTCTCTCCTTCGGACTTATAACAACAGATTCCTTACTATTGTCGGCTCAGACTACCTTTTGGTATTCTAAGCTTGAAACGAAGGTCGAGTGACGTCACTAGTGGAGTCGGAATTTCTCAACTTGCTCACGAGCAGTTGGCAGGCTAGCATTTCATAGGTAAACCAATATGGCAGGCGTCGGTATTAAATGTGGCAGTGTATTTCAATGTTACAGAAATGAATAATGTGTAGTATAAAGTCAGTGCAGCACGTGTTTGCGTCGTATGGAGTTATAATTTTCCTGCACTTACATTTACGATATGAATAAGCATGAAGAGATTGGTTATAACTATTACAAACGTGCAATCACACATGTCTGTCCTTTAACATTGTGCATGACATGATACAGGCTACTTTACGTGTGAGATGATATTACAATCACGTATATGTACAAATACTCAATTGTAAATATTTATTCAATAAACTACTATTACCTTACCGTAAATAAATATTTGTTCATCTCTTAAGCAATAAGTGTTCGGTGGTCTAGTGATTAAGTTACGTGTTTCGTAAAACTACCATCTCCACGGCTTTACATCGAAACTCCCTTCCGGCTTGATTTTTACTTCGTTTAAATATGTGAAACACAGTCAAGTGATGATATGTGGTAACAACATTTTATAAAAAAGCAAGCTTTTAAGCTGTGTAAATTTGTATATTTGGCCCATAATAACCTACAGCTTGGACTGTTTTGAGGCTGGCTTTGTTATAGTCCATTTCACGTAAGTATGGTAAATTTTGACAGTTCTAGTAAAGTAGCACGGCCCCAATTTATCCTTCCACTAGAGCTGTTTTGTCAGTGAAAAAAAAATACGATTGTAAAGACATTCGTAACATTTGACATATCGTGACATTTACTGAAAGACTAAGGTTATCTAACTTCCGTCAAATAATTAATGTAGAATATTAAAGCTAGGTTGGCATTCCAAATAGTTTTATTTTTGTAATTACCAAGTTAAATTTGTTGGGGTTCTATTTATTTAATGTCCAGGGAAAAAGGAAACATGATTCAGTGGAAGGGAGGTGGATCTTTTAGTTTAACGTATTTCGTGAGACGGCATTATTTGGATGTTCTTACGAGTGTGTGGCATTTGGATTTGCGTATTGTTTTGATGGAGCTGTGGAAAATTTGGCTCGTAAGGAAATAACATTCATATTATTTAACTTCGAAAATTTTAACTATAAAGAGAAAAGACAAAACGTGTTACATATACATCGCTTTCGTAATAATACTGATGCAGCAATAGTCACACACTTTGACCGAAGGTAAAATATAAAGCTTAATATTTGTGTCTTTAAGTAATATTTTTCAACAGATTTGTGAAATTTGAAAACAAGTAATTTCTAGTAATATTTTTTTTAATACGTTGTCAGCCGTACACAGAGATACAAACGCTCGTCTAGCTTGGAGTGGCGAAAGTCGGAAAGCCTAAGATATCCGATTGCGCCCGTGCTAAACGACTGATGACTCTGAATACCGTTTTGGATCCGACGAATATTTAGGTTGGCTGCGAAACAGCAGGTTCATAACGGTGATATTTGTTTACTACGTAAGGCGATCATCATATCGGTATATTAAACCAAATTGGTCTAAATTAAATGTTTTACAAACTAATATAATCTAAATAGTGGAGAGTGGAGTGATTTGGGTGGATCTTAACAACGACGTCTTGAGAGCCGATGAGTGTGAAGTGAGGTGAAAATGGAGCAGTGCCGTATTGCATGTACGGGGGAAACAGGAGATCCCCGAGAAAACTCGCCGACCAGTGGCATCGTCCTCCACGATTGCTTGATGCAAAAATCCGAGAGCATCTCTGCCAAAAATGAAATTTTAATATAAATGCAGAAACTTGTTTTTATAACTTGTACTTAAAATTCATTTCTCGGCGATATATAATGATTTTAATAACAAAGTGTCATTACGAATAGTGCGGAACAGAGTTTTAATTTTTCTGAATTTTTGCTGTCCTATTGTATAGTGGTTGTGTCAGAGGGGAATAAATGTTGTCAAATGCGAACGTCTTGTACTGTGTAAATGCTCTATGGCTGGTAAGAAAGACATGGCCGTCTGTTACAGGGGAGTTGTTCAGGCCGTGGAGCGAGAGTGTGTGGTTTCCTGGCGAACCAGACGACATGGGAGGAGAGGAGGACTGCGTCACCTTCCATACAGAGGGCAAGATCCGCGACGTGCCATGCCGTTTCAGTTTGCCTTTTTTCTGTGAGCTGGACCCGTCCACAACCTCCCTGCGTCGCTGATTGACATACCTGACGCTCTCTAACACGTGCACTTCAGTATGCTCTCGGACGCTCTGCTGCTGCTTGTGCTATGTTCTGTTACTGCCAGATCTTCAGGACATAATATTGCAATCAAATTACGATCACCTTCTGTAACTCGTAACAGAATAAAATACTGTTTGCCCCTTATAACTTTTCCTGAACTCGTGTGTTAAGAAACACTCTTTAGACTGTATTTTTTTTTATTATTTCATTTTGAATACTTAGTAAAAAAAATGACAAGTTATATTTCCCTGCTAACATTACCTAGTTACCACAGCTGCTGTTGATGTTATAAATTATTCACTTACTGGTATGGCCTTATACAACTTTTCATTTCTAAGTATTTACTAAAATGTGAACCGGATACAGATAGTTTGACACATAACAGGGCAGTCCAAAGCTATCCGTTAAGCGCCTAAGAGTACAATATATTTCTTTGTTGAAATGCTTTCCTAGACACCTTTGTATTAGAAAATATATACTTACCATAAATCTGTTCCCAATTATTTCGTATTTACATACTCGCATTTGTTTCATCCCATAAATCACCGCATCTACGTAGTAAGTTTTCAGCTATAATTATTTCTTGAAAATTTTCGGCATTGATTAAACAAATTTGGGTGAGTTTGACAAAGAATTCCTTGGTTAACGGTCAGTTAAACATGACCGAATATAAGCTGCAAATCTCAGTAGTAAGCTGCAATCTAAATCGAAATAAGTTATTATGTACTGAATGTCAATTGAAAGTGCCCCATCAGGAATCAGTAAACTTGAAAACTACTTACGGTATATTTCCAGTAAAAAAAAAAAATTGCTACAGTAATTGAAACACTTGTTAATCGGTCATTTATAGTTAATTAGTAAGTCATGACTAAAAAAACTGTTCATTACCACATGAAATAAATTATATATAATCTTTTCGTCGCAAAGAAATATTAGCCTAACTCTACAAAAAAAATTTCTGTGGATGAGGTTAGCATCGAACATCTACCCAACATACAACAAATTACTCGGCCTCTATAATCTGTTATCCAACCCACACCTCTACTTTGTCAAGTCTGGATATTACTCGGCCTATATAATCTGTTATCCAACCCACACCGCTACTTTGTCAAGTCTGGATATTACTCGGCCTCTATAATCTGTTATCCAACCCACACCTCTACTTTGTCAAGTCTGGATATTACTCGGCCTATATAATCTGTTATCCAACCCACACCGCTACTTTGTCAAGTCTGGATATTACTCGGCCTCTATAATCTGTTATCCAACCCACACCGCTACTTTGTCAAGTCTGGATATTACTCGGCCTCTATAATCTGTTATCCAACTCACAGCGCTACTTTGTCAAGTCTGGATATTACTCGGCCTCTATAATCGTTTATCCAACCCACAGCGCTACTTTGTCAAGTCTGGATATTACTTTCGTATTTTAAGTCGTAAGGCGAACGTACTGTGACAAACAGCAGCTAGTATTTTGATGTGAACATTACTTTGTCAAGTCTGGATATTACTTTCGTATTTTAAGTCGTAAGGCCAACGTACTGTGACAAACAGCAGCTGGCATTTTGATGTGAAAATACTCCACGTTCTTAACATTTGTAAATGTTTATGTAAAGTTTAAATGTAATCTTAGTTAAATTTAATTCTTACTCTATGCTGAAATGTTAAATATAATAATTTTATATAACAAGTGTGTCAATGTTCTCTGAAATGTGCCTATTCACATCACAACCATATTATACAGAATTAAACTGTTATTTAAAAATGAAAGATTGATTAATTTTAATAATGATAATTTAACAGTGAATTATTATATTCACTTCAATATTTTATAGAATTGCTTTTTTTTCTCATTATTTGATAAGTCAACTTGCAGAAAACAAAACACTTTGCCAGTGAAATCCATGTAAATTATTTGATCATTTCACTGTTGGATTAGTAAATTCATTAATTATCAATCTACCATTTAAATAACAGATTCTGTAAATCACGTATTCTACAATGGCGGATAGCAGAGAACATTGAAACATCATAAACTGAATACAGTATGTTTATCTTTTAACGTACAGAGTATTGTCTAAAATTAATTAAGATTGCTTTTAAATCTTTGCTAATACATGTACATGCGCGGAATATGTATACATTTGAAGAGCATAAAGTACTTTTATTTTACGGCTCTTATTTCAGTTTGCGATTAAAATTTCAGTACCCATAATACGAGTGCGTATTTGAAGTAGTAAAGTAGGACAGTGGGTTGAAGCATGCTTTACTTGATTGGCGGATGTTCGATCTAAACGACATCCACAGATTTATGTATGTAGGTAATATTTTAGTTAAATTGCACTTACATATGAACGCTCTGTTTTTATACTGCAGCTTATTTGCGAACAAACAAAAAATAACTAATGTTCTGCTGTTTGAATTTCCATCACCGGTGCTCAAGCCTACTCTGCTACGCGCCGACCAAAATTTCTCACTCAACTAAACATATTTGATTCAATTTTTTACTGGGAAAAAATTGCGTGCATGCAAACTGAAAACTTTGGTCCCATCACAAGGATAGTAAAGGCAAATGACGATGGGTCCGGGAAGACTGAATGCTCTCTACAGTAGTATACAATTGTTACAATCGCTCCCTTGATCAAGGACTGTTCTAGTGGCCACCAAGCTTGCAGACATAGTCTGCTTCAAAAACGAGTGCACTTTTTGTGATAGTTCTGAAGGTCGTCCTGTATAGCTGATTCCCTGACTATACCGGTGGCTGTAAGTAGAATGAGCGGGCCACTACTGGCTTAAAATTACCTATGTTGACTTTTGAGCTACTTTCTATGACCTCTGGTGACCCCATGACCTAATGTCCCCAATGCACTTGCACATGCACCTTGCACATGCACTTCCTGTGCATATGCATTTCCTGTGCACTTCCCCCATAATGCTCATCAATGGCCTCCTTGTCTGGAGTTGTGAGTGGTATTGGCGGGCGTCCTGGCCTGGGGAACTGCCAGAGTGGGCAGCTCTGACGAACGGTGGGTGAATTGTTACCAGGATCGATTCCTAGACAGGACGCTAATTTTTTTTCGCACACTTGCTCAAATAAGGTGTTGACTCTTCGCTTGCTGGAGCGACTCTGTGCTGGCGATTTTCGAATCGGAAATGCAGTTGCAAAATGTAAGGGGGAAATGCATTTGATTTTGCACAATTAGGTGTTGACTCTTCGGCAGCTTGTTCACAAGTGAAAATGTTGGGAGGGAATTTTATGTGTAAATATATTATATACGTATATTTTGCAAATTAATTATATAATAGCAAATGAAATGCAGTGGCAAAGGGAAATGCAGTTGCATAAGAGGTGTTTATGTGTAAACAGATTATATACAACTATATAATATAACGAATTATATAACAGCACAATGATGCATTGCATAAGCAGCAAATAATTATGTAGCCACCAACTCAATCCACGTCCTTTCACTTGGACTGCTGATTCTCGCCTGAAGTCCAATTACCATTACCAAATGATTTTACCTGTGTCATATTGAGTTGCAATAGTAGTTCCGCATAAGAAAATATATTTAATTGCATAATGACATATTTAATTGAGAACTTGCACAATCTGCACCCTTGTGTAATAAGCAGTAAATTACTTACTATGGGTAATGAGTTATTTAAAAGTATAATGAATATTTACTGAGTATCCACTTCCAGAATTACATGTACCATAGAGACTATATATGCAGTTGGGTAACCAGTGAACTTGAGCACATGTCCTCTTGCTTCGAGTGCCAGCTTTCGACTGAAGTCCATTTACCAATAACAAAACAAATTGTGTTATCATATATGTGGGAAGGAGTTACATAAACACACACACACACACACACACACACACACATATATATATATATAGTTCATGTTTAAAATGGTTGGTGCCAGTTTGGGTACATAGTAAGTGTGTGACGGCAAAACCTGCATATATATATATATTTATATATTTATATACACAGCATATATAGGAAACGAGTGTACAAACTCTGGCACGTGATTACTGCCTGGAAAAGAGGAAGTTTGATGTAGGACAACCACGGTCCATCTAAATAAATAAGGGCTGTAGCAGCCCCTAAAGGCAGTTGGCGACACAAGGACTTTATGTGGGATATTAGGTAAAGTCCTTGTGTTATAAGTACACAAATTGGTATAAGGAGAAAGTAAACCAAGGCATTGGATACACTGCATATATGGTATGACTTCCACACCCCCATCATGTTAATAATAGGGGCTGGAACCCTTTGATTGCTTGCAACACATATGCCATGCGGGCAAATTGATTGTGGATACCATGGGATGAAGCAGGACGACGCAGGTAGCAAATAAGACCACCTTTTGCAACTTTCTAGGACCTAACGTTTACGGTTAAATCGCAAACGAAAGTTACAGCGATGGAAATATCAAAGCCTAGTGAGTAAGAATCTCTTCCCACTCCCGGATCAATCCAGCAGGGAGTCCCTGCTGAATGCCTGAAGAGAGTGGGGCAGCATGTAACAGCGAGGTCTTGAGAGCCGATGAGGGTGATTGAGGTGAGTATGGAGCTGCACCAGCATGAACAAGGGGGGAGGGGGCAAATGGGAAAACCCCGAGGCGAACCGGATTCAATTCCCAGCCGGGTCACCCCCGGATGTTCGTGTGTGGACATCGTTCCGGACAATGCCACTGGTCGGCGGATTTTCTCGGGGTTCTCCCGTTGGCCCCACCCTTTCTTTCCGGCATAGCTCCATACTCCCCTCATTCACACTGATCAGCTCTCAAGACCTTTCTGTTACATGCCACCACACTCTCTTCACGCATTCGGCGGGGACTCCGCGCTGAATTCCTCCGTATGCAGCTAAGGATTGCCAACGCACTAAGCTATGCTATTGCTACCACTATACCTTTTATTGGCGATTTAACCAGAAACGGTGGGTTCTAGAAAGTTGCAACTAGGGGGGCTTATTTGATACTTACGTCGTCCTGCTTCATCACACAGTATCAACTATCAATTTAGCCTCACGGTGTATATGTTGCATGTAATCGAAGTGTGCCAAACATTATTATTTACAGGATGGGGTGTGTACGACTTTTCATACCTACGACTTATCCAAGATCTTGGTTTGCTTGCTCCGTATACCAATTTGTGTACTTCTAATGCAAGTACCTTGCCTAATATCCCACACAATGTTCTTGTCGCCGGCCGCCTTTAGGGGCTGCTACAGCCCTTATTATTTGAGATGTACCATGGGTGTCCTAAATCAATCTTCTTATTTTCGGTCACAAATCACGTGCCCCAGTTTGTACGCATGTATATATATATATATATATATATATCAGTGCATTAACCGAAAAGCGAACCTGGGCAACAAGCGTGATCAGTCCAGACAGAAACTGGCTTTCTCGCTTTTCATGTCATGGGACGATGCACGAGAGACATGGAAGTGTGAAGTTTGACATACCACTGATATGACAGCACACTCCTTCTCTCTCCTTCATTTCACTGTTGACCGCTCACGAATTGAAACACTATCTCTCACACTCTAGACAACCAGACGTGGATTTCCTGTGCTGTCTTACCAAACATAATTTATGTTGTAATACATTTTTCTTTATTTCACTTATGATTTGCATTCCGTGAAACCTTATTTTCAATATATTACTCAAAAATTCGCAACTGGCGATACTCATTGTTATTACTTGAAAAATTGATCGTACTGTGGGGTAAGGGGTATAGGTTTGAGGAGGAATTCCATGCTTCATATCATGTCAATAATACTTAGAGTTTATTTGTGCAATTCACAGATACTTGAAAATAGTATTTATGTATTGAATAACTGTCATGAGTAATTTCACCATAAGTACACTTATTACACTTACCAGTGCTTACTTCCAACTAACAAATTTATGATATTATGCATAACTTATATGACTATCATGTCGTACACAAAAAACAGTCAAACAACATGTTTTTCCAACTATATTTCATTCTGTCTACAACTTCGTCGCCTCTCTAGCAAGTTGCAGCCGGTCGTCAACTAGCTAGCTATTCCCACCCACTTTGAGTACGACTGTCTGAACTCATTCATAGAAAGAAGAACAATGCTCCCCTTGGAAGAAAGGTTTCGCTTGAGCAGAGCTCAGGTATAAACAAATTTAACACACATATACATAATATATAATTTAAATATATGATTACAAAAACCTTATTTTCATCATGTTTCTTACTTTTACATATTATAATTAAAAAAAAAATTAAAACTTATAACATATACTTAAACCATGCTTCCCGATTTTGCTTCGAAACCAATGTTCAGTTATCCACCTATGATAAAAGCAAATATATTGCTGTTACCCTAATTTCCTAGCGAACAGGATCTGTTTATTTCAGAAAACCAAATTCTTTAATCAAAGAATATTGGTTAAGACTTGCACGTTGTAGGTTTTGGTTCTGGATGCGTCGAGAATACTTATATTTTATTCGCGTAATGAAAAAATATGAGTCTGTAGTGTTTATGTAATGAACAAGCTCTGATACTAGTTAAAACATAAGTATACATCCTACCCAAACTGCTCCTCACTTCCAACTTACCCAAGAGTTTACATTATGTTAAACTTGTATGCATACGTTGTTATAATTGTCAAACACACTATAGAACAAACAGTTAAACAATATGCATTTCCTTTACCTTACTCACTCTATCTACAACACATGTGGCACGATCGCTTTTCCTCTAAACAACTTACTGCAGGCGTCGAATGACAAATAACTATCTAACTTCACCCTCCCTCCTCCCATCGTAATTCAGTCTGTCTTCATCTCTGGAAAGGAAAGCTACGAAAAAACAAATAGTGCATTAGATTGGGAGAATACACTAACACTCGTCTTCGCAATTACAATACTGCAATCTGCATTGTCACAATATATTTAATTAATGTATACCATTATAAAAATTAGTTTCAAATTCATACGAAATAATGTTTTAAAAAATAATGAATACACTTACATTAACTAAAAACACATTTCCCCACATATACTTCGAAAACCAAATTGACATTATTGTTTTATAATTAAAAGTGAATATTTTTTATGTTAACATAATTTCCAATATATTTTCCAGTTAGACAAGAATTTCAGAAATTCCCACTGTGAGATTATTATGATTTAATATATTTCTTCATTTCACAACTAGAATAAGTTTTTGTTTTTGATAAGTTTGTGCGGATAAACTTAAAAAAATTATCTTCACTGAGATATTCCTACATCAAACCTAACGATGGTATTTACATTTGTAACACATCCCTTGATTAAAAAAAAAACAGCAAATGTGAACATGCATATACCGTTTTATGAAATGCATGAAAAATTAAATTCAATATCATGTAAATAATATCCATTCCATCATATGGAATAGTTTTAAAAATCTAGAAAGACTCTACATACCCCATTCCGATCTCACCTGGGATTATTATTTCTCCAACACAACTTGCCTCGCATATACATGTGTAAACATCAACACAATCATACAGATAGAACTTCCTTATAAAACTTTTAATTAAACCATAAGAAAGTAAAAAAAAAATAATTATATGGACTGCCACATCGAAGAACCCCTTTTCATAATAACATCACTTTCCGAAGTCACTGTTTACTGCCAAATTTAATTTGAAGAATGAATATTTAGGTGTAACTTAACAGACTATGATGGAGTATCTACTACCTCAAATTATATTGTTTCGAATAGGAAACACAAGTAAAGGCTATATGCTTATATACATACATACACACACATATATCATAAAAATAGCTATTATAATCATTATATGTAAACACACACAGACAGAATTAACTAACTACCTAAACTTTTTTACCTTTCATAAAATAAGAAACATACGAGGTCAAAATTGTCATATATGAAATCATCCCGAGTAAAATTAAACTATTATGTACAGGTTGTAACATGAAAGATTAAAAAAATTATAATTATGAAAAACTCTTAAAAAAGTTTTTCATTAAAAAATTACATAAAAAACAAACAATATTTCTATCATATTCCTCTATCATGCGAAGATAATAACTATATTTATATCCATATACAGAAGGATGTGAGTTCGAATCCCTTCCAAAACATTCAGAGTTATACCTTCCTCCTCCCCTTTCCCTCCCCCCTCCAGACTGTGGTTTGCCAAGTCATTCCAAGCAAATGCCTCATGTGTTAATACATACTACACGCCATACAATGTGCCCTCAACAGAGAAAATATAGTTAATCTCTTCCCATTTTGCAGAAGGTTACAGTAGAATGTTAATCCCACAACATATACCAATTTGCGTAGTAAAAATCCTGATCAAAATGCGAACTGAACATATTTACCCTCCTCGAAATCATTTACAAATATATTATGTAAAAGAATATGTTACAAAAACACTTATACACTTCATATACATGCGAAATAGTTAAATATACAACTTTTCACTGCACTTGTCTCTTACCAAAATAACATTATTACTATCATACAAATTTTCGAACATTTATCACTCGCATTAACACACTCATCTAAACAAAACCGATGTTATTAGAAATATAATATTCTCTCTTAATATAAACTAACAATCATATATCACATCCCTTATATTCAAAGGATTTTTATAACTGCGTTGTAAACCACATACATATTTGTCAAATTAATAACCAGAGGAGATAGGTGGAGTTCTGTAGTTTTTATTTAAATATACCCATTCATCTCTCCTACACTCGAACATTTTCCCCTCCTAGCAATCATATTATCCTCCTAGCAAACAATTTGTTCCCAAATAGCAAACGTTCTGCCCACACCTAGAAATATTTTATTATAATTTCAAGCAAATACCAATAAACATAAGTGATATGTATTTACAAACACACACACGTATATAAATACACATACATAAATATTTAAGCGCTTGCAGAAATTGTCCAAGCATATACCCTACTAGCAAACCATACGACCAGACGTTATTAAGAAACCATTTCGAAATACATCACTGAAATAATAGCATCCACACATTCCTACTATGTAATACAATCTATCTTACCAACCTCACAAGTAACATTGCATTGACAGGACTTGTAATATCTCTTTGAATTGTAATTTTTAATGAAATGCTCCACCGCGCAATCCAGGAGAAGTAACTAGAGATAAAAACCCAAAACGTTGACATTATCAACATACTTAATAAAGGAACATTTAAATTAACACTCCAAATATATACTGCTAACACTAAAAATGTTTCAGTTTCTTTATACAAACGTATCCTTATTTTAGTTATCAAATATTTTAGTTATCATATACAATTTACAATGAAAATTATATATGTTGCTAATGTTTATCACTCATAGGGGAGCGAGTTCAAAGCACTATTGTTGGAAGTTTTATAATATCCCTGGAAACTAACACTCTAACAGCGACAAGACTATGCACGAGTTTATACATTTGTAATACTATCAGAACTTATTCACATGAAGAAAATTATAAAAATTATTTTTTAAATTTATGTATTAATTTCTTTTTCCACATCCTGATAAGTCAATCTTTAATTTTCTAGAAACATACATCTCACCCCTTACACCATATCAATATTTAAATATGTCGACCAGCATTCTCCAACATCCAATCATAATTAATGACACATAATCTAATTATTTACCCCAAACATCCAAATACTCATTGGAAAATGTTTAAACCTACTCATTATATTTTATGTGTAATACTCGCTGTTAAAAAAAAACATATCAAACAGCTATTTCTACAGTTCTTAAAAACCAGAATTATCATACAATGTGTTGCCCCAAATGCATGAACAAACCAATGCATGTCACTACCTACACCATATAAACTATACTAAACAATTCACTTCGTTATATCCAGGACAACAAAGAAATCATATAAACATTGTAGTATGGGTATGTATGGTCGGGCACACAGGCTGCAATGTGAGAATCTGAGGATCACCTTGTAAATTACATCAACCAACATTTTCTCCCATTTTTAACCCAAAATCGCTTATTTTTACTCAGAATTGCATGTTTTAACCCAAATAAGCCTTACGATGTACCTTCTTCACTAAAATTTCCCCGTTTGTCCTTAAAAATTTCTCGTTTTTCCCTAAGAGGAGTAGAAGCCACACCGAAACCGCAGAAGGGCAAAAATGATCAATCTTTAAAGATTTTGGGTGACTTCCTATTTCTTCAAGATAATCAGTGTGGTATCTGAGAAATAGATAAAATTTAATGATTTTAACATTTATTTTATAAAATTTAATATATTTTCATTATTACAAAAATTCTAAGGCCTAAGTATTAAGTGTTATGTATCACCGGACTCGTCTTCTCAACACGCATACGATCGTGATGTGTTACAACCAATACGTCTCATTTTTTCATGATCTATTATTACATGTTGTCTTTCTCTCTCACTCTCCCATTCCATCTCTTTCTCTCACTATCTCTTTCCTCCCTCTTTGTCTCTCCTATTCCATCTATTTCTTTCTTGTATCTCTCATTCGTTCAACCAATTACTAACACCTGTTCGGCCCCACCATCTACATTGTTTCTTCATTGCTTGCTAGAGTGCGTGAAAAATCAGAGTGTATATTCATTTACGAATTTGTGAGGAAAACACAAGAGGGTAGACAATATCGTTTTAAAATCTTTTATTACTTTCAAGTTCTGTACTTTCAGCTCTGTTCAAAACATACAAGAACAGTGAGATTATACCTTTTAAACATTAAAATATTTAAAAAGTCCACCCTGGCACCCAATGGCCGTCAAAGCAGGACGCTCAAATAAAATGATAAAAAATATACATTAAAAATATAAATTTACTGAAATTATTCCTAAACAAAGAACTATTAATATATTATGAAATCTCACTCTAAACTCATTTGAAATTAACAGCAAAGATTAAGTAAATTAGAATAATAATATCTAAATGCCTCTCAATTGAAATAATTTAAGTAACAAAAGGAGAATCTTTACTCTCAAGCACCACTATGAACATTTAATTCATTTTAAAGGAAAAGTAGCTGCTTAGAATGGAAGCCAAGGCAATCGCAGGTGCAGCAGCAGTTCAAAATATTTACACTAGAACAGCGCACTCTATAACTCTATAATGCTGGCGGCGCAAGCACAAGCTGCGCAAATTGAAAGCTGTAATTTTTCATATATGGTAAGGTATATAAAAACTTATTGTATACCAAATTCCAGGCAGGACTTTGTAAAAACCATTGGAACTTTAATACTTGAAAAATTAATTCAATCTATATTTTAAAAAATCAATGTTTTTTTTAAATATATATTTGACGTTATAAATTTCTTTCTACAGTTGTATGTAAATTAAGTCTCCTAGCTTCGTAACCGGGCACGTGCAGACAGTTCCACCAGGCTAGCGTGCCTGCTGTGACATGTGGAGTCCAGGCTAGCGTGCCTGCTGTGACATGTGGAGTCCAGGCTAGCGTGCCTGCTGTGACATGTGGAGTCCAGGCTAGCGTGCCTGCTGTGACATGTGGAGTCCAGGCTAGCGTGCCTGCTGTGACATGTGGAGTCCAGGCTAACGTGCCTGCTGTGACATGTGGAGTCCAGGCTAGCGTGCCTGCTGTGACATGTGGAGTCCAGGCTAGCGTGCCTGCTGTGACATGTGGAGTCCAGGCTAACGTGCCTGCTGTGACATGTGGAGTCCAGGCTAGCGTGCCTGCTGCGACATGTGGAGTCCAGGCTAGCGTGCCTACTGCGACATGTGGAGTCCAGGCTAGCGTGCCTGCTGTGACATGTGGAGTGTGCAGTGATATAGGTAAGTACCGCATGAGAAAGTGAGTAGAGGAGGGGATGGTGAAGGCGGGAAGAAGTCGACAGTTTAGACCTCCGAGCCAAGTGCGTGCGAACTTAAGTGATCACTCGCGCTGCTCGCTGGCCTCGCCAATCAGATATCCACGCAGCGATACATTTATATATAATTAAAATTATTTCATTTAAAATTATTTTATTTATCATTTGAAAAATTCCGAAAATAAATCTTTCGAAAAATACAATAAAATGTATTTTTAAAACTTTCGTAATGTAAAAATCGGTCAGAAAAATTTAAATTGTGAAAATTTCACAATTTCCCTTGACAGCTGGTAAAAAAAAAAAAAGGAAATACATTATGTAGGTGTCATATTTGAACCTAGAATCTTTGGATTAGGAGTCAGCATGCTAACCACTAAGTTAAAGTGTGCTCACATGAGAAGTGGTTTTTAAGAATAGTATGTTAACTTCCAAGTAAACTTTGCCACTTCCCTCATACAATTACAGAAATATTTTTCAAGTTTCGTTATATTTTTTCTGTAAATACATATATGGTTTAAGGATACTATATTGCGGAGTGTTTTAATTTTGTTTCTTTAAAGGCAAGCTGTCTACTGTATTACAATCATTCCATTATTTTCAGCCAGAGTCTGAGTCATATGTGCCTAAGCTCATGTATAATAATTTTTTATTTCATTTTTTTTTAATGCTTATACAGCAGACTGCAATTTTTTTTTCGCAAATCGGCTTGTAAGCATGTGAGTATATGCATGCATATGCGAATATAATTTGCGAACTCTTAGGAGGCAGACAGTCTCGGAAAATTCTAATTGTAAGTACCATTTCTAACTCCGAGAATATTATTCGGTTAAGTCCTAAATAAAAATATTAATTTGCTTAAAATAATATCTTGCTTTTTAGCGAGATATGTTTACAACATAAAAATAAATAAAAAAATTAAAAATATGATAACTATTCGATTTTAACTTTTTTTAAATTTGTACAGAAATTGTATGTAGATTAGAACTGCAAAAACCTTCTCTCAACTTCATTGTAGGTCTTCTCTCTTTAATACTAAATACTACACGATTTTAATCATTCAATGCCTCGATAATTTTTGTTCACATAATTATCGTAATCGGATTTTATTCAATGTAAGTATATGTCATTAAACCAAATCCCACCATATTCTCTATATATCATGGGAAATAGGCAATACCAGTAATAAATTTATTTATTTTTTATTTATATATCACACATATTTCCATACTTCAACCTACAAACATAAAAACTATAACCTGAAATTTTTCCCACGCCATTCACGGAGTGTCTTTACACAAGGATGCTCATTTTTCACTTAGGGAATATAATCTACTCATACGCAGCTCAAGGCAGTCTATGCTAGCAAGCGTCCAACCAGAGTTTTTGGCCATATATTCTTCTTCATGACAAAGTCTCACGACTGCCACTATTAAACCAAGCTTCCTAACTGAAACCTGACTGCTTACATTGGTAACATACCAGCCTACGTATCTAATTATCACCATCTGCTCTACCAATTAACACCAGACGAAATATTTTCATATATCATATCAGTATTAAAGCATACCTCAAACCACACCAAATAAAATATACCACAAATTGTAACAGTAATATGCCTGCCATAGAAAAACTGCTATCAGACACGAGTAAAATATATACTGGAAAACATATCACCTAACATACCATCCATGATAACACAAGCCAACCAAGCAAATTTATAGTCCAGACCAACCTGCAACATCAGCATTCTTAGGATTTGTCAAACCATCATTACTGACTGATAACAGACCAACCAACATGCCATCAACTATAAACAAAGTAAAATTAATCCAACCATACCATCCAATACACCAAGCACAACGTCCATTATAATGTTGGTTAACTGTGTTATATGCTGCTGATAGTTCTATAAATGCAACACCTGTAAACGCCCTCTTTCAAATCGGTCATATATATATTGAGTAAAATTAAGAATTTGGCCACAGAATGATCTTCTTGGAGGAAGACTGTTCCTTAAAAGTGTCTGATCAAAGGATTCTGAGAATCAGTATAGAATTATTCTCTCCAAAACTTTGTAAAAAGATGACATAGAAGAGAAACTGGTCTGAAGTTTTCCGGGTATGTCGGTTCCTTCCGAGGTTTGGGCAAGGTTACAACTTTGGCTTTTCGCCAGATATAAAGTATCTGCAATGTGGATACACATGTGTTCAACAATTTTGAAGCCACTTTTAGGTTTCTATCCCGAACATTTTTTTGTTCTATTCGTAGATTGTCTAAACCTGCAGTTTTATTATTTTTCATTTAATGAAAAACAGCATTCAATTCTTCCAAGGTAAAAGTATTGCCAAAATACTCATTTCCTACAGTACATTTGTTGAGTATTCTGTTCTCGACATTCTCTTCAGTATACATGTGGAGCTTTTTATTCTCAGATCTTCTAATGTGTTTCCCATTCATTAGTAGTTGGTACGCTACTTGATCAGGAGTTACATTAAAGAGGCCAGTAACTGCCATGCCTTATGGATTTTCTGTTTCATGTCTAGATTTGACACTAGATTACACCATTTCCCTCTTCTCGAAGCTGACACAGCCTGCAGAAGGTTTACGCCTATCTGAATTGTATAATCAGAGAAGGGGTCTTCTCCGAAAAAGTTGTATGTATTTCTCCAGCAGAGTCTTTGAATCTCGGTCAAGTCCTGGAACATAGTTTGTTCTGCAGCCCCTTGGGATGTATCTATGTGAGATGGTTTGAACTGTGCTCAAAAAGAGATATTTTTCTGGAGTGGGGTCAATTTTTACGATTTCTTCATGAAGATCTGTTGTGAATTGTTCCCACTGCACTCGTTTAAAGTCTAATTGTCTTTAAACTGAACAGTTTCTGATTTTACAACTGTTTACACAGCACACATAATGACTCGATATTGTGAGAGAGAAAATAGTTCTGCAACTTCAATTTTTGTCTGTTGAGCATTGTTTTCACTAACAAACATATTGTCAGGATTATATCAACGGAGCCATCTTCCACTGTTAAAGGAAATTGGCATATTTGCATCATGTATTAATTTCAATCCCATCTACTTAGCCCAGTTTTCAAGGTTTTGCCCATTTTAATCTGTATCCCTACACTCCCAGGATGTACTATAGAAATTGAAGTCACCCCTGATTAATTTTGTTGGTTGAGAGAAAAAATTATTTTTTTCCTTGAAACTGAAATCTGTATTTGGTGGTTTGTACATTGATGCCACTGTACATTACTGGACTTCTACAGTTATAATTTCTATGTGGACCTCTGAAGTTAAATCCGTGGACAGGATAATAATGCCTGGTTTTGTAAATACTGCACTGTCGTACTACGAATTTGGTTTTTAAATAAATAGGCGAATTCCATTAATTTTTGGCTTCCTATCATTTGTACGTCTATGAGTCTATTGTATCAGAAGAAAATCACAGTTTGTATTTTTTAACATCTCTGATAATAATAATAGGATCTCCTTCTCTGGTGAAATTCCTTCAAAATCATTTCTAATTACCACTAAAGCCCGCTTTGAAAAAAGCCATTTTTAATTAAATTGTTTTATGTCCTGGTGGTGGGAGTATCTGCCGATAGGATTACTTCTAACGTTGCCCAAGGTACGCCCGATTGTTGAAGGTATAATGCAGTATCTTTCATGATCTTCGTGGAGGCTCCTTCTGTGTACCCCGAGGGAACAATGACCCCTGCAGCAAACAATTTATCGATGACCTCCCGAAAGGCTTTAAGTTTCGGGAGAGGGCAACTAAAGTGATAGGCCTGCACAGATGTATCATCCGTTAAAGCGGCCTTATATGGGGGAAAAACACAATTCCCAATAAATGGTGTGATTATATCGCTTCATTTTCCCCTCAACCATTCCAACCTAAACTTGATATCGGCCTCGGAAATGTTGCCTTCAAAAAGGGTGATAAATATGTCTGGAATCTCATCGGCGTGCAACCCGAGCCGAATGTTCACTGCAAAACCGAAGGAAAGATATAATAAATCCAAACTGACAAGCGCCCTCGTCTTACCCAGAAATTCCAAGTCTAAAATCAGCTCCTGCGAGATATAAAGGAAAACCCAGAAAGGAAACGTCCGTGAGAATCTGCCGATCTTGTAGTGTAGGTTAACGACCACGTCTGACTTCATTATGTCCCCATTTGCAACACACAAATGTTTCTCCGACACAACACTGATACACGCTTTAGGTATAATTTTAAGCTCGACAAGATGTTTAAGAAACCCCTCGCTCATCACGCAATGCCTCTCTCCGGTGTCGATCGAAGCTGGAAAGTTATACTCACCACATATGACAATGGCAGTCCATATTTGCTCGGTGCGCAGGGATTTATGAAAAGAATCACTGGCAGGCCTACGCTCCACAAAAGTCATTCATCGTTTCCCAATGTTTTGCATAAACGACGGAGATGGCCAAGTTCGCCGCAATGATAACGCCTCCTGGCAGTCGAACTACGTTGATCTAAGCTGCATTTAATGGTAACGTGATTCACTCGAGCACAATTAGCACAGCGCACCTGGGACCTGCGTTATTCCATGTCCTGTATAGGCATCATACGGTCCGATGTACTAGATATCATACAGTCACGCACAGGGCTCGGTGGTGGAACACTTGGCTGGCGATGGTCAGAAGCCGCTAAACGACCTTGCACATCGACAGCAAATTGTCTAATCGCACGCAGATTTCTAGGCGTAGTCAGCAACGTAAAATTTGCTCGCACATGCGGCGCTAAATAATCAACAATGACGTATGCTAATTCAAACTCGGTTAATGACATGCATATTGTGTCATGAAAAACGCAAACCCTATCTAGGAACTCGCATGTGGGTTCGTCCAGTTTCTGGAAACGGTAAACAAAATCTTTCTCACATTGCCGCCTGACACATGCAGGAAAGAGCGCTTGTAAAACACGTTGCTTAGACAATACGAAAGTTTCTCCAGGAAGTGATACATGTTCCTAATGTAACAAGTTCAATACGAAACCCTATCCATTAACATGGGTGGCCTGCAAGAGGCTCTCCTTGGAGCAGAGGCTTAAACAGTCCAACATACTAACCGCTATAAAAAAACTGAATTATTAAGACTGGATCAAGGGAATGAGCAGTAAAATTCGCTCAAGGTATATGAAAAACTATTTGTTGGTAGTGTAATTGGGTTTGGCTTCACTCACCACAGGGCCAGACTGCTCGGAGAGGGATCGCACAGTAGAGCCGAGCCGTCCTACTCCCGCAATCGCTGCATGGCGTGCCGGAGTTCAATCGTCCTCTACTGTTACTTCCCAATACCGCAGCAAAGTTACAAGGTCTTCCTAACGCAGGGTGTACACAAAGCGGACGTTGCCGTTGCTCAAGGGGACATGCTACAAAAAGTCAAAACAATGTAAATATAACAGACCAAGCAGAGTTACGCAAAAAATTGTTTGTTCAGATCTAGCACAAATACATTTAAAAACGTAGACCAATTTCATACTTGTATTTTGCACTAAAGCTTGATATATTGCGCAAGCAATTAATTACCATTACAGTGATATTCAAAAACGTACAAAAATGTTCACATACAGCCAAGCTTCATTAACATTTAACAAACGGTGCATACAATAATTAACAAAGAGCTGCTATAAATAATCCACCGTGCTTTTACAATAAAAACAGCTTTCGTCTGGTTCACTAAACATTTCATTTAAGGCTCTAGCAATATTATTAAGAGAACCATTACACGTAAAACTCAGCGAAAACGCTTGAAGTGAATGATCAATATTTGGCACAATAGAATTAGAGATTTTCATTTTGTGATACAATTTTACTAAATTGCGAAGCGCTCTTAAATACATTTCATTAAAACCGGTGGCCTTGCCTTCACAATAAATTGCCACGCAAAATTGAGATCATAATACGTGTGCAACACATTCATTAAGTTTAAAGCTCGGACATGCAAACTTATGTCGCAACAAAAACTATAGGAATACGACAATATAAGACAACATGCTAAAGCCTGGAACAGCATCAGGATTGTTCCATTAAAACATATGTGCTGTAAAATAACAATATTAAATGTAATAAAATTTACAGTAAAATCTTCATACGCTGAGTGACAGCTCGCATGAGCCCAAACCAAGGCATCCAGCGCGTAAAATATGAAAACACAATTCTTTAAATGATACCATCGCAGAAATGCGGACGTCGATTACACTGGAGCAATCTATATAGCCGGAAAAGGCAAATGGGGTGGCAGATAACACAATATTAAACACGTTAAATACCACACAAGCAACAAACACAGTAATTAAGTATATCTATAACCAAAGAATGATTTTGAATGTGCTAGGAAACAACAGTTGATAAAACTCTATATTACTGCACGCCCGCAAACTGGCACACACTACAATATTACAAGTTATAAGTCCTAAGTGCCCAACAAATTACAAACACGATCCACAACTCACTGTTTTGCTGATTACAATTCCCGGCCACGTATTAATAGCAAAATTAACATAAATAGTTACGTAGTGAACTATCACTGACAGACGCAGCGCCTATAAAAATTAATCAGCCGACGTCATTGTTTATAACCTCGGTGTGTATACATTGAGCAGTTCCAGGAGAATATACAAAGGGGAAGCTGAGCAATAGACTTTATATTAACATCAGCCCCTCTCCCCAATATCGTGATGCAGCAAAGGTGGGGGAACATGGTAAGGCACCAGGAGGAAGAAAAGAATAGAATGCCGAGCACATCGATGAAGGTAACCATCGCAGCTCTCCAAGTGTTCGTTAACTGTACTACGACAGTGGGCGAGCCACCGATGAAAATAATGTTAGAAAATAATGAGTAATGTTAGTTTTTATTAACCGTTAACAAGCTTCGATTGGCAGTATGTTTGAAAATCCTTTTTGTTGGTCCAACATTGTAGAAATAACATATTTTCACTAATAAGAAATTATCATATTTAAAGATAAAAGAGAAGGTAGTCGTTTGTCGCAGTGTTTGTTTACAATCCGACAATATTGGCAAAATGGTCGCAATCAAGCTTAACAATGAAAAACAACGCCACTTTTTGCATGAAAATTGTGCTATATGATTTTCAAATTTTGTACAATAGAAAGAATAAATTCAATCTTTATGTGCAGTATCAACTACTCTATTACCAATATTCATAGTATTGCTGTTTTCTTTGCCAGACATTTTGCAGTGTAACTAAATCATTTTGCAGTGTAACTAAATCATTTTGCAGTGTAACTAAATAATTTTTTTCTAACCCTCCCACGATTATTATTGAATGGAATTGAAAAATTTCCTTCTGCCAAGACGTTATATCGTACGATCATATTATTTCGGTCTCTGAATAGCTTAATTTAATTTCTTGCTATATGTATTTGAACGAAAGTTAATTAATTTGTTTTGTGTTAATTGCCATATTTTGCCATTAATTGCATGATATTTCCTGCAAATGTTAAAATGGCCAACTTTAATTCAGCGTCAAAAAATGAACGGTGATCAGCCAGGCTGATTGTTTCCTGCGACCAGGTACATTTGCTCCAGGGCACATTATTTGAATAAATGTTTCCTCACTCTGGAATTATTTAAATTTTGACAATTAACCTGATTCTCATTTCCATCCTTACCATTTTTATAAGGAATAAAATTTGATAATCATTCGTATATATATTCATAACTATTCATGACTTGATAGCACTGTCTGTAAGCTAAGTTCTTTACAAATATTTTGCATAAAATATATACAATGTATATAATATGGAGTTTTCGGAATAAAAATTTCAATTTAGGACGTCAATAAAATATTTTCAAAAATTTACGCAGGAATAAAAATTTTAGAATATTTTTGTCCAGCTTAACACAAATAACCACCAACCGGAATAAACTTTCACGTATAGGTATTCTTGTTGTATTGGTAGCTAAATAGAAGAAGTATAGTTTTTTCTAAGGATAAAAATTTACACGTCTCTATAAAAATGTGTAACATAAAATACGCCGATAGTACATAGTAATGCATATATGCAACATATGAAAATGTCTATATATATATATATATATATATATATATATATATATATATATATATATATATATATATATATATATAATTTTCGTTACTATAATTCAAGTCACGATGAATAAATAGAAGCAACAGATGCGACGAACATGAGTTTCTAATTTCGAAGGAAAATCATTGCTGGTCATTATATTTTATCCGAATTATTACAGTAGTTTAAGATACGACGTAGTATATAATTGCGGTACATAAATATTCAATACAAATACAATCTTCAAATTTTATGGACGTACAGAATTGTGGTAAATAACATATTTAGTGTTTGACAACTGGATGATGTCACATGAACCAAATGTGAATACTACTCGTGAGGTCAGTGTTCACTGGCATGCAGGAATGAAGAAACGAGAAGGCAGAAGTCACTTAGCTGGGTCAACTAACGCGCCCAGCAAACGACGAACTAGCCCTGGAGAGTTACAAGGTTTCACTGCCAATTTGCGCAGAGACTAGATTGGTGTGGGAATATTGTTCATACACTTGGAGGCCAGCGCGTTAGATTGAAGCAGTCTGCGCGGGACTGAGCAGAGCCGAGTGTGTCTATCCCCAGCCACGAGAGGTAATTAGTAACGATGCTCGCTTGTGGTAAACTGAGCATTTAAGGTGATATTTCTGATTTTTTTTAAATTTAGTTATCTGAGAGAGGTTTCGAAAAATGGCCCCTTTTTGCAGTTGTTTTTTAGTCAAATCATTGTAATTTTCAAAATATAACACTCAATTTCCGACACAAGAGCGTTATAGAGTGGTTCAAAGTGTTGAATTATAGGTTAAGCGCGGCATTCTGCATTTATGTTACAAGTTTGCGAAAGTAACAAAAACAACATTTCCTCTAAAGTTTATGGTTTAAACTGTTAATTAAATGAATGTTAACAGTTTCGTTTGAATGGACAAAAATATATTAACGACAAGTCTGAACCCTATTTTCAACAAAATTCACAGCGCCAATATTCGCTCACTTGCTTATAAATCGCTCTCATACTGAATCAGTATATTCTGCATACCATACAGATTTCATTAAATGCAATTTGACTGTAAAAAAATATCTAGGAGCAAAGCCTAGTATGCTGCAGAATTCGGTAAATTAAGACTTTTGAGTGTTATATTTTGAAAACTATATATTTGATAACTAATAAGTGAATTGAGGGGCCACTTTCCAAACGCTCTTTCAGATAATAGATAATAGTAATTCATTTTTTTATTTTACGAAATCAATGAAATTTAGTTTCTTCGATTATTAAGCTGCAGTTAAAATAAAACACCGGAATTTCGTAACATAACCCATAAATTGAATGCGAATATGACCAAACGCTACTGATTCTACTATTTATAATAAGACAAACGCAATCCAGTCATAGCAGTCTGTGTTTATATCACATAAGTCTGCAGTTATAACTAGGCTTTGTTCAACCGTAAGCTGTATGAGTGCTAAATTTTAACCAGTTAGGCCTGACGGCGGCCGGGGAAGAGCTGTTGCAGTTGTGTGGCAGCAGGGTGCCAAGTGGGTTCAAGTGGAGTAATTGGCAACACGGGGCGACAGCCGAAAGGATGTGGCTGTACGTGGCATGGCTGATGCTGCTGGCTGGTGGCTGCATGGCATGCGACATGCACCTCGTCCACGTGTCTCGCCATGTGCGCCTTGCCGGGAGAGAACAGCGCCTCCAACGTCTGTCCTCGCACATCGACAACGTCAGGGTGAGCTCCTCCTGCTGCCTCTTCACATCTTACCTATCCCAAGTAGCAAAAGACAGTAGGTGCGAGTACTCGAGCCGTCTATGAAGGAAGGGTTCACATGATCAGTAGACCTTTGCAACGCTCCCGCATATGCACGCGTCACACGTCATGCAACTTGACTCGTGTGTGCAGTTGACCACATCTGCCCCACTCTTCAGGCAACTTCCATGTAGCAAACTAGAACCTGCCTATAAGCAGCCCGACTAGGTGTGACCAACTGTACCCCATTCATGCCTACACCATCCCTGGCCAGCCATAAGTTAACAAACTGTTATCAGCAACTGTAGTTGCCGAGCCACTTATGTCCCAGCTATTTACCACATGTAGCCCAGTTATTTTACACTTACAACATACATACTGGCCACTTTAACAGCTTGTAATGCACAACAACAACCTAAAAATGAGTCCCTTTCATCCAAACAAAATTTATTTATTTACAACCTTTATAATGTCATCTTTAGGATTACATCACAATTGGTAAGTTTCTTTGAAAGAACATGGAATCTGACTCACAACCGTTGAGATAACTGTCCAGAATGCTACTAACTACTGTACTTTTAAGTAAATCTGAAAAAATTTCGGACATAGAAAATGTAATATTAACTTTTTTACAGACATAATTTATGTTAATAAACACAGTAAATCACTTAAAACTCGCACCTCACATATTTAGGAAATGAAACGGGCTCTTGATATTCTAGTTTCACAGAAGTGAAACGTCGACAAGGGCTTATAATGTCAGCGCAGATGAAGAAACTAATAAGTATTAGAATTTTTATTTTTCGAACAAAGATATATTTTGTCAACTGGAAAAAAAAAGACAATTGATATCAAAAAAAACAACTAGAGGAAATAAAAATGTCAACGTTGTGTTTTGCAGTCTTCTAGTGCTAGCAGTTTACTTACTGTTGTGATATGACATTTATAAATACGTACAGTTTCCTGCTCTATTTCACTTCTTAGTTACTAGGCTAAGATGTTCGTATGTTTGTGTGGACTCTGTTCCCTTTACACTGATGGCATTGGGACCTCCTTATCAGAACATTGTGATAGTTTATACCATCAGTACGTATGATGTGCTGGAAGATGGTATAATGCTGAAAAATCCGGCATGCTCATGGTGTATGGCCAATGTAGGAATAATGCTGTTTGTTCTTGAAATGTCAACGCTGAACGACATCGGATTACAACAATCTTGACAATTATTTGAGAACCTCTTTAACCATTCACGAGAACCTGTAAGTGTTACACCTCGAAAACATAACAGAAACAAACGAGTGACTGGAGAAGAGGTCTAGATACTGTTCCTTTTTACCCTTATGTCAGTTCCCGTGCAATTGCAAGAGGAAGTGGCATGAATAAGGCAAGCGTACTCCGAATTTTTCACTACCCTAAGTTCCATCAGCATCACGTCGCTCTACATCAGATCATAATGAAAACGATTTTGAGAATTGTCTTCACATTTACACACAGGCAAAAATACATGATACACCAGATTTCACATGTATGTTGTATAGCGATGAAGCAATATTTACAAATCATGGCCAAGCGAACCACAGAAACATGCACTGTTCGTCAGAAAACATTGCCCATTGGCTTTGTCAAGTGGAACCTCAGCCTCCATGGAGTGTAAAGTATGTGGCATGAAATAGTGAACCATCATCTCTTGGACAACATTTTCATTGAAGGAACACTGAATTATTGAAACTATTTAAGTCTTCTAACAGACAAACTTCCACAGATTTTATGAGAACTTCCACTGCTGCACACTAGGAGAATCATGTGGTATCAGCATGATGGTTGCCCAAAGTGCATAATGAAATACATACTAAAGCGTGTCTTTACTTATTGTTTCAAAATCGTTGGATTAGACTAGAAATAACTGTGTGTTGGCCTGCGTATTCACCAGACCTCGAACCTTTAGATTATTTCTGTGAGGAACGCTAAAAGACAATGCCTTGCAGCGCGTGAGCGTTTGCGTGCGTTAATTGGAACTATGTTCGGCTGTAGTTAGCTTGGAGCCGCCAAAAACGATGTACTTTTCTGCATTATTTCTTCATTGGAACTTTTTTTAGCTCCCTCTTCGTAGTTTCGTCATTTTCCACATGTGGACAGCACCCAAGCCGACTTCTTTGTAACGCTCTCGTTCCCCTTCCCTTCTCCTTGCTTCTTCCTCCATTCCTCCCCCCCCCCCCCAGTTTCCGCCTAAAGTTCAAGCTTAGGTTTTTGTAAATGATTATTCGGCGGGCACTTCTTGTCGGTGTCTTGCCCGTGCAAGAAGCAATCAGCTGATTTTCATAATGCTACTCCGATAGGTCGATATAGTGCGCAATTCTAAGAGAGATAGAGCTTCTGCGACACACCTCTATCAGTATAACTAATACTAAAGTAATATCTGATCTGTATATATTCAGTGTAGGTAATATTCTTGTAATGCTGGGTGAGAGGAGTAAATATTTGTAGTGAGTTGAGAGCGTAGTGGTTAGTGTGTCCCTTAGTGATTTTGCAGTGTAGTAATTTTTAGTAGACTGTTAGTACATATTAAATATTTTGGGTAGGTTACTCCTTTTGGAGCTTTGTAGATACGTTTTAATATTTCTTAAGTGTGTTAAGAACGTGCGTTTGTTAACTTATGAGAAATGAAATTGCTCTTTTAATATTTAGACCCATTTACCACGAGCCTAGTTCCTATTTGCTCTGCGTCGTCAGCTCACTACTCGACTGGACATAGGTCTTTTAATATTTTGTTGGCTGTACCTAATTTACTTCCTAGGGCTTTGTTCGGCCTACTAGTATATTTTCATTTTAGTCAGGCGCCCCTAGCGAGGTTATATCAGCTACGGCTTTAAGTTAAATTTTAATGTGTCATGCGGATTAGGCACTTTGGTAGAGCTGCACTTGGCCACCTTTTCTGCTTATTATAATGATCGTGTTGTCTTTTAAGGATTTCAATTTGTTGAGTATTAGTTGGAATAATAATGCACATGCATTTTACTGTCACTTGTAGAATTTTGCGGTGTTTCAGCACTTAATATTTGCTGTAATTTTTCACCATCCTATTTGACGATTTTTTTATATTGCATTTCGGCAATTTTTAGTGAGCTTAGTCAATGCCAATTCTAGTCCCATACTTGGCGATTGTGCTCCTGAGTTGAGAAATTGTTTCTCGGCCGTTTGACGCGGCGTGAAAGCCATTGGCGTGCCTCATCCGTTCGTGCGACTAGCAAATTAAAAGTGAACAGCAGGGTTCACACTTAAACCTCAACATTTGAGTGGAATTGTATTCTAATTACTTTGTTAGTGCTTTATGTAGAAGCCCGTCGAATATTTGTATGTTCAGAATCATTTACAGCGCTTAAGATTATAGTTTTAGGCTAGCATTGCACTTTTTAAAGCTGCCATTTGTTCAGGCATGAACGCGCCTTAGCACTTTCCTCGATATTGTGGTCAAGTATAAATCTAGGTTTATTTCCTTTAGGCACAGTTTTGGCTGCTATTGAATCGTAATATAGTCAAGGATTACCTGTTCCGTGTAGTATTAAAGCAATTGTAATTTTAATTCGCCAGACACCTCACAAGCTTTACCATTTTTCCCATCTCCAGATACCTCACAAGCTTTACCATTTTGTCCATCTCCAGACACCTCATAAGCTTTACCATTTTCTCCATCTCCAGACACCTCACAAGCTTTACCATTTCCTAACAAGTGCTCTGGTTCAAATCTATGCAGTGGCAAATCTCTAACCTACGTGAAGGGAATGGTGGTGAGGATAAAATATAACATAGGACCTGATGACATATATATTATAACTATGTATAAAAATATTTTTTCAAAAGAAGTCTGAAAATAAATAATATTTAAGGTTGAATTATGCATCGTCTGGGGTTGTGGCCTACATAGTTCTTGTCTACCCTGAGTACGACATAGTCCAGGCTCATTCACGTCAATTTGTGTATTTCTGTTTCATTCTAAATTTCGTTTTTTTTTTTTTTTTTTCCTGAGAATAGATACTTACATACGAAGTGAAAGTAAACTTACACATTACGATTGCACCAGGTTGCAGTCAATCTTTTGGTTGAGTTGGCACAATAGCGATACCCAAACAGAGCAACTACAATGCACAACTTACTAACTGCATTCCAGACACAATTTTAGTCGATCTTAGTTTGATATGTAATACCTCAACCATTTGGCCCCACGGCATAAAACTAAGCACATAAAAACTCCAATACAATAATTTCAAGAATATCATATTCTATTGCTAAATATTACACAAAGTAATGTTCCGGTACAGTAATTGAGCAATGCGTTTCTCACAGCCCATTAATACACATACACATTTCACACAAATGTGTTGCAACTAAACGGAAAACATTAAAAAGTGATAATATAAATACAGCTTCCGTGTAGCCAGTTAACTTTTTTGCTAAAACAAATATGTCATTAAAAGGACTGAAGTATTTGTGTTTTACCCGGATTATGTATTAGAACTACTATTTTGGTAGAACTCTGTATGAGCGAGAGAGAGTCAATTTGTGTTTTACATTATTACAGTTTGTGTGCAATGTCTTGATTCATATTTGATAAAGTAACTTCAGAAATTTATTTAATAGAATGATAGAGTTATGTCATAATCAACTAAGCATATTTGTAAACATAACTTCATCAATTATTTCTCACTATACTTTCCGCCACTTGCGACAAATGTGTTATGTGTCGCATAAATGCTACACATGTGTTAATCAAGTAATAGCTTACTGTAAAACAATTCTTGGTATCAACTGGATATAAAAAACTTATACAGTTTATTACTTTTGACATATCATATTTCATACTAATTTCACAATCGTGTGTGATTTCGTAATTGACTACAAACATTACTACAATTATTCAAACAGCGTTTATTTAAAATAATTATTATTATTATGATAAGGAAATCACTGATTACATAAGTGTCCAGTTTATAGGGAATTATATATACTGTCACAGATATATTAATAGCAAGCCAAGTAAATATACGCATTGTTAGAGGAATCGACTGTGAAATAGTAGAAAATAAAATTTTTCTGATATAATCAGTAAAACTCATCTTATTCTATTGGAACGGTTTTAACTGTTCACAGATCACAGCGTTTTAGGCAATTTTATCACCATGAAATAAAAGTGCAATATGGTCGTCCAGCTATACAGAAATATTAAAGATACTTTGGTACCTAATGAAGCACTACACACAAAAAACGAATAAAAATTTATTTACATGATTAAATTGATTTTGATTACTCCAATGCCAGCCAGGGGAAAACAAATTAACTCTTGAGTAGATGGAAATATCTGATTCGGGAATATCATGCTCCAGTGTATGAGTCTAGGATCTGGCCGCCATGTTGGATTCCGGACTTCCCACTTTGTCATACTGGTCACGCAACCGCCATTTTCCTTCTAAACCGAATGTTCTAGACAAAAAATGCCTTAAAATGTCTCTTTTTTTCCTACAAATTTACAATTTTCCCCGAAACATTTCCCGATTTTCTCTAAAAAGTGCTTTCTTCTCATTGTGGGCAACGTGTCTCCTCAATGTGGGCAACGTGTCTCCTCAATGTGGGCGACGTGTCTCCTCATTGTGGGCGACGTGTCTCCTCAATGTGGGCAACGTATCCCCTCAATGTGGGCAACGTGTCTCCTCAATGTGGGCAACGTGTCTCCTCAATGTGGGCAACGTGTCTCCTCAATGTGGGCAACGTGTCTCCTCATTGTGGGCGACGTGTCTCCTCATTGTGGGCGACGTGTCTCCTCAATGTGGGCAACGTGTCTCCTCAATGTGGGCAAGATACTGGATACTAACCCACATAATAAGACGATAAAAATTAAAATATATTCATGATTTTTTAAAAATTTAATATATTTTAATTATTAAAATATTTACTGACGTAAGTATCAAGTGTTATATAACGCCGGACTCCTCTTGTCAAGGCACATACGATCGTGATGTCATAATAAAATTATTTTAAAAGAAATTTTTTATTTATTTAAATATATTTTTATAGTAAAAAATTTAAAGACATAAGTATTACGTGTTATAAATCACCGGACTCGTCTTTTCAAGGCACATACGATCGTTAAGTCATACAACTATTCTGTCTCCATTTCTCATGCTCTATCATTCTATGCTGTCTCTCTTTCTCTCTTTCGTTTCTCTTTTATTCTCTAATTCCGTCTCCTTTACTTTTGTCTCTCTTTCTTTCTCTGTTTCATTTCTCTCTATTTCCTTATTTCCTACTACCTTTGTCTTTATCTCTTTCTCTTTCTCTCTGGTCTCTTTATTTCTCTCTTTCGTTTCTCTTCCATTGTCTCATTTCATTTCCTTATCTCTTGTATCTCTTTCTTTCTCTACACTTTGCGCCTATTTCTTCTTCTTATTCCATATCTTTTTTCACCTATCTCTTTCTCTCTTGTCTCTCTTTCTCCCTCAATTTCGTTTCTCTCTCACTCACTTATTCTATCTCTTTCAGTCTGGCCTATCTATTAGTCCATAGGTTTTCTCGGAGTCCTTCCATTATTTGTTTTTTCTTTTCTATTTTTCCTTTCTCGTCTCTCACATTCGCTTTCTCTCTTTCCTTTCTCTTACTACGCCCTAGAGCCTTGGATGTGGCAAAGTGGATTTGAAAACACCATCCAACAAAAACACAATCACCAAGGTGAAAGCAACCCTCGTTAAGGCAAAGTGAATAAAACATGAAATAACACTAAAGTAGGAAAAATTCTACATAATATGAGCTGAAATGCGTATACATGAATTCTGATACAGTTTTTTGATTTAATTACATTTTTTAATTTTTCGGACCTATTTTTTATATACAAGGTAAATTTTTGTTGCCGCCAATATCTTTCACAATTGTGAATTTTACAATTTCCAATTATATCATTTAAAGTTCTGGCTTTATAGTCTTACCAGTTGCCATTTCTCTCTTTTATATTGAATGTTACAATATATTTTCAGGCCATCTACAATTTTACCTTAAGGCATTAAAAAATGCAAGAATATTATGTTGCATATCATGTTTTATACTGAAGGTTGCAGATTATTTTCCGGACATATTCTATTTACCAAAGGCCATTGAATTGCAAAAAAAAAAAAAAATTATTTAACATGTATTCTCCAAAACGATGAAAAATGTTTCATATAGTTCTCTATTCAAAACATGTTTTTGTGGTTTATCCACAATAAGAAAATTTCCATTTTATTTTCCCAAATCTAATCAATTTCATCGGGAAATGTCCAGAAAAGACACCCACAAATTTTAACTGGGGAACTTGAAAAATTGCAATATTCTGTCCTGAACCCTAGCATTCATTTTTAAGGACGCTTTACGAGAATTCAAGGAAATTTCTAAACCACTCTCTTGTTTTATCACGTATACAGAACTTATGGGCATTTCCCCCCTGATTGTCCATAGTTTTGCTGTTTGTTGATTCATATTTAATTAAAAATTCGGCGTCTCATAAAAAAATCTTTCACAAAGATTTAACATTTACATTCATATTTTCCGAGGATAAAACGAAGAATTTCACTGAGATTTCACTAGGTTGTTTTAGGGCATCATGGCCCCCTACATTTTGCCTGTTAGGACATCAAAGTATGTCTGGCCATAAGGGCCGACATGACAACTAGTGGCATACTTATCTCGACATTACGAAGCTCTCTCTAGGCTGCTGTCTGACCTCGAGACAACTCCGATCCCAGTACATATAGCAAAATTTGTTAAATTCTCCCTAGAGGTTATTAATTATTGATCAGCCAATGGCTGAATTTATTACCAAAAAAGGAAATGTTTAAGAGGCGATGGGGGAACAGGCAATTGCCAAAAAATACGTCTCAATTACAATGAAAAAATTAGCGTCATCAACTACCAATTTAGTAAACAAATTAACATAATTTTGGTACTCTGGCACCGCCTCCAAAGTGATGTAACATGGGTGGGAGGTCATGCGCAGTGGCCGCAGATCGCAGCGCCATCTAGACAGCGGAAAATCCGGCGCCACGTCTTAAAAAGTTCATTAACAAACCAGGCTCCAAGCGGCGAAGCCATGTCCGATGTCCTAGTGAACTTCTGTGTCGGTAACCAAAGTTTGTCGTAACAAACGTCTACGCAGTTTTTCAAGTTTTCGCAAACCAGGCTGGTAAAAAGGTAGTAATAGTTTATAAGTTCAGGCAGAAGATATTTGAAACCAAAAACGGGAGAATTTATTTCACTTCACGTAGTCTTGTTGCGTCGTACTTGAGTAGTTAGATACAGTCGTCAAGCATGGTTGATGAGTAAGGAGACGGCAAAACTCCGTGCAGGCCGTCTCATACTCTTGTCTCTCTCATTCGATTAGTCGCATTTGCTCCACTCATTACTAACACTTGTTTGACCGCACCATCTACGTAGTTCCTTCATCGCCTGCTAGAGTGCGCGAATCATAGGTGTGTATATTTATTTAGGAATTTAAAGAGAAAATTTTCCTTACAACAGAAAGCATATAAAAATGATTGTAAGGAACATTCCAGGTAGGTCTTTGCAAAACATATTCGATTTTCAATACTTTCAAAGTAATTAAATTGACATTTTTAAAAATATTATGTTTATTAATTTTTTTTATGTCATATGAAAATGAAGTTGTAGTATTGTAACCACGCAAGCGCTGACAAGTCTGCTAGTCAGCTCTGATACGTGCGAGGAGTGACATAATCAACATGCATCGCGCGTGGGGAGGGTCGGAGTGTAAATGACCATAAGGCACTGGACTGACTGGCCTTGTACACAGTCATCTAAGAATCGATGCATTTATAAATACATATAATTATTTAAAGTAATTTTATTTATCATTTGAAAAATTCCGAAAAAAATAATATTTTAGGATATAGTAATAATTTATTATATATACATATTGTAATGTAATTTCGGTTGAAATTTTGTAAATTTCACACTTTCCCATCACAGCTGGTAACATTGAAAAAAATGAACGAATTCTATAGCTTGGACAGTAAGTCCAGTGTGCTAACCACTCGACCATCCAGCTCACATCGGATCGATATGCTTAAATATTTTATATAAGCTACAAACATAGAAACTACATTCCGTGGGAAATATTTATTAATGTACTCAGCAATTTGCTATTTTTTTTTTCAATCAGCACATAAACGGCTCATGACCACATTTATTGGAGAGTTTTTTTTTTTTTTTTTCCAGATTTTATTCATTGTATTCGCCATTTTAAAACTTTTTAGTTCCAAAAGTATAGCAAATTATTTGTTATTTTCGGTCAGGTACTGAATCATATGCATATATATTCTTTTCAAAAATTATGAGGAATGTCGGGTTGTAAACAAGCGAATATTAATATTTATAGTCACAGGTAAATATAATTTCCGAACTCTTAGGAGGCAGGCTCGTGAAATTTTAGTGTGCAAGCATAATTTCTAGCTTCAGGAATGTATGAGTAAGTCCTGTATAACTGTATTACTTTTATAGGCATAGGGTATGCCAAATAAATACTTCATATTTTAACAAATATTAAAATGAATTTTTTTATAAAATTTTATGTCGGGTTCAGCAGACCTACCCAAAAGTCTGTCATTATCTTACTACATTGTATATATATATATACAATTATATATATATATATACAATTATATATAATATATATATATATATATATATATATATATACAATACAACCAGTGTCGACTGGTGTCGACCAGTGTCGACTATTAGATCAGGAAGTATGAGAGGTAAGTAACATCTTTGGTAAGACCAGCGTGAGTAACAAAGCACCTACATGTAAATAAAATACTTCAAGAACTACATAAGTTAAATCTGAATAATATTAAAAATTGTAAAATATATATCTGGGATAGCGGAAAAAATAATTTAAGTGAGTTAATATATATACTTAAGAGTTTTAACTTAAAAAGGAAAACTGATGGCTAACCTATGTAAATGTGTTGTTGGTCGGTAGAGCAGATGGTATGCATGAGTTACATTGTGTGAAATATTGAATTGATATATTGAGAATATAATATAGTGCTTGGTTTATTCACTTATGGATACAATTAATAAAATGTGAGTAGGATAGTTATGTCCACTTAAAATATTTGAGGAAGCAAATAATTAATATCGCATAGTATTTAGTCTTGAAGATATAAGACCTGAAATGAAGCTGATAGAATTTTTTGCTGTATTACTTTACATATAATTTTAGGAACACAAAAATATATATATAAAAAAAAAGATACTGTCGAATAATAAATACAGTTTTTTTTTATTTCTTAGTAAACCTATATAAAATGGTAACCAGTCTATTATAAAAAAAATATCGCCAAAACCACTTTGAAGCAAATATTATTCTGAGCTTATTGCTATGGTTTATAGGGCTTAAATATACATTCTTAGAGCAAGAAAAGTTACATGCTAAATTTACAATTTGCGAACCTGCCTCCTAAGAGTTTGCAAGATATATTTGTATATACATGTACATATTTACATGTTTACGAGCCAGATTTTCTTAGCTACACAATCATCAATATATAAATTTATTACATGTGAGCATAGGCACATATGATTCAGACTCCGACTGAAAAAAAAATTAATATAGTACATCGCTTGCCTTTATATAAATGAAAACCACTCTATCATATACCTAGTATTTAAAAGCATGCGTGGATTGAAATGTAATATAAAATACACAAAATTATTTATGTAATTGTACAATGGAATTCTACCAATTTTGTTTCAATGTTTATACACAACTCTTAAACACCATTTCTCAAGTGGGGATACTGTAGGCTATTGGATAGTATTCCTTTCTTCTATCCCAAAGTTGTTTGGCTCAATTCCCTACACCTATTTGATAAATTTTTCATTATTTAAATATTACCAGCTGCCATGGCAAAGTAAGAAATTTACATACTTGAAAAATTTTCAAGCTGATTTTTACATTACAAATTAATTAGAAATACATTGTATTGTATTATTCAAAGATTTTTTCCTGCATATTAAAAATAATAATTTTAAAAATTAAAAAAAATTCTACTTAATTATAAATGTATCGCTTCGTAGATGACTGACTGGCAAGGCTGGCGAGCCAGCAGAGTGCCTCTCAGTCATTGCCCCCCTCTCTCTCTCTACGCAGTGCTTACCTACATCACTGCACACGCAAGTTACAGCTAGCATACCTGCCTGGTGGACCTTTCGATTCGTCCGTCGATTCAAGGCTAGGCGTCTAAATATTTGTACAAATTAAAATATAAGTACACAAAGTAAAATAATTTTAATAAAAAACTGATTTATAAAAAAAATTACTATATATTATATATCTAAATAACTAAATAATTACTTAAAAAATGAAATACTTAAAAATTAAATATGTTAATAATCTGGATAATAATTGTAGATATGTAAATAAAAACCATAAAAATATCATAGTATAAAAATGTAATATTTTTAATGAGAGACAAGATATAAATTTATTGTCTCGAAGCTATATACTTCTTATAAACTCTTGCCCCAGTGCATGTCACGATAGCCAAGTGGTCTAAGGCATTAGTCTAGCGACCGAAGGTATGGCAGTCGGTTCCCGCAGCATGATAGATTATATTTTGAGTTCTAAAACAGCAGCACCCCTAGCAACCAACTCCAGAACTAGTATGGCAATCGAACAAAGGTGAGTAGTTGACTAATCGAGTTAATGGCGCCCCCTTAGTTGCCAATGCCAGAACCAAGATGGCAGTGGAGCGAACGTGATTAATCGAACAAAGGTGAACAATTGACAAATCGTACGACTGGTGCACCACCTAGCAGCAACTGATGAAAACAAAGGTTGCAGTGGAGCGAATGTGACGAATCGAACAAGTAAAACAAAAAATCAAGATGGCGGCCTCTATGTAAGTGTAAAAAAGAAGGCGGCCTCCAGTAACGAATTACAAACAAGAAAACCAAGATGGTGGCCTCCAGTAATAGCAGATGTACACAAACGACGAACGAATGGGAGATAAGAGAGAGAAAAATAGAGAAAGAAAGGAAAGCGAAGAAAATAGAAAGAAAGAGAAAGAAGGAAAGAGAGAATATAATAGGAAAAAATGGAAGTACTCCCAGAAAAACCATCAGGATGATAGAACATGAAGAAACAATCTCGTTACCAAAATGACAGTCGAACTAACATGAGTAACAAGATGGCGAAATACTGGATACAACTATGTTGGTATACTGGCTACAAATATGGAGGTGTAATGGTTCCAAATATCGCGGCATACTGGCTACCAACATGGTGGAATAAAACATGGTAGTTCAGTTACCGGATTGACAAAGGTCAAGGTCATTCAAGTTCGATCCTCGATCCACCGATTCACTCCTTGATCCCTGATGTCCTCGAAGGAACCAAACCTATCTACTAAAATTTATAATTGTTGATACATTTCTCTTAACATATTTCCTTTTTATTTGATACAGTTATTAAAAAAAACATTTTATAATAAAAATAAAAATACTGAATTTAAATTTATTAATTCTTGAGGAATTCAACATTTTCTTATCGCAGTCTATAAAATTATAATTTTATCTTTCATTTAAAAAAAATTTATATTTTTTTATTATTATTTAAAACAATATAGGAAGAAGTTGTTTATAAACAATTTCGCCCTAAATTTCAAACGTCGATTTCGGTTCAAAATTATATATTTAAAATAAAAAATGTTTGTTTTATCAATATAATATAAAGGAAAATAGGTTGTTATTGCAAGAATCTCAATGAAATAATTTCCTACGATAATGTGGAAATAGTTATTTATTTATATTTGAGTACTTTCTGTATTAACAATAAACATTCTGTGAAAATTCTACGAGAATAAAACAAAGATATTGAGGTTTTAAAAGTAACTTAAAATTATTCAAATTTCTCAGGATGTTCAAAAGATCTCTACTAAATAATTTCACATATCAGTTAAGAGGATGCTGCTGTGTGTATGCGTACGGAATAAATTTGATATTCTAAAAATTTTGGATATTATATAACGCTTAACATTTTATGCGAAATTGTTTGCATGTTCTTGTCGTGGTGCTAAATTTTTCACATATATGAATATATTATTTATGTTTAGGAATAGTGAATAATAATTAGTGGTGGTGGAAATGATCTTGTCATATTATAGAGAAACAATTACCTATGTTTTATAAAATCACCATATTCTAGATATATTTTTGCAATAAATATTAGTTAGTATTTTATTTCAACTTTAATCAGAACAAGACTCGAAATAAATCTTTCTGGGCATATTTTTAATACATGTTAAAATCTTGTACTTCTTTAGTGGTGTATATATAAATTTTTGTGATTTTGGTTTACAGTTTTCTTTGGAATACCAAGACAATTCCGTTATTCGGGAAGATGAATGGACGTTGGACATCGACTATAAAACAACTACCTGTTTGCCTACAGGTAAGTTTATATGCATATATGGAGTCTAAAGTAGATCAAAGTAATTCTATTCAAGAAATATTTCGACAATTGCGAGTTAAGTAGGAATATGCCAATGTCGTTAATATAGTTGACTTGTAACCAATTATAAATACGAACTAGGAAATAAGAGGGAAATGGAAAATTAAATCAGTCTGAACTAAAACTGCTGTTGCGAAATACACAGCCGAGAACCGTTATTATACCCATCTAATACGTGAAAAATCACCTTGTGCAGCACAAGCAGCAGCTAATCTGCTAACTAGTGATTCAGCATGATTTAGGAAGGTTAGAAAGCGTATCGTCTGCCTATTTTATGCCGTTTGTTGCAGCAAACATGGTGAGGTAATGTGTCATAGCAACGAGAAAATCACCCAAATGTTCTGCATCTACATAGTGTTCATGTCCATTTTCATAAGTGTTGTCTTTAAGATCATCTTTACCTCTTATTTTGTATTCTATAGCAAGTTGATTTTACTTTGAATCGGGATAAGCATGATCATCAGTATTTAGAGCTGATGGCAATTTATTTTGGAGTTAGTTGCTTTCCCGAGAATGACTTGTAAATGTATATTACGAGCGAATCGTCTCGACTGAATGACTTAGTTCACATATTCCTCATTACTATTATCTGAGTAGTGACAGTGTGATACTCCTGGACGAGGAAGTGTCCAATGGGTTATGTGACCAATGGGTTAAATGCACAAAGGGTTTAATTGAAAGTGTTAAAAAGGGTTACATTGAAATGGTTAAAAGTGTTGAAATGGTAAAATTTCATGAATGTGTTAAATTGATAAAAAGGATTAAGTGAGGTAAGGGCTAAGTGGTTAAACGTTTAAGTGAGGAAATGGTTAATGAGCTTAGGTTCTGTTATTTTGAGGGAGAGGTAGATGTTGCCTTTTTGGTGTCTCTCGAGGGACTGAGCTGCAAGGGGTGGGAGCAGGAACATGTGTTTTTCTTGTTCGGTGTCTGGTGTGTGATGAGTGCTGAGGGTCGTGAGCAACATAGGTCTTTACTCTTTGGAAGGTCGATGAGCGACTCATCTGTGACGAATGATTGAGGTTAGGTTGCATGTGCAATTAGAGCAATAACTTTTATAAATCTAGCATTTGAATAATGACCATTACAAATTTAGCAATTGCTCATTGAATAGTTATCATTTAAGGACTTGCACAATAAATAATTATGAATACTAATTACGCAAGTATGAATACCTAGAAATTAATTGTAGAAGCTAATTGCATGGCTGAACCATACCACTCCCGACCGCAGATTGGAAGCAGATCATGTATATCCAAAGGTTATAACTCCCCCCCCCCCCCCCAAAAACCAGCTTATACAACCTAGCCCAACCTCTGCTAAGCTGAACTGTCAATGCCAGCCCATCATCTGTTATTTTAAAATATTGAATGAAGTGCGTGAATTTTCAGTAAAGTATTAGTTAAATTGATATGTTATTATTTTTAAAAAAGACTGTTCAATCAGGTTTTCCATCAAGTTTAGCAAAGTTTAGGTTAAGTCTATATTTCATATAATTTCCCACATTGTTGAACCAAAGACTGTTAAAAAAAAATTCGTTATTATTTTTCAACGTATTCAGTAAGTAACATGTTAGCCGTACAGTTAATTGTACATTTTATTAAATGAAGACTCTTCCTTCGTTTTTATCAACATTTTAGAAAGTTTTATTTTACTTCTTATTGTAATAAAGACTTTCAGTCATGTCGTTCCATCTTGTGTAAGCAAATACTCTTTAAAAAAAACTGCTCCCACTTGTTAAAATCATGTGTAATAATGTGTTATAGTTGAGTTGTTGCACACAAGCACTACACAAGCCAAAAAATGCCACTGGTGGCTATAAATTTCCATGCGCTACGTAGTGTTAAATGGCTACTACTTCCTGCCACCGCATGACTGCGCCATGTCCCAGCCCTACCTCAAAGCTCTACTGCTGATGCACCAACAGACTGCTCTGTCCCCCGCAAGTCGCGACTGCTTGCTCGCTCCAATACTAAGAATAAACTATTTAAGTAATTGTGTAAGCATTTTTACTTCCATATAATCTGCCATCAAAAAACTTTATTCTCACTAATGTTTTACAACCTACGTCCTCTGATTTGCAAAGGATAATAATCAATTTTTAAATCATCAAAAAAAATATTTTATTAAGGCAAATGACTATTACTATTTAACTATGTTCCTAATTGACGTACTGTTCACTTGTGCACAAGTTTCAATTAGGTATTTGTATTGGAATTTATATGGTAACATCTTTAATTGTGTTCATCTTAATTAATATATGATCAACAAATTTTATAACTTAGTTATAATATATAGTGTCTGCATTTTTGTGGGCAAATTTCAGTTAGTGAACTATTGAAATTTATATGTTAAAACAAGTTGTGTCCCATATTCTTTTTCCCCAAATGATTTTTGTTGAATTTCCACTGTCCTTTGAAACAATTAACTTTTTCACATTAGCGGAAATGTTTGTTTACATTGGTTTTTCTGGAAGTGCTCTGTAGGTGAGCTACTGATTATTAATTATTGTAACCCCCCCCCCCCCCACCGGCTTTCCGCACTGTTATATTGTGAGTATAAATTATTTAGAAATATATGTGATCATATAAGTCTAACTTTGCATAATCACAGGTTAATAGCTTTGTCACACATATTATGTTATGTACACACTGTCATATTTTCGGATTTAAAAGTGAAATAACATACAAACACCACTGGATTTCAATACAAATTTTATAACTTATGGTTTTTTTCATCAACATAGCACACAAAGCACTACATAAAATTTATACAACACTTGCACTAAACTGTAGTATCTCTTTAGTAAACTCAAACATACTTTTTGTGGCGCTTTTAAATAAATTGCAAGAAGTAACAAGCTTAAACACTTTTTTCTGCATGCATATTTGAACAATGTCTATAATTACATAACTGTAGACATGGAACATGGGCCACAGTTAAAAGGCAGTCTAGATCAGTACAACCGATCTCACTGTTGATGCTTATTCAGATATAGCAAGCCAATTTAACTGACTTTGTAGCAGAGATAGCTTGCTTTCCACTGATATTTAGTAGATGTTGTTAATGAAGTACCAGCCAGCAAACCAGGCAGTCAGGAATGGTGGAGAGAGGCAAAACACCCCTTGCAGGCTGAAGGGAGGCAGAACAGCCCCTCATAGATAGAGAAGAGTGCTAGGACAGAGGGAGAACCTTGCTTCGATGCCGGCGACTTGCGATTCTGGTAGAGTGCTGTTGTAGCTGCACCCTCACAGAATTTGATGAGGGCGATGACAGATGTTGTTGGAAGTTGTAGTTGATTCTTGTAGAGTGCTGTTGTGTTTGCACCCTCACAGAAGTTGATGAGGGCGATAACATATGTTGGTAAAGACTACTAGTGATGTTGATGATGTGGTAGTTGATTATGTTCTCATCTGCTGATGTTGGTGCGGCTTGCAGTTAGTTATGAGTAGGGAAAAATTTTAGTTAATTATATGATAGTACCCCCAAGGCAAGGTCGACACTCAATACAGCTCAATAAATCTTTTGCCGTCCGAGTTTGACAATGGCCTACAAAGTGTGTGATAATGTGACCAGTGCATTCGTCCTTCATCACTCCTGTTACTGCTTTGTTCTCTAAGGAAATTTTTGCAGATTATCAGGTGCACAGTTTGACATCTCAAAATGCATATTTAAATGTAGGGAAATGTCTTTATATATTTGAGAATTGGCAATTTCGTAAATCAATCAATCGGCATTGCTATAGAAGAGGTGCAAAGCAGGCTGAGGAAATTTATTTTGCATGTAACAATAATGGAAGTTATAGAGGCATAGTATTTTTAATGTCAGGAATGGTAACTCCCAAGTATAATGGGTTGTTAAACATGACAGACCACTTTGACAACTCATTAAGGACTAAATTCTGAATCAATAATGATTTGCATTGTTTTGAAAGTCGATCTCCCAATCAGTTATGCCACACCATAAATTGTGTCATACTGCGATACAACTCTGATGTCCCTTTCCAATGTGGAGCTCGCTGCTTCCTGCAACGAGGTACACACGAGAAATGTCATGTAACCAAGGAAACCACCAGTTGTATGAAATGAGCCAATTAAAATTTGAGAACAGTTTAAGCACACAGTGTCTCTAGAAATTCGAACCACACACTGTACGTGAAAATCTTTCGTATTTGAAAACTATTTCCGTACAAACCATGTACAAGCACCAATAGTCACAAACACAAGTGTTACAAATATTCACTTTACTATCCACCTCCATACATTCCTTGTTTATTAAAACCGAGTAAATTTTTGGCTACTCAGTAAATATACTATTATAGATTGCAAATCAAGGCTAGAAGAAGACAATGTAAAACAGCCCTTAAAATATAATGATACAACATGAAGATTTTCATTTTGCCTAAGGTCGAAAGCCACAACTTTTGGCGTGTGTTAAAAGCTTGACTCTTTTTAAGTCTCTCATGTCACAGCATGCTAATTGAACTTTTCCATTATTCATGTGTATGGGTACTACCCTAAAATATTTGTTTAAATGGTGTACGTTTCTTATTCAGGTACATTTGTTTTATTTCTCACTAACATTTGTTAAAATCGTATAAGAGTTCATTCTCCTTTTAAGTGTAATGCTAAGTATTTCTGATACTTCCTATGCATACAAGATTACTTATTTTCAGGACAAAGCAAACTAGAAAATACTAGATTTTTTTAAATAATACATGACTGATTACTAACCTAAAACATTGCTGAAAACACATTTTCATGAGATAAATTTGGTTAGAAAACTAATGTTGAAGCAAAACTCTTACTATATTTAACAGCCTATTCTAATTGACTTAATAAATTGAATTGTCATATCCAATAATTTGTCTAGGCCTACCAGGATAATTTCTACCAGCTAAATGGACGAGCAAGAAGTTCATTTTTCTACTTTTAACCTGGCCAATATGGGCCCTACAACTTAATGAGAAACACATACCCTAATACGCATCAGGAATCCAGCAGCCGAGTCTCTGGGGACCAGTCGGCTGCTGGGTTAATTTATAGTATAAATTTGTGTGGGGAGACCACCCCTATACATTAGGGACAAACAGTCAATTTTAAATTTCGACCAATGGTGAGCCTCTGTGCCTTCCAGAATTCGTTAATTTCTCAAAAGTAAGGTCCTTGTGATGCCGTCTACGAAGCGCACTACATGCTCCAATTCTATAAAATATAAACTTCTTTCGAAATTGCATCAGACAGTGTAAGTAAGGCAATCTGGTGGTCAAGCTACCACATGGGATGTCGGCTGTAGCGCCGCTCGCAGTCAAGTTGGGAGCGTAGTTGGTAATTTTCCGCAGTACATGAGACTCATTGTCTCATCCATCGGCATTAACGAACACCTCCTCTAAAGAGACCCAAGTCAGCAGCCACCAGAAACCCAGCCAAGGTAGCCAATCTTGAAAGTGCCCCAACTCATCACCTTCCGAAAATCATCAGTAGAGGGAACCATCTTCACAGTCTCCACGTCTCGGCTGCCTCCATCAATCGGAAACAAACCAACGGACGTGTAACTGCATTACATTTGCACAACAAGTTCAGACGACTAAATGATGTCTGCCAATACATTTTTTTTAAATTCTTTATTCCTTCCTCTCTCCTTCTCAGAGAACAAACAAACTTGGTATCATTGGGACCAGACCTTTATCACAAATCCCTATACAAAAGATTATATAAAGAAATAAACACTGACTAGATTTGAAATAGTTATTCATTACAAAATTTATTGGAATTTTATTATTTTTTTTATAAAAACAGACACAAACAACTTAGTTATAAATGAGCATGAAACCACATAATGAAATGAGTATGAAAGTGACAAACCCAGCTGCTGAAGTTCAGCCAGTCAATAAAAACAACATAGCATTAATTGATGATAAACCCTAGATATGTACACAAATTACCCTAAAAAAAATAACAAAATATTACAATGTCTCTTTTACAACTATACCAAGAATAAAATCAATCCTTGTCCAATTATTTACCCTAGAGATTTTAGCTGTGTGATGTGCGCCTTTATTTTATTCCCAGGATTTCCCTCCTCTTCCAACTCCACCATAACCGGAGCAAAAAAATTTAGAATCAAAAAGGGTCCTACATATTCGGGAGCCAGATTTAAAATGAAATTCACTGCTTTATTACTGAGGTAATGCGTCTCTAGCATGACCTTATCACCTATTCTATATTAAATTTTTCCTGATTTTTATTATTATATTGGGAAACAAGCATGGTGTGATATTTTTATAAAGTTCGTGTAGCTTCATCTCACATCATTTCAAGATCTTGGGGTTCCATCTACTGAATCCGAACAAAAATAATGTAAACTCCATGCATTTATTAAGGAATGAAAAAGCCTTCGGCCAAAGAAAATTCAGCAGTAACTTTTTTCATTGCATCAGTTACAACATTATTAAATGCCAAGTTTAGTTGATATAAGGCCGTATCCCATTACTTATGCGTTTTCATCTGGAGAGCACACAAAGCAATCTTTGGAATTAGATTATACCTTTCTACAAGGTCTACTGTGAGGTAATACAGTGTCATCTGGACCATTTAAACACCCCAAATAAAAGTTGAATTCCTCATTTCCAGAGACACAATATACGTTGCATTATCGATAACCATATGCATAGGAGATTCAAACAAGGGCAACAATCGTTGGCTTAAGATCTTACAAATTTCTACGAACTTAATAGACCTAAGTGGAAAAAAGAAAACAAACTTACTAATACTTTCTACTATTACAAGGATGGCAACAAAACCAGCAGCGGTTCTAGGAAGGGGTCCAAAAACGTTAAGATAGATTCGTTCCCATGGAAACTTTGCAACTGTAACACTATAAGGACTCAAATTTTTAGCTTGTCAGGGTTTTGAACACTAACAGGTTTCACGCTGGCGAACCATCAATTCAACTGTCTTAGCTAACCCAAGTCAGAAAAACATTTCCTGAATTCGTGAAAAGGCCTTATCTTGCCCTAAATTAACACCAAAAAAGGTGTTATGATAGTAGTGAAATATATGAGACCGCGAAATTTTTGGTACATAAAAACTAAAACTCTTCTTTCTATGTTTTACGTAACCCAACGTTTTCTTATTTCATAATATCCACCTTTTCCTGCTGGGATATTTTATTTGAATACAATCAGGATCGGTTTCCCGATGTTGCTTAAGCACTGTCATACAACTAGATAGACGGACTTCACAAAATTCTTCACTATCAAGTATCTTTGAGAGACAGTCTGCTTCTCAGCTTTCTACCCCCTTGATATGCTTAACAGTAAAATGTAAAATTCATGAGTCTTACCACCAACCATCGCGCTAATCTCCCTGCAGGTTTGTTAAAACCAACTAAGGGCTTGACTATCAGTATTCTGCTCAAACTCACTGGACACTAGATAATCCGCGAATTTCTCCATGCCGAATATTGCCGCCAATGCTTGCTTTTCAAATGCGGAAAATTTTTGCTCTGACTAAGTAAGCAATCGACTCGCATATGCGACAGGCAGTAAGTTATCATTTCCAGTTTGGCATAACACCGCCCCTAGGGATTTTGAACTTGCATCTACTCGCAATGTAAAAGGCTTTGTAAACAAAGGGAGGCGTAACATGGGAGGAGTAGATAACTTATCCTTTAATTGGTTAAACGCCTGTTGTTGTACAATACCCCAACTGAACGCTGTCTCTTTGCTTTTTAACACATTCAAAGGCTCGGAAATTTTTGCGAAGTCTGGTATGAATTTTGCATAAAATCCAGCCATCCCCAGAAATTCCATACCCCTCTCAAGTTTTTTGGGGCGGGAAAATTTACAATAGGTTTAATTTTTCTGGGTCCATTAATAAGTGCCATTCAGTAATCACAAACCCCAGATACTTTACAAATGTCCAAGATCACGTCTCCTTCTCGGCATTAACAGTCAAACCCGGGTCTCTTAATGGGACTAAAAACAATTTAAGATGTTGAACATGTTTCTCAAATGTGTTGCTGTACACACAAACATCGTCGATATAAGTGAACGAAAATTCATACTTTCCCTAAGACTTGAAATAAAATTCTGTACATGGCCTGTGGCCCCCAATTCACCCCCATTGGTAAACGTTTCCATTGGTATGTGCCCCACGGGGTCACAAAAGCCGAAATATCACGTGAGTCAGGATGCAGATCACATTGCAAAAAAGCCGCAATTTCAATCGAAAATAGAAAAATATTTGGCCTGACGCACGTGCTGAAAGACAATATCAATAGTGGGTAGGAGATAACGGTCCACGTATATTTTTTGTTCGCTTTTCTGTAATCACAAGTAATCCAAAATTTCCCTGGCTTTTTTTGGCAATAAAAATGCTGGTCTAGAATATAGACTACTATATAGCTCTAAAATATCCTGGGACTGCAAATCTGACACTAGGGTCTTAAAAAATTATAATTTGGGAGGAGCCACCCTATGGGGCACTGATAACACGGGCTGGGATCTTTCAATTTTAAGACAATGTGTGGCTTTCCATAATGGCCAATTTTAGCTGTAAATACATGTTCAAATTCTTTGCACAATTCTGCTATTTTACTTTCCTGTTCTATGGGTATATCGGCAGCTGAAACTCCTTGAAATTTAAAACATTCTGATGAAACTTCCATCGGACAAATTTTACAAATATAAGAAATCAACTGCTTTTTATAAACATACAAACAATTCTTTGTTTTATACAAAAATCAATACCCAACAAGACGTCATGACGAAGTCCCAGTAAAATGGAAAATCTATTTTCCAAGAAAAACAGTCACTTTTAAATTTAAATTTTGCAACACAACACTAGTTAATTACTCCCCCATTTGCTAGGGGAAAACGCATAGTTTCCTGCTTTTCTACACAGATTTCACCCTTATGCAAACATCGTAACAGCTGATTTCAAAAAGTTAGCATAATCAAGGAGCAAGTAGCTCCAGAATCTACTAAAGCTGAAACTTGTATCTCATCTTCAATTAACACAGGAACATATAACAAATCATACTTGCATTCAAATGACAAACTGTTTATACTGTTTTTCCCAGTCTCCTCTCTTTGTGGGCAACGAGCTCGAGCGTGTCCTTTTTCTCTGCAGAAAAAAAAAACATATAATGGCCTTTAACGTATCACTTGAGTTGTTTACCTGAACATTCCCTTTCTCCGTCTGAGTACTCACTATTTTACATTGACTAACCTGTGATCTGCTTCCTTGAGAAACCGTATTCACCGCCTTTTTAAAGAAAAAATCCTTTGTGAGATGTTTTTTTCGTCTACTAACAAAACAAACGCGGCTTATACCATTTTTATCCTCACTTAAATTCCGCTTTTGGATATTTACAGGTTGAGCAACTACACTATCTTGTAAGTTCTTCTCAACTTCCGATACCAAAGTTAACAATATTAGCTTAACATACAGGGTCGCGTGGCAAAGGTAAATAAACGACTATGTTGGGGCAACAAATTATTAAACATTACTTGCCTAAAGTAATCTTCTGAACACGGAAGTCCAATTACTCCTACTAAGCCAATAATCTCAGTAACAAATTTCTTCATAGATTGAGTTACCATCTGATGATTTTCTAATAACTTTAGCCTAGAATTTGTTAGTGCCACTTAACTTGCTACTACTTGAAATATGGTATAATGCAAACGAGAATTGTCCCAATTCTCTTCTCGTGCTAAACTAAAAATTGGTTGTAGTTCCTCAGGGACCTTAAAGGTCGTAGCAGCGTGAACTACTTGATGGGAACAAAAATTCAATGAAAGAATGGCTTTTAAAGATACGAAAAACACGACTACCGCATTTAACTGCTTATTCTTGAACTCAGGTAAACTTGCCATGAGCCCGGCGGGCAAATTTTTCAATATTTTAAAAACCGGAATGGTCTCACCCACGCCATCGCCTTCATTACCAACATCTGTATTTCTGTCTCCCTTTCGTACCAAAGCCCTGGCCTTGACGTGAAGGTCATCTATCATATCGGTGTCCAGAACGTCCTTCCTCGCCTCACACAATAACTGGAAAAAGACTGGCTTACTTACAGTTTGCACCGACATTGTCGCCATTGTGTCATGTGAAAGTTTCTAACAAAATACCTACATACAAAGTCGGTTGGACAACCACTGTCATAACTGCAAACACACCACAACTTTTCCCACACAAGGAATGCGTTTTTATTGGTGATGCAACATTTCAAGTTTCTGAGAAAATGGCATGCCCAACTATAGTCAAAAGAAGCAGAGTGCCAACACAGACTGTGAAGCTCGCTACATCCTGCAATCAGGACGACACGAGGAACCCCACGTGACAAAGAAATCCACCAGTCGTATGAAACCAGCAAACAAAACTTTGAGAACAGTTTATTCGCACAGTATATCTAGAAATTAGAAACGCACACACTATATGGGAAAAGCTTTTGTATTAGAAAAGTAATTCATTATAAACAATTCAAAAGCACCAATAGTCACAAACACTTCTGTTACAAAAATTCACTTAACTCAATACATTCTTCGTTCATTAAAACGGAGCACATTTTTGGCTATTCAGTAAAGCTACTTTTATAGACTGCAAATCAATGCTAGAAAAAGGCAATGTTAAAACAGCCATTAAAGCATCATGACACAGCATGTAGATTTCCACTTTGCATAAGGCTGTGTTAAAAACATTAACTATTTTCAGTCTCTCATGACACAGCATGTTAATTGAACTTTTCCATTAATCCACATGTATGGGTACTACCCAAAAATATTTGTTCAAATGGTGTAAGTTTCTTCTTCAGGTGCTGTTTTCTTTCTCACTAGCGTTTGTTTAAATCGTGTAAGAGATCATTCTCATTTTAAGTATAATGCTAAGTATTCCTAGTATTTCCTATACTAACAACGTTACTTCTTTTCAGGACAAAGCAAAACTAGGAAAGACTAGATTCTCTTATAAATTATACATGACTGATTGCCAACCTCCACCAAGGCTGAAAAAGCAATTTCTTAGCATAACTTCGGTTACAAAACAAATGCTGAAGCAAAACCCTTACTAAATTTAACAGCCTTTTGTTGTAAATTTTTAATAAATAGCCATATCCAATCATTTTTATAGACCTACCAGGATAATTTCTACCAGCTACACGGACGGGCAAGAAAGCCATTTTTCTACTTTTAACCTGGCCAATATGGGCCCTACAATTTAATGAGAAATACTTAGCCTAATACGCGTCTTGAATCCAGCAGCTGAGTCTCTGGGGACCAGTCGGCTGCTGGGTTAATTTATAGTACATGTTTGGATGCGGAGACCACCTCACTACATTAGGGACAAACAGTCAATTTTTAATTTCGACAAATGGTGAGCCTCTGCACCTTTCAGAACCATTAATTTCCCAGACGTTAGGTCCTTATGGCACTATTTATAACGCGCATTACACGCTAGTATACACCCCTACCGCTACACTAGCGCCCAAGGTGAGAAGTCGATGAACCATGTTTTCAGTCATGCCTTACCGCATGACGGTCTGCGGCAGCTCAGGCTCCGATGAACAACACGAACACATATATTGTTCCTCGTGTATATTACCAGTCAAGGTAAAATGGTCAATTTTTACTACGTAGCACAGTAGCATACAAGTCTTTTGAGTATTTCCAATTCTAGGAAATATAAACTTTATTCGATATTGCGTCGTGCAGTGTAAGTAAGGAAAGCAGGTGATCAAACTAACACACGGGGCGTCCGTTGTAGTTCCGCTCGCAGTCAAGTTGGGGGTGTAGTTGGTTATTTTCCGCAGTACATGAGACTCGTGGTCTCACGACTGGCATTATGTAAGGTTGTTCCATATACTGAATTATTTATTAGTTTGAAAAAACTATTTCTCAAAGTTCTTTGCAGCCTGGGCACAATTCTCAATATTGAAGTTGATGTAAAGATCGTTTTACGCATTCTGCTCAACGTGCAGAACACGATGATCAGCATCTAGTTTGGCTCCAAACTTCAAGTAGTCTATCAGTGAATAACATAATTTTTCCGCGGCACGAGTGTCAAAAGCAATTTTTCAGTTTTGCCATTCGGACGTATTCCAGACACTGGGGCAAGAGGCAGATGAGCTGGAATATTGTGAATTTTATTCGGAAAATATAAATCTTCTTCCGCTGTAAAGCTTGAGTCCCCACCATTCTCCATGTTAGTACAATCCCATGTCGAAAACACGTCTGGCTCAACCCACTCGAAATTTCGTATCGGAATCTTGCACTTCATCGTATGGCTGTGTAGCAGATGTATTTGTCTGCTGCACTGCGATTCCATGCGCCTTTTGAAAACATGGGTAATACCCTCCTGACCCCGCATTCCACAAAAAGTTTCATACCTGGGTCCGTGACCAGCTCTAGCCACGCATGTGTCTTTACAAATAAAGCGCCCTATCAGAGGGACAGAGCTGTCACATACATGGTGGTGTCAAGACTGTAACTTGCATATTATTTGGTCCTGAAACTCCCAAATAGAACTGCCAACAAAAACATGAACACGCGTAAATAGTGTATTGCCTACTGTAGTAAATATTGACAATTGAATGCATTCCATGCAAATTGGGCATGAGCGTAGTCTTCATCGCTAATGCCCTCGCCTTTCGTTGCATTGTGAAATGTGTCCTTGGGAGAATTTCTTGGTGACCTTTATCAAACTCTCTAATGACTTAACAAAGCCATGAGGAAATACTTCCTTTCTTTGAGCCAATTCAAACTGGGTATTTTCTGGAAACAGTGTGAGGGTGATTCTCAACTATGTAGGCGGCAAATTACCTGCCAAATTGTCCAGAGATGTGCTCATGGACTGAAAGGAATCAATGAAGTGCAACTGCAGAACTTGTGTACGTCCCTGCAAGTCTGTCGCTATTGGAATTCATTAAGTGATGTATTTATATTTTTCCAAGGTCAAAGCAAGAACCATAATATCAACCAGATTTTCGATTACCAAAGTTCCATTGGGTTGTGTGACGTATCTCTTAGCCAAGTGCTTTATAAGAAAGGGGGTATCATAATTTTGCAGATTATGAAATATAGCCACAAGTTGATTTTTTCGGCAGTGTGAAGTTTAAATTACACTTAATTGTGTGCGCGACCTCTGATTTCGCCCATGAGATGACGATGATCGATAACAAATACCTGACGGGTAGCTTATTACAAAAGTGACAACTTGTTTGATACATTAACCTAGCTCTGTCAGCTATTGTCATTGGCTTCATCAGAACAGTCACACTGTATATTTCTGCAAACTACTTTCTTAATTCAACTTATTTATCCTCGAATTGGTATATACAATCCACATCCACAAACTCTTGATGTAGAGATAAATTAGGATATTATGCAACACGAGCAGAATGTTGCAAGCATGTGCAACATGCATGTTGATGGTGGTTGTTTCCACTGGGTCCTTTCTGCGTAGATATGTTTACATGGGTTTCAGATAGCACTCGGTATCACAGTACGCGACAAAACCCAATCTTTGCTGTTTGGCATAATAAGTGAATTGAAGTTACTTTTTGTCCCCAATGGGGTGATTACACCGAACAGCTTCGTATTGTTAGCATAGTTATGTATGTTTTGCGAGTTTCTTCTCACTTACAAATTATTGGGGACAATGGTCGCAAACAAATTTTTCGTTTTATCTCTTACTTAATTGGCTACCAACCAGCTTTAACAAATTTTAAATTAATGCAAAATGTATATGTGCGGTATTACCACTGGCACGAATGGCTAAAAGATTTACATGAGGTGCATTTTGCATAGGCATGATTAGTCCTTCCTGAGCATTCTCAATAATATTCCTATCTTTGTCTACTACACAGTAGATATCGATGGAAATACTTTTGAACTTATTGAATGTTTCATGTTATGTAATAGCAGAGGCATCGAGAGCCATTCAGTATTAAAAACTTCATGAGGTTTTGGAAACGAAGTGGCTCTGTCAACATGAGATGTGGCAGGAAATGAAGCCATCACAACGGCATACAGAGAATAATCGTTTTCTGAGCACTGCACATTGATGCAGGCTTCCCTATCGGCAATGAACTTGGGTAATTTAGTGTGTGTGTGGCACCAATGGTTAATGGCCTGTATTGTGAGATATGGAAATCAATATACAATACAAACTGCATTCCCCAGCTTATTTTCTTCCAATGAACTCGCCAAGTTTGGTGGCAAGCTGAGGTACAATGTCCTCGTCATATATTTTGCCAATATCGGACAAATGCAGGATAGGAATAGATTTACAGCCAAAGAAGAATGTCTCCCTGTTGTTTTCCTCAGCCGTGGTGTTCTTAACAAAATTTGACCACTAGGAAGAAGTAAATTTTGCAGGGCTGCGGTATTGCTCACATTACATCCAGTATATGTGCTTTACATCTCATAAAATATTTTATAAAATCAGCATCTGATTCTAAATGGTTGCTAGCTATTTGTGCGTATACGAGTATCCTCCCAAAGGACGCGTCCAAAATGTTATAAGCCAAATCGGGTGGCAAACTCGCAATGGACAAGCACGAGTCGGAAGTTGAATCATTTTCGAACCCGCTTGTGTCAAATGTATTACTTTCTGTGTAGGACATATCCGACTCACAGGTAGTACTTTCTAACCCGGTATTGACACATCACCTATTAGACAAGGGGAACCCATACTGCACCTAGCTAACCCCTTCCATACACCCTTAATCCAACTGTGTATATACTGGATCTGAAACAAAAAGAGAAAATGATAGAATAAACACCCAAAAGAAAAAAAAATGATTTATCACATAAAGTGTAACTACGTCCTAACCCTGAAGGGGCCTAGTCGACACACAAAACGGCATAAAAACGAGATAGAAAACAATGAAAGCTATAGAAAAATTAAACTTAATAAAATATGTTATGCCTGGAAAAAACCCTTAAATCTAAAAATCATGATATGAAATACTTAAAATCTTATCAATTAGTTATAAACAAAATTGTTACCATAGTGGTTTAAAAACATAATACAATCCTGTTAATCATGATCTGCAATCAGTTTCAAAGATCCCATGAAATTTAAGAAAAGTAATAAACATCCCGATGGAAAAAATGTATAAGAGCTGACGAAACCTAATAACAATCTTAACATTTCTATGAAATTTTTAAGAAAATTGTTAAGAATAATAAGTATCTAAAGTTATAAATATGTTTAATAATTAAATTAATGTAAAAAAAAAATTTAATGTCCGGCAAAAACACTTTAGAAATATAAAAAACACACTAAGAAATACTTAAAATGCAATAAATTAGTTACCAACAGTTTTATTACGAAAATGAATTAAAAATGAAATAAAAATCCTATTAAACATAACACACAATCATTTTAAAATCTTACACAAAATTTAAGAAATAGATATTATCACCCCGACAAAAGTTTTATAAGAACCGACAAGACATTAACTACCTGAAAAAGTTATAAGAACTGACAAGACATATTAACGCTCTGAAAAAGTTATTAAAAACATGTCAACCATTTATAAAAATGTTTATCACGTGTAATTAAAAAAATTTACACTTACATTAAGGGTATCCTTTGTACGGTACTGTAACGCTAAGGCTTACCGGTGCTCCATGCAATGAACTGCCAGCAAAACCTTAAAGTCAACCAGTGAAAACTGAAAACTCGATGAGGGCGAGAGGTTCACGAGAGCTGAACAGTGAATGACCAGCTACCATGATTCACCTAAAACACAGAGCATGGAGACGTATGTTCACTGTGACAGTTGAGCAGAAACTGATGCAGATGGGGTAGTGAATTGGCCTTACATGCTCGCTGTGGCCCTTCCCATGTCACACATTTAAAATGAATTTGTGAATTATGCTGCGAAAATTGAATTGTATTAGACAGTTTAATTATATCACTTGCAATCCAATTACCTATCATTAATAACATGTATCCACATGAAATAAAGTTTACCATGCACGACGAAAGCCGTTGTTCACGAAATAAGGTTTCATGCAATAATGACAGACACAAAAATCATTTGGAGTGAGGGCATGCCAGAAGCATGCACCGCTGACGAGGGGAGATTGTCGAGTCCAGCAGGGGCTGGCTGTGGCCTGGACTGGTTGCTATGGTAACAGAGTCCTCGCTTGATGCTATAAATTAATTTAAGCAAGCTAGGTTTTTACTATTATGCCCAGTGTTTAAACATTTAACAAAATGATATTACATTCATATTTTGTGTTAAGATAGTGCATTTTTTTTAAATATGCTCTCACTATTTGTGTCAGAAATTGATTTTTTTAATGTTGGATAAATCTTGTAGTAATTTACATGATACCATCATAACATTACACGGGACAGTTCATAATGGAAAGAATCGCTACACACCATATGTTAACTGCATAAATCACTCATAATTCATGTGTTAAAAAAACATTTTTTAATGATACGAACCATGTGTAACATCGAGTTTTAAGCGTAAAATTAATTACATTAGGAATGAAATGTACTAAAGAAAATATGTAATTATGTACTACAAACCGAATGTAATATTTTATAAGTACCTTTGTAATGTTTTCGGTATTCTGTAACAAATTTGACAAATTATATTAAAATGCCAATATTATTGATTGAATAAAACATTTGTTACATTCTAAGCATAAATACATGCCCTGTTTTCTTATTTGAATGACATGTTATCACTTAAAAAATTACATCTTAAAGTTATATTTTTTAATGTATTACCATTAAGTTAAATTTACAGTTCATAAATTATAGTATCCTGGAATGAACAGATGATATGTTAAAATGAAATTTTCTGATATTTTTTCACTCAAGTTTGAAATATCCTTTGATATTGAGATTTATAATTTGATTTCCCATTATACATTTCACGCATTAAACATGATAAATTATAGCATCGAGGTCTGAAAGTTGAATTCACAGGCCATAAAACAAATGTAATAACACACTATAAATATACATAATGGTCTTACAAACATTTTCTAGGCCATTAAGATTAAGTGTGTAAATAATTACATGGTACGTAATTTTTTTAAATAACACGATGCATTATAAGTTTACATTACAAAAAAACAAAAACATAAAACATGTTTTCAATGTTTAAATTAGGCGCTTGTTTAACAAAATATGTGATGCTTGTCATTTTCTACATTAGTAAACTTTAGTGTGAAATAAAAGAAAATATAGCGTAAACAATTTTACTTGTCACATATCCCATGTTAGAAGAAATATCTGATGGTTACCAACACTTTTTTTAATGTATATAGTTTTGGCATCACACACCTAATTATAATTAGTGTTACTTTAAACACAGTTTTTAAATTAATAGTGTGAAGTAGTGGTGATAATTAGTGGTCCCAAACACACATCTATGTAAAAGTTAGTTCCACCGTGTTAATTTAATATAAGCAGTTTCACACAGACAATTAGTGCGTAATTGTATCGGGTAATTTAAAACAAGGAAACACTATATTTTTGGTTCCAGATCTTTTATTTTACAACATACACACTGTTACAAAAGCTGTCTAACTTTAATTATAAACAATAAGAATACATTTTAACTATACAAGAAGGCTCACTTTCTATGACAATTCCAAAGCTGCCAGACTGTAGAAAATACTTTAACCACACACATTGATTGCACATTTTGTTTAAGCAATTAAACATTGCGAGTATATTATACTTTAAAGAAGTGCAGGATGTATCACAATTAAACAATAACACAGAAGATTGCAGATTACAATATGCACACATATTGTAGTTAGACAATGACAACCAAACAAAGGCTTACAGACATACATTAACAATTTAAAATACACATCGAGAGTATTTCAATTATGACAATTAAAAACATATTTACAGAGTGTTTACCAAGACAGTAAACCCTGTTGTGAGAATTTCTTGCACCCTGGCTTAAGCTTGTCACTACCAGTTTCAGTACAGACATCCCTGCTAGTACATTAAGGCGAATGTGGTACAACACTTACTGTTAAATCAGGAAACGTCTCAAAGTAATGCCAATTAACACCTTCCACACTTGTAGGCAATGAATTAGCCCCAGTCATAAAATACAGGATGCTTAGTCATGTTGGATCATTGAATTAACTCGTACGATATTTCGTCTCCCAATGGGGAATGCATAACTCGGAAATTGAAAACCCCATCATGCAATTCCATAATTTACCTTAAAAGCCCATTGGACAAAAACGAGTAGGAGACATTAGACATCCCTCGCTTGACACTGGTGTATGTATTTGCAGGGTGGAAGATTGAAATTGTTACAGTACAGGATATATCTCTACACTGAGACTATTTCTCAAATAAAAAATAACCAACTAAATCATTTCTTTAAATTAATTTTACACTTGGATGTTTGAATACATGAACAAGTGACCTCATCCTCCTCTACCATTTTAAACTGAATAATGACATTTATATACAAATAACATTCGGACAAGACACAACTATTGACTAATGAGTATCTAATCTCTAAGTACAAGCATACTACACAATTATCAAAATACTGAAATGCATCAATATGGTCTGATTGTAGATAACATATTTTACCCTCAGTTTCAAAGATAAGTTTTTCTGGGTCATATATGGCCTGCAATTACTAACATTACATTTTAAACTGTAACAATCAGTTACACTAGATTCAAATATAGAAGGCTTAATATTACTCTTAAAACTAGGTCAATAAGCACATTTAAAAGTAACATCAGACTCACGCATTTCCTTATACATGAGAAGAGAAAATGGTAATTCATACCTTATAGAAACGACCCATTTTTAATAAATGAGTACTTAGCATCCGACTGGAACTTTATTCTGAATTAGTCACTTCAAACGAATAACTATTGTGCAAAGACAGAAATGACAGACTTCCTTGTTCAAGAATGAAACTGTGAATGTCGCTGTCTCAAGCTTCTTTCCAGTGAATTGTGATTCCACAGTCAGAACGAGTGAGGTGATAGCTGAATATTAAATTTCTCCAATCTTCCTCTATATCATTGTTATAGCTGTATCCAATTAGATTCCGAAGCATGCAGGTTAAGTCACTGTCATGTTGCAAATACCGTACAGCAAAATCATTACATGCTATGAACTCGCCGTATCTGATACCTAAGTATATATCGAAAGTGTAGAACCAATGTTCAATAATATTACAAACATCAACTTGTAGAGCTGCTCCATAAGGTTTAAAGTAAACACTTCTATAATCTACTTGCATGATTTTGTAGGTGTCAGTAAGATTGAACACACACACACCATGACTGAATCTCTGCCAGCTTGCCCCTTCCTTTAAATAGGCTGCCATTATTTGCATGCATTCGAACACCATGTTGAATTACTTAAACAAACTCTTGTGCTGGAACACTTTACATTCCATACAGCGATACTTAATGCTGATTTTCTATGTAGATGTGAGGGATATGTTCCTTATGATCACATTTTTCACTCCAAACTATAGGAAATGAGCAACAGTCCCTTTAAAATATAAATTTAACTTGCTAATATGAATTATTTTTCATGATGTATTCACATTTAGCTTCACATGTTAGTTATTTCACACTGCATGGCAAATATTTGACAGGGCTCATATTATATACAGCACAATATGTTCGTTTGTTACAATCTCCGACTTCTTCATAGGAATACTCTGGATTTATTAAGGTGAAGCTCCAATGCTCTTCCTGTTGCACATTTGAATCTGCAAAGGAGTATTTTTCTCTACTCAGAGCAATACTTGTCTATAGCCGGGAATTACACTCATGTACTCGGTCTGTGGGTTGAACACACTCGCCATGACTGAAGCACCATCATGTTCCTCATGCCTTTATGTACCTTGTTATCCATATTGGTTTAACCAGAACATGACTTGCTATTGAAGACCCCACAGCTCCACATAACACAGGGAGAGACAAGTTGTCGATTTCCCACATGGATTTGAGTAATGTGATCATTATTATCACATGTTTTCATGCAAATTGTGCGATTGACATAATACTCATGTATTGATTTGTATTTGATTCTCCTGAAGGACATATCCTTTTTGATTTCTTAGCTTTCAGCATCCAGTTTTAGTTCCGGAATACTATGTGGTAAGTTCGTATCAGGTCATATAACATAAACTTCACTCTTGCTCTGGAATATGGTTCAACATTTTCATAGGTGTAGTCCAGGATTGATAATGAGAAGCTCCAGTGCTTTCATCCATTGCAAATTTGAATTTGTACTGGAGTATTAATATCTACTTTAAAACACACATTTCTATATCCCCGAATCACACAGGATATTGATAAGTTGGATCTCTCCATTGCGACATAAACTATAAACTGTTTTGGGTTGTGTGGTGCTCTTGTATTTATAACTCAGTTCCCCATCCCTCATCACTGCAGGCTGTCCTAACCACTGAAGTATTATTCCTACATGGACAATTGGAGAATCCTATTTACACCACTCAGTCAGCAATGAACATTTATACATTTATTTCGAATTTTTACCTGTTGAGATGAATGGCGATTTATAGCCAAAAATTTGACTTAATTTTTTTGAAGCAAAGACACGTGTACTTATTCTGTATATCTATTATATTTCCTTCTCCACAATTGCTAGCATTCTTTTTTTACCAAGACACTCATGTACATACTCATATTTAAAATAGTTCTTGCACTCTTTGTATTGTCATACTCCATACACCCACTCTCCCTAACTAGTCCATGATGATTCATGGTGATCCAGGGTTTTGTTTTCTTATACTTTGTACTTACATATTTCCAGTGGAAGGGTTGTTTGAAACTAAAGAGGATTTTTTTTGTGGTCATGAATGTCAGTAATAGCCATTTCTTTAATAATGAATTATTTTATGTTTAGAAATCCAACTTATCGAGTGTTGAGGAGCAAATAATTCACATAAACACCTTAACTAATTTATCTTGTGTATTAGATGATACTAATATGTCATGAATAATTAATGCATAAGCTTGAGACCTTGGTAGAATGAGTACATTTGTACATATTTCAATTCGATAATCAATAACATTATTGGCAATGCTGTCATTTTTCTTACTAATATCAAATACGAATAAAGGCACCTTGTTTTTATATTATTCGGGTTATAAGAATGATGTACTGTCTTTACAATAATACATTTCTTAAAAACTTTTATATGTATTGTAACAAAGAAGAAACTCCCCATTTCCAAAATGCATATTGAAATCTATATAGGGATAGGCTTGGCTGTTTAGATAAAGTTTCATATTTTTTATATTACAATGGTCGAATATTGATGTGTAAGCTTTTAAATTGCTTTGTTGGTTTGTTTGCTAACAAATAATGACATATCTTAGTTTTTTATTTGAGATCCATGGTTTTACAATCCATACAATTTTCTCTGATAACAGTAATGAAGGAAACATATCCACACTCCACAATCGGAATGCAAGATGTAGGTCATTGCCTTTCTCGAAATACTTTAGAAACTTTACCCAATCATGAGTATTAATTTTAATATGGAGCATCAACCATTCTACACTTCTTAGTTCAAATGTTACACCATACTCATCATTGACCATATGACATATAGCATTCTGGTGTTTGTTACTAAATAGAATAACCAATTCATGTTTAGCATTTCTATTATATGTTTATAATCTTCAGCAAATCTCAGTACCATACTTAGGAGTATGGCATATATTCCATCATGGTTTATTTGTAGTCTATAATTTTCTGCATTGTTCCACCCAGCCATAAGCCCTATATAAAGATTGTTTACAGTTTGTGAGAGGTAATTTTTTTACTGTGGAAGTGATTCCAACATCATAGTCGATCAGTTTCAACACCATTAAGCATATATGCAATTCTTTCTATTAGAAGAAGTATCCCATTTATAACTATTCCCATAGTTACTGGGTTAGTACCATTGGCTGCAACATTAATAGGAAATAATCCAAAATATCTGACTCTGATTCAAATTGTCATAATATTATATTTGTTGTAAAGGAGAAATATTTTCTATCAAAACATGCACAAATGTAACAGGATGTTTTAAACAAAGAACTATTTAAACTTATTACAACTAGGCTGAATATATTACATACTACAATAACTACATTTAATCATAAACCCACATAATTAAGATAGAGGGAACTTAAAAGAATAAAATGTAAATACCTTCTTAATTACCTTGTAAATATCTAGCTTTAAAAAGTTCTTTGTCTGTATGCGACACAGCATTTGGTGTATATTAATAAGGCAATGTAGTGTTCCTGGGAAATTCAGTAATTACATTTTTACCTGAAGATATAATTTAAGTAGGCAGTTATGTAACTGATGTGAGTGAAGTATTATTTGAATTATTATTCAAAACCTTTCCTAATGGATATATGGACACTTATCTGGAAAATTATAAGGGACTTGCTACACACATAAATGCAAATAATCGTCTAGTGAATGATCACCCGAAATTACATTCATTAGGAGATATTGTTGGAAGTGTAATATATAAAGATGAAGTGGGTGATCGATTTATCACACCAAAACAGTCTAATTCGCATTCACACAAAACTGTGTCTATCATTGAAATAATTTTTGAATACAGGCATGTTCGTAATGAAGTTTTGTATGATTGCTTAAGAATTAGATGCCCCTGCTCGAGCAAAGTTTCCTAGAAGAAATGTATTACTCTAGGGGTGAAAGATTTGTTTGAAGCTGACTTGTGTATCATGATGCATGGTATGAATGTGTAGTACAAAAACAAAAAGAAATTGCAATTGAGGAGTGATTCTGAATCATGGAAACTGTGGAGGCAATAATAAGGATTTCAAAATACTGTAAAGGATACCATTGTGTTTTAACTGTAATAAACATCTACTCAAAATATGCTTGGGGCATACCAGTTACTATCATGACTGGAAAACAAGTTACCACTGCAATTAAAACTTTTTTTAAGAGAGGCCCTTGGAACCTCCACACAGACAAAGGAATGGAATTCTTCAATAGTGATTTCAAGGAACTAGTGTGCTGTAATGGCAAGCATCCTTCATTTCCATGTGACACTTAATTTTTAAATGTGTGAAAATATTCTTTTTCATGCAACACTAAGAATTTTACAATATATCCTTGTGAGTTGATGCAAGTTATTATTGAATTTTATTTGTCGTCACTGAGTTTAACTAATTTTAAACTATTTTAAAATTTAAAATATGAATATTTTGATTAGTTATTGAGATGGTCCCTAATAACAAACTTCATTTTCATTGGTTTTGAGAATATTTAGTTTTTTTTCAGTCATTAGTACAATTGTGAGAAAGTTTATTATTAATTGTCTTGTGAATTTGATTATTTTGATTATTTTCATAATTAATCGTGCTATGCCTATTTGGAATTATGTGAGTCATTTAAAGTGTATTTAAAGTCATTTGGTCAAGTAAATAATTATTTTATTTTCAGTTTAAAGCATTTGAGATTTATTTAAATTTAATTGTACTCTATGGTCAAACATTTATTTCTATTTTCACATTGACATGTATATTTCGATATTGGTTTCATTAGGTCCTGTAACTTAAATTTTATTGAAACAATTTGCCCCAATTATGTATTGTTTACAAATTTTCCCTCAGTGCTATTTCCCTTGTAATTTCAATTTCTCTCAGTTTTGGTACTCCAAAAGAGTCTTCTTAAATTCTCTAAAGCCTTTCCCAGCTGCTGTTTCGTCTGTTCCTGGCTGTACCGGATGGATGCTGCAGCATTGCCCAGATATTGTATTTCACATCCGTCGCTGCCCCCTTCCACAATTCGTTTCTGGCATGGCTGTGTGGACAAAGTCTTCATGCAATCACGTTCTTGGTGCTTGATTGCACATAAAAGTATTTCGATCACGTGAAAGTTAGCCAGTTTTGTTAATGCATGCATCAGTTTTGGTCACTTTCGTTCTCCTGTTGCCACCTAACAGCGACGTTGGAACTATCTAGGCAGGCTGTTTTGATTTCGATACGCCTTTATTTCTGGCCACAACCTAACCTTCTCTCCACCTTCTCTTCACTTTGTGTTCTTTTCTTGTCGGCACCATGTCGGATCTTCCATGTGTGCTGGCTGGGATGGTGTTTTCGGGGACTTGAGGTCCCATTAGTGTCGTTTCTCACACACCATCACACAGTGTAGTGAAGCCAAGTTGTAGAATGGTGTGCTAATTTATTTATTTGATTTCGGTTTTGGAGTTCTTCACCTACAGCATGTAAGGATATTCTTTGTTCTCCCTCATTGGCGAGTTATAGTTTTAATTTTATCTTTTCCCTGCCTTTATTCGTAATAGTCATTAAAGTTTAACTTATTTTTAACTCTAATTTTCTAGAAAGGGTGCATGTAGGCATGTACGATGTACACAATGCACAGAATGTGCATTATCCATCATTAGACCAAATTGACATAATTCACATTAACTATTGATAAAGCTATGGGATAACATGTGGGATATGTTCCTTCTTCCGGGTTACGGCGATGATCGGCCATAATCTCCAAGTATTTTGTCTTGTCTATCGTCTTTTGGGTGCTTCTAGGTTTGTTTCATCTCGCATCTATGTCACCGAAACCAGTAATGCCGCATTTGCCTCTTTCCACGAATGAAGCTAAGTAAAAAAAACTATATAAATTTTAGTGGAAATTATGTGAACTCATACACTTTTAATTGCTCTCTTTATTTGTGACCAGTATGTTTGGAAACAATGTTTTATTTCATACTGGTCATATTGGATAATTATTATCAAGTGCAAATTTTTATTTTGGCTATATTTTAAGGTTGTAATTTGGTAATGTACCATTCTTAAATGTTATGTAATCTAATATTAATTTTGATTAATGATTTTAAATTAATATTCAGTAATTAAGTTAAGTAAGGGTACCCATTTTGTAAACTGGTTTTATACTGCTTGCTGTTTATATATTTGACACTATCTGTTATCATTTAACTGAAATTTGTACATTTTGCATGTTCACGCAAACAAATATATATATGCAAACATTTTATGACTTACTCTCTTATTGTAAAAACTATCTTTATTAATACTCTAAAGTACTCATTTCACTAATTGTTTGTTTATGAATTTATATTGTTTATATGTCTATTCATTCACAACTTTTTAAAACAAAAAAATGTTATATATACCTATATATATTATTTTAGCACACCACAAAATCCAAGTATTTTTATTTTAATTTTCAATTATTTCCTCTGAGCTTTTCTATAACCGTTATTTTTGTATGTGTGTGTTCTTTTAATCATGAGTATTTAAACTCCCTTTTGTCGCCATATACGAGCTCCCAGCAAATATAATTATTTAGCTACTATATTGTACTGCTTCCTTGTCACTTCATTCATTGTTGTTTGTTTGGACAGTCCTTTTGATTTGGGTACATACGAATTTTAATACCACGTATTTTACTTCATTCGTGGTTTGTTTATTATTCGGGCTCCGTTCTTTAAAATGACGTGGATATTTTAAACCAGTTAAATGTCACTTGATTCTCGCAGATGTATAACAAAACTGGTAGCTGTTAGCATGGTTTAATTTCCTGTGATTTTTGGTTATGCCTTTTTTTTATGTCTTTCAATTTAAATGAATATAATTATCAATACCAAGTTTTATGAACATTGTTTGTTTGCTACAAGTATAAAAATATTAAATGTTTTATTGCTTTGTTCAATTACATGTGCGTGAATTTTTGCAATTTAAAGTTTAAGATTTAATAATTATTTACTTTTAGCTCCTCTAGTTTTAGTTGTCATTGTGTATTGCTTTTGAAGCGACTGTCTTTTGTTCGTCATAGTTTGACCTAGTTTCCGCAGCATTTTGGCCTTGCAGTCAGGTGTTGACTGCAGGCCTGTCGTTTCACAGAGTCTGTTGTGTTATGAAGACCTCCTTGTAAGGTTTTCAATTAACTTTTATTTATAAACCTGTGTGACTTTTTAATAGTGAACTCGGTGACTGTGTTATTCTCCTCTTGCCTTTCATCACTAATATTTATTTACTAGGCCTAAGTGTTCGTCATAACCTGTGTCGCTCTGAAGTGATATATATATATATATATATATATATATATAAATTTATATTTATTACTTATTTCTTTAATACATTGCAGGTTTGTTCTTTGAAACAGGAATGTATGAAATTTTAATGTTGATTTTAACCAGTTAAATGTTTTGTTTACCAAAATCGTTACTGTAAATTTGGTCTCTGTACTTTTGAAGTCATTAATCTTATTATATTATGTTACTATAATCGATCATTGTTCATTTAAGAGTTCGTTGTGTTGAATTTATAAAGCTATTTCTAATTTTGTTTTGATAATCGCGTGATTACAAACACATAATTATCGCAGTGTTTTATGGTGTAATTCGTGACGAAAGTCACATGTCCGCGCTAGTATTTTTCCAGTGTCACTGTACTGCCAACCTGACCACATTTTATGGCCCTATGGCTGGGTCGGGCTTTGTTTACTTTTGTGTCGCGGTAATTTAAAAGTGTCAGAACCGCGATCGTTCCATTTAATAACGTATGTGTTGTTTATTTGATGTCGAATAACAAGTGCGCCAAACTTCCTGAACCAATTGCTACTATATTGTATTTCTTCCTTGTCATTTCATTCATTTAGTCTGTGTTTTCACAGTCCTTTTTATTTGGGTACATATAATTTTGCTTTATTGGTGTTTTGTTTATTCTTTGTGTTTGAACCAAGGGCTGTTCTTTAAAATGAAGTGGGTTCTTTAAACCAGTTAAGTCACTTAATGCTCGCACATGCATAACACTAGTGACATAGTGTGGAATTAAACATTATGTAACGTAATCGGATAATTAAGCTACTGTACCCTAAAGATTCAACAAATCTATTAAACAGTTAATATATAAACACTTCACTTGGCATCGAACTTACAATTGGGCGGGCATTTCGTCTGAAATACAGACTGTAAAGGTGTCACCTGAAACAGTTGAAGACAAAAGGTGATTGAAAACTGTATATAATAATCGTAAAGTAATCGCTGAGGGAAAATAGATATTTGAAGTTCGAGAACATGCATGTATCTCCACAGTCAAAGGCACATTTGAGATTAATATACTGCCCTTTGGTCGTATGAAATATTTAAATTTATTTCATTTATACATTCGTTTCCTAGAGTATATTACTTGGAATATACTATGGTGATCAAATAAAAGGTGGTTTTTATTAATATGAAATGCAAAAGGTTAGTTTGCCAAATTAATATTTAGCTGACAAGATTATTAGAAGGTAAAAGTAAAGGTCACTGCTTTGTTAGGAATATTTCTCAAACAAAGTTTTAAACAAAGAGCTGAAGTCAAGACAATGTTTGTAAAGGGTTACTCAATATAAATATATATATATATATAATATATATTTATATTACATATATTATATATTATATATTATATATAAACATTATATATTTTATATATTATATAGATCATATATATGATATATTATATATATAATATATTATATATATAATAAAAATAAAAGGAACCAACTTGGATGTGTTTTCAATTTAAAAAAACAGTCATTGCTTTGTTTCTTTTATTTAAATATTACTATGTTACATATATACATAATTAATTCAAATACATTAATCCAAACATTTACATCAAGAAAACACATTGTTTTTACATCAAGAAATATAGTACAACATGACTAACTTATAATCAAACAGGAGATAGGTTTTCATACATGTGTTCTCATAAAGCCTCATTTTTACATTCTGTTTAAAAGCAATGTTTTTGAACATTTATGAATATTATACTGCTTTACTAATGAATTGAAGTTTGGACAATCATAGTATTTTCTAACATTTACAACTTCTGCTTTAGTTAAAGACTTGGTAATTTTCTTTTGAGTTTGTCCTAAGACAAGTATGGGATATTCTTCGATGTTTAAATCATTGAGGTATCGGAATCTGAATTCATATGGTATGAGACCATAATCCCATTTCAATAATGGACTTTGTTTGTCTGGAGGCAATAGATGCTCTCAATTTCTGTAATAAAATTAGACTACAGGTGAGGTGGTTTAAAACAGAACTTTGGTGTCAACATCATTAAAATAAGATATTGCAACTTAGTATATTACAAAATAATGTTTAAAAAATAGTTGTAATGGTTTTCAAAACCTTGCACACAATGGAGCACGGCTAATGCACAACAGTTTAACTTAGAATGGAGACCTGACATTTAAAAAACATAAACTTATACACACAAGGAAACAAATATATACACAGGAATAATAATTGTTTCTTCTCCTCTGAGGGAATGTTTAGCACTTTAAAAAAATGTACACATATGTACAGTTCTTGATATATACAACATATATGTTAAAGCATTAGAATCTACTTTATTAATGCCAGAGTATGTCACAATGTCAGGAACATTGTTGCCATGGATGTTTGATTACCTGTTGCATTTTTCACATCATACAAGACCGCCTCATGTATTGTTGATTAGCATCATTCCTAAAACCAGGCATGTCATGTGGGCAGTCTTCAAAGGGCAAATAAGACACAATATCTTCTTCAACCCTCTGACTGGACATCAAAAGTCAACAGTGATTTTTATCTTCCATATACAAGGATTACATTGAAAACACAGATACACGCATAATTGCAACTGTCCCAGCAATGTCCATTATGTATTTTACCTTTAAGTTCCGCTTATACTGATGATATCCGAAAAAACAGTCTTGGTTCATCTGATGATGGGATGTTGAGCTGTTCCTTGCTCTCCGCTGTCTTGAAACATGCTGGTTGTCCTTCTGATCTTAAAGAAATAGAGGTGGAGATGGTGAAACACACAGACACTTTCGAAATATGTCGATGAAAAAAATTAATTATGTTCGTTGGCTGTGCAGCTCGACCATCCCACTCTGACAACTGCTAGACTTAGACTGAAAAATTTTTAATTTATTCCCTTCTTATATAGTGACCTGATATAAAATGTTGGATGCACCTCTTGAATTTTCCCTATTTCAGTCATTGAGCATATCCCCAATTGAATTTTGCCTATATTAGCTCCTTCGTATACCACAAAAGTTAAACTCATAGCAGGAAACATTAAAGGAATACATGGAACATTTCTTAATATATTAAAATATAAAACTAACTGCATGATAACATGTTACTTTACTGAAATAGTTGGAAAACATGATTGAACAGAATTTTTTTTAAGAGTCTTTGCTTACACAAGGTGGGAAATAATATGAGAAGTAGACTTATTTTATACTTTACTGAACTTTATTGAAATTACGATTGAACAGTATTATTTATTAATAAGATGTAAATATAACTTATACTTGACAGAAAATCCACATACTTCATTTATATTTGAAAATTATAGATGTTGGGCTGGCATTGATAGTGGGGCTAAGCAGAGGTTAGACTGGGGGGTATTAGCTGGGCTGGACACTACAACATGTTGATATACATGATCAGAGTTCAGTCTGCAGTTAGGAGTCGTATGGAGCGGATATGCAATTAGATTTTGTAATTACTCTCATGGTATTCATAATAGTGTAATAAGTATTCTTACTTATCGGTTGTGCAGTTGTATAATTAGCAATTATTCAATGTGAAATTGCTAATTATTCATTACGAATACTCAGCAATTACTCATTTGTGGGATTTGTAATGGCCATTATTCAAATGCTAGATCTATAACGGGTATTTTTCTAACTGCACTTCCAACCTCACATCAATCATTCGTCACAGAGCTCAGTCGCTTGTTGACCTCCAAAGAGTAAAGACCTGCTCCCGACCCTCAGAGCTCACTTGCGCACCAGACAAGGAACACGCAACACATATGCAGCTGCCCCCACCCCTCACAACACAGTCCCTTGTCAGACACCGAGATGGAAAAATCTACCCTGCCCTCAAAATTACAAAACCTTACCTCACTTAACACTTTCCTCACTAAAACATTTTCCCGCTTAACCCTTTCCTCACTTAACTCTTTCTATCATTTTAACCCTTTCAATAAATTCAACCTTTCCAATAAATTTAACTCTCTTAACCCATTTAACCCTTCAAATTAACAATTCCAATTTAACCCTTTCGACGCTTGACCATTTTGGCGCTTAACCCGTTTGGCGTTTAACTCTTTGGGCACTTAACCCTTTGGACACTTCCAGTCCAGGACCGCCACGCTCCCACTACTTAGAGGACCCATCATAAACGCCTGTTGGATCAGTGCCCATCGAAGCAGCACGTAATATTGGTGATACCAATTGCTGGTTCTCAAGATCAAATCTTTGCGGATCTTGATGTGATTGTTCAATGCGAACAGGACTCTTGAAACAGGCGAATTTCTCACGTCGCCAAGCATTCTAACCGAAGACAAAACGATAAATAAATGGCAGAATCTACACAGACTCCTTGCATGCAGCGTAGATGCAAGTAGTAGTTCCATGCTCGTTGAGTTCAAAAGCAGACATTAGGATACTCAAATCCTACTCACTATATGTTAATAAAGTGCTTTCAAGTCGATGTCCACCTCGCGGTTTCAGAACATTAAGTGAGTTACTGATGACTGTCGTTTTTATATATTATCATGAATTTTTAGGAGTACATGTTATACTAATAATACAAAAAGTCGTAACAGATGAAAAAAACTATCCCAGTGTGCTATAATGTTATCACATAGGACCTGTTCCAAACTATCACTTACTCATTTCGCTTACATTTTTTATATATTTTACACGTAATCCACCTATCTTTCAAGCATATTTCTAAACATATGAAAAAACCTAATTTCTTCAGTTCACAAGAAAATAAATACATATATTTACAGTTTCAGTTTCCTTCCTTAGGATCGAACGTCACGTTTCCCATTAATTATTGCTTAAATCTTTATTACAGATAATAATGAGCACCTAATAAAACATGATCTCACGTACGATCGGCACAGAAAGGTTCCGAATCTTGACAGTAACTATCGAACACTAATAATTTTATTTGACACGATGCTGAAAACCTGCATTTACCCATTATTATTGGTTAATATTCATTCTCTGAACTAATCGAATAATCGCCACATTTTTTTCTAAGTCCGAAAGAGAATTAAAATATTTTCATAGTAGCGGATCTTGATCTTAAGACCATAAACTGTACCTCATTTTGGAATTTTTTTAAATTCTTTATACATAAACAAACAGAAAATAAAGTACAGATATATTTACATTTGATCCAGAACTGGGGGCTGTATTTGAACTGTGCACCATAGATATTACAAAAGTAACTTTATTCTTTGTCCAAATCTTGTCTAACAGCTTCCGTTATACTTTTCATAAAAATTTATTTATATTGGATCTATTCAAGTGTTTTCCCCTAAAGTGTCACATAGGTAGTTTTTGCATGTAAAGTGGTAGAATAAAAATGGGAATTCGGAGATGAGGGTATGAGATTGTGAAATGTGTGTGTGGCCCATGCTGAAGTTTGATCGATACTATCTCTAATTAACTTATTGTTGACTATGTTGGTATGACTTCAGTATTAATGATTTGCAAAAATCATAAATATTAAAACTTTATAACTAAAGAAAAATATATGTAACTCAGAAAATAATACATTTTTCTAGTGGGCTAACATGATTCTCTGCTAAGTGTATGGCTGTGTAGGAGGCAGAATTGATTCGACCTATACTGTAAATTCTAATCGGTGGGAAACCACTGATTCGCAGTGAGGTCCAGCTACTCTTATCAGTGAAAATCGCTCCACTTTGACTCAGTGGAAAACCACTGATTGTTCCCGTGGAAAAATTCACTGATTGAATTAGTGACGTGAAACAGTTTCACTGATTGAATACGTGACGGCCGACTGCAGTGGCGAATTAAATATTGCTGCAAATAATTACTTGAAATAAACGTATTTACGACAGTTTACCATTTATATTGTGCGATTTACCATAATTTAGAAAAGTAAAAAAGTTCGGCGGGTGGCCGGGAACGAACTCATGCACTCATCGACACTAAGCCGTTACTTTACCATCTGAGCTACCATGCAGACAAGATATTTTGCGAGGAAAATATATGTTTTAAAGTATTGATGTGAAATCGTGTAATTTGAAGTTGTATACTCTTACTTTTCATTTTTTTGGTTTGATTTGTACCGTTAAGATTGTTAAAACTAATAGTACATATGAGTGCACTCTCATAACCACAGTTTAAACCTTCAAACAGAGCGCTGTGACGATTACATGGAAACGAATCGTAAGACGTAAAAACGCAATTAAAGGCAGTGTCTTCATATTACCTCGTAAAATGGTGCTTTGAAAGACTAAACACATTTTAGAAGTTATTTATTATTGATTTTATTAGTTTTTTCATTGTTACTTAACTTGATACACGTTATTTAATAGCCATTTTTAAACGATGTTATACGGCCATTTTACACGCAGTTTCACTCATACATCAGTCAAAAATAATTAGAGATGGAGCAAGTTACTTGGATGTTTCACTGGTCCATCAGTCAAAGAATAAACTAAAGTGAAAAAAAAATGACTGACGAATCGGTGGAAAATGTCACTCAATCAATCAGTGAAGGAAATGTGGAATTTTTTCACTGGTTCATCAGTTTAATTCACTAAAATGACTGTTGCATCAGTAAGATACTTTTAACTGATTGGAACAGTGAAATTCGCACAGATTCAGATTTAGAGTGTACATCTGATAAGCAGATGGTGGAGCGAAGACGACTAAAACTTGGTGGGTAATCAACTAATAACCAATAAAAAAATTGGACCACCGTCTTCGTTCCGGGAGCTTACTCGCTGATTGATACATCTACCATCTTTGTTCCGAACCTCCGACCTTTTGAATTTATGTCATATATTGTTTTTATAGGGAAATTTTCAAATTTTGCCAACACAGATTAAATTAACTTTTTAATTTTAATTTTTTTAAATTTCTAAACAACTTTCCTTTTTAAAATATGAATAAATTTTAGTTAACAAGTATAAATGCGAGAGACAGGTATAAAAATATTTTAGTGGAAAATGCTGTAATAAATAACATGCAATCTTTTCATAGAAGGAGATCGCCATGAACGAATCGCGGGAGCACAATTATGGTTCCCACACAGTATCATCATACCTCGACATGTTTATCATTTGCAACTAATGCGGTTTGCTTGCGCGGATGTGCCACTAGGTGTTATATATGTCCCTTCGTCATTCATCGCTGCAAGACACTAAATGAGGCCTTACTAGCAGTGGGAGTGATGTGAGCCACAGAGCCAAGTTCAGTGAACACGCAACATGCCCCAAGCCTTTGCCCAGCTGGATGAGTTTGAGAGAGGCCGAAATGTCGGTCTCCTGAGAGGCAGGTTGCAAGTTTTGGCGAATTGCTCGCCACTTGAACCATTCTGCTTACACTATGAACCCTTGTTGCACGCAGCGGGAACAGTAGGGTACACACACCCGTCGAAAATGATCGCATCGATCCCAGCGGACCACCAGTGTGAGGAATAGTGTCATCATGCGACAGGCTGGAAGAATTCCACAGGCGTCGCTGCTCACCATCCAGGGACAAACCGCTCCAGTTCGGGATACGCCTGTGTCCTCCAGTACCATATCCGTGCTGCTAGCAGAGCGAAATCTGTCGTCGCAGCGTACCTGCGATATCTACCATCAAGATGTGAGAGTCACCGAGCACATGTGACCTTCTTCCGGTAACTGGCTGCATGGCAGCTTGCATGTTGACGGTGAGTGGTGTTCAGCGAAGAATCATCTTTCTCTTTGGGTACAGACGACCACCGAATCCAAATTTGTAGACGTCCTAGATGGCAATATGGTCCACGTTTCTTTGTCGAGCGTCACATGATGTTGATGTCTGATGGTGTGCGATGCCATTTCCCAATATCCCAATGGTTATGATTTATGTAACCCTGACGGCAAGGCGATATGTCCCGGAAATTCTGCGACCATGTATGATCCCCTTTCTGGCGCAGCTTGACAACAGCATTTTCGAGTAGGGTAATTACAGCCCTTACACAGCGTTGGTATATCTGGCCTGCCATTATACCAAAATGATCCCTTGGCCATTAATATCCCAGAACTTTCTCACATTATAAACTATTAGGACCATATTGGACGGCAACTTTGGTCAGCGACAAATATGGCGGATTTGGAGGGACATTATCGCCAGTTTTAGCAGTATATTTCTCAGGAGAACATCCGGCATCTGTATGCCTCCATGCCCCACAGTACCGTTGCCTTTTTACCATGTCCTGTGCATTTACCCACTTACATGCCCCTTTGATTGCACCTTCAGGGTGTTAAATTGGTTTGCAAATGAGTGTATAAATAAATAGGTTTTTACCCATGAGGTTGGACTTTTGTAAATTATAAATATATAATTTCAGCATACTCGTTACTAGCTACACCAAATACCATTATATTATATTTATAAAACATCGAACAATCAGCCATTCTCGATGTGAGCGTAATTATGTTCGTGCCTGGTAAAATTACTGTCAAAAAAAGTGTCCTTAAAACTTCATATCAAATAAATAAACACTTGAACAACGATAATATAGTGCGAGAGCTGTGCAGTCAATAAACTATCAATTTTCTTCAGGAAGACACTATGTGAATAGCTTTACGTCAGTCGTCTATTTCGTATATCGCCCAGAAGAAAAACTACATTTTATTTATTTTAAAATGAAAACGCTGTTTGTAGTTTCTGAATAAGTTTAATTATTACTTACAACTAAAATAATACATATAATAAATAAATTAAAATACACAAACGAATGCACCTCTTAGTTAACACGCTGACGAAGTTTAACTTTATATATATATTTATTTATTGTAAAACACAACTATTCTAACACAAAAATCTCTTTTTCCAGTTTGTTAAAAATTATTAGGAATCATAGTAAACTACAGTAAATCATATTTCAGACGAACATTCCTAAAAATTTCATTTCTCGGGAAGTTACGGACTAAAAGTTTGAGAAGCAAAAGCGAAGGCAACGAAATTCTAAAAGTTAGCCTACCATCACACTCAAACACAGAAAACACACTCTTGTCTTAAAGCAGACAGTTTTCTGTTTAGAACAAACAATTCACGGGTCACAATGATTTAGAAATCTGATACGTTATCATGTACAGACTTGGCATTATAGACAACCAGAGTGTCCTATACTCGCCGTCTGGAGGGGGCTATCAACTGGTAGAGTGCATTGTGTTGCAGGCCAGGCGCCGAGCTAAATACTGACAGAGTGTGATGTGTTGCAGACCAGGCCCCGGGCTACAGACTGACAGATTGCATTGTGTTGCAGACGAGGGCTCGAGCTACAGACTGGATGAGGCAGATGAGGCTCTGCTGGTGAGCGAAGCACGGCCAGACGTCGGCTATGTTAGCTACAGCGGCACAGTATCGTTGAAGCTGCATGGACACCCTCTCGACTGGCAGTTCGCACAGATCGTGTGCGAGCGTGAGGGCGCAACACTCGCTGTCGTCGACACACCGGACAAGGTCAAGGCTCTGCAGGACCTCCTGCACGGCAATCCTGAAGTCCTGCGCGCCTCCGTCCTCGGACAGCAGGTCCTCGTCGGCATCAACGATGTCCGTCTTGAAGGATTCTTCGAGACTAGCAAAGGTACTTCATCACTGCCATTCATACTGATGCTTCAATCCGCCAGATACAGTAGTCTTTGCTCAGCAGTCACTCTGCTTTGCAGTCTGTTGCTTATAGCTCATCTTGTATAGTATACATTTTGAATACTGGTTATTTTAATGCAAACACTTTTTTAAGTCTAAACCAAGATTTATGTTTTATGTTCCATTATATTGAGGTTTTGCTACACAGGTAAATCAAAAAAGTTTTTTTTATTGCTATTAAAACTCTCGATGCTTATAATTCTGAAAGGTACGAGTATAATTAGATGAAATTCCTAATTTAAGCTGCAAAGTTTTGGTGACACTGCAGACGTAATTATCCTTGAAATTCTTATCTTTTTTACATAAATCTCAGGTTTCTCATTAACAGAAGTACACGAACTTCATCTAGTTGTGTACTGAACCCTCCATATGTTGTTCGCTTTAGTTACCAAACCCTTTCTAAATCTAGTTTAAGGTCTCCTTACACTCCCAAATCCTGCACACTGCTTCTTCCTTGCCTGGCCATACGCGATTCTGCTCCCACTGCTGTTTCATCTCCTCTTCTGATTTCCCACATCATATGTCATACCTTCTTGTAGTTATTTTGTTTATTTATTTTGGCTTTTGCGATGTAACCTGCGACACAGTTCTGCTTTCTTTCCATGGCAATGCTCTTTATTAAGTGCTTACATTGACATACTTCCACGATGCTTACTAGCTTCTTATCAACCGATCCACTAGTCTAGGTTACCTCTGTTCAGAAATAACAACATAGCATTCACTGTACGTATTTCAAACATTTATTACTTAACTTTCCCATCATTAGCTAAGAAACAAATATATGTAAATTCATCATTGCATGGGCATGAAAATTATCACTTATTTTTTCCTTTTGTAAACGTTATATTAATTTTTTTTTTTTTTAAATGAATTACACATATTGCTGTGAACGTATTAAACATTTAATAATTTTGCAGGTCTATTAAAAATATAAATGTGTATTAAAGAAATTCCAGAAAAAATTTATTTAGAAAAGTGATAAATATGAAATAATAAAATAACCATATTTATTGGTGTAACAACCCGCGAAGTTGGTGTTATTAAAATTAATTTATAAAAATGTTCATTTTATGTCACTAGTCGAAATAATAAAACGTATTTATTGTGTTACCAGTGTGAGAAGTTGTGAATATTGAAACTTTGCACGCATTATTCCGTTGAATCGCTATTTATATGGTAACGAAGTATTTTGCACATGTACCGTAATGTTAACAATGACGTAACTTAATGTAAACAATAAAAAGTGTTTGCATGTAAACTGTTTACCACGCGTACAGAAAGTCACTAGAAGTCATTTACACCTTTCCAGTAAGAAAGCACAATATACTACATTATCGTATTTAATAAACTGACTCTTACATAGTAGGTTACGTACCTAGACCCAATACCTACATTTTATTTATTTGAATACATTTTCGTAAGCTGCGATATTGGACTAGGGTAGTATTTCTAATGACGCCCTGTGTAAACGGATTTTATTTCGTAAGATATGTTATTCAGGATATTAAACAATTTCCAGGCTTTCGGACCAAGAAACACGAACGGAAATCTTCTGTGAAAACAAATGTTCTGTAATATAATATAGATTTGTATACGTCCTACCTACGATAAATTCTTGTATGTGCTAGCACACGTATATTAGAAATAAAATAGTAATATTTAATTCATAATCTCTTATGTTCAAAGCTGGGCTCAGCTTCAGAATGTGTCGATAATTCAACTTGCAGAAACTGCCTGTAGCCAAAAACTGGTATCTAGAGCCAGTTGTAGGCAACTGCTAGAGTGACCACAAAGTATGAGTGTGTGGTCTGGGTGACGAAAAACAACTAAGGTCTTTAGTGAAATAAGGTGGAAATGGAGCAGCAACGGAATGCAATGATGGTGAAACGAGAGTAGGCCCACCACAGTATAACACACCGGAGACTTTCCAACGTGGCGGGAATCGAACCCAGTTCGTTGTTGGGGGATACAACCACAAAACCTTCGTAGTCCATTCAGGCAACAACTGCCGTCACGCAACACATATATAACCTCAAGAAGTAAATTTCTGTCTTTGCCACCTGCATGTATGCAACCAGCAACAACAATCACAGGAAAATGTTTGCCTATTGGCAAGAGCTCTGCCAGATACTCTCGAAGCACTCCAAAGATAGCGCTTACATTTCCGGAAATGATGTCATAAATTAAGTTTTTTTCATTTAACATTTTATATCCCTAATGGATTTTCGTCATGAATTAATTATTATACTGTGTTCACGTTTTCAATATATAATTATCTTAGTAATAGTATAAATGCGAAAGTTTGTATGTTTGTTTGTTACTCAATCACGTCGTAGCGTCTCGACAGATTGGGATGAAATTTGGTACATGAGTTGATTATATTATGGATTAACACATAGAATACTTTACATCCCAGAAAAAAGAATAGTTTCTTAAGAAATATATAAAATATGCTACCAAACATTTGAGTAGCGCTGGTTGGTGGTCTGTTTTTTGTCTTCCTCAAGGAAATGTTTGTTTTTCCGAGATGAAAAATACCCTACGTGCTAATCCAGAATATAGTCTCCCATTGTACCAAATTTTAACTAAATCCACTTAGCTGTTACGACGTGATTAAAATGTCAAAAAACGAAATTAGAATGCAGCAGACGTCATATATATCAGAAATTGGTGTAAAAAGGTGTCTAGAGCGCAGAAGTGAATTGAAATCATTAAATTGCACCACTCCATTTTGAGCATACCGCTGCATGAGAGACGCCCCACTATCACCCGCCTGGTGGTGCACTTGTCCACTGGCGAGCAGGTTTATTTTACTTAGCAGAATTTTCATGAAAGTATAGCGATGCCTCCTAGGACGACACTAACTGCATTTTTTTAGCTTTGTCAAAACGATTCCTCAGCTAAAACACTGCTCTATGCCAAAGTTCCTCGCTACTATACGTGGAACACCTCCAGGAAGGAATGAAAGAGCCGTGTTCAAGGAGCTCCTATTGAGAACTGGTCAGAGGTGAAGGCAGGAGATACACTCGCGTGCATGTACACAGTGCACGGTAGCAACTTCCTCCGACCGATGAGTTTCCACGAACTCAAAGCAGTGAATGGAGAAGAGAAGGCAACGTATAGGGAAGTGTGTGAGACGTTATGTCTATTGGAAGACTAAAAACATTGGGACGCAATGACGGAGGAAGCCGTGTTTGCTATTTTAATTCGCCCTTCCGGTTTGTCCAAACCTCTCCAGTTATGGCACAAGTACAAAGAAGCTTTGTCAGAAGATATCTTTAATAGGTTTCAAGGAATTCATCAGGCCGATAACGATCTTATTTTCAAAGAAGTGCTTAAACTGATTGAGAACAAAATAATTTCAATAGCAGGAATAACACCAAAACGCGTTGAAGAATTGTCCAATGATGTAATCAGGAAACGCGACTATGACACCACAGCTTCAGAGGTCCACGTTAACGAAATGGAACCCCGTTTACTACTCCAGCAGACAGAAATATTTCATCAAATACTGAGTCGTATCGAGAATGGGGAAGGATGGCTCTATTTTCTTGACGCACCAGGGGCACAGGCAACACATTTCTGCTCATTTTTCTTTTAGCTCAGCTTCGCGAAGACCGAAACATAGCCTTGGCAGTTGCTTCCTCCAACAGTGCTGTAACGATGCTCAGCGGTGAACTAACTGCACACTCTGTTTTCAAGTTGCCGCTTAATTTTGAAACCGAAGAAACCTCTACGTGCAATATTATCAAGAGCAGCAACCGTGACGCTCTTTTTCAGCAGTGCAGGTTAACCGTGTGGGACGAGTGCACTATATCGCTCGCACAAGCCAACAGTTGAGGCGCTGAACCGCAGCCTGCAAGACATACGCGACAACCGGGCTCTGATGGGCTGTGTGGTCGTTCTACTCACTGGTGATTTTCTGCAGACCCTATCCGTGATTGAAAGGGGGACTCTGGCAGATGAAGTGAATACATGCTTCAAGGCGTCCCCCCTGTGGACCACGGTAGAGACGCTACACCTCATCACCAATATGCGAGTCCAGCTTTATAACGATCTGGAATCAGGTGCCTATGCCCGTTAGCTGTTGGAAATTGGAGAGTGTCGCCTGGAAACAGATGCGCGAGGGATGATACGAGTTTACGAATAATTTTTTAAATGTTGTAAACAGCTCGGAAGACGAGGTCATTGTTAATGTTTTTCCGAGCTTACAACTAAATATTAATGATGAAAATTGGTTGTGTGAGAGAACTATATTGGCGTCAAAGAATAATTCCATCGATAAAATAAATAAAAAAAATTTCGAGAAGATAGCCGGTGACGCAACGACTTACTGCTCCATTGACACAGTCATGTCAACCAACGACTCTACCACCTACCCCGTGGAGATTTTGAACTCCTTAGAGTTATCCGGAGAGTCGTACCACAAACTCGAGCTAAAGATTGGTGTTCCAGTCCTGCTGTTGCGTAACCTTGACGCCCCGAGATTGTGCAATGGTACCAGATTACGCATCACAGAACTAGGAGGAAGTATTGTCATAGCAACAATTCTTACCGGTGCGGCAAAGGGCAAGCCGTACTAATTACCTGCATCACCATTATACCCAACAATTTGCTCTTTCAATTTAAAAGAGTGCGGTTCCCATTACATACCGCCTTTCAATGGCAGTTAATAAGTCACAGGGCAAAACATTGAAAGTGGCAGGGATACATTTGGACACTCCATGCTTTTTCCATGGTCAACTATTTATTGCTTGCTCGCGGGTATCAAGTGCCCAAAATTTACATATTTTCGATGAGAATAACAAATCATACAATATAGTGTATAGACATGTGTTAAGAGTAATAATATATTAGTGTAATTCATATGTACACTTTAAATAGAGCACTTAATAATTATAATTAAGGTATAAATTTTGCACGCGCATGAGGCAGCGGGTAACTGCTAATATGAATATATATTGAGAGGTTCAGAAATAATATTGGAACGGGGAGGACAAGTACTAATAAACCACTTATATTTACTCTTAGAGTAAAATAATTTAACGTAACTATTGATGATATGAAACAAATAAAGTATAACGTAAACAATAATTATTTTAACTGCTTTTTTAATCCGTAAATAATAGTTGAATATTTCATGGCTACTATAAATAACACAGTTGTTATGTCCTAAAAATAAACATTTTTTCACAAAATACTAAAAGAAACAATATTGTACAGGCCGTCCTTTCTTACTTATCACTTCACGAACCCTATCTGGCATGGTCTCTACAAGTTTCTTCCATTCTTAATGTATTTTCGGTTTAAGATGATCCTTGGATGTTTTTGGTGTTTTTCGTACTTCCTTTCGCATAGTGGTAGGGAGCGGAGTACTCGTGGGTATGCAGCACAATTTGGGCTGTACGTTTTGGGTCATTATACTGGTAAAACTTGAAGTTATTCCAAATTATCACTTGTTGTGAACTGATTATTACATTTACCTTCAGTATATTTACAGGCTCTGTTCAACAAATGCAAGCTTACTTACCCCATTTGCAGACATACAGACCCACACCATAATATACCCACCACCATGTTTCACAGTGGCGTCCAAATTATTTCCTTCTAGCTCGGCATTTGGTGTACGCCAATTAATTATCCTGCCACAAGAACAACTAATGTTGAATTTCCTCTAGTTAGAGGAAATTATTGAGCTGGATTCAAGAAAGGCCATTTTTTTCTAATGGCCCATGATGAGTAAAATGTGTATTTTAGTTCCCGTAGGCTTCACTAGTATGCACCTATAATTTCGTTTGAAAATTCCGATCCATGAAGAAGATATTAAATTTTGGTCAATTAAAAAATAGGCTGTTTTTGCATTGCAGGTACAAAGCTTTTATTTTCAACATCGTTAGGTTATTTTTATATGGGGATGTGCTGTGTACTGTCTTTTAGTGGGAAATAAAAGTGTTCAAAATGTCAAGTGAAATTATCGATTGTCCTGAAAATAGCGGCGAACAATCTAGTAAAGGGGAAATTACGACACAAGGGTTTATGGGTAAGAAATAAAGGGGAGGCAAGGATAAAGAAAGGCCTGTGCTACATATTTTCAAGTGTAAAAGTAGAGCATTCGGAAACATTTCATTCTGTTGATAAGTGATGCACTAAACAATGATACAAAACAATCGATGTGGTTGAGTAAAAATATTATTTCAAGTAATTATGGCTTGTTCGCGATAAGGAAACGCTAGACAACACTATAGCAGGTAACCTAGTCTACTGCTCCTAAAACTGTAACATAAATAAAGTGTACAACAAATGGCCTCTTAGCTGGAAGAATCATATAGAGCTGCAGTCAAGGTGTGTTTCCATTCCTGTTTTCCAACCATTTTACAATGGTATAGTGCAAATATCAAGAAAGAGAGTAAGATATATTCAAGGAAAGTTGGCTAAGGGATACTTGGTGGTTAAAGACAACAGGAGTAGACATGCAAATTGTTCAAAAAGGATTAAGCAAAATGTTCGGGTGTTAGCCAAAAAAAAAAAAAACACCCACCATCTATTCCAAATGCTAAACCACACTTCTGTGCAAATAAAACAACGATGTTGTATTTTACTAACACTATGTGGTCAATTAAATAATGTTTCGAATGCTTTCAAGAATATTTAAGAAGTGAAACAAAATAACGTTAGGTATAAACTATTCCACTTATCATACATATTTTAGAACCCAGTTAAATTATAGTTTAAGCAGGCCTTGAACAGACGTATGCGACTTCTGTACACAATGCACTGTAAAGCTGAAACTCCTATCAAATTATGCTTGTTGAGGTTTAATAACAAAGGCCCTACACAAATGTCGATTGAAACGGTATCTAAGCATGAAGCAATCTATAAGAAACCAAAGTAAAGGAGAGACTATACATTTAATGAATGAGTTTTAATTTTGCCCACAATCTGGCACCTCCTAAGCCTAACGTTACTAGCCAGTTCTACAAATGTTTGACTGGGTTGTATATTTTCAATATCCGTGTACGAATGTGCACTGTATTGCTATTTGGAAAGTGACGGTCAAGAAAACGCTACTACTGTTTGCAGTGCGCCATATTTTCCCAGTGAGGGGACATACCAACTGCCAAGGTGACAGGAACTTTAGTTTGTCTTCTTCTAAAGCGAATAATATTGAAACACTGGAAACCCTATCTAATTACGAATCTCACTTCAAAATTTGTCGAACAAATTCAAAACCATTTCAAATTTTTCATGTGAGTGAAATATTAAATAAATGGTAATTTGTGATGAGTTTGATTGCTGAAAAGACACAAATAAATAAAGACGAAAGAATTACTATACATAAATATGTACAATTGAGATACTCGCATGGGATGCTTTAAGCAGCCAAAACCTAAATGAGTATTTATCTCCCATGTAAAGTTTTCAAAAATAGTTTGATTTATCAATGTCGTCTCCCTGATGAAGACAAGAATGTTTTGAAACCAGCCAAGGTTCGGGATTTGAGTTCTTTAATGCGCTTTCTTTCCGAAAACTCCCAACAGTAGTATGAAAAAAATATTTTTCATTGATCAGATAGAAGATTTATTTTGTTCACTGTACTGAGAACATAAATGTTTTTTATTTTTTGCTTATAACAGTAAACTTATTGACAATATGCTAAGCAGATTACAAGAGTAAACTATTTGGCAATGTATTCGAAATATGTTATTAATTTATTTATCTGAACAAAACAGTGGTAAGAGACTAAGCCGATGTGACATTTATTCTGTATGTTGATTATTTTAGTGCTACCGTTTACCATTATTTCTTTGTTTCTTTGTAAAATCAGTTGTGCAATTTATTATTTGACTTTTTGTTCCAGATATTGAAATGAAAAAAAAAGGTCAAATTTCTTTGATATTTATAATGAGTGTTATGCAAACTGGGCCCTAATTTTTCGAATTTAAATAATTATTTTTAATATGAACGGATCATTTTTATCATATTTCATTACTTGAATTATAACGATATGAAGGTAAGACATGAATGAAACAGTAGCTTTTGTTTCACAAGTACATTAAATGCCATACAAAAATTACATTTCTTGCAATATTTAAATGTCTTAAAACTGTTTTTCATGGTTTACAAAAAGGCCCTTCTTGCATCCAGTTCCTCAATTACACAGTTCCACCATGTATTGTCCCGTTGGAGATACTCTGTAGCACATAATATTCATTTCCTTCTATTAGTTTTGTTACTATAGGGCTTTATCCTTGCTACACGTCCAGAAAATCTGCTCCCCGTAACACTCATATGATATTTTCGGGGTTAATTTTCTTCCCCATATGTTGCTCAGCTCGAGGCGCAAGTCCCTGGACATTCAGATTGTTGCTCAGCTCGAGGCGCAAGTCCCTGGACATTCAGATTGTCGCCGTAAATGAAGTATGTCTTCACATCTTACTCTTATAACAATATTCCATACTGTACTCTTATTCATTTGTAGCAATGAGGTGATCTGTTGGCAACTTTTCCCTTTAACATAATTGAACACGACCACGCAGCTGTCATTGTTTGAAGGTCGTATTCTTGCATCGCCGCCAAATTCGACAGCTAGTTGCAAGTGATTCACTTGGCGGGCGATGAGTGACAGAAATGGGGCACTACCTCTGACTCAGTTTAAGCCCCTCTAGCGTTATTAAGTGCGTATCTCTCATCTTCCAATAAATTTGTTGAAAGTAAATAGAACGCTATTCAATGATGCAGTACATTCTTTTTCCTCACCAATGCAAAATTCTTATTTACAGCATTTCAACATAGTTCGAGTTACGTTTATGAAAGTTATAATACTCTGTCGGAATATTTTCCTTTCTTTGTGGCGAAAAATACTATGCATGTTTTCACAGTACTATCAGTTCCAATATTATTGTGAGCCACTATATGTAAACATGTGAAAACGTAAAAAATTTAAATTAGTGTCGATACTTAATGGGTCGTATCTAAAACTCGCTGGCTATTCAGCAGCAGTGCATTAAGTTTTAAAATATAAACGTGTAACGACATACCCATAGCATTTAAATATTCGCTCGTGTGACGGTCAATATTCATGCAAATTTTAAGAAACGTTTCCATACGTTTATTATAGAAGTATTGTAAGAGTTATATTGCAGCTATGGCTGTGTCTAAAATACAAATAAGTCAAGATATGTGTGCGCAGGTGCGGAGTTCAGGCCGTGGAACAACACGGTTTGGTTGCCGAACGAACCAGACAATGCTGCACCTGGTGAGGACTGTGTCACCTTCCACGTCATCGGCAGAATAAGAGACGTTCCTTGCTACTACGAGCTGCCCTACGTCTGCGAGAGGGACGACCCCTGAGCCGTCTTTACCTGCAACAGCTGCAACACCGAGCAGAACTCCCTCAAGATACACTCACTTCCCTGTCTCACATCATTTGCTTGTGCATGTCGTGTGTGCTGCTATTTCCGTCAACAATTATGTATGACACCTTAAAAGTAGCAGGTTGTACAGAAACTGACGCAATGAAACATGTAATTGAATGGTGGGTTATTAAAAATATATCAGTACATTATTAATTTGAATGGACTAAAATATATCAAAATTAAATCTGTTTACCCGTCATAACTGATACTTTCATAAACTGAAGCGTTTGAGGTGAAATATATTACTAGATGGTTAGTGACATAATTCGACGGTAAATTTCAGCTACTGCCGAAAAACGATGTTTAACCCGTCCTCCATTCTTACAATCGGTTTTTGTAAAAGGTTAGGTAAATATAAAGGTAACATTTTTGACCGTTGACAATTTAGTAATAGTTGCATCCTCCAGAGTTATGCTTACCAATGTCTCTTTTATCATACATAAATTTAACACACTTTCATGCTCGTGACTAGACTCCACAAAACCCTGCTATGACTCACATTGTCTCTGAGCCCTATGCACCATTAAGCATTTTCACTGCTGCATAGCCCTAGTGGGATTTTCCATAATGAGAATTTTTTCCTGAAATGCCTCAAAAGGTACCTATGTGCTCTCCAGCATGGTTAACCAAATCTGTTGATGTTATCCCTCACTTTAATTGCCAGGTTTTTCAACAACACTGCATGTGATACCAACTTCAAGGCCGCAATTCGTGACATGGCTGTGAGGAATGTGACCACCTAAGAAGGTCTTGAGGAGGACAAGAGAGGCATTTATTTTAAAACTATAAAGCAAGTTTATTGTGAAGGTAATTAACCGCATGAGAAGATGAAGACAGGTGAGTCAGTGGCGTGGTATAATTTGTCTCGCGGTGCCATGAAGCAACCATGTGCCACAACAACAATGCCATCCGCCAACATTTCAGCCACCTCGCAGAGCTATTGCACGAGTTAAACTTTGTTCGGCCAGTACACCTACCCGACGTTAGTCATGACAGACAGTAGTATGAAATACAAATTATCCCAGGATAAGTCTCAAGTAGAGTTTCTCAGCTATTTGTATCCTCCCTAAAATACATGGGAATTTCAATAAGAAAAAAAAAAAGAAACCCTTTTCCAAAAACACGTATTTTAACACTCAAAAAGTATGGCCTATATCGGCACGCTGATTGGAGTTTAAAGGTAGTTGGCCTCTTTCATGGTTGGTGGAGGGTGGCTTCTGCTGGTGTTCCTTTTGCAATACATGACGCAATCTCTGCGTACTGGTTTTACTGTGAATTTGTGTTGGGAGGTTTATGCGAGGATATTCAGCTAAGATATGTTTATAACATCTCCGCCAACGTTCACTTGCGAGGTGCTCTCACCTTGCCCTGGAGTCTGGAAATGTTTTTGTACTGTAGTGATAGTTGTGCCTCTTTTCATGCGGCAGTAAGAAAAAGGAGAGGGTTGACGACCTCTTCACTAAGGTAGGATTGTTTGTTTGACGGCTTACAGCACTGAGAGATGCACTCCTCAAGCAGGTTTGTCAGTCTGGCGAAGTGCTGCGGTTTGTTGATACTGTGGCCGCCCGGGCCTTGAACTTGCAATGTCTTGAACTTGCAATGTCTTGAACTTGCAATGTGCTGGGATGAGCAACTCTCTACCTCGCACACGCGGTTCACGCCTTAGGTGGCGGTACACGAACGCAGCCTTTTATTGATGCTGTGGTTCCCTAACACTGCTTGGTGTGTCTTTAGTTATGAAACTTATACTTTAAAATTGAAAACAAGCAAGTATACTTAAAGTATCTTGTAAGAAATTGTATTATAACGAAAATTAATATCGCAATAATGAACTTATTTGAACTGTAAAATTGATATGCAAAATTAACTGCTCTCCGTGACATAAATGTGAAATGTGTTTACAAAAGTTAGTATTAAACCTATAAGAGAAATACATATTGTAGCTGGAACATAATTACAGTCTTATTGCAGATATTACAGTAGAAAACTACAACTGGTTTGTGTTAAAATAATTAATTTTGAATGTAATATGTGAACAGTGATGTAAATATTTTGGTTACATGACGCCATGCTGGGAGGATTGAGATGGTATGATATCGAAACGTAGCAAGTAATGAAATTATTCAATTAACTGTCATAAAATGTGTAATGCAAATTTAAAGTTTCTGGTATTATTGTCTACGTTTCGACACTGTGAGTGGGAACGAAAAGGATTCTTAAATGAATGTATACCCAGGAGTATAAAATTAAGCACATTTGTGAAGCAACTGAAAATTGCATATTTTATAGTGAATAAGTGTTATGGTTAGTATTCATTAAATGTTTTTGTACTTATTTCTGTAAATATTTTAAGTTATACTTAGATACTAAAAAATCATGATTTCGGTTTTTGTTTATACACTTCAATGACATGTCAATATAAATTGGTATCTAAACAACGTACCATTTCATTTGTCCACAGTACTAAGTTAATGCATACAAGACTTTTTTTGTATATTACACATCGATATATGAAATTCAGTTTGTTTATAACCCGAGTACTAAATTGCTGAGTGTGTATATATATATATATATATATATATATATATATATATATATATATATATATATATATATATATATATATATATATATATATATACAGGAGACGCTCTGCTGCAGTTGTACTATCCTGTATCATCGAAACATAATCAGTCTGCCATAGTGGAGATAATTATATATATATATAATTATCTCCACTATGGCAGACTGATTATGTTTCGATGACCCTGTGTACAATTAATTTGTTTTCGATAAAAATTTATACGTGAATCGACTGCAACAAAATTGAGGATTCAGGGATTAAATTATTTTCTGTGGTTTGACAAGGATGTTATCATTTTGACACTGTTATAATATATCTGTATGTTGATACTAGTTTTTTTTTTTTTTTTTTTCAATTGTAAATTTTGTCAAGAAAGTGCAATTGTGTATTATTTTAGAATTTTCGAAATATTTTGTGGAGGCATCCAGGTATATTTTGTTAATTAAATTATTGTAAGTTTTTAAAACTATGGGGTAGAATGTAAAGTAATTGTATATGAGAGTAGAGTATTGTTGTGACCTGCAGTTTTAAAGTGTCTGGCGTGGATGTAAAATAAATGTTTCTGTCGTGTTACGTGGGAAATGTTAAGACTTGTAAACTTGGTTCGAAGTGCTGATGTTGTGGTAATGTTTCCTCGCGTGTATTTGTGAATCCACTGCTCACGCTGAAGTCGTCTGTGGGACCACGTGACGTTATCTGTTGTCGTCGCCATGTGTTGTCGGTGCCTTCCAGAAGGTTTCCTATTCTGTTGTGACGTCACTGCGAATACGAAACTTATAATAGCTGTATTAGCAAAGTTGCATGTATAATTTGCTTTGTTAATTCACTCGATTAAAATTTTAAGTAAAATAAGCAGTTCTTAATATTACATGTGGTGTTATTCATTTGAATTTGATTTGCGATTTATTTATAATAGTATTATATTCAAAAATGTTATATTTCTCGTTTGGTATATTGATAGGGATTTTACTTTTATGGGTGTGCCCTTCTGGGCAGATTCTTTACTGAACTTGCTTTTATTTTATATTTGAAATTCTTTCTCTTTTCTTGGGTTCAATAACTGATTACTAACATATGATTCTATTCAAATTAAATCCATTAATCACAATTTATAATGAAACTGTTAAGTATTTATGCATTGTGACATAATTTGATTATATATATAGTTCTTATTCCTTGAAAATATTTAGTATCATCGCCCTGTGTACGCACTTCAAAACTTTTAGTTAATAATTTATATGTAACATGAACGACTACATGTATATATAACATTATCTCATTGCACAATGCAAGCCTTGCATAATAACATATAAATCTTTACGGTAATCGGAATAGCTAGTAGACGAGACATACAAAGTGGGAGGTAATTATAATTAAATTGTATCCAAAGAGCAATATCACACAAAGATTGGCACACCAGGTTGGGGAAATAATTGGTACTCATGGCTTACACCAGGGGAGGTCAGAAGAGCCAGTATACTCGGGCGCACTGCCAAATTGTGCCTTACTAGCTGATTCTATCGCGGCTAGTAAAGCACAAAGAAAAGCCCACCTGAACAGTTCACCATGCCATCAGGGGCATAAAGGGGAGATGTCTCACTTCTCAAGTGAAACGAAACAGAGTTGACCTCCTAGCTGTAATAACTCATTCGACTGCGTGAAATGCAGATAAACTGCCCATGCCCAAAAGTAGTCGAAATGGGTATGTCCCAGGCATAACTCCCTTTCTGCAAACACCTTTGCCATTTCACACAATTAAGCTCTCTCATGTTGGAGTTCAGTAGTCTGTGAACGGAACAGAGAAGAGAGATGGATCACAAAGCTACTTGAACCCAACGTACTTCGTTCTAGCTCGTGTCCGCATGTCAACAATGTATGTTAATTGTGTAAAATATTCAACTATTGTAACTTAAATCTACACCATAACTGCGTGTAAAATGTATGTGGATGAGTCATAGCGAAGTGCGCACGGCTCGTTGTTTTCGCAACATGGTGCAGGTGAGCCTCGAGAATGTGCTGAGGTTCTAAGAGTGATGAAATGATCGTGAGGAGGTGGAGGAGAGTTTACTCGACCGCGTCGACGAACACGCTGACAGGGGAAGAAATAGAGGTGCGTGTCTGGGTCGACAAAGTGGTTGAGGGGGGGGGGGGGGGTACATGAGCGCCAACTAGCTCTCCCACTTGTGATGTCCCAAAAGAGCGCTCTTGGCCTAATATTATTGTAAGACTCGAATCTGAATTCCATATATAACTTATGAAACCTTAAATATATGGCAACTTGTTGAAAACTCTCATACTGTCCAAATACTAAATGCTAAAAACGAAACACAGGAGTTTATAGAATAACATGTCAGACAACAATGTAAACCCTACGCAAAGGTATCCTGTGCCATGCAAATTAAATTTATTCACTGCAATAAGTTACCAAATTACGGTGAACATGACGTAAGTTGACGTGAGAACTGTTGAGCTCAAAGCATTTCGTGGTGCTGTTAAAAGAGCCTAACATAAGCCCAAGGCAACAGACAGTGAGGAAGGCAAACGAAGACAAAATTGTAGGACGCATTACAATTTTGTTCACAGGTCATTATAAGGCTTTGAAAATTAGATTAAGTTAGATTAAGTATGACATAAACACGGAAGCATGCCAGTAAAAAATATTTTAAAAACTTATGCTAGGCATGTGTTACATAAGGCCTATACCCAAATGTAACCTATCAAGGTAAAAAATCAGGAATCACAAGTAAGCGTCCATTGAAAAGCAATAAAGTGGATCGTTTGACTGCAGTGGGTAGCCAAAAGGACACAGTTTTATGGCGGCCTATTGGACAAGCATACCCATCATGTAAGAAATGCAATAGAAAAAGAGCCACAAATACAATATGGTACCGGAGTAAAAAAAAACAGGAAATTATGGGCGTATATACAAACGTCCGCAAAAACTATGGCATGGGACATCTCTAAATCACTAGTCGTTTGAAGGCGGTGCCGAAAAAAAAATTAGGAAAAAGTGAAAACCCGACTTTTACACCTGCATAGTCGTATCCGTCACCTTATGACGTCGAGGCAACCACTGCCGCCTCATAGGATGCCTTGCGCCATAGGAACACCATAAAACTTAGTTCAGAGATAACGCGCGGGCGGTTGATTCATGTTGAGCCAGTCAAGAGCAAACCAGAAGTGAAGGAGTCCGCTTGAAGGGGGAGTGTTGGATATGTGCCGAGTTCTGTTTCTGCGAATTTGTAATATAATCCAAAGGTGAGGTTAAAGTATTTAATGTTAAAACAATTTTAAAATTATAAACAATACAATTTTTGAATACGGAAGAAAATGATATGCTTTTTAGTTTCTTTATAAAAAGGCCTCAAAAGATTTGTTTATTTTTTGAAGAAAAAAATGTCATAGGTTCATATTAGATATAAACTCTACGAAGACACAAACGTTTTACTTCTGGGAATTTGTAACAGTTACTCAAATAGTTTTAATAGTCGCTGTATTTGGCAGCTTTCAATCTGCCAAAGACTACATTATTTAAATTAATTTTTTAAAATATATATTTTAATTTTCGCATAGTTAAAAATTGACGCCGTTGTGGCATTCAGCCATGTTTATAGAAAACATACAGTAACAGCTGACAAATTCGTTATATGTGTGACCGGTAATAAACACTATGCCAGCCACGATATAGTCGAGGCTTTCATACGTGAAGACAGCTCTGTTGTATGCTCCTCTCTGCACGGCACAACGTAACTGCAAGGACTGTGCATGTGATGTCTTCGAACAGCGTTTCCAGCTCGCTTTCGAGTGTCCACTGGCAGGGGCCTCGGGCCATCGAGAAAATAAAGTAGGCTCTACTAGTCTCGGGCCTCGGGCGAGAGGCTGCTGGCATTAATAGGGCCAGCCTTTGATACATTTACAATTTATTTCAGTACGACAAGTCTTTGTTTTATACTCGGGCAGTTATGCTGATACCGAAACACACAAGGCAATTTACGTATTCACATGTGACTAGGGAAATAAAAAAAAACGAGCAGCACTCGGTCACTAAACAAAGCACAGCTCAAAACCAACTTAGTAGGAAAAAAAAAAAAAGCCAAATATGGTTTCAGATTACGTTCGCGCTCCACAACATGGCACCTTATATGTGGTTTATGTAACTTGTTTACGAAAGAAAATGTTTAATGTTGGACAAGAAACAAGAGACCCGTCTCTGTTTATGTTGCGCAGCGACTTCCTTCCTCTACTTCTGCAAGGCGGAGCGGTGGAAAACCACGTCATGGCGCTCGAGTCCTTATTACACGAGCAGAAGTAACCTACACATCAGGAATTTCATTTCACTCCTTGTTCATCACGTAAATGTACATATATTTCGATTAGGTTTAACTGTATCAATCGGAACCATACTATATAGTCCATTCATGCTTTCTTCAGCCTTTTGGAATCGAGCCTTTGAAAAATCACCCTAAGCGTAGTACGTTAACCTGTTTTTCCAATAACTTGTATTCCACAAGTACTTAACACTGTGATTAACTTTAGAGTACTGTATTATTGAATAAATGAAACTTTACCTTAGTATCTTATATAATTTGTAATATTTATTTGGTATTAAATATGAATTAACAACAGCGAGAGCAGCGACGTGTTGGCAATGGCCGGTAAGAAATAGTTCACAGTTTCAATATTTTTTAACTTAGTTTTTATATATATATACTATTTGTATGTTAAACGTTGCCAATTGATATATTTGTATTGTTAGGTAGAACTGACGGAAACACATTTCATTGTTGCAGTTAAAAATATCCGCGCAAATTCCTGTGCTTAGGCTTGTGATTTTTTTCCCCGTCCTGAATAAATGTTCAATATGCGAAGCAGAGCGTGTTGCGCTCTCTGGTCCTCTCTCTTTCTCTCTCTCTCTCTCTCTCTCTCTTTCTCTCTCTCGGAAGATCGTACCACCTGTGTACCAGGAAAAGTATACATTTTGTTATTTCTATTTCAGTACATTGTATACTAATTACAGCAACAATAATGACGTATGAGATTGTAATCTACAACTGAAACGAGATTTTATTGTTTAAATACGTATTATATGTTATTTAGATGCAACGGCATGTTTTAGGTGCGATGGCACGACACAGCTCGTTGCGCGACACTTACTAATCCAGCAGGTTGGCAGACGTGGTGCGGAAAGGAGAATCCAGAATTTGATCCGCTTTCCCCTAGCCCGTGCGCCGTGCCATCGCTGTACCCTATCCACGCCCTTTCCCCAATATGGCAGGCGACTTTACCTGTTTTATAGTGCCTTACGATTGGCAGTGGTGTGGAGACTTGTCAATTACACGGTGTGTTTCTGAATGAAGCGTCAAGTTCGTACTCGTGTTTTTGAAACATCCTAGGGAAGTTACAATGTTGTGATAAATATGTGTTTCCACGGCAGGGATAATTAATATACTGTAACGAGTGCTGTGATAGCCGCTTGTGCAAGGGCGTAGCCGCCATTTCCATCTATGGTGGCGGTGTTGTAATCATTGCGCAGGCCAGACGTGTGCGAATTTGAAATATGTGCAAAGTTTGTACATTTTAACAATGAACTGATGTTATGACGGAGTTAATTAATTAATATATTATTGTCTGTTTATTACAACGTTGTACCTTCGCGCTAGGTGTTTGAAACACCATTGTGTAACGAGCTTACGTTTCTGTGATTTGAATGTCTGCCACAATCCCAAAAAAAAATACGAATCCCAAGCAGATAAATTAAAATTAATAATAAAATAAACCTACAAACCAGTAAGTACCAATGCATGTAAATATTAGTGTAATATATGTTACGGTAGGCCTATGTGTTTTGCATGTTCACCACTATCTTTACATTTGTCGATACTATGTAGTACAATAAATACACGACACGAGTTGCGTGCTACTTGAATTTACTTTGTTGTTTCGTTGGACTGATTTTCCCTTCGTTTTAATTTTATTCCAAACACATATTAATAGCAATAGGTTAAATACTACTGTTGTTTCCGCCACAGTTGTAACAAACACCATCGTGACTAAATATTAATGTGTATTATGTGTAACGTGCTACACTGTGTGTGACAAATAGTTATAAAGCCGACCTAAATATTGTTATAGGCCTGAATTATGAACGTTCGTAGGAAATATGACAGCTTTCTTTGAACAGCAGTAAACAGCAACCAACACATTGGACAGTTATAAAAGTAGAAGTCACATGGCAGTGTTTATGTTTACGTTTAGAGAAAGGATTCTTAATCAGTAACCAGAAGTAGAAATTTGGCATGGCTTCAGAAAAGGCCGAAGTTATCGTGAATCAACAATACAACATTTGTTTTGTAACCCTTATAGTAGGTAGTACCTGAAGACCGAATTAAACATTAACGTCTTGATTCGCTGTTTATGGTACGAAACAGAATATAAACCTATTTGATACCAGCATAAAAATATGATAAGCACATACAAGGCTACGTAACTGACTGGCTGTTGGTCCACCTCAATCTATGGAGTAGCAAATAACAGTAAAAAGACAGAGAGAGAGAGTACCCTAGGGCTAAAATCAGCAAGTCCTAATGCAAATATTTACCAGGAGAAACAGATAATAGCCACTTATAACTACGTTTCTCAAACAAATGGTGAACACATATGGGTATATAATGTACAAAATTCTGAACAATAATACATATAATAATTAAAACGCAGCATGTCAAACAATTATGAAACAAAACTAACGAATATGAATATAAATAACAAACACAAATGACGCACCTATTCCGATTCAGAATCTGTGTCACATGCAGAATCTTCATCAGTTGAATTTAAATGTCTAGTCATCACTCTTCACATACTCCTCTTCAATGACTTCATGACCATGTGCATTTATTAATTCATTAATTCTAATTTTCTTTTGTGCGTGATGTACTTTTAACCAAAAGAACAGATTCTCTTTTGTCATTTGCAGAGTGAACCCGACATAATTATTTGCCAACCAGCCTCGAATGTTTTGTTTTAAGGATGACGAGCTTGGCTTTTTATTCAGTTCTACATTACTGTATGTTGCATCGTCTAATACCACGACAGAGTTCATGCGTGAATTTGGTAGAAATTTATTTTTCCCCACATAGTGAGATTGTCATAGTTATTGTCGTCATGATAGTCTCCCGAATTTTGTTTAGATTTGAAAATAAGCAAACATTTCGGGGGGAAAAAAAAACCTTCATCTCCACCAGCATGCACAATAATTAATCGTGGAACTTTCCCAATTGATTCTAAGAAGCATATTTCTGTATCTGACTGCCAGCAAGAACTTATGCTGTGGGTAGCATGCACATACGTATCATCAACATAAGCTACGACCCTACCAGCCTGTCGATATTCGTGTGTGTCCTCTAGAAAGCGCCTCCTCCGAGATGTTATGTCAGGCTTCTCAATTAAAAGTATTTGTTCTGACTTATAATTTTCCTAGCGGAACCGACGCTGCTTCAACAAATATCGCAAGTATTCCCTACTACAATTTAAAGTGCCGGCTTCAAGTAGAGCCTTATTTAACTTTCTCAATGTTGGTACAGTTTTTCGCACTGTGTAAAATTCGTGAATTTTTCTCCGCACGGCACCGCATGTAAATTCGTTTTATTTCGATAACCTTCTTGTGCTGTGTTTTCTGCTCTTTAGGTATCGAAAACGTCAAATATATATTACTGTTTTCCTTACCCTTTGCTACAATTTGCTGAACGGTTGACTCTGAAACCCCAGTGACAGTAACTGTTGCTTCGACGATGCTGTAAGTCAGTTTATACGTCTTTTTTTGTTCGCCGAGATGCTTTGCAACATTATATACGATCTCACGTGCTTGTCCCCGCAATGGCGTACCATACTTAATACGTGACTTAAATCCCAACATGACAGAAAGTAGTACCGTATATCTCGGGCCGTCCGTCATCTGTGCCGGACAGATCCCGCAGTGCCGCTTGCTGCCACTGACTTATCACCTCCACTACCTCAAGTACTCGTCATTTGACTGCCCGCGGACACCGGCGTCTGCACGGGTTATTTTGCCTCTTGTCCCACTGTAGGTGTTTTTGCAAGAACGTATGGCAGAACCGCTGATACGTATTTGTTACCTAGAAATAAACAAATTGTGTCGTTCAGAAACATCGTGGTGATGTACTGTGAAGCGATATTTCCGCTCTTTCGAAACAGTAAATCGCAATTTCTAATGTTGATTTGAAGTGTCAGTGTTCTAGCAGAGTTAGCGCATAGAATGTTTCTACACATATTTTACGTCTAACGGAATTCAGTTTTTGTACAATTAACTACAAATCCTGCAAAGCACAATTGCTTTGAGATTGTGACAAACAGAAATATAATATTATATATTTAACACTGCATACACTTTTTCACCAATACCAGTGGCATAGCCAGACAGAGGTGATATGGTTGTTTAACAGTATTATAAGTTAAGTACACATTAGTGTTTTCAAGACTACTTTAAAACCTAAAATAATAGCCAAGCGGATTTTAGATCACGAATGTGAGCCTTGATCGTAACCTATAACTATATTTTCATACCTCATTATTGATATTCAGATTTGAAAATAACTGTTAAGATGGATATATTCTTTATATAATATGGTGAAATCATATATATATATATATAAAATTTTCAGACATCCAAATATAACAAAGTGTGCAAGGAAAACTATCATCACATATTCTATCGTATTAATATACAGTATATTGCTTCAGGAATGTTTAATCGGCCACGAATTTGTGGAGATGCCAGCTTTTGGCAAAAAAAAATATCATGATTTTCTGTATTTTTAAAACACTTCAACTTGATTCTCTTTCATAACTGGGTTATTTTATCTGGTGCCGGTTTTTAGCGTTTGCCAGTGAATTACAGAAGCTTACTCCTAGAGTAACACAAATGTTACTGGCTTGTCTGGTAAGAAATATTTTATTATCAACACAACTTTATAGCAAACAAAGGAACGTGGATTTCGCGCACATGTGATATTGAAATGTAGTTTGAGCGAAATTCTTATCGCGGAAAACAGACAACCCTACGCATTAGGCGTTGAAAGCACTTTTTGACACACTGCACATTTGTAGACCAAATATTTTGACAGAATCTTAAAATAATCAATTAATTGTTATGTATATTAATGTAAATAGTGCGTATATTAATATATATATATAGATGCACTATTCGACCTAGACATCTCAAACTGCGGTATCACTTTGCGAGAGTCGTTACATTACTTTGTTGTAGTTTAAGACGTGCCAGTAATTTATGGCTGGATTCATTGAAAACACAATAAGTCACGGATATAACTAATGAGCCTACTTTCCTCAGCAATCAACTGCATTACAAAGTTCGGATTTAAGCATCAAATACGAATGTAATCATTCTAATGATTCAAATGACAGGATTCAGAAACCTAAAATATTTACAGCACCGTAATTTTCAATTATGTGACTGAGCCACTTAAAAAAATTAAGTTTGCATGGATTACCATAGCACTATTTGTGTGAAGAATTTGGTAAATATCGTTCGATTTGTCACTTAGATATGACATCATATGACCACCATAATTTTCACGTGACAATTTTCACTAATGGAGGTAAAATATGTTATATATTAGCAGATTCGATGATTGTATAGGCCTACTGGCGGTATATAAAGATATGCTAACATCGATTGCATAAAGTATTCATAGATCTTTATAGATATAGCACACTTACCTAAAAAATTTTATAGTTACAATTCTGAACTTCTCTGCAACATTGATAAAATTCATATAGATATATGTCCTAACACAATACGAATTATTCGCCAAATCTTTGTTCGAATGGGTTTATTTTTTTCCCGAGATATGTCAAAAATTTAATTTGTATTAAATCCAGCAATCTACATTAAGTTGTATATTGGTTTGTTAATGAAAGTTACTGCGTTAAAATATTTATATTGCCGCTATTTTGAAAATAAGTGCTTGGCCTACGTAAAAACGTACCAGTTTACACCACCTACTGCAGTGCCAACTTTTTTGTCAAGTAGGTTGGAATCTGTCAATAATTCTTTCCCGAGATATTATATAAAAATGTATTTATTCATGTGGTGCTATGTGGAGACACAGTTGATAGTTGTAATATCCACTGCCAACATAAAAATATGTTTTGAATTGATAACATGGTTTGGACAATATAACATTCTAAGCTAAACTAACTATATGGCCACCATTTTGAAAATAAGCATCTGATATACCTAAAACATATAAATAAACATTATCTGCCGCAGCACTACTTGTTTGCCAAATTTTTTATGAATCAGTTTTTTTTTACCGAGATATGACTTAATGTTTTTACTTATTAATTTGGTACTATGTTACAAACTGGCTGACAAAAGTGGCTATTTGTTGGCACATTTATGCTTACCCAGATAGCAGAACAAGCTTGTTTCAAGCTTGAAACAAGCTTGCCATGATATGCCTGTAAGCTTAATCAAGCTTACCACGACAAGCCATTAAGCTGGAATCAAGCTTGTATCAATCTAAATAGTCACCACGTGGCAAGCTTGCATCAAGCCTGCCCTGGCTAGCTTGTGCCAAGCCTATCCACATAGAAGCAGCTTGCCATGCATTTTCAAAGCCATAATATGATTATGTTTCACCCCAAATAATAATGATTAATTTACCATATGCATATATGTTATCTTTAGAAATTTCTCACAGTTATAAAATACCTTTGGAAAAACCTTGAATCGAACTCGCATACCTCTCGTTCACTCTACCATGAATTCCTGTAAAATGAAATTATTTGATATGTTATATTTTGCAAAGAGTTGTAAAGCTAATCGATTATTACAAATTCATATGTATATTGCCCACTGTTTACCTTCACTATTGATTTTAAGATTCTTATATATATTACTGTAAAAGAAAAGATAACCTTACATTCTCACGACATCCGTATGGGGCAATTAGGTACCCAATTAAGTATTAAAATACACAACATGAAACACATTATTTATGAATGTATAGTACCTTATTTAAATGGCTTACTAAACCACGCAAACAATAAATTCAAATGCAGAATATAGACTAGCCCATATGAAGAGGCTATTAAGCATCTGATCCGCAGAGTCCCTCCCTTGCTGAGGCAAGTTAAATTCAAAAGACAAGTAATCACAATGCTTTCAAATCTAGGCTTGATACAAGCTTGAATCAAACTTGTCACACAAAGTTTGCACAGCGATTCTAAATAAAGTCTATTGACAAGCTTGCCACAAGTTTGCATGCTATGTGGTATAGTACACACTTGCAGCATACAAAATCCAGTTTAAATTAGTGAGTGAATAAATAGATTTGAGCAGCTCTTAACAGCAAGGTCTTGAGAGTCGGTGAAGATAAGTGAGCCGAGATTGGAGCGGCGTTGGAATGAAGGGACTGGGAAACGAGGGCTCCCCAAGAAGACAGTCTACACAAAGAAACGTAAAAAGAAACACTCTTTCCGAACCCAATGTGAGTGCGCAATATAGGGCGGCTCCTTCAGGGTGACTGACACACTGCTTGGTCCAGCCCCTCGCAGGAAGAATTGTAAGACCACACAAAAAGAAAAAAATGCACAATCCTTCAGGACTATTATTCTCACTTGGGGGAGGGGGGCCCTGCAGCAGATTTACAGCGCAGTTTTTATTGTATGTTGTTACCATGGCACAGTATGGCGCTTACAGCACACACCCTCTGTACTGTAACATTATAATTCGAAATAGGAGTCATATACGAGTGTCCGTGGTTAGATGTTTTACTTGGAACTCCGAGCCTGCCTATTTGCACTGCACACATGCACTGGCTGTACTAGGCCAGCCTGCAACCACATTCTGAGACTCTACAGTACAATGTAGGACTGGAGCTGTGGCAGAATGAAATGGTGTGATGAGTGTGGGACCATCCTAAGTAACCTGCCTGCCAAAGTTTCTCACATACATAGAGCCTCTCCTTCGTATAGCATGCTACAGGTCATTAATATTAGGTGATTTATTAATGTATTCTTGTGTGTGTGTGTGTAATAGAATGTTTATGGCCTGCTCTGACCCCACAAGTGTTTACAGCTGAGACTGACCATGCATACACATGCATGCCTGTCAGCTACATGCAGCACTGCCTGCTGCATGCGGTATGTGGATGGAGTTGTGATGGTATGCAATGGTGTGTGGGGGAGAGAAAGAAAGAGCGAGAGAGAGACTGGGAAGCCTCCGAGTAAACATATTTGTTTTTATTTTTCTATGTTCCCTATGCTGTATGGTACTCCATCGATAGGGCTCGTATCACGGGAACATAAAATGCATGTCGATAGGTAAGGCTAGTTGTGAGGCTTGTTTTTTCAGGCTAGCTTATAATTGAACATTTCTTCCCCATAGGTTCACTCCTGGTCGTCCGGTGTCGAGCAGCCTTTAGTGCGTTCCTCCGTACCGACCAGTCAAGAAGTCTTTCACTAGGTTTTCTCCCCTTATTCCAAGACCAAGATGGTTTCTGGTTGTTCCTCCTTTGTCGTTCGCTTCTTTCATGTCACCATCACCTTCTCATTAATCATCTCTTCATCTTCCGCAATGTCTAATACACCTATGATGTAACCACATGCACTACAAATGCGGTATCTGCAATTGTGTGTTTACTGGTCGGTCAAATGGCTGGCACAAAGAACGCACCTGCACCCTTAAATCATTCACGGAGGTGCAGCACATGTGCGATAGATCTGAGAAGGCATTTGCTCGCACCAACAAACTCGCTGACCATCTTGTAACATACACAGGTAAGATCAGATATGATGATTCGACTCATTGGAAATTCTGCAATGAGGGTTTTGATTGCAATTGCAATGCACATCGCCACTAACATGTCTGATGTGCGAACCTCAATGCTGAGACATTGGAGTGCGGGAGCTATGGGAGACAGTTCACCAAAGCCAACAATCTGTGTACACGCAGTGTCAAAGGCAATGGAACCACTGTCTCACTGCCAGTGAAACGAGCCCACATGATTGTGGTATCTGCCTCTCAGCCAGGGTCGTCCAATGCATTGTAGTTTATAGCACTCGCTCTGGCCTGCATTATTGCTGCTGAGGGCTTATCTAGCCATAGGGTCATCACTAATGCTGGCAAGTGTAAGGAGTAAGGTTTTGTGGAGGCAGAGAGCATGTTTTGGGGCACGATGAAAACATACATCACCAAGAATACTTCGAGACAAGCCATTGATATTTGTAGCTACCTTGAGAGGATGAAGGTGAATATCACCAGCCAGCTGGAACAGGTGATCGAGGACCAGAAAGTGGGTAAGTTCAATATTCTTCTCGAGTGTGAATATGGCAAACCTGATCCTCACAAAGACAATATTGATCAGCATGCATTCAAGACAAAGAAAGTGCCTCTCTTCAATGCTGGCGACATTTAATATGCCGTGTTGGCCACCATTGTCAAGATATGCAAGGATGAGGATGAGTACATGGGGGAGGGAATATTCTGGACCATCACCTCTGTGAAAAGGCTTTAATTGCATATCAACTAGCTAGACCCACTGAGATCTTCCTCCTACATCACCCTGTCTGTGCCATTTAAAGCTAGGCATGTGATTATTAACCCACAAAACCGGGACCAACAGTGTTTCAAATGAGCGCTACTGGCACACTATGTAGAGGGTGAGAATCCTGTGTGCATCAACCAATGTTACTATTACCTGGAGATGCATTTCAACTTTGGTGGACTAGAAATAGCCAACCTCTGTGTAAAATACCACTGTTCAACATAACCAATCCAGATGTTAGCATCAATGTCTTGGCACTCGATGACAATAGCTAGGTGGTGCCTATATTGGGACCGAAAGAGGAAATGACACACTACTTTGAACTTGGAATGATTATGGAGAACAAAAATTCCCGTTATTGTTATATAACTGATTTCTCCTGCCAGGTAAGTTCGCAGATGACTGACTATGAACATGCCATCAATATTTAAAAATACTGTCTCAAAGGGTATGACAATCGACCACAAGTGACAGCGCTTACAGGTGCTGAGACATAGGCTGAGCACAGGATGTATTGCAATGAACATGCACCAGTCTGTGCTAACAGGATCAATACAGACAGGAAAAGAAGAACAACAAGCCCCCTGTGCTCCAGATACAAAACTATATAAATATCGGTACGTATAGTAGTGTACACAGACTTTCAAGCTATTCTAGTGCCGGTCCATATATGTCAGGCAAACCCAAAGGCACCCTACACATACTTGTACCAAAATCATTAGCCCTAAATCTACAGTATCTATATCAAGGTGGATAACGACATAATACCGGCCTCCAAGACTTCCATCCTGCCTCCACATGTGGAATTGTACACCAAGAAAGATGAGTCGAATGACTTTATTGAGAAAATTGCGAGGATGGCCAATTTGGTGAACGACATAATATATATAGTCAGTCCGGGAACATGCATAGGCTCGGACTAACTATATATATATATATACACACACACAATTCACGTCATTGCCAATTGACAATTAACAAGCACAACATCAAAAATTAACTTTCATTCAGATGTATTATAAATAATTACACCCCACTTAAAAATAATTAAAAAACAGTGTTTCACAAAATTTAAGAAATGCACCTACCATTAGAACTCATCATTCCACTTTAAAGGGAACAATACCATTATTAATATTAGGTTCACATAAAACTATTCTTGAAGCCTTTTATAAAAGGTGTAATTTTAAAACCCACAATGTTTCTTTGCTCAAAACATATTTCCTTTTAAGAGACATCAATAATATTAAAAGGTGCCTACACCACATGGCCAAAGAAAGCAATAACTAGCCCATTAAACATAATGCCGCTCAATAAATCTAACTCAGGTAGGCCGGCAATAATTAATAAGTATATTATAAAAATTAACTAAATGGCTTTCAAACGATACATTAACAATTATATTACCTCAATTGCCAGAGTGCAAATTTTGTCAAAGCATGAAAACATTGATCTGACTCTCAACAAGTTTAAATTCCAATAGAAATCACTAATTCGTAGAAACATGAACATGTAAAAAAAAATAGCTTAAGGCGAATCTTCACAACATGTCAAATGACTGACCAGACCGAAAATTAGCATGCAAATAATGCCTTGTTTCCTCCATGACTCTGTCTACAAACTGCATAACCTTACCACAAACATTGTATGATTAACAAACCAAGGTATTAAACACTATATTTTATTCATGGTACAACACACTTTTGGGGTGAGCAGGTGCCATAACACCTTGTAGCAACATATTTCATTTTCCAGTTCTGTCACGCAATCGACTGCCAATAACACTTGTTCTTTGTACAAAATAAATAAAATCATATTTAAGGATGATAAATTTTCATTACTCAATATTGTGGCTAATAATTCCAGTACATTAAAATGATACAGCAGGCACCGCAATCAATGGCACTGCATCAAAGGATGTCTGCAATAAAATGAGCAATTTAAAATTACAGGCCCGGCCAACCGAATAGGTCAATGAGTAACTAGCAGACAACTTTATACAAACCAAAAATTCTTGCAAACCAACACTAAAATAAAAATATTACTTATTTTAACCTCGCAAGCTATAAACTATTACACAATGCAAAATCAAAAGCCTGCTTTCCGACTAACTCAACCTTCAGATATTCAATATTAAAATTAACTCACACAAGTTAATGCCCAATTAAAATATCGCCTTCCGCACCCACCACTCGTCGTATTCCCATCATTAACTACACAAATATATATTATCCATCGCTGTAATTTTTACCGTAATCGGCAAAATAAAAAAATACATATTATATTAAGTTCGTCGTTAATCTGAATTGAAGCAAGTCTGCCACGTCCTCATGTCGTGACGAGTGATCGCAGGCAGGAATCTGAAAATGGGAAAGCACAGCTGTCGTTTTGAACCTCCAGCTGCTCCGCCGTTGTAACATGTATAATAAAGTATTTTAAAGTTAGTAACTTGCCGGTCTAGGAACAGGTGAACAGGAGAGCTGAAAGGAGGAGCGAGAGGTAACCCATCCTGCAAGGGAGAAAGTCTCTGCACGCTGCATCGGTGGCGGCGACGTGAACTAGAAGGCTAGGTAGCAGCACTGCTGCAAATCCCTCCCAAAGCATCCCTCACATAAGAGCAGAAAAACAAAGAGTTCTTATTCTGATCTAGGCTCTGGTTACCTTAGCACATTTCTCCTGAACATCCACAGACATAGAAAGTTCATAAAGACTGAAGAAGGAGAATGAAGTAAATAATTGTATAAATGTGAATAGTCTCCCAAAGCAAGAATAAAGTACATATAGCATCACAATCCAATGCAGAATTAGAGCACAAACAATTTCTTCGTACTTCTGTTCACTTGAAGACCAAAGGAAATTCTTCCCCTCAAGAAGATACCAAAAATTTCCAGTAGGAAATCCCAACACACCAGGCTCGATCGTTCTCGAGCACATAGAGGGGTTGCAGGGGGGTATACTCCAGCAGGAGAATCTTCAAGGATGGAACCACTAAGCTCTGCAAGCGACGTCCAGAGGGACTCCTAAGCATGACACTGGGGAAGAGGGGATCAAACATAATATAAACAAGGATTACATTAAATAGGAGAATAAACCAAGATAACTAACTGAGAAAGGATAGGGTGAACACCATAAGCAGATCGCTGGACTACCAACAGCCTGCTGGGATAAAGAACACCACAAGAATTTTTCAGGACTACCTCCTTCCTGCTGGGTACAGAACACCAAAAGCATATCACAAGATTGCCTCCATCATGCTAGGGTACAGAACACTATAGGTATATCGCTTGACTGCCTCCGACCTTCTCAGATACAAAATATCACAAGTATATTACTGAATCCGCAATTTGCTGGAGCACAGAACACCACATGTATATCGCTTGACTGACACTGCCCTGCTAGGTTAAACAGAACACCATAAGCATATCGCTTGCTGCCTCTGACATGCTGGGGTACAGAAGACCTTAAGCATATACTTTGACTACCTCTGTCCTGCTAGGGTACAGAACACCATACGCAAATCGTTTGACAACTTCCACCCAGCTGGCGTACATAACAATTCAAGTATATCGCTTGAATGTCTCCGACCTGCAAGGGCACAGAAAACCATAACCTTATCGCTAGACTGCTTACTTCATGCTGGGGTACAGGTCAATATAATTATATAGATGGACGGCCTCCATCATGCTGGGATACGGAACACAATATGCATATCGTTCGACTATCTCCGACATGTTGGGGTACATATTAACATTAGCATATCTGTGGACTGCATCCATCATGATGAGGTACAGAACACTAAAAACATATCGTTGTACTGCCTCTACCCTGCTAGTGTATAAAACACCATAACCATATCGCCGGAATGCCTTCATCATAATGGGGAAAAGAACACTATACACATATTGCTGGACTACCTCTTTTATGCTGGGCTACAGAACACTATAAGCATATCGCTTTGTTATTTCCGATATGTTCGGGTACAGAACACAATAACCATATCGCTGGACTGCCTCTACCCTGCTGGGGTACAGAACACCATAAGTATATCGCTAGACTACCTCCGTCATGCTGGGGTACAGAACACTGTACGCATATCACTCGACTCTCTCCGCCTTGCTTAGGTAAAGAACACCATAAGCATATCGGTGAAGACCTTCCTACCTGTTGGGGAAAATAACATCATAAGCATATCGCTTGACTACCTCCGACCTTCTGGGGTACAGAATACCATTAACATATCAGTGGACTTCCTATGCCTGCTGGGGTACAGAACAGCACTAGCATATCGTATTTCTGCATTCCACCTGCAGGGGTACAAACCACCATAAGCATATATATGGACTTGCTCCCTCTGCTCAGGTACAGTACACCATAAGCATAACGCTTGACCGTCTTGAACTGCTTGGGTTCAGAACGCCATAAGTATATCGCTGGACTGCCTCCGACCTGCTCTCGGGTACAGAACACCATAAGCAAATCGCTGGAATCCTTCAACCTGCTGGCATACAGAACAACATAAGCATATCGGTTAACTGCCTCCGACCACCTGGCTTACAAAACTGCACAAATATATTATTGGACTTCCCCCGCAGTTATGATGTACACAACACCATAAGAATATAGCTTTTCTGCCTTTGTGCTGCAAGGGTACAGAACACCATAAGCATATCGCAATAATGCCACCGACTTGCTGGGGTACAAAGCACTACTATCATTGCGATGGACTGCCTTCGACCAGCTGGAGTACAGAACACAAAAAGCATTTCGCTTGACTACTTCCTATATGCTGGGGTACAGAACACAATAACCCTATCACTTGACTGCTGTGCTCTGCTGGTTACAGAAGATTGTAAGCATATTGCTTAACTGTGTCTGACTTGCTGGGGTATGGAACACCATAAGCATATCGCAGGACTGCCTCCGACTTGCTGGCTTTTCAGAACACAATAAGCATATCATTGGACTATCTCCGACAAGTTGGTGTACATACGACCATACGATATCGCTGGACTGCCTCCATCCTGCTAGGGTACAGAACACGATAAGCATAACATTTGACTTCATCCGTCGTGCTCGGGTACAGAACACCATATGTATATCACTGGACTGCCTCCGTCATGCTGGAGCACAGAACGCTATAAGCATATCGCTGTATTATATCCGACATGTTGGAATACATAACACCATTAGCATATCGCTGGACTGCCACCATAATGCTGGGTTACAGAACACCATAAGCGTATCGGTGGACAGCCTCCTACATGCTGGGGAAAATATCACTTTTAGCATATAGCTGTGATACATCCGACCTGCTGGGATTCAGAAAACCATAAACATATAATTGGATTTTATATGCCTACTCGGGTACAGAACAGTAATAGCATATCGTTTGTTTGCCTCCGACCTACAGGCGTACATACCACCATAAGCATATCATTCGACTGGCTCCGCCTGCTGAGTTACAGAACAACATGATCATATCACATAACAGTATCCTTCACGCTGGAGTTCAGAACGCTGTAAATATATCGCTTGACTCCCTCCATCATGCTGGGGTAAAGAACACAATATGCATATCGCTGGACTACCTCCATCATGCTGGAGTACAGAAAACTATAAACATTTCGCTAGACCATCTCTGCCCTACCAGGGTACCGAGCACCATAAGCATATCGCTTTACTGCCTCTGCCCTGCCAGGGATCAGAAAACCATAAGCATATAGCTGGAGAGCATCTGGCCTGCCAGGGTACAGAACACCATAAGATTATCGCTTGACTGCTTTTCCCTACCAGGGTACACAACAGCATAAGAACATCGCTGGAATGGATGACTTGCTGAAGTATAGAACACCATAAGCATATCGCTTGTTTTGTTCCCACTTGCTGGGGTACAGGATGCAATTAGAAGATCGCTAGACTGCCTCCATCCTGATGAGGTACAGGACACTATAAGCATATCGTTGGACTGCCTCTATCTTGCTTGGGTACATACCACCATTAACATGTCGCTGGATTGCTTCTGCCCTGCTGGGGTACAGAACACCATAATCATAACCTTTGAGTGCCTCCATCGTGCTGGGATACAGGACACCATAAGCATTTAGCTGAACTGCCTCCGCCATGCTGGGGCACAGAACACTATAAGCATATCGCTGGAATATCTCTGACACATTGGGATACAGAACACCATAACTAGATCGCTGGACTTCCTCCACCCTGCTGTAATACAGAACACCATAATAACATCGCTGGACTACCTCAATCCTGCTGGGGTACATAACACTATTACTATATTGCTGGACTGCCTCCATCATGCTGGGGTACAGAACACTATGAACATATGGCTGGACTGCCTCCATCATGCTGTGGTGCAGAACATTATAAGCATATCGCTTTGTTATTTCCGATGTGTTTCGGTACAGAACACCATAAGCAGATCGCTTGACTGCCTCAAACCTGCTTGGATAGAGAACATCATAAGTATATCGCTGAACTACCTCCGTCCTACTGGTGTACAGAACACTATAAGAATATTGCGGGACAGCCTCCGTCATGCAGGGTACAGAACATTATAAGCATATTTCTGGACTATCTCCGACTTGTTGGGGTACAGAACACAATAAGCATAGCGTTTGACTTCCTCTGTTCTGCTGGGGTATGGGGCACCATAAGCATATGGCTGGAATCCCTCCTTCATGGTGTAGTACAGAACACTATAAGCATATCGCTAGAATATTTCCGAAATATTGGGATACTGAACACCATAACGCTGGACTGCCTCCGTCCTTCTGAGGTACAGAACACCATTAGCATATTTATTGACTGCCTTCATCCTGCTGATGTTCAGAATACCATAAGCTTATTGATGGACTGCCTCAGCCATGCTGGGCTAAAGAACACTATAAGCATATCGTTTGTCTGCCTCGTGTCCATAAACACACAGCATTATCTCGAAGTTGATTTTCTGAATGTAATTCCAATTAAGACCCAAGAATACGAAAATTTTGACATGGTTGATTCTGGCATTTCAATGCTTACCAGAAATATTATTGGGCGACAAATTACATAAACGTGCATGCTACATACATTATTGAAAATACATAAAAATATATCGGGAGACCATGACTGCTCAGGGGGGAAAGTTTTTAGTTTTTTACGGAAAGCCACTCCTTAGCACTAAGTCAGGAAAGGTAACTATGGAACCACAGAATGTCTTTAAAGTCTCTTTGTGCTTTCAGTTACACTAACATCGTGACACTTGTGCAAATGAAGCCAACTTATTTTAGGTGGTATTATAAAGGTCATTTTGAGCGCAGATCTGAATATGGTATAGCTCTATTAACGATTCTGGCAAATATATTGTATTCTAGTAAAGCTGACATGTGTCACAGGTTGCTGGACAAGGAAGATTCTAACTCTGTTCGGCCTGTTTTCACCTAAAGCAATTTCTCTTTCATGGTGGTTGGTTGGCTTTGTCTAAACGGAAGTACACATGTCCATTATTCCTGACACATTACGACTGTGAAGATCGGGCAGTTTAATTTCCGAGCAATACAGAGCGCTACCCATAGTGGCTGTCGCTACTCTGTTAACTATCTTCTCTTGAACTCCCTCACTCATATTTACTAGTTTCTGGTGACCTATTCGACATGCTTACCACTCATTGATCACGTTTGTCAAGTTACGAGGCGTGTCACATGACAAGCGTTTCTCAGAGAACTAGGTGAGAGTGAGTGCAGAGATTTGGGCGGCTCTTAACAGCGAGGTATTGACAGCCGATGGGGATGTTTAAAGTGAATATGTAGCGGCACCGGAATAAAGGGACGGGGAAAACAGGACATCCCTGAGAAAACCAGGCGACCAATGGCATTGTCCGGCACGAGTCCCACTTGCGAAAACCCGGTGACCCGGCCGGGGATTGAATCTGGTTAGCCTTGGTGGGAGACGATCGTGCTAATCGCTCAGAGACCCTGGCACCCCAGAGAACTAGGTGTACGCCACACAAAGAGAGACTGCAACACACTCGTAAAACTTACGTATCACCACAAGGAACTTTAATAGTTTGTGTATAATCGCTCAAGGTGCTTAGTTAATATAATGTGAATTTATTGTTATGATACTACTTATGAATGCGCAACTGTTACAAGGAAATGTGCATAATTTAACACTTATTCATAAAATAATTATTTATTTCATTTTTCTGGTAATATAATTTACAGATTTTGTGAAATTGTTTTACTTATAACATCGTTAACTAAGAACTCATTCATAAGAGGTTCTCAATTCATTAGTCGATTTGGGTATATAAATTTAAATTATTATTTAAAAAAGGAAAAACAATATAGCCATATTAGTGGAATGGAAAGCTGGAAATATACAATATCCCAATTATTTTCTAGACATTACTGATGAGTAGCCATACCACCAACTAATATGTAGTGCTGATGACTGATGGACAAATCTTCATACTTTATGACAGTAACTTTCTTATGTAAGACAATTGTGTCGCTGCACTCTGAACTAGCAAATATTAAAGAAGTTGTTGCTTATTCGAGTTTGAATCAGCAACGTTAACATAAAAAAAAAAAGAAATTACCTGTAGCTTAGGGGCTCGCATGCCTGATGCTCGAACTGTGTTGTAGTGTGTGTGTGATACATGTCTCTCCACAAAACTAGTAACCGGATAACTAATGTTCTGATCTGCGAACACAACACCCACAATTTATATGAAACCTATTGAGGAGATTCAAAACATCATGCAAATTAGAAACACCATTCCAGAGCACTCCAACACAGTTTATAAACATCTTTTACAAAGTGCTGTATCTAAAAATATATATTTCAGATAAACACAAAATGACTAAAGGGCTCTGCAATGAAACTAGCTACAGACTTTTCACCAATAAAATGTGCGGGTCAGCATTTAAAGTTCCGTAGGTACATACGGCATGACGATAACTTTGCATGCCAGGTCGGAGCCTTGCGCATAGTGGCTACTTGATGTTCGTGGCTCTTTCACCCTTCTCGGCCTCAAATGAGAAAAATAGCTCCAGGCAGGTGTGCCTCTTAAGAAAATATTTTTATCTAAATAATAAAAATTGAATGCCTACATTAATGTTGTAATGTATTAGCAGAAGCACAGCCGAGTGTGAATAATTTACCCTGTACTTAGATTGTAACAGTAGCAAATTTAATCGGCAACTTATTTCGTAAAAACGTAGAGTACTTATTTGCATCATTATATTTGTTTTTGTTTATACAAACATTCAGCATACGATATGGAGCAGATTGCAGAGGGCGATAGGGTAGGGAGAAATAGAAAAAGTAAGTGGGGCTTTGCAGATTAGTCTCTTGTGTTGCAAACGCAGCGAGGAGCATGCACAGGGCACGACAACGAGGAAGCAGCTGCAGGCTGCATGCGGCCTCGAGCTGCACCTATAATAACAGCCATAGTAATGAGGATGTGGTCAGTAAGGAGGAAGCAGCAGCAGCAGCTATGTGGACGGGCGCAGTGCCGTATCTACTGTGGGCGCTGGTGCCTTGCCTAGAGGCCACGCAGCAGTGCTCGGCCGCTAGCCACGCCTCCATGGCCATCACCGTGCTCAGCCGGCGCAACGAGACCGGACATTGGACAGCGCAGGTAGGATGCCCCGCCCCGTTTCGCGCCAAGCAGCCTCTGCGCGCGCTATACTCTCTACCTTGCTGCTCACTCCTTTAGTTGCTGCTTTATCGTTATTGAGCATTTCTGAGAAACCTGCTCAGATTTTCTTTCCGTTCACAAAAAAATAACTCTGCCACTGTGTTAGGTTAAACTATAAAGTTTTAAGTGCACTATGTTTCAATAAGATTAGGTCTTAATCTGAATATCCAAAATAAAATTCTTACATTTCTGTGCATGTGTCAGTCAATGTTTGCAAAAATCTATGTGCACTTAATGTCCATAAATTTTTTCAGAGACTTATTTTAAGTGGGTGCACTTGCTGTTAACTTCTCTGCTTTAAAGCACAGAAAAACCTAGAAGAAATGAGAAAAATTAAACTAAAACTTTTTAAACCCTAATCACAAAACTAAACATTTAGACTATTTCCTTGCTGAAATTCTAATTCAGATCATAGTAATTCTGCATTCCAAAAGACAATATCTTCAATAATGATAATTTGTAAATAAGCATTCGAAAAGTTAATATAAGAAATCCCAGCAATTCATTGCGCTAATTTAATATAAATATGACTTTCTACTTTCATAGCAGTGGTTTTAGCTGATGACGAAGAGAAATTGGTAATTTTAAGGACTTTAATAAAGTGGAATTGTGTTACTGGAAATTGTACTTTGTTTCTATTTTTCTAAAGTATATAAGAAAATACTACATATATGACGTAACAATGTGTCTAATTTAAGGAAACCATAAGGAATTCGAATTTTCATGCCTTACAGTTATTGTAAAAATTTTAAGTGTAAAAAGTATCATTTTTTATTATAACTCTTCTAAATAGAAGTTGTTCATTAGCAGACACATATGATGATTATTTATTTTTCTTTCACTTTTACTGAAACTTATGCATATGCCGTCAAGAATTATGCTATGCATAAGACATCATGTTTAATTCTGTATCTCGGTGGCCCCCTATAGGATATGATATTTGGAGTAATTTTAAATATTTTGAAAAATACTTTTCGTTTGTTTCTTTACTATGCCTGTTTGAATATCAATGCTAAGTGTCATAAAGAAAGTTATTAGTATCTTTGCAATTGGAAAGCATCATGCGGGAGTATATGTGTATAGTGTTTATATGAATATATATATACACATATATACAATCATATATGTATATATTAAATGATGAGCACAGAGCTAAATTCCTCACTGAATTATACTGCCAACTTAAGAGCACCCAAGCAGTAGATGACCTGCGCACAGATATTAACGATATCATCTAATACACTAAATTTGGTATCGTCATATCACATTCTCTCAGAAGCCTTAGACATTCAAACTCTCTCCGATCATGTGGCTATGTTAACAGCATCTGCTTTTCTCTAAAAGATTAATCGAAATAACCTCTTTAGTACTAAAATTAATTCTTCTTAATTTTAACCACTACAAATATATCCACGATTTATTCAAGATCCTAAACTTTAATCCGAAATGTAATTTTAAAACAATTATGAATTATGCCTCCGATTTTGCTAAATGCCAATTTTATTCTAGATAATAAAAGCCTTAATACTCATATAGCCTATATGGGCTTCGCTTTCTGTGTTTTTAAACTTTTAATGACCGAACGAATTTATGCTCAGAATAAACATTGGCTAGTTGTAAAAGAGTAAAATATCAGATATGGCAAACGATAACATTTCATGAACTGAAATTAGATTGAGTATTCCCGAGTGAAATAAAACAAGTTCCCTGAATCGTCGAAACATTACCAGTTTGACTAGGGTAGGCTTGTTTGTCTTCGCATAGTTATTAACAAATTTACCTCTCAGGCCCATATTTTTATATGGTACACATTTAACTATTTATATTACTAGCGATGTTTTTATCAGCATGACTGGAAACGTTATGAAATAAATTTTTTAAAGTATCTATTCCATAAATGTCAATTTTTTTTGGACACTTATTGCTGATATGACAAACAATCATCTCAGTCCTTGGTCCCTATACTTCTTGAAATGAACTATGTATTTTTGTGAACAACTATAAATATAATAAATAAAATTAAACATTTTTGTCTTATGCTCAAAAAATTGTAAAGAAAGATAAATGTTATTTGTGGAGGAGGGAAAATAATATAATGATGCACAGAATTCGGTCGGGAGAAAAATGATGATGTTTATTAGTTAGCAAAGATAAACATTTGTGTCAAGCGGCTACTGAAATATTGCCAGGGTATAGTCATATTAATGCGGCAAACAGAACTAAGCATCACACCCGTTAGATACCAGCTACTTCTCTGTAAAACAGAAAAACGTATTAGTGTTTGAGGCTAAAATTTCTATAGATATTATATCGCGGTAATTGCATGTGACCTCGTTTACAACTTTGTGTTGTTATGTAAGTAAGGTTAATTTGTTTAGTGTAGGTTTTCCTAGGCATAACTCCAATCAGCTGATAGAAAGAGAACATGCAACTTGCACAGGTGCTTGGAAACTTCTGTAATAGAGCCGGTCTCTTTTCTACGTCGAACATGGCGATTCATGATTATGTTATCGTGATGGCAGGCACCTCAGACCTGCTGGATATACAAGAAAACTGCGATTTTGAATATTTCTTTAAAGCGAGAATCTGATGAAATAAATTGGATGATCTCGTGGACTAATTGTCTCGGAAATAGTTTTTAAATGCCGATTGCAAACGGAGGCGCATGTGTCACTCGCAGGTCGCTTTTCTTTTCCGGGCTACGATATTTACAGACGAATATGCCTTTGGAGAAGACAATGTGCGGGACACGGCCGTTTTCATACTACTTAGTGTAAACCATTATAAATATTGTACCCATATTTCGCCACATTGGAAGCTGTAGGCGCAAGCCTTAATATTCGGTTAGCAACTAACCATAGAGTTAGGTCTTTAAGCTCTGTCTATTGGCACAGTAACATGTATAGTCCTTGATCTTCCATATAAAAAAACATCTCAAATATTCCTCATCTTGGCGATTCAACTCCAAATATTATGTTTCGCCCTGACAAAGTATAAAAGCCAATGTGTTGTTCTATCAAGGCATGAAACGAATGTTAAATACCATATTATTGCATTTCTGGAGCCAAAATTATTAACATTTAACATTTTTTCCTGAGGTACAGAGAGATGGCCAGTATCACACGAGCGGGATACCCAGTTCTATCTGTAACCTATAGAGCCACGTGGAACCTTTTTTTAAAATCAGCTGTGAACTCACACATTTCATTACACTCTATCTCTATCTCACAACCACAAAAGACCCAATTCGCTTAAAGGAAATAGCTTGTTTTCTCCCGATTTTGAACCTTTAAAGTTGCATAGTATTTGAATGTCTGTGATAGTAGGAAAGGTTTCAGGTTTCTCCAAAGCGCTCTCCACTTTGTTGGCTTTCTCTGCTCAACCCATAAATGCACTTAATCCTTCAGAGTAATAACGTGCCTAGAACTGCGGCCAGTATAACTTGTTCAGAAGTAATGAATGCATCCTTTCTGATATAACAATACCGAACTGAGACGTACATGGCTTGCCGTGAGATGCGTCGCCTGCTCCAACCGAATTGAACTACTACTTTGCATGCTGGAGAGACCACAGATCTCAGATCTTAGATCTGGTGAAATTATTTGTGATAAGCTTTTATAAACGTAATTTAGGAACTCCCAGTTTTTGCACGAACTTCATGTAGAATTAATGTGTGTTGCTATGTTACTTGGAACACCGGTTCTTTTCATTAATCTAACGATTTGTTCTAGTCGATATCGCTACTGACCCAATAATTATGTTGGCCTTAGTTCTTGGATATTTACCTGATAATGACTGATTTAGTTGTCGAATGGTTTACAGCTCATTATACACTCATTTGAGAAAAAAAATCCGATAACCGAACAAATCGCACGAGTCCAACGGAGATACATAGTAACGTTTAGCTTGACATTCATCCTATTTGGTTTAATGCGGTTTGCTGCGCGGATTTGCTGCTAGGGGGCATATATGGACCTCCATCATTCATAGCAGAAAGACACCGAATAAAGGGAGTGTGTGTCATACAGACAAGTTCGTTGAAACCGCAGAATGGGCCAACGATGCATACGAGAAGCCTTTGCCCAGCTGTATGAGTTTTAGAGAGGCCTCATCGTCAAGCTTCGAGAGGCTGGTTGGAATTTTCTGCGCACTGCTCGCCACCTGAACCGTTCTTCCTACACTGTGAGTCGGTATTGGACACAGTGGGAACCGCAGGACACACACACACATTGAGAAGGCACGGGTCGCCACTGAGGACCACCATCAGGGATGAGAGGTTCATCGTACGATAAGTTGTAAGCACTCTGCTGCCGTTGCTACCCACTATCCAGGGACATGTCACGTTATCAGATCATACGTCTGTGGCTACCAGTACAATATCGAGGCAGCTAGTAGAACGAAAGCTGTCGTCACAGCGTTTTTTTTCTGTCTTATACTATCACGTCCGGAGCGTCGCCGAGAACGTATGGTCGTCTGCCTGGAATGGGTAGAGTGGCAGCTTGCGGATTGGCGACCAGTAATGTTCAGTGTCGAATCACGATTCTGTATGGATACAAACGATCGCCGAATTCCAGTCTCGATATGTCCTTGCCAGCGCAGTAAAGAACGCTTCATTGTAGAGAGTTACATCGCCATTGGGGTAGTGTAAGACTCTAAAATAAAGCGTGTTTACGATTACCGCATGCCACTTGTCATTACTGAAGTAACCCTAACGGCTCGGCGCTATGTCCAGTAAGTTCTGTGACAATGTGCGCACCCCTTCCTAGTGTTTCTTGACAACCTCATTCTCCAGCAAGGTAATGTCAGGTCTCACACAGCACAGGTATCTCTGACCTACCTCCGTGATGTCAAGAAACTTCCTTCACCAGCAGGTTCCCCAGACAACTTGTCCATGAAGAATGTTTGCGACCATATTGGCCAGCAACTACCGCCAGCAAGCAACTACAGTGGATTTGGTGGGTCAATTGCTTCAACTGTCGCAGTATGTTCTTCAGGATAACATGCGACGACTATATGCCTCCATGCCTCACCGTATCGCTACCTGTCTCCGTACTACGGGCGGTCCAACACGATAACAATTGCATTATGCAAAGTGTTTGTCCCGTGCAATATATGCTTGGTGTGGTAAAATATTTTGATAATGTCTTTCATTGTGATCGATTTTTTTTCGCAAATTAATCTATGATTCCTATTTCTTTTCCTGTGCAAGATCATTCGACAATGAATAGATAGTTTATTCTTCTTAGTTCTCCTACTTTTTATATGTAATTATTTTGTTATATAGATCGATAATAACAAAATGGTTAACTTACTTTGGTCTGTAATGCCTTGTTATACCGCGCTAAATTATTTACAGAATTAAGTTGTTTCTTATGCGGACATATGTTGTATGTAAGGAGAAGGCCAGCGATCATTATCTCACGTACAACACCATTGATTCAAACAATTTTTCTTATGAAATACAAAAATATACATATATACGTAATTTACTAAAATATTTAGGATGGTCATGCATAGAATGAAGCCTCAATGACCATTCTCGTTCAGAAAGATTGTCCACGAAATTATGAAATAATACTGGTAAATTGCTATTGTGAAATCTTCGTAAAATAATGGACACTTTATGTTTTCTGTAACAGACATTTTGTAAATTTCGCTGACCTTTCTATGTATTCATTAAATCTTTGGGTAAATATGACGCTTTTTTTTCTGTATTTCAATTTTAAAAAGAGAGATTACGGAAAAAAAAAAAAAAAGTCAAAATTTTGCGACGCAGGTTTTCCAATGCGTAAAATATTAATAAAGATAGACATTCTGTTCTGGGCAGGATTTATAAAGGTATCAATTTTTTTTTGTGGTCTGTTCTTATCGCTCGCCTACCACCTTACGATATAAATTTTCCACTTGATTTTTAGCGTGTTTTGCATGTACTTTTTACGTTTTCTGTTAATAGTATTTTTTTCTAAAAATTTTGGTGGAAAGCTTATGTGCCTGCGATAAGGCTTCCGCGGTGGTCTTAAAAACTCAATTTTCGATTATTAAGAATTCAGTTACGCATATCGTTCGACAGTGTAGCCAGTTTCAGGAGTCCGTTAGAAATGCGAAACTCATTGGATCGATTTGGCCCTGTTCAAAGTGAAGCTGCACTAATAGGCACTCTCAAACTCCTCTGGTTATCACGTTTCGATTAGTCCGACTGCGTTAATTAACTCCACGCCCAGATATCATAGTGCTTCCGCAATGTTACGAGAGACACTGTACAAACAGCTACGAGTGTTAGGGTCTAGCTACAATTATATTCACGATTTAAAAACATGTACCTGCTGGCTCACTAGTTGTGTTCTTATAGTTGTCCATGATAAGGATATTTCCGACAGTAACCCATCAATCACTTACTGTGAGAGTAATATTTAATTTTATTATTACTCAGACTAATCTTTATCTTGACAGAATCATCTTTAAATGCATAGAAACCAAATTTTACTATTTCGGGAAAGGGGGGGGTTTCAATCATAAAAAAAAAACACTTTTACAATACCACCACTGCTTCTACGCCCAAGTCAATTAGCTAGCGAAGGAGGACTTGAAGACCAAATATTTATTACAGATTTGAAAAAAATACAAATAACGAATAATTATTGATTCCCATATAGAGTATGTATAAAAGTAGATGAAGCAGAGAAGTAAATATTATAGGTCCAAAAATGCATTTGCTTATTGCTAGAGCCATTGCCGTGAAACATGGGAGACAGTGGATCCCTTTTACCTAGAATGCCATATCAGCACAGTACACACACAATAAACCATACAAGTTATCTTAACAGTAGTAGGTGCGGCAGATTACTGCTATATAAATGGCCTCTGATGACTCTTGCACATGCACATTGCATATGCTGTTGCACATGCACTGTTTCATGCACTTCCCCTACACCTATATCCCCCACCACCTTCTCTCTGTCTCCTAAGGCTCTGTGGAATTACCGGAGATGAGGAGTTGCTATAATGGGCGTCGTCGGTTGTGGAGCCACCGGAATGGGCATCTCTGACATCCGGTGGACGGATTGGTACTGGGTTCGATTCCCGTGCAGGGTACTTAGATTTTAATTTCGCACTTGCAAAATTTCATAACATGTGATGACACTTCGATTGCTGGAAAGAGGATGAGGTGGTGTTCCTTCGGGTGCATAATCATAAGTTAGGAGGTTGGGAGGGGGAATGCAGTTGCACATGCACTTCCCCCACCCCCTCTCCCTTGAGGGACTTCCGGGAATTCGAGGCATTGTTTTGTCGAGTTTCGTGGGCTAGAGGACCACCAGAGTGGGGAGATCTGACGACTAGTGACCAGAATGGTACTGGATTCGATTCCCATACACGGTAATTAATAATTGTGTAGATAGTTATTGCATAAGGAGACTACGAATCTCTCCCCAGGACGGCCCACTCTTAACTGACCTACAATCACGAGTATCATTGTTTTTACACAGGCAGCCGTACTGGATTACAGCCAGGCGCTAGGATGTATAGGTTTAAGGCTTTGGCCCATGGTTCGAATTCCACTCAGTACAAAAAATATTGTTTTTATTTGTGTAACTACTAAGAATGAGTAAGGGGGTCTTGTTTTAATGTTTTGGACCTTGGTTCCATACCTGGTGAAGGTTAGAAAGAAGTGGTTTTTATTTGTGTAACTACTAAGAATGAGTAAGGGGGTCTTGTTTTAATGTTTTGGACCTTGGTTCCATACCTGGTGAAGGTTATAAAGAAGTTGTTTTTATTTGTGCAATGACTATGTATGTGTAAGAGAAGATTAGGCTTGAGATTTCGAAACTCAGTTCAAGTCCCCTGAAGGAACTAGTTTTATTTTGTGTGATATTTAAGTATGGGTGAAGTGGTATAGATTTAGAGTTTCAAATCTTGGGTCGAGTCCCCCTCAGGGCAAAAAAATGTTTTATTTGTGTAACGAATACGCATGGGTGAAGGGTATAGGTTTAAAGTTTCGTACCTTGGTTCGAATATCCCATATGGAAAAAAAAATGTTATTCATGTTACCACTAAGTATTGGCAATGGGTATAGTTTTAAGTTTTCAGAGCTTGGTTTTACTCCCCCTCAAAGCAAAAAAAAATATATTTTTGATTGCATTACAACTACATTGGAAGTAGAAGGTGAGCGGGGGAGGAGGTAGTCACTCGTTCGAGTCACTGTCGAGGGTAATTACATGTACTTACATACATATTGTCTCTTATCCTGCCAGAGAGAGACTGAAATGTTGTCCCTTCGAAGGTCTCATCATAATTGCCGATGTTAAAAGGGGTTGGTAAAGGGAGTGTGTTTGACAATCATCTAAGGTGGGTACTTAGTAAATAATGAATAATTAGATCTTTTAATTGTCCATATTAATCATGCAATAGTTAAGAACACACTTGCATAATAACTTACTAAATGTACTGAGATTCTACATATGTACTTGGACGATGAATATTTAATCGCACAATGAATATTTACAATAAATAAACACTAATTACACATCCTCTCGATAGGACAGCAAACTCGAAATCGACATGTGTTTGCATATATCGGTACATTTAACCCCAACCTGATATAATAGAACGGCCTCAAGCACACACCTCTGGCACACAGAACAAGATGCTGCAGGTCCTAACAAGTGCAAAATGTCTAAGACCCATTTTTATATTATTGTAGGAAGGGAGTGTTGTGAGTGGCTGACAAGTACTTGCACACTTATGCAGAATTATATTATTTATTGTTATCCACGTAGGCTAACCTTTTGATGGATAAAACACCTAAACAACATTATATATTCGCATAACATGTAATAAATAACTAGTAACAGTAATTAATTGTAATTAAATAACTATAAAACTAATATTTACACATTTATTCGAGAACCTTGCAATATAATTTGATTTTTTATTGTGTAATGATTAACTGATAAATATCAAGAGTATTAGCATAGTAAATATCCACATGATACTAGTATTTGCATTATGAGCGATAACTGTAGGATTGAGGATATACTCCTTGCTTCATATCCCATCCAGGATACTTAGAGAGTTTATTAATGTATTAAATAAATACATATTATATTTATCTAATGAACAAGCACCAATATTAATGACAACATAAGTACAAATCCTACCTGAAGCACTCTTCACTTCTAACTGACTCAAGATTTATTTTTTATGTTTTACTTATATGTCTAATAAGTTGTAATTATCAAATGCACTACAAAACAGACAGTTCAACAGTATACCTTTCCATTACCTAACTCACTCTGCCAACAACTCTTGTGGCATTATCACCGATCCTGTAACAACTTACCACAGGTCATCGGGCAACAAAGGACTAGCCAAATCCATTGCTATGTCAGCCTGAATTCATCTCTGGAAGGGGAAGCAATAAAAAGACACAGATAATTACTTTGGATGGGGAAGACTACACTAATGCCCATCTTAACATTTACAATATCACAAACTGTGATACACATATATTTAATTAAAGTATACTGGTATAAACAAAATTTAAATTAATTTTAACTTGTTATATAATTACATTTTTAAAAAGTAATTATTACGCTTACTTCTACTACAAACACACTTTCCCAATTATATGCTTCGAAAACCATATTGACATAATTGTTTTGTGTTAAAAAGTTAACTTTTTCAATGTTAACCTAATTTACAATAAGTTTAGTAATCAGACAATAATTTCAGAAATTCCCATTGAGGGTAGCTACGATTTTAAAACTTACTTCATCTCTCAACGAGACTAAGTTTTTGTATTCGATTAGTTCATGCTTCGAACCCGCACAAAGTTAGAAGGTATTCACTGAGAAGTTCCTACATAAACTCTTATGATGGTATTTACATGTATAGTATAACACTCTGTGCTTCAAATCTCAGCAAGGGTGAATATGCATATACCGTTTTACTAAATTCATTTCAATTTTAATTTAATGTCTTGTGAATAACAACCAGGCCATCATAAAGAATAGTAAAAAAAACAATAGTGACCGGACGCATCTCTGGAAAATTTTTCAAGATGTTAGCATTTATACCACAATGTAGAGACACTGTCTCGAATGGTACACCTGAATACGGCTGGCTGACATGCAAAGGAGAGCAATAGCAAACCGCTTGCATCGGTCTGCCGGTGCAAACAACATTCCACAGCATGACATTGTAATGTGAAACCTTTTTTGAAACCCATAACATCTCACATCCTGATCCCACCTGCACAAACAAAACATTAGCAGTCTGCTGGGATTATAATTTATTCAAATCCACTCACCTCGAATATATTTATTTAACATCAACACAGTCTGACAAAAACTGACTTAAAAATAATTATTTAAATTATAAACAAAAGTAAAACCAATTTTCTCACAAATTTAATTTATTTTAGGGCTCCAGCATCGAGATACCACTCCTCGTAATAACGTTACATTTGTTGTGAATTTATTGCTAATTGCGAATTTTCTTCTGAAGAATCCATATTAAATTTTTACTTAACAGACTATGATGGAGTATCTACAACCTCATTTGCTATTGTTTCGAATAGGAAGCACAAGTAGAGGCTATATGCTTTTTACACAAAAGTACCTAAAAATAGCTATTAACAATCATTACATGTAATCACACACACAGAATGAATTTACTACCTAATCTATATAAACTTTTATACTTTTTGTTAAGTAAGTAATATAAAAGATAAGAATGACCTATATGAAAACTATCTCATAGAAAATTAAACCATTTTGTTTAGGATGAACCGTATAAGGAGAAAAATTATATTTATGAAAAACACTTAAAACAGTTTCTCATAACCATTTTTTACATAAAATAAATAAATACTATTCGTATCTTACTCCTGTATCATACGATGGAAATTACTGTATTTATACCCGTAGTCAGAAGGACACGGGTTCGAATTCCTACCAAAAAATTTGGAGTTCTATATTTTCCCCTGATGGTTTTGCAATTCACTCCATGCGAATCCTGTGATATGTGCATGCTACACACCACATCACGTTTCTTTAGCAGATTAATTATTGTTACTCACTTCCCATCTTGAAGAAGGCTTTCATAGAATGTTAACACCAGAGCACAAACCTATTTACTTATTAAAAAATTGTTAATGAAATGCGAACTGAACATATTTACTCTCCTCACAAAGAGTTCCACGTAAGTTTTTTTGTAAAGTAAGCAGTGTTAACATCCATATACACCCTGTATCTATGGGAATCAGTTAAGTAAAAAATCCAATTCAGCAAATATCATCGTTACTTTTCGTTCCATCATCACACAAGAAACATAATGTCTAACTTTCTGATGCAGCAGCGATCAAACTATTCCTATAAATTCTCAGTTGGCTTATCACTCGTATTAACACAATCATCTAAATAAAACCGAAGTGACACTACATTTTCATGTATTGTAATGTATCTTAAAATTCCTATCTCTAATGAAATGCTTCATCTCGCATTACAGGATCAGTGATAGGTCGAGATCAAATCTAGAAACATTTACATGATCATCATACATAGTTAATGTGAAACTAAAATTAACACTGCAAATATATTCCATTCACACTTTTATGTTTAAGTTTCTTTATAAAACCATATCCTCATTTTAGTTAAACACACAATATGCTATGTATAAATTACCACGAAAATTTTATATATTCGTGGCTTAAATTGAATTATATTTTCAAAACATAATTGCCCATACTCATAGTTGAATTATATTTTCAAAACATAATTGCCCATACTCATAGTTGAATTATATTTTCAAAACATAATTGCCCATACTCATAGTCCATGTACGTTCATTGCAAATACTTACAGTCTATCATATATATGTATATATATATGCATACCAGTTGATACATTTATGGAAATAGAAATTTAGAAATTAGATAAAATATATTTTTTTTAATTCTAAGGTTTGTATTTATTAATATTCTTAAACTTTTCACACACTTACAAAATATGTTATTCAATAAGTCCTCTAAATCTGAGTTCAATAATATTGTAATCTATCTTCAGTAACATAAGGATATTGTTTTCTTTGCAATGGAACCCAACTGCATTCTATTAAACAAATGATTGGGGTCTACAGAAAATAGGTAGCTGGATTTTACGAAAACCCTAGCTAAAGGTTCGCGATCAAATCTACATGTATGTTCTTTCGTGTTGAGGGGGGAGTGAGACACCTCTGAACCAGAGTACTAGTTTAAAACTGACATTTCTTCACTCCAAACTTTAAGTATTACTTATTATCACATACACATTTTATGTTTTTGATTTACAGAACTCGATACATCAGCATCAGTAGAATATGCATATATCAAAGCATCACTATCAGACTTGAAACTCCTATTTTCGTTCTTACCCTCCTGATTAGTCTGAAAACCATTGTTTTTCACTTTACTTGATAGTAGTGCATGTATGTTGTCTACAAATTTTGATGCCTTAAATAACTCACACCTTCCATACTGCATGTCTGCATTACTCATATTACCTTCATCACACACTGTTTTGGGACATGATTGATAGCATAGCTATGTTGAAGATGTTCGAATCATAGTTTGTATGTCGTTTCAATGGGAAGGTTATCCATAACCTTGTCTTGCGACAATGCATGCTGATTCATGTCAAGCTAAGATGCGTTATCATTACATATACCAGTATGTCTCTTTAAATAATAGCTCTCTTCATGACGACAGGCATTACAACATTTACTAAAGGTTTTATCACAGTGAACACAATGTTTTCCATGTAATTGTTGAACACTCGGCGAAGCTTTGCATTCACTTGTACAAAACATACTTGTGTGCACATCCTCAGTGATTTTTAACATCCTCAAGCATATCTGAACTCATTCATTATACTATTATACACTTACTCATCACCACTGAATCCTTACCACTGACTGCTCACAACTGACTCCTAAATACTGACTCCTCATTGTCGACTCCTCACTGCGGACTCTTCCCCACTGACTCCTCACTTTTACCATCATTCAGTACGACATTACACTTGTCTGTTTAACATCTGAGTGATATTCTGTGATTGTATTAATTTATGTAATCACCCTTTCAATCAAAAGCGAGGCTATGTTGTAGGTTTCTATGCTATGGAAAAGGGCAATCAGTAAATGCATTTCTACCAGTTGGATCCGATATGAAATTAGAAACAGCTTGAGAACAATAGTGCGACTTAAAACTGTGAAGATGAAGGATAACCATATAGTTCATGATATTTCATCGTATATTATCCTTCACAAAGTTTCAAAATAACGATTAAGTTTTCAGTTAACTCCATGGTGATAGCTATACAAAACATGTATACACATATATTTAATATTTTTATATCCTCAGAACTTACAGTTATTTTATATATATCAAGACAGCGTACGACCATAATAAACATAAGATATATATGGTGTTAAAATGCATAACATCTTCAATACACATTTAACCCATATTAAACTGACTTGTTTCCCCCGGACACCAAAATATAAGGAGGGAATGAATAAAAACAATAGTCATCCACACGTAGGCAGGACCTACGTGATCACATTTTTCACCTTCGTGGTATGGGAGAACTCGGAGAAAAACCAAATACATATTCACCACAGAAGAACACATGCTATATATAAGATAAGGAGAGTACATAATAATACATATAATAGGAACAGTCTTAAATATACATGCCAGGAATCTACATAATTATATATAAGATATGAATATAAAAATGTATTTATAAAATAGGAATACATATACTTATTCATAAATAGGAATGTACATAATTATATATAACAAGTTTTATTCTGGGGTTAATGTGTATTTAAGTTTTTCTCATAGTGCTCCCACACCACAAATATAAAATGTGATTACAAAGGTACATCCTTTGAACTCGACGAAAATGGTAGCACTGTCTGCATCATCACTAACTGTTTGTTGCTAGTGTCGATTATCCTATCGACGAAGCTGAAGATATGGACAAGGTCTTATGAGATTTCTTGGCAAATTTAAAATTTAATAAAACCATTTTTAATCTTTTTTTTAAAGCAGTAGATATTTATCGAGACGTTGATCAAGGTTAAGATTATCAAATGTCATTATAAAAACTTTTTCAGAAATTTCCAAAATATAAAATTTGTCAGGTTTGTCGAGCAGCCTAAGACACTGGATTTAAGCTCTGGTTCTATGTAAGGGCTGCGTGAGTTCGAATCTTACACATGACAAATAATTTTCAGAAATATATTGAGACAGTCGAGATTTTCAACATTAACTCTTTGTTCTCTAGTGTTAACAGTATATAATCATAAATAATATTGTTACAAACTGAAGGTACCTGTGGGGCTTATGTGAGTTCATAAGGAATTCAGGTCTTTATGATAATAAAAAATAAACGAAACTAAATTCGATTCCTATTTATTCAATCTGCTACTGTGTACAACCACAATTAGCAGTCCCCACTTTTACACTTTCTGATTAACAATGAGCACACTATTTAATGTTTGATTCAACTTTAATTAATGTGTTTAATGTCTCTCTTCATTACAGTCAATTAACTCATTCCCATTTATAGAATATGTTCAGTATATCTGTTTCCATCAGATAAAATGTATTTCACTCACGCACTTGATCCAATAGTCCAGGCTCCAGTCATGTCCTTCAAAATGTTGACACTCGCAGTCACCACCTTCCCTTTCCCACAGCTGACCACGCCGCTCGCTCGGAATCCCACCAGTCATCCATTCAGCCACTCCAACTCAAAAACTGCCAGTCCAGATGCATGTTGTGAAATTTATAGTCTAGCTCTGGCCATCTCTAATGTTCAATATACATTGAGCTGTGCTGAGAAACGAGGTCAGTAATCTAGAGCATTCTGCGATAATCGAGGAAATCACTACAACCAAGGTCACACTAATTAATATTTCATCATGATGAAACTTTGGGTATTGTGTCGTGCCATAATACATTATCTTGTCGGATTCGCTTTGAAACTGATATTCTGCCACTCGGTTGCCTGCCGTTGTTATCTCATAACGACTCCCCATCATCCTCGCTCACATGTGCCAGGCGGGCCAAGGACAGACACACAGACCCGTGACGGATAACACTGCTCCCTCTTCAAGTCTGTTCGTCCTGAACAGACTCTTCATCAGGACTTTCGTAGAGTGCCAGACCTTCGACATGGACAACCCTTGGCTTTGCCCGAGAGCCTTGACGACAAATATGGAGGGCCACATTATTGACGTACTTCAGAATTCACTAGGGATCTTCCCAACATTTCTGTAGTTTCGCGCAGTACCATTTTCTTCTCTGTGGGTTGTAGAGCCACACCCACTGTCTATCTTAAAATACCTCTCCTGACATTCTCCTATTATACCGCGTCTTCATCCTGTCACTATTTAATCTGAGGTGTTGTCGATCAAAATCATGAATGCCAAAAAGTATGTTACATAATGCTCTGGCATAATCAGGGGATGCAGATTCCTCTATTGTCGGTTTGCAAAACCGCAGTTTACTGGGGAGGCATAGCTCTCTTCCATACAGAATCCTTGATGGTGTTACCCTTGTCGACTCGTGAACTGCTGAATGGTAAGCAATAAAAAACAAAGACACCTTTGCATCCCAGTCCTTTTGGTTGTTTGCCACGAAGATTGACAGGTACTGCTCAAGAGTGCTATTAAGCTTCTCAACGATTCCATCTGACTGAAGTTGTAGTGCTGTAGTCCTAGTCTTTTTCATGCCCAGAATTTTCGTCACCTCCCGGAAGACTGCAGCTTCAAAGTTTCTTCCCTGATCAGAATAGAGTTCTAGCGGCACCCCAAACCTCGAAAAGACATGTTCTACGAGTGCCTCAGCCACAGTATGTGCTTCTTGTAATGGGGGGGGGGGGGATGACCTTAGGCCATTAGTAAAATAATCATGAGCCACCAGTAGATACTGATAACCTCTCTCTGTGACAGGTAAAGGACCCAGAATATCTAAAACCATTTTTTCAAATGGGGCTACAAAATTGTATTTCTGGAGAAGACCTTGTCCTCTGGTCCTTGAGCCCTTTCTCGCAGTGCTGGCGTCACACAATCGGCATTATTTTTCAATATCCTCCCAACAGTGAAGCCAGTAGAATCTCAGTCTTATTATATCCAAAGTCTTATTGACGCCAAAGTGCCCACTGGATGCCTCATTATGCAGTTCGTTTACGAATTCTGGAACCCGGAATTCAGGAAGGACCAATTGTAACCGCATGTATTTTGCATCATTACTTTCCCAATTTCTGTAAAATACACCATTCTTTAGTATAAGGGAATTCCTCTGTGCTCAGTATGCTTTGAATGCTGCTCTCAGACTAGATATATCTTCCCATTTTGGCCGATAGCCAGCTTCTTCCCACTTTAATAATGGCTGCAAAGTAGGATCATATATCTACTCTTTCCTAATACCTTCATGACTTCAGGTAGATGTCCTATCACAAGATAGAGAACATTGAATTATTTTCCTCCGTGCATTCAGTGATTAGCCACTCTTTACTTCCTGTTGTTTGCAATGACGTCAAAAAAAAGCATAAAAAGCATCTGCATTGCTGTGGAGGCATCCAGATCTGCGCTGTATTTCAAAGTCGTATTCTTGTGGATGCTTTATCCACCAGGATATTTGACCTTCGGTGTTCTTAAAATTTAGTAGCCAGAGTAAAGAAACATGGTCGGTTCTTAAAATAAAATGTCTGCCATAAAGGTAGCGGCGGATATGTGAAATTTCCTCCACCAGGGCTAGAAGCTCTCTATGTGTAACACAGTAATTTCTCTCAGGTTCAAGCAATAACTTACTAAAGTATTCTTCTGGTCATTCCTTCCCATCTTGAATATGAGATAGCACAGCTCCAATGCCTACATCACTAGCATCTGTGTCCAAAATGAAGATATATTCACTCTTTGTAAAACCCAGGACTGGATGAGAAATCAGAATTTTCTTTAGTATACTAAAAGCATCTTCACAATCAGTGGTCTAATGAAATCTCCTTTTGGCCTCAGTCAGTTCATGTAGATTCTTGGCGATCGTGACCAACACAGGTATAAATCGACGGTAGTAGGCGCATAATTCCTGAAAACTCCGCACCTGAGTTATGTCAGTTGCCATCGGCCAATTTCTTATTGGTTTTCTCTTCTCGGGGTTCGTTTCAATCCCATAGGATGACACTACATGTACCATGTAAGTTATTTTCTTTTGAAACATTTGCCATGTCTTAGGAACCAGTTTCAAGTTGGCTGCGGCCACTTACTGTAATACAGTCTCTGAGTGTGATAAGTACTCTTCAAATATCCTTCCTATCACAACTATGTCATCTAGGCGAACATGACAAATGTCTAAAGGTAAATTTCTTCCATCAGGCATATGAAAACGGCTGGGAAATTACATAAACCGAAATGCATAGCTTTGAACTGATAGGTTCCTTTCCCTTGGGCGCAGAATGCAATCTTCTCTTGGTGCTCTGGAGACACGCCGCACTTCCAGCACCCACTCTTCATGTCCAACATGGAAAATCATTGTGAACCTAGTAGGTTGTTTAATGTGTCATCCATTCCTGGAAGCGGATAAGAGTCTTTCTTTGCCACATTAATAAGCTGGCGATAATCCACACAAAACCTCAGAGAGCCATCTTTCTTCTTAAGAAGTACAATGGAGAACGACCAAGGGCTAACTAATGGTTATATAGCTCTAATTATTTTATTTCCTTTAGAATGCCCTCAACCACCTCATGCGAAGCTAGTGTCTGTTTTGTGGGCCTGGCATCTCCTTTATCAATGTGGTGGCTGGTCACATTCGTCCTTCCAAGGTCATTTGGTGAACGAAAGAATGGATAGCGTGACTGAAATAGTAAACAGTGTAAAACACAGAATGGGCAGTGTCGAAAATGAAGTGAAACAGGAATTAAGTGTGACGAAGAAGGAATTTCAGGAATTTCTGCAGCAGGGAAATTCTACTATTACAACATTGCCAGTCGAGAAAGGTGAGGAAGAAGAACAAATCGTCACCATCACAGCAATTTCTGAGGATAGCAAGCAGCTAAGCAGCATTGGTGTCGTGTAACCAGCAGTAGGGAAGGAAGTATCAATTAATCTCGCCCTTACGATGGCCAGACTTCATGGTGGGAGTAACATCACCAGTTTGAAATTGTCGCTACTTTAAATGGCTGGACAACCGAACAGCGGGCTTATTACCTCGCCGCAGTACTGAGAGGCCCAGCATTAAGCATACTTCAATCTCTGCCAAAGGGACATCGATTGGAGTACCCCACACTGGTATCGGCCTTGGAGCTACGTTTCAACGCAAAAAAAATATCTAAGCACTTTGTGCAGAAATAGAACCCAGTACCAATCCTCCTACCAGTCTTCAATGCTACCCACTCTGGTGGCTCCCCAACCCACGACACATGTCAAAACCACTCCTCTCATCTCCAGTAATCCCACGATCTATGCCGCCTAGTGGCACACGCCATTGTGTTCTGTTCTTGTGAGGGTTCGTGTTCCCTTTCTGGAAATATTTTCTCTCGCAAAACAGTTTTTTTTTTTTTTTGTTTCCGACGTCTATTTTTTTATTTGTTTTGTATGGTAAGTATTGGGTCACTGTTAAGTGCTTTCGAGTCACTGCTCCGGTGACTTAGTTCTTTCCTAGTACTTGCTTATGTAACTTATGTAATTTAATGATAATAATGTTGAACATATTACTAATTCTGGGGTTCTGGAATTTTACTAAATATAAGCACAGTAATTTAGTGCTTCCACAAACCTTGATGTTCCAGTCAAGATACTGGGTAACAATTTTAATATTTTCATAATTAATTCGTATTTTACAATATATGGTGTCAGTGCACTATATTTCAAATATTTTAGTTTTATGTACAAGAGTTTTCCTTAATTATTTCGTTACAGAATTATTTGTCAATTTGTGTAACTGTCATTATGTTACTCGTTATTAAGTGTATGAAAGACAGCTGGTGTTTTAAGCTTATTTATTACGTGTATGTGTTCTGTGTACGACATAAGATTTTCTAATTATCGTATTGTTCATACTTATTTATGCGTGACAACTTGATATTCTCATAATTATTTATTTTAAAAAAATCGGGAAATGGCACATATCGATTGATCTTTTGAGTTGGCTATTCTCGGAATCGATTGTTAGTCGTATCGATTTCCACAAGCGTTTTTTCCGACCTTCTCCAAGTACGCAATATGGCGTGAACAGTGCTAATATTTTTCTCTTGTGCAATCATCAGACATCTGATGTAATTACTTTGTAATCCCGCTAAGGGCAAATGTTTCTTGTTGTTTATATTTTTCGTCACACGATGCTATATGCTTTTTTTGGACGATGTCCAAGTTTTCGTGGGTTTTATTTAACTGATAATTTAGCGGTGCGGGTGTACCCCGACACAAGCATGGGCCATTCCTTCGTCGCCCGATCGTGATATCCTGATACAGGCCTTTGGTACAGGATGTGGTCCTCATTACAGCATTGCATTATCGTGGAGCCGAGCACCCAGGAAATGCCGTCATGGACATTGTTTCCTCGGATGAACAACAACAGGCCAAAATTAACTTTTAATACCTTTTGCTTGTGCATGCTGTAGGCTTAAACATGACCTGAACTTTCGAATCTTTTCAAATCAATTAGTTCAGGAAAATGTCGAAAATAAAAAAAGGAAATAATTGTAATTTTAAAGTGTTTTAAATTCTTTTTTAACGAAGATGTGAAGTGGTAATCTAACTTAATCGGCCACATGCAAGGGTCGTCTTTGTAATAATTGTGTGTAAATTCTTTTGTTCATGCTATTATTTTAAAGGTGGTAGTGGGGATCCCTAATTTTTCTCTCAATTTAGGTAAACTAATCATATGAACCTATGATATTATGCCACCTCAAATTACAGTTATGTTTTGTTACAAAGAGTAAAATAAATCTTTAAACTTAAATCAACTTCTTTTACTTATTGCATGAGTGAATACCTTTTTTTATAATATTCCATATGTAAATATTTTTAAATCTTATTTTCATTCAATATTAAAGGGAAGTATATGCTTTCAATCTCTAACTAAATTACATTTGTGCTAGATGCTTGGCACCCAAAGAAAGGTTCGGCCTTTGTTTCTTTACAAATAAAACTTAAGTTATAAGTATATGCACGCTGGGCACAGCCTGGTCCACGAGTTTGGTGTCTCTGCTGTCATTGTTTGGGGACTACTGGCTTTGTGTTATGTTTATTCTTTTGCCACGCTTCCATGTCCCTAAATGAATGCTGATGCAGCACAGAGCATAGGGGAGGGGAAAGAGGAGAGGGTTTGGGGAAGTGCATGTGCAAAGTGCAACTGCATGTGCAAGGTCAAGGGTAAAGCCATGCGCAAAGTGCATGTATAAGAGGTCATATGAGGTCACTTATATTGTAGTATTCTGCCGCGCCTACTACTCTTATCATCATAACAATGGTAAACGCACATTCACAGTAAACATTGTATGTAAGAATCGTACAGTAGATAGACACACATCGTACGTAAGTAACACGTACTCGAAATGTCCACTGTTAGCATGTTATATGCATAAACATGTCCTTGTAATGACTGCCGGATGCGCTCATGTTACCCTGGGTATGTGAAAACTGTAAGGCATTCTTCAATAATACAGTAAAAATTACTCCCGATATCTGGCACTGGAGTTCAGTAGATAGACACATCTCGTACGTAAGTAACACGTGCTCGAAATGTCCACTGTTAGCATGTTATATGTATAAACATGTCCTTGTAATGACTGCCGGATGCGCTCATGTTACCCTGGGTATGTGAAAACTGTAAGGCATTCTTCAATAATACAGTAAAAATTACTCCCGATATCTGGCACTGGAGTTCAGTAGATAGACACATCTCGTACGTAAGTAACACGTGCTCGAAATGTCCACTGTTAGCATGTTATATGTATAAACATGTCCTTGTAATGACTGCCGGATGCGCTCATGTTACCCTGGGTATGTGAAAACTGTAAGGCATTCTTCAATAATACAGTAAAAATTACTCCCGATATCTGGCACTGGAGTTCAGTAGATAGACACATCTCGTACGTAAGTAACACGTGCTCGAAATGTCCACTGTTAGCATGTTATATGTATAAACATGTCCTTGTAATGACTGCCGGATGCGCTCATGTTACCCTGGGTATGTGAAAACTGTAAGGCATTCTTCAATAATTCAGTAAAAATTACTCCCGATATCTGGCACTGGAGTTCCACACACACAATGCCGTTCATATGCCACGCCCCAATAATAGAAGTTCAGCAGATTTTTAAAATATCGATTGAGAACCTTGCAATAACCGAGACTGTAATGAGCAAGAGTTCCATAATTTATCAAAATACATGTCTTGTATCGCTAACGGAATATCTTCTAATAGATCAGGCAATGTGTACGTTTTTCCATCGAGCCTGGGTAGAAGAACATAGGGCCTCACTAAATGCTCGCCGACAATTCTGGCTCTCACAGTGACCGAGAAGCAGTGACAATTATTGTATTGAACACTTGCGTTAGGATTCTTGTATGTCCGTACCTGCTGATTGTGAAGCCAGGTTCGGTTCCCGGCGGGATCACAAGCGTGATCGTGCCGGACGACGCCGCTGGTCGGCGTGTTTTCTCGGTGATCTCCCGTTTTCCCTGACCTTGCATTCCGGTGCTGCCTCACGCTCGTCTCGCTTCACCTTCATCCGCGTTCAAGATCACGATGTTAAGAGCCGCGCAAATTTCTCCACTACATTCCACTGGATGTCGCTTCGACAGCATTCTGAATCACCTGCCCCAGTTGTTGTGTAGTTCTTCTAGACCTGCCCCGATCTGCAGTTGCGGTGATGAGTGAGTCATGTTTCCTGAGACGGCGAAGGTGAGCTTTAAACGTCCTCCTTTCTGGACAATGTCGTTCTCGATATCTTTCCCGGCACAAACGTTCAGCCACGCTGCTTTTACTTTTCGCCAGCCTCTCTCAATTCCAACTCTTTGAATAGATATGTTCATATTACTGTCGTACAGCCTAGTCTGTGATACACACACGACAGATCGGTGTTCTGCACAGCAATACTATGTGCCGGCTAGGATGCCCACTGGTAAGTACACTGCAAACATTTATTTTGTACTTTTAAAGGAAAACTCCTTGAAAGCTAGTTGCTAATAAAATCAAACTTTTTTTCTTGTAAAAACTGCAAAACATATTTATTATCTTACAAATTAAAGGCTTGTATTACTACTTACTGTATTGAGTAGTGGGCATACCATAGAATGACAGAAAAATTATTTAAAAATATAATTCACGAAAAAAAGAGTTACACGTTACCAGCACGGCGACTAGATTCAATGTCGATTCTAATATTATCCGACACCCTTAACCACAAGACCAACGTTAATTACGATCTGTATATTTTTTTTTGCAGTGAATGTTAGGCAAAATTAGCATTTTTTTTTTTTTTTTTTGTGTTTTGTAAAGAACTGGGACTGAAAGAGAATTGCTGCACTTCGTAATGGCATTAAATTTCTGTAGGCGGACTGTACATTTGCACACTTGCAGTTTTTATAGTAGCAGAATATATTGTTTTAAAACCATGTGTCATGACAAAAAAAATACTATCAGAATACAGCTACAAAATATTAGTGACATTATTCGGTTAAGTGGAAAGCATTAATTTCATCGTAAGCGTTCTGTGGATATATGAAATATAAACACTAACAATTAATAACGTCACATGTTTTTAAAATTGTCTTCGGGTTATAATGAATATTTTCATTCTCTTTTTTTTGTGTTTTACGTTATTCAAACATGCAGAGCATTTATTTTTGAACGCAACTATACTTCATATCGGCCTTTATTTTTGCACATATACCTATATCAGTTGTTAGGGATCAACATTTTGCTTGAGCTCGTGGATACAGGTCAATATAGTACAAATATTTCTTGAGACCTATTTCAAATATGGCTCTCATAGTTTTGCAAATGAGCAATTTTTAAAAATGAAAAATTATTGTAAGGTTACAAACATTTTTTTAATTCCAAATAGTTCCAATAAAAAACAAAAAATTGTTTACAGCAGTACGATGGCGTAAGCGTGAAGTTACTGCGCGATCCCACAGTTCACAACATAAACAGAGCTGCATACATACCGCTTGCACGAACTCTCACTACGTAAGTATGGCGTGTTTGCGTACTGTGCAAATGTTCGCCGAGATGGCATTCCACATAGCAGGGATCCATTGTATCACATCGTGCACGGTAACGGCTCTAGCAATCAACATAGGCATTTCCGGGGATCTGTTCATTGATACTTCTGCATTCTATAAGTGTCCTGTTTACGTACGCACAGCTTAGACATGTTTTATAGATACACTATGTTTTATTAATGTTAGACTGTAGTTATTTATATTACATCTTGAGTCACATTAGGAATTAATTATTAATTTCTTGCAAGTGTTGCTAAATAATCAACTATTAAACCACTAGGTACATTACCCCTCAGTTATATTTTTAAATTCGTTTTTTTAAATACTGCAATAAAAATTTTAAAATATATTTAATTAGTATTTAACAACTTTAGAACAAAAGCAAATATTTATTAAAATGCACGAGGAAACAAAATGTAACGTTACGCCACTTTGACCAAACAAAATGTAAAAGATTATGACTGTCAATAAACGAAAATAAGACTCCGTACGTCTTGTGGTAACCGTGTATTATCGTAATCGTTTTGACAGGTGGGAAATGTTTCAACTTTCCACAGTTGTGTGCTCTTCGTAGCCTCCTTTACATTGTTCAGAATTCATATTATAAAAGGAAGTTCAATTACGAATTTTAATATTAAATGGTGAAATTCTTAGGGGTATTAGCAATTCTGACAGAAATGTTATTAAAGTCCATACTTAATTTCTAATGAAAAAAGTTACTGAACCTTTAGACGAAATGCCCCATGCAAAGAAATATAATTTGTACTTTCCGCTCGCGTATTTCACTGAATTAACTATATAAACTTGATCTTGTTGTTCACTGAAATCTCGAAACATTTTGTATAATGTAGAGCAAGTAGTAGGATACAGAATGTGACTGCAATTACTATTTGAAGAGAAGATAATATAGCTACCGCAAACATGGAAACCCAGTATAGGTATGATACGGGGGTCCATGTGGACCATCGTAATTCCAATGACTTTACGCCGGTAATTAATTTCGCTAAAGCACATCGAGTAAAATTGTAATTTTATTTATAATTTATTGGCAGTGTATATATATATATATATTATATATATACTCACATCATATATGATACTTTTATGTGAATGTCACACCATTTTTGAAATAAAATTGATATTTGTTATCTTGACAGAAAACAAAAAACCCTGTTTCAAAAAAAAAAATATTTTTTTCTTTCGGTAACGGGGAATAAAAGATATACGATATAATTCTGATGTACGTAGTGTCACATCACATAGGGGGCTCCAAGACTACCAGAATCTCCATGGGTGCTCATTATTGATAGTACTTGTGTGCTTGTAAACATTATGTGATAGTGCATGTGTAAATGTGTGCGCAGCTGAACTTCACGCATGACTCGGACTTGGAGGACCGGAGGAGCTCGGGGCCATGGCGAGTGGATTTCAACCAGACTACGTCGGTGTGTGAGCAGGGCGAGGCGGTGCTGATCGTCGCCACGCTCACTTGTGAGTACTCCTGCATGCTCCCTCCAACACAACCATGCATGCACTGCACTCCCTCCTGTCTGCACGCTGCGCTCACTTGTGAGTACGCCTGCATGCTCCCTCCAACACAACCATGCATGTACTGCACTCCCTCCTTTCTGCACGCTGCGCTCACTTGTGAGTACTCCTGCATGCTCCCTCCAACACAACCATGCATGTACTGCACTCCCTCCTTTCTGCACGCTGCGCTCACTTGTGAGTACGCCTGCATGCTCCCTCCAACACAACCATGCATGTACTGCACTCCCTCCTTTCTGCACGCTGCGCTCACTTGTGAGTACTCCTGCATGATCCCTCCAACACAACCATGCATGCACTGCACTCCCTCCTGTCTGCACGCTGCGCTCACTTGTGAGTACGCCTGCATGCTCCCTCCAACACAACCATGCATGTACTGCACTCCCTCCTTTCTGCACGCTGCGCTCACTTGTGAGTACTCCTGCATGCTCCCTCCAACACAACCATGCATGCACTGCACTCCCTCCTGTCTGCACGCTGCGCTCACTTGTGAGTACGCCTGCATGCTCCCTCCAACACAACCATGCATGTACTGCACTCCCTCCTTTCTGGACGCTGCGCTCACTTGTGAGTACTCCTGCATGCTCCCTCCAACACAACCATGCATGTACTGCACTCCCTCCTTTCTGCACGCTGCGCTCACTTGTGAGTACTCCTGCATGCTCCCTCCAACACAACCATGCATGCACTGCACTCCCTCCTGTCTGCACGCTGCGCTCACTTGTGAGTACGCCTGCATGCTCCCTCCAACACAACCATGCATGCACTGCACTCCCAGTTATCAGAAAAACAACGGTAAATTAAATGCTCGAGCCATCAGAAAACCATCAGAAATAATTACTCTTAATTTTCTGATCCAAAAAATCAAATGTCTATTCGAGCACAACCGCCAAAAAGCGGCTCAAAAAGTTGCGTTTGGGAGCAAGTAAAAACGTGACTGAAAAAGTTGCGTTTGCGAGCAGTTGCAAAAAAGTGACACAAAAGTTGCGTTTGAGCACAACCGCAAAAAAAATGGCTCAAAAAGTGGCGTTTGGTTAGATCGTAGTCTTTAGAAAAAAAAAGTTGCGTTAAATTTTATGTTTGAGTGCATCTGCAAAAATACGCTTAAAAAGTTGCGTTTGGGCACAGTTGTAAAAAAAAAGTGGCTTAAAAAATTTGAAAACTGTTTGATAAAACAGATACCAATGAACGCTATGACGATAGCGTTAAACGCATTGACGATGACGAACGCTATGACGATGATGATGAACGCTATGACGAATCGCTGGGGCATTTGAAAACTGATATCTCACAGTTAACTAACTACAAAGCAACATTTATTCATAAGAAAGTGGCAGATTTCTTAATTGACTGCAAAGACGATGTTTTTGGACTAAAGGCTGATAAAGGTAGATTGTATATTGGTGATAGCGAAGTAACATTAACAATGGCAAATTTACTGTAAAAGTCCGAACATACACTGGAACTGATGGTTTGATGAAATTACTAACTAGTAAAAAAGTGCAATGAAAGATTTAAAAAAATAATTCAATATTTCAGCTACTTTAATATGTCAAATTTGGAGATGCGTATCTAAATTTTTTATTAGACTATGTCGTAGCACATTGCCGAGGTCAGAGCGATAATTGTGTTTTAATGATTGGATAACCATTAAAACTTTATAGAGATATAGACACAAATAAAAATCAACTGATGTCTAATTATACGACGACAATCATGAACTCTTTAAAAAACCGAATAGAATGCATTTGTTTAACACCACAATCCACCATTCCATCATATGCAAAACTTATACCTCCACAATTAACATCACTTAAAACTTTTTCACTGAAAATCTGAACATATCTGTCTGGTAAGGTTACTTTAAAATATCCAGAAGTAATTATCACTTTGTATCCATAACGTGTATCATTTATTTCAGCATGGTTTATGGGATAGGACTGCCCAATTGTAAGTTCGGAAAGATTCTTAAATTGTTTGGTTCCGTTTAATACATTTAGCAACAGATCCATCCTTATTATACACAATATTTTATTTTTTTACGTAATCAATTTTTTTAAGCCACTTTTTTTTGCAACTGCGTCCAAACGAATCTTTTTACACGCATTTTTGCAGATGCACTAAAACGCAAAGTTTAACGCAACTTTTTTTCTAAAGACTACGATCCAACCAAACGCAACTTTTTGAGTCACTTTTTTGAGGTGGTGCCCGGATCGGCATTTAATGTTTTGGATCAGAAAATTAAGAGTAATTTTTTCTGATGGTTTTCTGATGGCTCGAGCATTCAATTTACCGTTGTTTTTCTGATAACTGGGGGCTGTGCTCGAATCGGCATTTCTATACTACTTGTGCAGTCACTGCCCTCCCTCCTGTCAGCACGCTGTGCTCAGTTGTGAGTACGCCTGCATACTCCCTCCACTGCATCCATGCATGCACTGCACACACTGACATCTGCACGCTGTGCTCATGCGCCTCGCACCTATACAACAACTAAGGTATAGTCTGGTCACGGTAAAATGAGCACTCTTCAAAGTCCCGCATAAGACCTTCACGCTGTGTATCCTACCGCCTTATGTAAAATTAACAGTCGCATGTGCCTCGTCACTTTATTCATGTATCGGTGAAGTGAAACTTTTAAATTATTAGAGCAATAAATATTGTATAAATAGGTTCATTTATATTATTCGATACATTAAAAAACATAAAACAAAATAAATAACGAAACATATAATATATAACACTTTATATTCAACGTTAAGTTATGGAACTACATTCCATCCATCGTTACAAACTTTGCTGGGCACAAGTCACTCAGTGCGCTCGTTTAAGTTTGTGCAGGCAGAGGCAGTGACATTTTTCTAAAGTTGATTTCAAAAGTGCTCACTTTATCTTTAACAGCCTTGGGTGTGTAATGGAGCGGAGCGCAATCATTTAGGCGGCTGTTAACATCGTGGCCTTGGGAGCCGATGTGGGTGAAGCGACGTGAGTATTGAGCAGAGAAGGAATTTCTGGGAAAGGGGGGGGGTGTTAGCGGCAAATCGCAGAGAAAACATACTGACATGTGGCATCATTCGGCATGATTCCCACTTGCGAATATGGGGAAGTGGCCTCGTCGGGAATCATATGTGGTTCTTGCTGCAAGGGTGGAGGGTGTCAGTGCTTTAACCTCTACGCCACCGTAGTTCTCGGTGCTTTGTAGTTGGAATGAAAAATGCCAGAAGACAACACTTCTAAGTAAACTCAAACCATGATATAGAACACTCACTTAACAACTTCAGTGCTAACACTTCTCATGCGATCCGCATTATTTCACATCATATATGATAATGGTTTTATCCTTTACACTTGCGTTGTTTCCTATCTATTCAAAACGGTTTGTGTATAGCTAATTCTAAAGTAATTTTGAAAATTTTCAACTCAATAAGTTTTGTTTTTCTTGTAAGCCTCCGCAGTAAAGTTTCGTCCCCGATTCTACATTGCTACCCACCTCGGTGACCAGTGAATCTTCTTTCTCTACTGACGTAGAGTTTCAAAGAAAATGTCTGTCATTCGTCTTCAATCGCTTGTTCGATACGAGGAATAATTTACTGTGAACTGGATTCCTGCGATGAAGTCTTCGAGAAATGAAAGAATGTATTTATGAATGTTGTTACACGTGGAAAAAAAAAACGTACGAAACACATTCATAATTTAAATATCTGTGTACAGAATGTGCCAGCGTTCACCTACCAATTATACTCGCCCAGTACTCATGTGTCTCTAGGGTGGGGATGGCGCGACACAGCCAGACCTGTCCGGCGAGTGATGCCCTTGTCAATAAGCATGGAGCAGTCGTCACCTGCACAATGCGCGTTCGCAGTGGAAACATATTTCAAACATAACGATTCTGTTGTCATCACACTGCGATTGTTTGGTCAACATTTCAACTTTGGAAGACACGGGAGGGTACCCGACCGTCATACCATCACGAACTAGGTGAGTAAGTTTCGCTCAGACAAGAAACCGGGCGGTAGTGTGACATCTGTGGGGCACCATAGGACATCGACCGTGTAAGAGTAGCTGTCCCTCGAAGCCTCAGGCGTTCAGTGCGTAAACAGGCAGCGGCAGTTAATGTGCCAAAGAGATGAGTGTGTCGCATTATGCATGCAGACCAAGGTTACCGTCCTTACAAACTGCAACTGCTCCAGGTGTTGTCCGACGGTTATTTTGTGTCGAGGAGAGCCTTCTGTAAGCGATTTCTTGCTCAAGTGCATGAGGAACGGGTTATTCTTAGACGACTGATAACCACAGTATGGTGTGGAATTTCAGCATCATGTGTTATTGGTCCTAATTGTTGAGGACGACAGTGATGCAGATATCCCTAGATATAAAGATAAAACGTGTTCGCTTCCAGGCTCGGAAGCAATTAGAATTCCCTCGAGTTGTAATAGCCATAAAGTAAGTGAATTTAGTGCGCGAGGTCAGAAAATGGACAGATTTTGTCGCTGTGTCCCCAAAATCCGCCAAGATAGAGTGTGCCGAGCAGAGGCAGTTCCGATTCCAAATTAAAACCCTGTGTCCTGTCAGAATGATTTAAAATGTAATAGTAAACTGAAATGTCATAGTATTATTAAATGGCAGAGTAATGATAAAAATAGTAGAAACAGAGAAGTTAACTATGAAAGTAAGCGCGAAAATTAAAAATCGGTGCCGATGTCGGATTGTTTACACAAATTTAAATTAAATAAGCCAAATTATGTACAGACTCAGTGTAGTCAAAGTTGTGAGACTCGCACGGGAAATACGTGTAATTCAGTGAAACGATAGAATGAAAGATGAACTTATGGATGTAGAGAAAATTTTGAGAGATAAATTGTAACATTTCATTAAGAGTGATTTTAATATAATGTTCCCAGTGTTAGTGAAGTTTGCGTATATATTTCAAGTTGAAGGTTGTTCAAATTTCGGCTACACGAATTTATTGAAACATACTATCGATACAGGAGAGGCCAGACCAATAAAACAGATTCCATATAGAGTACAGCATGCATTGAAACCAGTAATTCCAAAGCAAATAAATGACACGCTTGATAAAAATATTTTTTCCAGTAGAGTAAATCACCTTGGCAGTTTCCCGTAGTGATGGTGAAACAGAAAAATAAAGACGGTTTTTTCAAGAAGAGATTTTGTATATATTTCCGTCAGCTTTATAAAGTTACGAAGCAGGATCCTTATCCTATTCTAAATGTCACGGAGAAATTAGAGTCCTTGCACGGGTCTAAATATTTTTCACCGTTGGATTTAGCGAGTGGTTACTTCCAAATCGAGTTATAAGAGAGCGATTAAGAGAAAACTAGTTTTGTTACATTCATGAGGAAGTATGAACCTAATAGACTCCCGTTTAGACTTTGTAATGCCCCAGCAACATTTGAGAGGTTAATAAATAATTACTTTCTAACAGATTTGTTGGGTGATCAGTGTTTAGTATATCTTGATGACATTATAATATTTAGTAGTACTGTGAAAGAATATGCCGAGAGCATATGTAAGTACTGGAAAAATTAGAGAAGGCCAATTTGCGAATCCAGCCTAGTAAGTGTCCATTCGTGCAAGAGAGTGTAGAATACTTAGGGCGTGTTGTAAGTTCACAAGGCGTAGAACAGAATGAGAAAAATATACAAGCGATTAAAGAACTCCCCAGATCTAAAAATGTTACAGAAATTCGCTCAGTGGTAGGTTTATTTTAGTATTACAGGAAATTTGAACCGAATTTCACGGATATAGCAAGGCCATTGACCAAAATTGACAAAGAAAGATGAACCATTTTAATGGGGAACAGAATAGGAAGAAGCTTTCAAAATGCTTAGAGAAAAATTAATTTCATATCCAATTCTTGTGTATCCAGATTTTTCGCAATCATTTATTGTAGTAAAGATGCTAGTAATTATGCTTAGTCGCTGTCCTGTCTCAGATGAGGAACAGACATGAAAAACCAATCGCCTATGCCAGTAGACAGTTAAATTCAGCAGAAAGGAATTACAGTACAACAGAAAAATAATTATGCGTTTTAGTTTCTGCTACAAAAAATTCAGAGCATATTTGTACGGTCGTAGATTTACCGTTATTACTGATTATGCTGTATTGAGATGGTTATTGAATTTTAAAAACCCTAGTTCGAGACTCACTCGATGGGTACTTCGTTTACCAAAGTTTGATTTTGAAGTAGTTCATAAACCGGGCAAGAAACACGCGAATGCAGGTTGTTTGTCGCGAATTGTAAATGCGACTAATTAAGAACAGTTAACTAGAGAAATAATTAAGAAAGAACAGAGGGAAGACGAAACATGTCAAAGTGTAATTAATTAAGAAAATAAGTGAAATATTTTTATTGATAGTGAAGGCATCCCATATTAAAGATAAGAGAACAAATTTTTAGTAGTTGTTCGAAAGTCGCTCGTGACCAGAGTAATTAGTCATCACCATGTCACTCCATTTTCTGCTCACCAAGGAGTGAAATAAACCCAGAACCTCATCAAATCTTTGTATTGGTGGCCACCATTGAATAAAGACGTAGATGTATATATTGTGAGGTGCGATGATTGTCTTAGGAGTACGAAAATTACGAAAGCATTAGGTTCTTTACCACAAGTAAATTCCCCATTTCAGTTTGTTTCTCTAAATATTTTAGGTCCCTTACCGATGAACGAGAAAGGGAATAAATATGTGTTGACATTTATTGGTTATTTCGCAAGGTACTGTGAAGTGACACCAATCCCCGATCAAACTGAAGACAGTAACGAAATATTTTGTGCAGCAGATTATTTTAAGGCATGGGTTGTCCACAAAGCCTATTGACAGATCAAGGGAGAAATTTTGTGTCTAGGTTAATGCTAGAGACGTGCAAAGTGTTAAAAATTAAGAAGTTGCAGACAAACCCCTTCAGAGCACAATGTAACGGATGTGTTGAAAGACTTCATCGAACCCTAGTGGACATTATGTCTCATTACGTTGATGAATACTGTAGTAATTGGGAATAATATTTGCAATATGCAGTGCACGCATATAGAACTGCTCCACACTCAGTGACGGGTTATATCCCACATTATTTGTTGTATGGGAAAGAAGTTAGGCTACCCCTTTAAGGTGAATTTAGAAGTCAGCCTAATGTGTTAGAGGAAGGCATGGCAGCCTAGGAACGTGTAGATATTTTGAGTAACATGTTAAAAGAATCACATGAAGTAGCTGCGAAAGGAATAAAGTAGCTTTTGAGAAACAAAAAGGGCATTATTATAAGAAATCCAAATCACCAGATATTGAGGTATGTGATTACGTGTATCTGCACATGCCAAGTGTTAAGAAAGGTAGAGTATCTAAGTTTCATAAGTTTTGGTCTGGACCTCATAAAGTTTTGAGGAAACTGAGCTCAGTCACATTTGAAGAGTTATTAGACAAGAGAAAAGTTATTGTGCATAGTAATAGATTTAAGTTGTCTAAGAATTCTACAGAGCCAAGGAGCTCGTCTTTAAGTAACAAAAACAGAATATGTAGTGAACGTACTCCTCAAGTTATTGATGAAGTAGAATCGGTTCATAAATTTTGTGATAGTGAAAGTGATAATAAATTAAGTGAGGAAAATATTGAAGAAAATATAGGTTCGAAGTCAAACCCAATTACAGCAGATATAACAGAGTTAGCAGAAATAGGTAAAGTAGAGGAAATATGTGTTTAATGCCCTACTGATGACAGCACCCTCGATTATAGTGAGTGTTATGATAATGTGGAGACCGACGACGTTTGGGAACCGTCGCGATATTTAAAAGGGAAAATTCGTGCGAAAATAGGTGAACATAGTGTCAGGTATAGCTTGCGTTCAAGTGTATGAAACCCATCAGTGGAAGAGGAGGAAGCAGAAATAAGTGATGCGTAGCCTCTGAGTATAATGTAACCTAGAATTTAAGGGTAATTGCGAATTTAATGCGAGAAACTAAACAAGAGGTATATTGGTTTGCACTGCAGATCACACCACAGGCGCTGGCGTGATTCTCGTCCAAGAAATGGATGTCGTATTAACAGGAGACAGACGGACAATAGTGCTATACATACCCATAAGAAAATAGGAGAATATTACTTAGGAATTTAGGAGCCAGCTGGACAGAATTAAAGGGATGATATTTTCCAGTGACCATGAAATAGAAAAATCACCTGTAGAGATAGTTGTTCTTGATAGGTTAATTTTAGAATTAGAGGAGGAAGTAAATGAACTAACTTTGATATTACCCAGAACATCATCTCGTCAAAAGAGAGGTTTGATAGATGCAGGTGGTAGTATTCTGAAATGTTTGGTACACTTAAGAATGACGATTATGTCCGTATCCACCAAATCACTAGTGAGTCGGGGACGAGACAAGAAAAATGAATTCATATAGTAGATAAACAGCTAACTTTTGTGAAAGAGATGAATTGCCAGAGTAGAGAAAAACATGAAAGATGTAAACATTTTAGCAAAATAGTTAGCCAGAGTAATGATAGCCATGGACGCAATGGATGTTTGGAAAACATTAACGTCCTCAGTGATTGAAAGAAATAACCGATTTATTATTAGCAATTTAGGGAAAGCACTTAAATACAATAGTTTACTAAGATATTTAGAATTAACCGCTCAAACTTATAAACAAGAGGTAACAAAGATAAAAATGGCGTTGTATATCATAGCGACTGGTAGGTTAACCACGTCATTATTGACTCCAGGAAAGTTGTCAGAAATTATTAGAGGTACAGCTCTTTAACTAACCACGGACAAGACTTTCATAGTAGGAACTGATTTAGATCACATGTACAATTATTATGATGTAACAACGGTACATGTACCTGCTACAATTGATAGTATACAGTTGATAATTGAGTTTCTTTTGAAATCTCTTAATAGATATTTCACATTGCGTTTTTCCCGTGTTTTGAAAGACGTTTAGAAAGATATTTTCAAATAGTACCAGATACACCTTATATCGCGCTGTCAGAGTTAATGTCTGAAGCAGATATGAGTCAATGTAAAGGTGGTAATAGTATAGTTTCTCCAATTAACCTCCCAACGTTTTCCATAAAGATTCAGAATTGTTTAGTGAATGTAATATAGTCACAATCTGGTTACGATTATACATTGTGTAAAGGAGAATTTCTAGGTAACTCATTCGTACCAGTCTTTATTATATCAGTTGATGGTGGTAGTTGGATTTATTCAGTACCGGAAGGGATGAAAATAGTGAAAATTTGTCCTTATGAGAAGAGTGAAACATGTGTGGTGGAGGAGTGGATCTCGGCGCAGGGAGTCATGTCCCAGGTAAGTCTGATAAATAATGAGAGAATTCAGTTGCTACCACATAGTAACAAAGTAACACATAAAGTATAATGTTTGTGAAGTCAAATTCTCTCCAGTTCAGTCCTTATTAATAAGTAGTTAACAATTGTTCGTTGCATCTATGAAAACCAACTTTATTGTTTGTCTGTTGGTGTTAAACACAGAGGAAAATGTAGATTTGAATCATCTCATGTCAGACATTCACAATTTGAAACACAGAAATATTATGTGTCACAACATCGAGCGACACAGTCACTTCTTACTGGGATTCGCTATGCTGGGATATTTGGCACTCGTCATCTCGTTCCTAAGATGGCGCCTGTGTGAAACACTGGACAGATGTTCACGTGCCTGCCTCTTGCGTCGGAAGGTAGCGGAGACCACAGCGCCTGTCTAACTTCCCGAGGATCAAGCAGATGCCATGGAGATGTGTGCTGGTTCGAACACAGTTCCAGTCCCACAGCCAACATTGAGGATAACAGCCTCTACTTGCTTTAAGAATTTCATAATATGTCGAAGTGATTGAGTGTTGTTGTCCAAAGGCAAAAATAGAGTCAGTGAAATGCAGGGTACAGTGCGCGTAAATTTGGAAATGTTGTGCTACAGCAAGCAAAATTACACTAGGAATCCGATTTTCCAGAGAGAAACAAACATAAAATATCCTAATGTGTTTATTAATTTATTTAATAGTAATTTAAATATTGATTTCTTTATATCTAATATAGAAGAGACATTTAAATAATTTAATTTCGATCAATGGACACGAGATACGTTATGACATGAATATATAATAAACAATATAAATTTTTTTTTGTTCAATTATGCCATGAATATTGAAACCAATTTTGATTGAACTATTAATTGAAAATCATAATATTGTTATGCAAGAATGAGATGTAACAAATATGTGTAATAAGTGTTGATGATTAATGAGTGTCTAATGTGTATTATGTATATGATATGTTTCAGCTGCACTTTGAAAAGTTACAAAGGCAAACTTAAATAATGAAGGTGACATGGAACTCCCCATTTGAGTTCGATTAAATTTATAGATATTTAATGGAATAGTGATTAATTTCATTTCTTTTTATTAACTTAAATGATTCAGTTAACTGCAAGTATGGACGCAATTTCATAAAGCTTCAAGAAAAGAAGACTCCTGTGTCAACGTCGCTGCTACGCCGATGGCTGCTGCTATCTGGTCGACCGGAAACCTGAATTTCTCTTACTGGCGAGTTTACATCCTTTTGTTTCTGATAGAACAGTTGCACTCCCAGACTCTATACTTCATCCAGCTTCACTTTGATGACCGATTCACATATAGCTTCAGCCAAATACATTTCTAAAGATTTCCTCAGCCCGAACAAAACTTTTCTAAAAGAGGGAGTGATGTAGTGCCCCGACGGCTACGAGCCTCGACAGCAAAGAGCGAACATTTTCCTGAATTATTATTCGCAACTTATCAAGTTCTGCAGTGCATGCGGCAGGAAGCTGTATCCGCTCTGATACTGCCTGTGATGATTTCAGCACCGCGTGATTGCGATTTAAAGCACTTTTTGAGGGGAAACACGTCCTGTTTTTCACAATATTTCAGTCCCATGACTCCTGAATCACGCGCTGTATCACACGCCTATTTTCCTGTCACATGATTACAATATCACACTTTGGAGCCGTGTGCAAATTTTCAGTTCATTGCCTGACGCCCTGTACTCGCTCTCTTGTTGGCTGGCGACTTCCTCGCCCTGACTTCTCATTCATGTTGCTTTATTATGCCCAGCACGCCTGGAGACGCGGACTTCAGGGACTGCACTGCACATCGCCTGGGACGACTCGACTGAGATGTGCTGGGACTCCATCTTCTTCATCGCCATGCCTCCGTTATGATTTTGCTTCCAGTTAAAATTTCGTTTTACTTTATAATATTATGTATCATATCAACTCACTCAACATCGCCAAGTAAGTAATTGCAGAATTGTAAGTGTATATTATTTAGTACTTTGATTTTATTAAATGTATTAAATTGACTTAGCTTATTTTTCATTGAGTGTTTGTGCTCAGCCCTAGACCGCTCGGGCATCACAGTGCTGTATCGAGTGCGCGAATATGTGAACCTGGACGGACATTATCTCACTGGAGTAATATTCAAGAAGTAATTATATTGTGTGTGTTGTAACTAAAGGCAGACACATAATTTTTCTGTTTCGTGTGTTGTCAGAAATGGCAAACATCTATCTATCCGTTTTCTGTATAGCCGATAAATATTTTGTATAGTTGGACATAATACACGTGTTTCACAATGGTAGGTAAAAGCTGGAACATTCTGTATATATATTCAAAACAAACACTATTCGTGTGCTTAGCATTTGCGCGTGTAACATTCACTAAATAATTTTTTTCACCTTAGTGATTCTGGAGCACTGATTATATGATTTTCCTTTTTTTTGCCCCCTTCAAAATAATTAACTGTAAAAACCTAAGAAATACAGTATATTTATAAATTTGACGACCTTTCAATAATAATAATAACAATAACATAATGCTGGGAATGCTTTACATTTCGGAATTTTTACTTAACACTGAAATGCCTAGTTACTATGTTTATTTGTAGCTTGTTTACGCTTAGGGAAACACTGTAGTACTGTAGCGTTTTTATAATTATGATTTAGCTCATAGTATACTTTTTAATTAATAACAGAACCGTCGCTCTTTCTGTTTTGATATTCGTTGTTCTTGTGGTTTTGGTAAACTCATGTTTTATTACAAAGTGTATTATGTATGAAATAATGATGAGACATACGCTATAAATATATTTCATGGATTTATTAAGATTCCGCTTATTTACAGCTTTTGTAAGAATTGCGCATTGATAGCTGCATTTATAAATATACACAAGCCCACTGAGTATCATTACTCTGTAAGTCGAAAAGAAATCATTGTAATAAATAAGTACTCAAATAAGTAAATATGTAAATTAATGTTATGCTTCATAGGCATTTTAGGTTACACAATAAATAGGTATTTATTAAAACATCAATTTTGGGAGTAGTATTGTGTGAGGCTTCTGGGGCATGGATCACCCGAGTGGGAGTGAGGAGCCGCCAGCCATCTTGGTTGATGTCACAGCCAGGGCTAGCACTCGACGGCCATGTTGGATGTTCATCCCTCCTCCAGCCTTTACAATCTGCAACCCTAAAAATCGAGGTACAATGGAGTGAAAATAATGTTTTTCAATAAAAATTTAATTTCAGTAAAAAAAAAAAAAAAAAAAAAAGGCTACCTTTTGCCTTAGATAAAATTTCCCCGGAAAAATTAATGACGAGATTGTCTCTGGAGATAATAATTTAATTTTTAACACTTCCTTTAATTTTTCTCAGTTAAAAATAACAAACGGGTTATTTTGCCACGACCTGTAGCTTCGAAGGACTTATTGATATCGCCACTCACAGTTTTCCTAACTCCACCCCCTGAAAAAACTTCTTCTTTCGGTCCACTACCATTTCCCCCCTCCCCCTCCCCCTTCGCACCACTAATGCCGATTTTCTCATTGACTAGTTTGTTGGCTCCAAATAGTCACTTTCACATACCATCTTCTCACATGTGAATATGTATGTGCTTACAATACAGTTTCTCACATCAGCACCTGCATGATGTTGAATAACCGTGTAGACTGCACATTTGCATATGTGGGATCAGATATGTTGTGCAGGTGGTAGACCTGGAAATATGCTAACACTGCTTTCCCCTGGATCCATGCACAGTTTGTTTTTCTACTTTAACAAAGTTAGCTGCCCTGTTTCATGAGCCTGCCCATGCATGGTCGTAAACTCAACTCCAGTAACGTAAATGGTTTACTCATTTTATTGAGAAAATATTTCCTTGGCTTTCGATTCCCATAACTTTACCCTTAAATAATTACTTCCGTTACTTTGTTTTGAAAAAAAATGTTTACTGAGTACTTTTAACAATACCTTTTTTTCATTTCCTTTTTCGTGAATTGACGGTGAACATGCAAAAAAAAATTAAATATGTTTTCAAAGCATATACCTATTTTATTCATCAAGCTGTTTTACAAGTATCATATGTTTCCACATACATTTCATGGCAATATGGCATTGAGAAGCAAAACGTTTTTTAAATATCCTTTTTTCCCAATATTTATGTTGTAACATTTTTTTTTTTCATTATTCATACATAGATAATCGAGATTTTTTTAAATTTAGACACGAAAGATTGTTCTGAATAATTTAGTTCAGTTTTTTACACACACAGAAACACACCACACATCTAAAAATAAGACTGATAATTTAAAAAAATGTTACAATTTTTTTTTCTGTTTTGTGTATTTTGTTTGTTATTATTCCCGGTCCTTACCCATCCTCAAAGAGGCTGACCTAATCTATACTTCTCATGGCCGGCTGCGCAAGTCGTGGTTCACTCCACGAACAGGAATGTGTCTGCTTCTTTGTCTAGTATGAGTCTGTGTGTCCCACCCTCGCATTCTTCTCTGAAGCGAAGCACTTATTCCTTCGTCGTGTTTCGTAGTCACTCTGATGGATGCCTTCTCTATTGATGACAGTTTCGCCCTCTTTCAGCTCCAACAAATTGTCAGTGCTGCATGGTAAGCCTTCATACGGCCTCATGTTGTACAACGAGCAGATTTGACCATCGAAAGATATTCTGTCCTTAAAATGAAATTTTGACTTGCCTTCGGCGTTCATGATTCTCGGGTTGTATGCTAATGTTGGGAGTAGTAGAGGCGTGTATGATTCATACCATCACGTACTTGGCGTCATCATCGGACGATAGGTCGCCCAGCCAGCGCTTTACTTGTCGGAATCTGGGGATTACATTGGGATAGTACTTCACCATACCTCACTCAAAGAAGCTGATGTACATCACCACATGCCTCGAAGATCGTAGTGGTGGTGTGATGGGAGTAGCTGTGGCAGGAGATAACAAACTTATATTGGTGACGATCGTGGTCTGTGTGCAGCCGTCGGATGCAGGAATTCAATTTTCTCACTTGGTCGAGGTGAGTGGGTGGCAGTTGGAGCCGGTGCAGGGTCGGAGACGTAGAGTGATCGGCTGCAAGAGGCAGGTCTGATCTGCAGAGCCATTCATGTTTATTCATTGTTTGTACCCTTCGAAGAATGTGGAGGAGGTGATGTCGGTGGTGGATGCTGCTGCGTAACGCCGCACCTGCACCAGCCGCTGTAATGAGAAGTGTCTGGAATGCAGGTAGTGCAACCCTCAAAGATCACATTCCACGCAAGCAGTTGCAAATATTTTTGCACTGCTGAAAGACTCTTGTACTCATACTAAACTTGGTGTTGAATGTACGTCAGCAGAAACTCTTTTCGCGGACAGGCAAGAACGTGTTCTGTATCTAGGGCCGCAATGATCAGAGCGTCCCCTATGTGATGATCGCTTAAATTAGTTCCTGCTCACTGAAACAGCATGCAAACACCTACATTTTTGAGATTATAGATTTCCAGACAATAAATAAACGGTAAACATTAAGGTGAGCGACTCGAGCAGGTGATAGGAGAGCAGATGGCAGGGGACTCGTCGTTAAATCCTTCTATATGCTGATATATACGTGCAATGTAGGGGGTAAGCGAAGACAACTGACTGGAGACGACATAGTTGCCAATGGGTTTTATGGAGAGGGACGGGGAGGGATTGAGGTGGGGAGGGAACAGGTGGGAGTGTGGTGGGGAGGGAATGGTTGGGGATGTAGGAAGCTGGATGATGGCAGTATAGGGTGGGAGGAGAGACGTCCAGGAGGGCGTAGATGGAAAGACTGTCGGTAGGGGAATCAGTACATCCTGCTTAGTTGTGGGTCGGAGTGCAATATCTCGCTTTTTTTTTAACAACTTACATAAACTTGAAGAAAAAGGTCGAAATTGAAATTATGGTCAGCTGCGACACGCTCGTCATTTAAATTTCGAAAGAGAATGATAGAAATATTAAGTATTTAATGAAACAAACAGATATAATGTATTGTATTTAAATAACATTTTTATGAAATAAATACTTTTCACTCCACTATCCCTCCATTTATAAGTTACGGATTGCATGAAGTTGAGGGTTGATGATCATCCAACATGACAATCCAGCGTAATCTCTGGCTGCAACATCTGCCACAATGACTGGTGGTTCCTGGCTCCTGCTCCGAAGATACGCGCACCAGAAGCCCCATCCCTACGCTACTCAATTTCACCAGTGATTTGTTCGAATCAATTGTATCACAATTCTGGTATCACTCCACTCAAATTGCGACCATCTATAAATCATGTAATGAATTTTGTGTTATTCTTTCAAATGCTGCAAGGGATATAAAAATTGTTTACTAATGTTTAACGTTTGTTTAATCCAACATGAGGTTATGAACAGGAGATGCTGTTTTTATTTTCAAATTTCTCTTTTCTCAAAATATTTAATTTTGCTTAAGTTTGCTGTTAAGGCCAAACTGAGGATAGTTAAGACTTAAAGATATATTTGTTTTTAAGTGAGTTTAATATATTTGTAAGGCCTAGTGTATTGATACTTTCAATACATTGGCAGAAACTGAATGCGAAAAATTTTACGTAAATGGGCCTCGCTTTTACACATATAAAAAAAATCTTAATGTTCAACATTATTTATATATTTTTTCTGTGTTACATAAGGAATTAACATTTTTTTTAGGTATTCAGAGATGATTATTTTACAACAGATAACTTTATGGTCGAAGCTAAAAGAGTGCCAAAACACTCTCCATTCGTGACATCAACTAACATCATGCCTGTTCCTAATTTCGAGCAGCCAAGCTCATCTCAACGTTCCCATAAAGGATTTGCTTTATTGGTGAAAGCTTCTTCCTGGGTTTTAAAATTTTTCCTTGACTCCCGTTTTGTTTCCTTCCACACCAACAGAAAATTTTCGCTGCCACGGGTTTCATCACTAGCGTCTAAACATCGACGAAGGAACTGCACGAAATATCCAGAAACATGAATGTATGAACATCTCGCGTCCTCTTACTATAATACAAATCGAAAGTCAATACAGTTCAGTGGCCTACAACACAAAATGGATCAAGTAGAGCTGTACGTCGTACGTTAAAAAATAAAAATGTTTAGTAAGCCTATATAGTGTCCTCCATATTAAAGTGCCTCCGAAACATGAGGACCTCGCTGCTCAGGAGTTATGGCACTGCTAGGCGTCTGGCGCTGGGACTTCGCTACATCAGAGTGTCTCCATGGAGAGTGCGACCACCGAAGCACCTGCTAAAAGTTTACATTTCTTAGTGTCATTATTGGTCACACAACTGCATCTAACTTATCGTCAGTTACGTTTAGTCAGTCAATATTTAAGTTAAGGGATACTTGTCAAACGTTCCCATCGACAGTATACAGCTGCCTTGGCTGTGCAGCGCTATGTGGCTGAAGCCACTACTATACACTGGCAGCATGTATCTGCAGACACGGCAGTCACCCATCACGCTCGCCTAATCATGTCACACAACGCCAGGTCGGACCTCCTACAATGGACGTGGATGTTTCCTGGCATATGAATGATTTCTGAGCTAGATCTTCTTGTCTAGAAGAACCAAACATTACTTGTAATTATTAAAGAGGGAGATGGTTTATGGGAGTAATATTATAGATTATGTAACAACTTGTCATTGATTACTTCAGTTAGGTGAAAATTCAAAGTGTAATACGGGATGAAAGTTGAAACATTCGTACATCTTGAAAGACCCCTATAAAAACCTGGCGATTCAGCGAAAGTTTAGGATGTACATAAGCCAAGTCGAAAATCTAGCAAAAACTATGAGGTATTTTCCACTGTTTTACCTATTGCTAAACCATACGAGGTATGCGTTAGGGAATGGGAGGGGGTCTACCGAGAGTCATCGTCGTGCTAGAAACAAACTCGCTCGGTGTGGCTAAACAGACACGTCTCTTTTCATCGCTGTCTAGCGTTGCAGTGTCTGGACATGCTTGAAGTGTGTAATCTCACATAGTATACTGTAAATCTGTTTGGTTTGTGTGTGTGGTGGGAGGGGGCGGGCTGGCAACCATGTCTAGAGACACTCGCGGCTAGTGAAATTTCCTTTCTACCTCATCTTGAAGCTTGGGAAACATATACATAGTATTATGCATTAAAAAAAAAACATGCAGACAACTTTTTAAATATTTTATTCTACAAGAAAAATTACGTCTTTTTACATCTTTCTGCTTAAAATACTAAATATCGTAGTGTTAAGTGGCAAAAAATTTGCTCAAAACAAGCAATGTGACACACGAATTCTAATTCACTGGTAAACATTTTCTGATATATGAAAATGTACAAATAAAGCCTGCAACACTGTAAAGAATGTGATACCATAAAATTGTATGGTCACCGCTTTGAATTGTGGGAAATTCATTTAGTAAAATGGGACAATTTGGCGCTCTGAGGGCTTGCTTTGTGCTGCTGGGTGCGAGGGACATGTCAGCTCGCGGCTTGTTCGAGTAGAGAGGCAGTTGCGAGTAGCGATCAGCCTGGCAGTTTTGAGAGTCATCCATGTGTTTATTTTAGAAAGTTGCTATAGTTAATTGTGTAGTCTAGACTATTTGTCAGCAGAGGGTGACAAATATACGCCACACTACACTAATTAATTGTACGTGGATAGGAGGCACCATTCAGCTATGACGAGGTGACGCCGAACATACGTATGACTCTCAAAACTGGTTCTGGAGGCGGATGTCCTCCCTCTACTGCTGCTGTGATGTACCAGTTGCGTGGGAGGGAGGGTACTATGCCGTCTTCCCCTCCTCTTGTCACGCTACAGGACTTGAGCCCAGTAATCGTCACACTTCTGGCTACAAACCCCATCCCTAGGTTCTCAGTTCTGGGCTGTCGGAACAGACATCTAGGGCCATGGTTACACGGACTGCTGGCAGAACTACTTCACTTAAACAAGTTTCAGCTATTGAAGGGGTTACATTACCTTCGAATTAGTTCTGTTCGCAGTTGTTTCTCTTTCAAAGAGAAAAGTTTTCTTAAGTCGTTTCGAACGAGTTCTCTTCTCTGGTGCGCTCCTATTGCCTGCTTCGAAGTAAACTAGCAGTGTATAAACATTGCTGAATTTGGTGGGAATTCCTACACTTGTTGAATTAACTTAAGTTTAAGGTTGAATCATTATGCCATTACAGAAAATTGTATGTTTCAGAATAATTAAAAAGATCAATAGTGATACATTTTGGAGGCAATTATAATTAAATATCGTACCTTTTATGTTCCGTGTTTGTTGAGGTTAGAATTTGCATTGATTTTATTCTGCTTTGGGTGTGTAACCGCAAAAACACGTTCGGTTTATAAACTTGTTCAGACATGACTGACTGAACGTGTTTAACAGCTCTCGTGTAACCGCGGCCTGAGTCACGGCTTCCCTAGATTCGACTCTGTAGTCCGAGGCATGCTGGCAGCTGGAGGCAGCGGGTAAGAACTAAGGCTGGTATATGGCCGTGTGCGCATGTGCGGACATAGATTGCGGCGGCGCCGGAGCTATGTGTGCACTGTTACATATAAGTCAAGCCCTCGTGGAATACTTTGGCGGCGCTGCGCTGACATTGTTCGTACATGTGCACCCGGTCTAAGCTGTTCACACTAAACTGAGTACTTTTGATATTATTAACTAAGCGCATGCCAGCAAGTGTGCCAGTTAAAATATATATAGATAATGGCAGCAATTTTTTTCAAAGTTTTTATTTCGAAAGTGTTGGAATAAGTGTGCCACCTACCACATACAAGAAGGGACAAGTGACGTGTGGCGTGCAGTAGCCTCTCACTTTCCTAACATTGGTTTGCTTTTCTGCCTATTCTGCTTATTTACCTGCATAGAATTTCAGAATAGAGAACTGTTTATGTAAACAAGTGCTTTGAGGTTTTCGCATACTTCCTCTATATAATTTTAAATATAATTAGACTAAATAAAGACCGATAAACCAGTTTTATTCATACCGAAGGTTTTGCTTTCTGAAAATTTATATATATATATATATATATATATATATACAAAGAGGTTGATCAGCGTTGACTGTGTGAGTGAGTGGCATAGCAGAAGTGCAGTGTAGTGTGTTGGTTGCAGCGGTGCCGGTGTTAGTGGAGGGGAACAAGAGCTCGGGCCGCAAGCCGGACAATCAGCAGTACGTGGCAGTGGACGGTGTGGGGCAATACAAGCTGCATACGAACCCCAGGACGTGGGAGGATGCGCGCAAGAAGTGCACAAGTGAGGACGGACACCTCGCCATCATCAACTCCGAGGCCGAGGTGAAGGCGCTGCTCGCCATCTGGCAGCAGAACACCCGCCTCACCAACTACTTCGTCTTCCTCGGCTTCAACGACCTCAATGGCGAGGGACACTACGTCACTGTCAAAGGTACCAATACATCAACAACCATGCTAACGTTGTGTATATACATACATAGCTATTTTATTTATATTTTAAGTAATTTACATTATTTAATTTTTTTATTAGATTGCTTTTATTTTATTATGTTTTTACTGAAACGATTTTTTATTTAAATTTATTTTTGACTAATTTGGTAGATATAAATTGATACATTTATTTTTAGTGAAAATGTTTCAGTACATGTAATTTTTTTTATATTTTATTCAGTGGTTAATAGGGGTATTTAAATTTTCTTTCTTATTATTTTGGCTACTGCAGCAAAAGATAGAAATTAGTTTTCCTGTATATAATATAAAAAATTCAAGAACCGAAATTATGCAACAGTTTTACAATACTGATAGACACAAAATGTTTAAAATGCTTTCTTGTGGTGAGCACACAAAATATAAACATATATTTCAATTATGCAGTAAAATATTATTTGCAAATAATTTATCTTATATACAGCCTAAAAATAACGAATTTCCAATCCATGATATATTTTAAATATTTATTTCTTAATTTTTGCAATGTCTTGCTTAATATTTTACTGAAGTTAATTCGAATAACAACAAATTACGTAAAAATAATTATTTGGTATATTTACAAAAGAATTTTCCAAAAATCTAATTTGATGTTACAAAATAGTAGTACAAAAATGCCTCGTTTTACAAAATATAAAGGTATTTTCTTTTGTGAAATTTGATTGTTAACCTCAAATTTGTAGGAAAATATGTTTTAGAAATAATTAAAGATAATATTAATGATAATATTTGAAATATTTAATGATACAAAATTGGACAAATGTAAAATAAATATTTTTTAGGATAATGTACTTTATATTTAAATTAAAGTACAAAATGATATAATAAGATAGCTTTCCTAATTTTAGTATATATATATCCCAGGAATTTGGCGATATTTGTTTAAACCTTATAAATTATATCCATAATGGTATTATACAGCTCCATCGGTAAATCTTTGGATTGGGTTAAAACAACTAAATTGAATTAGATTTATTGTTTGATTACAATACAATTAATTTTAATGTGCTATTAGAAGATGAATTTCTCATTGTTGTAAAATCCATGTTAAGGAAATAGCATAAATAATGGTAATAAAACATTAAATTTAATTATTTATTTATTAAAGATTGCAAATAAATTATACATATAAAATCGACCAGGTTATATTTTAGAAGTACACTTACAATATCCTAGATAATTACCAATTTATAATAATGTTTTTTCAACTAGAATGATAAAAACAATTTAATAGTAAACTTAGATAACAACCAAAAATGTATATTAAAAATAACAAATTCATACTTAAAACATTTAGTTTCCTACCAAGTCAGACTAATTTTAATATTCGAATGTTAACAGAAGCCACACATTTACTGATCGAGATTTTATAAGTGGTTTGTAAAAAAAAAAAAAAAAAAAAAAAAAAAAAAAGGAAAGCAATGAAAATTAAAAAAAAAAAAAGGTATATTAGAGTAAATAAATTATCCAAAACAACTGGCAAAATTTATGATAAAATAATTTATTAAGAAATTTTATGAACTATTTAGCATGTATCTATAGCATTAAAATAAAGTTAACGTTTTGTAAATAAATTAATGCGGGATAATATTTTTTGAAATTTCAAAATAATGTGTGTAATAATTATTATAAAATTGTGACGCCGAGATGCAAATAATATTACGATTTTTTAGAGTTAGGGAATATTTGATATAAAATAAAATCACAATATTTTTATTAGATCTGGCCGAATCAATAAATTAACAATATTGCATTGATTTTCTAAAAGTTAATATGTACAACATTCAACATACTAAGATCATAGGAAAGGTGAACAATTAATATAACATCATTAACATATATTAATTTATTCGATAAAGAGCACAATATATTATTTTATTATTTATAAAATGAACAATTTTAACTACAAGAAGTAAATAATACGTTGCAAAAATTTTTGTAAAATTTTACGATTACAAGAACTGTCTCTTCGAAGAAAAGAAAATATTTAGAAGAATGAATATAATATAATATTCAAAATATTACTTTTAGATGAATATGAAAATAATTTATTAATCTATTTCGGCGATGATATTGCAGAGAAACAAGATAAAAATCGATAGTATTTTGAAAGATACAAACTTAAAAATACTGATTATTATTTCAGCTCTAACTTATTCGGAAGCTCAAATAAATTAATATATTGTAATAATATTTATCTATTTATCGACAATATAACATTAATTTAAAACACTTTTATAATGATCTTGTTGGAGGTAAAAAGCCATCATAATTTTTAAAAATGTGTTCGAAGTGTTGGGATGAAGATTTTTGTTTAGTAGTTATGTTTATACATTGAAACATAATGACAAAAATATAAAAAATTATTTTACAAAAATATTAAATTTTTATTTGCATTTGCATTTCCACTTGTTTTGCGATTGCGTATTATGTTTAGTTCTTTATTTTAGCAGCTGTGGTTGCTTCAGCTGCAGCTTTATAACAACTTTAATACAAAACTTTACACAATAAATTTATTTTAATTAATTAAAGGATAAAATCAACATCAAAACGTGATAATTTTACAAAATCTTATCACACATATTATTATTTTTAATCTTCAACTAACACTAAATAAGTGTAATTTGTTTTTATAATTTCAAAATTATAAAAATTTATTTGATATATTACCAATTCTTATACATTATAATATAAGTTTGTACATGTATATTAATACTTTGTCAATACAAAATCATTTTTTTCGAACAAATATGTGTAATTTATAACTTTTTATTTTAATAATTCTATCACCTTCTTATAAAATAAATATGTTTCCATGCCATTTTAATTTGCGTTGCCGTCAGCCCAATAATCGTAGTTGTTTTATGTATTATTCACAAGTCCCATAACTTTTCAACCCATGTATGATTTCCATTCATTAAGAATTTTATCTTTTTAAAATTTTTAAAAGTCGAACAAGTCTTTCAACAACTTTAAGTTGAGGATCTCATGGCTAAAATATTTTATGTAATATTTAAAACTCAATTCTATAAATTAATTTTATAAGTTATTTGGATATTGCCAGTTTTTTAATTATTCAAATTTAATTTTAAAATATTGATTAAAATTATTTTATAATGATTTCACCAGATTAATGTAATTAGTATAGCCAAACCACAATAAGAAATTAAATGTCAGTAATAATCATATGTTAAATTAAAACAGGATATTTTGATATTAATTCACTAGTTATACATCTGAAAACTTTCCTGTGGTTTTAAAAATCCTTTTTTCTTTTTTAGGTCCACATTTAAAACAATAACATTTATACATTTTGAATGCGATTTTTATCATTGTATAGTATCTTTTTACACTCCAAACACCAATATTTATCAATTTATATAAACAAATTATATATTAATAATTTCAAAATAATAACCATACAAATATATGTTTATATATATATTTTTTTAATCCTTCAGCGATTTCATTTTCATCGACTAATTCAAAAGTTATAATATCCCCATTTTTCATGACAAATATTATCGTAAAATCTATATTCTGGCCTTTTTTTATTTAAAATTTTGAATCTCATACATCACTAATGAAAACAATAACAGTAAAATCAAATACAAATAAAAGTATTTCATCCAGTATGTATTTTTTTAATACTTGTCCTTGTGTTAAGTTTACGTTTATATGCATTGATTTTATTCGGGTTCATTGTAAAATTAAATAAATCCATCACATTATTTTGAGAAAAATTAGTTAGAAATAGTTTTAAATCTTTTATTTTAAATTTTAATTTTCAATGAACCTATATCAATAATGCAATTATACATTCATATAATAAATATTTTTTATATATTACGATTTATCTTTTTAACAGCTGTTCACGGTAAAGTGAGCACTTTTGAAATCAATTTTTTTAGAAAAAAGTCACTGCCCCTGCCTGAATATATTTTTAATGGCGCCCTGCGCGACATGCGCCAAGTGAAGTTGGTAATGATGGGTGGGAAGTAGTTCCGTATCTTAATGTCGAATAAAAAGTGTTTGGTAACCATTTCTGATCATTTAAATTATTTATTCGCTCTCTGTTTTTTTTAATCCATCGAAGTGTAAAAATGAGCAAATTTGTAAAATATTTACTTTTCTAAAAAAAAAAAAAAAAAACAGTTTCACTTGACCGGCGCATGGATAAAGTGATGAGGACCATGACAATGTTAATCTTACATAAGGTGGAAGAATACACAACGTGCTTACAAGTAGATCATAAGCAAGGCTTTCAAAACAGCTCATTTTACCGTGAATAGCCTATAATACCATATAGTACTGAGTTTATTTATGTCTTCTCTTCACGCATTCGTTTAACATTTCATCATTGAAATCATATTAATTCACATTTTATCTTAATTCATATTTCAAAACAGCCTATATCTCTATTGATTATTATTTTATATCTAATTTACTCTTTTTTTGGTGAAAATATTTCAATATCTTTAATATAGGAAGCCAAATAATGGAAATCTTCTTGTCTACGTATAATTTCTTGTATTATTAGAAACTATTTCATACTTATAATTTCATATATATTTTGAAAGAAAATTTTAATTTTGCCACTATATGCATATGTTTTAGTATTAATTTCAGTAGAATTAAAACGATTTTCCAATTTATCATAATAAATACTAAGACTTTTTTCCATTGTCCATTTAAATATAACCAACTTAAAAATTTTCAAAGTGACATAAATTTTAAAACTCCTAAAATTTGTAGTCAACCAAAACCACTCAATTGAATTTTCAAAGCCAAATTTTTATGTTAAGGAGAGAAGGAATCATATGATTGAAATTAACTTTATACCACATATTAGGCATATGACAATATACGATTGATTAGGATTACACATTTCTACATTGTCTCTTTCCTTGAGAATTCAGTATGGTGTGACGTCCCCACCTGCTGCTAAACATCCTGGGATGGAATCAAACATGACCTGGATATGTTCCTAGGGAATCTATCTCCGCACAGTTTGTATGTGAATCCACAACGCAGTAACTGTGGTATCTGGAGGTCCGTAACGAACATGTCGCCGAAAACCATATCCCAGGCATGTTCACTAGATGACATGTGAGGCGAACGTGCATGTCAGGGAAGCAGTGGTACCCGTCGTTCATTGAAGAAGGCTTACGCATAATTCGCCGAATTTGGTCGGCCATTGCCCTGCTGAAATATTGCATGTGGAGTTGCATGAAGGAGTAGAAGTATCTCGGGCTCTAAAACCTACCTGATTTATCGGTTGCTCTTCTTACTGCCTTCAATACGTAGGAGCCGAGATTGCATGTTTAATCCAATGCCACCCTGAGCCATCACACTAGACGATTGTCTACTATACCGCTCCACAATGCAGGCTGCAAGATTGCAGTCACTACGGTAGCATATAACACGAATGAGGACATCCCTGTAGGAAGCGGGACATTTAGCGTCCACGTGCCCATTGCATTCTAACGATGGAAGCTGATGAAATTGAATATGTCCAGGCCGCAGCTGACAGCTTTGAAACTTCGATCCCGACAGGTCCACATCAGTTGCAGTGCTCCAGTAGCGAGCCAACGCTGTGGACGTGGCTGTGCGGTCCGTTACGGCAATGTGGACAAGATGTCGGTCATCCCGTACTGTGGTCACATTGCATGGTCTAGTACCCGCTCATCACTGTATACAACCCTCTTCTATCCACTGAAGCAACACACAATTCACTGTCCTAGCAGTATGCCCTGTACGAGCCGAAATGTCACAGTATGATGAACCAGTTTCCCGAGACCATTAATTCTGTCCTTTTAGAACTCACTCACATGCTGATATGGCGTCCTTTGATGTCAACGAGGCATACTGGCACTTGTTTTCACTTTGTTTGACGGCTTTTTGACTGACTGAGCTTGGCATAACACTGACCTTTTCGCATTCACACAAGAGAGTTATTGCTGGTTCACTGTTTTACACATCCTCCGATTTTGGATTCATTCGGGCCATTCTTTCTGGGTGTTGAAATTTTCACAAATGCTAGTGTATAATTGATTATTTAAGAATATGTTCATAAGTAATTTTTTCGCGAATCTTTCGTTTCATCTCTTTGCATTACCAAAAATGTTTACTGTTAATATATGTATTAATGCATTTTTAAAACAATAGATTATTATATTGTCAAATCTATCACTTTTTATACAATATATACCTCAGGTTTTAAAAATAATAAGTCAAACTCGGAGTAATTTTATTATTACAACAAAAAAGTTTTGGATGAAATTTATTGGGTATAATAAAAAAAAAAAATAGTCTGATGTCACTTTGTTCTTTCAGTAAAATTATGGCAATAATTTTTTTTATAATGACCTATATCACATTATTTAGCAAAATTGTTAATAACTTGGTAATTTATCATCAACTTTATTTGAATTATAATTATTTGAGATTGACGTGTGAAAATGTTTCGTTTTCTCACTATAATCAGATTTTAATTGATTAAAACGTTAATTATTAATAAATTCGGCCGAATATATTTATGTGCGAAGACATACATACTTTTTTCATTAAACTGATTTTACATATATTTGATTATATCACTAATTAAAATGTAGTTCAAAGTGAATTATTTTATCTTTCTGTCTTTTCCGGTATATATTAAGTTGTTCGTAAATTCATTAAATACTTTTTTATCAACTGATATCTTTAAATTTATATTGGGGATACATTTTTAAGTTTAATAAAATAATCTATATCACAGTAACTCATTTGTGGATTTCCGAATAAATCCGTAATTTATGTCATCAATAAATAGGTTTTGCTGAGATTTTAAATATTTTCTTATTAAAAAATATTATTAACACAACTAAATACAAATTATCACAAATACCTGAATAATAAATTAGAATTTCAATAATTAAAATGGACTTTAATTCATTCAAATATCTATTTATTCTGTAAAGATGTTTCTACCAAATGAATCTAAATAATGCATAATATTATTGTTTTTATAATAACACTCCCAATAAGTTCCAAACTTAGAAAATATATCATTATTAACTCTAGCACACTCACTTTATTCAATATATTTTATTATTACTCAATCATATAAGTAATTCTAAATTTTTAATTTAATATTTTTACATATTTTTAATATTAAGGTTATACTAATTATTTGATTTTTTGGTCCTTGCATTCTGTTTTATTCAGTGCCATAATTTATTTTCCATTGGTATATTACTACTTTTAAATACTTCTAATATTTCTGTGTTCTTGAATTTTCAGCAGAATTACAAATAATGATATGTATATACTCCAGTAAAACCACATGATAATTCTAAAATTGGGGAAAAAATAATTGTTAAAAATCCCCCAGTTTATATACCAGCACCATCTTTTACCTTAAAATATTTGTTTCGCATTGCTCGCCTGACGAGCCCTCACCTGGCGATCAAATTCGTCACAAAGATGTTTTATAAGGTTGAGGTCGGGGCTCTGGGTGGGCCAGACCAATCGGCGAACATTGTTGTCGGCGTACCACTGAATAGTAGCCTTTGAAGCATGGCACCTGGCATTGTCATCCTGGAAGTAACACGGGTCCATTTCGTAATAACGCCATAATGTTGGGAGCATTTCATTATCCAGAATGTTATAATAGGCCTCTGTATTCATGCTACCATGGACAAACACCAGCGGTCCTACGCCGAAGGCCGTGAAACAGCCCCACACCATCACTCCACCACCACCGAATTTCCTAGTTGGCAGTATACACTCCGGCAGAATCCGTTCCCCGGGCAGACGCCACACCCATACACGTCCATCGGACCGGAATAATGTAAACCTCCACTCACAGCTCCATAGAACAGATTTCCACTGCTCCAGTGTCCAGTTGCGACGGTCCAAACACCACCTGAGTCGCCGAGCTATATTGTTTGTCGTGATATGCAGCTGATCTTCCGAAATATCCAAGTCGGTGGGCCTCTGTACGCAATGTTCTAATGGAAACCGATACTCCTGTTGCTGCATGAAACTCCTGTCGGATGGTAACCATAGGTTGTGCCCTATTTTTGACAAATTCGCGTTTCAGGGTTCTGCGATTTCTGTCGGTCAAGATTGGAGGTCGCCCAGAACGTGCAGCATTAGCTCAATGCCCATCGACTTTCCACTTATGCAGGACGAATGCCACCATTGATTTGGGTCTGTTTACCTTCCGTGCAATCGCCCGGCTAGACAGCCCACTGAGATGGCAGCCCACAATCACGCCCTTACGGATAGCTCTGTACCTCGTGCCATCTCCTTGTCAACTGGTTCTACACCGGCCTGCAGCGTATGGCGGCCACACAAGTCAACTGACGTACTGAATTACCTATATTAATGGGTGCCCAATTACTTTTTGGTCGATAGTGTATATTGCAGAATAGTTGATCACAAAGACGGAAAAAGCTGTTATCTGTAGGTGTCCTTTTGTAGTGATACTTTATTCACTTCTAATAGACTGTATAATAAAATAGAAGAATTCTGAATTACTTTGTGTCTCATTCTCTCTTAAGAGCAAGAATAGAGTGAGACGACCACAACAAATGCTATTATTACATATGGCAGAAAAATACAAAATACGTTATGTTAGAGAGTTATATGTGAAGCATTGCTTTAAGACTTGTCATTTTCCTACGAACAGATTGTGGAATTGTTAATTTTCGCTGTTATTTGTTCAATTTCAAAGTATGGATACTAGTGACTAGGTCAATGGGAATGCAAATTTTTACACAGAGTGAGCTCAAAAATAGACGAACTCAGTCGGGCCTTTAGATGTGCTCTGGTAACAGATACTAATTTTCCCATGAGTAAGGTTTACCTCTTTTAGTAGATTATAAAAAAAGTGTCTTGTACCAGCAGAATTTAAATGGGATACTAAATGCTGGGCTATAGCGATCTTGACTCAGGTGACATTAAACAAAGCATTTTCGAGAAAATAAAAAGAAAAGATAATTTAAGTAATTTGAGAAAGTGATATTAATTAATAATTCATTAAGATCATAACATTTCAATTAGAAAATATTCTGTAAAATCGCACTCAAGCTGTCCCAGTTTTGACTCTGCTTTCACATAGTTAACTCAATAGTGTGTGACACTCATTCGACTGTTTGAGTGCAAATTTTGACAGGCAACCTCTATAGCGGTAGCACAAAAAACTGTTAATCACAATAATCTCCATTTGTTTATTACCTCTTTTACCACACCACTTACCTCCTCTCAAAATTAAAAATCAATTTAAATTTATTTCTATGGTATTATATAAAGGAGGTAAATAAATGATTAAAAGTTTATATACAGGTACATTAGACAATTCGAATCATCTACAAATACAGGTACATTATTATATTCGGAGCCACCACGAATATATATTCTATTTGGAGCCTCCACAGATACAGGTACATTAATATGTTTTAAGCTTCCAAAAATACAGGTACAATAGTATATATGAAGCCTCCACAAGTACAGGTACACTATTCTGCTTGGATTCTCCACAGACACAAGTACATTAGTCTATTTGAAGCCTCCAAAAATATATGTACCTTATTCTATTTGGAGCCTCCGCAAATTCATCTACAATATTCTATATAGATCCTCCACAAATGCAGGTATGTTGGCCTAGTTAGAGCCTCCAAAAATATACGTACATTATTCAATTTGAATGCTCTACAAATTTAGGTGCATTAGTCAATTGGGAGACTCGACAAATACAGGTACATTAGTCTATTTCAACCCTCCTTAAATATAAGTACATAAGTCTATTCGGAGCCTCCACAAAAACGTGTACATTATGCTGTTTGGAACCTCCACAAATAAGAGAACATTATTTTATTTGGAGCCTCCACAAATACAGGTACATCAGTATATCTGTAACCTCCACAAATACATGTACATTATTCTATTTGGAGCCTCCACAAATACAGGTACATTAGTCTATTTGGAGACTCCACAAATACAGGTACGTTATTCTATTTGGAGCCTCCACAAATACAGGTACATTAGTTTATTTAGAGCCCCTCAAATACAAGTACAATTGTTCATTTGGAGCCTCAAAAAATACATGTATATTATTCTATTTGGAGCCTCCACAAATACAGGTACATTATTCTATTTAAAGCTTCCGAAAATACAGGTACATTAGTATATTTGGAGCCTCCTTAAATCGAGGTACAATAAGCTATTTGGAGCTTCCACAAATACAGGTACATTTATATGTTTCAAGCCTCCACAAATACAGGTATATTTGTATATTTAGAGCCTCCATAGATACATGTACAATATTTTATTTGGAGCCTCCACGAATAAAGGCAAATTATTCTATTTGGAGCCTCCACTAATACAGGATCATTAATATATTTGGAGGCCTCTACATATAAATCTACATTATTCTATTTGGGGCCTTCACAAATACAGGTACATTAGCCTATTTGGAGCCTTCGCAGAAATTGGTCGGCCTATATTAGTATAATTGGAGCCTTCACAAATACGGATACATTATTCTATTTGAAGCCTCCACAAATACAAGTACACTTTTCTTTTTTGAGCCTCCACAAATACAGGTACATTATGCTATTTGGAGCCTCTACAAGAAAAGGTGCATTATTATATTTAAAGCCTCCACAAATACAGGTACATTAGTTTATTTGGTGCCTCAACAAATACATGTACTTTTTAATATTTGGAACCTCTACAAATACAGGTACGTTAATATTTTTGAAGTCTCCACAGACATAGGTACATTAGTCTATTTGAAGCCTCCACAAATATTGTTACATTAGTAGATTTGAAGCCCCTATAAATACAGGTACGTTATTCTATTTGGAGGCTCTACATATACAGTTTCATTATTCTATTTGAAGCCTACACAAATACAAGTACAATTTTATGTTTTGAGCCTCCACAAATACAGGTACATTATGCTATTTGGAGGCTCTACAAGAAAAGGTATATTGTTATATTTAAAGCCTCCATAAATACAGGTACATTAGTTTATTTGGTGCCTCAACAAATACATGAACTTTTTTTTATATTTGGAATTTCTACAAATACAGGTACATTAATAAATTTCAAGTCTCCACAAATATAGGTACAATAGTCTATTTGAAGCCTCCACAAATATTGTTACATTAGTGAGCCCCTATAAATACAGTTACATTATTCTATTTGGAGCCTCTGCGTATACAGTTTCATTATTCTATTTGAAGCATCCACAAATACAGGATCATTGTTCTATTTTGAGCCTCTACAAATAAAGGTACATTATTCTATATGGAGCCTTCAAAAATACAGATGCATTGGTCTGTTTCAAACCTCCACAAATAACCTTGGTCACACAGAGGAGTTGGGTTTAGTAGTCTTCATTCCACCCACAATTATGGCAATTTTTATACGACATGAATGAAAATAAATGTGCTGTTCATCTTTTATTAACGGTGCTTGTAAAAAATAACGTTATAAAATTATATTTCCAAACATATTTAAATTGCTGCCATTATAATTATGTTCCGACAATCGAACAATCATACTCGAAAAATGAGGGACCCTCACCAGTTCTCTCGTTTATCTTCTGAGGATGTAATAATTTTTAAATCATAGGTAAAAAAAATAAATTATGTCTCTTTTCACTTAAAAAACATTTTATAAATTTTAAATATTTAGATATATGAGACGACAACGGATCAGTAAAAATTGTTTGAATAAATTTCTCATAACCCATTGGCGATATAGCTTAAACACCTCTGAAGTGTATTAGCACGATTCGCTCAGTAATTTGAGTTGATTCGTGAATGTAATAATATTGCGCGTTATATTGAAATTATTTATTAGAATTTAAATATTACTTGTTGTAAGACTACAGCAATTTAAGAGCTGATATTGGACCAGGAGTCTGAAACAAAATGTTATTTCATACTTATAGTCGATTCAAATATTCACATACAAATGCGATTTGAGACTCTTCCTCGTGTGCAGTTGGCAAGCATTTGTAGAAAAAAATACGATTCCATCTGAGGCAGCTTATTACGCCAAATATACCTCATCCCTAAAATAAACCTCAAGCATACATGACAACTTCTGTCACTATGCAGACCATCTGCGGACAAACGTCTACTTACGGAATGTCTTTAAACAGACGCCAAATAAACCTCAGGCAGATCTCAGAAATAATTTAAATACACAACCATAATAATTATTAATAAAACCGCGTGGTAACATACTTTAATCTCGGACTCTGACACTTAGAACTCACGAAAAGAACCTCAAAAGACTCCAAACTGAATAATTACAATTATACTCTCGTACCAAACTGTACATAGATCGTTACACTTGTCTCAAAATCAAGTAATTACAAAGATGATTCATCAAGGATATAAAAAATTATGTTAGCAAAATGGTTAATATGAATAGTATTTTTAAAAATATTTTCTTTTTAAGACTAAATAAAATGAGCATATTTATTATAGTTATCTGCAAAAAATCCAAATACTGAGTCACTCAACATGTTCATTATTGTCGGTAGTAGAATTCACCGATTGACGTGCAAGGGCATCGGGAATCGGATTCGGATTCAGCCGACTGCCATGATGTGATGTCATCCGTCGGCCATCTTTGATCCATATGGCCGTTGCCTTGATTTTTGACCCTTGACCTTGACCCCAGTAACCCCTGGCCCCATAAAACAAACAATATCCAAAAATATTTTTAAGAATTGTGAAAAATTTATTATGAAAAATGTAAATAAAAAAAATATTAAATAGTGTTAAATAAAAAATAAAACATTCAAAAATTTATAAAAAAAATTATAAGAATTTTTCTGTCATGCTGCCATCTTAGTATGGTCTCGCTTTATTAAAATTTAATAAATAATCATTTATCAAATTATAACAAGCAGACGACTGACTCCCTCATCCCCACTCCTCTCGCCCATACTCATTTTGCCATCTTGTTTTTTTCATTCCCTCATTTGTTTAGAAGGCCGCCATCTTGATCGGTGCAACCGATGCCATCTTGATAGGCAACCACAACCTTGGTATGCGACCATTATCTAGGTAGGTGCCCACAATTTTGATTGGCATCAATCATCCGCCATATTGTAAGCCAGTGATCTTGACCCCATTACCTCGAATGAACTTAAAAACCATAACTCGAGAAAAATACATTAAAGTCAACAAACATATGACGTTACTGACTACCAACACCAAATTAGAGGCAGTCAGCCTTTATCATGACCCCATGACATTGAATGACCTTGAAAACAAAAACCGAGAAAAAAGACGTAAAAGTCAGCAAGCATATAACATTACAGACTACTGCCACCATATTGGATGCAGATGAAATTAACCTCGACACCTGACCCATGACATTGAAAACCGAAATCCAGAAAAAAAATTATATAAAATCGAAGAACATATATGATTACCCTAACCTACCCCTCGCTTATCTCAGCACCCTCACCCGGGAAACTATTTTCCACAACTTCTGCGATGTTACTACCCTGTGCAAGGTTACTACGCACAAGCTGTACCTGCAGAAGACGCCCTGGCGACGCCTTCCCTGTGCAAGTGTTCTACTGTCGAGCACTACCCGGCGACGAGGAAGCCAACTAACAACACGAGTGAACACAGTGTGAACTGACTTTGTAAAAAAATACATAATGTCTACGTTTGAGGACTTGAAGTTATTTATAAAAAGCAACATACATAGGTTTTCGCTCGCTACCATTACAACGTCAAACAGATTGCCTTGTGCAGCGACGCTGACGAGCAAATCGACGATATTACGTTTCTTCCATTATTTCCATGGAAGCGCCTCGGCCGCACCAGGCAATAGGCAACCATACCGCATACAGATGCACGTACTTATGTGGGACGACGGAAATATTCCACACAGGGACATTCGCAAAGTGTTGTAGGAAGCCATATTTCTCTGACAGCCTTTGTACGTTAATCTCCAACAAGAGTCGACGATGTGCAATACGAGCCCCGTCAGGACGATCGTCGTGGACGTGCAAAAGTGTCGTGGCTGCCCGCCGTCCAGGTAACTGGCAGAGATGTACGCCACAATGCTGCACGAGTGCAAAATAGAAGCTATTTCTGCGCATCGTGCAATTCCCAAGCCTTGGGACTCCGAACATTTGATACATGTAAACAAAAGGCTACGAGGCAAAACAACAACGCGTGTGTGTAATGAACCAATAAATCTCAGGAAAGAAGCTTCGTATAGTGCAGAACAATATTTTTGTGTGTAAATAAATGCGCAAAAAAAATTTTGTATGCCAAATTTTTTTAATTTTTTTAATTTTCGATAAAAGTTTGGATATATTTTGAAGACAAATGTTGGTATATTGTAAATACATGCTCGGGTTTGTTACATTTTAAAGTAAGAGAGAATTTTGCCACCACAAACACACCATTTATATATACACACACAATGTGTACGAACGTAATTAAACTGTAAAGCGAAGGAATCGTGCAGCTCAAGGCAGTCCGCTGCGAAAAGTCGCCTCTTTAGACTTGGACGGCTGGAGGTATTTGCATAACAAGCAATTTTCGCAGAACACCTGGCCGAGGAAAACTTCCGGTCCATGCGCCGCAGGTCGGCACACACTGAGAACTAAGCTCCAGATACATAGTCAGTGTTCCAACAGAGAGCGACTGCATATTCATGCATCATGTAATCCGCTGAGGAACCCTAGCCCAGTCGAGAATTCATATGCTAACAGGAAGTCCAGGTTCGACCCTCGGTGCACCTGACACAACACACACTAGCAAAAAATATTCTCATGGAGACATGCTGGAAATACGCGGTAAAATACCCATGGAAAAATATCTCCATTACTATTCAAGACGAACAAAATACACACTACAATGCTGTTGGAAATATGGATACAGTACAGTGACAACGAGAGAAATTTATACAATTACAATACTGGGAAAACAAACGAAAGAGAGAAAACAATTATTCATTAGGGCGAAAATAACATCGCTGTAATTATAAACATTTATGAGAAATTATACTGGAAGGACAAACAGGATAGCGTACACGGCACAAATTTAAAAAGTGGTAAAGTATTAAAGGGAATAATAATGGCGCAATACCATTAAAAAAATCTTGCAGGTGTGACAAAATACACGCTACTACACTGACGGGCAGCACACTGATAAGAAATAATCATAAGAGACAGACTGGTACGAACAACTATATACGTAGAGACATACTGAAATATCGACTAATTATACACGCTACCTTACATGATGAGAGACAACATACAGGAGGGTCCAAGTTCGACACTTGTTACAACCGGTATAATACTGGCGGTGACATGCCGATGTGAAACACTCGTCTCACCTATACAGACGGCGCACACGGAAAATACTATGTATAAAGACCCATCCGTAAATTAACATAGCACTCTCTTTATATAGTTGCGTACATAGCAAGTAAGTTTGCCGAATAAAAATATTTTGTGTCTCTCAATAAGTATGAGTACGATATTATAACACGTGGGGAAAAAATAAGATATTCTAGGTAAGTTAATTCAATGGTTAGCTGCAGAATTATACAGGCCACAAGTGCTGAGAAGATTTGAGTTCTAATGTTGGACTAATCGTAGCACCAGCGAAGACAGGACCAGCGCTGTCAAATATTAATAACTACGGGAAAAAGTGCTCACACAGGCACAGGACTATACAGACGTCAATTAAAAATGTGTCGTCCGCAGCCCATAGCAAGGGAAAAAACAAACCAAATTTCAGGACTAATGCTGAAAAATATCAAAACACAGTATAAATGCCCCGCACAGGTACATAAGTGCGCAGTCCACAAACAATAAAATAAAAAAATGCCAGTGCCAACGTCGAAAAAATGTAGGACCAATGGCGAAAAACATTCCATCCCAATTTTAAAATTAGTACGTTAGGAAATGCAGGCAGCAAGAAAAAAATTAAAATATCCATATTATTACTCCGCATACAACGATATTTCTAGCTCCCAGTGTCCACTTATAAGATTCTTTATGCATGCAAAGAACGCACGAAAAGTAATTTGTACAGAGAAAATATTACATACCGGGAGGAGATGCATGTGTAAAGGTATACCAACTACAAGAGATATATCTTATCCACTGTGAAACCTTTTCACCCTTCAGATTCCCGCCACACTGCTATGCGAATTTAGCCGAATGAAAAGTAGCACACAAACATGTGCATGCATGTGTGCAGCCTCTAATCCAGTAGGTGTTGACACACACACGAAACCAAACTGACGAAAGAGAAAACCGACCAGCTATTACAGAAATAGGAAAAAAATTGCCTAATAACGAACTTAAGATAATACACCTCATGCCCCGAACAGCGATAAATATATATATTTCCGAATCGAAGCGATAATACGAGGTGAATAAAACCCTTATATTTTAAGTTATCATCTGGAACCTTCCAAGGAAGTATCTATATTTACACACCTAGAATCCAAAACATTAAAAAAATTCAATTTCCTGAGGTTACCACCTTTACTCCCTCACCAAAATAAATTAGTCGACAGGCCTCCACCCCCTCGTCCATAACCAGCCAGCCATTGTAGCAACCATATTGGATGCATGTGAACTTGACCTTGACCCCTTAATATTGAATGTCCTTGAAAAAACTAGAGAAAAATGCATAAAAGTCATAAAGCATATTAAATCACAGACTTCTACCTCTATAATGGGTGCACGTGACCTTGACGTCGATCCCATGACCTTGAATGACCTTGAACACAAAACAATTTAAAAAATCCAAAAAATGCCAATATATTATTAAATTATTAAAAATATATAGTTACAAACTTATGTAAAAAAAATTATATTTCCGGAGGACCCCCAACACTTCACACAGCTAAATCAGATTACTATACAACTTTGCTAGACCAAACAATCATACAAACTGTCATACCACCTTACAATACCAAACAGCCATACTAGGTGGTTAAAGAAGACTATACCGACCGATCACACCGACCATATCGCTCATTCCGAACATACAAACTATTCCAGACATTTCATTCATTTCAATCGACCAACAAGACCGGTAAGCCTTACCTACCACCAAGAGCAATAAACTGAAAAGTGAAATAGGCAAGATCAACAAACGAGATTGACTGTAACGAGAAACTAAATCATTCACCGAGACTAACCAACCAGGCCAAATAGCAAGACCATGCGAGTAGTCAAACCAGCCATAAACACTATACCAGTCATGCTGGATTTACATTGGCGCGACAGGCGCTACGTGACGAGACGGAAGTAATGCTTCACCCAATCACAGACGAGTATTTTGTGACGTCGACGCGACAGAAATCTCGGGCGCAACAGACTTTCTGTCGCGGACGCGACAATCGTCAATAACCGAGTGTATTTTCTTGTTGCAAGAGTGGTGGCATTGTTAAGTTGGTAAGATTTTTACTAACATGCGAAAATTATCTTGTTGGTGTTCTCGGAATACTTCATCTATAGTTAATTATTTTTAATTAGCTTTATTTAAGCATAGTTGGTTGTTGTAGTTACCGATATATTGTGGATAACTGTGGTTTCAGGAAACTTGCGTTGTGTAAATTTTACTGAACGTTTCTGTAAATAAATTATTTATTGTTAGTGACGAATAAACGTGATTTTAGTGAAGTAAATTTGTAAGGATTTCTATAGTAAAACACATAATAAAATGGTTGCAAATCTTACAAACATTGCCTGAAAAAGCTGTACTTTTAACTCTTGTAGTGTGTAAATATTATTTTTTGTAACATGTATCGTGAATTCAACGAGTGTAAGGTTAACGTCGGACAAAGTGTGTGTGTGTGTTTGTTTGTATTGCTGCATGTGTGCGAATTCGAACAGCGACGTATGTATCGCGTTTTGTTTTTTCATTGAAGTTAAAATTTTCGAAGTTAAAATAATTTGAATGTTATTACCATACGAGAAGAATTGTCCACTGCTCCATATAAAGAATATGCAACTCAAAATGTCGTTGCCGTCTCACGAAAGACATTAAACTAATATCCCCCATCCCCTCACTGTTTCCTTTTTTCCCTCGAAGTAAAATAAACAGAACTCATGCAAACCTTACTCGGAAAAAGTAAAACAGACTGGAATGCCAACCTAGCTATAATATCATACATTGATATGGTTAGGCCCATAGTATTTTGTCCAACTGGAAAACTATAAATTTAAACATTCACGTGGTTGTTTACACAGTGGTTGTTGGTGTTTCAAGATATTCTTCTTCATTCCTTCTCGTAAATACACAGATAGCCTTCTGCAACATTTTCATATTTTCAGCCATGAGTGGTCAGAACAGTGTTTTTGGTGTCGCGTCGTGTCACAGTTTTTTCATAACAACCACAATTTACAGTGACGTCACACCTGTTGCGTCGCATCTGTCACGTCGTGCCTGTATCGCCAATATAAATCCAGCATGATGCTGAGAGTCTATGCCGACAGACGATGTATATAAATCTCGCAACACGATGCATAAAACGAATCTCATTGCCAAGCTCTACATTATACATCTCACCCATAGCGATCATTAGGCCAATCGAATTAAGATAGTCGAAACATGATGTGAGTATGTTGCGAGCAGTACTGCGAAACAAGCTCAGGTTACCAAAAATGCCTGAAAGTATATTTGTTGCCATTTAGCGAAATAAGTCCCAAGCTACAAAAAATACTCAAAGCATGTTGCGAAGCACATAAAGAACTTAATTACAATTCTATGTCGTACACCAACGATTTTGGATCTATCTGTAGCCAATCTTCTGTCATATGGCCCATTACCGATGCTATTTTGCGATTTATAGACCAACGAATTCCCGAGCCAGACAGCCGGGTGCTGGGAAATACAAAATGAATGCCGCACACTCGTGTCCATGCCCATAACTAACGATTGGACGCCATCTTATCGGGATCGCTGTGACGGCATATTAAACAACATCTTCGATGCCCGGCAACATTTCAATATTTGTGGATTACTTCTCTAAATATGTAAACCATCCATCTAGTTGGCGAAACATTCCTGGAACCGCTTAAGTAAGGAGTAAAAAAATTATTCTAATACAATTTTAATGTAAGAAATGTGAGCACTATAATAAAACTCACATAAACCCTTCGATCAAACAGGATTCTTAGATTAATGTGAAAAAGATGCTTTCACATTTATGCATACATATATTTATACATAGAAATATAGCAAAATATTATACATAATAAAAGTTATGTTGAGAATATTTTAGAAGGTTTTTTTTCCTCTAAATTTATAAGCTTATTTAAATAATGGATTATATATATATATATATATATATATATATATATATATATATATATATATATATATATATATATATATATTAATCCATTATATTATATATATATATATAATCCATTATATTATATATATATATATATATATATATATATATATATATATATATAGTTATGCATACTTCACAGCATATAATATGCGATTTCCAATTTAATGTGACTCCTGTTTGTTCGAACAGTGTACTTGGTTTTCCTCAATCAAAGTGCTTTCATAATATTACATTACAGTTGTACTTCCGTGAACATAAGCTGGGCGTCTTACGAAAGCAGTAGCTGAAATGATTAGAAAACAAATGGGTGTTTCACGGCAAATTTCTCGATATATTTTGTGAATTTGAGACATGCTGCTGTGCATCGATGATGTCGTTGAGTGTACTGTCAGTTTAAGCCCGATCAGATGGCGTACGATCGTCGATCAGTGGCATGTTCACGAGTGTACAGCGTCGTAGCTGTGTTCTCTAACTTCCGGTCATCTGGCTCGGAACATCGTTGGGTAAGTGATTGCCAAACAGGATCAGTCATTGGCCAGTAGACACGAGAATAGCTACTGATACATCTCAAATGGTTCACTCACGACAGGATTCGTAATGGGGTTCGATATGTACTTCGTGACATTTCTTTAAGCAATTTTTGTGGCTTGGGCTTTGGCTTACAAAATTGCCTCCAATAGGCTATGAGGAAATTTTCGTAACTAGAGCCTTGTTTTGCGATGTGGCTCACGACATGGTAGCATTGCGTTTTTACAGTTGTAATTTGATTCGCTACATGATCGCCACGGGCGATATTTTTTTCGAAGAGTTTCACAACGAGATTCATGTTATTCCCCATGTTACCAGAAAGTCGACATACTATGTTGGTATTTACATTCAGCATTATTGATATGCTTTATATGATCGGTTGATCTAGTCGTATTTCCTTGATAATTGGTCTGCCGTGTTAGTCTGAATGAATGATTTGTTTTGTTAGTTCAGTTGATATTGCTGTGTTGTTTTGCCCACTAGAATTTATATTCTACTGGTTGTAATGTTTTATATGGCCCAACAGTCTTGTTGGACGGTTGGTATGAACAAAATGGCCTGTGGTTGTTATGCTCGGTATGTTCGTGATGGATGGTAAGGTTCGGGTGATTGATTGGTATTGTCATTTGTTTGACCAACTATTACGGACATTTTGTATGGTATGGCCTTAAAATAGTTTGTATAGCTAGTTAGTCTGATCAGATGGTATGGTCGTTTGTTTTCTGTGGTCTTGCTTTTGTGGTATGGTCGACTGGTAAGGATTGTTAGTGTTGCCAGACAGACGGTCTTGCAAATGCTATGTCCAGTCAGCATTGATGGATTGTGAGGTTTCATTACGAAGTTACTTTTTGAGACTTCGTTTTGTGGTTTCGTTTCAAGATATGATTTATGAGGTTAAAATGCTGAGTTCAGAATTTTAAAGTTTGATATTTGAAGCATGTTTCTGGGGTATGATTTTTTGAGCCATGATATTTTAGGCATATTTTTGAGATATAATTTATGAGACATGTTTTTAAGTAGCTATATTGAGGAGTGCTTTCATATTTCTTAGGTACATTTTTGTAGTATAATTTTAGATTTATTTTTCAGATATTTTTGGGACGTATTTTTGAGGTATGTTTTTCGAGTTGAATTATCGGGGTATATTTTTAGGTAAGTTTGTGATGCATGTTTTGAGGGATGTTTTAGATGTAGTTTTGCACATCTGGTTGGTTCGTCTGGTATGTTAAGTTTGGCGTTTGGTCTGGGCTGATTTCGTATGTCAGACCTTTCCAATTGGTCAGTACTCAGCACAAATAAAATTAATGAAAACTTTAAGTACAAATGATCAGAAAGGGAACTGTAGGAAACATTAATGCAGGTATCAAGTACAAATTTGGGAACAGTTGGGGAATGAATGGAGCTTCTCTATAAACACGTGGAGTAGATGACAAATCGAAAGACTGAGTACGAATTAATGATAGGTTGAGAAACTAATCCTCATACTATTAGAGAAGTTTAAAGAAATTATTAAAAGTTCAGAATATCGATCGGATAAGTTCGAAAATATTGATAGATTGGTAACAATGATCGGACTATTGATAGAAATATTGGAATAATAAGCGAAAAATTAATAAAAAGTTAAAGATTTATCGAAGGGTTAGAATTTTTGTCAAATTGTTGGGAACTTGTATTAAAGGTCGATAAAAAATATTTAAGAGGTTGACCAAAGAAGATTAAAAGTGCAAACAAAAAGTTTGAATAATTAATCGAAATATTTGCACGTAGTTCGAAATATTGGGAGATCGACCTAAAGATTGGAAGATCGATCGAAATATATATATAATGTTGAATTGATGGCCAAGAATAACACGGAGATTAAGACTGTCAGTCACCCGAGCTTGCCTCGTACATTCCATAACTTGAAAAAAACTTAACACTGCTGTTTTGCGAATGTCATCGCCTACAACATAGGCAGTCAATGTGGAGTAGGCGATGGTACCACTAAAGACAAAGTCGGGATGCGGGTAGCAAGCACACTACTAAACAATCACTTCATCTTAAAGTAGATAGCTGGTGGCAACTGGTACTTGAAATTTAACCACATTTTTTTTACTTTGGAGTAAACTTATAAACGTAATTACACATATCCCAGATAATACCCTGTGATATTCTGTGATGATATAGTCGGAAATAAAATATTACCATATTCAGCGCCAGAAACATTAATTAATAGAGAGTGATATTCCACCTTTCGGATCAGACGAAAAACCGTCACATGATGCGACTTTGGTGAAATTAACTGTCTGCAGAATTTTCGTGATCAATATCCAATTATGAGTGAGCAGTGTGACATCATCATTAAATCACTATTTAATGCTCGTGGTATTGGCTGGTGGTCTTCATATCACCATGGTACGACAGGGTATGGTGGAATCAGTATTTGGATGGTTGACCATCCGAGGAACGCCCTGTAGCAGAGGGCGCACATAAAATACAAGTTTATGCATGGAGGGGAGATAGTGTCGACCAGATACTCCTCCAACCTTCCTCGATTGGGATACCAGGGAAAAGCAGCCCATTTGGGGGGGGGGGGTTAAATGTGGTCGGGCGTGAGGTAAAGCCAATTAATTGTTGGAGGTAGGCAGTTGGGTAGGGGCCTATTAAATAGCCACTGAAATATAGTGGCGAGATTCAGTCGCCCGCTGGTCATCATATAGAGAGTATACTTGTTTTGCCATATTTATGGGAAACAGCCCATTTTAAGTTTTTCCTTAACCTTTCAGAAATTTATCGAGCTTAACATTCCATTGTAGATCCTAAACTTTATTCCCCTTTATTTTTGATGTTTTTAATCAATTCTGCCCTTTTTCTCCATTTTCTTTGGACTCACATTCACCTACAATCAAGACCATGGATATACAAGAAGTCGTTCGATGGAAATAATGTTTTTCCTTCCCTAATTTTTTTAATTTTCTTAAACGAATTTTGGTTGTCCTCCATTTTTCGATTTCATGTGCACTCAGGTTCAAAGTCAGAGTGATTGGTATCCAAGATGGCCCTCCAGGTGAACTCACAACATGGTGGCCGTTGTCCATAATGTAAGCAAACACTGGCGATATTCTTATTGGTCCAATAGACTTGGCTCTGAGACTTTGGTTTATTTGTTTGTCACTTCGAAGGTCCTAGAGTCCCACTTGATCTTTTTTAGTGAGTCTCAGGCTAAATTTGTGCTTAGAAGGCAGTGTAAAGGCATTTTGAGGGGAAATATGATATGTTTACTTGGTGGCCAGGCGTTTGAGTCTCCAGTGTCCCGTCGCCCTTTCTGCCGTAGCCCCATTTTAATTCTGCTTGTAATGGTGAACACAGGTCTAGAGGAATAACTAAATGGAAATGTTGTGCTGTCTTGCTTGTTCAGAATATAGTTTCTTTTTTATATTGGGTTATTTTACAGTATCTATCTTTCCATGTCTAGTATTTAAAAACGAGGGAAGTCAGGTCTTGAGGAATATATTAACAGATATTTTCAAGTTTACAATATTTTCCTTGTGTACTTTCTTTTGCATCACTAATTCTATAATAAAAAATTTAATGAAGATTTTCCCATTATTTATTCTTTTATAGTCTCGCATGAGAAAATGAAGACTGAAATACGAGCATCCATACATACAAAATTATGTAAATAGTTCGGTTTATAATAATAAGTTTTGAATTTTAATATTTATATTGAATGATAACAGTAGCGACCTAGATAAGCAAGCATACCACCCAGTTAAGCTAACTACGTGTGAAGCTACATGTCCTGTAATGCGAGACGTGGCTAATGGCTGTTGCAGGAGGACGGCTTGAAGACACAGGCTATAATGACTGGGAGAAAGGTCAGCCTGACGACAGCAGAGGAGAGAACTGCGGAGGCATCAACAGGTCCGGCAAGCTGCACGACCTGTCCTGCATCACCAAGATACCTTTCTTCTGCGAGAAAAACCTGCCTCAGTAGGACAGCGGTCTCCTCCATCTTCACTGTTCTTACCTGTACAGAAGCCCTCAATGTGACAGCTGTGATTCCCGTATTTGTGCGCCGTAATGTCCTCCCCGCTATTGAACCCATTAGTATCACACAGAAATATATGCCAACGCTTCATGTTTAAAACAGAATGACTTATCTTTTTTTTTTTTATTATTGTCAAAAAATTTATTTTATTTTCGCATAAAGAAATGTGTTACTAGAATTTTTTGCCCTACAGTAAGTTCACCTAGACTTTTTGAAAATAAACCATATATTCAAAAACAGTGGGGAGAAATTTGGAGATTTGCGCTATTTAAATGTTAGTGTTCATCAATAAATTTTAAAATAAAATGATATTACTATCACCAACTAAAGCGGAGCTTCCACTGTTGTTCTGTGTGAGTTTCTGCGGGAGCAAACTTCATTGTACTTAACTAATCAACAGCATCACATGGTAATTACTAAATGTTTCTGAAAAAATTACTCATTCAAACAGTAATCTAGAAACTGATTATTATTATATTTTCATACCACAAAAAACTCTTAATATTGTGAAAGTTACAGTTCAACCATCACATATTTTAAGTTATAATTCTAACATATTTAGGTTCAAGACTATGCAATATTAAATTAAAAGGTGTGTACTAGTTTACTGTAACAAGTAATTTGAAAAGATTCCCTTTGATTAAAAAAGTAATGCCAACATATTTCGCTATTAAATTTTCGAATGGCAATTGAACTGACTTCACAAATGAATAATGTTTAATGGATTTCGAGGGATAGGGTAAAGTATACAAATATATTAGAATACATAAACTTTAAAAGTTTAAAATGTATTTTATAAACTTATATATTAATTGAATGTCTCTGCAGAAAGATTATTTACACCAAAAATTATTCATGTAGATTCTGTGCGGTTCTCTATCACACGCCACTACAACTGTAAGGGATATTTAACTGGTAAAGCGATCTGTGAGTGTGTAAATAACCAACCGGTGATTTGCGACCGACTTTCGTAATGTTGTTAACCAGCGACGACAACTTGCTGGTGGGCTAACAGATATACAGCCGTGATAACCTGCATTTTTTCTGATCGCAATGTTTCAACATGGCAGGGTGTGGTCAGTACTTGCTGGCGTCCTGACATCTATACAACCGTGATAACCTGCAAGTATTCTGTTCGCAATGGTTCAACATAGCAGGGTGTGGTCAGTACTTGCTGGCGTGCTGATATCTATACCGCCGTGATAAGCTGCAAGTTTTCTGATCCCATGGTTCAACATAGCAGGGTGTGGTCAGTACTTGCTGGCGTGCTGATATCTATACCGCCGTGATAACCTCCAAGTTTTCTGATCGCAATGGTTCAACATAGCAGGGTGTGGTCAGTACTTGCAGTTGTGTCGCCAGCTATACCGCCGTGATAACCTCCAAGTTTTCTGATCGCAAAGGTTCAACATAGCAGGGTGTCGTCAGTACTTGCTGGCGTGCTGATATCTATACCGCCGTGATAACCTCCAAGTTTTCTGATCACAATGGTTCAACATGGCAGGGTGTGGTCAGTACTTGCTGGCGTGCAAACATCTACACCGCCGTTATAACCTGCAAGTTTTCTGATCGCAATGGTTCAACATAGCAGGGTGTGGTCAGTACTTGCTGGCGTGCTGACATCTATACCGCCGTGATAACCTCCAAGTTTTCTGATCGCAATGGTTCAACATGGCAGGGTGTCGTCAGTACTTGCTGGCGTGCTGATATCTATACCGCCGTGATAACCTCCAAGTTTTCTGATCGCAATGGCTCAACATAGCAGGGTGTGGTCAGTACTTGCTGGTGTGTCGCCAGCTATACCGCCGTGATAACCTCCAAGTTTCTGATCCCATGATTCAACATAGCAGGGTGTGGTCAGTACTTGCTGGCGTGCTGACATCTATACCGCCGTGATAACCTCCAAGTTTTCTTAACGCAATGGTTCAACATAGCAGGGTGTCGTCAGTACTTGCTGGCGTGCTGATATCTATACCGCCGTGATAACCTCCAAGTTTACTGATCACAATGGTTCAACATGGCAGGGTGGTGGTCAGTACTTGCTGGCGTGCAAACATCTACACCGCCGTGATAACCTGCAAGTTTTCTGATCGCAATGGTTCAACATGGCAGGGTGTGGTTAGTACTAGCTGGCGTGCTGACATCTATACCGCCGTGATAACCTCCAAGTTTTCTGATCGCAATGGTTCAACATAGCAGGGTGTTTTCAGTACTTGCTGGCGTGCTGACATCTATACCGCCGTGATAAGTTGCAAGTTTTCTGATCGCAATGGTTCAACATGGCAGGGTGTGGTCTGTACTTGCTGGCGAGCTGACAGCTATACCGCCGTGATAACCTGCATTTTTTTCTGTTAGCAATGGTTCAACATGGCAGGGTGTGGTCAGTACTTGCTGGCGTGCTGACATCTATACCTCTGTGATAAGCTGCAAGTTTTCTGATCGCAGTGGTTCAACATGGCATGGTGTGGTCAGTACTTCGATGGGTGACCGTCCAAGGAACACTACACAGCCAAATTCAGGTACAGTACGAGGGAGGCCCAATAATGGTCATCACAATATCAGGCGTAAAGCGACGTCGCGTCCATAAAGTACTCCTTTCAATCTGTCCCCGACTGGCACACCAGGTAGTTCCTGTCTGTTTTATTTTGTTGTTTTGTAAAGCTGAATTTGCTAAAAGTCCGTTTTCCTCTATGGGAATGCAAGTAATGTTGATGAGGTTATTAAAATAAAAGATGGTAAGTGAGCCTTGATGTCTCGTTCGCCCGGATATCATAGGCTGATAGGTGGAAATAGAAAACAATTTTCTACTAATGAAATATTTACTAAGACATATGAGACTTACACAGTTATTACAGTACGCATCCTACTGTATCCTGTCATGCGACCAACTCCTTTGTGGAGGTAGGACTAGTAGCATCAACTTCTATTGCAATCAGTCTAATGTTAATATACATTGGATTTACCGAACATAAATATTTACAGGGACTTCATTTTTAAACAATTGTGCTAATCACTTAAAACAAGTTATATAATAGATATGAAAAAATACCTTAATTATTTATGCTGGCAGAATCATAAAAACTGTTATAACCATATTGATGACATCAGTTAATGTGGCCTACCGTAGAATTATTTGTATGCAAAATTTGTTGGAATAGGTTGAGTGGCTTCCGGATTATGGAACGAAAGCTTAATTTTCTCATTTGAAGCTAGTGGAATAATTTGGGTGAGTTAGTCACAAGGAAATGGGGGACGGGAACACCGGAGATGTTCATGCTCTGTCATTCCAATCTGCTGGTAGCCATTTCCCCCTCAAAGTCAATCATTTTCCTCAAAATTTCCCCTTTCCATTATAATTTCCTTTTATCCTTAAAAATTTCCTCTTTTGTTCTTTAAGATTCCACTTTTTTCCCTCAAAAAGCACAAAACCCCCCAGTTGCAAAAACTATCCCGCGAATGACACTTTTCAGCTAATTTCGGAGGTATTTGGGGGAACGTTTTCGACGTCAGAGCCTTCTTGGTTCTGTCAACTACCTTGTCCGCAATGTTGGATGTTGGGGACCTTGACCCTGTGACCTTAACTGAATTTTAACCTAAAATTTCGGAAAAATTCCCAAAAATGTATTTTAAACATTTATAAAAATTATTTGAACACTTTATAAGATTTTATAAATAAAAAATTGTATAGAATTTATAAAACATTATTAAAAAAATTATATAAAATTTTTTATTTAAAAAACTTATATTTCCGCAGGTTCCCTTGCCATGCTGTATGTCAATCAGATGGCTAACCATCATCCAATCAGTCACATTGTCTTAACATTCCCCTTCCCTACCAATGTTTCTCTTTCTTTGATTAGTCGGCATGCCTCCATCCCCTTCAAACATAATTATTCTGCTACCTTGTATTTTTTTCGTTTGGTATTGGTTTATACATTGCTGGAGGCCGCCATCTAGGAATTTCATATTTTCATTTACAACACCTTAGTGGCGCTATTTTCTCGATTTAACTACTAGGCGAGCGGGCGATTTAGCCACCAGGTAGCAACCATATTATTTTAAGTTTTTTAATGTACATGTTATGCTGTCTGTACCCTCCATACTAGATTTTATTTTCAATATTTATGAAGTGCTGATTTTTCGATTATGCAGCCTGCTATTGGCCCTTAACGAATAGTGACATTCACCATTCCTGCAAAGTACGTAAGCTGTCATATTTAATACTTTTTTTCAATGTATTTTTAGTTAAAATATATTTTATATAAAAGGGGGGAACTTTAAAATAAAAAAACACAAACATTTTTTAAAAACAAATTTTATTTGGTAATATATATAAATAAAAAAAACATGCGTATTGATTGCAATATTCCGAGTTCGCTGCTCAATGTCAGTATTGTTGACCCAGGAATTGTAGCAGCTGAGAAACACTACCATTTGACATGCGACCATCAATTATGCCATATCAGCACCTTCTCAACCAAATACATATCACGAAACTTTGTAGGCAGGATCTCCTCTGTGTGGAAACCACCATGCACCTATACTACATTCAAGAACGAAAGTTTGCCGCATGAAACACTTTACGCAAAAACGGAGTGGAGAGGGGAATGGGTCTAAGGGGGATGGATAGTGCCCCATGGGGAAGGGGGTTAGTTATAGTTGCCGATCCCCCTCCCCTACTTACGAAGGGGTGGTGTTTTTCTGCCCGAATAAGGTTCGTAGAAGGCACATTTTTGACCGATTTTCATGGAAATTGAGCAAGGGTTAACTTTCTCTACCCCACCATCTGGCAATGGGAAATTATGCCTTTCGAATATACACCCTCCTCCCTCGAGTCTTTGATCTTTAGTCTTAAGTCTTATGTCTTGCATCTTACATCTTAATTACTAAGCCGTAAGTCTTAAGTCCGCCCACAATTATTAAATGTACCATGCTTGTGCCATAATTTTTACAACTGCATGATGGGATGTGCGAGCAAGCAGCGATAGGCGCGAGCGAGCATGTGACGGAGTTCCCAGGCAAATTTCGTATGATTACCTGTTTCAACGACAGTGGCATAGCCCGCGGATTCCGTGGGCCCATCCCCTGGTGAGAACATTATTCACATCCTCGAGAAAGTAGGTCCTCGGAGCATAGCAGCATATATGTCGCACACGAAAGAGTTTGGGGCTCCAATTCACTATGAACCCTTTCTCGAATATGCGTTCCTGTTTGGAGATGCGCACTCCGTATCCAGCGTGGTGCGCATAGCCTTTTCAAGTCAGTGTACAAGATTCATAGCATGGAGTCATTCTTGATGTCTTTGGCCTTCATGCAAGACATAGAATGAATAGTGGAATTATACCCATGGACGAGTTTCGGTCGTAGTGTCATCCACTTGTAATTTTCATTTGCAGCGAAATGCCTCCACATTATCCCTTTAGAGTCCTGTTGAACCTCTCGATGATAGAAGCTTTGAGATTGCTGTATTTCGAATAATGATTTATGTTAAATTTCTTCATCAGAGCCTTGAAATTTGCGTTGTAGAATTCCTTGTCCTGGCCTTGGTGATGTCGTGTGCATTCTTCGACTTGACAGGCCTAACCCAAGCGAATTTGCTATAAGCATTGATGATGGTCAACATGTATTTGTAGCCCTTGTTAACCTGAGTATATTGTATCATCTCGATGAAGTCGACTTGAAAATGGTCGTTCATCCCACATATCACGACCATGTGGCGGCAGTAGTTGTGTCTCACAGTTGTGTGCAATTCATTGGTTATTCCAAATCGACACATTTTATGTCGCCTCCGTCCTTCAATTCTTTGACGATTGAAATGATCTCGTTAGTGGGGGGAGTAATTTCCAACCCTTTGCGAAGCGAGAAGTCTATGGACCAGTTCGTTCGGGTTGTCCCAAAATACACAGTCGGTGTTCTTGTGTGTCGTCTATATTCTTTAAACCTGCCCTGTTTTCAGTGCTATGCTGCTGAAGAGGTCTGCGAGAATGTCTAATTTTCATTATCTTCACCCTTATAAACACATGTCTCGGGATCATTATTTTGGGAAAGTGCATGCGTGAGTTCGAGCAATGTCTTGTATACCAGCAGATTGGATTCTGTAAACTGCCTGAGCCCCTTGCGAAATATAATTTCATATACCCCGAGGGTTCCATGTATCTTGTAATCGCCTACTTGGATAATCCCGCCTGGTAGAAACCCAATTTCATCAGCACCGAGGAACTATTTTTCATTGTGGCTGTATACACTGCATGTTGTATGATTATTTTGAGATGTGTACGGTCATAAGTACTAGCAAACTAGAGCATTAGATGTGAAAACTCTATTCTGTACTTTTTTCTTGTGGGAAATATGCATCCGATCCATCGCCTTGATCTGTCTGTACATCACCCTATTTTTCTTCTTCACAGGCTTATCTGTATCGTCGATTTCGGTCTTTGTGGCTATGGGTACTCCATCGCTTTCCCTGAGTACATTGAAACGACGAGCAATGGGCTTAAGAATTTCCTTATTTATAACATTGTGTGAAATTTTGGCTTTCTTGATGCCTGGGCAAGCTTGGAAGTATTTTTGTAATTTAGAATATCCTATTTTGTGGGGAGGTAGGAACTGGAGTTAGTGAATGTGCATGTCATATATCATTCCTGGCATTTCAGATCCTTTCCATTTTGTGCAAAGGCCACATTCAATCTGTTGGCAATTTGCCTTTGAACATTCGTTATGTGCTCGTTCATTGCCACCATATTGAAGATGATAATGGTCTTCATACGTTCCATTTCCTCCCCAAGCTCAGGCAGATAGTTGCAAAAGAATGTGTTTTGCTCAGTGAACATAATGCTCAGTTTCGAGATGATGCCATTGCCAGTTTAAGGGACTAAATTGTTATTAGCAGCATCCTCGGATCTTTCGTGTTCGACAACATTTCGAATTATATTTTTACCAGCATTAAAGGTCATCTTAGTCTTTAACTAGACGCAGCTTGAGGTTACTTTGCCTGAATATCGATATGCTGTTACTTATTATCGACGATCGGCAATGAATGATCGAATCCTGATCAGCACCTCCCATTATATATGGCACAGTCCTTAATGATCATTCAAAATCTGTATTTCTCTTTCCAGTACAGGGTACACAGACTCTTTAAGTCTGATAGAGTCGTATTCGTATTGATGTGATTGTTGGAAACATCATGCTTATTAAAATTTTCCTTGCGAAATAGCACCGACGTTTGCATTGTCGCGAAGAAGCTGTTTCGATATGCAGGAATAAGTCTTTCTGAAGTACATACAGTCCAACTTCGCGTGCCAACCTATGCTAAAGTACTCCTAGATCCACTTTCGTTTCTCGCAGGCAAAGCCAGCGAAGACAAGTATCGAGTTTGCCAATTATTTGCTGGGAGACGTGATGATTTCATTATCACTGCAGGTGAAATAACCCAAACAATCCACGACCTTCATTACTTGAGCCAGTTATCGGTATTTCGGTTTCTGGAGCGATTTTGAATAGTTACATGTTCTTGAACGGAAGGGCATTCGCTTCTTCCAGCAGGCTGAGTAGGGCATGTTTTGACGCAATTCTATGGTCCCACCGCGATACAACTTACTGTATTTGGAAATAGGCTCCATGTATGAATGTATATGGTTAGAGTAACACCTTGCTTGATAATATATATGATACCACTACTATATTGTGGTGCATGCAGTACTAACTGTGGTGCATGCGGTGCTAACTGTGATACATTTGGTGCTAACGGTGATGCATGTGGTGTTAACTGCAATGCTAACTGCAGTGCTGATTGCAGATGCAGAGAACCAGTGCTGAAAGATTTACAATGTCTCTTCAAAATATCACACCATGTAAACTGCCTCTGGCAGAGTTTGCACTGAAATGCCATACTTCAAATTTTCATTCTGCAGGTCATTACTTCATGTCAGTCCACACTGCGCAGAGCTGAAAATACTTAACCTCAGAAAAGAGAAATAAGATGCGTCATTAACATTTTATATCTGATCTAGTCCAAGTCTAAAATGAAACTGAAACAAAAAAGTTTGAAAGGAGCGTATTTATACTTTTCTCGGTCAGTTCATTACGATGTCTCTAAGAGGTAAAGCCATAGCTGGAAGTGGGTTTGTCAATACACTGATCAACAATCTATTGTTTAAGCTGCACATTCTTGGATACATGTTCTGTGGGCTGAGTATCATGCTAGCTAAAAGGCTATCACGTGGATACATGGGTATCAGCGTACTGGATGAGGCATGCAAGCAGCATGATATCGCCTATTCCCAGCACAAGGATCTGCAAGCCAGGCACCAGGCAAACAAGATAATTCCACAGAAGGCCGACGAAATAAGAAAATCATCAGACACAAGACTCGGAGAAAAAATAGCCATGTAGGCCATACCAATGTGATGGAGGCCAAGTTGAATATGGGAATGAGTGACAAGTGCAAGAGAAAGGCACAGGTTAAAATTGAAACAGGTACAGAGATCAGGAGAAAGGCGTTAGTGAAACAAAAAGCAGTGGGAAAATGAAGAAAAGCATGCCAGGGCAAGACAACCTCTACCGGAGTATCTATTCCATTGATTTTGCCTGCACTCGAGACCCTAGGTGATCTAATCGGAGCTACAAGCGGTATCGTCCGAGTTGTGAACACAGTATCGAACAAATAAAAGCAGTTGTCCGAGGCACAATGACACAATGCAAATATGGAATATATCGCCGTAGGTAAAAAAAACTACCAATGTCTCTTCCTAAGTCCATACCCAGTAGGAGGCAGAAGTGTGTAAAAGTGACAGCAGGAAGAAGCAATAACGATATATCTGCCGAAATGATCACTCACTTACATGGTTTTGGAACTGTATGCACACAAATTGAAAATACTACATTACAGGGAGTGTTGTTGAGAGATGTTTTGCCCCCTATACCCAAGAGATACGAGAGAGCAATAATTAATCTTGACATGACAGCTGAACATGGTATTCACTCGGTAGCTTATGTAAAATGGGGCAAACATGCAGACTATTATTACAATTTAGGGAATTTAAATCTTCCGTCCGAATTGCGACATTATATTAATTATATCAAAGTAAGATATAATTACGAAACGGAGAAGATGTCTTACTTGTGGATTTGTGAACATTTGTGTCTTCGCTTCTTTGTTCACTCGTTCAAGTAATTCCAAAAATGGCTTTAGATTGTGAGGAAACGCTCAGGTATGTCTATAATGCTTACCTTAATGGGTCGTATCAGCGAGCTTCATGCTGTACACTTTCCGCCACTCGACCTGGAGGTGGAATGGTGCATAGGCATTGTTGATTTTCAAACCTACAATGCGAGACCAAACATAGATAAAAAAACTGCGAGCTGTACGTCATAAAAAGTAGTGATATTTCCCATGAGGTGTTGCTGCCCATAGGCTCTTATGAAATAGACGACATTGCAAGGTACATTGAGGATTCGCTGTCCCTCCGACACAGAATTTGAACTAAGGGAGAATCATAATACTCTGAAAAGTGCAATCAGACACAGCAAATATATCGACTTTACAAAACTTGATACTATGGGAAAGATGCTCGGGTTCGAGCCACGCATCCACAAAGCTGACAAAACACACATGTCGACGTGGTTCGTAAGCATCTTGCTGGTCAATGTGATATGAGTAAACTGCAATTTAGCCAGCACTCGGAGAGCATACGAAGACAACCCTCGGAATGCAAGAGCATGCAAAATGACATACTGGTTACGAAAATGGCAGTCCAAGATGGCGGCATACTAGCTTAAAATATGGCGACATACTGACTACCAACATGGCGGAATCCAGTATGGTGGATTACTGGCTACCAACATGACGAAATCCAATATAGCGGTCGCGTGACGTCATCAACATGATCCTCAGTTCCTCCTCCTGATCCCTGTGTCCGCGAAGGAACTATACCTATCTATCTACTGATGTGGATCGTTTGCCAAGATGTGATACATTTTTTGTTACTGCGCTATTTTTAAAGACGGTTAGTAAAAAATGTATCTGTAGCTGCATTTAATGGTAGTAATCGATTCTGCCAACACACAAAGGTAAGTTAAAATTAGTTACATCGTTTTGAAATTATAGGACTCGATGCTTTAATGCAAATGCTTCTGACATTATAGAAATAAATGTGTCATCCAAATAGACCTAACAGTTCACATCGCTTGCTGAACTTATAATATTTTGCCAAGTATGTTAAGAATAGGTTGATTTTTTCGCGAAATATCACACAAAAATTTTACTTTCTCATGTGATACTATCTTACGATAAATTGCAAAAAAAGGAACTCAGAGTAAACACATTTGATGGCTATAATATATAATACCAACAAATTCAGTTAAGTAAAAATATTATCATGGTTTCAAAAATATAGCATAGTAATTCAAAATAATTTATGGCCGCCATTGTGAAAATAAATGCTTGTGGGACATGCATTTATATGGCCTTATGTAATACTAGCTGTTGCCAAATTTTGGAGGAACCTGTGTTTTGTTTCCAGAGATATGACACAAAAGATGTAATTTTCATGGAGTTATCTTACAAATTGGCAGACAAAAAGAGACAGTGAAGGAAAATTAATTTTTGTAAAAAATATTAAAATAAGACGAAGTTAAGCTGAAACTGGTTATATGGTTTCGAAGACATAGTATACGCCTAGTATACTATATTATTGCAATTATAAAAATAAGTGTGTGACCAGCTGAGAAAAATTCAAATTTGTATGGCACGCCGTAGTATTACTTGTTTAATAAATTTGGTTTAGTTATATCTACATGTTTCTTCCCGGGTTATGTCATAAAAACATAATTTTTTAATATGGCTCTCTCTCTCTTACATATACAAATGACGGAGAAAGTATACTTTGTATAGACACATTAGACAGTTCTAATAAGTACTGCCAAAATAAAAAGTTAAGTTAAAATGTTTTGTATAGTTTAGTTGGTACATATGGCATACTAAGCTGAAATGTTCATACGGCTACTTTTTTAAAAGTAAGTCTGTAGTCATCTCAACATATAAATTTACATGTCCTGTCATATTACTAAATATAGGGTATGCCAAATCTGACAAGAATCGGTGGTCCGTTTACCAATATATGACACACAAAATTCTATTATGTGTGGTTCTGTATTACAAAATGGCTGACATAGTTAATATTGTATTTTACACTTTCAGCAGACAAAGATTGATCGAAATTGGTCAAACGATATTTTAGATATGTCATATAAACCTAGGCCTATGTATAAACTATTATTTTGATAGTAAGGATTTTATCAATTTTAATTGCATATTGATCTAAAATAGTTTTACTAACACGCAACATTTTGCGGAAATCAGTTGAGTACTTTCTGGAATATAATTTTAAAACTAATTTTATTGTAGTGCTGGCTTTCAAAATGGTGGAAAAAAAAACTATCGATTGCTAGTTTCAATTTTTATGTAATGCATTGTTAATGTATAAAATTGGTTTTAAAATAGTTAAAATTTTGCTGATTTATGTCATAGCACCATAAATTTTGAAATTTCCACATTTTTCAAAATATGTAAACGGTGTCATCCAAAACAATAAATTTCGTATGTCCTTACTATTTATTATACACGTAATTTGTTCGGTGAAATTCGCTCCACGGATTCAAAAGATTTTAGGTGATACACACACCCACATATTATGGTAAAAATACGTGTCTTATCATTTTATTTCATGTCTGCTAATATTCTTAACATAGTTGCATCTTACTGTAACAGTGTAGCTATTTGTGAGGATTGTCATATTATTGCCTTATTTTATTTACAATGCATACATGAATGAAAGATGTGGTGAAAGGAAAACAAATTCTATTATTTACTAAAAAATTAACAGGGAAGCACTTGTTAAATAAATTATAATATACTGATAAATTGCACAGATATGTAACCACGTAGTCTAAACAAGAATTAAACATAAGTAGTGGTTGGAAATAGAATCCAAAGTATATTCAGAGAACACAGTTTAACATACTAGTTCCATTTCTGTATCGTCATTCGTAGCATTTAAATGATGAAATCCATTACGGAAATTGTGATGGGCAGGAGGATCAGAAGGAATAATTCCTATATTTGCAGGATACCAACCTTAGAGAAATTATCATTTTTTGCAGTATTAATTTACCTTGTGCTTAATGAAGAAGCTAGACAAGTTCTGAGAATAGAACCTGAATGCAACTTCAGAAGATAAGTTCACGGTTCGGTCACATTTTGCTTCTTTTGATTTTTGTTACCATTTTCTGAAAACTGTCCATAATAACAAATTGCTTGCAACATACTTGAGTATAAGGCACGTATGCTTCCTGGACGAATTTGACATTTGTTCGTTGACTCCAAGACCCCATGACCCACTTATGGAAGGTCATTAACCATTATGTAACCTACTTATGGGTGCACTTTTGACCTACTGGCCTATTTTAAAGATGCACTTTTGGCCTACTGACCTACTTCTGAATGCACTTTTGGCCTACTGACCTACTTCTGAATGCACTGTTGTCCTACTTTTCTATTTTTAGCACAGCATAATCTATATTTTGATACAGTTTTGACCAAATTTCTAGTTTTAGCGCATGTGAGGACCTACATTGGGCGATGCACTTCCAGTTGCACATCTGGTGCATGGACTTTCGGTACGGCGGTTCTATATCCGGTATGGGGTTCAATCCCACAGGATTGAAAATCTTGAAAATTTTATATTTTTGGCATATGCACTTACAGTGCCCTGCAATTCCGGTACAGGGGTTCGATTTCTTGTACGGGGTTCAATCCCGACGAGTGCAAATCTTGAAAATTTATATTTTTTGGCATATTCACTTCCGGTGCACTGCACTTACAGTATGGGGTTCGATTTCCGGAATGGGATTCAATCCCCCACGATTGAAAATTATGGAAATGTCTTTTTTTGGTACATGTCCTTCCAGTGCACTGCACTTCCAGTTCGATTCCCAGTGAGTGCAATGTTTGGCAATATTAATTCTTGATCACCAGTTTCGCTTTCCGGTGAGTGCAAATTTGGACATGAGTGATTTTTGGGAAATTTTGGTTTTGAGCTGGAATCTTGGACAGTGCACTAAGGATTCTTAATTTTGGAAATTTTATTTTTAGATTACCAGGTTCAATTCTTAGGTAAGGGTATTTTTTGGTCATTAGTGATTTTTGGAAAATTTTGGATTTGAGTTCGATTCCCAGGCGGAGGAATTAATACTTAATTTATTTTTAAAGGTTAGGAAACTGCATTTATTTGCGCAAACACAAGCATAGTAAGGAGGAGGAAGGGGAAATGCATTTACTTACACGTGCTGCTCTCTCGATGTTACCTCGTCGGTGTCCTCTCGCTGATTGACACTCGGTGACTGATGCACTCGATGGTCTAGACTCGACTTTGTCGCTCTCGCTTGGATGCCATCTTGGTTCTAGACTTGACTGCTAGGGGCGCTGGTGTCGCTATCGCTCGATTGCCATCTTAGTTATAGAGTTGGCTGCTAGGAGCACCAGTGTTGCTTGATGCCGTCATCGACTACTAGGAGCACTGGTTTCGGGTGGCACTAAGGGCTATGTTCGCTATATGCAGATGTGATTTGGTTTGATACCATATAAAATGCTGTGGAGGCGAAGAACGGCGAACTGCCAGACATTGGGTTGGTAGACAGGCTCAAATGTACCACCAGAGCACGAGAACCAGCACCGATCTTAAGATGTATATATAAAAAGATCCAACTGAAGGGCGATATGGACACATAGTTTCAAAAGTAATTAGGTTATGGTGTAACATCCATCAATCATACAAAAAAATATCATGTTAATGAAAATTATGTATTTAATGTAATATAATTTAATTTAATTTTAAAAACCTATAGAAAAGTGTATGTCGTGTGATGTATCTGTGGATTTGTATTTTCAAGGCGGATTTGTAGTAGAGGAAAGGCACCAAATATGAGGTCCTTTTTTTGGACGTCATTTGTAGGGCCATCGTAAATCACAAACATGTAAAAAAAAAAAACATTTTAGTATGGAATTATGATTGTGTTATACTATGTAACATCCCAAGAAAATACTTGACTTGCAAACTTTTTTAATTTAATATTTTTAATTTTTATATATTTTACAAGGATTTTCCATAAGTCTCCTAATATGAGACAGTATCTCATATTAGGAAACCAATTGCAACAAAGCAGACATGTTTACAATGTATAAACAATTCATGTTATTAATGAAATTATTTTCTTATTTACCAACAATATTTGTTTAAAAAACGAATACTTATATATAAAAATGATCAGTGAAATTAATGTCGTAAAAAATCAGTTCAACTTTCTATCTCTGAAGGTCTCTTGTATATCAGATGTATATTAAAGAATAAAATAAAAAGAAAACACGGATTGGCAAATAAAAAATACAAAGTCAAAGGAATCCAGTAGTTACACCACCTCACTTGTTTTAAGTTCAAGATTTCTTGCAGAATGAACAATAAAAACTATTTCTCTCTCTTGCCCACAAACTTCATGAGACCACTTGAAGCATTTCTGGCATTTTGCCCATTTTTCTCCACGAGTGTCTTCTGAAACACGACCAGAGCAAAACATGCAGGTAGCATCATCATCCGCACTCTCGTCAAAACCAGAATCTGGGTCTTGCAGAATGTTGTCTTGGGAACCACTGCTCGAATCGCTATTTACTGCCTTCCTCTTCCGTTTTGATGGCTTCTGGGGCTTGGTTTGATGCTTATTTACCTGTGAAAGTTTCTTTATTGCATTAGATGATATTTTTGCTTTCAAAGTTTACCTTTAAACAAGTGTCTACTTATAGGACGAGGCTGTTATCAAAGCTGCTGAGCTAGACCGTGATGATGCTGTTGGTTGGTTTCTACTGGTGCTGGGAATTGGGATTATTTCAGAAGGCTTACCAATAGGTCCACCACTACATGAGGCAACAGGAGATTCTGGCAGCTTACTAATGCTGCTCTCTGTAGAAGGTAGAATATCTTCTTGGTTGGCACTGCCTGCATACTCGTGCTCTCTAAAAATATTTCGGTTACACGTGAACAGTCCTGTTTTCTGAATGAGTTGACTGAAACCTCCATTAAAGCAGCTCTGTTGTATACAGCACCAAACAACTTACAGACGATGCTCTTTGTGACAATTCTACCAGAATTGTTCTTAAGGTGAACTTTTGGAATTAACAATATTGTATACTTTTAAAGTTTGTAAATTTTTGAGTTTAATTCCTGCTTAGGGTAATTAATGTACTGTTACTTTTGGACAGCCGGATTTGATTCCCAGACAGGGAACTTAAATTTTTTTTTTTTTTTTACTTAAAAACTTTTGAGTTGGATTCTTGGTTAGTATGATATAGCCAGTTCATGCATAAAGTATTTTAAACGACAGCCGCAGTGGCTTGTGTGGCTGTGCGGCTGGGTTCTGGCAGTCTGCGGCTCGACTCAGTGTCTCCAGCTTGGGTTTGCCGAACGTACTCAACAGTTCTCGGCAGTTGCGCACCACAATTTTTTTTCAAGTATGTAAATGTATATTTCTGGTAGCCATATTGGTTTTATAGATACAGAGTAGGTCAAATCAAAAATCTGTATTTATTATTCGATTTAAAAATTAATTTTTTAAATTTAAATTTATTGTTTTCATTTACAATTATTTGATTTTAGATTGTGTTGAAATTATGAATCGGATAATGTAGAAACTTAAAAAAGTCTCTCAACTACATTTCTTGCTCCTTTCATTTTAAGTCTTCTTATTTGCTACCTTTTCTGGTTTGCAGGTATAAGTATGCTATGCAGGAATTTTTTATGTTTGTATATATGACTAAACCCAGCCCATCATACTAATTCCGGCCACATGCACGAGTATTTTAAAATCATGGCATGGATCAGCATTTTATAATGTTAATTAGTGTTAATTTAAATGACAATAATGCAAGGTCCCTGGAGACTTAGAATGTACGAGGCCAGCTAGGGTAATAATAATTCGTGCTATTCTCAGCCACAAATCCACCAAAAATTAACCAATCAACCCAATCGTTCACCAATCCACCCACCAATCCTCCCACCAATCTACATGCCAATCCACACCATTCCACGCACCAATCCACACTGATCCACACACCAATCCACACGCCTATCCACACCATTCCACACACCAAACCACACCAATCTGCCCCAACCAATGGCAATCCTCACCAATCCTCCTTGCAAATCCTGAACAATCTTCAACAATTCCCACCAATCCACGTCAATACTCACCAATCCACTCAATCATTCACAAATCCACTCAATCTTTCACAATATTCACACCAATCCTTGGGCTGGTCGGCTGCCTCTACACATACTTATTCTGTCTCCAAAATTTGTAAATGTTGACAGAGTTAATGTTTTTGTATGCAATCAGTTATCGGTGCATGTTTAAAATTAAGTATTTATTATTATTATATTTACAGATCTTAACATTTATTAGCGAGTGCTCATAGCACCACTTTTAAGTTGTGAGGAATAAAAGGATGCAGCACACAAAAATAACGTGAAAAAAATGTATTTTATAATAATGATTTATTATTATTATTGTATAATTACATCTTCAGAACAAAGCAGTTCATCACATAATTTGATATAACCTTGATCCTTGAGCTCTCTTATGATCGAAACCACCTCTTTCATGGTCGAGTAATTCCCATGTTCTTGCTTATCGAGCAAAAACGTAAGTCTGTCTACATTTTTGTTGGGATCCTCGGTAAACATATCTACAGTATTCTCGGTAACTTCTGCCTTCTTTGTATTACTTGTCGAAGGAAACCCGTTGGGGAAATGTGTCGGACCGTCGAAGGAATAATCATCGTCTTCAACACTACCACTGTTGTTATAGTCATCATCAATGCTATCTTTATGATCGTCTTTGCTTCCTGCATCATCATAAATATCAGCTTTACTTTTCTTTATAGCTAGAGTTGTATGTCGATCAGTATTTAAAACTGAAAGTCGTTTATTTTGAAGTTCGTCTACTACACGCGGACGTCTTGCAAGTGTATGTTCTGCACAAACCGGCACAATCGTTCCTTCTTTAGATTTAATTGTCTTGCCATAATCGTTTGTGGAAACAGTACCCTTCGATGTAGCAGGAGGCATTGCCAGCAACACTTGCTGGCTCCCTGTAGAAGAACCCATACCGATCATACTATCTTCCTTCATTGTATCATCTTGCAAAAGATGCATGGGACCATTGTTGTAATGCTTCATCATGCGAAAAGGCCACTTCATACATGCCATTCTCTCATGTCGAGCATTTTAACCATAGGTGATCGCTGGATCGCAGAAACGACATTAGCGACAACCAGTTAGCGATGGTGCAGGTCATGATTTCATGCTAATTGAGATGAAAGGCAGACCTTCGTTTTTGCAATTAATTCTCATGGTGTGACGAGGGAATGCTTCCAAAAATCGATGTTAACTTCTCAATGTCTGAAAATCAAGTAATGTATCTGCATATGTCTGCACACTTGATATACATTCTCCCATCACTGGACAAAATTACCAAATTTGTCTCAGTTGTAGAGAAAATTTATATAATTTTTGGATCCAGGCTTCGAACTCGGGTCCGCTCGCGACGACACCTCAGATAATTATCGAGACATAGGCCGGTGGTCGTTTCACAATAATACACGCTTTCTGATAATCCAAATTTTTAATATTAAAATGTATAACATTATTAAACTGTAACATATAATTTGTCGCAATTCTCAGAAATGTACAAATACTAGCTAATAATTATCTAGCATAACGACTTGAGATAAATATCACATGCATTCCCAAGAAAAATTAAATAATTTTAGAATCAAAAAAACATTTTAAAAAATAATGTATGCACGTATCACCCTCATCAGCTCTACAACATATACATTAAATATCTTTAGGTTTTCGGTGTTTGTACAAAGTTATTTAAATAGGCCATATAATTTGTAAAAAAAAAATCTCAGAAATGATTTGAAATATTTAAAATCAAATTTTTAAACATGTATAAAGAAACTAAAAGTCAATCATGCAAATAAGTTAATTTACAGAATCGCATAACATGCCTTATTCCTAGCTTTAAATAAATAGTGTAAAATCGCACTTCTTAACACAATGGGAGTTCAAAGTCTACCAGCTCTCACGAGGTGTAGTGTAGACTTTATGAAAACATAGATCAGCTTCAGAATCATAGATCAAATACAATTTTTCTGATATCCCACACTTTATGATAATCTGCATTTTATGAAAAAATTATTAAACTAATTTATTATTATACAGTTGCATGATATGGAGTGAAGGCTAGGAGCATTGTATCGAGCCATCCATGCAGGTTATCCAACCACCCTGGATTATCAAGAACAACATGTCGAGAGTCCCATTAGGGAGAATGCACTGCCCAACCAGCTACGTCCATTTCTATCTCACTTGTTCTCAACCCATCTCACTTCAGCCCCTGTAGACAGGGTCAAGAACCTTCACTCCTTTGTCATGCAGACAATTTTAAAAACTTTTTGAATTTCGCTTGACACCACTTCCTCCTAGTGAATTTAAGTTAAGAATTAAATCACCTGGGAAAAGTATAAAATTATCTCATAAACATGAATAATCACATTCCAAATGCCTTTAAACTGCAAAATTACAGGAAAATATATCCCAATTCCAAGAAATATAACACTAAAAGCATTCAAATGCAACAAATTGGATTACTTTTCAAACATAATGGTTATCTAGTCAAGCACAATGAGTGACAAACAAGCAGAATGATTGCACACTACGTGTACTAAACTTAATACACAATAATTGTACATCCAGACCCCATCAATGTCAGTAAGTTTAATATAATTAAAAGACACATTAATTACATTTCAATGTTTGATTATCATACTTTTACAAAAATTGTCTTACAATATTTTAAGATCTTGATTCTTCACCCACAAATCGCATGCTTTTGGGAAACTTTCCATTGGAGTAAGGAGGTATGTTTCCCCCCTGTCAATGATGTTCTCAACTAAACATTAATTTATAAAAGTATCTTTCTCTAATTCATGTTCATAAAAACCATCTTTAATAGGCTCTCCAACATAGGTTTCAAGATTATACACTCTAAGAAATGACTGGCTCACTGAAATAATTTTTAATGTTTCTTATGACTAATTAATAGTGTATTTTTCTCAAAAACATATTTCAGCTTAGATCTCCATACATATTGGGTAACTTTGAAATTTTGCTTTCTCATCCACAACTTTAGCATTATTATATACAGTTTTCATCAATCTATTGCCCATTAACTTTTTGGGTGCCATCTTGATAGTTTAATGACATTCTCAAATTATAAAATTTAAGTATTTCACGCAAAATTTCCACCCATCTGTAAGTCACCTTCTAAGTGAAATGTTTTTATATTAGTGGTTTAATAGATTTGTTGAACCTCTCGACTAATTAATGCTTTAAACTCAGAGTAGGTTACATAATGATTAATCGCATATTCAGCTATTAGTCTCTGAAAAGACCTATTTAAGAACTCGGACCCTTTGTTGGTTTCGAATGATTTTGGCATTCTTTCTACTATAATGGTTTTCATTACAGTGGTAACTTCTTTTCCAGTCTGGTTCTTCACGGGTATACCCCAAACATATTCAGAATAAATGTATATTATGGTTTACATATACTTGAATCCATTACTGTATTTCGAAAGCAATGTCATTTCGCACAAACTGCCTTGGAAAAGATAATTTAAATCATGATTAATAACTATTCTTCTGGGAAAACTTATCCTTGCAGGGGTATGAAGTTCTAGAGCAATCTTACTGAACTTCAATACTAATATAACATTTTTCAGTCAGTTCTTCAATGATAGAAACAATTTTGTTTTATATGAATTATTCCCAGGGTCTCTCGAAGCAATGAGAAAATTTAATCTGTTCACCAATTCATTAGGATTGTCCCAATATACAGGAGAAAACTGATTGCCAACTTCATCTTTACATATTCCACTTCCAACAATATCGCTTAATAAATGTACTTTCGGGTGTTATTCGTCACCTGAACGATTATTCACATTTTATGACAGATAAGTTTCTTATTTGTATCCAAATTGGTGTCGGAGTATCCATTTGAAATGTTTTTAAATAATAATTTACACAATCCTTAATTTCACATCAGTTATGTAATTTCTGAGTCTCCCAGGAACCATATGTTTCCATGTCGATATACACCAAATTTCATATTGTGTGTAGGTGAAGAATGTTTTAGGGCTTAATAATAATGTATCAAATGAGAAATGATTTGCTAATTCTTCTTCTTTAAAGGCTCTTCCAATTTAATTACCAATTGTGTTTCTTTAGAAGTAGTTAATACAGTATGCAGTATATCTATTCTACTTGTAACAGGTTTAATAATTTATTTATTTATTTAAAACATCCGATTCGATTTGTACTCACTTCTCTTGTAAATATTTATTCTTTTACAGCAAACATAATGTAATTCCGAATCATAGTGGGGCATTTGTTATATTACTACATTAATATTCCAGTATTTATATAAGCTAATGCAATGCTGGAAAATTAGGTAGAGTAGTCTGCAACTTTTCAAACTTATCGATTTTACTTATAACCCTACCTAATTTAATTGCAATATGCTTTCGTAAATCATTAATTACAACCCTTATATAATTTTGAATTTCTACATCTTGTGTTGTAAAAATTGTGCTTAATACACCATTGAAGTCTATATCTAAACCATCTAAATGTTCGTTAATACTTATTTCATTACTCCGAAACTTGAAAAAAATGTGTTTAATACACCAATGAAGTCTATATCAAAACCATCTAAATGTTCGTTAATACTTATTGCATTACTCTGCAACTCATTCCGAATATTGGTTAAAATGCTCACAATTAGACTTGTTTTCTTATAAACTTCATCACTTGAATCATTTAACTGAATTTATTCCTCTTGTATGTCAGTCTATTGCGATTTTTGAAGTCTTCCATGTATCATTTATTTACCACTTCAGTTCTTTCACAGCCATACCCACATTATATAATATAAGTTTCGTCAAATCACAATTCCAATTTCGATTTATCCTTAAACAGGTATTTTAATAATTGTTTTATACCGCTACGTCCAACCATTGACATACTCATTATTATTTCCGGGAAGTATAAAACTGTCAAATCCACATCTATATCTCCCTTTACACAGGGGAAGCACTGTTAAAAAAAACCATACTTGTTCTTTCTACACTAAAAACTCATATCTTTAAACATTGTAAATGTCATATCGCCCAAAACATGATCATTGTAAATATGTTGTAGAATCATTTTGTACATTTTAAACACAATTAACATGTTTACATTATTGTGCAAATTGTGTTTTGGAATATGTGCATAACTTTGTGATAGATGAAATGACCAATATTTGAATGTCTACCAAAACTAAAATAATGTTGTATTTCACCTTTCAGTTCGCATCATACATCGTCCAATTTAAATACAGAATTGGGTAATGCTTTATTCGTAACTACGATATATTCTTTATTAGAAAAAGAGAAATATCGCATTCCTTCAATAAACGACAAAATGGTCGCTAATATTTTATATTTCTCTTGTTCCATTGTTTTGGAAAACACATATACGTTTTCAAACATAAGTACATTGGGATGTTCCAACATCGACATAATAACACAAGTATTTCAACATGAAGAAGGATTGTTTATTCTACAATGTATATTTGTAGGTAAAATAATTATGTTTCCATTCAATTACATTTTCTTTCCTATATACAATTACCAGAAGTTGAACACTTGGTTTTACAACCTTCATTTATCTACAAATACACAGTATAACAAAAAGTATTGTACTAATGTAAAAACTATAAATGCAAGCCTATATATATATATATATATATATATATATATATATATATATATATATATATATATATATATATATATATATATATATATTCGCATTCAGTTGAGAATAATAGCTCATATTAACACATCAAAAATGGATGAGGAGTATTGAATATATTGATTGATGAATAAAAATTTGAATTGATTTTACCAAAATACAATTATTTTGGGCCATGAACTAAGCTTCCAAATGTTTAGCATGGACAGATCAAGGAATAAACTCTTTGGATAATGCTTGTAAATAGCACGACATAATTAATGCTCAAACAAATACTTTGAAAGAAAGACATATAGCAGATACAATTCTAGTTATTAAACCAGCGAATATAAGGAAGAATACATTCACATCGAGAGGTGAAAAGCTCGGTGCTTGGGTCATAGACAACATAATATGAGAAAAAGTGAAAATAGTAATGGGTGTCAAATACAAACCAAAATGAAAAACCAAGAATGGCGGGATATTTTCATCATATTTCCAGCATTAATAGTTCTTGGATCACTCCTGGTTGGAGTTCGGCAATTAGTAGAGCAGTTAAGTCAATTGGCAAAGGAATGTATTTTAAACCATATAAATTTGGGCAAGGGCAAGAAAACTCCAAACATGTAAAAATACACAGAAGTATGAATTGTCTTCCAAATTGTGCACTCACAAACAAAGACATTCAAGTATTTGTAAAGTAACTGTATATTCCCTATTTCCAAGGTCTGTATATAAAAAGCAATTAACCAGAGTTAACAAATCTTCATGAATGTATGATTGTTAATTGGGATCCAAAACAAAACAAAGGAACACATTGGGTTGCATTAACTAAAAACCTAAATCAATCATTGTATTATGACAGTTTTTGTAATTAACATTCACCAATTGAAATACTTAACTATTTAAAAAAACACACAATTAAGACACAATTACAAAATGGAATCTCCCAAAACTATCAATTGTGGCAATTTATGTTTACTGTTTCCCACCATAAATAGGATATATAAGTAAGTGCAATAGTAAAACACATTAGTAATATGTCAATGACATTGATATTAAGTGGAAATTTGGTGCAATTGCATTTGGTGTATTTCCCAGCTTTAGGGTTAGATGACCAGTGGCAAATAAGCCTAATTGAATTCATTACTTACAACAGTATACATAACACTGATATGCACAACCAATCATTTATGGTATACATTAGTGAATAAAACTGATATGACTGTCATAATGGTACAATATTATGAGTTAGATGATTTAGAAACATTCATTAAAGCAGAATTCCTGAAGATGTACATTTCGATTTAGTGGAAATCCAAATACGTTAATTAGTGAGATGTACAGTAATATCAATATTGATTTCACTGAAGACAATTCAATTACAAATAATTTAGGTTATGAATGGAGAGTATATGCTGCTCATCAATTCTGTGAATGATTAAAACAGGTTAATATATTGTCAGTTAATGTATGTCATGTAAATATTAATATTGTAGATGGTTCATATTTTAAAGGAAAACTGACGAATACATTACATGAATTCATGTGTGCGGTGGCTCCAGGATACAGAATAATTGAAAAGTCAAATACTTTGATCTATTTTCCAGTAATAGTTACTGGTGTTGATGAAATAGTTCTTACAATTGTCGATCAAAATGGTAAACGTATTAATTTTAGAAAATGAAGAAATTGCCGTTCATTTACATTTTTAAAAATCTGTATAAACACTTGTAATGTGGGCACAGTGCAATCATAATGGGTATTGTGTATAATTGTCGTTACAGATGCAACATATGTGTGTTTTTTTTAAATACGTTTATAAGGAATGTACTTTGCAGAAAGTAACTATGAAAATATGTAAACGCAACCATAAAATGCTAACTTCAAATAAGATACTCATGAAGTTAAACATGGGGCAACAAATTGGTTTTAAAGAAATTAGGATATATGGTAAAATAGAAATGGAAGATATACTTGATGTTGAAGAACCAATAAGTTATGAACACATAATCTTCAATGCGGAAATACATGTGTATGAACCATTCCAAGCAGGGCTTTACACGTTTCCATTGGAAGCAAGGATTTCTATACAAAATAATGATATTTACATGTTACCATCGAAATCAATTTTAAGGTTTAGAGGAAAAATTAAAAAGACAGCAGATGTAACCAATGCATTAACTACAGGAGTATTAAGAAATGGAATAATTAATTTAATTGACAGAATTTCATACCTACTGAATGGTGTTCAAGTTGACCAAACACGAGGTGTTGGAATTAGTTCCACGATGAAGAACTATCTCTCACAAACTGTAAACGATCTCTATGCAGGGCTTATGGCTGAGTGGAGCAATGCTACCGATTATACACTACAATTCAACCCAGGTGGAAAATAAAGTTGTTATACTACCATTACATATGGTACATGGCTTCGCTGAAAACTATAAACATTTGATATTAAATTCTAAACAAAAATTAATTATTATATTTGCTAACATGCAGTTGAACACTATATACAACACAAATAATAACAAGGAAGGTATAACATTTCAATTAAACACTGTTGAATGGTTGATGCCACATATTGAAATGAACACTTGTGAACATGTAAAGTTTGTAAAGTATATCGAAACAGGTAAGAGTTTTCACATTAGATTCAGGCCATGGGGTTTGGAGATGTTTCTAACTCCGCCAACATCACAAAAATTCTGTAAAATCAAGTTTTTCGTCCAAAAACCCAAGATGTGTTGTCATTTGTTTTCAAACAAACCAACCAAGCAATTTAAAGCAGACCAATCATTATTCGATAATTGTGATATAAAAATATTTAACTGTACCTAAACAATCATATCCCTATGTAGATTTTAATACAAACTTTGGAAAGGGGGAGTTCCTTATTTGCTATAATATAAATAGGAAGTTCCAGGAAACATATTATAACAATATCAGCTCACCGATCTTAGAACTCGACACATTTTTAACAAGAGGGACAATATTAGTAATAGACGTAAGCAAACAAAACGACACGATTAGCAATAAGTTATTGATTCACAAATTGAAATAATTGCAAATACATCCATTCTGGCAAATACACAAGCTTATGAATTGATAATTCATGATAGATGACCAAGATATTATGTAAGATATAAGATTGTGAAGAAAATGGCTTGAGTTAGTAGATGACGAACCACAGTAGTGACAAGATGTTTTGCAATCTGCCAGGTTTTCAATCTCTTAATACATTTATCATTAAAGAATGGGCTATTGCTTATATGGAAGACCCCACAATGGTATTCAGTTTCAAACCACCGTTCGACTGGAAATATCTAAGTCCCAAATACCAGAAGATTTATAGATGGGTTACCAAACATAACCATGGTTGGGTATGGTAGAGTGGATGTATGGAGTATGAGAATATATAAGATATTTGGAAGAAGTATTAAACTAACTTTGAGATACACATATGTGGAGTCAAGCAAAAGCATATTTTACAAAGTGTGTGGAATGGGAAAAAAACACATATTGAAAAATAGTACAATCTGTCCATCATCCAACGCAAAATACATGGATATAAATCAACATTTTTCCCTGCAGCTGAAAACTTTAAGTTAATGCTTATTTGGTCACTGATGACTGATTAGGGCCAAGTGAATGAAGATGATTCTCCTCTGGAGTCTCCAGTGGATGTTATACAAGTAATATGGCACTATCTGGTGAGAGAGAACATTGCGAACTAACAAGCGAAATTTAGTAGGCCTATATAAAGTTTTTCGTTTTTTGTGAACCAATATTTTTTTAAAGATTAATCAGGGAGAGTATGAAATCATATGCTCGTTCATACAGAAATAAAAGTTTAAATTTAATGTAAGCAAGATATTTGCATGATGAAGTAAACAATTTAGAACATGTTCGGAAAGAAATAATAATAATAATAAACATTTGAGCTGGAAATATTTTGTTTAACAAATAGGCTGTAGGTTCCTGATGTTTACCGAAGTGGCAAATAGCTTATAACTTGTGTTAAAATATTTTGTATCTATGTTTTTCAAACATACTTTACTTGTGTTTGCTTCTTAAAATGCTATGTATGTTTTCGTAACAACCTATACTAGTGTTTGTTATGTTTTTAAACAGTCTGTATAACATATATTATTTTTTTATACTTTTACTTGTTAAAATAAAATGCTGTATATATTTTGAAACAATTTTTATTATATGTGTTAAAATGAATAGATTTGTATGCTGTGAAACAACCTATAGTAGTGTTTGCTTCTTGATATTTTGTGAAATTCGACAATAAATATGTTTAAAAGGAAATGATTTGTATGTTTATTTAGCAAATGCCTTCAAAAACTGTGAAATGCATTTGTAGCCCTAAGAAAGGAAAAATATAGTACAAATACAAGTATGTTGGACAAAGGTTTTTATTAAACAAACATAAATTCTCTTATCTTGTATTTTATACAAAAAAATTAAATTATGTGTACAAGTTTATTTATGACAGTTAAAGTATACCTCAGGAAAAGATAGGGAAAATGGGAGAAATCAGAGAAAAGTCAACTACCTGGTCTATCGCGACAAACAAATCTCAACACATTTATATAACGATAGATATGCACAAATTTTAAGAAGCTTTAACATAATGAAATGAGAGGAATATTTAAGATAAATCATTGAGAGCTGAATAACTTATAAACAGGTTGACTTTGTAAACTTAAAACTTTGGCAAATGTCTCAAGACGTGCAAAAACTGTTGCAGTTGGAGTTCAACGACCCTATCAGTGGTACCAATCCTTGTCCGAAGTCACAAGACATACAGGTTTGACTTCAATGACTTTCCAATGTTACAAACGTCTAACCAAAGCCCCAAAATGTGTACGCTTGGGTCCAATGATCCTATTCGGAAACACTCCAGCTTCACAATTGCCTGGAGACATGTCTCTGCATAGCCTTTCATGGAGCAGGCATGGACCACCCTGCCAGTGTCAGGTCAACGACTTAACCTCTGTCCATACTAGGCAGAAAACATCTTCCAGCCTGATCGCAAACTCTTTAGTGCAATCCTTCGTAACAATGTATTTTTCTAATTAATTAAATATAAACACTTTTCATCCTCCAATACAGTCTTAACAATTCTAATCATATTATATAAAGTTTAATGTATTATTATAGAAAACCCACAAAATGAAAAAAATAATAATAATTATATCAACTAAATGTTACAATTCAAGACAACACAGTTGAAAATTTAGTACTGTTCACTAAAGTCCGATTATTATACCCACAAACCTTTACAGTATTGTTTAAATCTCCTAATTGATTTTTTGGTGTATATTACATCCTCGATTGAGTTCAAACACATTATTATAATTCTTTGCTGGAAATCAGTAAACAAGCTTTTGTTTATTCAAAGACAAATACATATTAGATGTGAAACTCCATTTTAACCTTAGCAAAAACATTTTTCTATACATTAATGGAAAATATCTCTATATGTTTTACGATAACATGTGTTAATATGTTTAACCAAAAAGTATTAAGTTAAAAAACTGAATCATATTTACATAAATTAGTTCGTAACACATAACTATGTTCTTGAATTCTTTGAAAGGTTTATGGAAAATAAAGATCTTTTTGTTTTATGTCATTCATCTAATATTTAAGGTGTATTGTGTTTTACACATATAGTAAGGGTGGTGTCGCAATATTAGGGATGCGAAACAGATCATATGTTTAAAGAGTATGTCTTTGAAATGTTTCAAAATGAATAAATAAAAAAGTGTCCTTTAAGAATCTATAACTATTGTTAAAAACTGTAGATATGTAGCATTGAAGACTGTGAAAGATTTTTTGTAGTCATATTGATATCATGTTGTATACTTTTTTTTGTCTATCTACACACCATATAAAAGTTATAAATAATTATATTGCGTTAATAGTATATGAAAATGTGATTGAGTGCATTGCTGTTTAACATATTTGCTACGAATTTTTATTATTGATAATGAAAAAAAATGTATTTAATTATTATGGAAAAATTTTCGTTTTCATTTCTTAGAGAGGAAATGTCATAGAGAGGTTTGTCTCAGAGAGTGTGGTGAGGGGTGGTTAGGTGTTGAAGTTGTTTGAAAGCCCAGGATGCGGAGAGGGGAGGGAGCATTTAAAACTCTGGCTGCAGGGAGGGGATGGGTGATGCTTCCTGACAGTTTCGCCAAAATTTGAAATTTCTTATAAATTGGGGTCTAGCCTCTATTCCCTCTCTACTGTTCCCAGTATGTCTCAAGTGCGAACTTCTAACGTCGAGCTTTCACAAATATTATTTTCTAGGTATGACAATTCAAGCCCTTGGGAGGGAAATTCAGAATTTCAATTGGGACTCCTGAAACCGCAACATGCCGTCCCCAGATGTATTGATTGTGGATTTATTGCATTCTTTGTGGGAGGGGTCGCCGCCTCCCATGATGCAGCTTCCACCAACTCTGACATCTTTAGAGATGATGCAGAGTCCGATAACACCTCCTTCACCCACTTTACCATCTTTAGATATGATGCCGCCTCCAATGCATTCAACATCGGTTCCTTCAACGCCGCCTCCGATGCCTTCGACATCAGTTCCTTCGACACCGTCTCCGATTACGAGGCCTCCGATAACACCTCCTTCACCCACTTTACCATCTTTAGATATGATGCCGCCTCCAATGTATTCAACATCGGTTCCTTCAACGCCGCCTCCGATGCCTTCGACATCAGTTCCTTCGACACCGTCTCCGATTACGAGGCCTCCGATAACACCTCCTTCACCCACTTTACCATCTTTAGATATGATGCCGCCTCCAATGTATTCAACATCGGTTCCTTCAACGCCGCCTCCGATGCCTTCGACATCAGTTCCTTCGACACCGTCTCCGATTACGAGGCCTCCAATGACACCTCCTCTGATAACACCACCTCCGATGCCTTCGACATCAGTTCCTTCGACGCCGCCTCCGATTACGAGGCCTCCGATGACACCTCCTCTGATAACACCACCTCCGATGATGCAGCCTCCGATGTCTTTGGCATCGGCTCCTTCGACGCCGCCTCCAGAACCTCTAGACGTAAGTCTAGTAAAAGTAGTTGAGCGTGAGTTGGTTAGGAGGGGGGGGGGAGAGTGTTTGTGCTGCAAACCTTTAGATTTGAATAAGAACAGCATCAATTATGTTTGTGTAAGGGATGCCGGGTGCTTATTGTTTAAAGAGTTGGAGGAGTTTTGAGATTTCATTTTACCCCTCACCACCTCCAAACATACCTTCCCCTGATCTCATGTCCAATGAAACACCACAACAATATCTAGTTTCTCCGCCCCCTCCTTCGTTCTCACCATCACCCCTACAAATACGATATATGCCTGTTCAATCACGTATATCACCTGCATCACCCGTCGTTCCTCCAAAGCGACGAATGTTAAGTGTATGCCTTGCCTCTAGTCGAAGATTGTTGTAAATTTGTTAGTGTTTTCTTTTTAAAGAAGTGTTCTTCTGGAAAATTTAAAAGTTTTTGTACATTTAAATGTTTTCAGACGTATTGTGGTGTAAAGTTTGATGTTTTCAGATGAATGATTGTAAAGGATTTAATATCTTTAGATTAAAGTTCTCGAAGATTTTAATTTTTTCAGACGTATTATGTTGTAAAGTTTAATGTTTTCAAATGAAAGTTTGTGAAGGCTTAAATAATTTCAGGTGAAAGTCTTCGAAGAGATTAATGTTTTCTGAAGTATCATATTGTGAAGTTTAAAGTTTTCAGATGAAAGTTTGTGAAGGTTTTAATGGTAACAGAAGCCAAAATACCTTGCGAATCTGGGTGCAGACCACACTGAAGAAACTCTGAATTTAGGTCGAATACTGAAAAAAAACTTTTCCTTGCCGACATGTTGGAAAATTAACTCTATGGTCAGTGGGGGGTATGGGTCAACACAGACTTTTTTTCATTACCTTGCGGTAGTCACAAATTACGCGATATTCACCAGGTGCCTTTTTCGGCAACAGAAAAGCTGGACTTGAATTACTACTTTCAGAGGGTTCCACAATATTCTCCTCTTGGAGATCCCTGACAATAGTCCGAAAGATTTTCATCTTTGGAGGGTCTATGTGATATGGCACTGAGGATACTGGATCTTTATCTTCAAGTTTCAAGACTATTGGATTCTTCCTATAATGTCCCAACTTGTGGGTAACAACATCGGCAAATTCTTTCTGTAACTTTACTAATTGGGTCTCCTGAGTTTTTTATAAGAACATTTTTGTCAACTGATTACACACAAACATCATAAAAATTAAAAGTTTTGAAATGATCATTACTGGTTGAGTTTTAAAAACATCAAATACTAATTCATTTTGCGAAACATTTATACTGTCCTGAGTCCTTCCTAGAAAATCTACCTCTAGCAACAAATCATGACTGAAACCAGAAAAAGATTTTAACTTGAATTTCCACGCAAAAATTTTTTATCGTAATTTTGAAATAGGGTACTCCCCAAGAAACAATCATCTCACCATTAGCGAGGGAAAATCCTACCTCTTCAGCTTTCCTTGCCTGGAGAAGACCTTTTGGTAGATTTTCGAATAATAAGCGAGCAAGAAGCTTCAGAATCAATAATGGCAGCTACCTTTACTTGGTCAGCTATCATCATAGGGAAATATGAGTCCGAATTTCTTCTCAAAACTGAATACACTAACCGAATGTTCTCCTACTGTCTTATCTTCCATAGGGCAATTGGCTTTAAATGTCCTTTCTGCTTATGAAGGTAACATTGATAATCCTTGAACCGATATTCCATAGATGTTTTCACACTATCACTCATGGTTTGGGAATACTAAGAAGATGTCTTAACACTTTCCTTTCCAAAACTCCCAGAACTATCTCTCCCAGAACTCCCTACAAGAGCAACGTTGAAAATAGATTTACGATCATAACAAACTTGTGAAAAAATCTAGACTAAGACTAAAATATAAAGAACGTCAATGAGTGAAAAAATTTGAAAAGAACAAAAATAAATTTACTAATAAAATAACCAAATCATATTTCAAGTGCTATTTTTCAAATATCACATTTATCTTTTATTATGTAGTTTTGTGCCCTGTTCAATGAGGGATATTCTGAAATTGCCCGACTCTTCTGGAAGTCCACTTTGCTGCATCTTTGAGGTCAAGGATATAGCAACTAGAAAACATGTACTGTAACGTGGACAGCAGTAGAGGTCAGGTACAGTATTGTGAGCAGCAGTAGAGGCCATATACTGTATGCAGGGCAGCAGTACAGTACAGGTACTGTCAGCCAGGCAACAGTTGGTGACAGGCACTGTATGATGGGCAGCAGCAGATGACTGATTCTCTATGCTGGGCAGCAGAAGAGTATGGGTACAGTCTGCAAGTTAGCTGTAGATGGCAGATACTGCATGATGGGTAGCAGTATAAAACAAGTACTGTATGCTGGGAAAAAGTAGAGGACAGTAAATATATGATGAGCTGCTGTAGAGAACAGGCACTGTATGATGGGCAGCGGTAGCGGACAGGTACTCTATGAGAGGTGGCAATATAGGACAAGAACTATCTGCATTGGCAGTAGTAGAGGACATGCACTTTACTCTGAACTGCGCATTAGAGTTAATTTACTATATGCTTGGCAGTAGTATAAGAAAGGTACTCTGTGCTGGGCAGGAGTAGTGGGCCAATACTCTAAGCTGAGAAGCAGTGGAGGACAGATAATGAACAATGGGCAGCAGTCGAGGACAGTTACTCTGAGCTGGGCAGCAGTAGAAACAGGTACACTATGTTGTACAGCATTAGTGAACAAGTACTCTAAGCTGAGAAGCAGTCGAGGACAGGTACTGTATGCTGGGCTGCAGCAGAGGACAGGTAATGTATGCTGAGCAGTAGTAGAGGTTAGCTATTGTATGCTGGGAAGCAGTAGATGACAGCCAGTGTATGATAAGCAGCAGTAGAGAGCAGGTACACTTTACTGGGCATCAGCATAGGATAGGTATTGTATGCGAGGCATTAGTACATGACAAATACTCTACATTGAACAGCAGTATAAGACAAGTACTGTGTGTTGTGCAGCAGTAGAGGAAAGGTACTGGATGCTGGGCAGAAGTAGAGGAGAGCTAATCTATTATGGGCAGCAGTAGATGACACCTACTGCAGCGGGGCAGCAGTAGAGGACAGATATAGTATGCTGGGCAGCAGCTGAGGACAGGTACTATATATTGGGCAGAAGAAGAGGACAGGTACTGTATTATGGGTGGCAGTACAGGACAGATACTCTCTCCGGGGCAGCAGTACAGGACATGCACTCTCTCTGGGGCAGCAGTAGAGGACAGATACTGTGAGATGGACTGGCGTAGAGGATACGCACTCTACGCTGGGCAGCCATAGAGGACAGGTAATAAATAATGGGTAGAAGTCGAGGAAATATACACTATGCTGGGCAGCAGTAGAAGATAGGAACTCTATGCTGTGCAGCAGTAGTGGACCGGTGCTCTAAGCTGGGAAGCAGTAGAGGACAGGTATTCTATGCCAAGCAGCAGTAGAAGACAGATACTGTCTGCTCGGCAGCAGTACATGATAGTCTCTGTATGATAGGCAGTAGTAGAGAGCAGGTACACTCTACTGGGCATCAGAATAGGTCTGGTATTGTATGTGCTGATTAGTAGAAGATATATAATACAAATTGAGCAGCAGTAGAGGAAAGGTACTTTATGCTGGGCAGCAGTTGATGACAGGTACTGTCTGCTGGGTAGCAGTAGCAAACAGGACCATTATGATCGGCAGTAGAAGAGAACAAGTACTCTAAACTTGGGCATCATTATACATCCAGCAGACAGCAGGTACTGTCTGCTGGACAACAGTTGGGGAAACGTACTTTATGCTGGGCTGCAGTTGAGGACAGGTACTGTATTCTGGGCAGCTGTAGAGGCCAGGTACTGTAGGATGGGCAGCAGTAGAGGGCAGTAATGCTATAGTGAACAGCAGGAGAGGAAGTGTACTTGAGCTGGACAGAAGTAGAGGACAGGTAATCTCTGCTGGACAGTCATAGAGGAAAGGTACTCTATGCTGGGCGACCCTAGCCAAAAGCTACTATATGATATGTAGCAATAGAGGACAGGTTCTGTATAATTGGCAGCAGAAGAGGACAAGTAATTGATGCTGGGCAGCAATAGAGGGGATGTTTATACTGGGCTGTAGTAGAGTACAGCTACTGTATGCTGGGCTGCAGTTGAATACAAGTACTGTATGCTGGGTGGTAGTAAAGGAGAGGTACTCGTAACTTGGCAGGAATAGAGTACATGTACTGTATTAAGGGTGGAAGTAGAGTACAGATACTGACTGCTGGGCAGCAGTAGAGGACAGGCAATGGATGATGGGCAGGAGTAGAGGACAAATATTTTAAGCCGGGCAGCATTAGAAGACAGGTACTGTATGATGGGCAGCTCTAGAGGATAGATATTGCATGACGGGCAGCATTTGAGGAAAAGCAATATATGCTGGACAGCAGTAGAAGACTGGTACTCTATGCTGGACAATAGATGATGACAGGTATTTTCTGCTCAGTAGAAGTAGAGGACAATTACTGTACGACAGGAAGCAGTAGATAACAGGAACGGTATCTTGGGCAGCAATATAAGACAGGCACTGCATGCTGGGCAGCAGTATATAAAAGGCATAAATGCTGAGCAGCATTTGAGGGCACATCCTATATATTGGGCAGCAGTAGAGGACCGATACTGTATGGTGGGAAGCAGTAGAGGACCAGTACTGTATGCTGGGAAGCAGCAAAGGACCGGAACACTCTACTGGACGGCACTAGAGAACATGTGCTGTATGATGGGCAGCAGTAGAGGGCAGATAATGTTTTCTTGCCAGCCGTAGAGGACAGGTACAGTATTCTGGACAGCAGTAGATGGAAGATACTGTATTCTGGGCTGCAGTAGAGTAAAGATCCTGTCAGCTGGGCAACAGTAGATGACAGCAACTGTATAATGGGGAGTAGTAGATAACTGATTCTCTATACTGGGCAGCAGTAGATCGGCAGATACTTAATGCTGGGCAGCAGCAGAGGACAATACTCTATGCTGGGCAGCAGTACAGGACAAGTACTGGATGCTGGGTAGAATTAGAGGAGAGGCACATTATGGTGGGCAGCAGTAAGTGACCAACTGCTGTTGTAGCTTGGCAGCAGTAGAGAACAGGTTATTTGTGCTCGACAGCAATTGAGGACAGGAACTGTCTGCTCAGCGGCAGTAAAGGTCAATTACTGTACGACAGGAAGCAGTGGATAACAGCTCAAGTATGCTGGGCAGCAGTTGAGGACAGGTTATTTATGCTGGGCAGTATCACAGGACAGATACTGTAGGTTAGGCAGCAGTAGAGAACGGGAGCTGTATACTGGCCAGCAGTACAGGACATGTACCTTCTTCTGGGCAGCAGTAAAGAACAGGTAGTGTCTGCTGGGCAACAATAGAGAACAGGCACTATATAATGGGAAGCAGTAGAGAACAAATTCTCTTTGGTAGATAGCTATATAGTACAGGTGTTGTCTGTGGTTAGTAGTAGAGGATAGATAATTTATGATTGGCACCAGTAGAGAACAAATTCTCTTTGGTAGATAGCTATATAGTACAGGTGTTGTCTGTGGTTAGCAGTAGAGGATAGATAATTTATGATTGGCACCAGTAGAGAAAAGTTACTGTATGCTGCACAGCAGTGGAGGACAATTACTGTTTATTGAGAAATATTAGAAGAATGGCACTGTAAGTTGGGAAGCAGTAGATGCTATGTATTGTATGATAGGCAGCAGTATAGGGCAGGTACTGCTTTCATGGGCAGTATTAGAGGACAGGCACTGTGTTCTGAGCTGCAGTAGACAACAGTTACTGTATGCTGGGCAGCATTAGAAGACAGGAATTTAATTACATGCAGCAGTACTTTATCCTGGGCAGCAGTAGAGAACAGTTAAATTATTGTGGGCAGCAGTAGAGGTTAGCTACTGTTAGCTGAACTGCAGAAGAGAACAAGTACTATATGCTAGGCTGCAGTTAAGGTCAGACAATTAATAATAGGCAGCAATAGACGACAGGTACTATATGCTGGTCAGCAGTAGAAGACAATTACTCAATGTTTTGCAGTAGTAGAATGCATGTAATATATTATGGATAGCACTAGAGGACAGATGGTGTATGCTGGGCAGCAGTAGAGGCAAGTCCTGTATGCAGGCAGCAGTAGACGAAAGGTAATGTATGCGCGGCAGGAGTAGAGTACACATACGCTATGATTAGCAACAATAGATGACAGCTACTGTAGCTGGGTAGCAGTAGAGGACAGGTACTGAATGATGGGTAGCAGTAGTTGACTGGTATTCTATTTTGGGCAGCTGTAGAGGACACATACACTATGGACGGCAGTTGTAGAGGACATGTACTCTTTGTTAGACAGCAGTTGATGACATATACTGTATGCTGGGCAGCAATAGAGGACAAGTTACATGATATTTGCAGCAGAAGAGGAATAGTAATTTATACTGGGCAGCAGTAGTTGAGATTTTCTTTATGCTGGGCAGCAGTAGACGACAGATATTATATGTAAGACAGCAGTAGAGTATAGGAACTCTATTCAGGGCAGCACTATGGGACATGTATTGTAAGATGGGCAATAGTATATCACATCTACTGTTAGCTGGGCAGCAGTAGATAACAAGTACTGTATGCTGTGCAGCTGAAGAGGACAGGTACAGTCTTCCTGTTAGTATTAAAGGACAGGTACTCTATTATGGCAGCATTAGACAACAGATACTGCATGCTTGGCAGCAGTAGAGTAAATATACTGTATGGTGGGCACCTGTTGAGGACTGGCACTGTATGATGGGCAGCAGAAGAGGAAAGGTATTGTATGATAGCCAGCAATATATGACAGGTACTTTATGCATGGGTAGTTATAGAGGGCAGATGCTGTATTTTGGACTGCAGTGGATTACTGTTTCTCTATGCTGGGCAGAAGTAGAAGACTAGTGATGTATTATGGACTGCAGTAGAGGACAGGTATTTAGGCTGGGCAGCAGAAGAGAACCGGTACTTCATGATGGGCAGCTGTGCAGATAGCCTCTGTATGCTAGGCAGCAGTAAAGTACAGGTACTGTATGCAGGGCAGCAGTAGAGGACAGGCACTTGATGATGGGTGGCAATAGAGGACAGTTGTTATAAGCTGGGCAGCAGCAGAGGAAAAGTACTATGTGCTGGGCGGCAGTATAAAACATGTACTAAATTTTGGGCAGCAGTTGATGACAGATACTTTATACTGGGCAGCAGTAGAAGATGTGTACTGTATTCTCGGCTGCAGTAGAGGGCAGGTGCTGTATGCTGGGCAGCATTTGTGGCTAAATACTCTATGTTGGGCAGCAGTAGAGGACAGATACTTTAGGCTGGGCAGCAGTAAATAGCATGTACTGTATGTGGGCAACAGTAAATGACAGCTAATGTAGCAAGGCAACAGTAGAGGACAGGTTATGTATACTGATCAGCAGTTGATGACAAGTACTATATGCTGGGCAGCGCTAAAGGACAGATACTTAATGCTGGGCAGATGTATAGGTCAGATATTTTGCGCTGGGCAGCTGTAGAAGAGAGTTACTGCATTCTCGGCAGCAAGAAATTACAGCTACTATAGCTGGGAAGCAGTAGCGGACAGATAATGTATGCTGGGAAGAAGTAGAGTGCGCAAGTACTTTATGCTGGGCAGCAGTAAAGGGCAGATACTGTAGTTTGGTAGCAGAATATGACAGTCACTGCAGCTGGGCAGCAGTAGATAAATGATACTTTAAACTGAGCAGCAGTAAAGGACAGGTTCTGTATGGTGGGCAGCCGTAGATTACAGCTACTTTCTGCTGGACAGCAGTAAAGGACAGCTACTCTATGCTGGTCAGTAGTAGAGGACAGATACTGTATGCTGGGCAGCAGTAGGTAACAGGCACTGTATGCTGTACAGCATTTGAGGGTAGGTACTCTCACCTGGGCTGCAGTATAAGACAGGTACTGTTTGCTGGACAAAAAGTATAGGGCAGGCACTATATTATGTGCAGCAGTAGAGGACCGTTACTCTATGTTGGTCAGCAGTAGATGACATGTACTGTATGCTGGGAAGAAGTAGATGAAGTTACTGTATGCTGGGCCACAATAGAGGACAGGTAATATAAGCTTGGTGGCAGAAGAGGACAGGTACTCTATGCTGAGCAACATTAGAGGTCAGCTACAGTATGCTGGGCATCAGTTTAGTTTATGTACCCGTACTTTATTGTGGGCAGCAGTAGAGGACAGGTACTGCATGCTGGGCCAGAGTAGAGGAAAGATACTGTATACTGAGAAGCAATAGATGACAGGTAGTATATGATGGGCATCATTAGAGGCCAGTTCCTCTGTGCTGGGCAATAGTATAGGACAGTCAATATATGATGGGCATCAGTAGAGGGCAGATAATGCATTTTGAGCTGCAGTAGTGGACAACTACTGATGGGCTGCTGTATAGGGCAGGAACCATATGATGGGCAGCAGTATGAAAGGAACTGCATGCTGGGCAGCAGTTTAGAATAGGTACTATATGCTGGGCAGTAGTAGAAGAAAGGTATTTTATTCTGGGCAGCAGTATAAGAGAGGTACTGTAGGATGGGCAGCTGTAGAGAACAAGTACTAGATTCTGGTCACCAGTAGAGGACAGGCACTACATGCTGGGCAGCAGTAGAAGACTGGCACCCTATGCTTGGTAGCAGTTGAGGACTGGTACTGTTTGATCGGCTGCATTAGATGACTGGATTTGTCTGCTGAGTAGCAGTAGAGGAAAATCACTGTATGATTTTCAGCTTAGATAAGAGGCACCGAATGCTGGGAAGAAAATGAGGACAACCTCTGTATTCTTGGCAGCAGTAGAGGACAGATATTGTATGCAAGACAGCAGTAGAGGACAGGTACTCTATGCTGGGCAGCAATTAGGACAGGCACTTAATGATGGGCAGCAATAGAGGACAGTTTTTCTATAATGGGCAACATTACAGGACAGGTACACTTTACTGGGCAGAATTATAGTACAGTTACTGTATGCTGGGCAGCAGTAGATTAGAGGTACTCTATGATGTGCATTATTAGAGGACGGGTGCTCTATGCTGGGCAGCAATATAAAACAGGTTCTCTATGATAGGCAGCTTAGAGGACAGCTATTCTATACTTGGCAGCGGTAGAGGGCAACTTCTCTGTGCTGGGAAACAGTAGAGGATAGGTACTGCATTATGGGAAGCAGTATAGGACAGCTCATTTATGTTGGACAGCATTAGAGGTAAAATACTCTATGCTGGGCAGCATTAGTGACAGTTAATGTGTACTGGGTAACAGTAGGGGGACAGGTAATATCTGTTGGGCAAATGAAGAGGACAGGTACTCCATGCTGGGCAGTATTGGAGGACAGCTACTGTAAGCTGGGCAGCAGTAGAAGGCATGAACCATCTGCTGGGCAGCAGTAGAGAACAGATTCTATATGATGAGCAGCTGGCTGCCCGTGGTCGCCCATGATGAAGTACTAAGCATGCCCTTCGCGCATGCACTACACTTTTGGAATTCCCATCTTCTAAGCCTTTTCAATTGAGACGCATTAAATTCAACATTTTATTTGTACAGTCTCACCACCTGCTTAATCAAACCCTCGAAAATATATTCCTAGTTGTTACATCTGGGAATGCTATTCAGTGCTATGTTCTTGTGTATAAAATTCAATGATATTGTTGAAATATACCTAAAAAAAAAAAAAAACTCACCTTCCTCAGTACGCAATAACAATTGCCACTGCCATTTTCATGTTTCGACGGTTTTGGAAAATTAGTGAAGTATAATGAATACAAAAATGTTTTTTTAGTGATGAAAATTAGGGTCACACAGAAAAATAAGTTTTATCTCAGACGAAACTCATAATTTCCTAAACCACTTGTATCCATTAAGAAATGAATTTTGAAATAAAAAACAAAACGAATTACATGCCCTTGCAGTGCATCTTATAATGGCTTGAAAATATAAAAAATTTCAAGTATTAAGAATAACCTGTGATGGTATTTTAGTTGCATTAATAATAAATATATATTTAAGCATTGTTGTGTTTTTGCACTCCCGAAGAGATACGAACGAGCAGACTCCTGATTCGAGAGCTGGTGCTGGAGGAACAGCCCATTCCAAGGCGGCAAGGCACGGCGAGCGGTAGGGAGTAGAGGTGGAGGTCTGACACTCTGGTCAGGGTGCATATATAAGGAGAGACGTCGCTGATACGCCCTCCACCAACCAAGCAGACGACGCCTGTCCGGCAAATCGATGAGGTCGGCGTGAAAGGGTCAACAATGCATAGCAGTATGGCGAGGCTGTATGGGCATCAAGGGTCCTATTAGCAGAGCCAATCAGCACGATGTCATACCAGGAGGTGCCTTCCTGGACGACTGCTCTACCTTGATAAAAGTGGTAAGCGCCTCAATAATTTGGGTGCAAGGCAGATTCGGTTAAGGATGTTAGGCTGCAAAGTCAACATGAAGCACTGTAATTATAAAGTCTGTTGCATCATAAAATGCAAGAAAGTCAAGCATAAAGTAAATATTTATTTTAGTTACCTGGTTGCAGATAATAAGAGAAGTATTAGAGTTTATTGTATGAAAGATATAAAGTGTAATAAAAGGGATTATTATTGTAAGAGCATTTAACTCATTATTACCCTAGAGTTACCACCCCCAGTGTCGGCTAGGTTGTAAGGATAGCAGTGATAAAATGGAGAGTGATCTTAAGCTAGTAACCTCAACCCAGGTCCCAGACATACTGGTGGAGGCTCCACCTTAATCACAGAACGAGCAAGTTTGTTTTGTAATTTTTATAATAGCCATCTGCAGTATCTTGTAACTATATGTCAGGCAGTCAGATATGAAGATATCTTTCTAGTTGCGCTTTATATTATACAAGATAGAAAATATTTATATGATAAATAACAGGAGCGAGTGGACAATACCAGCCGACTGCAAAAACACGGAACTGCTCCTACAGCAAAATGCTTGGCATAGCCGACCTTGCATGAACAGCATTAATTAACGGGTGACAGTACACGCCACTGGGTCTTACCTTACACTCTTTCTCTCCTTTGTTTTGTAGTAAGCTTACTAAAACATTTAATGCACGTGGGTTCAATGGTAACTGCTGGGTTTCTGTTTTAGTTGCTAGTAAATTCCAACATCCAGCTCAGCTGTGTGGTAGCAAAGGGTGTTGGAAATCTCAATTTAGTCTGGTAGCTGTAGTTACAGTGTTTGCCACCATGTGCACACGACAAACCACACGGATTCACACAGACATACATAAACTTGCGAAGCAGATCGGTCCCACCCAAATTTCACAAAGTGGTAAAAGTGCTTGTGTTAGATCACTCCGACAGCGAATGTGCCTTATGGGACAAACAAACTCCAGATAATCAGATTTATACCAAACACTCGATTACTCATTTCACGTGTCTGGAGGAAACACACACTTCACACGTACAATTTTCACATTTAGAACACGACAACACAGCAGGCAGGGATACTGGATATTTAACACCTACACAACCTGTACTGCCCGACAGGGAAGATTCTAGCCTATGTTTATACAAAAATATAGACAACCACACACAAACAGGCACAGGTACTGTTCCAGATACTAATATGGGTCAGGAACCACAAATTCATGTGGTTGTCAATCAACCCAAAAGAGTACAAACCTCTGTGGGCGCAACAGGTCAAAATGTATCGGAATTCCTCGAGCATTTTAATGAAGTCACCTAAGTAAATGATTGGGCAGAAGAAGATCGATGCAAACGAATCGAATGTTACTAACAAGGTATGGCTAAGCAGGCATTTGAGAGCTTACAAGCAGGCATTTGAGAGCTTACAAGCGGGCATTTGAGAGCATATGCACCACACCATCAACAAAACTGTCAACTTCAACATAATAAATTCAGTTACAACAACCAACAGTTTTCTCATAACAGACAGCCGTTCAAGAACAATTCCTACAGCAGTCAAATATTTCCCAATGCACAAAATATGACTCACGGACACAATACCTCACACACTACACAGTATGCTAGTTCAGGGCCCAGAAATAACTTTTCACCTCAAAACTCGTATTGTAACCCCCAGCTTCAAAATAGAAATTTCAACCTGCCAACTCATACAGAAATCAAAGTGGTAATCAAATGCACAATGGTGTGTCATATTAATCAAAACACGAGATTAAAAGGGGTTTGGCACTTCCCCCGAGGAACAAATGTCCAGAAACACATGTAATTTTTTTTTATTTCAAAGTACCAGGGTTTTCATATGCGGACATTGCCAAACTACACACACTGCATCAGCAACAAAAACAAAGAAATATGGAACAAGCCCCTATGCAATAAATCACAAGGACAGTAAACTACATTTCACCACTCATGCCTCGCATTCAGGGAGTGCATTCGCACTCATGCCCCTGATTCTGTATCGTAAGAACAGAGTTTTAAAAACAGACGTTGCAGAAAGGTTTCGGAAATTTAAAAACAAGTTTTGGTATACGTCGCGTCGCACTCCACATCAGCAAGTACGTTGGCCATGAGGTATAGGAAAACATCAACACGGAACAAAGTGGCGGCAATGATGACATGACCTATATGGACAACAAACTGAGCCAATCCGAGTTACAAAAACAAATATGCATTAGCCACATTACGAATTGTCAACAGGTCTCTATCAACACAATGACACTGCGCATTGCAGTAAAATTACGCCGCAAGTAATATTATGCGCTGATTGATACAGGTTGTTACAGAGTTGTATTGCGAGTACATTAGTTTCCAATCAAAACATGCAGCCTTTTACGGAACAGATTTCACTTGTGGGGCCAACACAAGCATTACACAAACCCAGGTATAAGACAAAACTTACATTTTGTATAGAAGGCCATACTTTCACTCAGGAATTCTTTATTATTGACGGGTTGCCAATGGGTATTATAATCTGGGTTGATTTTATAAAACACTAAGATGTACTACCTTTTCTTCGGCAAAATGTACTGTTCATAAACGGCAACAATTCCCTCAAAATCTTACATGTGCCTATCTATTCAACAGATATACAGGATTGTGACATAGGAAATATTCAGCATTGTATTCACAATATTGATACTACAGCATAAAATCGGAGGGAAGTTTTCAATCCAATATTAATCCCCAACTTAAAGAGTCTCAAAAGCATGAAATATGTAAATTAATAAATATCAGGATAGGTTTTCAAACAACATATTAGATCTTACAGAAACCTTAAACTCTGAAATAAAATTGGAACTAGATACAGATAAGCCAATAGTCACATGCCAATATCGTATAAGCCCCAAGATAAGAGAAGAATTACTTGAACAAATTGACTATATGCTAAAAACTAACATTATAGAACCATCAGATTCCACTTAAGCTGCACCATTCTTAACACTTAGGAAAAACAAGGACAGAGATTCCTTCCTGTATTTAGGAAACTTAACCAGCACTTAAAAAGAATTCAATATCTTTGCCTCGTATGGAAGATATTCTCAACATGTTACAAAATTCAAAATACATTAACATCATAGATCTGTTTTCGGGATTTTATTCCATACCAGTTCATAAGGCAGATAGACACAAGCTAGCGTTTATAATTGATGGAATTGGGTTATTTCAGTATTGTAAGATTCCAATTGGGTTATCAACAAGTCCACATTATTTTCAACAATTTATCGATATTTTTCTGGGTCCACTAAGATGGAATACCATCGTTGCTTATATCGACGATATTTTTATCTTAGATTACAAGTTCCAAGAGCATTTAAATAATATTCTGAAAGTATTTCAAAGGCTGCAGCAATTCAATGTAGAAGTAAATACCAAGAAATTTTCATTCGCTGCATAAGAGGTTCAAATATTACGCCATTACGTCATACTCAACGGAATTATTACAGACCCCAGAAAAGTAAAAGCAATAACTTATATGTCCCCACCATCAAATATCGAAGAAGTTATGATAATTTTGGGTATGATGTCATACTTGCGGTGATGTATCCATAATTACGCTAGTAAGGCAGCCCCCTTAATAGAGCTCACTAAACACAATACAACATATACATGGGGGACAGCACAACAAAAGGCTTTTAGCAAACTCAAAGATGCTATACAAAATTCCCCTATTTTGAAACGTTTTGAAGAGAATTTCACCACAATACTAGCATGTGATGTGTCACAGACAGCCATAGGGACTGTGCTTATGCAAGAAAACCCGGCTACTAAAATTAGGAATGTAATTGCCTTTGAATCTAAGAAACTTTCCACGAATTAAAGTCATTGGTCCACGACAGAACGAGAACTATCAGCTATTAAATATTTCTGCACTTATTTTAGGGAACATTTATACCATAGTTACTTTGTTATAGCAACGGATCATGATAGCTTAAGGTATTTAAAGTTTATGGCAGAACACAACCTGTGTATTCAGAAGATGGCTATTTCACTTGTCGAGTATGATTTTGAAGCTCGCATAGTTAAAGGCAAAAATTATACTCTCGCCGATGCATTAAGCTGTCTACTCACACATGGGGAAGCTGACACGGAATCGGTTGTAATAGCTGATGTTAAATATCAAATTTAAAAAGGGCATGTTAGGATGTCAGTCAATCTATAAAGCATTATCAGAGGTGTTATATCAGAATATACCTAAAGAACAGGAAATCCAGCAAATAGTCAGTGAATATACTGTGAATAATTGGTCAAAAATGAAATATTATATGAAAGAGCACATGCGTGCAATAGATAAGGCTATTATCAGTAGGCAGTCGCAAACGGAGAATATATCCCAGCGCACAGAATTTTAAAAATTATATCGGACATATGTCAAGTAAACATAAAAATTGCCATGCAGGGTAATAAACAAAATGTTAAAGGAACATGTATATACCCTATATTAAATTGCCAGATTGTGATAATGAGTATGAATAATGTAGTTTACTTTTTGCCTATTTATCAACACGAGCACGAGTATATTTAAATAATAAATTATAATAAATAGTTTATATTGCCCAATGCAAGTGTACACGTCACCATTTATGAGTGAATACGAAAACGACCCACATATAAAAAAAATTAAGAAGGTTCTCACATACCCTACTAATGCCAATTCAAGGTACACGAAATTAGCTCGGTGTTATGGCATTTCCAGAAACGAAGAGATTTACTTCAAAGTAAATACACACACTGGAGACAGAAAATTGACATTAGGTCCCCAATATGACACGAAATTGACATTAGGTCCCCAATATGACACGAAAGAAATCATTCAGGTCCACCATGATGCACTTTTAGGCGGGGGACATTTTGGGGTGTTCACAACATTACAAAAGATAAAATATAACTATTACTGGGACACCATGTTAAAATATGTCAAAGACTACATTAAAAACTGTGAAACTTCTCAAAAAGTTTAGACGACTAACCAGAAACCTGTAGGGGAATTGCAACCTATTAAGCCATTACCTATGTTCCACAGCTGGTCTCTAGATGCGAAAGGACCGCTCATAAGACAGTGTAGGGGCAACAAATATATTCTCATTATGACAGAATTCCAAAGCTGTCAAAAGCATAGACACCAAAACATCTGCCAACTTCATTAAGGAGGTAATACTGAATTTTGGATGTCCCAAACAGCTGTTTAGGGGTACCTCATGTAATAATGACTTAATCACAGAACTGCTTAGTCAATTAAAAATATAAAAAATTGCATAACAGCTTACAATCCATCGTGCAATGGTTTAGTTGAATCTATGAATAAGATAATATCAAATCAGTTAACCGCGTGTGCCTATGAAGATACCGCAGGATGGGATGATTACCTACCTTTCATGATTTTTATTACAACATGTCAATCAATTCTAGCACTAAACACTCTCCATTTCACCTGTTACATGGACTAGAGGCAGCTCAGCCAACGCATGTATTCACAAAACATTACTCTGAACGATCTAGTAATTGGTGCGATAAGTTACCCCAAGAACGCGAACAAGCACAGGCAAATTTAATGGCAGCACAACATTTTCAAAATCAATATTTCGACCACAAAGTCTGGCTAAACAATATTCAAGTAGGTGACCGAATTTGGTTGAAAAACAGACCTCGCAAGAAGGCATTTTCTTTTAAGTATAAAGGATACACCGCAATATGATTATGTCTGTACACGAAACACGAAACTTGCTCAGACCAGAACACAAGAATAATTGCCTAGGTGGGAGTACATTGTTTATAATTCACTTTTTCCACAATGCTAATATGTACATTATTTTGTTACACAGTGTGTATGTGAGAGAATACAATATTCATGCAACTAGATCCATAGCGGAATCACCGGCAACACCCCCATATAGACGACTTCCACATCGCAGAGGCGGCTGACACACTAACCGCTTTGCAGCAAGAAATCACGCCAAAGAAACAAGATGGGCGATCCACTCCAGTTGACAACTCATATCTTAATTAGTATTGTTCTGTATTACTCTGTAAAAGCGGCGTACAAAACGCACCCAGGTATTACCTGGGAGCAACTCGCAGTAGATGTTTCGTATGAGGAGACTGTACCACTTACTTACCAAACCCCTCTCCATCAACCCTCTGTTCCTAATGCACTTGATCAATGGTTGCATACGATGGGCCAATCGAGGAACTCATCTAGTTGCCAAATAGGAAAATAAATCTCTAAGTACGTCGAAGATATTGAGGACAGTTTGATTGACGAGTTTCTTAGTGAAACATCATTACCTACACGCCGTAAAATAGTTATCGAGCTCTTAGGTGAGTTCGGGGCGTGGTGTTGTGAATTACTGACAAACAGGCATTGTAAGGCGCTTATCGCCAATGACGAGATTTAAATAAAAAATATTTACCATTTGCAAAGTAGAATTACCACAGCTGATAAGAACTGGAACATTACAATACAGGCTTAAATCCCAGGTTGAATCGAAAATTAATGAACTGTCACGTATTGTTAATAATTTATCTCAAATTGTGGCTAATGAACAACATTTTCAAGATACAATAGAGCCCGCTGTTAAACTGCAACATTTATTTAGAACTATTATTTTTCATATTATTACTAATTTGGTAAATGAACAAAGAATTAATACATTTCTGCAACACTGTTAACAAAACAGGTTGCCATTGCAGGCGGTTCCCAAGAATGTTCTCATGTCAGACTTGATGCAATTTGAAAAAAAAAAAAAAACGTTAAATCAAATTAATGTGAAATTAAGTATTTCTAGACAAAGTATGTTAAACTACTAAAGGCTACCGCTGACTGAATGCACCTTGTCGAACACAAAGAATTGAATCAAACTTCAGTCCGCTTACAGAGTACAGGTTGTGAGTGGAAGAAATATCAAATTATTAGTGCGCCTTACAGATCTTTCAACCCCACGTGTACTATCCGCACACCAGAACGACCTTTGGCAATTAATGACAAGTTTCATGTAGTTAAAGAAATATCAGATAATTCACTAATTAAAGAGGGTATCTTTCACATTCCCAAATAAATCACTACGGCGAAGGAATACAGATGTGCTAGAGCAGCCATTACTTCACACAGTAATGAGGAACTTTTTGCAGCATGTAAATATAAGTGTCAGCAACACAATAAGTTTACAATCAACAAATTAGAACCACATAGGTTTATAATTACTAATGCTCCAGGTCCAGTGTTTATGCCATGCCGTAATCAGTCACTTAATACACCAATCAACAGTCACGATGTTGGACATGTAGATATTGAGTTACCTTGTGGTTGCAGATAACTTGTAAATGGGAGTTTTATTATTGACGCTTCTATGATACGTGATACATGAGCGCCAGTCATACCGACCAGCCACACCATTATTCCTATACACTGGTTTGAACAAATTAATTTTGTTGTACCGCAGCTTCACATGCACGCAGGAATACGCTTCTCTAATGTTACAGCTGTTTTAAATTATTATTGGTCAATTTCTCATGCTGAATTTCCTATTTTGACAGATGAAACAAATAGTATCCATGCAAACATGCTGACGACTGATGAAATAGTTACATTTTTATCCAGTGAGTCCTACATATATCTGTCAATGGGCACTGTATTTTTGTTAATATTGATAACTGCATACTTGTATGTCAAAGTTATTAGGATATATTTATTGATCAATCAGATTGCGATACACAATCAACAGTAAGCCAAGTGGGTATTCACTCACCTGTTGAAGAAGAAGTCGAGCACGTGGGTTAATCCAAGTCACGTGCCACTCAGGTAAATATTTGTCCAGGACCATACCATGCCGCCACATTTAATTGTGTCGTGACGTCACGTTATGAAAAGGTGAAACACTAGAAACGAATGGAATTTTAAAGCAATTTAGAGTTGAGACTTTTCTGTGAATACATTTTTAGACAAACCCAGAAAGTTTCATAGAGGGTTTTAATTTTGAGCGAAATTATTTTCTAAATAAGATATATTTCACATATAAACCACGAAATTAAGCAATATCACATGAATACATATCAAAAGTATTGGCGTAATTAAGTACACGAGTAGTATATTATTTAGGAATTTATTGAGTGCTAGTAATTTTTAAGAAGGTTAGGAGTAAAAGTTTATTCCATACTTTGCAGGGAATTAAGTTATAATTTCCCGACACCTGAAAATTTAAATACTGTTCATAATATTGAAACTGGAATCATTAAAAGAAAGAAAGACTTTTTAGTTACGTAACCATGTACACATACGAATAGAGCGAGAGTTCTGCTAACGGTTACCAATGTTATGGATTGCACTCGATTAAGAATATAAAGTAACATCCACGAGTGGTGGTTCACATACCTTATGAGTCTTGACGTTCACTTCAACATGTGTAATACGTTAAGTTATCCCAACACAGTACAAACGACATATGTATGTCGAACAATATTACACGTGGCGTAGCGCGCCCGCAAACAGTACTGCTATGTCTTCTTCGTTTGCAGTTCGCGCTTTCACGCTAGGTAGCATTCTCAGCTCGGCACCAGGCTCACGAAACAGTCAGCCCATTCTACGGCATATGAAAACGTGTAATTAATGTATAAATTCGTAGTTCCACGCAAGTTTTTCAGAATATTTTGTTATACCTTACCACAGGAGTTAAAACCAAGTGGTCGAAATGTACATACATTTTCATTACTGTATTTTCTATTGCCAAATAACTACAGTACAGCTTTTATAATAGGTGGCACACATTTCCATATAATTTAATTCTTAATTACTAGTGTATAATTTAGTTATTAAAAGATTAACTCTTATATCCCAGAAGGGGACATAGTAATCACATCTCCATCATATATACTCTATAGGTCATTTCTTTTAAGTATTTCAATCTATATCACACACAGACATAATAACTTATTAGTAACTTAACCACAGTTGCAGAGTGTCCAACCTCAGCGCCAAAATTGTCCTACTTGTCATTCTCCCGTGTTCGGTGCCTAGCAAGGGGGAAATATTTTCTTAAATTTACGTAACTATGGCACTGGCCACACTTCTTAAATCCGGGGAAACACGACGCAATGTGAACTTTGCAACATTTCAGCAGATTGTATTCGTAGACAGAACTTTTTTTATAAATTCAAAAAACAATACTAAGTGTTTATATCTCTCTTATAATTCTTTAACAACCTTACTTAAACTGTACCAAGGATCACATATTGTTATATATACAACAAACTACTGAATATTAAGTCCTAGGAGAGTAAATACTAATGCGTCTTGTACATAAATTAGCAGAAAATATTTATTTACCGTATAACTTACAGCTTCATTTTCACACGCTACTACAGAAATATATCTAGTATATTGTAACGACCTAGCTGACTGACCAAGATTAACCTTGTATCCGTAACAGGCACAGAAATAGGCAATTAGAGACTGTTTTGTATTGAAAACCATTGCAACATAACTCGCTACAACAGCGATGAGCCCGGAAGAGAGTCTCCTCAGCGACATCACGCCCAGGGGCGTCCAATTTCACTCTGACCAGGGGCGTCCACTCCCGACACAGGTGCTCTCTTACCGCCCCACCTGATATCTACACCCACTACGTCAGCAGCCGGGACGGCTGCTTATTGGAGAGAGGGGGTATTGTTGAACTCCTGACGAGATACGAACAAGCAGACTCCTGATTCGAGAGCCGGTGCTGGAGGAACAGCCCATTCCAAGGTGGCAAGGCACGGCGACCGCAAGGGAGTAGAGGTATGGGTCTCATACACTGGTCAGGGTGCATATATAAGGAGACACGTCGCAGAAACGCCCCCCACCAGCCAAGCAGATGACGCCTGTCCGGCAGCTCGACGAGGTCGGCGCGAAAGGGTCAACAACGCAGAACAATACAATGAGGCCGTAGGGGCATCAAGGGTCCTATTAGCATAGCCAATCAGCACGATGTCTTACCAGGAGGGGCTTTCCTGGACGACAGCTGTACCTTGATAAAAGTGGTAAAAACATAAACAATTTGGGTGGAAGGCAGCTTCGGTTAAGGATGTTAAGCTGCGAAGTCAGCATAAAGTGTTGTAAATATAAAGTCAGTAGCATCATAAAATGTTGGAAAGTCAAGCATAAAGTAAATGTTTATTGTAATAACTTGGTTGCAAATAATAAGGGAAGTATTATAGTTTATTGTGAAAAATATGTGACATGTAATAGAAGGTAATAATATTGTAACGGCGTTTTAGCTCATTATTACCTCTAGAGTTACCACCCCACAGTGTCGACCAGGTTGTAGGGATAGCAGTGATACAAAGGAGAGTAACTTTATGCAAGTAACCTCAACCCAGGTCCCCGACAGTGCGCATACGAAAGTGTACATGTAATACAGGGTAATAATATTGTAACGGCGTTTTAGCTCATTATTACCTCTAGAGTTACCACCCCACAGTGTCGACCAGGTTGTAGGGATAGCAGTGATACAAAGGAGAGTAACTTTATGCAAGTAACCTCAACCCAGGTCATTGACAGTGCGCATACGAAAGTGTACATGTAGTACAGGTTAATAATATTGTAACGGCGTTTTAGCTCATTATTACCTCTAGAGTTACCACCCCACAGTGTCGACCAGGTTGTGGGGATAGCAGTTATACAGAGGAGAGTAACTTTATGCAAGTAACCTCAACCCAGGTCCCTGAGAGTGCGCATACGAAAGTGTACATGTAATACAGATTAATAATATTGTAACGACGTTTTAGCTCATTATTACCTCTAGAGTTACCACCCCACAGTGTCAACCAGGTTGTAGGGATAGCAGTGATACAAAGGAGAGTGACCTTTAGCTAGTAACATCAACCCAGGTCCCCGACACATTGTTTGGATATTATAATATTGTGCCTCCAGTTATTTTCCCCCAGAAAAAGCAATACAAATGCTTGTATTAAATTGATTATTTTCACGATTTTGTGGACAGTGTCAATAATAGGAATAATTTCATTCATTCTTAAAACTACTACATATTATTACTTAATTCTGTTTTTAATTATATGATAGTTATGTATTTTCACAATAACTGAAGGTTTGATTCTCTTTTATTGATTTTTTTTCTTAATTTGGGGACTAAGTATTTTGGAGAAATTGTGTTACACAGTGTGTTGTGTGTGTGATGAGATTAAATATTTTTATTACACATTTACTTTCAGAAATGTCGTATATATGAAAAAGAAATTGACGTCAGAAAACTACGAATTGTAACTAAAATAAGTATTTCCTCCTCGAAATGGAGACATAGAACATTAAAAATAGTTGGCAGTGAAGTATACATTTCAGGTGTAGCAAAGATCACGCGGTGCATGAATGAAGATAAATTAACTGTAAAAAAACCTTTTTAAAATCACACTTTTTTTTATAGATCCTCTAAAAAGAGAAAAAGAAATTATGGAAGTTATAAAATTTGTATAACTTGTAAGACATGGTCGAAAAGCTGTGTTTGTCAGCAGACTGCATACGATGAACATGCAGACGTAACGAGAAGAAGGGGAAAAAACTAAACAAAACAATGAACCTTCCAAATGTAACTATATGTGAGACATGTGATGTTACGAAATTGTTAGAAACGTCATTGTGTTATTATTAATGCAACATTTCACATTTAATTTGAAAGAAAAATATGGAAACAACTTCCATTAGTCATTTATTTTTAAATTATTACTAAAGAGAGATGTAATATTTAACTACTGTTCCTGATTCTCTGCCAACTTTATTCTGAGTGTGGCACTTAGAGGCAGTGATTTTTTTTCATAGGTTGCTTTCATAATTGCTCACTTTATTGGGAACAGCCTAACATCAATACATGCTTGTTTCTGTTGACGTGGTCAACAAAGTAATTATCATCAGAATATTCAACCTAAAAAGTGGGAAACCTATGACTGAAGGTTTCGTCGACAGAAATTAGACAGAATTTGTAGTGCAGCTAATCAGGAACAGGGAACAAATCGGCCATGACTTGTATTAAGGAACCATCACAGCAGTCATCAGAAATGGTTTCCGCAAACCATGGCAAACTGAATTCAGCATGGATGATTACGGGAGTCGAATCCGGATACTTTGGAATGTGAGTCCAGAATGATATCACTGTGCCACCATGCTCGATTTAAGTTTACGTAGAAAGTGGACATATTTTACTTTTCTTTCCCTCTGAGCTACCTTGCTAGCAAATGAACTGGTGAGAAGGTTGGTTTTAGCCAATCATGCCCAAAATCCAGTCGTGTACTCTGTCATATGTAATGGGACATGTGATGTTTCATGGAAGGAACATATATGTATTTGTCTGAGAAATGTAGATTTAAAAGTAAGCCCAGTAGAACTTTACACTTTGAAGCAGTTGACTGTTTTGAAAAACTTTCATGCTCATGGCTTGTTGGAAAAACTTGAATTTACCACCAAAGCACAGGGTCTTTTAATGACCAAACACATAACTGGAAAACTAGAAATTCTTAACAAGGCCTTACAGTGTCCACAACATACTCTTGCTGGCATGGGGGAAGCAGTTTCCTTAATCAAAGACTCCATCACCATACTGAGATCAGAGGAGGAATTTCAACATATTGTGGTCGAGAAAGACAGATTTACCACAGAGCATGACCTAAAGATGTTCAAGAGCCAAGACAACGGAAACCACATAACGATTCTCTGGGCCAGCAAGAACTGCTGAGGAGTATTATCGCAGAGTTCTGTGCTGTGATTGATACTGCAATCAATGGGCTAGATTTCAGGTTGAACTAATATGAAAAAATAATGCAGATGCTTGAAAAATGTTTGTTTTAAGGAGGAATAAGTGATGACATAGCATGTTATCCAGAAGTGGACACTCAGTTACTAAGAGGTGAAGTAGAACTGTTTTTGAGTATGTATAAACCGAAATCCACGTATCATATTTGGAATCCCCAGTATAAATTTGGAGTATTTCAAACATAGAGGTGTTAGTGCAAGTATTACTAGTTGAGCCCAAATTATCTTGTTCAGCTGAAATAAGTTTCTGCTCTCTATGAAGTCTGAAAACGTTCTTGAAGTATGTTTTTAAACACATTTCATCTGTTTTTTTTATATTACATTTGTCTTACATAACGAATAATATACATGTTGTTGTTTACAAATTCAATTTCGGTAAAGTAATATATTATATTCAGTTATATATTGTATGTATGTCATGTATTCATATGTCATTAACAATAGATATTAATATTTTATTTCATATCGACCATGACGCAGGCGAGACTTAATCATGTGGCATTGCTTAGTGCTATGCAAAAGGACTTGGATTTAATTGACCTCAACACCACTGCAACCCTGTTTATAAATCGGAGTGAGAGAAGGTGTCACATATTTGATAAACGAATGTGAAAGACATAGCAGAAAGACTGATGTTTCCTTTTATGCATTTGAATATCCAACAATGCAGTGTTTCGGTGAATCTACATTTTTATAGTTATAGCCGTTTAAGATGTGTTTGTGAAGATTTTCTTGTGCAAAACTGCAGATTTTATCACAATATTTAAACTCATGTTTTGTACCAGTATTAATCATTTGTATTCACTATACTCTATTTCACATAACAGAAAACAGTGGTAACAGAAAATATTGTGTAATAAAGGTATATGTGGGTATATAAGGACAAAATTATGTCCCACCTAACTTTATAACTAAATATACACCACTGTACATATAATAAGTCGAATCGAATAAACCAGTGTGTATGAATAAGTTATGGGTACATGTGTGTTCATTACATAATAATTTATATTTATAAAATATGTTTTTTAGAATTTTCAGAAGGAAATTATTTTGTCTCTTCATCATTACACCCTTATCTGCAATAAAGAACCGCAAGAAATAACTGTAATTTTAGTGAAAGGAACAAAAGCAAACAGAGGAGAAACCATAAATTTGAAAAGTAGCTAATTTTGGGGGCGGTGGATATTTGCACATTAGTGGACCTATACTTACAACTGTAAACAAGCAACCTTCGCCGTGACTCTTCCTGGTGGGACCGCTTCCTAATAGCAGCACAGCACCAGTCCCCGTAATCTGTTATGGTAAGTGGTATTGCAGTGTGGGGCCTTACATACACAATGAAGTTCACGAATGAGGGTAAAACTGGATGCTCTACTTGTTTATGGCGAGTGTGGCACATATGCCAAACAAGACGTCCAAATGTATGGTGAAAGGTGTTCTAATCGGACGCCCATCACACAGCAAACGATACGAAGAATTTGCACATGTCTCTTCTCACGAGGTGATCGGAATTTCACAACACGAGTGCGACGAAACACAGCTACTGGCGAGATGCGTCAACACTATGTGTTGGCACGTGTCAATGCAAACCCTCATATGCGTACACGAGAAGTTTCCAGGTTCATAGGAGTTAAGTACAACATGTATGTTACGGAAACTCTGCCAACGGAAATTTTATACGTATCACATTGCTCACGTTGGTATCTGAATAAAATGTAATGTATTGATATCAGACTTCCGCCCACATTGCCCGTCTTCCCTCTGCTGCGGGGCTCTCTTTAGCCAATATCGCATTCCGCGCCCCTTGCCCCATCAAGGTAAGCGCTACGCTGCTGTAAGAAAGCGCTCCCGCCAGGATGTTGCTTGTATACCGCTGTGAGTACAGGTGCACTGCCCCATGCTACCAGCACACTTAACATAATCATAACTGCACATTATTTCTTGGTGTTTCTGGGGCCACGGTGGCCGAGCGGTTAACTCGATCGCCTCCCACCAAGGAGATCCGGGTTCAATCCCGGCCGGGCCACCAGATTCGGGAATCGTCCCGGACGATGTCGTTGGTCAGTGGGTTTTCTCGGGGATCTCCCGTTTCCCCCACCTCTTCATTCCGGCGCTTATCCATACCTCAATTGCCCTCATCCTCTGAATACCTCGCTACTGTTCCTGAGTCTCTGCCAACTTTATTCTGAGCGTAGCTCTAGGTGTGGTACTAAAACATGCAGGCACTTACGGGCAGTGATTTTTTTCATAGGTTTATTTCATAATTGCACACTGAACAGCCTAACATCGATACATGCTTGTTTCCGTTGTCGTGGTCAACGAAGTAATGATCGTCAGAATATTCAACCTAAAAAGGGTAAACTTATGACATAAGGTTTCGTCGACAGAAATTAGGGAGAACTTGTAGTTCAGCTAATCAGGAACAGGGCATATATTTTCCCCTCATAATTGGCATCGTAGCGCAGCTAGTGAGGTGACGACTTAAGAGTCGGAAAGTGTGCGAGTCCAATCCCGGACACCTCCAATTTTTTTTTTTTTACTTTCAAAACGCCCTTTCATGAGGTAATAGGAGCACACATTTTAGAAAGTATTTTGTATTGGTTTTATTAGTTCATTTATTGTAACGTCACTTGATACACTTTGTTTAGCGGCCATTATTAAACGTTGTTTGACGGCCATTTTTACTCGCTGTATAACTGTTCCATCAGACAAAATAAACCACTGAGTAAACAGTGAAAAAAATGAGTGATGAATCAGTGGAAAAGTCACTGAATCAATAAGTGAAGGAAATCTGTCATTTTTTCACTGATTAATCAGTTAAATTCACTTACGTGTCTGTTGAATCAATCAGATACATTTGACTGATTGAAACAGTGAAAATTTCACTGATTCAGATTTTGAATGCATAGCATGTGTTGTATCACTGCATTCGTCTTTGTGCGTATTTTCAGATGCCGTTGAAATAAATGTATGTTTCCGGGGAAAACATATATAGATTAATTATTTCTACCCATACACTTGTAACGAATAGTCATTTTGCGGCACATTACTAACCCCTGTGAGTAATTTCATGTAGCAAAAACCGTATTACGTTATGTGCAACCGTTCCGGAGATTTCGGGGGTGTCCACATTACGCGGACTACTCTGTATAAATGCGTATACAGCTGGTATAACACATGTATTATTTGCACACGAAACACGCATATGTACTTAAAACAGTTAAGGAACATTTTATAACAACTTTGAAAGCAACACTACGTAGCATTGTTCAAAAACACGGCTGGGAACATACAGTCAAGCAAGTTCCAGCCACACGAATGCCACCAGAACAGATCAATCACATCATGATTCATCAACACATAGCTGTCTATCCTATTATTTTATTAACGGTATTAACTTACATAAGGGACGCGATCATTAATTCAGCTGCAATACAAATGTTTTGTGGGAAAAATAATTAAATTTATTCGTGATGTCAGTACATAAGTTACTCCAGTGTTGGTAAACAGTCCTTCGTGTTCAATAAAAACACTGTAGACCATATTTAGAATCACTTCCGAACATAAACATCATAATACAATGGTTTCAACCAATGTTTAATAATCGTACTATAATATTTGCAGTTTATGTAAGTAACAATTGTGTTCATATGTGGATTAGTGTAAACAAGTATCTGAAGTAAAGCTCTTTCAGTCAAACAAATTTAATATCTGTGAATATTACTAGTGGCAAACAGTAGTCTGTTTATTGTTGTGTAGAAATAGAATCGCACCGTATATTGAATTCTAGTCGTAAATTACACGGAAAGACAGCAACATATACATTGACATTCTTTGTAAAAATTCTTATGTATAAAATATACTGCATCCGTTTAATATTGTATATGAAATGCGAAATTAAAATAAGTTGTTGTATGTTAGTAATTTACATCACACTGAGTACAGAAAAACGTTGGTAGAGAACATTTTGTTAGTTTGTATGTATTTCTTACGTCACTTTGAGTAAATATTAAATCTATTCCGAGTTTTTTTATAATGTACCACTAAATTGATGTAACTATAAAACTAATTTGGGTGAATTCTACAACTTGCATTCTGCATCTGCGCGGTCACGACCTTAGCATAGTGCTCATAAATTTCATTTCACGACTGATGGATGCAATATTTACAAGATGTGTGCATCCTTTCGTACGAAATCTTCACATATAATGAAAACATACTTATCAAAGTTAATTTATTTTAAAAATGGTTTTGGTACATTCTTTGGTGTGTGTTGTGTATTATTACGCAAGTTATTGTCATATGTTTTAGGGCAAGTTCACACGGCGATAGTATATCGCGAGAGCTACTCTTACATTACTATCTCCGTGTAAGCTGCATGGTTGTTACTATCACACTATCGCGATATCAGCTCGAGCTAGATAGTTGATAGTAACTGTCGTGACAGAACATGCAACTATCGTAGTTTAAACCATGTATCATCACTACCGTGATAGTCCAGGTGTCAAATTTGTACGTGTGTTCACTTTGACACAGTATCATTGCAGAATTATTTTGATTGTGTTAATATCTACCGAAGTTCTTACACTATGTGGCAGTATGACGGGACATTATCATATAGGTACGGCATGACAGTATTGACAGCATATTAACTGTCATATAATAAACCACGAAACAATATATGTTAACGTGTCATTAATATCTTGTCACGATATTTAGCTACCCCAACAAATATCAACTTCTTGACAAAAAAGATATTATATATACAGGGCCTATTAATATATGTACACAAATGTTGTCGGACATGTCCCTTTTGAGGTAAACTATCACGGCATGTCTCGTTCGGGTGTGTAAACAGGCCGTATAGTGGCGGTTACTTTCACACATTACCATGATAGTTTCTATCATCGTGTAAACGCGCCCTTACAGAAAGAGTGGAAGTACGCTAGGAGCAATGTTTTCCCAGCTTTCTCTGTACGGTAAGTGCTCAGTTGCTATATTTATAAAACGTGTGTCATAATACATAGCAATTTTAAACAGTCGTGTGTCCTTCCTGCCACCCGGAGACGATAAACGCCCGGCGATGAGCGACTATCTGCTTGGAATAGTGCGTACTTCTTCATTCGTACACAGTACAACTTGGACACGTTTGTTGTAAATGGCGTCCATCAGGCCGCGCTTACACGGTGATCGTACCTACCACGATAGTAGCTGTCACGAAAGTGTGTGACAGTAACCGCCTCTATAGTTCCTGTTTACACACACGATCGAGTTAACCTCAAAAAGGACATGTCCGACAACACTAGTGTATACACCAATATGTATAGGCCCTACATTTATATCCTTTCGTCAAGAGGTTGGTATTTGTTGGAGTAGTTAAATATCGTGACAGGGTATTTATGACATGTAAACATATATTGTTCCCGTTGTGACAATAAGCATGCTGTCAATACTGTCGTATCACACTTATATGATAATATACGTCCTGTTATACCGCCACACAGTGTAAGAACGGCGACATTTATTAACAGAATCCAAATAATTCTGCAATGTTACTGTCGAAGTGAAAACATAAACAAACGTGTGACCAGCACTATCACGATAGTGATCGTACACGGTTAACACTACGATAGTTGCATGTTCTGTCACGACGGTCACTATCAACTATCGAGCTGATGTCGCGACGGTACGGCAGTAACTATCATGCAGTTTAGACGGCGATAGTAATGCGCAATAGGAACTATGGTGCATTACTATCACCGTGCAAATGCGCCCTCAGGTGATAGCGAGCCTCGCTGATTCGGTCGACGTAACTTCAGTTCACTGACTTGACACGCACACTGTTTATATAGCGCTGACAACGAGAGAAGGCCTTCTGGCGATATCTTTCCAAGCCACTGAAGGTGGAGACTGTTAGTCATGCGTTATAATACAAGTGTGGTACAACGTTCACCTTAATTGCTACAAAGTTACCACCTGCATACACCTTGAATAACAATACTGCAGATAACTCAGGTCGTGTTCCAAATAACAAGAAATGCGCACTCTCACTCGGCAATAACGTCAGAGAGTGCTGTTCCAAAAATGTCGTTCCAGTGCGAGGGCGAGTACACATGCATGCTCTATCCGTACTCGCTACAACCGCCATTCTTTGGTTTGTTTTCTAACATCAGGAAAAATTAATTAACTGCCTTAACATCTTTCTCGTTCGTGTGACACGTAAACAAATATATTATAGGCGTTGTTTGGGTTACGCGTTAAAATTTACGAGTTTATAAATCAATGCTACAATACTGTGGAATGGCACAGGAACAAGTATTCTTTCACTGTGGTGTATTCCGCAAATATTTAATATATGTATAAATTTGAAAATTATTAATTTATAATTTAAGAATAAATGGTGCTCAAATTCCAAGCTAAAACTGTTGTTTTCAGATAAAACTTTTACCTGACTCTCTTCATACATGATTATCATGCCCATCATCATCCCTACTAATTAATCCATTGTTACTTGAAATGTAAATATTCATGAATACATTGTTTTTTTTTTTTTTAGTAAGTTTCATTTTGTTTATGCAGAATAACAGTCGATTGCAGACCGTATCGATTAATTTGAAGAGTGCGAGAGCAAGGGCAGGTACGAGTGTGAGTGCTGGATATAAGCCTCAGTATGAAGGAGACAGTGGCGCTGCGCAGGCCACAGCGGCAGTAGCGAGAAGCTCGTAGCATAGCCTCAGTGTGTGTATTGAAGTGGTACGAACAAGTTGAGGCAAGATACTGTCGCTGCTCCGCTTGGGTCAATAGTCCAGGTGAGAAGGCTACCTCCGCACAGTCAAATACACATCGCCAATTTCCATTTTCTTTGCATTGCTTTACTCTACAAGTAATTGTGGTCGTTCTTCTATCCTTTGTTTTACGTATAGCTAATGGCATGACGTTTTCGGTGTTTATTAATTTTCGATGCCAAATTTATCATGCGTATATTTAATACATTATTTTTCAGAGTGATAAAAAAAAAAAGTTAACATGCTTGCACTGTAAGCAAACGATCGCAACGAAATTTGTTATATCTCCCAAATCCCTAAATGATAACACGTTAAAATTCGTTAGTTAAGAACTCTTCTTTATTTTAATTTACCAGTGCTATGCGTATGTAACTTCTCTGACAAAATATTTGAAGTGTTTTGCAGTGAAAATGTAGTTATTTCAGATTTCGGAAAAATTATATTAAGCAACTTTAAATTTTTATCTATACTCTCAACAGAGCGCTTGGTGTGAAGTAAATTTGAAGAATATTGTAGCTTCAGGTAATGGGTCGACCATTCGGTCTATTCCAAAGCTAGGAAATATTTGTAATATTATTGCCGATGAGGATTTGCACAAAATGTAATAGAACTTGCACTTATAATCTCAACACCATTGCCTCTTTATAAGTAAATTTTGGTTTAAAATCACATGTCACTTACCACCCTAGCGTATGTTTTGAGTTTTGTTACTTGAAATTCTGCCAAACCACTATTACGTTCATAACCAATTCATCTGCCCCATGCTGTCTCACGTTTCTTTTGAAATGGGCTGATTGTAGTTCGCTTACATAAATAAGTATAATTTAAAGCAATCGTTATAACACAATTTCATTGAAGTGTTCTTTAAAAATTCGCAAATGCGTAATGAGTGTTCTTGCCAAACTTGAAGATATTTAAGCCGTGTCCGAAATTGTTTGGGAATTCAGTGTGTTGGAGTTCGACCGACACTGTGCAGCGCTCCTAGTGTTCAGTTTTACAACTGCATTACTGAATATTTCGGTATTTCTTTGTTCCTTAGGGCGCATTTACACGGCAATAGTAATTCGCGATAGTGTCTATCGCGAGAGCTACTTTCGCATTACTATCGCCGTGTAAACTGCACGATTGTAACTGTCGCACCATAGTACTATCGCGATATCAGTTCGAGCTAGGTAGTGATAGTAACTGTCGCGACAGAACATGCAACTATCGTAGTGTAAACCGTATAGCATTACTATAGTTATAGTGCGGGCCACAAATTTGTATGTGTGTTCATTTTGACAGTAACATTGCAGAATTATTTTGATTCTGTAATATCTGTCGCGGTTCTCACACCATGTGGCGGTAGAAATGACACGACAGTGTTGACAGAATATTTATTGTCCTATAATAAACCACGGGAAATATATATGTTTACGTGTATTTAATATCTTATCGTGATATTTAACTACCCCAACAAATACCAAACTCTTCACAAAAGGATATAAATGTATGGTCTATCAATGTATTTGCGCAAGTGTCGGACATGTCCCGTTTAATTAACTATCACAGAAAGTCTGGATCGTGTGTACAAATAGGATATATCACGGCAGTTACTTTAACACACTTTCATGATGGCTACTAACACTGTGAAAATGCGCTCTTCGACGGAAAAAAAAATGCTGTCTTTACTAATTATATGATGTTGATTTACCCGCTCCGTAAGCAAAATCTCAATTTGAAATATAATTTTAGTTATTTTTTTCACTCTGTTTTAAATTAAATTTTCATCACAAAGAAAATTGGTGAAACTGCTGCGCACTTGTCATTCATCGTTACATTTTTCTTGGTTATTTGTTTGTATTTGCTTAATTTTCTTTAGAAGATATTTTAAATGCAACGTAAGCAGTAGGAAACGCTTTTGCGGAGGTATTTGGGGATTTAGCGTGCTTCTCCATTTCAGTAAATTTCTACCCTAAACCACCAAATATTTAGTGTCCAAAGTAGGTCACGTGATCGATTTCGTCACTTAACAGTGGTTTCGGAAACGGTTTTAAATTATTACTCACTGATATTTTCCTAATGCGTCATTAAGAATTGGCAAATTAACTATTAACACACGCTCCCACACACATACAAAACAAATTACAACTTAATTTACAGGTTCACACGCAATTTTTAAACCATTTATTTGTATGTTTTCTTTAACTAATTAGCCGCAGAATGCAATTTACTGATTAAATATAGAATTTGTGAGCAATTTCGTTTCACGTGGAATTATATCAATCTTCGAATTAACACTGCATGTGAATATTCTGATTTTTCTCTTTTGGCCTAAAATGGTTGCTTCTATGACAAATATTTACTGATTTACTCTTGCTGCCTAATTTATATTGTCGGTTGGTTCACGTCTTAGAATGCACCAACGCTAGAGGATAAGTTATCTTTTAAATATATAAAGTATTTATAATTCTATCGGCTTAGGTGTACAGCAGAATTTGCAATGTATCCAACTGACGTAAAATTATGGTACCCTTTATTATATTAGCTTGATTTACAGTCATCTAAATTTCAGGCAGTTTACACATTTGTAAATCCACTTAGCTCTTCAATTGCATGCACTTATTTTAATACGGTTTGCTGTCGACTAAATAGACATTATAAAATTCTACGAGACGTATTCTATTCTTCCACAGTACGCAAGCAACGAGCGGGCATACACACAGTGCAACTTATGACCTGCCCCAGCTTAGTTATAAATGTCAAATAAAATAAGTTTTGTGTTGGTTATTAGTGAAGCCAAATCTATCGGCTTTCCTAATATAACTAACAGGCCTAAATAATTTAAAAGGCAATAAAACTACACTGCATGCCCAATTATTCTTATATAAATGAAATAAATACAGTCCTTTTGCAGAAACACTAATTTAATTAATCCTCAATACAGATTTAATCACAAGTACACGTTCGAACAATTTGGTGAGCAGTTAATAAACAACCACAAAAAACAAATATTCATTAGCAAAACGATACTACTTTTGATGTTTGTGAGAAGGTTTTAGAAATAGAAAAGTTCAACAAGCTAATTTCAGACATTCAAATATCAATTTTTCTTTCGTATTTACAGGTGAAACATTTAATTGGTTTTTTGTTCAACAGTTATATAATAAATACCATTAAAATAGTTTGCATATCTAGATGAATGTTTTTGCACATTCGGAAAAATTCGCAGATCTGTATGTACAATAATAAGAGCTATAGAAAATATTTTTAATTTGGGATCCCAGCAATTCTAAGAAATATTCAGTACGTAGCTTAGTTCAAATACAAACATTTGATATATTCAGTTAGTAGAAGTGGTGGGCCGGCTCTACTTCACCTAGGATTTAATTGATGGATTATCGATTTGGTTCATTGGATTAATCCTTAATCCAACCAAAAAAACTATCCGATGATAATCCGATGAAAACTGTTTCGGATTAATATTTAATCAGACCGATTTTTTATTCTCATCGGATTAAAACGTATGTTAATTTGATTGATTGATCCAATTAATTAAATTAATCAATAAGAAATTGTTGCACGATAAGTATATAGCTGTACATTTCTTTCGTTTGGGTGGGGAGAAGCTGTGATACGTCCTCGCCCTTGGAGCTCTGGCACTCGATGAAGTGTGGTGTGTCGGGGACAGGGTATATATGTGGTGAGTTTACCCCTCTATTTCATTCCGTCACTGCACCATAGTTGCTTCGCGTCACACTTACCGGTCATGAACATCCCAAAGTTCAGAGTCCCCCAGATCTCTTTACTAATATTCGTTCAACATTTTACAAATTCATTCTTACTATTCACTAAAATATCTGTCAACTGAAGTAGTAGGAGAGGGCCGGTTCTATTTCACGTGGGATAAATTGGTGGATTATCGATTTGATTTATTGGATAAATCCTTCATCCAATCAAAATTTTGACGCATTCAAAACATTTTAATCTGGTGAGATTTTTTTTAGGATTAATCCTATCGATTTTTTTATTCTCACCTTATAAAATGGTATGTTGATTTGATTGATTGGTCCAATTAATTTAATCGAATTAATCAATCAGAAATTGTTGTGTGATAAGTGTATGGTCGTACTTTATTTTTTTTGGCGTAGGGAGCAGCTGTGGTACATACATCCTCACCCTTGGCGCTCAGGCACTCGACTGAGGTGTGGCGTGTTGGGCATAGGGTATATATGAGGTGAGTTTTGTGTAAGAGTGGCGTAAACTAAAATTTTGTGTCTTGTAGACAGTGGTTGGAAATAGGCGAGTTTGAAAGATGTTATTTACATGCTGTTTTTTAGTAATGACAAACAATTTAATAGATGATGACTGTTTCCGAATGCAATTAAATGTTTCAGTGATTAAACAAAATTTATTTCTATGAATGAATAAATAACATGAGAGAATTTTATCTTCGTGATAACATCTGGTGTTGTGCTAAACGATTACCATTACGTGAGTGTCTAGTATGAAACTAACAAATAAAACAAGTCCCTATAAATCAAACTGCTAACGAACACAATAGCAAGGTATTTGAAAAAATTACACTACTTGGCGCCTCTCGCATGAACCTGAAATGATTTTAAACCACCTCCACTTGGTCGGGAGATGGCTGAAACAATGACTTCAGTGTATGGCGTGAACAAACTTATAAGTTAGACGTATGGAGTGTGGCCGGCGTCTGGCAGACGGCTAAGGATGTAGCTACTCGTAAATAGATGTGAATACAATTTACGTGACAAATAGATAAAAATTATGTTTATGATGCACATACTTATGTATAAATTACACTATCAATTTTAAAAACACAATGAGAATCACAGTTAGCAGTCAGTGATTATAATATATGTCTATTCGCTCAGGAGGTCACTGCAGAACTGATTTTGATATAGGACTTACAACTTAATAGCATACATAACCTATGTATGATTATAAAATAAGGAAAGAAATCTGAAATTTTGATGAAAATACCAAACTAATATTTCCCAATTAACTAAATGGCTAACGAACACAAGTACGTGAAAATTACAAAATGAATTTAAAACATGTAATGAAATCGCACAAGGGACTCCCCCAAAACACATCCGTTCCCTCAGAGGCTGGTGAATGAATGAGTCGAGGTTATGTCGAGAGCCTAACTATACACTTGGAACACGACTGAGTTGAAATTGATCACTGACAGAACCTATTTCCCTTGCAAACTACTATTAAAATTTTGATTACACTATTCGTCCTACAACAGACAACAAAACTATAATTTATTTTTAAAAAAACTTACCTCTATTTTTAATGAAAGTTGCACTATTGTAAGAATAATTCACTTATAACGCAATTTTTTTCCATTGAAGCATAGGGACACTCGGATGACTTAATCTTGTAAAGCGTAATCCTGTAACAGTATAGAAATATACTGTATTTTATTTAAAATAAGACATACAACTTTTTCCATTAAGTTTGTAAAATTCATGGTACTAGTTACCAAAACTGCAGTTGAACAAGCTACAAGTTTTCTCGACCGAACTCAGAAACTGTCTTTATACAATAAACTCACTATATAGGTTTAACAGACAACAATTTTTGTTTACAGATAAATTAAAAACATCTAAGAATAAATTTTTAAATATTAAAACGTGTATCGCAGCTAGCACTCTCCGAAGCCCACTGGCCGACACTGCAAATTGAGACCTCACTACCCCTTAGTCGCGTCACAAAGCCCACTGCCCGCCATGCCAGGTGAAGTTGAGAGAGCTGGTGTATATGTGTATCTTGGACATGTTTGCAAAGAACTAACATGGTGCCGAACAGCTAAATCTGTTCACATCAGTGCTGCCTGCAGCAGCCCCCCTCCCCTGCCCCCCTTCCCCGCCCCCCTTCCCCAGAAGATGAGTGTGCTAAAAGTTTCTATCCAAGGACACACAGCCCCCTCTAAAACAGTTTGTTTTCGGAGGGCTGCTATGTCCAAGGTCATGTAGACTCACTGTCTATCCAAGACCACGCAGCCCCGACCCCCTCCCTTTATCAGCCCAGAACACGTATTTTGTCCAACAACTTCAGGAACTATCCACTTGACAGACATCCCTCAAGACACCAAGTTGACTCTTTCAAAGTGTTTTTTTTTTTGCAAAACTACACTTTACCCATGAATTGTGGACTCTCCCAAAAATCTGTCCTGTCCCGTTCTGTGCGAGGAATAGTTATTCCCCCACCCACCCCTTCCCCCGACTCGTCATAACCAGAGCTGGTTAGCAGCCTTCAAACCTTTGTGACAGGGAATGTTTGAAAAATTCTCATATTTACACACACTCAATTGTCGGAACATTTGCTGCAAACGAATATATTTTAACAACTCCCACTACTTAATTAATGTACATAATTTGGCAGAAAAGGTAAAAATACTACCTAATCACGATCTAGACGATCGACTCTAATTATTCACAAAATTTGTCACAAAATTAGTAAATCTAGAAACTATTTGACTTCTGCAATTTCGTCGAAGAAAAACTATGAAATCAATAAGTTACTTAACACAAGTGCAGTTTATCGATCCGAAATAATTTTAACAAAAACTCTGTCGAATGCATATCGCAGAGAAAGTTTTAAAAAATTCTTATAGCGAACATATGTAGACTAGCTTTGGAAATCCACATTTACAAATCCTAGCCGAATAATGCATGGATTATATAAAAAAATAATAGACGCAAGCAAACTTCAAAATAATGGAAAATATTTCTACCTTACATGCTATCGTAATAAAAGTTTAGCGAATCCTGTAGTTAACACTAGTAGAGAAACTGAATTCAAACGTTAATAAACGATTATTTAAAAAGAAATAAATTTATTAACACACATAAAAATATTCTAACTGTGATCGTGTTTTATGTTACGAAGGTTAAATACATAAGAAACTGAAATAGTTCGATAAATACTGCCTTGAAGACTGTGAGTGAGGTGTGAATTCCGAGCAAATAGATGGATAGCACTTAGAAGGTTTGTGGGTGGTTGTCGCAGCTAGGCGAGACACGGGGTCGGTGCGAATGTGTAAACATGAGTGACCGCTGTAGGCTGGTGCGACTTTGTTAGTTTTTCTATCCTGTAAATGACCGCTAGCTGATGACGGGCGATCTCGCTTCTTTGTCAAGGGAAATGCAACACCCTGATGAACTGCCTTCAAACAACCAGCCTGTCTCGCTCGGGACAAGGACTGGTAGCAATGATTTAGTTTTATTCATGTACTGAACACATCCCAGCTGTAGGAATCTTGCAGGCTTCAGGCAAAGTGTCACACATTTGCTTTCTGAATAAACTAAATTAACTGATTTACACAATAAAGGTAGATATTGAGTAAACGACATTTCCATGTGTTTTAAATATATCTTGGAAATCATCAGTGCTTGTTAATACCCATTAACTGCATTTACATACATACATACACTCGCAATTAGCCTACCGCCCGGTGGCGAGCTCTCTCAACTCTCCTTCACCCAACCAACTCTTTTTCCACTCCCTTCCTGAATTTACCAACCCCTCTCACAGATACCAATTCCTCCCTCAAAACATTCCACTCCCTCACAGACCTCACAAGCATGGACTGCCTACCCGGCTCCGTTCTCCTCCACACTCTCTGAAGCTTCTCACTGTTGTTTCCTCTTCCCCTAAACACCCCCTTACTTAGCTTGCAGTGTATCCCTCCCCATCCTCCCTCTTCATTCACCATCCTGTACATCCTGACTAACCGTTCAACTTTCCTCCTGTCCTTCAATGAGCTCCACTTTTTACATTTGTATTTAAAACTCGTATACTGTAAGTAAATTATTTATTTTGTGTTTTCTGTTAAGATGCAAAATCATTTACTCATTGTAAATCTCATTAGTCATTACTATGCTAAATATCAACAATTTTGCTATTTTTAGGTGATATTCATGCAAACCAATTTCACAGCGAGACAGTATTGTTCGTTGTTATGGAAAGCGCTCAAAGCGCTTTCCATAACACACACACACTTGTTAAACTGACTGAAGGAACAAAGTACGTATTCAGTTCACATCCAAATATTTCTGCTCACTTAAAACATATCAATTACCCAGGTAATTTTCGTTTTGTTGTATTGATATGCATTTTTTATATATATATATATATATATATATATATATATATATATATATATGTGCATAAAAAGGTAACACCCACGAATAAATAAATATTCTTCACACACTGCGAAGCTATAACCTCTGGTGGTTAAAGTAAAGCATTTTATTTTATTTTTGTGAAAACATTGACTCATTCATTTCTCTAGGAAATATGTTTTATAATATTCCAGATCTACAGTTTGAGATAAATAAAACACACATTCACTTTGAAATACACTTATAATATATTCCATTTTTCCAACAAACATAATATTTATTTACATATATGTATAATCACATCCATCTTAAAATTATTTATATACAGAAAAAACACTCAATCCTCTTTTCTGGGAACGAGATTGGTAACATTTGGTTGATGTTGCAGGAGAAAAACTTATTACTCTCAAATCTGTGAGAAGTTGTTATTCACAGCGGATTCTAGATCAGGTGTTGGACTGCTAGCTGTTATAATGGCTGGCTGGCAATTAGAATTTCAGATTAGTTATTTTAAAACACTATCTGTCAGTTGATTGGTTCACTCTTGATACAGCTGCCAGTTTGACTTGTAGATGCTACTGTCTCATTTAACTACCTCATTGGCGGATTGCATATAGGAGCACTGGATTTATTATGAAATTGAGTATAGTGTTACCAGTTTCTAATTGTATTAAACCTTGTAGCAAAAATTTTTGTAACTCTATGTCGGAGCAAGTGAAGAGATTTTGGTGGTTCTCGAAACCAGGGGTCTTGAGAACCGAGGAGTGTGAAGCAGCATCGGATTACTAAATATATTTAAAACTAGTGGTGCATGGCCAGTATTGGGACACATGTGCATCCATTTTTATATCAGTTGTAAAGTGTACCTGCTTCCATGAGCACTAAATTCTACAAGCCTGGTTGTTAAGTAAGGCACTATGTTCTGGTCATAAAGTTCACCAATATTGGATGAGTGCAGGACAGGTAGGGAATTACTTTGAAACCATAAGGTTTGTGTAATATCCTCCACCGTGAAGGATTTCAAGAACTGACACGTTATTGCTATACTAATTCTAATAGGTCGGGGTGATGTTTCATTTAAATCTATCAAAGGAATTCTGCATCTCGTGAAAAAATGAGAAAAGCCTGCATCATTGTTAAGCCTATTGTTAACTTTCTGCACATCAGTTAACCTGCTGGTGAATGCACTAGCCGCTATCTTGTATCTGAGATTGGTTGATGAACTTTTCACTGAAGCTGGAGAGTCGGAAATCAAATTACTTTCCATCCCTGAACTAATATATCTACTTTTTGGAGGTAATTCAGTGTGTGGAGCTGGAAATGGTAAGTGTTTTGCAATAGGTGGACCATGTGGAGTAGATTATGGAGTAAGTTACCACAAGATTGGAAAGATGCTATGGTGGTACCTATACACAAGCAGGGAGAGGATAGGGGGAGGCCTGGCAGCTACAGACTGGTGAGTCTCACATCAAGTACAGGAAAAGTAATGGAGAGGCTGGTGGTGCAGTATGTGGTGAGGGTTATGAACAATAGGAATTGGTTGGAGGAGTCCCAGCATGGTTTCAGGAGGGGTTACTCATGTGAGACTCAGCTCGCTGGGTTATTAGAGGATCTGGTGCAGGTAGTTGATGAGGTGAAGCAGGTGGATGCCTGCTTCATAGATTTTGAGAAGGAATTTGATAATGTGCCCCATGGAACATTGATGAGGAAAGTAGAGGCGCTGATACCAGACAGGAGGGTAGTGGAATGGATAGGGGACTTTCTCAGGGGGCGAAGGCAGAGGGTGAAAATGGGGGAAGCAATGTCGGAGGAAGAGGAGGTTATGTCAGGAGTACCACAGGGAAGCGTGCTGTGTCCTTTGTTATTTACATAATGGTAAATGGCATGGGTTTGGGGATTAGAGGAAAAATCAGATTGTTTGCAGATGATTGTGTTGTATATGCCGAGGTGGGAGAGGGGGCAGAAATTTGCAGGCGGACATTGATAAGATATGGTTGTGGACCAGAAAAAATAAAATGAAGATAAATGTAAGAAAAACTAAGGTGGTGAGGTTCACAAGGAAGAAGATGATAAGCAGAGACATGTACAGATGGGAGGGACAAGAGATAGAAGAAGCAGCAGAATATAAGTATCTAGGGATTGTACTGCAGGGAGACCTCAGGTGAAAAAAAAAAACAGGTAGAGAGGTTGGTTGCAAAGGGAAAAAGGGCTCTGGGTATATTGGGAAGGGTGCTGAATGGAGTCAGCTGTGAGGTGAAGAAGGCGTATGGCACAATGGTACGGCCAATGTTAGAATATGCTGCAGCAGTATGGGATCCATATGTGGAGGTGCGAGAACTGGAAAAGGTGCAGAGAAAGGCAGCAAGATGGATGAAGGGTAGGTGGAGAAGGCAAGGGCAGGATGATGAGGAAGAAGGGAACTATAGGCCATCAGTGATGATGAAAGAAATGGGGTGGAGCTCATTGAAGGACAGGAGGAAAGTTGAATGGTTAGTCAGGATGTACAGGATGGTGAATGAAGATGGAGGATGGGGAGGGCTACACTGCAAGCTAAGTAAGAGGGTGTTTAGATGAAGAGGAAACAACAGTGAGAAGCTTCAGAGTGTGTGGAGGAGAATGGAGAGGGGTAGGAAGTCCATGCTTGTGAAGTCTGTGAGGGAGTGGAATGTGTTGAGGGAGGAATTTGTATCTGTGAGAGGGGTTGGTAAATTCAGGAAGGAAGTGGAAAGGAGTTGGTTGGGTGAAGGAGAGTTGAGAGAGCTCGCCACCAGGCGGTAGCCTAATTGCGAGTGTATGTATGTATGTACAATTATAGAGTAGATTGCGGATATGTCTGAGGAGCTAACTGAGGAACTGTCTTATGTAAGGATGCTGTTTGCATAGAATCAGTCTTGCAAGTTTTACACGGTCTTTGAAAATGATTGGTCCAAGTAAATTGTCTCTGGCATAAATCACACTGAAAACTGCTTTCAGACACAATACATCTGATTTGTAGAAGGTGTTAAATGCGCATTTTTTTAACTTGGCAAATTAAACCTATAATGTTACTTTAAAAGAGTTTTATGAATTAAATCACATTCAAAATACTATTGTTTTATTTAATTAACATTGTACACATAAACCTTTATGTGTAAACACATTATACTTGTTTGTTAAATATATGCAAACAAAGTTTACATAACATTTGATTGTCAGAAAATGGGAATATTACAATTCATGCATTCATAAAGTCTGTACAACAGAAAAAAGAAGTTTCAAGCCATTAATTTAATTATATTTTTCTTACATTTCCTTACATAATATATTTTATCAACACTGTGTATTTCCAAAAATATTTTTTACATCATATATTTTCCGTTTTGTCCTTGGCAAAACTTACAGTATTTTCACCTGTTTGATTTATATAATTTTTCATGTATTTGTATGTGTGTTATATTATACATTCTGGTAAATAAGGAAAAGTTTCATAAAAGTGCGAATACACTTCTTCGATGCTTACTGGTAGACTTGTATTCGAACACACATGGTACATAGGACATTTTTTCAGATCTCGACAATAAATTAAATCATTATGTCTTTCACCCTCTAAAGGAAATTGGATATTTTTTAAATGAAACAACCCATCGCATAGCTCTCCAAAATGACGTATTATTCCATTTAAAAAACAAGTGTGTTTTACACTTGAGTTTCCAGGGGTGACAAACTCAAATACTAGTCAGGCAGAAGAAATACATGTTTACAGTAGGTACATCACAATAATACTAAAACTATTTCTTTCCGAGATACTCTAAATGGTTTACTCCAATGTGCTAATAACTTTCTGATATTCACTTTAAATTATTATTTCTATATACACGAATATGTAACCTCATTCACATCTTGATCAATCTTTACAAACTAGTGGATAACATACAACCAGATACTTCATATATTAAATAACACTAATCCCAAATAATGCTATATCACTCGAATAATATCCACGTGTGATTCAGGAGGAGAATCATAATAATGTTACACCCCAGCCAAACATTATTGCCCAAGTTAGCATTAATTTTGAGTTTTCCCCTGCAGAGAAAACCATTGAATTAGATCCATATGTTTCACTTAATTGTTTGAAACAATGGCCACTTGGATTTGTATTCTTGTTGAATATCTATAACTTTCCCATTCCACACACTTTCTAAATTGTGTTTTTTCCCTGACTCCACCTACATATATTTCCCAATTATATTAGTTAATTTTTGCCAATATGTTTAATATTTGCATGCTCCATACTACCACTATCCCATTTTAAACCATGGTGGTGATTGGCTACCCATCTATTAGTTTTCTTATATTTGAGAGTTAGATATTTCCAGTCAAACTGTAATTTGAAGCTGAATACAGTTATATGTTCTTCCATATCAGTAATAGCTAATTATTTAATGATAAATTATTTTGAAGATTGATATCTTTGCACATTGCAAAACATCTTGTTGTAGCCATGGTTCGTCATCTACTGACTCAATTCATTATTTTCACCAGCTTATCATTTCCATTGTAACATGCTAATCTACCAGGAAAAATCATAGCATAAGCTTGTGTATTTACCAAGATTGGTGTATTTGCAATAATTTAAATTAGTGAATCAATCACACTACTATTAATTGTGTCTTCTTGTTAGTTTACATCAAACACAAATAATGCTCCTCTACTTTTAAATTTTTTGGGTTGTAGGTTCGGTGAGCTGCTTTTGTTATGTGTTTCCTGAAACTTTGTATACATGTAGTAGGAAATAACGAATTCCCCATTACCAAATTTAATATTTAAATCCAAATATTGGTAAGCTTGACCATTTCGATACAGTTCAGTATTTTTATATTGTGATTATCGAATAATGGTCTATCAGCTTTTAAACTGTTTTGTCGATTTGTTTGAAAACAAATGACAACAGATCTTGGTTTTTCGGACGAAAAACTTGATTTCACACTCCACAATATTTTTTTTTGGAATTGGTAGAGTTAGAAAAACCTCTAAACCCCACAATCTGAATACAATGTTTAAATTCTTCCCTTTTTTGATAAATTTTAAGAACTTCACACGTTTACTGGTGTTAATTTTAATATGCGGTTTCCACCATTCTACACTACTTAATTCAAATGTTACACCTTCCTTGTTATTAGCTGTATCATATGACATTCAAATGCATATTACCATATAGAATAACTAATTGTTATTTAGCATCTAATATTGCATGTTTGTAGTCTTTAGCATAGCCCAAAACCATACTTAACAGTATAACAACTTTGTATTTTCCACCTGGGTTTATTTGTAGTGAGTAATCACTAGCATTGCTCCACCCAGCCATAATCCCTGTATAAATAACGTTTACAGTTCCACAGAGAGAGTTCTTTATCGTGGAAGTAATTCCAACATCTCATGTTTGATCAATTTTGACACCATTGAGTAGATATGCAATTCTGTCGATTAAATTAAGTATTCCATTTCTTAATATTTTGTTGTTGCTGGAGTACTTGTATTGATTGTCTTTTTAATTTTTCCTCTAAAACTTAAACTTGATTTCGACAGTTGTGTGCAGATATCGTGGTTTTGTATAGAAATCCTTATTTCCAGAGGAAACTTATGCGTACCTGCTCAGAAAGGTTCATACACATGTATTTCCATATTGGTGATTTGCATTTTCATAACTGATCAGTTCTTCGACATTAAGTATGTCTTCCATTTGTATTAACCATATATCCTAATTATTTTAAATATAATTCATTGTCTCACATTAATCTCACTGGTAACTGTATTGGCGTGAATGTTTTATACCTGTTTTTACATCATTTGATACTTGCTTTCTTCGAAATATGTTCCTTAGTGACAGTTCTTAAAAGAACCACCATCATTTATGTCCGAATTTACTATTATACACAATATCCATTATCATTGTAATGCGTAATGGACTTCAACTGTTTATATAGATATTTTAATGAAAATAAACTGTAATTTCTTGGTTTCTAAAATTAATTGTTTATGTAGCTTTTTTAAATGTAAATGAACTGCGATTTCTTTGTTTCTAAAATAACCAGTTTACCATCTTGATCGACAATTGTAATAACTATTTAATCAATACAATTAACTATTACTGGCAGATATATCACTGTATTTAGTTTTTCAATTATTTTATATCCTGGAACCACAGCACATGTTAATTCATGTATTGTATTTGTTGGTTTTGCATTCAATTGTGAACCACCTACAATATTAACATTTATACAACTTACATATACTGATAATATATTCATCTGTTTTGATGATTCATGTAATTCATTAGCAGGACACATGTTCCATCCATAACATCACATATTTGTAATTGAATTCTCTTCCGATACATCGATATCGATGTTATTATAAATCGCACTAGTTAACGTATTTGGATTTCCACATAACTGGAAATGTATATCTTCAGGTAATGCTGCTTTAATGAATTTTCTAAGACATCCAACTCGTAAGACCCTAACAGTATCACAATCTTGTAGGTTTTTTTCACCAATATTAGCAATAAATAATTGGTTATGCATATCGATGTTTGGTATGCTATTTTAAGTAATGAACTTGATTAGCCTTTTTGCCATTCTTGCTGGGAAATATACTGCAAGCAATTATGATGAATTTCCTCTTAATATCAATGTAATTAATATATTACTAATATGTTTTACTATTACACTTATCCTAATTATAGCAAAAAACAGGTAAACATAAATGTCCACAATTGATTTTATTTGGTAATTGTTCCATTTTGTAAATGTACCTTAAATGCCTGTTTTTTTTAATAATTATGTATTTCGATTGGAGGACAAATCGCCAAAACTATCGAAATACAATGATTGATTCAATGTGTCCCTTCGTTTTGTATTGAATATAAATTATCATACATTCATGAAGATTTGGTTTCTTTGGTAAATCATCTCTCATATACACACCTCGGAAATATTGAATATCCAGTTTCTTTACAAATACATTAATTTATTTTTAAGTACATGTTTTTGAAGACAATTTAGAACTTTCTGCGTTTTTTCCACGTTTGGAGTTTTTTGTCCTTGTCCAACTTTATAAGGTTTCAAATACATTCCTTTGCCTTTTGTTTTAACTGCTCCACTAATTGCCAAAACCCCTCCGAGGATTGATCCAAGAACTGTTAATGCTGGAAATACCAATGGAATGATTCCTCCTTTCTTTGTTTTTTGTCTTAAGCCCATGCCTCTCTTCACCTTTGTGTGCATAACTTTGTCAATTATAAAACTTCCATTAAAATATAGGTAAGTTTTATTTTTATTTATTATTGCATTCTCTGTTCTAGGACGAATAGTGTAATCAAGTCATTTATAGTATCTTTGTAGGGATATAGGTTCTGTCAGTAGTAAATTTCAACACAACCGTGCTTCACGTATATAGTCAGGCTCTCGACATAAGCTCGACTCGTTCATTCACCAGCTTCCAAGGCAGACATGTGTGTTTTGGGGGAGCTCTTTGTGAGATTTAACTGTGTGCTTTTTAATTCATTTAGTCATTTTCATGGACTTGTGTTCATTAGCCAATTAATTTATTTGGAAACATTAGTTTTGATTTCCATTAAATTTCAGTTTTATACCTCAGTCTGTAATCAAACATATGTTATGTTTGCTCTCAACACAGCTTATAAGTTGACAGTTTCTATATCCAAGTCAGTGCTGCAGCAACCTCCCAAGTGAATGGACGTATATTATAATCACTGAATGTTAACTGCGATTCTCGTTAAGTGTTCTTTAATTCAACTACTGTAATTTATATATGTGTGTGCATTGTAAACATAATTTTTATCCATTTGTTGCATAAATCATATGCACATCTATTTACAAGTAGATATATCCTTAGTCGTCTGTCAGATGCTGGCCGCACTCCACGTATCTAACAGCTTATAAGTTGGTGCACATCATACACTGCAGTCATTGCTTCAGTCATCTCCCGACCTGATGGACATGTTTTAAAATCATGTCAGGTATGTGCAAGAGGCATCAGATAGTGTAATTTTTTCAAATAACTTATTATTGTTTGTTATCCATTTAATTTATAGGGACATTTTTCAATTGCTAATTTCATACTGAAGACTTTCGTAAATGTGATCATTTAGTACTTGTCGACACCAGATGTATTTCACATTGTTAAAATTCTCTCTTGTGTTACTTATTCACACATAAAAATTTATTTCCTTTAAACACTCTGAAATGTTTTCTCTTGCGTGCAATGTTTAATTGCATTCAGAAACAGTCGTCGTCTATTTGTTTGTCATTACTAACATAAAGCATGTAAATCGCATCTTTCAAAATCGCCTATCTCCCACTACCACCTATGAGAGACAAAATTTACACTTATGCCACTCTTGCACAAAATTTACCAAATACATACCATTTCCCAACACACCACACCTCGTCGAGTGACAGAGCTCCAAGGGTGAAGACATACCACAGCTGCTCCCCACCCAAAAAGAAAAAATTATATATAAAGTACAACTATACACTCATCACACAACAATTTTTGATTGATTAATTCAATTCAATTAATTGGATCAATCAATCAAATCAACATACTATTTTTCCGATGAGAATAAAAAATTCAATAGGATTAAGAATTTATCCTAAAAAAATTCATCGGATTAAAATGTTTTGACTGTGCCAAAAATTTTGATCGAATTAAGATAAGATTAATCCATTCACTCAAATCGATCATCCATCAATTAATCCCCGGTGAGGTAGAACCGGCCCGCCCCTACTACTAACTGAATATATAAAATGTTTGCATTTGAATTAAGCTAAGATCAGAATTTTTCTTAGAATTGATGGGATACCTAATAAAAAATTTTAACCATAAGGTTTTAGTGAATATTAAGAGAAGGAATTGGTAAAGTGTGGAATGAATATGAGTAAAGAGATCTGGGCGACTCTGAACTTTGGGGTGTTCAGGGCCAGTAAGTGAGAAGCGAAGTGAGTATGGTGCAGCGACGGAATGAAAGGGCGGGGTAAACGGGTGATCCCTCGCGGAAACTCGCCGACCAGCGGCATCGTCCGTGATGATTGCTACATATGAAATCTGGGAGCGACTCAACCAGGAACATACCCCGTTTCGCCTGGGTGGGAGGCGAGTAGTCTGCCCACTACACCACCCTTCTAGTATAAAGTGTTGTTACTCGATATATTGTAGACATGGTGTTTACGCGTCTCTCAGCGATGCGAAATTAGCCAGTTGAATTAATATTACTTAAATATAATAAAAACTTATCTGTAATCGATACAAGGGTCCATGGCATTGTAACTTAAAACCTGAATAGTATAGTACACAATGAATACTGTAATAATATAAATATAACTAAACGCCGGTTCTTTAAATGCTAATATTCCACTAAACATTTTATTTTCCGAAATTTTAACCCACAAGAAATAAGTTTCTATATGTTAAATATTAGATGTTTTGTCGCCTATATTTTTTAACATAAACTCTGAACAAAAACGGCCAATAGGAAATTAACTAACCTTTATGTTAAGCCTTAAAACAGTGTTACCTGAAAACTGTTAACTGCATATGCAACAGAAAAGATTTCTTTGCGTAATTTACAGAACATAACTCATATTTACTCGTACGAATGATGAGATCTCTTTGGTTTTATAGCGTAGAATTCAAATTGCAAACACTGTGCTTCATCTACCCAATGAAGCATTATTGTCTATATAACGTTCAGATGTCCAGAACAGTCCGTGACTATCATAAACGTCAGTACGTTTGCACCCCACGTGTACGCTGTACGTCTTTGAGTTCTTTTGTAAATACTCCTCGCTTTCTCCTTCGATAAATTAAAAAAATACTCGCGGTTAACTGAGCATTTTGGAAATCAATGTTTGAATAAAGTAACTGCCCCTATCTGCATATGCACTTGCTCCAAATAGTATTGGCACACCCTGTGTTTTTCCCGTAACATTTGTATAGAGGAAACTTGAAAGATAATATGCTTATTTATTTATATAAGTATAGCAAATATCTATTTCACTAAAATCACAACACAAAATAAGTAGTTGCACAAAACAATCCACTTTCCCACTGCAAAAAAAAAAGTATTCGCGCAGTATATCACTACTCTCTGTAGATCTGTTCTTCCATTTCAGTGTCGTGTATGCAAGACATTAAACGTATGAAAGCTTCCAGAGGTTTTGGCATTGAATGAACCTACTTTTTCGTCGTTTCAGGAGCAATTTAATTTCCGACCATCCGTCCTTGAGAACCCTCTGTAGCTCTTCTTTGCTATACGGGCGGCATTTGGACTTTTCCCTTCCAAGGTGATCCCACAAATGTTCAATAGGATTCAAATCCGGGCTGTGTGGTTAATAGGGCTCATTACACAGTGATAGTAGCTACCACGAGAGCGTGTGAAAGTAACTGCCGTGATAGGTCCTATGTTTACACACACGATCGAGACATGCTGTGATAGTTAACCTCAAAACGGACGTGTACAACAACACTTGTGCAAATAAATTGATACGCCCTATATTTATATCCTTTTATCAAGAGGTTTATATTTGTTAGGGTAATTAAATGTCGTGACAGGATATGAATTATATGTAAACATATATTGTTCCCGTAGTTTATTATATGACAATAAATATGCGGTCAATACTGCTATACATTTATGACCCGCAGTATCACGATAGTTGATACACGATTTACTCTATGATTGTGGCAAGTTCTGTCACGACAGTTAACATCACTGCTTAGCTCGAGCTGATATCGCGACGGTAACTATCATGCACTTTACACGGCGATAGTAGTGTGAGTAGCTCTCACGATAGCAACTATGGCGCATTACTACCGCCGTGTGAATGCGCCCTAATAAGTCGTCGGAGGGCATTATATAGTAGCCACAAGTGAGTTTGTTTTTAAAGCAGTATGTTTGGGGACGTTATCCTGTTGGAAACGGAAGACCCCGTTCAGGCCGAGATTGTGTACACTGTTGGACGAATTATCCCTAAACACACGATTGTATTTGTACTGATCCGTAATTCCTTCAACAAAGGCCAGATTTCCTACTCCCGAGGATACCCTACACACCCAAACAATAACTTGTCCACCGCCATGCTTTACTGTTGGCAGTGTGTGTTGGTGTCATTCGGTTTTCTGTTTCAGCCACACTTCCCAGAATTCCAGTGGTTTTCCTCGATATTCTATGGCAAGCACAAGGCGTTTCTGTTTTTCTGTTTACATCCGAACTAAATGTCTTCATTCGAGGCGGGTATGCTATGAATATCGGCACTGCTCAAGACATTCCGTACTGTATGTGCACTCACCATCTTGTTATAGGCCGTTCACGGTAAAGTGAGCACTTTTGAAACCCTGGTTACTTTTTTCTTTCAGCAAATGTATATCCTTCCGCCACTAGATAATGTAAACACTGCCTACTACGTGAGCAATAAATATAGTATCTGCATTTAATCATAATCAAAACAAAAAATTAGAGACCACAATGCAATGTATTTATTGGTTGTGTGTGATGAGACTGCTTCACAAAGTGTTCACTTTACCGTGAACAGCCTATAGAAGTTATTGGGACGTCCACACCTAACGAGGTAGCACTTCTTTTAGATTAATTTTGTACTGAACGTATGATACGGCGTCTCTCTCGATGTGCGAGTATTCTTGGGCGCCCTACTCTGGGTTTGTTCGTGTATTATAGAGCATACAGTGGGGAAGCTGATGGAAAGCATTCTATCCATCACTATGTAACTTCTGCCTTGTGAGTGCAGTAACACAATGTTCTCTCTTGAACGGAGGATGACTGTTCTAGTTTCTTTGTTACCACGTTGACAGTACTGAGCACCACATCATCTACCTCCACACTGACTCACTGGCAGACAACCCCGTAGTAACAATACATATACTGTACGTACATTACATTGTGTTTACACGACTGAACAGTACGACTGTGCCAATACTTGCTCGGCAATTCTAACACCGAATTTTAATTTCTGAATAACTTGTTCATCTTCTCCCTGTATACTGTCGTACGTTACACTGTGTATCTACCGTATACATGTGTATCTTGCATGTTAGACAGTCTTATATTAAGCCCAATATTACAACAACATGGAGTGTGCCAACACTTTCGAAGCAAGTTATTTTAACTGTAAAACTGTGACATGTGGCCGGTACAGTTGGTAACGAAGAAGGGAAATGTATTCCATGTCTTAACATTGTTCTGGGTAACCATTCGTTAATACTGTTCTGGGTAACCATTCGTTAATACTGGAATTATTTATTTTGATTTGTAAGTTACTTCACTCGAGCGACGCACGCTCGCGATAACGTTAATTTAACGTATGGCGGCAGGATACGGTATGCATAGTATGCATACATGTAGTTATAGGCTGTTCACGGTAAAGTGAGCACTTTTGAAAGCCCTGCTTAATATCTACTTGTATGCACGTTGTGTGTTCTTTTGTCTTATGTAAGATTTCCATTGCTGTGGGCCTCATCGCTTTCTTAATGCGTCGATCGAATAAAACTGTAAAACTATAAGGAAAGATAATAATTTAAAAATCTACTAATTTTTATACTTCGGCGCATTAAAAAAACGGATAGCGACTGAAAGAATTTAAGTTGTCACAAATGTTTACCCAAAATTTTTATTCGACGTTAAGATATGGAAATACTTTCCCCTCCATCATTACTAATTTTGCTGGGCGCATTTTACTATTTGCAGGTAGGAATAGCGACATTTTTCTAAGGTTTATTTCAAAATTGCTCACTTTATATTGAACAGCCTTTAATAAACAGGGCGTTCAGAAGTGCTCCATTTGCCGTGAACACTATCCACATGTAACATTCACTGGCTTCGACTAGATTGAAGTGATAAGTTGACGGATATGAAATATTTATTATGCAAAAATTAATTGGTTTTAATTAATGCCATAAACATGTTCTAACCATCGTAAACATTTCTCCTAACTTCTGCCAATGTTCGTGAGCAAATTTCTTTCATGTTTATATTTTAAGCAGTTTAAATTATACGGTATTAGAGAACGCCCATATTTCTTCTTGCACTGCGGGTGTGTAAATTTTTGATCCGCTTATGAACGTATTTGTTTTTCACATACATGGTTTGTTACACATGGCGTAACGAAGCAGGAGCTTGCACTAACTTAGTTCTCGGAGAAAAATTTAAAACATATATTAATTTTCTCTTAAATAGTTTTGGAATGTGATAATTAAAATACTGCATGTCGCTATCGCCATACGTTGTGGCATAGAGCTACCTAGTCCTACAGTAGAGGGGCTGGGCCATGACTAACCTCTGTTATTACGGCCTGCTGTTGAGGCACTAGAGCTACCTAGTCCTACAGTCGAGGGGCTGGGCCATGACTAACCTCTGTTATTACGGCCTGCTGTTGAGGCACTAGAGCTACATAGTCCTACAGTAGAGGGGCTGGGCCATGACTAACCTCTGTTATTACGGCCTGCTGTTGTGGCACTAGAGCTACCTAGTCCTACAGTAGAGGGGCTGGGCCATGACTAACCTCTGTTATTACGGCCTGCTGTTGAGGCACTAGAGCTACCTAGTCCTACAGTAGAGGGGCTGGGCCATGACTAACCTCTGTTATTACGGCCTGCTGTTGAGGCACTAGAGCTACCTAGTCCTACAGTAGAGGGGCTGGGCCATGACTAACCTCTGTTATTACGGCCTGCTGTTGAGGCACTAGAGCTACCTAGTCCTACAGTAGAGGGGCTGGGCCATGACTAACCTCTGTTATTACGGCCTGCTGTTGAGGCACTAGAGCTACCTAGTCCTACAGTAGAGGGGCTGGGCCATGACTAACCTCTGTTATTACGGCCTGCTGTTGAGGCACTAGAGCTACCTAGTCCTACAGTAGAGGGGCTGGGCCATGACTAACCTCTGTTATTACGGCCTGCTGTTGAGGCACTAGAGCTACCTAGTCCTACAGTAGAGGGGCTGGGCCATGACTAACCTCTGTTATTACGGCCTGCTGTTGAGGCACTAGAGCTACATAGTCCTACAGTAGAGGGGCTGGGCCATGACTAACCTCTGTTATTACGGCCTGCTGTTGAGGCACTAGAGCTACCTAGTCCTACAGTAGAGGGGCTGGGCCATGACTAACCTCTGTTATTACGGCCTGCTGTTGAGGCACTAGAGCTACCTAGTCCTACAGTAGAGGGGCTGGGCCATGACTAACCTCTGTTATTACGGCCTGCTGTTGAGGCGAGCGGTATTAGTGATTATACACTAGTATAAACTCTTAAATAAAACAAATTCCCAATGTTCCGTTATATTTCATATTTTAACCTGGTCACATTTACGTCGATCACACTGAACAAACCTGTCCACGAGAGCAGCTGCTCTGATTAGCAGTTTTCGTGTACGGTTGATATCTCGTACGACCATACGGGTATGCTCGCTATTAAAACAAACATTCGGGTTTGAATGTAGTACTAGAAAGTAGAAGTTGCGCAGATCTTTACATAATTTTTGATAACGGGACACAGAGTATGTCGAGTTATTTTACGGTGTGTCATAATGGTGAGTGGTTGCTATGCTCTAGGATTGAAGAGTTCGGGTGGGCCGCAATAGCGAGTGCTTGAGAGTTCCATGCAATGTGCATAGAGACCGTGCGTGTCTGAGTTTCCTTGGGTACACCCTGTACTGCAGTCCTCTTTTCTGAACACGACGTCGGGTAGTGGAGTGGGTTGGAATATGTTTATCTTCGGTCGACTGCACTTTATCAGTCTGAGGGAACTGGAGTACACTGCCGCGAAACTTGCGCGCGCGCCACACACGGAGTTATCTACCCGGCTCGGGCGACGATGTTTGTCCTGGTTCGCAGGCTCAAAGGAAGTGCTAGTACTTAATAGTATTAAAGTTAGTATATTCTTCCACAACGCCCCTAACCATTGTCGAAATTCACTGTAATAAGCAACCTAAAACTCGTGGTTGTAACATTCGATGTAAGAGTTTCCGGGCCGAGATTCTAGTTCAAATGTATGCTGGTTCACTTCCTCGTCCCTGCAAGTTGTGTAATCACCTCGGATTCGCTGTGTATAGGGATAAATGTTGTAATAAATATACATGTAAAGAGTAACAGTATGCACTCCCTAATTAAAGTAAAAATAAAATTACATAATTGATATTGTTAGTAACACAGTGTGTATAAGAAAAGTGTTTTTATGAAGGTTGCACCTGCGAACGAAATCAGTGTGCAAAGTTTCGAAACTTGTTTTATTTTTAAAAAATTGTTCGTTTGTTAGTGATTTCTTTTTATAAACAACGTTTAAGAATTATTCGACGATAGAAAATTGATTCTATTTTTTTTTTCAAATGTTTACATATGCTAAAGTAAACATGCCTTAAATTGGCGTCTTCGATCATTTCAATGTAAGAAAACTTCAGGACAATGTGTACGAAGTAGTAAGAAGCGTGCATCATCACAAAATAAATTCACGACAGAAGTATTCAGAGGCAATTGACCGACAGGCGTCAAGACTGCACAGTAGCTTGTACGTAGACAAGCTGATGCAAGAGACTTGCACAACTGGGTCGCCCTCAGCACCATCCCCCCCCCCCCAACTAGACCTCGTATACGCTAAACGTGCCCTGGCAACCTCACGTTCAAATAAGTGTTAACTGCTCCGGAGTCGTAACCTCCAATATGTACTTATAAAATGAAGATAGGTATTTTACGTATATTAATAGTACCCCGCGCCGCCTTCAACTAAGCAAAACTTAGTGGTGCATACGGGGGCTTTATTACAAGCTTTTAACTTCGCTTGTATGTATTTGGGTGTGTGTGTGTGCGTTTAGTGCAAGTCTTGCAAGTCTATTTTAAACCACTTCCCGTAATTCAATTGAACATACATGTGTAGTTCCGATGACAATACAATCTGAAGGCATCACTGAGCTAATCTGATGGAGCCGGCAATTGCAAGCTCTTATATAACTTCGCTTGTACGTATGTTGAAACAGTTCCCGTTATCCAATTGAGCTTGCTGGAGCAATGTTGCCAGACCTCCCTCTCTTTGACTGTCTCCTTTGTGTAGGAGCATATATCGTATCCCATTATAAATGTCAAACAATATTCGTGCGTCAACGAGGTGACATTTATACGTATTTAGTGTGCATGTATGCTTTGTTTATGCAATTATAAGTATGCGTGTGTACACTTATGTATATGTAGGCAAGTATATATGTATGCACGTATGTGTCACCTGAGTTCAGCTTCGAGCTACCTTCGATTGCGTCTTCCATCCTTCGACTTTGGATTACTAAACCCTAGCTTCTCTTATAAGCCTGGGTGGAAACAGGCTAGCCTGTTTATCGGGGGGTGGGAGGTATATTTTATCGTACCTAAGACTTTGGATCACTTGCAATTGACACTCCTCTCTTCAGAATATTAAGAATCTAACCAAGAATTTAGGACCAGGTATTTAACTGCTTAGTTGAGATTTTTTTAATTATAATTTTCAAGAGACAGAAGTTTACTTTTTTCATTTCCTATATTGCCTAAAATATTTGAAATACGAAGTTGGTTTACTAGATCCCTTAAAGTATCATTAAAATGAAGAATAAAATGTAATATGTAAGAGTTTTATATATTTGCAAATAATTACCCTTTTGAAAAACCACCGCTACTTTGTTCCTCTGTATTAAGGTTTGAAATATCAATAAGTTTTCACCCGTTTACCTAATGTCCATATTATTTGGTTCTATTATGACAGACGAGAACAATGAGAGGCAGAGGACGCTATCAAGTGTAGCCATCACAACACAGGATTGTGGACCATAGAGCTGGCGTTCGTTATTGTTCTACAATTTGTCAGTATTTATAATCCGTAGTTTCATTGCCGATGTAGTGGGTTTGTTGTCAGTAAGCGGTTTGCAGTTGTTCGCGTGTAGTCTCGACTGACGTTCTGTTTCCCGGAACGAAAGGGTGGGCATACAGTTCCTGAAGAAGTATATGAAAGAATCGGTGCGCGCTCTGCGCCAACTTTGCGAGAAATACGTAAAGTGTAGCGCATGGTTTACTTCAATTCATTACATATTTCGAGAAATATTCAACATTTTTTTATGCTTTTATATATTTTTTTACTTTCCCTTTTAATATGTTAATAATTTTATACTGCTATTTTTATACCTGTCCTCCCAAATTTAATGGTTAAGACAATTCTCCAGATGAATTATTTAGAAATAAAATTGCTCTCTATAAATGTTTTAGTAAAATTTGTTTTATATTTCCTAGAAAAACGCATGCTAAAATTAGCTTGAAAGAATGTGATTGACAGCTCCTATGTGAAGAATAAAAGTGAGAGGGGGTGCTGGACAAGTGGCCTCCACACATGTGTTTGTCAGTGTGTGCTTCTACTGATGTCGTGCGTTAAATCGCAGGTGCCGAGATGTCTCAGCAAGCTTTTCAGAACCGTAGGAGGAGCCTGCCCGACATGTTGGGCGTCCCTGAGCCACTACTCAGGATACTCAAGTGCAAGATGTGTTTAGAGCTGATGCAGCCACCCATACATCAGTGTTTGAATGGCCACAGCTTCTGCCCGAACTGTTATTACAGGAACAAGTAAGAATTATCTATGTTATCTGAGATGAACCAGGTCTGTTTCATTTCAGTGCTTAGCAAATATTTGAAAATATTTCCTAATTTTAAACATTTCTATTCACAGTGGAAACTTAAATAATTTTATAATTATATAATTCAGGGAACACGATTTTATGCTGAGTGAGTTAAAAATATATAGAAGTATTCAATTGCTCTGTTTTCTAAGTTTGATTTATTTAATAATATGATAAAACTGGTATGAAGAACCATTTAAAAGTTAGGTTGTCATTAATAAAAAGTAACCTAAGAAATTAAAGTTGTATGTTATACACACTAGGTTGGTAATGGGAACAATGTAACTGAACTAAGAAATGAAGTTCGCGTGTTTTAACAATGTGTATGTGGCCTGAGCATTATTATTATTAGTTTTGTCTCTAATCGGTAGCCAAATTACGAGAGCTTTGCTAGAACGCCTTAGCTGAGATGCCATATTTTGACAGGCAAGCTAAACTAACAGTTTGTGGAATGGTAATTCCCACCTTTTCCAAACCCAGCTTGTTTCCATGACGTGAATCGGCTCCTGTTGAGCAGAAAAGGAAATGAGTCGCACTCCAGGAAGGACCTACAATGGAAACTGATACTTATCTTTACATAGTGATTTCAATCACTAACTGTGGCCATATCGAATCGGCAGGTATTTTTAAAATTTAAGAAATCTTCATATTTTGAATATAAATATGCAGTGTAAGTTCTTTAAATGAAAGCCATCACACACAAAAAAAAACGTAAATATAAAGTCGTATTAAGAAATGTTTTTCCATAACATACATGCTGAAATTTTAGAACAATTCTCTTTAGAAAGTAATGGCTCTATGCAGAAAAAAACATGCACGAAGTAAAGAACATTTTCTTGGATGAATAAAATATGTACTAGAAATTAACATCACATTTTACTTCGAATGATAATCCTGTACAGAAAACTTAAATTTAATTTTTCTAAATGTATTGTATAATTTAGTAATCTTGGCACACAATATAATCTTGTCAATATAATGTAATAATGAAAGAGTTCCGAGAAGCAGATACATGTAGAGTGTTGCTATGTATGCAGGAGGCTGTAGATAGTGAGGGGGGGGGGGTGCGTTGTGCAGGAACTGCCCGGTGTGCTGCGTGGACTTCACAGAGGAGCGCAACATGGTGATGGAGAGCCTGCTGAATGGCGTGAAGCTGCCGTGTGACAACGCACACCGGGGCTGTGTGGAGACTGTGCATGTGAGCGAGAAGGCACAGCACGTGTCTGAATGCAATTTCCACTCTGGTCGCTACCAGTGCCTGGCCGGCCAGGGTCCACACGGAGTGGCGAGGTGTCTCTGGAGCGGCCACTATGACCAACTGCAGGAGCATGTGTTCGACCACCACCCCCACTGGCTTGCCCTCTACTCCAAGGTACCACCCCCCCCCCCCCCCCTCCTACATTGCTTCCTCATTGTAAACCGAAATTCCATCCATAAATATATACAAAATATTAATATATCGTAACGAACAATTACAAAACTTTCACTCCTTCGCACTCAAAGATCTCGCACAATTGAAGTAGAATTTACTTTTGTTTATCCCCGAAATTCATAGAAGTAGCATTTAATTATGAAATATTATAGGTAGACTGTTTTAGTTTTTTATTTGTTTACCATTCTCCTGCCCCAATGCGCGCACACTTGGTAACCTTGGACCTAGTGGCAAAAATAAACGACTGCACTGACTCGTACACTGGGAAGTCAAGTTGTTTCGCTACACATTTAAACTTCTGTAAAACTTTTTACTTACTATTCATGATATGGAAAATACTCTCGTACTAATATCACTGCAGTGAAAGTATATAATTTACTTTAAATTTAATATTTTGTTTTGTCATAAGTTAAAAAAAAAATATTCAGAGAAAGATTACGGGTACATCCACAATTGATTTTGTGGGAAGGGAATCCAAATACAATATAAAATGTTTCTGTTGTAGTTATTACATAGTGTGCGAATCAACGTAAAGGTTGCCAACGAATTCCAATTCTATGTCCATTTTTCCTGACTTGCCTAAGGAAAATTATTTCCCTCCCAGAATGATTTACCTCCTGAAGAGTAATAATTGGTGATTGACAAATCTACCTCGGGTACAAATTATAAAAACTAAGCGTCATGCATATTTCAGATGAAAAGCACTGCTTGGAAAACACTAGACTACGGACTAATAACATATACTGACTCGCTTAACTGATTTTCGGTGCAGCACCAAATTTCGCTTCAGCTTGGTGTGCTTAATTCCACACCATTTACAAATTAAAGATAAAATACAGCAGCTTGTATATCTAATAAGCTAGTAGATGCACATTACATGCCAGTTTTCTGGAAAACACAATTCTCCCAAAACTAGTTCGTTAAAAAAAAATGCTTCTAGCCCCTGCCATTTTTTCAGCAAGCATAAAGATGTATTCGTGTCCTTTTAAATGGGTATCTGGATTACGTAGCTTAATAATACACTTTCACTGCAACAGCATCTTTAAAAATTTCAATTGCTATGTACAGTCTCTAAAACTGACAAGTCGGTATAATTCTGCAACACTGGCGGTATATGCGAGAAAAAACAATGGTTTCCGCACTTGTAAACATTTTCTAGTTTGTGCTCTAAATGACGAAATGTGGTAACTGGGCAGAATATGGTTATAGAAGATTCTCGACTTTATATTGCTTTACAACAAAAACTATGTGCTCTTTCCCATCCTATTTCGTACTCACGTGCGACTGACGTATATGGACAACAAGCATGAATATTTGCACGACAATATTACTGTTAGATTGCAAGGCTTTACGAAATAAGATTTCACTACAAATAAATAATTGGCTTAGTTATGGTATGAAAATCATCCCGCCTCCTCTCCACCAGAATAAAATTATGTGAACATTCCACTAAATGGTGAGATTGTAAAAGTTTTCACCTTCGATACCAGGTCAGTCGAAATACTGTGTAACAAGCGAAGTGTACATGGCTTGATTATGATGGCCAGGGTACTTGACCAATCCCTTAAACCGCATTGTTAGTAATGTAGGTGGGTGGGAACTGTTATCTTGGAAGTGCATCTCCTTATTGCTTCACGAAGTGTATCGGTGAAGGTAGTGTGACATCCCTGGTATCATGCGTGTTAATGCTAACCTTTTATAAATACCGGGCAACGAAATGCATTGAATGCACTCCCCGATACTTCTTTTCCAGTGTCGTGATTCCGAACAACTCTCAAAGCAATGCTTGATAGAAGAGTGATAAGTGTATTGTTCGCTTGTCAACGATATTTTCTTAGGTGTTTAAGGAGCACAGTTCCAAAAGTTGCTTATCCAAGTAATGTGATTTGTGGAAAAACAATAAAAACTGTAAGGACAAAAATATCAATGTTGTACATTTACTGTTAAGCTACACAACTTAATTTAGGTAAAAAGAAATGATACACTGTAGCAAATAACATTTCGAAATATTTAAAATTTTAGTTCGGACAAGGCCTGCTTGGAACGACAGAGTTAAGACAAGTATTGAAACAGACTGGTGGATAAGCTGAGGTCTGGAACATACAAAACAGCATTAGTGTTGCTTTTACTTCAATATTATGTGAATACAAGAATAATAGTCTCTGTTTTGAAACAAAGCGGTCATCTTGTTTCTTAATCTCGTCCTGAGATTGTCAAATCACGTAACAGGTAAAACGGTGCTCAACAATACTATTACACATTTAACAAATATAACTCTTCATATTGAATGAACAACCCTTCTTCGTCTTTGTTTGCTCTATCAGTGTTCTCTTCCACTGTGGCATGTTTATGAATTATTTCTTTGTAGTATTGTAGACGTTCACTCTCTCGCCAACTGTCGCCAAGTGCTTTTTCAAGAGGTTGTGAGGATTAAGTTTCACGCATTGCCCAACTTCAATTACTTCAGGACTGATCCCAGCAAAACATTTGCCCTTCTTACAGATTCCCTTGAACTCAGATAGATCAGTACGGTAATTTACTTCCCCTTTTATGACAATTGTACCAGACATATTTCGTTTTAAGTAAATCCGTTTGCACGGAAGGAACTTTGAAGTTCTAGCTGCCAGGTGGCTTCAAGTTTTCAGAAACTGCTAATTTCCAGTCTAAAACCTTTATTCCTCTTTTTCCTACACCACAAACTGTACCAAAATACAAGATCTCAGCATATACTTCAGCGTCAATAATAGTATCCAGTTTCTCACAACCTGTTATATTCTGCTGAATACCCGATCCGGAGGTAAAAAAGAATAGCCAACCACAGGGAATATAAGATTTATGTTCTTTATGTTGCAGAGTGCATTGTTAGAAAGTCAATGGCCTAGCATGTCTACCACGATGCTGTTTTTATTTTGGCTACTCCAACCATCGGTATATAGCTCTATTGTTTCATAATCTGTAAAATAATTTGAAAATAACCTATTGCAAACTGCAGATGCAACCACATTGGAACCCTTTGTAAATTGGTTTTCAAGCCAATTGTAAATAAAAACTGTTCCTGTAGTTTGTTGTGAAGTCGAATTCCCTTTACAAATTGTTAAATTGTAGTTCTACAGCTGCCTGCTGTAGTATGCAGCTTTGTTGGGTATTTTTGGAAGTGTCAAATTTTTTTGACAATTAAAACTGTAAACACTCGTGCAAGGTCTTTCTGTTTTCAATAACTGATAGAAAGCTTTAGCTTTATGGACGTGTTACTAAACTCGAAGCTGTTCTTTAAATTTGGGGGTGTCTGTGCTTTTCATCATTTCCTGTAAACATATACATGTAGAGCATGCATCAGTTGCGGGAGTCTTGAAACTTATGTTGAAGTTTGTAACAGATATGTTACTGAATTACTGATACTTTACATTAAGAGCGAGTGGAGTTTCTCCATAGTATGCGAGTCACATTTTACATACAGTAAGGTGACTTGGTAAGTAATGGCATCGTGTTTTATTGCAGCTGTAGTGAGACTAGACTGGTTTATATTTAGCATTGAAAGGTTTTATAGCATCCCTTTTCGATGAAAATGCCTTGCTATGGGTATCGCCACCTCTATTTTCTTTGGGAGATTGACCTGTTTCCATTTTTTTTTTTTTTTTTTACCACATGCTGTACACGACTTTTGGCCAAACCTAATATTGTTAGAAATGATTACTGACACACCTGGGTTACAGTAAAACCTTTCATTTGACGAAAGCTTTTCACGTACTATTTAATAGTGATGGCTTCCCTGGAGCTACCTTCATTTGTTGCGCTCTTCCTTTTTGGTACTTCACGTGTGCAGTACTTAAGAAGTGAAGAGTCCTCGCGGATTTTGTTAGTCACTGTAAAATGCTTTGTGAAAGCTTCGCAAGTCTTGCATGTTTAATTTGTCACACCGATACATATTATTGTATGGTAGTGGGAATCTTGGCGGTCTTGCTGATGTGTGTCTGCAGCATTTGACATAACTGTGTTTAATACGATTACGACTGAGAGCTGACTGTCCCTTGTACTGCAAACCAGAGATATTTGCTCTTGAGGGGATAATTTTGCACTACTCTTGCCCTCTGGTAAAGAAACATACAACTGTAGCTGGGTAAGTATTATGTTAACCTGCTCAGGTAAAATTCACCAGATGCCACCAAAGCAAGCACTTTGCACCCCACAGGTGCAAAGTGACATTCACCTTCAAGGCAAGACACAATAATAAAGAATGGTGTTGGGACTCCGAAATCACCTGTCTACAACTGTCAACTTTCGCGCATATAAGACACATTTTTTTAAGTTGTGGTATAAAAATATGGAATGTAAACAAAACATTATACAATACAAATAATGCGAATCGTTTAACTTCAGTAAATTTTGACATCGAGACCAACAATCACAGCATTTAACAGTAAGCGTCCTCGTTCACTAGTAGGTATTGACAGCTGATGGATTTTGCAGGATGTGATATGTTGGTTGTCTTTGAAATTATTAAAAATAAAAATAATACCTTAATTTGGTTAAGCTATACAGCCTGGATTTGATATTTTGCACAGCTTAAAGTATGCATGCTTAAGTTACGGTTGTCAAGTCTCGTCAGCACCATGCGAATGCCAGTGCAACCTCTTTCGTTGAGATTTGTCTATGCATTAAAATTCTGTACTGGTGACATTGGAATACTGTATCGGCAGTTAACTTTTGTATTTATATTTCATTGTATGTGAGATTTGAAAACAGTCTCCTCAGTTAAAGGAATAAACATGTTTCTGCCATTTGGTTGCAATTTTTTTCTTAACCATTATGGAGCAGGACCCGAGCAACATGTTTAAGTTTTGAAGTTTAAATTTATATGAGGAATCAGTTATTTTTTTTAATAGGTCAGCTAATGAGCTCTTATCAGTGGCCAACAAATTCATTTTAATGAAATAATCGTCTCTAACTCGCCGTAGCGTGAAAGAAGTGGTGAACAACTCTTTTTATAATTGTTTTTCTAAAATAAAGAAAATTAAAAATGCGAGTGTCTCTTACAAAACACATTTTTATTCAAAACCCAACAATTTTATGCGTGAAGTAAAATTTGCTGAAAATGTTTGTTGTGCATTTTTCATATTAGCATGCACACACATATTGTTCTGGTCCGCCCTGTCTGCAGGGTAGGACAGACAAAATAAGTTAATATGGGAAGGCGTAACTCTAGATGGCGAGAGATCTGAATTAAAACACAATGAACCGTATCTTTGTAACACTATTAGATTTACATCAACTTGTAGGGAAATAAAACAAGCGAGAGATGCTACAGTTTTAATAACTCAGAACTATGCTTTCCACGCAATACTCTGAACAACAGTTTTTTCAGCTAGCTATATGCTCTACTAAACAAGTCTCTGGTTCAAAATAAATCTGGTCAAGAAATTCTTTCTAATTTCTTCTAACTCTACTGTCCCCTCTGCGCCTATTCAGTATTTACTTACCACTGATTGTGTTGGCGCAGACTACCTGCTGGAACTCGAACGATACGAGCCACGCTGACCACTTAGTGTCGTCGTGATGCCCTCAGTTGGCATCAGCCACAGCTGTGACCTGCACGTAGTCTCTGGACGGTATGGTTGGGAGAGAGGCCCATATTCTTTGTGCCACCCTGTTTTCCAAACAACTCTGCTCCTGCCCCGACACTCGGCTGCCCGCGGGCGCTGCTTTGGCCGGAGTGTCCCAGGCCTCTTTCACAACATGGCCCTCTGTCTCCAGAAAAACGAACGCCCTCGTGCATTGGTCCCTCTGTTGTGGCGGGGTGGCTGAGTACAGGTGGTGTCTTGCTGAGGGCACCAGGGGCCAGAGACGCTTGCCCCTCCCCATATTAGGTCGATGGAGCCCCTCTTCCACGCGGATGCTAGTTACGTTGCAGTGGTTTAAAATGAACTGTCTAGTGTCCCCGCCCACTTATTAAGAGACATAGATGCAGTTGGGGCTGCTCATTCTAGCTTGATAGTGGGAGAGTTACGAGTTAGTATTTATAAATATAATCTGATATTTCTACATGGTTACTATAATGAGTTCAGACAATCCGTGTTATAAAAATTTTCACAAGTGCTAGTGGATTTATTATGCTCTTATCCGATGTGATATTCCTTTGTTTCTAGTAGTATCCTCGTTATTGCTTCTTGTTGGTACAAGAGTTTTCTACTTAATTACACTTTTAATTATGGAACTTTTTTCTGTGCTATTTTGCTTAAATTATTTCATATTGTACCTTACATTACATTAAATCAATTTCTAAAGTTTGACAAGTCCATTTTTACTTCTAATTCTGATTGCTAGTTACACACTTTTGTAGTATCTACACTTTGATTGAACTTAAATGTGTGAATCTTATGACCTAATGTCTTTATTACGTTTAGTACATATGCGGGGCCCCTGCTCATTGTTCTATTTACAAAGTACCATGGTATTCGCGCCTAGAAATATCAACTGATGAGTGCTTCACTCTGCCTTCTTGGACCTTGCTCTATGTGAAAAGGACTTACTCTGTGGTATGTACTTGGCTTCGCTGCGAGTGTGGACAAAAGGTTCACCGGTCGTTTTTATAATCTGCAAGACCTAATTACAGCATTGAAGTATAATGTTCGTGTAGCTGAGTTATCTTTGCCTTATTCGGTCCTATAGATTATCTGCATTTTAATTATAAGCATTGCAGTCCTGCTTTTTGCTTAAATGTTATTACCGTATGGAGTACCTACAGTGGGTTAAAAATGCCTGACGCATCACGTATTTTAACTTCATCTTATTGTGACATGACTACATTGCTGTAACTAAGAGAATTTCGGTCTTGTTGCAGTAAAATTCTTGTTTGTGTGCGCAAAATATTTGTCTTGTGACGTAGTATAATGTTCGTACGAGCCGTTAGTGCTTTTAATTTGTTAAATTCACCATTAAAGATGGCACTGTGCAGTGTTTGTGATGCATGTGGTTTGTATAATTGGATTATTCCTGGACAGGGTGCTTTGAAAAGGTATGTCGCTATGCATTTTACGCGTTTTCTACTACTGTTTAGTAGAACGGAAATCTTTACTATTTTGACGTACAGTCCAGTTAAAGTGAGTGAGATTGTTACATCTGCACTAATATAGTTGTAGTGTTCTTGCTATAATATGGCAAATACTTTATTTGGAGATATTAGTATTTTACTCGTTTGGGAGTAAGTTGGTATTTCTGGTAACATGGCACGTTTTATTTTCCAGTTAGGATTAATGGATTTATTTAAGTTATGAAACTGGATAAAAATCATTGCCAGGCTTTGTTTGAAACTTGCAACGGTACTTGAATTTTTATTAGAATTGAAGTTTCTGACATGCTGCATTCTGTGATTGGCTTAGCGTAGTACATTATTAGTTTTGATTTTGGGATACTAAGTTTTCAATTAAGCTTGTTAATTTGTAGTCCAAAGTTTTAGAAGTTCTTAATTTACTGTTCGCGCGGTAATGCCTGTAGTGATAACTGATTGTGTTGCCAATGTTGTATGTATGTTATTTGTTGCTCACGAGTTGCTGTGAACTTATCACGTTATTAACTAGTTTGTGTACTTTGTTTTTCTGACTAAGCATACTGATGATTGCGTTAACTGTTTGAGAATGTGAGTATATTTCGTATTTAACTTGGCTTTTGGTTTCTGACACCACGTGTACTATCATAAGGTTTTCATTTGACGTGATTACTTTTGTAGCTAATTCATTAATTGGTCATTCGCTAACAAGGCGTGTAGGTGTTTGTTAGTGAGAAAGTTGCACCATCAGCTGCCTACGTCGCCTATAAACTATATAACTCTCCTCATTTTATTTATAGTTATCTCAATTAAAAATTGATTGACGACATTCTCCTAAACAATGTTTATATATTTAAATGATGACTTAACATTTTGAGATGTCGTGGTAATCTGATTTTTCCATTGAATACGGAGCCACGCTTCCAACATGCGTGGCGATGGAGTAGATTTGTGAATTGGAATATTGTAGATCAGCGGGATGGTTTCTTTATAGTGGACTTGAGGCATCAGCTGTTGCCAGTAGATTCTGTCGTGGGTGCGGAATATTGTAAGGCCTATGGAGTAACACAAGACATGAATTGTAAACAGCGACAGTCTCATGGCTGCCAGTTTCCTGTAACAAAATGTGATTTCACTGCCTTACATTTGCTAGTTTGATATTTCTGGTATTCACTGTTTCTATTTTCGGCTACATGTGTTTGAGTTGAATTGCTAATGTGGAAGGGCCTATCATGTCGACGACAAAGTAAGGCCAATTATATTTAAAAGTGAGAGCTTTGCTCAGAGCTCTGTTCTTTACACACACCCATTGACCTAGTTTTACAGTGTTTGATCTGATGTGTGTCACAGGCTTTTCTGTTTTTGTTGTACTAGAGCTAAGTTCAGTTTTGCTTGTTCTCTCTTTAATTAATTTTTGACATCCGCTATCACTGCGTTCTGAGTATGTGTTCGCAACTATGCGAGGTCATGTAGCTTCCATCCCTTCCATATAGCATATAATTTGTACTGATGTTTTTAGTAGTGTTCTATTTGAATTTGATTTATGCAGATATACACCCCAGTTTACGGTCTCCTCGTTAGCACAAGCAGTAAGCTGCTGGCCAAGAATTTTTTTTACCGATTCGACCAACCCATTACAAGCTGGGTTGTACACCAGGATCTGTTATTTGTCATCAGTGACTTTAATAGATCTGCTACCAACTCATAAAATGATGTACCCCTATCGGTAAATTTTTTTTTTGGGAGCCGTACTTTAGTATTATGTTCTCTCTGAACTTTGCACACGTTTGTGCGTCAATTGATGATACTGGTTGAGTAAGTACATAACGTCTAAAAAATTCAGTCATTACTAAAATATATCTATTTCCTTTTGCTGACTTTTGCAATGGACCTTAAGTGTCTAGCGCCCAAGAAGCTAAGAGTTCCGATGACATTATAGGTTGTAGCTGGCCTATAGGTTTTTGGTTGGAGGACTTAATCTTTTGGCAAATGTGGCAGTTTTTTATATAGTTTTTCACATCACTGTTTATTGTTTCCCAGTAATAGGCATTCTTAATTTTTTTGTGTCATTCAAATTACCGAAGTGCCCCCTCCTAATAATGCATCATGACGGGCTGCTATAATCTCATTAACATAAGAAGACATCGTTAATGTAAAATTCTTTTCGCTAATTGATGTTCGCATTTTTGTATAGATTTCACCATTTCCTGAAATTCCGTATCTTCTAGCTAATCTGATATATTTCCTACTAGCTAATTTTGATATATTTCCTATCTGCTTTAGTCGGGTCCATTTGTGCTATTTTTAAGTTTTGTAAATTTGATTCTTTGTCGTATTCGCCTAGAAACAGTGACGTGTGAATATCAATCTGACACATAAAGAGCTTGCCATCATTTTATATTTTTACGTATTATTGGTCGTGATGATACACGGACAAGTATCGTGTGTTTCCCTCTATATTAACTATTATAATTTGACAATTAAATAAGGGATATATGCAAGTTTTGATTTTATTAGGGTGATTTTCCATTAGCATTTCTACATTGACCTGAAATATTTCTGTTCTAATTTTAGCTATGGCATGAATTGGAAGTTATTCTTTGTCTATAAGTCTTTTACTTACTCGATATTTGTCTTTATCAGTTACAGAATATTTCAGATCGTTTTTTTTTTTATTTCAGTCCAATTATTTATAATGGACTTTGCTATTATTTTCTTAATTTATGACTTTAGCTACGTTCTGATATAAGGTTACGGCGATGGCTTTATATACCGTATTGAATTTTACCATATTATGTTTAATCTTATAAGAGTTGCCATTAATTTGTTTACTTCTAAGACTGGCCTGACCTATCGTCTGTATGCGGCTCATTGCATCGGCTAGTGTGTTTACTTTATCATGTACTATCTTAGCATTAAAGGAATGTTCGACTGCAGCGATTGCCTTCTTTTGAATCCTTATATTGTGCTCGGTCATGCTTTTTAAATATTACGAACTTGCGAGATCTGTTTCTATAAGAAATTTTCTACCATACAAATATTGTCTTGAAGTAAGTCACAAAGTATTTTATTGATCTTAATTATTGTTCCGTTGTACTCCAGCATGTTTTGTTTAGCAAAATTTTTTAAGCAAATTTTATAATTGATCGTTCCTTGATGTTTTCCTGCATCTTACCACCCCGATCAGTCTGGGACGCATCGCACGCTAGTATTGTGTGTTTAATTTCATAGAACTTTTTCAATTTGGGAACATCTTGAATCGCTCTTTATAATTATAAATAAACTGCATGTTCTATTTTGCCCCAGTAGTATGGTGTATTATCTTTTGTTAGGTTAGCTAAGGGTTCTACTTTGCCTGCATAATTTTGGATATACTTAAGTATGTACAATGACATTCCAAAGAATGTTCTTAGTTGCTAGGTGGAGATACTTCCTATATTGTTTTTACTTTATCTGGGTCTATCACTATGCATTTTGGTGTTATATAATGCCCTAGAGTTTTTATCTCTACTTGAACAAAGGAGCAATTCTTAGCGTTAACATTAACGTTAAATTTTAGTAATCTTTCCATGACTTTACTGATATTACTAAGGTGTTCCGTGAAGGTATATCCTTTAATGAATATATTGTTAATATATGCTATTGCAGTATTCCAGCATAAAGGGCTTAGTAGGATATCAATGAATTGTTGAATGTATCGGGGTGACCTAAGTCTCATTGGCATTCTTTTATACTGTAGCATTCCTACTCCATATATAGTGAAGGCTAACTTTTCCCTGTCTTCCTTCCTAATGGGAGTGACAAAATCCAGAAAATAAGTCAAGAGATGTAATGAATGTTTACTTTTGCAAGGAATTCAAAGTACCTCCTGTCCTGGACAATGGATACTGTACTTGTTCTAGATACATATTAAATATTTTAAGACCCCATGCCTCTTCCTGATAACAAGGCTTGGTGCTGCAAATTCAGATCTGAACATTAAATTATCCAGTCTTTGTTTTTTTATGTAATTTGGTTTAATAGTTCTTCCCGTCTTTTTGGCTTTATTCTGTATGGTCTAATGTGGATCACTTTGTTTGTGTTTAGTTTTCACTTCCTTTGGTAATTTCTAGCTTCAGTAAGTTCAAGAATGCTACTGGCGAACACCTCCTTATATTCACTTTATAATTTATATAGTTCTTGTTTATGGAAAAATGTCTAGATTATTTACTTTAAGTACTTTCTCTTCTGTGTTACTTTAGATAATCTCAATCATATTGATACAATATTGTATAGAACTGTTTTGGTATCTCTCTATTACCAAAGTATGGATGGGTTTTCGTAATATTTTATCACTATTATTTCCATTAAAGAACATTATATTCTTTTTTTTTTTTCAGAAATGGAATATCATATTTCTTACAGTCCATGCCCAGAATGTCAATTGTCAAACATTACAAACTCCTGCACAAGTATACGTCCTGAAAAAACTGAGTTATTAGTTTTGTATTTTGGGGTTTCTGTTTCATGGAGCACACCTTATAAGGAATATTCTTAAGTTACTGGGATTGTTGGTTGGTTGGTAACCAATGTTTTCACGATGCAACTTCGTGAGTACCCAGCATTTAGTTAAGCAATTCGTTCCCGCATATTCTTACTAGAACATGTGGTGTAGATGTTTTGAACAGCACCTGATTACATTTGTGGCTTTGTGCATGTGGTGTTTAAGAGGTCTCTCTTTGTGGGACCTAGTTCGGCTCAGCTGACCTTGTCCAGTTTCAACATTGCTGATGTGTGGTTCCGTATTATGGTTTTAACTTGTCTGTCATGACTTGAATTCTTTTCTATGTTGATACAGAGTCGCACCTGTCCGATGCGGAACTTATTTTTAAACTGTCTGAACCACGTGGCAATATCTACATGGAATAATTGATCCTATTTGGGAAAAAAGTCGCAATTGTTTGCGTTGTGTTCAGTGTATAGGCAGAGGGCACACGTCTGGTGAGCTTTGTTTCGTGGTGCAATTAATGCCTTGTTATTGCGACATGTAGTTGCATTTCGCTTAGTCGTACATTCCTGAGCAATGGCCGTGTTGCAGTTCCATTTCCTTGTTTGTATTACTTGCAAGTTCCTGATTCCACAGTGGACTCGCGACTTTGTGTTTTTGCTTACCTTGAGTGGTTGTCCTGATCTGTGACATATTCTTTTATTATTACAAAAGGTCGCATTCTGTTCGGGAACCTGTTATTTTTGTTGACATGATTAGTTTATCTTGTTCTCTAAAATTGTGAAGCCTATATGTGTAGTGTTTCTGTGATTGTTAGTTTTGGTTTGTTTTTTTTTTTTTTTTGTTTTTAATGTTAAGTTGGTAATATCTTCCTACAATTTGGAAATTTGTTTCCATCTTTGTGTGTCTGGACGAGGTCTCATGCTATTTAGTGTTTGGTTGTATCTATAGTATACTATTGATATTTTTTCAGATTATTTATCTGCTCTATTGTGTCATTTTGAAGACCGATAGTTTTGTTACAAAATTATAGTAGTAACGATTTCCAAAGGATATTTATATCTTCAGAATCTTACACCTTGGTTGTATTTGCATCTATAGAATGTTAAATCTATTACATGTTGCTGACAACTTTCTCCAATTTACAGTTTTTGTGTACAAGTTGCTTTTATTTGTCTGAGCTGTCAGGAGTTGTAAGTGTATATTTTTCTTTTCAATTAAATTCCCTGTTATTTCTCCTTCGTGTGCATGTGTGTGAAATTTTCGTATATCCTCCTTGCTGTGTTTTACAAATAAAATTTGAGACGTGTACATTTTTGTCTCTCCCCAAGCCATTAATTTCGCTGGCAGCTCCTGAATCATTAACGAAATTCACTGACATTTTCATTATTTTCCCCTCCAAAATTTTGAATTTTCTCTGACTGTTGGATAACCTGCACTGGAGGTGGGTTTTCCATTTTGTATTTAGTCCCCTGTTGTATTCCACTATCTATTGGTGTGGTTAATGGTAAGTCAGTGTTTGAGTGCTCAATGATAGAATTAGGCTGTACTGTTACTGGTGTTAGATAACTTGGTTTTTTCGTCAAGTGTAGGCTGTATTTGTTTGTAATGTACTAGAGTATTGGTAGGTAGAGGGCTTGGTGCTAAATCTTTGCTTATTTTAATAATGAGGCTTAGTGTTACACATGTAGAATGCGAGTCTAATTCTGTCACAATTTCCGTATTTAATTGTACCTTATCAGTTTCTTTGCTTTGTCAATTAGCATTTGAAATCTTGCCGCAGTGTTTAACTATACTTCTTTTAGTTTGCGTGTTGTATGTCATAGGTCTACTGTGGCAATTTTAAATAATTTTTTTGCCGATTTTACAAGTGATCTGTTATTCTGCGAGCTCATTACACATGTTATATGTAATTGTTTACCATGGGTAGTGTATCTTGTGCTCTAATTTCTATAACTGCAAGCAATCTACATTATTCCACAGTGATTAACTCATACACACACACACTCTGCTTACTGTCTTACTGTGGGTTCAGCACTACCAATGAGCCGAAGAGCGATTCCTTTTAAATGTATGCGTGAAATTTTTTAAGCCAATCTTACTACTTGTTGGATGCCCGAGAGGGACCTCGCTTTCCTGCTGCTGGTGCGACAAGGTTGTCCGGCCTGAGTGCAGTGCTCGCTCTAAGTAACATGTTACTCTTTGGTATCCTCTGACCGAATGATTTTTATTTGAAGCTTCTAATTTATTACGGCTTATCGACTTATTTTTAACTATTATGTTACAATTATTTTACGTTGCTCGCAAAATAATTAAAGCACGATGATCGCAAGAATGTCTCGAAATAAGGGAGCTACATCTAAAGAACATGTTTTTGTATGGTAAGAAAAGAATGTCCGCGATATGCACAGAAGTACGTTACTTTGAATTTGGGATACTTTGCAAATGTAGAGGAAACCTCGGGCCAATCGAAATGTTTGATATCGGTGCAATTTGGTGACGTAATATGAAAACATAATACCCAAATTCATTACGTCGTTTCGTAACCCTATAGGATCAGAGCAAGAATATTAAGTACAAAAGTTTGGATAAATAATTTTTTTTTGTGTGTTTTAAGCAATATAGCAAGGTTTTGAGGCGAAAATAGTTTTAAAGTACATTGGAAATCTGTGTGGTCTGTTCGCCTTGACACCTAGTTGGCCAGTTAGCACGACCGTTTGGTATGACAGGTGCTTTCACCCGCATACAAAATATTAATGTATATTTCCAGTGTAAATGAACAAATAGTGGGTTGCGTAAGAAACATTAATGTTGTAGAATAAATGGTTTCTGTTGATGTATGAACGGCGCAGAGACTATAGGTATACATAATATGATTCATAATAAATTAAAACTGCTTGGAAGATAGGGAGTTGATCTCGGAAATGCCAGGTTCTAAGGGCGTAACCATAATGGTTATCAAATACAACCATTGACAACATAACTGGAGCAACATCACCAAAGTAGAAGTCAGGATGCTGGTCGCAGCCTCGCCATTAAAAAAAAACCTTTCCTTTTCTATATCTCCAATCCAATAGATCGTTGGCGTAACAGGCACTTGAAATTTGGCCAGATATTTTCTTTGCCGGGGAAATCTGTAATTAACAAGCACGCTTGATGATACCCTGCATAATTATATGGGAGATACGAGCATAAGATGAATGTTATACGAGCATGAATGCTGGAAGCATTTTGAAGAGAGCGATCTATTACTCTTATCAGGCGAAGTATTTTGGCATCTTGCACCTTTGGCTAAAAAGATAAGCAGAGGATCAGATACCATGCGTGCAAAAACCAATCACGAGCGAGCTGTTCCTACTTCAATCTAAACTATGTTTGCACAAGCGGAGGTGCGATTATCATTTGTTTATGCATTTAAGGGATTTTGACCATTATCACAATGTAAGAGGGTTAAGAACAATATCCCTTTTCTTTTCTTAAAACGTAATTAGTGCTGATTATTCCATCATCTGTCTTACAGAAACGTGGTTCACTAACGCAGTCTAGTGAAGGGGAAGTTTATTCGTAGTGGGTGAATGATAAAATGGTCAGATGTGTGTCAAGAGACAATGATTAGTTGTAGATTGGTAGTTGGGTGGGCCAAAAATTAGACATATGGCCAGTGGAATATTGGTGGGGGCTGAGGTTTGTCAACTAAATAACCAATTAAAAGGTGTAAGTCAGTCGTTTGTTGGTGGTTTTCCCAGGATCATGTGTGCTGCGTAATATTAATGGGAATCGAAATCTGGACAATTTTCCGATTTTTTTTTTTTTAATTTCACAAAATTTATTGTTAAATCAATTCAATTCAATGTTTAGAATTTAATATTATGTAATGAAATTTTGACATTTCTGTACAAAATTTCGTAGTTTTGTACAATATTTTAATAATTCCTTGTACAAAATTTTTATAATTTATTGTACAAAATTTTAATTGTTCCTTGTACATAATTTTGATCGTTTCTTGTAAAAAAAATTGCAAAACTTTTTGTACACAGTTTTAAAAAATTTTCTAAAAAATTCCAAATATTTTTTGTTTAAAATTTCAAAAATTTTCGCAGAAAGTTTCAAACAGTTTTGTACAATGTTTCGAGTGCATATTGTATAGTGTTTCAACTGTGCTTGTAAAAGTTTCGATCATTCTGTACAAAATTTCAATTTTTTTGTTCTAAACATCATTACCTTTTTGTACAAAATTTCGATTGAATCTTTTACAAAATGTAGATCGTTTTTGTATAAGATGTCCATCGTTTTTGTATAAGATGCCCATCGTCTTTGGAAATTATGTCGCAAGTTTTCCGTACTCGCGATGGTGACAGTTTTTTTTTCCCTTACGCACGACGTCAACTGTTTTTTTTTTCCCCCTTACGCACGATGTCTACAGTTTTTTTTTTCCCCCTTACGCACGATGTCTACAGTTTTTTTTTCCCCGTACGCACGAGGTCAATTTTTTTTTCCCGTACGCACGATGTCGACAGTTTTTTCCACGAACACGTCGATTTTGCAAAAATTTTTAAATATCGTTTGGCCCAAATTGTTTTCGGTACAAAATATAACTTGTTTTGTGCACAATTGTCATTTTTATTGGTGCAATATTGTAATATTTTTGGTGCAATATTGTGATCTTTATTGGTGCATTATTTTAATTGTTATTGGTTCAACATTTAAATTCTTATTGGCGCGACGTTTTAATTTTTACTGGCGCAAGATTTTAATTTTTATTGGTGCGATTTTAATCATTTTGGGAGCGAATGTGTAGTTGTTTTGGATGCAAAGTTTTGGTCGGTTTCTGTGCGCATTGTTCAGGACATGTATGAAGGGGCTAAAACACAAGTAAGAAGCAGCATAGGGTTGGCAGAGACAACAGTTAGTTGGACTTCATCAAGGATCTGCACTGAGTTCCTACATTTTTTATCAGGTTTTGGATGTTCTCTCTGAAAGCATAAGAAAACCCGCTCTATAGTGCATGTTATTTGCTGATACTGTGCTGCGTAATACCAATCTAGAACAGCTTGAACATAAATTTGAATGTGGGAGAAATTCCTTAGAAGGCAATGGTCTTAAAATTAGCTGAAGTAAAACTGAGTGCCTGTGCCTGGGAGGAACAGCAATTGAAATTGTTGAGATGGATGGTAGCAAACTCCAGACAAGCAACAATTAAAAATATATTGATCGACTGTATGTAGTGATGGGAATTTGGACTTGGGGATAACTCGCAGAATTCAGGCTGGATGGTCCACCTGGAGAAGGTTGTCTGGTGTCCTCTGTAACAGAAACCCGAGTGTCTGAGTTAAGGGCAAAGTTTATAAGTGTGCAGAGAGACCAGCAATGATGTAACAGAGACTTGGGCAAAAGTTAAGTCCCAGTATAAATTGATGGAGGTAGCCAAAATGAAGGTGCCGCACTGGATGTGTGGTGTCTCTTGTTCAGGCCTCATAAAGAACAACATTATAAGGGGTACTGTTAAAGTGACAGAACTGACTAAGAAAGTCCAAGAAAGAAGTCTGCTATGGTATGGTCACATTAAGCACACGAATGACAATTATGTGGGAAAAAATGTGTTTGACCTGGAGGTGGAAAGCAGAAGGAAGAAAGGAAGACCGAGAAGATGCTTGGACTGTGTGAAAGATGATCTCGGAGAGAAGCAGCTAAATGACAGACATTTGTAACAGAGCCAAAAGGAAAAGACTTGCCCGAAACATCGACCCAATATGAATGGGATAAGATGAAGTAGTACGCTACATTTAACTCGCCACTGTCAAATCGCTGTGTCTATGATAGGTCAGGACTGCAATGCTGAGAAGGCCAGTAGTCGTCACCCTGGACTGCGATGTTCCTGCAGCCTGTACTCGCGTGTGATGGACAATAATAGTGACCCCTTGCCTCTCTGCCTCAGCTCTTATATACTCTTGCAGCGCCCTAGATTCCCCCATTCTGCCAATCTTTTTGATCGGCTCTCCTTAGCCGCCCAAACCGCGACCGTATCATCACCCCCTTTGTCAAATTAGCTGTCATTCTCTACCATAATTATGCGTAGATCTGATCTTAGATGCTGGGCCACAGAATATGCTGTTGGACTTGTTGTGTGGGTCTTCCCTAGCAGGAACATGAACTCTAGTCGAGGTGGTGCCACAATACACTGGAATGTAAAAAAACTGAAATGTCCATTTGCAGCTAATCATGGTAGTCATGTTTAGTGTTGGATAGTTAGTCTCATTACTGTAATACCCCATTGTCATTTTTATGTGAACAACTAACTTTTGTCGTATTATCTGGAATTAGTACAAGTTATTGGACATACACTTCTTAACCATAATGAAATATATAATTGTGCTGTCATTATTTCAATTACAAATACTAACTGACATATATTAGCTCATATTTAGTTAACCTTAAATGTATACTCTATTCATATCATGAGCTTCATGTCCTGGCAGGATTTTGGTTTGTAAGGATATGATACGAACTATCCCCCCCCCCCCCCAATTAAAAATAACATAACATCCCCTACTATAAATAGGAATTGTTGAATTGTTTGTGCAAGCCACGATATTCCACTCCATAATTTTTGTTATATTATGCCACACTTGCCATTGTGACTAGCAAAACTAACAATTCCTTATAGTTTCTGTTATTAAATAATAAAATTTTCACATGTTTATAATTATATTATATTTGTTTTTATACATTTTTTTAATTTATGTTATTTACATTGACCTTTTATTCTGTTGAATTTATTTAATACTTTGTACTATATACACCTTTAACTAGTTGGTTTTATACAGTTATTATAAATTTAGTTTACATTATACATTTGTTAAATATTTAATATGTATTTACTATACATTTATTACATATTTGGTCTGGCCTCTCCTAGCCTAATTTGATCTTGACCCCGCTACTTTGTTATACATAATCTATCCATGAACACCAGCTTTGAAATGCTCTTGGGTTGCCAATCACTCCAAAATTGTCTACAATCACCATTTTTGGTAACTCATCTCAAGATGGCAGCTGCTTCTTTCAACTGTTAATATAAGCAGAAAGTGATTCGTTTTGTACCTGAAACCGATTAAAGTACTTTAAACTGAATTGCATGAGGAGATGAGAGAGTACCAAGTAATTTAAAATGTCAGCATGATATTGATTAAAAGATAAGTTTTGTGGAGCAGTCAGGTGGGTCCGTTCATTGAAGGACGTTTGGTAAAAGGGTAAATTACTTAGTATCTCACTGCCAGTAACCCAAACACTAAGTGTGTATTTCAAAACGATTTTCAAAAACGTGAGAAATATGGATATGTGTAACCCTGTGGTAACAGGGACTTTTTTTTTAAACATCCTTTCCAAAGGTGTGCAAGAATTCCAAAGACGGATGGTTTGTGTCTGATAGTTTGCAGGAAATACTAATAGCCTTGCTTATTGGTGATGATAAAAACCATGTGGGTGACAACTGGCACTGAGGGCATGACAAGGTCGCAGAAAATAAAGTATAGTAAACTTGGTTAGGTACACAAGACAGGTGCTGGTAGTAGGTGCGCTAACCTCTAGAGGCAAACTGATCCTCAGGGGAATTACAATGCAATGCAGTGGAAGAGGGAAGGGAGAAAGCCTGTTCCTCGTTTACAATAGTATGCAGAGCTTCAACCTATGGCACAATAATGCATAACGATTTTTGCACAAAAGAAATATTGTAAACTTGTCAATAAGATGCTAGCATGCCGGTGGAAATTGTCTAGCCTATATTCGATACGCTGCAATGTTTGCCCATAGTTTCATCGTCGTCATCAGATAAATCGTGGACAACTATTTTGCTGTCCACACAAGTCAATATTTTCCAAATGAACAGCATTTCAGCCTGAAGGGCAAAGTGCATGGATTTTTGCAGCGCAGCTGCAGTATTTCCTTGGTTGTACACCAATGCAGTGCACATTCACACAAAAGATCATATTTATGAGACCTTAATGTTTAGAACAGGGGAACAAATGCTCGATACATAACAATTGTAACAATTATTAAATTAATAATTTAACAAGCATTAACATTACCATGCATATCAGCAACACCAAACACAAAGGCCCGTGCATGTGAGGCATCACAATGCGTCCAATGAAACAACACTGCCCTGATACCAGATATTTGTACCAAATTCATCTTCTTCCTCTTGTGCGTCAGACGAGGCACAACTTCAGACACGGATAGCCTTATCTGTAAATGTTACCCCTAACCTAAACCTAAACGAACACAAGCAATAATGTGTGTGCTAACTTCAATCCATAGCTTAAGCACATACAACTATATGGAAACATGAAGAGCAAACAATAGTTTTTTCCCCTTCTCAAATTATTCAAGTAATAATATAACACTTATTTAAAAATAAACATAAATTTCGCTGCGAATACTGTTAATTTTGAGGCATGTTATCATGGTAATTAATTTACATGCTTAATAAATTAATAAAAATACTCTTTTAATAAGTTTATAACAAATAAGTAACAGGAGTATTGCAAATCTATGAAAAAATATCACTGGTCTCACATAGTGACTCAAGGAAAGTAAATGCATTCCATAAGTAATTTGTGATTTAGTGCTTTCTTATGCGTTACTCCGCTTGCAAACAAGCAACAAAATGTCTTCTGTCCGAAAGAAAATTTTTCTTTTTATTACTTCATTTCAAAATTCATGCAACCATATCTACACTTGATCTGTCATTTCCGAGCGGGCTGCTACACAGGCTGTGTAGGAATACCAGGGTGTCGCCCATACCTGCCGACCACTCATTTAGACGTCCAAAAGATTTTAAAAGTAATGTTAAATCAAATACAGGCCAGCACGAGCCGTAATAAAATTAACTATTTTTTGAGGCAGATCGAAAAAGCAGAACTACTCCATAAACGGCAGTATCTTTTTTGCGAAATTGTTTAATGAGCTGCCATGCTGTGAGCTACTAATTTAAAGGACCCAAAAAGGTTTATCCTGCACATTCCAATACTTACCCATAAATTAACACGCGTGATAGCAATGAAAAATACATAGACGCCGCCTACACAATCATTCACTAGTATCAAATAGTAAACTTGCACTTAATCAATAGTTGCACTATGGCTACAAGTAGTCGCGGTGGTTTAGTGGTTAGGGCACCTACCTCCCACCTAGGCGAACTGGGTTCGATCCCTGGCGGGGTCGCGCTCAGATTTTCGCATGTGGGAATCGTGCCGGATGGTGATGCTGGTAGGCGGGTTTTCTCGGGGATTTCCCATTTACCCCGCACTTGTATTTCGGCGCTGCTCCACACTCATTTCACTTTACCCTCATCGGCTCTCAAGACTTCGATGTTAAGAGCCACCTAAATCACTTCACTCCACTCACTAAGTCTACACAGTTTTATGGTAATTTTACTAAGTTGACAAAACTTTCATATTTTTCGTAATTAATGGAATTAACTGTAATAGTAGATGGTGGTAAACTTTAGTTTTATTCAAACAAATTATTTAATATCCACAAATTAAAATGTAAACTTAGTCGAACAAGCTTCATTAAGTGTCATTGTCACTGTTAATTTTTTTATACATTAAAAGTTCCATTAAAACTTTTAGTGATGCAGTTCTCTTGATATCAACAAAACTGAGTTACATAAAGATTGAGTAAATTACTTGCTGATATAACATCAGAATCAAGTAATTTTGATAATGTTCTCCAATTCATATTCCTGATTAAAATGGCGATATATGACAGCCATTTTGTTAGATAAATATCAGGATAGTGGACTAACCAGCTAAAAAAATAGTATCTATATTCATAAAAAGACATTCAGTAAAAGGGATAAAAACGTATTGAAATATTATAATGTGAGGCTAACATATCACAGATGGAAGTGGAAGGGTCGGGAGAGAGAGAGAGAGAGGGGGGAGTATATAATGGAGAGCGCATTTAAAGGTTAGTCATTGTTCCTCAACAATCTGTTGGTCTGTTACAGTGCTTATTATCGCCTCCAGTAGCTATTGATAATTATTATTTGAAGGGTTGATAAAACTAGAATACTTTACATTTATATTTAACAAAATCTCATCATGAAATATTATGATACATTATAACCCTAATTCACTCAGTGTGCCATAGAAAGTCATTCCGCGAATGTGATAGCTGCCAGATGCCTGGCCTAGATTAAACTAGGTTAAATTGCTATAGGCTGTTCACGGTAAAATGAACACTTTTGAAAGCCGTACCTAAGATCTACTTATATACATGTTGTGTGTTCTTCCGCCTAATGTAAAATTGGCATTGGAATGGGCCTCATCACTCTATTCATGCTTCGGTCAAGTGAAACTGTCAACTTATTAGAAAAATTAATAGTGCACAAATCTACACATTTTTACAATGCGATGCATGAAAACAGAAAGCCAGACAAGTAATTTAAGTTAACACAAATGGTTACCTAATATGTTTTATTCTATGTTAATATATGGAACTACTTTGCCCTCTATCGTTACCAATTTTACTGGACACATGTGGCTCAGTGCGCCCTTTAAAATATATGAAGGTAGAAGCAGGGACTTTTTTCTATGGTTGATTCCAAAAGTGCTCACTTCATCGTAAACAGCCTTTACTTGCCTGCCACTAAGTATGGCGTGTAGCATGATGGTTTTGGTGCAGGGCTGCATCACGTTCCAATGCAACCTGGTGTCTGAGGCGAGTGACAGCGTGCACACGTCACTGGTAGTACTGGGCAACAAGGAGGAGCTGTTCTGGTGGCAGCGACGCCACTCTGCGGCCGAGCGACGCTACTACGCCGTGCTGCAGCAGGTGTGCCGGCCACGTAGACAGCCCGCACAGCCCAGCTACCATTACGCCGTGCACTTCCGAGCGCAATGCGGCACGCAGAAGGTGTGCTTCGCCAACCACACGCCCCAACACAGAGTCTGTCGCCAAGATCTTCAAGGCTGGCACATGTGTCGTGCTGGATCTGCCCGTACTCAAGCAGCTAGTCAACAAGGACGGCCTGTCACGCTACCAGCTCAGCATCGCCAAGGGCGACGGCGCACAGCTCGTGTGACTGCCCTGCCCTGCCCTTCCAACACTCTACCTGCCCATCCACCATCTTCACTTGCTCGTATTTATACATGCGTCGCCATTTGAGACAAATGTCATGTAGTTATTGCATTATGTAACTATATTTATAACTGTTTTGAAGCTGTTCGCTATAATGTGGGTGGTTTATTTATAGGACTTGAGGGATAATTATTGTAAACTTAGGGAAGCTTCGCCAAGGTACAAAGGTGAAATCCAGTATTCACTTGCTTTTCTTTGTTTGTATTCTCATGCTATAATTAGGTATGTGCTTAGTAATAAGACAATATATTTGGGTAAGTTTTCTACGGTCCTTTATAAAGAACTTACTTGAATGTATAAAGTGAGTCTTTAAGGAGCTTTAAAAGTTTCCAGTGTTTAAATAAAAAGAGTTGTGTAGTAAAAAATAAATTTATTACAAACCAGCAAAATCGAATGTATTTTGACTTTCCCAATGTAGGGTACCTAGTTTTATAAATACCTTCATTAATACTGACTTAATGGTGTCATTCTCCATTATAAATTATTAAAATAATCCAGAAACCAAATGTCTGATATCAAATACAGATATTTATACAGATTAGGGTAATTTCCAATACTACTTCATGAATGTGAATTCTGGATGTGAAGTTTTTATAGTCCGTGACTCATAGATATTTCTGCTTTTGCGAAAACCTATCCTTCTATCCTCAGGGCAAAAGAGAGAATTTTATGAAATAACTTACATGGCACAGTATTAAATATATTATTCACACGGCCAGAGTATGTTTTCATGTAGACAAATTAACAAATTACAGAAACCTCTAGAAACCATTCAGTAGGCTTAAATGTTTGTAAGTTGCATGGCATATCAATCGATGCATGAAAAAGTTTTGCGGCTATACACAACACATGTAATTAGGGAACTATGTTCGTCGCTGTGCTGTTATAAGTTCTCGGTAATAGTTGTGTGTAATAGGTGCATGATACTCGCTAGGCGTGCAGAGAATATGAACGAGGCTGACATACAAACATATATTGCCAAAAATAGTGGATAATAGATATTAGAGTGCATGCCGTACAGCATATAGCAGTGATTAGTGCAATTTCGAATAGCAATGTTCTCTTTGGAGCGATGTACAGGGCAGACGTTCTGGACCATCTCGACCGACATATTAGTAGGGAAAATATTTTCACATGACTGAACAGTCAACAATGTCCAGCGAAACAGTGGCATCACTATAATCCCTATATCTATATATCAAATACCAGAATAAGTAGCGACCACGTGCCAGTCATGGACTGACCCTGTGATCTTTTGACCTAGTCACTTGCTTTTTTGACCTACTGAACTACTTTTTTGACCTATATTCAATTTTTGCACCCCGGTAACCTAGATTCTGATTCGTTTATTGAACAATGCATTTTAATGTCATTTTTGGAGTTGGGAGATTGTGAGTTATACGACCTTTGAGTTTGTTTACCAGGTTCGCTTCTCATTTGGAGTATTTATAGTTTGTAAGTATTTGTTTTGCCAGGTTTGATTCCAGGTCGGAGTATTTAAGTTTTTGGGAAATTCTGGGAAATAGCGCAATCACAAGTGAGACAAGGAAAATCGGAATACGCTTTAAGAGAGCTTCTGCATTCATGTGACCTCGCAGACTGCTGGCGTGTAATGATGTAATTGTGTATGTTCATACTTGTGTGTATGAAGTAATCGTGTAATCGCATAACCATGTATGCAATTGTGTAAACATAATTACCATTATCCGAACACCAACTCAATATGTACATGAATAATTAGCAACTAATATACGCACATAATGCATATGAATAATTTATAACTAGTGTGTGCACTTAAATAACCACAATCGCCAATTCAGTATACACTCATACATGTCCCCTCAAGCAAACTCCAACTGACATGTATTACAAATTATTATTAATTACTTATTTAACACTCAATGTAAATGAAATAATTCTTGTGGTCGACCCATTAAGAAGTCTAACCCACCAAAGTGTTAACTGTAGGCCCTACGTTGTACCAAGAGAAACTTATATTGGATTAATATTTAAATATCAAAAGAAGAGAGAATTCTCGATTTAAAATGCAACCTGGAGAGGCAACCTTGATTTATTAAGTAAAACTTATTTTTTTCCCCCATCATAGTATATTCGTGTTGTGCTTGCTCTATGTGAAGGCATGCACATGCAAGTAAACAAGAGGACTGGAGTTGGAACACGGCAAAAGCTTTCATCGCGAGTGCTGTCTGTTTTGCATTCCACACAGTGCGGAAGAGCTAACGAGGGTTACCAGCGGTGTGTCAGCCAGACCGCCTGGCCCGAGTTGGGAAGAAACAGACACCTGAGCCACTGTGCATTCTCCCAGCACTCGCCAGACAGTACAGCGTGCTGCTGTATACGTGTCTTAACGAAACAGGCGCTCGTCTCAGATCAGTTAAATTACTTGAGACTCAATGCAATTTCAGAGTACTTTAAAAAATACACCTTCTGGTCATTCCACTTAAGCTTGTTGTTCTCGCACGGTTTCTAGAATATTTCACATGCACTTGAACTAGGTTATTCGACTGCATGCAGTTCTTGCTTCATTCCTGCAATGTTGTTGAACCCAGAACCAACCCTTAGGTGCTACGCCCTCTGGTAACATATTCTCCAGACATTAATAGTATGAGTTCGGCATCCAGCTATCTTCCAACTTTGTGAAACCGAGCCAGGGCACCAGAGATTCCTCCTTGCCTCGTTTTAAAATCTTCTCTATTAAATGTACATCTGGAGAAGCTACCATTATTAGTTATTCGTAAAAAGCACCACACACAATTTCGCCCATGGAACTTTCCAAGCTTGTTTTGGGAAACACACTTCCAGAAAAATAACTTTAAATATCTCAACTCTAGTTTTCTGTCAATTTCTTCTCAAATGTATTTTTCACTGTTGACGCAAACGGTCTCCGATTTTGAACTTAGCTTTGCATTTATCGTACACTCACATGTTGTTATATGGTAATAAGGTTTCGTCCCTAACATTTGCATGCACCCTCTTGATCTTTCTGTCATCTAGCATTGTAGAACTTATAAGACCTGAGGCAGTACGTCCACCCACCGGTACGAACCATGAGAAGTAAAAATACTTACAAATCTGTTTTATCGACTTATTGAATCTCTTGGCAACACTAGCTTTCATTTCAGAGTACGTTGCATAGTCATTTATGACAAATTCAGTCATTGTTTGAACTTTAAGTATCAAAATTCGGTTCCTCTGTGTGAAGGTGAACCAGAGTTTTTTCTTCCAACACACTTCACATAGCATGAGTAACTGCCTTTCCAGGCTTGGATCTTGAAGCCACGACCTAACCCAGCCGTACTTCGAAAATACATTGATGGCGGTTATAATGTATTTGCATTTATTAATCCATATCTTCTTAACCAGTTACGAATAAAGATCCCAAAATTATCACACATATTCAGTGATTGAACATAGGACACTTTCAAGTATGTGTTTTTAATTTCAGCCCTTCATTGTTACTTTCTGATTTTCTCATTTCAGGTAGCTTGAAAAATAATAACTTATCAGTAAAAACAGGTGTTTGAAAAAATGACTGGGAAAAATCTCTAATATTCTTTCATGTTTTGTGGATTTTTGCCTTTTCGTATTAATTGTCTTCCATCTTTTAGTCACAGTTTTTCACGGAGGATCTTTCTGGCACACTCTCTTCTCACTTTATTTAATTAGCAAATATAACCATAAACATTATCACATATATTCCTTTTTAATGCATAACTGACTAAATGCCACTTTCCGCCAACAGTACGTAACTGTCATGCTCTAATTGGTCAATGCCAAAGAACATCAAAGAACATTTAGGTACTTAAGCATTAAAAAAAAAACTGTTTATATCTTGAGTAAAACCTAGACACTTTCATGACTGTCTAAATTTATATCGGGTCTCTTTCCGCATACATTGATTAACTTATATTAATGTTTCTGATATACTTGTAATATTATTCATTGAATTCGCTTTCCACGTGGTATAGTAGAAATATGCAACCCTGAATATAATAGAAATGTCAAATGTTTACATTTAATTTTTGCGTTAATATACCTTGGAATTTTTTCTAGCTTTGACTTCAGAGAAATGCTAGATAACTTTGCAGAAGTCTTAACAACGGACTGCTCAAAATAAATAAATGTTAATCCTGTCATTGCTTTTTTAGATATTAGTTTTTAAAGAGTCCTCTTAACGACTATGTTTCTCCTTATTAATAAATACTCTTCACTGGAATATTCAAATTTTGCAGATACACGTTCTGACTCAGCAAAATTTGATAGCACTTTACTCGAACAATTTTATTTATATATATATTTATATGTTCAATATTTTATTACATCCAGCACGCGACAAAAATGTATTTATCCAGAAAAACTGTCATCACTTAACCATTCGTCTGAAGATAGTTCGTCTTCTATACTGACACCACAATTTCTATGTCGAGTACGAAGACATTCAAGCTGAATGGACAAACTATTTGATATGCTTGCAAGGTGCAAGCATATTCATGCGCAAATGGATACAGTCGATTGAGTTACAGAGGGAATATATTTACAATATTTTTACATTCTTTAAGGTGCTCATTGGCCTTGACCACAGCCACATCAGGCAGCATAAACAGAGATGTTGCTACATAGGATTATGAAGCTTGAACACAATCTCTCAAATTACCCCACCACGCCAGTAGCCTAATATGATTGTTGTGTAAATATTTTATTACCAAAGTAAGCAAAAACTTGTGGAAAAAAATGTACAACACATTGATGTAATTTTCTCTCTCTCAAGTTAATGCTGTCTTCTTGAAGATAAGAAAAAATTTACCAGATCCTTGTGGGCCCCAGGACATTAACTAGTCTAGCCACCCTGTCGTTTTCCTCTTTCAGGCACACAGCGGCATATTATGAATCAGCACATTAAGCAAACCAATTTAGGTTAATACTTTACATGTCGTAATTTATCATTTAAAACATAATTTTTTCGTCGTAGACCCACCCATAATCGGTACTGAGCACTATTCTATGCACTACCCACCATCACAAGAGGTTCTGTTAAGGCGAGATTAATACATTCGTGTAAAATGGTAACAAATACTTTCCTTCTGACAAACTACAATACTGAGCTACGTAATTTCAAATTCATTTTAAGATACACAACTATTATGGGTAACTAATCGTGGAGTAAATAATGGTTTCTATAACCCTTCTCTGCTAACTTACAGTAGCACTGAAATAAACACGTGAATTAAAGAGATTCCCAAAACTATCTTGTGTTTTATTTCAAATATTGTACACGCTGTATTTTCTGAACTACCGTTCTTGGAATGACATTTGAAAGGAGTATGCAGTTGACAGTTATAAATTAATATTTTATTTAAAGATTCTTCAACAAATAGCTCTGTAGTTCAGATGAAAGCAAATACAGACGACATAGAGATAGTATAACTTAGATTTGATATAATTTTTAATAATGCACAAAAGTTTAAACCTGGCTAAAGAAGATAAAATAACCGTTACTTGTACAAAAATCTTTGTCAGAACTTTTGTAACAAAGGGGCGTCTCATTGTTGTACTTAACGATTTACGAACTTTTGTAACATGACCGGACTCCTACTAATGCATGTAATTATTGTTTGTCATCTTGAATGACGGAGTTGTTGTGTACATATTTGAATACTGCTGAAGTACAGTGTAAAGATATGGTATCAAAGTTAACTCTCCTAGAAGCAATAATGATCATTTTACTAAAGAATTCCAATCAAGAGTTCGTAAATCGTTAAGTACAACACTGAGACGCCCCTTTGTCTTCCCTTTACTTTTGTAGTTCAGCATGCGTAACAAAATATGTGTTATTAGTAAGGTTGGTGTGTGCCGAGCTCCCTCGCCTCATAGACAGTTTGCCCACTGGGCACAGAAGCAGAGGGCCACACTTGCAATGCACAGTAGCACAACAGTGACCAACGTTACTCAAGTACAGGTGCAGTGCAAGGGTCAGAAGGTGATGCTGTGCAAATTGTAGCAGTTGACAGTGGCCAAGCAGTCGTGCACGCTCAGGCGCAGTGATGCAGGAAAGAGTACCAATATACTACTAATTTTCCAAAGGTCTTAAAATGGCGAGGGTGGTGATATGTCTCGTGCGTGCAGGGGATACCTGCAAACTTAGTAAAGTGCCCTATAATGAAGTGCCAAGTGTCTATAAGTGTACTTGTCACCACGTGTGTCCATCCTCACTTAGTTTCACATATATTGCAAGTGTATCATGTAATTTAGGTTTCGCAAGTTTTTTTAAGCACATAACAGCAAATTTGTAAGTGGATGTTGTGTTTTGCAAGTGTGATGTGACAAAGTAGTTCCGCATGGCTCGCCTATGCGGCAACGCCAGCATGCGTGCCATGTTAGAACTGCAGTAGACGCAGAGTATTTCGAGAGGCAGGTCGTGTGTACCATCGGTCCGCACGCCCAGACTGCCTTCATTTGCATCGATCATTAACTTCAAGAGACTGTTTTAAGTAACCAGAACCAATTAGTTTCTGTCACCCGGGATACCACCTCGCACATTCCCCAGTGTTTGCATTGCTTGGAGAAGTATTATTCACAATAATTCACCTAAGAACCTTCAAGACATTATCACAGTTAACCCGCTGCCAACCAGTATAAGTCTGGCTTTCTTGTGTAAAGTGTTTCGCTCGAAGAAAGTGTAACGCATGCCAAATAAGTCGCAATGAAGAATCGTGTTTTTTTTAAATTCAGATAAGCCACAAGGCACTGCAGGGTGTGGGCCCTTACAATTCCCACCAAAACGCACGTGTCTATAAACTTTCAATCTTAATATTATTGCATGTGTTTTCAGGACTTTACAGTACATATGGGCGTGTGAATAACTCGGATAGTTCACCGCATAGGACATACATCAGTTATTGATAATCCTCCAGAGGAGTGACTCAGCACTGGTGAAAGATTGTTGCCTATGGTCGTCTGCCTCACAGTACTGAGTATAAGAACTGTCTGCTCTACCAACTCATCACAGTTTTATGTCTGGATAATGCCTGGTGCCCCGGGTAACAATATATATTTCCCACACCATACCTAATTCCAGACTTCATCAATCTTCAAAATTCAATTTACATCAAATCACGACCTGACAGCCATCAAAATGTCTCTCAATTTTGTAGCCCATCTTTTCACCATAACTTCCTGACTTCAAAATTGCAAAATTTATCACAATTTTCAAATTACTACTGAAGGTTTTTCCTTGCTGATTTCCCACTACCCTAACGAGGAAGGCAGCAAGGACATTACCATGGGACATTAACAGCATTGGTACGCCTTCCAGACGCCTGCTAAATGTTGGAAAAGGCGAGCACGTAGTCAGCGGATAAAAGTGTGGCAAAAGCAGTGAGTGCACACCATTGCTGCAGGAAGGAGAGCACATGGACAGCATAGCTACCATTTTAGGACAGTGTGAAATCAAAAAAGTGGGACAAAGGACTGGGGTTAGTCACTGTGTGCCAACCCCCTCTACCCTCATTGTGCAGCACTATACCATGCATAGACGGAGCTGGGAGAAACAAAGATTAGGATAAAGGACGGGCGGGATGTTTATCCTTTTCCCATGCTATCAGCACGCTGGCGACCATCTGAACCACCAGAACCTCTCATCAGCGTGCAATGCATTGACCCCTGTGCCGTACTGAGTGGGGAAAGCCATGACGAGATATACCTGCGCTGCGCATCGCCATCCTTCCACATCCTCGAGCACGTGAGATTTGTTTACGTAACAAACCATGCCTGCCCGCATTGTATACGTCTCATAGCTCAGGACTTCATCACGAAATACGAGTTTAGCAACAACTAGCAACTGCCGATGCACACGTCAGTCCAACCCATCGAGCAACCACGCCGTGGACAACCAGTGAAACGGGAAACTGAACAGTTCAACCAAACAACCAAAAACTTCGGACAATTAAGTGCAAGACAATTTAACAGCATTAGCCATGTAAAACTGGTGCTGCAATGTGTTTGTGTACAGGAAAGGGTACACAAATGCTTGTGTGTGCACAATGTCGAGTACATTGTCATCGCGAGTGTCTTGACGAGACGGAATTCGAGAGCACAGTGGAGGAACATTACGTTTGTAAAAACTGTAACCGCAATTTAAAGCAACCGCAAAGAGCACCTTTGAACTGGGAGGAATTCTTCGTTGAATTAAAATGGCACTTCGCAGTGTGTTGAAGACGAACATGCACAGTAGAAACTGGAGGTATCAACCAAAAACGCCGTAACTGCAATGCTACAATACATGAGCGGTGCCAAACTGCACGAGAGAGGGCGGTTCAGGGAGCACAATTTTTGTGCGGGGACTGAGAAGCACAAAAAGGCATTGAGCAATTGTCATGCATAACCAAGATGCACGTGACAGCCGACAGTATGCAAGCGAAGAAGGTTCAGCCCACCCACCCAATGCCAACCCTAACCTCAGCACCTCAACCACTAATGCCTCCTACACCATATTCCCAATGGTTACCAGCATATTATCCTACTGCATAATTTCTGCAGAATGTTCCACCAATCATAATAATCATGTACACTCCATTCCTGACTGCAACACCAGTGACAACAGTGCTGCTAATCAATACAGACATAACACCAGATCAGAATTGGAGACAACAAAGCCCATGGCAAGAAAGAGCACAGGCAAGTAGCAGTACGCAACAGCACGAGCACGAGAAGAAAACGTCAAGGCTATTTCAAATACTGCCAACTTTCGCAAGAACACTAACTGAAGATCCCATGGCATTTTGAAAGACTGTGCCTATCGTCTGAAACTGAACGGATTTTTTTTTTGGGGGGGGAGGGGGTATGCAACTGCAAGGTGAGGCGAAAGTTTGGTGGTATTCCCTAAACCATTACAGTTTAGTGTGGGAGGAATTTGTGCATGGCTTCCAGTGCAGGTTTGGAGATGCGTTAACCTCACTACAGGCCCAGAGCAAGTTGAAACTCCAAGTGCAACAACCCAGCCAGCCCCTCTCCTCAATCATAACAAGGAAAGTGCACCTGGTAAAACATTTCCATCTGCAACTGCTGGAACATAAGATAATGGAAGAAGTGGCCAAGACCGTTTTGCCAGAGTATAAGGCAGCAGTCGTCCCATTTTTTAATACTATGATTGAAGAATTGATTAGGGCTGCCATTATACTGGAAAGAAAGCAGTGTCAACTGCATCGCGAATAATATGCCATCTGATAGCGGCACAGGCCGAGAGGGTGGAAAACGGTCAACATTCCAATACCTACCCCAAACAACAGTTCGGACAAACATCCTGGAAATTCGCAAATGCAAACACAAGTGAAAACAGTGCAAAAAAATGGATATGGTAAAAGTGACAGTGTGATGCATATCCATGCAAGTCAGTATGTTAGGTGGAATCAGCCAGGAAAACCACGACATCCCTGCCGCTATTGCAGACCAGTGGAAGTGTAAAACTGGCACATCCAGTGCCCAAATAATCCGCACCTCGACGGCTACAAGGGAGCAACACCCCACCAGCAGGGAAAGGGGAAGCAAGGGTAAGGAGGCATGACATTTCCGACTTGACACCACCTCAAATGCTCGTAAATCAGGTGAGTGAAACTTCGGCGCAATTTATCCACGTACTTGTCTTTGTGAACAGAAGTCAATGTCGCACATTGATAGACACAGACGCCTCGCATAATTTCCTACAGCTGCAATTTGTAAACACAGTTGACTTTCCAATTCAAAAGGCCTACTATTCAGTGGACTATGCAGCCATCTACCATGATTGACCCTTGTTAAAAGGTTATACTGGTAATAAACCCGATTTGATCCTTCCAGAAACCCAAATGCTTTTGAATCTCAATTTCATGCAGCATCCACACTTTACATATTTATACTGATGGATCGAAGACACCTACTGCTACAGGTACTAGTCATTTTATTCCAGATCTTAAGGTTTCAGGGATTTATAAATTGTTGGCTTCCTCTTCTATTTTCCATGCACAGGCTTTTGCCATTTCTAAGGCTTTGAATATTGTCTCACTCAAACCATTTACAAAGTCTGGATTTATTCTGACTCTCAGCTCACTCACTGTGCTGACGAATGTAACTACTCGACCACGACTTGACGACATTGGTCTGAGGATTAAATCTCAGCTCCAGTTGCTTTGTCTTAAAAGCATGCAAATTAATATTATGTGTCTCTCCAATCATATGGGTATTGACAGTAACGAGAGGGTGGGCAAGTTGTCGAAATTGGGAGGGTTGAACAAGGTTGATCCTGCTTCCTATGACTTGATGGACTAAAACATGCTTTTAAGAGCTCTGTTTGTGAGCACTGTACCTGCCAATGGCTACATGGTAACGGTAATGGATTGTGTAGTTTGGTGCAGCCTTCTTTAGAGATTTACTCATGGTTTAGCGAACACAGACGTCCACATCGTTATTTTACCACTTTAGTCCGAATGTGCTTCAATCGTGGACTGTTTAAAGCCCACATATACAAGGTAAATATCTTCTTCATGCCGATGTGTAACTGCAATGAGAGTTTCCATTACATAAATCATATCCTTTCCAAGTGTACTACTGCGGGTCGATTAAATATAAGTACCTGGCATTTGCACTAACATTAGGCAAATAAAACTCCACTACACTTGTACCCATCACCACAGGTTCAATTAAATACACCGAACACAGGTGGTTGTGGCCATTTTGATACACATTTTCACTCCCACTACCCTAACTACAATAGCCAATGAAATAATTTGTTACAAGAGGCCTGTTTCATAAAACTGCCAGTTTAAATGTTATTAGTTACAAGTTACAAGTACTGCTATGTACAACTACTTGTAGATTCAGTTTCACGAACAGCAATAATATCTACAAGGGCTTGAAATTTGTGTTTCCTGAAAAGTTTCGGTAGATTAGTAATTACTAGATATTTCTTACAAGTGTACTCGTTTATTTTACAAGTAAAGAAAATGCCGAAATCTAATTAAATTAAAGTGGCTCCACTGAACAATGTCAGAGAAACTAAGGTCGTGTCTCGTCTCGAATGTGTACTCACTCTCACTCGCCACTCGCACTCTGGCACACTCTGGCCCACTATAGGGTATTTTGAGACTCGTACCCTCTGTAAGCCTTCGGCATTATTTATCTGACAGAAAAGGCAATAAGTAGTGAAAAATAATATATTGCTGGCTTTTCACTTTCCTCGACTATATGTACAGTATTTTATGAACTAGTAAGTTGTTATAATTTGTTACATTATTGCATTATTAAAAAACCTAATTCTTCTGTGCGAATCACAGTATTTAGTGCTATGTACAGAAATAACTCAAATTAAAGGTGAACATAACATCATAATTTGATATGTACCATATCAAATGGTATATTATTGTTATTACACATTTCACAATCGCAATGATTAAGTTAAGACGATAAAAAATTTCTAACGCTGCTTTAGAAACAACAAAATATACATCTGGATATTTGAGGTTAGATTTGAAAACAATATGGCGGCCAAACAGGGTAAAATTGTGAGCATAAAGGGAGCATCGTCGTCTACTCTCCTTCTCGCGCTCTCTCCTTGGAGTTGGGACAGCTGCAGGGCGAGGATGGTTGCAATTTTGGCCCGTCATAGGCATGACATGTCATTGTTGTCAAGCTTCATGTGAAAAAGTGAGCAGAGATCGAATTTAAGCGCATCGTCGGGCGTCAAAACTATGGTCTACTCATCATTCGTGTGGCGCCATACATTAGCCGTCGTGACTGCAGCCTGCTCTGCGACAGACAAGATAGTTGACGCCTGAATAGTTATCTTAAATTTTATGTATCCATTTACAAAAGAATTACAGGTCCTATAAAATTATTTATGTACATATTGAAACTTAATGTGAGCATAAGTAACTGAAATTGTTTTGATTTGCGCCCGTGGTCATAATAAAACAATGAACACAACTTAACAAATAGGTGATACCTGTGGACTTGTGACATTAATATAACCTTTTACACATGCACATTTTCCAAGTTGTGTGTAAAGCTCAGTGGGTTAGTGTGTGGGTTCACACCTTCTTTGTTATAGGTTTTCGAGTTCAAATCTCCATGTGACAAATTTTTTTTCTTATTTTATGTGATATGTTATTGCTGTTTATAGCTTATGTTATTGACATAAAATACTTATTTCTAGAATATCTTTGTCTAAAAGCAATAACACAAACCAAAACTAAATTTAAAAAAAAATGTAGGCAGCCGAATGCATTGTGCAGTTACTTGTGTATTATTGCTTTTATAAAATAAATTCTAGAAATAAATGTTTTCTGACAATAACATTAAATACTACAAACAACAATGATGTTATCACATAAAATGACCAAACTGAGGACAGTCCTCATTCTTACCCTAATTTTAACATAATGTAAATAAGTTGATCAAAGTTTTGAATTAAATATTGTATTTCTCGAATGTAGCCGAATAATAGCATGAAATAAACATATTTACAATAATTTACTATATATATTGTGTAATTTAAGGTAAATAAAAAAAGTAAAATTTTGCGAGGGATTGGGATTGAACTCGTATACCCTCACACTCTAGGCAATTAATTACGTTACCATCTGTTCTACCAAGCCAAGTTGAAAAAAAGAGTAGGAAAATATATACATTAATTTCACCGCAAAATCGTGAATATTAAATTGTATGTCCATTTCGTTTTTGGTTTAATGGGTATCATTAGGATTGTTAAAATGAAGAGTATACAGGCGCACTCTCTTCACTACATTATACAGCTTAAAACTTCAAACAGAGCAGTGATGATTACATGAAAACGAAATGAAAGTCTGAGTGTTCATATTAACCCATAAAATGGTGTTTTGGAATAATTGACACATTTTACAAATTATTTTGTATTGGTTTTGTTAGTTTATTCCTTGTCCCTTTACTTGATACACGCTTACCGGCAGTCATTTGATTTTGAAAATCATAAGAGACACAGACTGAAGTGACTGTTTTATCATTCAGATACTTTTGACAAATTGAAACAGTGAAATTCTTACTGATTCAGATTTAGAGTGTAAATACAATAAATACTTGCACTGTGGACATTGCTTCGAATCTGTTGTGCTGGAGAAAAAACTAAACTGCAACACAATGTTATCGATTTAATTTGCTTATTTTTGGCAGGGGTTTTCTATTGATTGACAAATGACGACAGATTATCCAACTTCAAAAACCAACACATTATTGTGCAGTTTCAATACCAACATCTGTATATTTACACTTCTGAGCCGCCATAATCACGACACCTTAGTTAATGACAGGAGAGTTATGTGACGTGGCAGCACATAGCCTGGACTGGACCATGGGGAGATGGAGGTTACGTGGATAGGTAATGCTTATAAATTGAAGTTCTCTGGTGTGCACCAGCGCTCAATAGTGCGAAGGCACGCGTTGATGGAAATCCTTGGAGTCATTCGGCCGCTGGCCTGTTCGCTCTTCCCCATGTGTTCCAAGTCTTGTAGGTTAAGCACTGGCAAACTTACAGAAATATATCTATGGATGCCTGGTCTAGCGATGGTGGTCGGCCACCCACGTACGCCGGGTGCGGGGTTGCCATGTCAGCATTATAAGCTAAAATGCTCTGCTTTTGAAGCAGTGGGTGCACGACCCATGGTGACGTTACCAATGACAACTTAATATACTAAAACACTTATATGTGTACTACATGTCCCCCAAGCCTGTTTGACAGCTGTGGCGCAGCTGGGATGCACATTCAATGAGTGGAGTTGTTCAGTGCAGTGCAATCAAGTGTGGATGCAGGGCAACACAGATCTTAGCATGTGATGTCAGAGCACTCGATGTAGCGCATGGATACAAAAATAGATCTTCATTTTTAGTGTTATTTTTTATTCAGGGTTTTGAGTCTGATTTATAAACACGAGTGTTGACGTGTTTAAGCAGTGCATTGCAGTTTCAATTAAATTTCTTTTTCAGTGTTTTGTTATGTACTATTCACAAATGTGCCATCCTCACCTCATTAGCCCATAAGGTAAGGAGCACAGAGTGTTAATATCTATTTGCAATGTTGAGAAAGCAGGTCCACGTGGCCCACCAGGCCGCTAACTGCAGCTGACATGCCACAGCATGCAAGTCATTCAGCTACGAGCATTTCGGGTGTGTGGTTGCGTGTTACAGCGGCTTAGGTTTTACACGCTCGGGCAGCATTAAACTCTTGTTTTTCAATTATTTAATCTCCACAGTATTCAATTAACTAGAACCATTGTTCTTTAGCTGGCTGAGACACCACCACCCTCTTCACCCGCGCTTGCATCACCTGGAGAAGCTTAAAACTTGCACATCATTTATTGGCTTCGGGCCATTTATATACCTAAACGGCAGGTTTTCAAGCTGTGAAGTGTTATTTTGTATATAAAGTGTAGGCTAGAGAGCCTTGTTAATAAATCGGCATAATTACGCATTGAGAACTGATCATCTGGACATTATTTCGTGGCCTTTGGGCTCTCATGGCACAAGCCCTTAAAATACCTGCACCTTTTTATCTAGTGTACCATTATGTATTTTTATTTTGTTCGTTAATTTTAAGTGTTGTGTGTGTAAATGTAGGCGTGTGACTAGCCGATAAGTCTCTGTGTCAACTCAACTTGAAAGTATTCGGCAAGCATTTGTATGTAATAGTACTAAGTAACATGGGTGTGTGAGCTGACCCAAAGAGACCAAAAAGGCCACTGCATCCTACGCACTTGGAATATTTTTACGGCGCAATTATGAGGAGCAGCAGTCCAGGATTGCATTGGTCGTCGGCCAAACGACCATGGAGGAAAACTCATCTCTACCAATTTCACACGACATTGTCCAGCGATGTCTGGCGCCCGGGTAAAACCACATTTAAAATTTCACTGCTTCTCAAATCCTGCCTCTACCCACTGAGGCACAATGGTGGCGCATCAACTTAATTCTTAGGGCAAAACAATATGACATAAAGAATTACACAATAAAAGCACTTTAAATAATTTTAGAATGCAACTTGTGGCTTCTCGCCATGTGGTCAGCCCTGTTGCCTATCACACCTATGAACTGGGCGTGGTGGCCTCTCTCATTATGCGGCTAACACATGTCCATAAAACCAGTGAGCTTCAAAAGTAAACCAAACATTCTTAGACTAACATAACCCTAAGCGGCATCTGCCATGGTACTTATGTGTAATAATGACAGGAACATGATGAAATAAAAAACAACAAATATACAACGCAAACATATGAACCTTTCAGTATGGTACTCTGACCACTAGACTGTCAATAGAACAATTACACTATTACCCTTATAAAATACAATTCATAACACAACCCTGAATAAACTTACATGCATTCATGCACACCGTGCACAACGTGCAACACTCATCGTCAACACTGAGCACTTGGCTGCACACACATAACATTTAATATTAAAAAGACCTTGGAAAACACATTAACACTATACTTTGCACTCGTGGTGCACGCACACTTCGCTGACATGATGTGGTGCCTGACGACGGTGCAAGAAAGGAGGTGTGGTGAACCGACTCACCGAAGTGGTTCATGTTATATGACAACACAATCCATGCTTGCATTTTCGTGCGGCTGTCACCATGTTGTTGTCATCCATACAACACGTCATTACTGTGACATTGTCATATAAAATAACCATGCTACTGATGCAGAGAGGACTCTCTGTGACTTCAAGAGTGAGCAAGAGAGTACTCTCTCGCCGAAGTGGGACATGGCCTAAAGATGTCTTATTTTTTATTACTTTTTCAGATAAATTAACGAAGCCCGAAAAATTATAGAAATGGGAGAATATTGCAGACAGTGTTCTAGCTTTTGGACTTAAATTTTGGGAAAGAGATGTAGCTTAAAACGGAATATATTTTAGTCAAATTAAAAAAAACATTACATGGGTAAGAATTGCAACAATACTATTTTGCTACAACATTAGAAATTTTGTATAAATTAGTTTTTTTAATAAATAAAAATAAGAAATTATTGAGTAACAAAGTTATTGAGTATGGTTACAAGTATTTATTTGCTGAAATACCCTGTGACAATTGTCGAAAACAAAGCTCGTGGCAGGCTTATATTTATTTATGTATATTTAGCACATATTTTCAAGAGGCAATCCCAATATACAAATATGAAATTGAATGTAAAGGCCATTAGCTGATAGATAAAATATTAATTTATTGAGTATGCATAAGCTACAGAAGTGCCTATTTGAAATAAATGGAAAAAAATTTTTGACTTTACTACACAGTATGTATGTACGATATGTAGGCCTAAAAAATATGATTTATTTGATAGAATTTGAGACGACATAACATAATGCCATCTACGTTTTACTACATATGACAAATTTGCAGTACAAGTTTTGCACACATTCTACTTTGTTTTGAATTAGAAAAGTTAACAAGGACCAATTAAACATGTCATACGGGTGTGATGTGATAGTCATATTCAGATTCCGGCACTGGGCGTTTCTAAATTGCACGTGAATATCGTCAATGTTATTATCAACTAACTATCACAATTTCAGAAAGTTCAATTCTTGTTAGTGATGAAAGCCAAACCGAATCTTTAAAACATACCAGTTATGTCGTACATAAAACATAAAACAGTTCTGTTAAAGTAGAAAAATTCGGGATGACCTTGTATGCTGTAGTAAATGTAGGTCCAGTGTTTTTTTTTTTAGGGCAATGCGATTTTTTTTTTTTTAACGGAATATACATTGCGTTTAGGGAATACTTAATCAGTGCCTAAACAAGACAGTTTCCTTTTAAAATATTCATTATTAACCAAATGTATTATTTTTATAATGTGTTTAATATATAAATGCTTGAAGAAAGCTACTTAAATATATGTAACAAGTCTAAAACATTACCCGAGTAGATAAATTATAAAACAATTAACATTATAGTAGAAAGCAGTCCAAGCTTAAGATAGATTGTAACTTATGCTACGAAAAATCAAACTTATTGACATTGATAATTAATTAAAAAAAGATCATAAAACTTCACAGAATTGCAACACAACACTCCAACGAAAATAAATCACCCTCGAAATATAAAAAACTTATCTATTCACACATGACATTTTGCATAAACAAATTTCGGTACGAGTAATTAGTTGAACAAATTGAGTACACATATCTTTTTTGTATATGCAGTGACATTTGTTTTAATTGATTCTTATTATTCGTCAGCAAGCGATAAAGCTTGGCTAGGATTGCAATGCTCATAAAGAGCAAACATAACCTTTCCGGAGAAAAAATGCCCTTTTTCCTTTCATTGAACTAATTCTCATTGGTTCGTTTAGTCGCAATATTACAATGTGCAACTACAAATTTCACCAACTCTATCCGTATTTCTATAACTCTAAATGACCATCCTTGTCAAGCACTGAGAGACACTGCAGCCTCCCACAACTTCGTGAGGAGCAGTTTCGTCGATAGTGACAAAATTAATGCAGTCAACAAAACCGTTCAGCTGGCAAAACATCAACATACCGGCAAAATTAAGGGTGAAGCAAGTACCGTTTGCATTCCATTCTCTTACTTATAATAGATTAACAGTTGTCCTTTGTAACTTGCAATATCTAAGTCTGTGCCCAGTAACATGATTCTGTTACAACTGTTTGTCCTTCTTTCAAGTGAAAATATTTATGCTTTAAGTGTATTTTTAAATATGGCATAGTAATATGAATAAGCAACTATTATATTTCATTCGACAAAACAACACATTTTAATACTACAAGACGACAACTGCAATTAAATCGCGTATGCCGAGCCATGTAAATATGAATTTCCCGGGTATTCGTCAACACAATCCGCTAGGAGCGCTGTTTAATTTGTCTCGCATTTTGACCATGTTAAAACGCCTCAGTTCCCCATGTTGTCCTACCATATTTGCTTATATTTTATGATGTATTGGTGAAACCGGCCTCAGAGATTTTAACATTAACATGTGACTCCAGTTAACTTAAAACTTGTCCAGAAAGGGCCATCATACCTTGTTAGACAACTTTTCAATGAGTTACCACTCCAAGAAATTTGCTTCTCTAACCAAAAACAGTTGAAAGTTTTCTAAACTAACATTTTACAGTGTAGATTAATTTATAAACTACAAAAATTAAGAAATTGTTAGATAACATGTCTTTGTACGCATTTCTTGTTCCGTTTTTACTCGTTTCCTTTTCTTCTGTTTTAGCAAAATGACGGAGGAGGATTGGTGAAATTATGAAGAAAATATATGATCGTGCACGTATTGTCCATCGTATATATTTATATATTTTTTATATTTACTATGCCCAGTGTATAGATTTTTGTATACTATAATTTGATTTGTCCAATATCTTTTACAGCTTATTTTTTGAAGACCTTATGGATGCTTTAAAACAAAAAAATAATGATTTCTGCTATATATCATTTCATAGAAAGTTTTCTTGTAAGAAAAACAGATGGCAGCACTGTCTGCGACTAGAGAATCGCTGTATTATGAAGATGAAAATAACGATCGTCGCTGAAGGCGAGCGTCTGGCACGACGCACCGCATCGCGCCGCTCTATTGTGAAAACCGCTTTAGCTTGTGACGTTTTCCGTTTAGGTTTCTATATGTAATTCGATATTTTCGTTTTGGCTGTACGGATGTCTCCCAGGCCACGTTCCTTCCCGCGTAGAGGTGAAGTAGAATAAGAAGAACTATGTTGATAAACAATAATTTTTGTGTTTGATATGCTGATTGTGATATTATGAAATAGTTAAAGTTACAAAAACAGAACTACTACTCATTACGGAAACCTGCGAACATGATCAACGACGATATAATTTATGTATCGTTGCTGTTAGTGTCTATTGCGTTTGGATACGTGATCCGGCTTTTGAACGACAGAGAACTTAGAAAATGGGTATCAACTATTGTTGGTCTGCTTATAGTGTTTATTGTATCAGGCGCTCACATTGTCCATCCTTTGCTATGTACTATAGTCAATGCACTGATTATAGTGGGATTGAATAAGAGGTGAGTTAACACGCACTACTTTTTGTTAACTTGAGAAATGAATAGTTCATGGCACTAGTGTTAACACATTACTTATTCATTCATTCATGCATTCATTTACTAAGTTACAGCCCTTCTTTCGTGGCCAGCCTACTTCACACTTATCTGAATCCGTGCTAGTGTTCTGCTCCCAGGACATTTCTCTGCCTCGTGCAAACTAAACACAATCGCCGGGTCCGGATCCTGGTCACAAATGGTTTTTGAAGGGACACGATGAACCTGTCAGCTGGTACTAACTACAAACGTCGCAGCAAATATGTGGGTTGGTTTATTTTGCTTCGTGCTCGGGAAAGTCGATCACAAGAAGATATGGATTTTTGATATATTAGTGGGATCGGGGGATCTGCAATCAATTAATTTTTCCCTGAGGATGTCGGATTTGTAAAGTGCCCTCATGGTACACATGCGGTTTGCTTTGTATTGGACCCACAGTAAAAATCCCTAGTAATGCACAGCTGTGTAGCAGGCTAGACCCACAGCTAAAGGTTCCAGTTTTAATAACTGTGTGGAGAACAACACAATGGGCGATCCTGGACAGATGGCTAGGTCACCAGGTCCCCACATCCCTTGCCACTCTCGCGAGAATCAAAGTGGTGACCACTTGGGTAAATTACTGAAACGGTTTAATTTGGGCAACATATGGATTCGCTCTACGTAGGCAAAGTGGATGTGTCAGTAGGACCAGTTTCTGTGTCCGTTGATACCTTTGACATTTAGTTAAATTCGTCCATCTCTCGTTGATTCATACCATCCCGTTCCTTGTTCATAATTTTTTTGCAGGGGTGGAAAAAAGAATATGAATAGGGAATGAAAGTAACTGAGAAACAATCTTCAGCACTGCAATGACTTAATTTAAATGAAAAAAAAGGGCCGGGGGGTGGGGTGGGGTTGGTTAACTGTAACTTATTCTTATAGCGTAATCCACAAAATAACACTCACTCACTCTCTCAAATCATAAATACTACTCAATCTCCTTTGGCAACATTATCTAATCTGCCACATCTGTAGGCCTGTAAGCATCATAATCAAACAACTCGTATTACTTATGTGATTGTGATGATCTTCACAGCATCCCTAATTAATGTCTCATCTGCTACGCATGGGGGCTGCCACCACTAGGCTGTACTGGGCTGCCTAGAGCACTTTGTAAAGCCCTCCCAACAGGCACTTACCACTAATAAATATATCTTATTGCTGCCTCAGGCATTACATTTTAAGCACAACATGCTGCTTGACGTCGAGCCAACCACACGTACCAAGGTGTCTTGGCCGACTCCCCTTCTCAACAACAATGCAGCTCCTCCTTATCAGACTTCGCCTGATGTCCTTGCTCACGCTGCGTGGTCGTCACCAAATCCCAGCACTTGTGCACACGTGCAGTTGTTCATAAACATTGGCTTAGCACGTTCTCTCTCTCTCTCTCTTCCCCTGAGGGGCCCTGCACTAGAGTCTGCTGTGTGCAGCACGAATCCTCTTCTCTTCCCCTTGCGGGACCACAATCGCACTGCTGTTGACTCGAAAACGTCCCCGTTAGAACGACTCCAAAAACTTACAGGCACACATGCACCGCAAAAACAAATAAACTGAAACAATGACAGCACTTTGCCGACGCAGTGGCGAAGTGAAACAAGAAGTGGAAACACAGCTGTAGCCGATACAAGAGTACTGAGGCCGACTTCAGCTAGACACGATCAACAAACAATTCTTGCAGCAGCTCTCTGGAACTATCTGTTGCAAGTCTAAGGAAAATTCCTTAGACCTAACAATCTTAAAACAAAAACTTTTTTTAAATAATTAAAATCCATCTTGCATAAAATAAAATTGTAAGACCAGAACCCTTCGCAAACAGTAAAATGAAATGTAAATGCTTCTAATAAAAACAAATTAACGCCCCTGTATAGAAAATTAAATAATTAACAAGAATTAAAAAATGTATTACAAATTAAAATCCAAACAAACCACGACTAACTTACTATGTTAAGGGTAAAAGTCGGCAAGTGCATGAACATCAAAACAGAAGCAAAACGACTTTCCAAAATTATAACTAAAAACCTAAATTAAAATTATTACCAAAACACCAAAAAGAAGGGCATGCATCCGAACAAATAAAAAGAAGAGACACCTTACCCAAAAATGACAACCACCAACTGAACCATGCCTAGGATCAATCTGAACATCATAATTAAAAAATCCTAAAGTTCAACGAAAAATTGGGAGCTTCCCGAAAAATAAAAAATAACCCCCAAAAATGACTTTGCAACATCATACCAGCGTGAAGTGTGTAAAACTTTTTAAACTCAATGTTATGGACAGCAGTGTTTATGCAGGTGCGCACGCTCAGGCATGAATTTCGTCAGCCCACGGTAGGCATGCTGATGTGTATGAGGGATGGGGGGGAGGAGGTGTGGTTGTTACTGCAAACTTCAACACGCAATTAGTTTGTGCAGCTTTGCCGCAACTATACCTAGTATAGTTGCGTTCTGTCGCAGGAAATGTGTACGCTTTTAAATTTATATTCCCCAGTACACCTTATAACCAGATAAATGTACATAACATTTGAACACAACAAAACACGTCAGTCATATTACTGCTCTATAAATTACTGACGTGTGTTCAAAATGTACATAACATTTGAACACAACAAAACACGTCAGTCATATTACTGCTCTATAAATTACTGACATGTGTTCAAAATGTGAGCCTTGTACACTTTACCATTTCCTTTAATGGAAATTAAATGTATTATTTAGAATTGCTTGACCTTAAATGTATTCGTGTAGTGTAAAACTTCTGTTTTAATTCCCGCAAAATATTATTTGCCACACGCAGACAACTTCATTTATTAAAATTGCTTTAACATTATATATCTCATTGTGAGGATTATTTATCTCTCTTTAAGAATAAATTCAGAATAAGCACATTATATTTATATTCACATTGAACTAAATGATTCTATCTCGTTAAGACACTATATTATTTTAAAAACCGTTAACTTATAATTTAATATTAAGAGATGCAACTCATATTAATCATACATGATTTGAACCTATCTCAATTTTTATTTTTGGACACTTCTGTTAGTTATTACATTTCTATATACATGATGTATCTTATATTTAATATTTATTTTTAATTATTAGAATACTATTCCTCACAATTTTTCTGCTTTATGCTCTATCGTGGCATTACTTTTAAATACTCATGTTAATTGATTTAACATTTTTAAACGTGGCTAAAAATGTATTTATTTTTATTTGCAACATAATTTTAACGTGGGTGTGTGGGGTACTTAATTTTAGTTTGTGGGAGGTGGTATATAATTTATCCCTCGCAACAAATTACTGTAATTAAAGTTAGCACTTGCAAATTTAGGAATTTGCTATCATTTTTACTTGTGGGTTGTGCAAAAGTTATTTATGCCCTAACTTCCACTAGTGTTACAAATTTGGCCGCGAGTCCCCAATGTTGCGTTAAGGGCAGCGAGAGGTAGGGAAAGACTGCAGTCTGCACCAGTATAACGGTTCCATATGGAGGCTGTTCAAACTAAGTGGGGTTAGTGAACTTAGAGGAAGGTCATATAATATTAGATTAACGTCACTGTATTAAAAACCTGTTAAACGTACAATGTTTACAATAGGATTTACAATACGTTATACTTTACGTTACATTAAGTACTGTGGGGGAGTTCAATGTATGATTTACTATTTAGTTGCAACAGTTAAGTATTTATAATGCATTTAATAAATGAAACCAAGCGGATATATCTGTGAAGTCTGTGGAACTATATCGAACTTGTTGAAACGTTGTCACCTTAATGTTACAGAAGGCTGATCATCTTTGCCACTGATACACCAGTTGTCGTACCGTCTTGACACGATGGTGGTAAGCCCTCGCTCGTTGCTCCCCGGCTTTAAAGTAGTTCCCATGTTTTCCCTTGTTTTTCAAACACTGTGCATATTATTAAAACATTAGTGGCTTGCTTTGCCACGCTAAGCTTCCATTACAATATCCCACTAGCCTGACTGCTTTTCAGTCTTTTAATTGCCCAAACTTTGAGTAGTTGTTGGAGTTGATAGGTTGTGCAATTGCAAAAGTCGGTTACCTGCTCTTCTACAAACATAGTCCACGATAGCTCAGTCGGGTTACTCATGAAACTCGGGCCCCATGTTTTAAAAAAGAAATTAAATGATTGTACTTCCATTTTGGAATATTTTTCAGGTTTATTTGGTTTCCATAATAGTACAAAAACACGGACACAAACTGAAATATCTTCACTCAACTGACGACTTTGAAAAGTAACAGCATCACAGTAGATTGACGTCGGCTGACAGCCAGCGGCGCTAGAGCCCATGACGGCGCTTACGTGTCCAGCACGTGCGTGAAGAGGCCGAAAATTTTGAACTTTCCTATAAATGTTAATTTCGGGGTAAAATGTGTTAAATTGTCTTTATAGTGTTTAATATGTCTTAAAAATGTTTTAAAGTGCTTGTACTAATTTTAATTGTTTGGTTATGAATATTCAAAGTGTCTGCTGCACCGAGATTAAGAACACTTAACATTCTGGCATGACCGCCATCAAAAAGAGACATTAAAATAATATTGAAATTCTTAAGAAAATGATAGAAATGTAAAACAATATTTAATTTAATTTGTGCCATTTTATTTTCAATATAAAATATTTCACTCGGCGTGCATAGCACTTTCCCTTATGTGATCCCCGTAGGCGGCCATGGTAGGTCCGTGTGATGCTTGTATTGGCACAGTCTGTCGAGGAGATCTGGCGAGGTAAGACACTGTCACGTACGCACTACAACTTTTGTTCACTGATTTAGGTTTCCATAGTCAATGTAGTTTACCAGTTAATCTTTGCTTGCGTATGCTTTGCCAGACATTTTCCCTAGCATTATGCTTCCACTTTACTAATTCTCATGCCCTTGTGGCATTTTAACTTAATCGAGGAGGAGGAGAAAGATGTCGGAGAGGTCAGGCGACCCGCACATTTTGAATCAGGAGCCATCTGCCTATGTTTATGGCGTTTCATTGTAACTTCTGCATAATTGCTACAAGCAATTTTAAGAGCTTTGTTTTTATGTATGTGTGTTGAGGGTAATTTTTGTGTTTGAATATTTTACGGCAACACCACGTATAACCACTTGGCCGACTGAAGCCAAGTCGTATACGCCATCGTTGCATTTTAAGAGCTTATTTATATAACATTGTATGTGCAATCATTTATTTCAGGGTTCTATGTATTTTTTATTCAGGGTTCAATGTATTTTTCACATAAATTGATGCTATTTGTACTTGACTACGCGGTCATGTTAATGTTTGATTTCACCTCCATCAGGCAGGTTACAAGCCTGTAACAATGCTAATCGTAAAGAGAATCACTTGCTCAACAAGAATAATATTTTATATGAATTTAGTTTGCCGTTTCCATGCAGAAATATTGCAATTTCACCTGCACCACGTGGTCCGCTACGAACTTCATCCAGTGGCATCTGCGCCACCTAAGCTTGTTTTCACACATGTGTGTGTTTATTGTGGGTATTCATCTCGTGTCCCATTTTATTTCGTGTATCATTCAAGTGTCTGTGTAATTGTGTAATTAGTGTACAGTGCAATTGATCCCGTCCTAGCCGTCTCTGTGTATAGGCAGTCACCACACTAACCACGTGCTGGGGGGCGAGCCCCGACGAGTTTGCATTAGCAATGCCGAGTAATCACACGTGTTAATATGTATTAAGGGTTACATTTGTAATTCACAGTGTCCTGTCTTCAGGGAAAAACAGTCAGTCCACCCTAGCGGCTGTCAGTCCTCTTCCTTTGTGAATGCTGTGCTTTTACGCACCTCGGTGAGATCATCCATCTAGGCTTGCGCTAGGTTAATTACGGGCTGGGGAGCACCCAAGCGGAATTGGCTAGTCATGACCGAGATTGGCACGTTGATGTGTATGAACAATATCAATAATCTCAATTTTTTATTCAGTAGTGACAGTGTCCTAGCCACATATGTTTTATCAGTTGTTTATTTCAGTGATTTTTATTTAAAATGTAGTATTTCCAACGTGTTTGTAAGTACGCATGGGTTAGACGGACATACAGAACCCACGGCATCCCTGAGAACCCTGAGTCTCAATAGTGCGGTGATTGGGAAGGACCGCTGGCGCCCAAATTACCAGTAAGTATTTGTGTCATCGTTTATCTCGTCTCTCACCTGATGGCGTCAAGATTTTTAAGTAATGCTGCATAACACTAGCCGTGAGGACAATTACAAAGGCAAGGAGAAGAAAAACACCTTCTCTCTTGATGCCATAGCAGTCTCCCACACCTGCGGAAAGAATTTAGTAGAAAAAGGTTTGTAGTCAAAAGTACTTGGAATTTACGTGAACAAAGAGTTTCCGGCCGCTGGCATTTGCAGATGTGGGTTAAATTGTTCCTCCTGACGCTTCCTCTTCAAAGGTTGATATTCGGTTGCGGGCGAGTCCAGGGCTCTTCGCACTCAGCTAGGCGCTTGCAGCTATCCCCACTCCTCAAACTAAAATCTAAAAATAGCACTTGGCTAGGGTTTGCGACCTCTAACTAGCTAACTACTACGTCACGCGAGGGGTTCAAAACAAATACTGCTGATGGTAGGGAAAATTAAAAGAAGTGGGAAAAAAAAACCTAATACTAAAAGTGATGCAGCCTTGCTCAGATCCTGGGAACTCGAATATGCCAACATACTACAGATAACAACTGAAATACAGCCTCACATTGAAACTGATAAAGTCCTTACTTTTACACGTGGCATAAAAGAGGAAATTTAGAATACTACACCCACTGACAAAATTAATGGGAGATCCCCTAGAACACCCACCAACCAACGGCATAGTCCGGCATGATTCCCACATTCAAAAATCCGGTGACCCAGTCGGGGATTGAACCTGGATCGTCATGGTGGGAGGCGAACGAGCTAACTGCTCAGCCACCACGACCCCATCGAAATAAAGAATATACCTTTACAAATTACACTATATAATTGATTGTAAGCAGACACCAAATGCAAGCTGACCCCAAATTTTCACAGTTTCTGCCATATTCTTTCTGTTATCTGTTAACCGTTAACTGCGGAATTTTGAACATATTTCTTCCACTCGATCAGCTGAGAGCATGTGGATAGGTTATTGATGGGGCAGTGTGTTCATTGTGGCGAGACAGGAAAGGGGAAGTGTTAATGGGAGTAGGAGGTGAAACAGTCTACCCCTCCACAGGCTTCTTTCTCTCCCAAAGTGGTCAGTAACCAGAAAGAGGGCATAAAGACATCATACTGGTTGCTAGACATCCAGTTCAAGTATACGTCTTAATGCCTAGTGGCACAGTGCCTTATGGCATAGTGCCTAACAGCGTTAGTGCCTGATGGCATATTGCCTAATAGCATAGTGCCTTATGGTATTGTGCCTAACAGCACAGTGCTTTGTGGCATAGTGGCTAACAATATAATGCCTAATGGCATAGTGTCTAGCAGCATTATGCCTAAAATATAATTTACAGATCAGTTTTTAAAATCCACCGACTGATTATGATAGGATTTGATTAATTTCTTGTTTCAGATTGATTCATTTTGATGAAACATAATTGCACTTAAAACTTTTACCTCCAAATTTTATTTTGTTACAATCATTATACTATTGCTTGTGTGAGGGCAGTCTCAAGTACGATAGTTTCAGATTTTAAAACTAGAGATCGGTAGTAACGGGTTTCGTTGGAAGATGCAACGCCCTTGCCCCCAAGGACGTAGCAAGATGGACAAAAAGTCCGCAGATAAAAAAAACTTCCAAAGGAAAATCAAACCCTCGTAAAGCAGAGCAAATTTGAAACAAATCTTTAAAATAAAACTGATACCGTACTTAAAACTAGTGGTGAGATCTTATAACCAGTAAAATTCATAAGTGGTTACAAATAATATTTTTTTTGTTCTTTGTAACTCTGTTTTTTTCATTGATTTTGTAATTAACACTTCTTACCATATATTCATTTTTAATACAATTATTCATAAGCACCAAAGTGTGGATATTGAACACTACATTAAAATAATCAATTTGTTTAGCCACAAGGCACAAATAGTGTATTGAATTCAATAGTATGTCCTGGAATTTTAGTATTTCTCTAACCACGATATATAACCATCCTATGGGCCGATAAGCCTCCATGCTAGAAAATTGGAGACAAATTTTCAAGTAAATATATATAAGCTACCTGACCAGCAAGGCAATTATCTATCCCTACAGCAGTTCACAAAATATTGCCAACAATTTATATTTATGAATAAGTTTTTATTATACTGCTGTCCTAGAATAAAGTTCTTCCATAAATAAAGGCGGCAAGCTAACACTTTACTGTAAATTAAGGCAAATGTATAATATAGATAAGTGGTCTCTATCCACACTGATCAGAGATTACATACCAAGATAATATACTTTTTAGCTTATAGGTCTTAACTAGTGGCCAAAATTTACAAAAATTTTAATATATTTATTCTTTACTCCACCTGATAACAAGATTTTCGTTGTCTTAGATTTTAACCATTTTGATTGACTAACATTAAAAGAAACATCAATTGAGGTGGACAAATTTCTAATTTAATTATTTTCCAACATTCTCAAAAGAATAAATAATGGCTTTATATAAGTGTTACGAGGCCAACGAAACATGTCGCCTCCGAATATTATGTTTACCAACTCCAGCAGTAAACACCATTTCCATTTTTGAAGTGTAGCTGGATTAAAATTCTTGAATTTCAATGTAAAACTTAAGGGAAAACACCATAGAAATTCCCATTTTTAAAACAAGAAATGACGTGGCGAATGACTAGCAAACATTTAAAAAGAGTAACCTTTAAAATTTGCTGCCAAGTAATTTCTGCCTGGTGCTAATATTCTCAACTTGTGACAATCTCAAAGTTCTCTCGCCATCTTGGCACCTATCTCCTACCCAGGACATCAAGTGTTCCTGCTACAAGTGCCATAAGGGCTATGCAGATAAATTTATTTATTTGATCATTACTTAACTGGTGGCAAGGTGAATCCTTCTGGAGCAATGGCAGAATCCGACCCCAAGCCAGAGTTACACCCACCATTTGTACAAAACACACAGCAATATCCTCGGGAGGGGTTATCAAATACAACGACCAATAGAAACACACATAACCATTTAGGGAAAAAGTTTGTTAAAGGAAGCATTACTCCTTGTAGAGTTTCATTTAATGTAGTCCAATCCCCTTCTTAGGACCGCAAACATTTCCAAATATGGGCCGCATACGTGCCCACACGTCACAAAAGTCCCGGCGTTACACGCCGGCTGTAGGAAGTGATGTGACAGACGTGGGAAACCTCACCCGCCCCGCTGATTGGCCAGCTGAACGGGACGACAGTCTTCTTGTTCCTTGGAGCGCCACAAGTATGAACGCGCCAACAATCAAGTTGCCGGGCACCCACCATACATGCTTGGACAGAGCTGGTGGTAAGTCAATACCCCGAACTGCTGTGAGAATCTACGTCGGTGGTGACACCGTTGAATGGTACAGTCCACCTCTGGCAACATCGTTACAAGGTACAAACAGCTGGTATGTGGTAACACTTTCTTCCTCTTTGCAAAAATCGGGCAGGTAGAAAAGATGTGGGAAACTAAATTTTAATACATTTAAGTATGAATTTTTAAAAAACGTATTATAGTTGTCAGTAACGTAGGTGGAAAATAATTTTGGGGGGGGGGGGGGGAGGGGTGAAGTATTTTCAATGGTGGTGAGTTATTTACAGGGGATGTTTATAGGATAAAAATTGATCAGGTTCCTGAATGAGCTGTGCCCACTTTTCGTTAACGGTTCTAACAACATTATAAGGTGTGTGTTATCACTCACATTATAGTAATTGCCATCACAAATGGTTATATATTTAAGCAAGGTCATGGAAGAAGTTCACGTGTTCAACTTTACCTCAATCTGAAAATTTTGCGAATACTGACAAACTCTTAGCTTTCATAAAAGATTTGTAAGGTATTGAAAGAAATTTTCTTTTTCTGGTAACTGAACCCACAACCTCTCAATTACTGAGGACAATGAAATGGCTGGTACGGTCCATTATCCTAAAATGGCACAAAAATGCCCTGTTTTACATGCACAGGTGTGATCTGTGCATGTAAAACAGATCGTTCGTGGATAAAACCTGTGTAAATGTGCATTTAATTTTCAGATGTGTGAAATCAAATAGTGTTGTATATTTGACCTAGCCGTTTCTGATCTTATCATCTTGCAAACTGATTTCTAAAATAATGTTGTTAGTAACAAAGTAGTTTGTAAATACTGAATATTCTAGGCAGTAAGGAAATGTGAGCTAGAGAATCCTGCGAGACAGCTTTAAAAAATGGTCTATGGAGGAGGGTGTAGAGGGGTTGTGGAGGGAGTTTAGAGGATTAATGGAGGTTATGTTGGAGAAATTTGTGCCAATAAAAAGGTTACGGACTGGGGGAGATCCGTCATATTATGGACAGGAGATTTTGAAAATGAAGAAGTGCAGAAAATTACATGCCAAGTGGAGAAATGAAGGGATGATAAGATCTAAAGAAATGATGAAACAAATGGGTAGGGAGCTTGAAAGGAAGATCAAACAGGCAAAGAATGTATTTCTGGGGAACATGGTGGAAGAAGGAAAAGGCAAGGAATGGGGGAAATTGTTTATGTATGTTAGGTGGTTAAGGGAGGAGAGGAAGGCATCCCTCTGCTAACAGGAAGGGATGGTAGGCATGCGACAAATGACCAAGAAAAATCAGAGATGCTGCAAGGACAGTACTTGTCAGTGTTTGAGGCAAAGCAGGGTTGGAATAGGGGGACAAACAGTGTTCAGGAGGTGTATAGTGAGTTTAAGATGAGGGAGTGGGGGATAGAAAAGGTAATTAGGGGTTTGGAGAGCAGTAAGGCAGGTGGACTAGATGGGATAGGAAACACAGCACTAAAGTTTGGTGGCAGGGAGTTGGCGAAATATTTAGAAGTGCTGTTTAAAAAGTCCTTAGGAGAGGGTAAGTTACCACAATATTGGAAGGATGCTATGGTGGTACCTATACACAAACAAGGAGTGGATAGGGGGAGGCCTGGCAGCTACAGACCGGTGAGTCTCACATCAAGTACAGGAAAAGTAATGGAGAGGCTGGTGGTGCAGTATGTGGTGAGAGTAATGAACAATAGGAATTGGTTGGAGGAGTCCCAGCATGGTTTCAGGAGGGGATACTCATGTGAGACTCAGCTCGCTGGGTTATTAGAGGATCTGGTGCAGGTAGTTGATGAGGTGAAGCAGGTGGATGCCTGCTTCATAGATTTTGAGAAGTCATACAATAAGGTGCCCCATGGGACATTGATGAGGAAAGTGGAGGCGCTGATACCAGACAGGAGGGTAGTGGAATGGATAGGGGACTTTCTCAGGGGGCGAAGGCAGAGGGTGAAAGTGGGGAGGCAATATCGGAGAAATAGGAGGTTACGTCAGGAGTACCACAGGGAAGCGTGCTGGGTCCGTTTTTATTTACCATAATGGTAAATGGCATGGGTTTGGGGATTAGGGGAAAAATCAGATTGTTTGCACACGATTGTGTTGTATATGCGGAGGTGGGCGAGAGGGGGGGGCGGAAATTTTCAGGCGGGCATTGATAAGATATGGTTGTGGACCAGAAAAAATAAAATGAAGATAAATGTAAGAAAAACTAAGGTAGTGAGGTTCACAAGGAGGAAGATGATAAGCAGGGACATGTACAGATGGGAGGGACAAGAGATAGAAGAAGCAGCAGAATATAAGTATCTAGGGATTGTACTGCAGGGAGACCTCAGGTGGAAAAAACAGGTAGAGAGGTTGGTTGCAAAGGGAAGAAGGACTCTTGGTATGCTGGGAAGGGTGCTGAATGGAGTCAGCTGTGAGGTGAAGGAGAAGGCCAATGGCACAATGGTACAGCCAATGTTAGAATATGCTGCAGCAGTATGGGACTTGTATGTGGAGATGGAGGTGTGAGAACTGGAAGAGGTGCAGAGAAAGGCAGCAAGATGGGTGAAGGGTAGGTGGAGAAGGCAGGGACAAGATGAGGAAGAAGGGAACTATAGGCCATCAGTGATGAAATAAATGGGGTGGAGCTCATTGAAGGACAGGAGGAAAGTTGAACGGTTAGTCAGGATGTACAGGGTGGTGAATGAAGAGGGAGGATGGGGAGGGATACACTGCAAGCTAAGTAAGGGGGTGTTTAGGGGAAGAGGAAACAACAGTGAGAAGCTTCAGAGGGTGTGGAGGAGAATGGAGCGGGGTAGGAAGTCCATGTAACAATGTTTCTGCACGCAAAGTTACGCAACTGTAAGAATCGTAAACTAATTAAGTATTAGTTACCTTTCAGTTTTTCAGTTTCATATTATGTAAGGGGTAATTTTTATTTTTGTTTGAACACTTAAGCCAAGTACTACTGCTTGGATTTCCTGACCAATTCCTGTATTTGCACATATATTAGCACTAGCATTTATGATATGAGATAAAGAGATTTCGGCACTTTCCTGCACTGCTCAAATTTGTATAAATAACTTGTCTTAATAAAGCAAAATAATTAAATATGTTATATTTTCATAAAACTTGAGAGCATGTTTATATAGGTTCCTTTATCTGTATTACATTTACATCTTTTGTATTGTATTTATTAGACTATGGCTTACTTTTTAAGTTACGTATTCTTCTAGAGTTAGCAGTTTTTCTTTTCAGTTCCTGTTGCATCTTGTTCTGCTGATGTAATTTTTTGTCATACAGGATGATAGTAGCTGTGGTTGTCATTTCAAATATTACCTTACTTGTACACTGATTAATGTTTTTGGATATGCAAGCCATTCTCCTTGAATTCCTATGAATACACTATCTGTGGGCACATTGTTCAAAAATATTAAAAACTTCTCTATTTCACTCGAATTTAGGCAATCTGTTTTTTTTTTTTTTTAAATTAATTTATTATTATTATTATTATTATAAGAATATGAATAGTACAAAGTAGAAGATAGTAAATTTTTGGAACTCTATCAATGTTTTTCCAGCACTTTACTTTATCTATACGTAAATACCCAGATGCACTGAATGAAATTCATCTGAAATTTGTAATAAGTGTTTCATTCCATAGATTGGATGTGTACGTGAAAGGAAAAAAAGAAATTAACTGTGCTCAAAGTCACTGACGAAATTGGAATTCTGTTAGCTAGTTTCCACGTAAAACACGAAGGAAGTTATCATTGACAAATGTAGCTTTCTAAGGTCTGATCTGAGACATGGTCCATGTGGTTTTGGTTGCACTAGGTCAGGCGCGCTGGATCGAGATTACAGGTTACTGTAGGAATACTGGGGTTTTGGTTTATGTGAAGTAGGTCAAGTTGGCCTCTGGTTTAACACAAAGTCTGGGACTGCGAACACACCTTACCTTGTCCACCTGATTCGTAACCTATTTCTCCAACTGCAGGGTTGGTTGGATACCACTGGTGCTGGTGTCTTACTGCTGCTGTCGACTACTGGAATGCTGGGTTCTGCGCTAGGCAGACTGGCTGCTTGTTGACATGTGGTGCGAGTAGGAAATACACCTCTTGAATAAACAACACTCGGATAGGAACAATACGTATTTGTCATGTAGTAATAAACAAGGTGACCCGTACTATCTCCTACCAAGCAAAACATGGTCGGAAGTAACGTACAGTAAAACAGTGGAGGTAACCTGCTCGTAATCTAACTTGGTATAGAATGACTTTGATGGCTATAAAAACAACTCAGTTGCAGCTAATCTTAACTCGGGATGTCTCAAAGAGACTTTAAGATATAAATGTGCCACTGCTTTTAACGGCAGTGGGCGTAGTTGCTCCTACTATACAGTAGTGACTGTTGTCGAACCAGGAGGAACGACAGCGGAGAATGTGGTATCGGTGTCTGCAGACTTACTGTTAAAGAGCTGGTGGTAGATGTGCAGAACCTTTGGAACTGATGGTAGCTTTGACGGCAGCCTCTGGGGCTGCTGCTGGCTGGTGGTAGGAGCCACTGGAACTCGTGGTGACTGTTGAGAGAAGCCTCTGGTCGTTGGTGGCTGCAGCAACTGGTGGCCTCTGAAGATCTCATGGAGTTCTTGGAGAGGACGGTGAGGGCCTAAGATGCAGTAGAGAGCCCCAGCACAGAAGTTATGAGGGTGCACTCGGCCGGTCCATGCCTGGGCTGGAGTGGGAGGTGTGATGTCTGTCTGGAGCGAGTAGGGTGGGAGAACTGCCCGTGCTCTCTGTTATATGGCCTCAGGTGCTCGGCAGTGCTCGACCATCTTCGGAAAGCTTGGCGACACTCTGTCTAGCTGGTGCTTCAGGGAGGCTGATGTGTTCTGCGGCTGCTTGGAACCAATACTTATTTCACATGCTAGGATCGCCCGCTAGGCTGGAGCAACCCTGTGTACACTGGTGAATAACGTGTTGGATTTGACCCATCCTCGGGATACGTAGATGCTACGTGAGTAGTGAGAGGAAGTTGGGTCAGGAAATACCACGTGTCTGTAACTGTTCCTGTATGGGAAACAATCCTGTAGCCATCTATGGTTGTGGTTCCTGGTAGGTATAACACGTTATGATGTTGTAGTCATGTTTAATATAACTCATATAAGTGGCACACGTCATCATATAAAAGTCTTGAAAAACACGCAAATATAAAGCTTGCAAGCAATCTAGGATTATGTTTTGAAACAAATCATTTTATAAAGATGAAAATACGGAATGAAGAAGTCACATTAAAAAACTTTGATGAGTTTAAAAAAATTTTGAAATGCGTAACCTAAATTTCACACAAAGATTTGTTGGAACTCATTATTCCTCCTAACAAATTTTGTATAAAAGAAGTAATTAATCAGATGAGCTTTAGTAATTAATATCATGCCCTGATCTGTGATTGTTTTATACACAAACACACACTCCTGCATGTGTGCATGCACACGTATGTGTGGACGTGGTAATTCTATCACCAACCCCGCCTTCCTTTCCCAAGCTTTTCAACATTGTTAACGCACTGGACGTATTGCATATACTAACTTGTAATACCTTGATACCATCATTTTAGGGGTGTGCATCCCATTCCATCACTTAAAATAACTCCTGAATTCTCTTTTATTTACTGTAAGTGTGATAAAGTAGATAGACTTTACGTCTTGTCAACAGCAGGGCCATTAGAAACTGAGAAAATTACTCTGAGAAGCGGGAATAAGAAATGAAGTGTTCATAGAGACCATCCAGTATTCACAAGGGGTGACACTGGAAACTGGAAATCAGGATAGCCCCGAACCTATAATTTAAATCTGGTCCTCCCGAAAGTAAGTCAGTGTTTACCACTGCGTAGTTTCACTCAGTGTCAGTAGGATAGCTTGGGTAAAATTTCAGAAATACTACATATTTCTTTCCTTTTTTAACAATTTTTTATATACAAGAAAACCTAACTTGTCGGTAGTTCCCAGTATCTTAGCTATTCCCAGAACATTTTTCAAAGAAATGTTTGAAACATGAAGTGATGCAGAACATGCCAAATGGTTTACACAAAAATTGTCTTCATTCATAATCGTGTATCGATTATGAATCTTTACTGCAGAAATATACACTCAAACGTATCTCCCCGATACATCCGAAATATTATGTATTTATGCAGCTGTTGGCCCATTCACACTGATTTTCACTTCTCCTCCAGTATCTTAGTATTGAACATAGCCAAACCCATCAAGCGTGAACTACGGTACTTTACATTGCATTTCTTAGAAAAAAATGAAGTGATGTTCAGGCATATTGTTTCTATTATAACTGCAGAATTTTGTAATAATAGAAATAGACACTATTATGCAATCTGCAATCAATGAAAATTTCTTAATATACTAAAGATAATCAAATTTAAGACTTGGAACAGTTATTAAAACTGTAATTCAAGCTTTTATTTAACAAATAAAGAAATTTCTGTAATGTCTTTTGTGATTGGTATTACTTTGGCTTTGGGCACAGATATTTATTTCCTATTTAAATCATACATTTAAAGACAGGGTCATAGGTAGGTAGAAAGACTTGAAAGACGCGGTGTTAATATAGATCTACTGTAAACAGTCATCCTGAACCAGTATTAAAATCATAGGTAAATGCATTATTTGTAATAGAAAGGACATGTTATATTCATTTGTGTATCCTGTCTCTTGATGTATGGTGCATATATGTATAAAAATAACTTAATAAATATTCCAGTGCCTTTCCACAATTTACAAAACCTGTAACACTAAAAAATTATTAACATTTTTACTATGAAATATTTTAACAGGTAATAAATAGTGCGTAATATTAAACTGATAATAATCACCAAACAACTACATACCTGAAATGCAAGCAGTCTGAGTTGCTAGCAAACTTATGACGGAAGCTGAACCAATGATGGCTGGGGACCCACTCCCAAGGTGACTCAGAACTGGTATTCAGGTGGTTTGGAATTTGCTAAAACACCTGAAATTACAACTGTTACTGCACATTTATGTAACAGCAGATGTCAAATTCAGTGTTACACAAGTGTTTTTTTCTTATATGTTTTCATATCAGAACAACAGCTAATAAGTCTACATGGAGTTGTGATAATATATTTTGGACAAGTAATACAGATTCTTAACCCTTTCAAATGAAATGGGTTATATTCTTTGTAGCACAAATAAATTATCCAAGCCAATTAAAGAGTTAAACCGCTTCACTCTTCAGCTGGGTTTACAAACAACAACAAATGCAGGAACCCAACGATACAACGCAAGAATATTAGAATTGTTCATAAGCATTGCACAGTGCAAAATGTTACCAACAATGCAAGATTACAATATGAAACAACTACAAAAATATTTCTTACTCTAGTGCTTGTGAGGGATCATACCTTCCCTCCACCCCCCCCCCCCCCCCATGACATATTTCCTAAGTATATGTATTGCTTACATTTTGAACTTTGATCATTTAATGACATATAGTTTTTAAATGACTGAATAATGAATTTCTCGAATTACTATTCAAATTTTCTTAGTAAGACAGTGATAGTAAAATATTTTACTATGTAATTGTACTATTTATTTACGACTCAACACATAAATATAAATGTTGACATACATTCATTGTTCTAAAACTAATCAAAAACTGAAAATCATAGTTTTCTGTATGAGTGTAAAACAATTGTACAATCCATCATTGTTAATTTAGAAGGCATAAAACACAAGCAAAAATGGAAGCAGTTGGTAGTTGATAAACTTTTGCATTGCATTCGTGCATCCTGTGTGGTTTATAAACTGTCTACAGTATTTGAATCATGTGATTCAATGTTTTGCATCTTTGCATATCTTCCATTCTTAGCGTAGTGGACCTTAGAGAGGTTGCAGACGGTGGTGAATGTAAGCCGAAACATAGAAACATGTGTCTTGCTTGCATACCTGCTCAGCTGTGGACACTCCCAGGCAGGTAGGAAACAAGGAGAGGAGACAACAAGAAGCTTGCTGAGTCCTCCAGCCCCGTCAGACCTTCCACTCTCGAGCTTTGTTGGCCACATGTCTGGACTAAGTTCCGCCACTGACCACTACCACCATGTAGCAGCACTGTGTAGAGGGGATGAAAGTCAGGACATCTAAATGGAAGTATGTTGTATGTTCTCAGATGTTGTGCAGATGTCTAGTAGCCACAAAATGTTCTGCCAACAGCATTGTAACAATTGTTGACCCTTTCACACCCAGCTATAAGTTTGCATAAGCAACCAGCTTAAAAATGATAGTTGCATAAAATCTTAGTGATGGGACAGAAAGATTTTTCATGGTAAAAGTGGATTATTTGGTCATTATTTATGTAGGAATTTGGCCAGGACCACTGAAAATTTTTCCTGGGTACCATTTTTCACTGCACACATTTTTGGCACATAGTTATGTGACTTATTTTTGGCACATAGTTATGTGACTTATTTTTGCTGTGTTTTATGAGCAAAATAAAAAAAAAAAAAAAAAAAAATAGAAGAAGGTAAGGTGTTTTCATTGGATAATTTAACTTTCAAATGTCGTATATATCGAAAATATTAATTAATTAAAGAACACTCAATATGTATTAGTAATTCCTGCTTTACAGTTAGCTGATTGTCGGTCCAGAGCTGTTAAAGTACCAACAGTTCATACAGAGCATATAATGTTAATGTGTATGATTATATTATTTGTTTTGGCAAAAATAACAGATGCAGAATTTGCTTTCATGTAAGTAACTTGACTAGTAACTTGAATGCCTCTCTCTTTTGCAGGTCTTGCGCCAAATATAGCTTTGCCTTCCAGTTTGGCTACCTTGCTTTCTTCCGCACGACTGAGTATTTTGGTATCCCGTACCCACCAGCTCATACGAACCTTGTTCAAATGGTCCTCACATTGAAGGTAAAGTGATATCTAGTGTCTGTGGGAATGTGGTAGGGCATCCACTAGGTGCATCAGTTGTATTGTCAATGTGTTAGTGTATATAAAAATGTATTTCACTTGACTGACAGACTTTGAGGATTGCAGACGTTCCTGTTTTTTCGCAGTTAGGCTGAATTGTGGGAGAACAGTGTAGCATCATACACCCAATTACATGTTAAAGTAGAAACCATGTTTGTGTAATAAAAAATTCAGTCGTAATTTTTCGCAGAGATTTTAGCTATTCACTGTTACTTTTTTAAATGAGCCTTTGAAAAATTTTCCCTGGTTTAACATGTCTGCCTGTGTTTTAAACAAATATACAGCAAACATTTGCATAATACGGCTATTAACATTAAATTATTCTAATTTTTATTAAACAAAACTTTTGTAATAGAACAATGTTGTGGTGTAATGTTACAAACATCTTGCATTCAGTGAAGTTGTTTAAACAGTTTATACTGCATATATGATTTTTTGGAGCTAGTGTAACATCCTGAAAATTCTGTCAATGGGCTGTTCACTTACAAATATAAATTGTAACCAGTTATGAAGTATATGTACAAGCAGTATCTAAATTTCACCATCAAACTTTGGCTGTAGGATAATCACAAAAAAGATGAAAACATACTGTATATCAGTATGTCTTGTCTAATGTGACTTTGAGGGTGGTAAATATCTTTGAAGTTGAACCTCATGCACAAGTTTATTACAAATATTGGAGAAAATATTGAAGATGGGACACAGAGTGTCTAAATAATGTGTAATGCAGATTAATAATCCATCTTTCAAACTCCAAGTATGCTACCATGTCATTTATTGGATTTTTTTCCATGAAGTTATTTAATGATAGTGACTGGTGGTGTGATGTTTGCATATCTATGTCATTGCAAAAGAAAATAGTATAATGTGTGAGCAAATTACGCCTGAGGAGCGGAAAGAATTAGGACTTTACTTTGGCACAACTGACGACATGGCTTGTTGTTTGTTGACGCTGCCTGTTAGGAGTACCTTTTCCCCCCATGTGAAACTCAAAATCACTTTATAATTATAGTATACATTGTGTTTTAAACTTTTTGCATGAGTTACGAAATAGTGAGTTACATTTCAGTGGAGGCTTGGTTCAGCGTGTGTCGTGTCCTTTGCAAAAGAGGCGTGTGTACGGAATGGTGTTGACCCATGGAGTAGCCTTTGATTTCACACGTCACAGCGAAAACTACAGTAACAATGTTTACATTCATGAACAAATGTTTTGATTCTAGTAATTTTTTAAACATTGACACCGGCTAACAGCCAGCTGCGCTCACCACTCACGTCACACGTGGGCACGCATGTGCGCAACGAGGCCATAACCGGGACTTTCCCGTAACGGGATATTTATTTAAAGTGTTAAACCATGTCTTTTTTTTTTTTCAGGGTCCCAGTGTTTCAAATGTTAAAATTGTATGTTCTAAAAATGTTGTATAATGTTTGGTTGAAATTCAAAAGGTGCGCCGCGCAAAGAATAAAGACGTTACCATTCTGGCGTTAACGCCTCCATAAAAGAACAATTAACAAACTCAGAAAATTAACAATTTAAAAGTTTAATGTAATTATGTATGCGAATTATTTATGTGCCATTTCTTTTTGATATTAAAGGGTTTTACTCAGCATGCATAGCACTTCCGCTTATGTGAACCCTGTAGGCAGCCATGGTAGGTCCGCGAGACCCCTGCCTCAGTGCGGTCCATTGAGGAGAACTGGCGAGGTAAGATGCTGTCGTGTACACACTTTAAACTTTTGCACTGATGCAGATTACCATAGCTCACTTTTAGTATACCGGTTAACCATTGCCTTGCGTACGTTCGCCAGACATTCCCCAGCATTATGCTTCCGCGTAACCTAATAATTTGTGCCCTTGTGGCTTTTTAAACTTAATTGAGGAAGGAGGAGAATAGATGTTGCAGAGGCCACGCGGCCCGCACAACTTTGAAATCAGATGCCATCCACCTATGTGAAAGGTGTTTCAGTGTGATTTCTGTTTAATTGCTGCGTGCAATGTTGAGGGCTTTATTTCTATGTCTGTATTTTAGGGATATGTCATGTTAAATTGTTTTTACGGCCACATCATTTGCAACCACGTGGTTGACAGCCGCAAAGTATATATCTGCGCCATTCATGCGCTATAAGGGTTTATTTGTGTAATATCATGTGCGCCATAATTAATTTCAGGGTTCCGTGTATTTTCATGTAATTGATGCTTTGTATGTATGACGATGCAATCTTTTTCATGTTTTATTTTCCCGCTATTAGGCGTGCTAAGGATCTCCAAATGCCTAAATTTCCAGGGGAATAATTTTCCCAATACAGCTACCACTTTGTCCGATGACAATTTGCCGAATTTTATGAAAACTGTTGCAATTACACCTGCACCACATGGTCCGCTACACATTGTATCCAGCAGCATGCGTGCCACCTGAACATACTTTCACGCACCTGCGTGTTTATTGTGACCATTCATGTTGTGTCCCATACTGTCTCATCTTTATTTGTGTTATTTGTACGGTGACATCATTTCTGCCCTAGCCTGCTATGTGTAAATGATTTCAGCGCACTCACCACGTGCTGGGAGACGCACCCTATGAGTCCGCGTTAGCGATGCCAAATAATCACATGGGTTCACTGCTCATTTTGTAACTCTCCGTGGCCTGTCACCAGAAAAAACCTGCAGTTCACCCTAGTGGCTATGTTTTGAAACACCCCGGAGAAGTCATCCACCTAGGAGTGCGCTAGAGTAATTAGAGCTGGCGTTAAGAGCCCAACGGAATTTGCTAGACACGTCCGAGTTTATAATCATTAATTAATTTTGGCGCGACTGTGAATGCAATAAATGGTATGTCTTCAGTGCAAATCTGCGTGTTTACTTGTAGCGTCAGTACAGCAAACCTCCCGCCTATTTTCAGTGATAAAGTTGTTTAGTATTGACCAGTGTTTTGTAAAGACGCTCAGGTGAGATGGACACACAGAACCCATGGCATCCCTGAGAACCATGAGTCTCTCAGTGCGGTCACTAGGAAACATCTCTGGCGCCCACCTACCGTAAGTAATTTGTGTCATCCTTCATCTTGTGTCTCACCCAACTGCCTCAACATCATGTATATATGTGTATATCACAACTTTGTAACATTTCACTGCAGGTTTGAAACAATAAATTAATTTGCCTTGTCTTATCTGTGATTTGAAGATTGGCCACGGCTCAACAATTTGCAAAAATGCTGAATTCCAGCCAATAAAACTTATAAAATAGTACTACAGTAAAACTGATGTATACAATACAAAGTGTTTTAAATGTGTATTTCTGGGAATATTTAATACCGCGCATATACCAGTACATTCATTTTTGTGAAACACAGGGGTGGGTAACAAATTTTTATTATCAAGACCTAAAATGAGGTTATGTATTAAGTTTCCATGCTACATACAACACACATGAAATACAGCATTATTGTTCAGTACAGTATTTTCACATTGGGGTTATGAGCTTCATCGATGTGCTATTTTATCCCTCGACTCGTGCTTCACCTATACAATTAACTACAATACAGCTCTGATTTGCAGGACCGCAAAATATCGTAGATTTTTTAATTAGTATAAACATATAAATAGATATAAAGTTGCAAATTTGCTGTTAAAATGCATGTACACCATTTAAAATTTACTTATATAATTTTCACATTACAAACACGAAACATACCATATTATTTTCCATAAGCTGTCACACAATAAAGAACGACATAAATATGTCACTTCAGACGATAATAATAATTATTAGTTTTTATTTCTTTATGTAATGTTGTTTCAAGTCTGTAATAACTGCCAGCGCTCCAGATAACGTAATAAATAAACCATGCAGGAATTAATTTTTGCAAAAGCTATTGTTAACAAATATTTCTGTATCGCTTTCATTTCTTTATAGTCTCGCACAAGACGGTGAATAATAAACCACGGCTCATCCGTTACCATCTCAGGGCATAGATAAAACACATTCAGAAATACGTTGCGCGAGTTAAGGATTAGTCATGGGTTTTCTGTCGCCTGAGATGATAGCACATATGTAATGCCAAACTGAATGTTCTGGAATACCGGCCTCAGTGTTCTATCGTAATTATTTTCTTCAGTATTTGATATAACTAGTGCCTAAGGTCTATGTACCGCCTTAGTAGGAATCGCATCAGATCGTAGACCGTCATCTGTGTTTACACTTTCTTTTTTTGTGATTAACCTGCAGCCAAAGTCTGTCAGTCAAAAATTAAATACATCCTTTTTATTCTTATTTATTTCTTTGTTTGAAACAGTTTATGCTTCAAAAATTTTCCATAGCAGGTTATGGTTTTTTTAATATGTCAATTTTCCACGTTTTTGGGCACCAGGAATCATAACCTAATCACCATATTAATAATTGTTTATATTAAGGGAAAACTTAATTTACCCAGAGGTGTTGTGTATAAAGTTGTGGTTTCCAGAAACAATATTTAAAATTTATTAGAGTAACTACCTACTGTATACAGATACTTTTTTCAACTTTTATTATGTTTCTGAAGTTAATTCTTGCAGTAATGTGGTGATTCACTTTACGGTGCTTTTGTACCAAATTGTTTCAGAACACACAAGATTGTAGTTATCATCAGATACTTATTTCACAATTTTTATCGTTCAACCCCTCCAACTAAAATATTGTATCAGACATAATTAATGTATGCAGATACAATGTTCTAAGATGGCGGGGTCAAATTGTTTGATGAATGTAAAAATGTTAGAGTTTATGGTGGAAATAACCAAGTTGTGACAGTACACCTCAAAACAAAACTTAACATAAAATCCCTATAAACATATGTTCTAGTTTCAATGGTTCACAATCCCTGCTTGTATACTGAGTGGTGGTTAGTACATGGCAGGACCCAATCACATATCAACAGAGTAGCCAAAGCCTATCTGGATGGGTGGATCGGATCACACACAGGTCAATGTTTTGCAGAACTAATATTGCTTGGCTTGCACATTCCCCTGATCTGAATTCAGTAGATTATTACCCGTTGTGACATCACAAGACCATAATTTATGCAACATCTGTTCAGCGGAGTCCAGATACGTGCACGCTGGCTTGCGAGCTGGTTCACCATCAGTGTGGAGTAGCTTGTGAACCTCATGTGCATGGAGTTCACACGCACGCATGAGTGCGCATCTCAATCTCTTTGCTGGCCAGTACATCAAAGAAAAAGCCCACATGCTCCATCCTTTGTGGATTACTTTAGCTGTAGCGGGGGGCTTGTGTTGTAACCTTGTGGTGTCTGTGTTTCTTCATCGTATCAGTGGCGGGTACAGAAACTGTTTTGGAGAGGGGAAAATACAAAAAATGTCCCTGTAAATATTTAGCAGACAAAAATTCTAGGCTGTACATTAATGCTTTTTACGTATAAATATTTACAGTATATTTATTTTTTGCAGGTAGATAATAGGCTTAACAAGTTGATGAGTTAAGGAAGTGCTTGGTTTATAATTTATATTTTGTTTAATTCTGTTGTAAAGAAAAACTAAACACTGCTGTAATGCTAGGCACCGCCCCTTATAAATCTAAATTACATAACTGTCAGCAGTACCGGAATTCCTGCAAAAGCTACACACACGCATACTTTTTTCTTAATGAAAGCCTACAGTGCTCGAGCTTTTGCATCAAATTGTACCTTATTTTGTATCCATAACTATCTTCGAACACTAAACAAATTTTATACTATGTTTATTATATATTGCAACATGTCTTAAAATGGCTCAGTCAACCCTATGGCATCAAATAATATTATATAGACATTACAGAAGTGGTTACATTGTAAGACATTAGAGAAGTGGTTACATTGTAATCTCATTACACAAGGTAGTATTGCTAACATCTGTTTTTAGCAAATTTATGGTCTCAAAACTCTTTAAAGAGGCAATTTTACTTATTTAACAAAAAAATTAGCAGCATGTTGTTCAGTAACCCACATGCTTAATTCTTATCTGCAGTCCTGGAATATGATCTTAATATCATAAGATGCTGCCTGCATACCTTCTCGCTGGTTCAACTACGGCTAGCCAACCGGTGGTGTTGGTGGCACATATACAGAACCAGTATCGTAGCCAAACATCAAAACCTGTTTATTTGTCCTCAGTTACATATGACGAATGCTTTAGTACTTAGATAGATAACAGTTTATTAATAACTTCTATGTTGCTTGTATGAATTTATACCTATATGTTTCAAAGCACACCTATACAAAACCATATTGCATAATCTATCCTCTAATTTTTAGTAATAGTTTTCTTGTAGGGGAAGTGATTGTCCCTGTCACCTCACTCGTATTAAATGTACCAATATTTCATATACAGTTCTACGTAAATACAACTGATGTGACAGTATTTATTGGCCGTTGATTGAATGTTATTGCAGAGGAACATTCTGTAAAAGTCAATATGTCTTTACATATATTTGGAAAATATATTAAATTGTTAAATTTATGCCTTTTAAAGACATCTACTTCAGTGAGATGAAAAGGAAAATTGTTTTTACATTGGATTTTATGAAATATTAACCAAGAGAGAAGGAAATAAACAAAAAAATTGAGATGTGAGGAAGTGAGTGTTCTATGAAACACAATTTTTCTTATTTTTTTAATTTACAGAACTTCAATTTTTAACAGTCACTACAGAGATATAAACACGGTGCTGGCTGATGCTATCATTTCATTTTGCCATATTTTACTGTAATATGTCCTAGATTGGTATATTTGTCATCTATTGGTATTTTAACTAAAGTTATCCTCTTAATAGTTTTATTGCTGACAAGTCAAATTTTCTCAAATTTATTTGTGTCATTGTGTAATAAATACTATTGTGATTATTCTGTACAAACACAAATATCCTAATGTTGTGACTTGGAACCCACACATGACAGCTCACAAGTCCGCTTGCAGGTAAGGTTGTGAACCTGCTTGCATGCTATTGCGAGCACTGCACAACCGTACATACGTTATAAAGCTTAACCACAGATAGCTGTTTAATTTCAATGTATCATTTACTATCCAATTAGAGCTTCCTAGCCTTAGCCATAACCTTTGCAGAAACAAGTCTAACTCTTCCTGATCAAGCTCTATTGTTTTCTATCATGCGAGTAGACACATTTCTCATCTGCAGAATCCAGAGAAGACAGGATCACAAAGATATCAGTAACGTCACTACTATGTACTTTGTGTATACCTTCTGACCCGTTAGTGAAGAGGCAGGGGTGAGACTAGAAAAGCACGTTTGCATATGGTCCATTTGAGGATTCCCTTGCATCTAACGTACTCTAACATTTGTAAAAAAATGCAATGCCAAGACGGATACACATGATTGAAACGTACTTATACCACAGATTAGGTATGTGACAGTACACAATTGATTAGGATTACAGAACTGTAAATAATCTCTGTCCTTGAGAATTAAGTATTTTGGGAAGCCCCCACATGCTGCAATAAGAGCCCTCAAACATCGTGGCAGGGAATCAAAGCAGACCTAGATATGTTCCTGGGGAATCTTCATTCACGTGGTTTGTCTGCGAGTTTACAAAGCATCAACAGTGGTTGCTGGAGGACCGCGACGAACAAGTCATCCCAGACATGTTTGATGGACAACAAAGCAAGCAAGCGTGCAGGCCAGGGAAACAGTTGTACCTGTCATTCATTGAAGAAGACCTGCACATTCCTCGCCACATGTGGCCTGGGATTGTCCTGCTGAAATATGGCATGTGGAGCCACCTGAAGGAAGTGCAGTACCTTGAGCTCTAAAACCTCCCTGATGCAGTGGTTGCTGTTCAGATTCCCCACGAGATTGCATGTTCTATCCAATAGCGCCCCAAACCATCACACTTGGTATTTGTCCACTATACCGCTCTACAATGCAGGTTTCCAGATTGCCGTCACCACGGTAGTGTCTAATACGCATGCGGCCATCACTATGACAGGTTGAAAACACTACATTTTGCAACTTGGCAAGCCAGCGATGGCATTCACATGCCCATTGCAGTCTAAGGCGTTTGTAGCTTCTGGACAACGGAAGCCGACGCAATGGCATGCGAGCCACTAGTCCAGCCCACAGCCCATCATCAGCGCAGACAGGTCCACACACATTGCAGTGCTCCAGTGTTAGAGTCTACACTGTGGACGAGTCTGTACAATCTGTTACAGCCATGTGAACAAGATGGTGGTCATCACATGCTATGGTCCCATTGCATGGTCCAATACCCACTCGTCGCTGTGTACGACCCTCTTCTGTCCACCTGTGCCACACACGCATCACTGTCATAGCAGCATGCCCTGTATGAGCCGAAATGTGATGGTATGACAAACCCATTTCCTGGAGACGGATCATTCTGCCCCGTTCAAACTCACTCGTATGCTGATATGACGCCCTTTGATGTCAACGAGGCATACTGGCACTTGCTTTCTTTTTGTTTGACTGCTCTTCACTGCCTGAGCTTGGTGTAACGTGGACCTTTCTGGTCACACATCCTCTAAGTTAGGATTCATTCGGGCCATTCTTTCTGGGTGTTGCAATTTTCACTAACAATTGTGTATTTCCTATCGTGCTCACAGGATTCCACATAGGTTAGTCTGTGTTTTGGAGCAAAGAGTTTTAATAAACATCTACTAAATTTAAACAAAATAAAAATTGGTTAGGCAGAGTAAGTATGTTTTATTGCCATTGATAAACTACACACAAAAAATAAACAGGGAAATATTCATAGTTTTAATTTCCAGGTCACAAATTCCCAGCGCTCTGGTGGCTTAACTAACTTTTAACTTTTTTAAAATTAATACACTTTTTTTGTGTTTCGTTGAATTTTGGGGAGTGGAACATTCTACTTTGTATCTGCATAGTATACCATTGGCAACTGGTCCAAAGTAGCCAGTTTGAGTGTTCAAACATTATTTCTTCATAGCTATAACTACAGAAAAGTTTGTTGCTATTTGAAAATTAATGTTGTTTATGCCATGTGTTCTTAAAAACTGATAATATTAGGAGTTATATAGAGCAAAAATTGTATAGTAACATGAAACAAGCAGTTGTACCATTTGTTTTCTTTTAAATACGCCATGTGGCTTCACTGTCTGCACCTATCAAATAAAACTACATCCCATGTGCTTACTGAAGATTGTAGGTTTTGTCTTGCTAGCAGTTTCTTAGTTCAGTTTAAAAATGAAACTTCATAAATTGTAATGTAGACACAGACTGAATACAGTAGTGTTGCTAACAGAGTAGCGAAAGTGCATTGTATGTATTTTTAACATGTCACTGAAAGTAACTTTCAAATTGATACTTACTGTAACATAGTTTCACATAAGTGTGATAATTATCATAATAGCAATAGATGAGTGTTTTTAACCATTTCACACATCACATGATCAGCATATGAATGCTAGTTATTAACTTTTTGGCCTTCTACATTTGTCAGAAGAACACACACACACAGAAAGCAGGTAGGAAATACATATAGGTCTTCCAGATTTGTTGGTAAGCAGTGAACCAAAGATATTGTTTGAAGGGCAGGGAAATAGGTAATAATGACTTTCTTGGACAGTCTTGTAGAGTGGAAGTGATGCGTGTGTTGTAGTTGGTCGGCCTTGCCTTCGAAGTCCAAGATGCTGCAGTAGCAGCTGAAACATCACGTAGCAGGAGTGACAAAGACAGTGATGCCAACCTGCAGGAAGAGGCAGCCTTCGTCAGTCCTGGCTTTGTAGACATCTTCCATTATGCCTTCACACATGTTGGCGTGCTCACAGGTAAGCAAATTTACATTCTTACTTTTGCACGTATCATTTTGGAGGATCACCAAAAATTGTTGAAACAAAAGTAGTGTTAATTTCCTTATTTACTTTGGAAATTTTTTTTTCAGTTAAATTGCTTGTGTAAATTGCTGCAAAATAAGTGTCAAAATATATTTATTACATCTGTAGCACTGTGGCAGAAATCTTCCTACAGTATGAACACCAAGCGTACTTGCTTTTATGGTGTCTTTTGGGAAAGTTTTGTTGTGGTAATTTAATTTTGTCTTCCCATTAACACCACTGCCTTTCTCAATAATATTATTCTTGTATATTTTGTGTGAAGTTAAACTGTTTCCCCTATAGAAGATTTTTCAGGTATGAAGATGATAAAAATTCATGTAGATAAACATTTATGTACGTAAATATATACATACGAATACATAACACTGCTGTAACATAAAACAGAGTACAGTATTTTCTTTTCTGATAAAAATGGTGTTTGATTTTCTTACCTTGGCTCTCCAGAATGTTAATATGTAATTTGTGTATAATCTTACAAACTGTTAATTGTAAAGTAAATATTATAGAAATATTTTGAAGCAAGTGAAGAAATAAGGAAAATAAAAAAAATTTTAAAACATGAACTGATATTTATGGTTCTTATTACAAAATGAATAATGCTGGGGAAGAAATTTAGGATAATCTTGTATGCAGAAGTTTTGGTTGTAATCGAATATAGAGTTGTGGTGTGTTGTGATGGTGCAGCACAGCCCTCGTGCTATTGCAGTGTTTGTGGGAACACAGCTACATGCATCACTCGTACTAGCTCCGTGGCTGCCTGATTCTGATTCAGCAGGCCGCAGTGATGTGAGTGGCTCCACCATACGGAACCAATCTTTGATTCCCAGTGGGTCAGACCCGTATTTTTATGTAAGTGGAAATCATGGCAGAGGTTTCTGTTGGCCAGTGGGTTTTCTTGTTGATTTTTAGTTTTCTTCACTTGCACTCTGTTGCTGCTGCATCGTGCCCATGCTTCATCTCCGGTCACTGCGTCAACCTTCCCCTCCCTAGTGCTTGAACGGCATTGCTGTGGTTTTAAATCCTGCTTTTTTTTCTAAAGGAAATTAATAAACTTGCACCAAAAATGTATGGTATATTAAGACATCACGCACATTGGAAACATTATTTTAATGACGTCCAACATGGCTGAAAATTACTTTTGAAAACTGCTGTTTCTCAAAATATATGAACCGGATTCTTGCGAAACTATGTTGGAGGAGTGCATTGGACTTTGCTGCAGTATTGCAGCCATGAATATGATAGGGTCACTGCTTAAAGTCTCGTGGTTCCAGCAGTATGTCGGGAACACTACACACGTTTTCACAACTTGCATGTACAGGCAATATTACTTTACGTGCACAAACCAGTGTCTCGTGTAGTGCTTCATAAATTTATATTTCCCATACAAAAATGTACCCCTCATTAGACGGCAGTCTTAAGACCATGTTCTGAATAACGAGCACCCGCTCTTGCACTTGCACTCATACTCCCTTCCATAATTCCTTGCCCACTTCTCACATGGAATGCCAATCCCAGTGTTCTGTGGTCGTCATTAGTCAGCGGCACTGTTCGATCAGCAGAAATCACCAAGAGTATTTTTAATTCCTATTGATTTTGCAGTCAGTTTGCAATGTTACCAAATTCACAGATGTGTTCACACTTTGTTTCAGTCACACAGGATATACTTGTATACGCGTTCACTGCATGTAAAAGATACCTGTAATGGAACATCCTATGATTATTCCTATGGACAAGATTTTTTTTGTTTCAATTTTAGCTCAATTTCATTTTAAAAATTTCGGATGTGGGCGTTATTGTTTTTATCCTTGTAAATGTTCTGTAAAGTTATCATAAATTAATATTATAGTAAAATTTCTAATACGTAGCATTTAAAGATCTATGTTATTATGAGTGAGCATTTTTTTAAACTAGCTGTACCCAAGCCTGCCATCGCTTCACTCAGGTTTTATGGAGTTGATATATCTGTATCCACTAAGCCACTATGGCCCCACTTGGAATCTCTATAGCTCTCAATTGGAATTGCTCTAGTCACTGGGCCACTGTGGCTCCACTTGATACATTTCTACCCACTGAGCCAATATGGCCCCAATTGGGATCACTCCAGCCACTGGACCACCGTGGCCCCATTTGATATATTTCTCTCCACTGAGCCACTGCAGCCCCAATTGGAATCGCTCTAGCCACTTCGGATCGCCCTAGCCACTGGGCAACTGCGACCCCACTTGATATACTTCTTTACACTAAGCCAGTACAGCCCCAATTGGGATTGCCCTGGCCACTGGACCACTAAGATCCCACTTGGGATCACTCTACCTACTGGGCTACTGTGGCCCCACTTGATATGTGCGTACAGCTATATGGAAGAATGTAGATTTCTAACAGGAAAATAATTATAAAAATTAGCCCTGTAGTTTTGGTAGAGCGTGCTTGGAAAGCAGTCAGGTAGCACATTTTTCTCAGACTTGTTGCATGTATTTTGATATTTCTGAAGGATTTCTTTTTTAAATTCTATAGAACCTGTGTCCATTTGGAAGTATGTAGCTTTCTAACAATGAAAGATTTATAACAATTGGTCCTGCAGTTTTGGTAGAGTATGTTTAGAAAGCAGCCAAATAGCTCATTTTATTCACAAATTTTTAAATATCTCAAGGATTTTAAAAAAAATTATACATAGCCTATGTTCATCAGGAAAAATGTAGCTTTATATATATATATATATATATATATATATATATATATATATATATATATATATATATATATATATATAATACTAAATACACTAGAAGTGTCTGTTGTGATTTTTGAATTTTTCTTTTTTAATTATTTTTTCATTTAGTTTAATTGATAACCAAGCCATTTCTAATGTTAATTTTTTTCATGTCTATCTGCCCGAACGAATTTAACTCGAAAACCACTTAACGTATTGACATCAAATTTACACAGTCTATAGATAATAACACCAGGACCGACTTAGTCTTTGTTTCATCGAGATATCTCAAATAGTTCCGGAAAAAAATTATGATCAGGGATGTAAATAGATACTGGATTAAGCTTTTCTTAGGATTACGGCATAATAAAAGCATTGTTAAAAAAAGTTTCCGTCATTTCTCCTTTGTCTATAAGCTGTCTTTCTTTCCTTCCAAAAAGCCGTAGTGGCCCTGTGGCTAGAGTTATTCAAAGTGGGTCCGCAATGACCCAGTGGATAGATAATATATCAAATGGGGCCGCAGTAGCTCAATAGCTAGAATACCCAATAAGGGTGCCGCAGAAGCTCAGTGGCTAGAGAACCCAGTAATGGGGTCGCAGCTGGTCAGGGGCTAGAGCACCCAATAGTGGGGCTGCAGAATCTCAGTGGCTAGAGCACCCTAAAAGGTCACCGCAATATCTCAGTGGCTAGAGAATCCAATAAATAAAATTGTCTATATAAATTCAAAGTCCTAAATATCATACTAAAACAAAACATGTGCAAAGTGATGGAAGGGTGCAATTTAATAACTCCATTAAAACTAAAAGAAGAAATATTAGTATTTTAAACATAAAAACTGTATTAAACTATGGTGGGCTAAATTTTAATAACTTTACAAAAATATCATGGGAACGAAGTCGCGCGGTCAGCTAGTGGTATAGATAAAATAACTAAAACATATATGAAATCACACTTTAGGGAGGCCTATTAAAATATTTTCTGATAATAACATTGAAGTTTCTAGAAAAAACTATGTCCTCTATGGTCACTTACATACACAAGTATTTGGAATAAAAATTGTTAAAAGAAATATTTCTAATTTACTGATTAAATTGAGTATTTTTGCTAATCTAGTTTCTTTTGTGTTGCAACTTAAATTTTGGTGTTATGCAATATATTGACATTAATGTTGGGTCTGTTCCTTAAACATGCTGATTTCAATTCTCAAATTTGGGAATAAAATTTTGATTTAGATTTTGTTTACTTGCACTTTAATAACTTAGTTTTTGGGATGCATCATTTACTACCACAGCTACCAAGATGTTTATATAGTAAGATAATTATGAATGTATATTGGTTATGGATTTATAAACTTAAATAAATAATCTAACACAATTAATATGGCATTGGATATTGTGTACAGTTAGAGCAGTATAATTTTTGTTATTTTATGTCTAAAATTAAACACAGAATGAATTATTTTCAACACAAAATGTTTATAGAAATAACTAAGAAACATTTTCAATTTTGATTCTTGCAAGAATTGTTACTCAATATAATATAATACAAATATAAAATAATGAATAAGTGATATTTAACAGTAATGTACTCTTTACTGGGAAGTTACATCAAACTGGTTAGCTTGCACTTGAAGCCATAAACAGTACGGCTTACTCAAAGATATTCATAAAAATATGTGGTTGTAACATAGAAAAAAAAATTAACTGTTGCACTTGTGAAATCATGTACTAATTTCCCTCCATGTTCATCAGTACAATGTACAAAATCCTCAACAAAAAATGTTAATTGGTCAGTCGTAAAAATTTACTGTCTTAAGGTTTTTATGCAGAAAAATTAGTTTTCATACAAACTCTGGATACAGTCTATTTTGTTTCTTGTCACAAATGAGACCTGCTGTACTAAACAAGTGTTCGGAATGAGCAGTTGCAGGTGGAAAGGCAAGGTAACATTTTGTCAACTCTTTTACCTAGCAAAACATGGTTTTTCCCAGTATGCTGCTACATCACTCTCGAACAACACAAGCAGTTTGTTTAAGTATGTTTTCAGTTCATCTTCTGCACTTTCAAATTTTTCTACAAGTTTAGCATACATGTTCCAATTGCATGCTTCAGGCTGCTTCTAATGTTACTGCTGCTGCTGGGAGTAGAACATGCACAGTCTGTATTTTGAATTTATTCGCAAACTGAAGCAGACGCTGAGGGCGTTTAAAGAGTTTTTATTAATGGCAAAGTGTGTTCCTTGGCAGAAACCACAGCATCATTTGAAATAAAAACCTTGGTCTTCAAACGAGGATCTAGAATTGTTGCATTTGCGAGGCATGGCTCAAATTCCCACTTTCCTGACCGGTTCTGTAGTGATGCAAGAAAGCCATTTTCCAGAATTTTTAATTTTTATTTTTTATCTAGAGAAGCTGTTATACTGTAAACAGTTGGAATTGTCTCTCCAACATTAACATTCTGGTAGCTAGCTGACTCCAAGTGTTGCATTTTCAAAAAGTTTAAGTATTCCAGTCACTTCTTCAGTGGGTCTGATTGGGGTGATGAGGCAAGGGCAAGCATTTTTCGTTGTTCCATGTGAAGGGTACTATTCCATCTTGTAGTCTCATCCTGCTTTGGTGGCATGTTGAGTGTCTCTCGAGCTGCTTTCAATTGCATTTTGGCATTTACCGAATGCTTGAAATGACCTACCAGCTGCCTGCAAATGGCAATCATATTGCTTATCTCCTTCTGGTTGAACACACTATGTTTAAATCACAAGCTGCAATGTATGGGCAATGCATGGCACGTCTTTAAAACCAGTCTTTTGCTAAGCAGCACAAAAATTGTGAGCATTATCGCAAATAGCAAAACTTAGCGTGTCTTACAAATACCACTCTCTAAAAAATGGGAGCCGCTGTGGCTGAGCGGTTAACCTGCTCACCACTCACCAAGGCGAACTGAGTTCAGTCCCCAGCTGGGTCACTCCCAGATTTTCTTATGTTGGAATCGTGCCAGATGACGCCGCTTGTCAGCGAGTTTTCTCGTGGATCTGCCGTTTCCCCCGCCCTTTCATTCCGGCACTGCTCCATACTTGTCTTGGTGTTAAAGTTTAATGAAGTGCTATGCATCCAACAATACAACATGCTTATTGAGCAGGAAAACGTCTTAAAAGGGTAAAATTAAGTACTTATAATAGACAAAGTGCAAACTTTTCAAAGCTTGTTAAGTGGGAAAACTTCTTAAGAGGGTTTTACGGTGTACGGTTTACATTATAAAATATTTTACTAACATATACTTTTTAAGTGTAAAAAAATAATCAATTGTTAGAGAGTGCATTTTCAACCAAATTTAAGCGCATTTCCATTTTGGGTGCTTCTGAAAACATCATTTACATGAAAATCTTTTCAAAAGAAAGATGGTCATAATGTTTACTATGATTGTGTAAAGAAAATTGTAATAATAATGTAGGAAATAAGTTTTATAATTGATTTTATGTGCATCCATTTGTTACAAACATTTACGGCTGAAGCTGACGTAAATAATTTTAATTAAAAAATTGATATGATACATTATATAATGACCTAAAAAAATTTATTTCTTGTTACACGAATGAACATTTTTTTGCATTAATTTTAACATTATATTCTTGTAATCCCATAAGTACTTGATGTATATTAGCTATGTTTTATAAAGATGTTGGCAATCATAAATATGTCATCTATATACACTATTGCAGTGTTCTACTGCATTTGTCCTAACAAAATGTCAATAAATTGTTGGAAATGTTAGAGTGATGTGTTTAATCGCATTGGCATTCTTTTGTATTGATAGAATCCTACTCCAAACTGCCGTACCAAATATTTACTCACTTTCGTCGGCCAGATACGTAGCAACTCTAAACTAGTGCAAAATCAAATATACCCTGTTCAGTTAATTAATCGGCCCTAAAAACCTGACGTACAAATTGCTATATATGGTTACAGCATGGGCAAACTCCTAGACATTACAAATAATTAAAAAATTTCTTGATTAAGCACCTGAAGAAATTATATACTTCACCATTTACTAACACACATCAGGGGGCAGGTACAGTTAACTCCAGTAATGCCCCAGATGTAATCAAATATACACTTTAAAATGATGTTAAAATTTGCATTAAAATGTATGATAATGCCAAAAGTGGCAATTTGACGTCCTATCCAAAGCATCAAGATAAGATTTACAACACATTTAAAATAAATAGAATTGTGCTCCCATCATGAGGAGACATGGCAAGTGGAGGTTAAAAATCAAACCAAGGGTTGCACACATCAAAAGGTGAAGTAATCAAAAAACTAGTATCAGACAAGTGTTACGTAAAATCTAAACAATAATTTTAAAACACAGGCCGAGAAGGAATTTAGTCAACACAAGCTGCAACTAGCCTAATCTAAGTTACTTTAAACAACTATAGGCTGTTCACGATAAAGTAAGAAATTTTTAAGGCCCTTTAAAATATTTTCTTTTAGCAAATTTTTATCTTTCCTATACCTTTTAATATCTACATTGCCATGTGACTAATCTATGCAGTGTATACTTTCACCTTGGTCAAAAGTTAATGCCTGAGTCTGCAAAAACATATTTATTACTGGCTAATGCTTGTGTGAGGACCTTAAAAAGTGCTTGCTTTACAGTGAACAGCCTATACAAACCAGGACACAGTTATCCTATACAATTAAATTTGCCATAACTCACCGTAAGAATTAAAGGCATGTACACAAACTATAGAAAACATATTAAAACACTGGTTAGAAGCACCTGAGATCAAATTCGAAATCATAAACACATTTTTAAAGTTGTCGAATGTGATGACGAGCAGTAAGCTGACAGGTGACTTGTAGATTAACCCCTGGCGATGTCATGATGAATGAAGTGTACAGTAGCGTAGCAGGGATAGAGTGACTCGTCCCTCAGCTTAACCAAGCCTCGGATGAGGAGAGGGTATAGACGGTATATAAACCGGATGTGCTAGAGCGATGGCCTCCAGCTCGAGGCGCACGGCCAGGGATAGAGTAGCATTGACAGCGAGGTTCTGTGTTCATGTTTTAGTATCAATGGCCGTATGGATCTTGTTGTCATATGAGGATATCTTACCACCAGGGAGTACATTGGGCAGATGCTGTTAGGCCATGTGATGGCTGCTGCATACAGCGTTGGCCCTGAGTCTCTTCCCATGTGCGATAATGCCAGGCTGCGTGTAGTAGACATCACAAGGGATGTCTTGTGATGGCTAGACATTAAAGTGAGGGAATGGCCAGTGGTGAACCACATCTAGCGCTTGTGGGATATGCTTGAGAGAAGTGTTTGTGGTCATGCTGTTGCACCACTCACTCTCCAACAACTCTCACAGGCTCTCATTGAACAATAGGAACAGATACTGCAGGGCGACCTCCATCGACTTGTACAAAGCATGCCACGTAGGTGTCAGACTGTGATAAATGCTCACGGAGGGCATACATCATAGGAGGGCATACATCATACTAAAGCTCTCGAACTCTGATGAAAACCACACTGAATGGGTGGCTTTTCCTTTTTTGTTTTCAACATTTTTTGGGACATTTCTGTTTGTATTGTATGAAAGAATGGGAATCTAATGATTATTTGTTGTGTACTTTGTCTGTAAAGAATACAGGCATATATGATAGCATAGCTAGTTGTTAATTATTTTTCTATGCAGCACGACATGCATTCGAAAGCATGTTCCGCTAATTATTTTTAATAGTGTATTATTCGTATTCTCTCACCATTCATTTTATTAATTTATTTGTTGTAATTATATTGGCTGCATTTTAAAACTTACAGTAGTGAAGTGGCTGGACTACTTTTGTGTGTCTTGATTTTGTTAATCAGTGTTACATCAGGTTTAAGGTTTTCTTAAAAAACTGTGCTTTATTCATGTTGTAGTTAATCAGGTGCTGTGGCATTAGTTTTGTAATTCTTTCTTGCAACGTTCTATTTGTAAAGTCTGTTTCTTTATATTTTCGTCTGTTGTAGGCTGTTCATGGTAAATTGATCACTTCTGAAAGCCCTTCGTAAGATATACTTTTCTTCTTATTTTGTATCCTTCTGCTGTATTTAAAATTAACGTTGCAGTGAGCAAGATCACTTTGTTCTTGTGTTATCCAAGTAAAACTGTGAAATGGTCAGGTTTGTAACAAGTATTAGTCATATAATAATGTGTATAATACAAGCAACTATAACTTCAGTGGCCATAAATTTAAACATGACTCTCACAATATATCTATTGGAGTCATGGTTGTTCAGTGCACAATGCCTCTTACCGAGGCAAACAGGCTTCGATTCCCAGTGGGCAGGGTCACTCATGCCAGATGATGACGTTTTGGCAGGTTTTCTTGGAGCTCTCCTGTTTTCCCTGCTGTTGCATTCTGGTGCTGCTCCATACTCACCCTGCCTAACCCTTATTTGCTCACAAAGACTCTGTTTTTAAGAGCCATCAGAACGTCTTCGCTCCGTTCCACTTAACAACTATTTTTAATAATATACTACCAACTTAATTGCGAGCCTGCACACCAGTGTGCACACATGTATTTATGAGCAATGATATTTTTCGAAGGTTGGTTTCAAAAGGGCTCACTTAACCAAGAACAGTGGCTGACATAGTTGTCTTCACACTACATAGTCACAGAGAGATCACTTATGGCATGGGTGGACAGCAGTTTGTGTTTCTGTGTTTTCAGGGCCATTTTACACGTACCGCACATATTATGATTGGCTGCACTCTCCTTTCCCTGACCACGCACCATGCCTTGAGGAGACTTTGCACAAGCTGAAGTGGGTGCCATTGTTTGTCTCTCTATTCCTGACAGCCACTTACTTCTACCCTCTGCAGGTAAAGTATTAGTACAGCTTGACTCCGCTCTCTGCAGTTTATACTCCTACACTGTTATGATGGCTGTAATGTACTATCCACATACGAGATGACTTACATGCTTCCATTTGATTAATAGAGCAAGTACGAATTATTAAAATCTGTTATCACTTCTCAAAGATAAAAACAAAGGTGGTACAAAAATTACCTAACGTTAACCAGTTTGCTTTACTTTAAAATGTGTTTTAAAAAATAAAATTTAAAACAGTTGTTTTGAGAATATAAGAAGACAGTTTTCAGTAATATACAGGTACTTCACCTAGAACCGACTCAAACTGTAGACAAGAACAAGGTCGTAAATTGGTAACATTTTTGTGGTAATCCAGATATGAATTGTAGTCCTGCAGTACTTACATTTTTTTACATTGGCTATTTTAAAATATGCCACTTTTTCTAAATGTCTCTGTAAACCTTATTTTGGTAATCAATTGAGTGAACATGATTGCAAGTAATATTACCAAATGTCTATTTAATAAAGTTGTAAATAATGCTTTTATTCTTCATTAGTTGAGTTCTATTTGTTAGGTATGTACTTATTGCGACCTATTTTATGCCATAAACTGGGATGCTATTTGTTAGGTATGTACTTATTGCGACCTATTTTATGCCATAAACTGGGATGGTTTTCAAGGTTTTTTTTAAAAACAAATAGGAAGTGTATTTTAAATATGAATCAAAGTTTTACAAAATATCTAATTGAGGCATTTCTACACCAGTCTATAAAACAGAAACTTTATGTGTTCAGGATCAGGAATTTGAGTTATTGATAGTAATTTTCAGAAAGTGTCCTGATTCACCCCAGGGATGGATTCAGCAGGGATGCTGGAAAATAATTCAAGTAATCCCCATTCAACTACTTACTGGGGCGTGTAGGGACATGAACTAGTACTTCAAAATGTTTTATTTTAGTTTGGCAACTCATAATTTAATACATGGTATTAACTTTACACAGTATTATTATACAATTCAAATGTTCACTTAAAAACATGTCTACCTCTTCAAACAGTTGACTCATTCATCATTTCTACAACCTGTGGCACGTCAGATACAGAAAAGTCTTCTACATTTGGGAACACATGAATAGTACAGTCCTTTGGTGATTGCCTCAGAAGTGAACTGGCATTCCCTTGGAATTCTCAAATTGTACTTTCGCACATTTCCCAATGTCGAGAGTTTCAGGAACTGATTGTCAATTTTCTTCATCTTCCTGCTGAGATGAGTTGTATGTCTTCCTCATGTTTTCTTCAGCCTCGTAAACATCTTGTTATTCACCAGCTCCATCAGCAACATTCAATGTGTTTTCTAAGTTGTTTGTATGCAAACTTGACGCGTTCTGCTCCTACTACTTATGAACTACAATTAAGATTTATCGCTAAGGTTCCTACTTCCACTGCTACTAATGTAAGAAACACGTAGAGAGAATGAATTCTCGGCTGCCAACTCTCCCAGGCAACTGGAACTTATAAGGGAATTCTCATCTCGAGAGGGCAGTCAGCACCCTAACCACTTGCCCACCTGACAAGAGAGTCTGTCGTGCATGTCAACGTTCATTTTACCTGACCCTTCACTGGCAATGTTTATATGTGTGAATGTTAGGAGTGTATTTTAACTACTTGGTCATATCAGTTTAACAATAGCAGTGACTATGTTATGTTGCATGTAAATGGAATGGGTGAGTTACGCATGTTGTAAACATTCATGAATAAATGTAATGGTGTTCATGACGAGTATATAAAGTATAAGGAAGCTTGTTGACAAACACGTTTGGTTTCGTGACTTCTAAAAAGAAGAAAATAGTAAAGAAAAACATTGGCTATTTACAGAGTTGTGGTCATCCTGGTGCAATAGCACGTGTATTCAGGCATAAGGTGAACACTGATTAAAGTTATTGGGTATTAGCTTCAACTTCTGCCTTTAAAAAAGTGTTGAATGTCATATTTATGCAAGTAAATACTATCCACTAGAATTGCTCTTTTGTGCCTTTCATACTGATCTCTTACGTCTTTGAAAAAGACTTACATGTCACAGACTGTGACGGTTTGATATACATGAAGATCGTAGGATTTCTCATTTGAGATTTGTTTCAATATACACTAATGTTTGTGGGAAATGCAACATCAAGAAGGATACATGTGATTGAAATGAAATTCATACCACAGATTAGGTACATGACAAATACACAATTGATTAGTATTACAGAACTGTACATGAACTCTTTCCTCGAGAATTCGGTATGGTGTGAAGCCCTTCCATGCTGCAATCAGAGCCCCCTAAACACCTTGGCATGTAATTAAAGAGGACCTGGATATGTTTCTGGGGAATCTCCCTCCCTGTGGTTTGTATGCGAATCCACAAAGCATCATCAGTGGTTGCTGGAGGACTGTGACAAACAAGTCGCAGACCAACAATATCACAGACATGTCAGGCATATGTGCAGTCCAGGGAGGTAGGGGTACCCATCATTCATTGAAGAAGACTTTCACATTCCTCGCCACATGTGACCTGGTATTGTCCTGCTGAAATATGGCATGTGGAGTTGCCTGAATGAGGTTTAGAACCTCAGGCTCTAAAACCTCCCTGATGGAGCAGTTGCTGTTCAGATTGTCCTCAATACGTAGGAGTCGAGATCACATGTTGTATCCAATAGCGCCCCAAACCATCAGACTTCGCATTTGCCTGCTATGCCACTCTACAATGCAGGCTGACATTGCAGTCACCATGGTAGGGTCTAACACATATGCGGCCATCACTGTATGAAAGGTTGAAGAGGGACTCGTCCAAAAGCACCACATTTTTCCACTTGGCACGACACAATGGCAAAGCAGACCGGTCCACACCCGTTGCAGTGTCGAGCCAAGACTGTGGTCAAGGTTGTGCTGTCCATTACGGCCATGCAGATGAGATGGTGGCCATCCCGTGCTGTGGTCACATGTGGACCAGTACGTGCTTGTAGCTGCGGACGACCCTTTTCTATCCATATGTTCTACACGATTATCACTCGTAGCAGCATGCCCTGTACGAGTTAAAATGTCACGGTATGACAAACCCGTTTCCCGGAGACAGATCATTCTGCCCTGTTCATATTCACGCACATGCCCTTTGACATTGTTGAGGCGTACTGGAATTTGCTTTCACTGCATTTGACGGCTCTTCACTGACGGAGTTTTGTGTAACACTGACCTTTCTGGTCACACAAAGAGGGTGCTGCTGAGCTTACATGTGCGCCATCTCTCTGCAATCGTAATCACTTATTGCTAGTACATTTTTCTACACGCTCTCCAAGTTTGATTCATTCGGGCTATTCTTTCGTGGTGTTGTCATTTTCACACACACTAGTGTATCATTGATACTAAAATTGGTATATTTTTTAATTCAGCCAAACCTGTCCAAAAATTTCAGTTCTTCAGTGAAACGTAGTACATCTAAGTTAATTTTTAAGACCTACATTTTAAATTTTTTAATTATTGCTAAAATTAAAGATTTCTAAATTACTTTTGAACTTCAACAATAACATTACACATGCAGGCACAACAAATTTAAGTTAAGAACGTTACAATATATGTAGTATCATAAATTTGGTGGTATTTCACTCAATCAGTTTCTCTAAAATCATTAATATGATTAAGAAGTTGTAGAAAAAAATTACAGCAGAAAAGAAAAAAAATATATAGCAGAAAATATTGTTTGCTTTAAAGTTATTTGTTGGGCTTGTTAACATCTTCACTTTCATACCTGTAAGCAAACTGGTAGACGGTTTGTGCGCTCAGATAATGTGAATTCACATCTGAGAATAGCACACGCCTAGGGTTTACCCAGAATTTAAATTCGGAACCTTGCAAACGCCTCGTATCTGTGTGGCATCCATAAAGAATATGCGTGTGGGTGAACAAGTTATTTAAAGCCAAGCGCACGTAGTTAATAGAAACGAGATGTGTGGTGGATGCATGCAAGCTAGGTTTACATGTGCACACTGGACACCCCTGAGTATGCATGTACTTTCGTTTACCTGTGATAGCTACTAATGGAGGGAGGAAGACACCAAGCCTAGTAGAAAAGAGAGGTTGAACCATCTCTGCGGTTTTCAGTAACGGTACTCCAGGCTGTGATGCATGACATCACTGTCCCTTGCACTCCCTTCCAGGCTAGTTATGCACACTACTGATAGTCTAGAACCTTGGTTTTTGCGGGAACTCATGGTAGCTGTGAAGTATCGTCTATTAGGAAACGGTCGCAGTCGTCATATTTTATAGTTTGCAGTTTGTGTTTTCAAAACTATGCATTTCGTCAAAAAAAATTAGGTGGGTAATTCATGCAAGAATAGAAAATTGTGAGTTTATTACTGCTGTGAGCCACATTTGCTCACAAATATGGATTCTTTGCTAGCCGCTGCAAATTAAAATTCTGTAAAAAAATTATGTGCAAAGTTAGTTAAACAAGGAGTTCAAAACATTAAAAACTATCTTGTAGTGCTTATTCCTGGTTTTAATATTTGTATAAATTATACTATACTATGTTAGATGAACTGTACCCTCAAAACATGTTAACCAAGTGAGGTGTAAGGTTTTATTGCAATTTACACAGGGAAGCACCAAAACCTGATACTGTTCCATTAGTTGGATCATGTCAGGCAAGAACAGTGAACCTATACCAGACACCCTCAAACATTTTCTAATGGTTACTATAAATTAAGCAATATATAAATGGTCAGAATTATGTACAGTTAAAGTATGAGCCATTTTTCGCTGTTTTGTTTAGAGTTTGCTAGGTTTATGTATTAGCAGTAAGTCTACATTGAGACACCTTTAGTCCCTCAGTGGCATCAGGAGTTTCAACCATGCCTCACTCGCATCCTTAATTACAAAACACCTGAACAGTATTCCTGATGGGGTGGAAAGCAATCTTGTCTTAAAGTTTTCAATATAACGCAGCCCATATATATATATATTATTACTACACTGCATTTAGTGTTGCGCAATTACTATTCTAAAGCATTCAGATAACAGTTCCTTAGGGTGGTTCAGAAAGAATGTTCTCTTAGGCCCATTTTCAGTGATTTTCGTACGTTTAATAATAAGTAGGCCAATACACTGTCTCCATCAACATTACATTACTTTTCACAGTTATTATAAAAAGCATATTAAAATTTCTGGGCCCTCTAAGAATGATATTTTATATATTTTATGATTAAATTCATGAAAACACGTGCCACTAAAAATGTGCTCCATTTGTTCACACACATAACACCAACAACATCACTAAGCATGAATTAATTTGCATTTCTAATAGCAGCAATACTACTGTATTGAACATATTTTGGCCTATCACTTGACTACAGTTTATTTCGATAGTAATTGTGTGGGTCTTTGTTCGTAGATAGGGCTTTCCTGGGTTGTCCGTTTAAAATGGCTTTATTCTGCCCTGAAGAGAAAAGTTACCTTCTGTTGTTATCTCGACAGAATGGCGTGAGTATAACATAAAGAAAATAGAGTAGAAAAATAAACTGCAAAAAGAAAAGGAAGACAAAAAATGGCAAGAGAAATTAAAAAGGAAGAAAAACCAAGGAAAGCTCTAGAGAAAAACCAGCAGAAAGAAAAAAGAAAAAGTAGGCACTGAAATCCTCTGTGAAGAATAAGAACTCCTCACTTGAATCAGAATCAAGTTGTGAAGATAATTTCTTTTCTCTCTGTGACTCAGTTGAGGAGATGAAGACATTTCCAGATTTGGAAAATGAAACTTATATAATTTAGACTTTGTCATTGTTGAATATGAAGAAACCTACTTCCCACGGCAAATCAAAGAAGTAAAGAAAGAATCGTGAGGAACAATTTCACATGCCAATCTGAGCAGCAAGTGACAGCTGGTGTGCATATGTAAATATTAACATTTACTCACATTACAAAGATTTAATACAGAAACCCAATGACACATAGCCTATGTCCAAACAGTAATGAATAGAGGCAAGATTATATGGTGAATAGCCATTACACCAAAATAACTTAGAAATGTGTGTTACGACAATGCATAAGACTGAAATTGAAATTGATACATGAAATAAACAAATTAGCAAGAATATTTTTATTTATCAGTGGATCTTTTAATTATTTCTTTTAACCTATTATGATCTGAATATTTTTACAGCATAACTGACTAAAGGAAATGTACATTGTCTAGTAATTTTAATACTTGTAACAGAAAATATGTTGGTACAAAAGATGAGATGTCTTTGTTATTTTATTTTAAATAAAATCCTTACTCTAGATTGCATAGTTCTTTAAACTCTATGTACAGTCGACTCTCGATTATCTGCGATAATGCCACGCATAACCCAAAATCGCTGATAATCCACATACTAAGAGAAAAATACAGTTTTTCGAACACTAAGTTTTGTATGGCCCCGTAATTGAATACTGAGTGTTTCAGTGTGAAACCTAGCTTATAATTTCCATACGCTATTATTTATTAACAAACCAAGATAATTAAAAAATGCGTAATTTATGAACCTCTGATTTCTAACTTACAAAACCGGAATATAAAGTGTGTAAAATATACAGGTAATCACGGTAGTTCTCTAAAGAATATTACTAGAAATGTGCAGTTACAGTTAATACAAACAACGCAGCGGGATGCGTGTGGTGTTTATCATCGAGTGATTCTGGAATCTGAAGTTGTATAAGAGGAAGGCAGGCTGACGTCACTCAGTTGCTAGGCAACAGGCCACCTCCCCCCCCCCCCCCTGGAGAGGGGAAACAAAGGCGTTCAAAGAGAACTGCATGTTGCCCGTGTCACACACACACACCTCCCACACTGTCCAGTGCGTGCAGCATACAACCAGCTGTTTCAGCGTGTGGAAAACAGTGTTTAATGTAGGAAACAAGTTTCGCCTTCCATTCCTAGTCCTTCAAAAAAATTTTCGACTTGTTTCACACACACTAAGCCCGACACTGGCATTCCCGTGGCACGTTTCTGGTTAAACCACTCCAGCATAGCCTTATCTAGTTCCGCGTACGTCGATAGTTTCATAGTTTTCCTATTCGCCAATCCACTTGTGTCCGCACTGCTCGCAAACTAAATAAGTTTGGATTTATTGTTTCTTATATCCCGAATTGTTGTTTCTCCCACTCCATACATAAATAAAAGCTGTTTTATTACACTTCCTCCTTCAAGTTTATTAATAATTTCCAGCTTCTGCTGTAAATATAAAACCACACGTTTACGTTTTGCAGACATTTTCCAGCTGAAAATGAGATAAAACTGACACTGACCATGGGAATGGAATATGCGGGAGAAATGCGGCGGTCGCGCCGGGTTCCAGCTATACCTGGCAGGCAGCATCTAGGCTAGCAAGTTGTGCAGTGTTGTCAGATCACTGTCTTGCGACGTGACTAAGCTCATCGCACCATCGGGAACATATTTTGACGTGTATTTGCATCGATAAACAAACACATTTCATTCCACAGTTATTTTCATAGAGTACCTGTTACGAATTTAATTAGTTAAGATGGGCCTTTTATTAAATAACTTTGTTTTGGCAGTGTTTCAGTTAATTTCCAAAATTTATTTTTATCTTTCTGAATATGCCGTGGTTAAGTCGCAAAGCGGAAAATCCGCTCTTGGATAATCAAGAGTATACTGAATTACTAATTTGACCTGAATATGTGTTTAAATATGAATTTTTTTTTGTTAACTATTTATAGTATTTACTAGAATAAAAGCAGTAACACTGAAATATTTAATTTTTGAAATGAAAGTGACCTAAAAATATAACCATAAAATTTTGTCTGTAGTAATGAAGTGGTAGCCATACACCAGACAGCATTTCATCATAATTCGAAGGCAATAAAAATTTGCTTACGCAACGCTGTCAGATATTTTTAAATTAGTGGAACATACACAGTATCTTTCACAGATCTCCAAATACAAAAATGACAATGGGTAAGGTGGGGTGATCAGGGTAACTTTTGATATTCAAGATCTTTGGCAGTTGCATGTCCAACCTAGAGTGAGGCAGATGTTCTCTGAGGTAACAGCGTATCTCACAGTGATATATGAAGTGATATACTGTCTTGTTGGAGCATGTCAAGATAAGTGTTTTCCTAGTAACAGTAATTTCCACAGAGAAATGGGATCTTCCTTGTCATATTGTACAAAACACATTGAGTTTTGGGGAATCTCAAACATGCTTAATCAAGGCATAAGAATTTTCTGTGCTATATTCTCAGATTACGACATTGTACTGCACTGTTTGCATGTAAAATGGTTTCGTGTCTGAAAACAATATGGCCTGTGACATTATTGTCCTCCATGTCTGTACTGGACTGTTTGCATGTAAAATAGTTTCGTGTCTGAAAACAATATGACCTGTGCCATTATTGTCCTCCATGTCTGTTTGCATTTCCGCTTACAACTAGTAGTGTACGTGCTTATTATTTTCTGTCAGTGCTTATACCACCTGCAATTTAATGAGTTTGCAGCTTGGCTGCATAGAAATAAAATGCAATATGGTTATTTGAGGAAGCTGCATTTTATTACCTGCACAATGCATAGTATTTTTTAAATGTATTTTTAATTAATTAATTTAAAAAGATTTCTTGTGAACATTTCCCTAATTACGTAGAAAGTTTCATTGTTTACATGTGGCTGGGCGGTGCCCTTCTTTCTACACACAGAACCAGTCTCTTCGTACTTTTTCACCAACAATAAATGTTCTGAGATGGCAGATTACTGCCAAAGTGCATGCACAATGACATACAAAATGCCTTATGCTGATTGCTTGCCAGTTTGTTACATTAGCAATCGTAACGCTTCTGGTGGAGTGTTGGCAAACCATCATGAATGTGCCAAGGAGAAGTACCTTAATCTCCCACAGTTATTTTTACTTGAGCATCCTTCATAGTTGTAATCAGTTTGTCGTGGTAGCTGTATGAAATAGTTTTATTCGTTTTGACTTGTCCTGTATTAATTGCATGTAGTCTTAAAATCCTCCAGATGTGATATCTTTTTTTGTAGCGGTAAACAATTTCAGGGATGACACTTTCATTTTCACATGAAACTGTGCTCTACACAGATGATTGCACCCTCAATGTCTGCATTGATGAGTTTTCTTAACAAGACTGTCAAATATGAAAATTCAAAGTTTAGTCAACCTCATGGATTTAATAAAATTAACAGGACTGAAATACATTATAAACACAGGGAAATTGTGGGACCTGAATAAATTAGTGTATTTAAAGGGAAAACTTAATTGGTGATAATGTAAAATTTAGGCTCTAAACTATAGATTTTAACTTAGAAATGTTTGTCACTTCCCTTTACTTGTAACAGCTATAAGAGCAAAATACTGTCTCAATTTTACAAATATTTTTTTTTTTTACCTACTTTGGCTTAATTTTTTTAATGTACATCAACAGATTGTATAAATATGCACAAGTGTAATTAGCTTTAATTTTTTTTTTTTTTTTTAAAGAAATTTAGTTAAAAAAATGTTTTCTTGTTATCATTTTCTTTTCATTAATTTATATGTCTTGCATGTTTCCTAATTAATCTTTGACATAGAATGGGAAATCTTTAGCAGGTGTAGAAGTAATGCATATGACTCTCAGTTAAATATTGTCAGCCTACTGTAAGTAATCTTGTGTTACAGTACGCAAAGTCAGAGGAGTTCTACAATGAACGATCATTTTGGTACAGGCTGTGGTACATCTACCCGAGCTTCTTCATATTCCGCATGCGCATTTACTCAGGTCTGATACTATCAGAGTGCGTGTGCACCATGGCAGGACTTGGTGCGTATCCAGTAGTGACAGAGCCCACGTCAGGCCAGGGTCCCACCAAGGAACTTACTCATCTCAGACAGATGTAAGTGTCGTTGCTTTCAGAGCTCGTAACTGTAAATTCAGCAGCCCTGCATGCACTAGCTATAAAGTCTTTAGTTTTACAGTTGATAACCTTAATGAAACTTATCTTAATATGTGTTGTCAATATTTACTGTCGTTAATGCTACTGATGGGTACAGTATGTTTTGTGCATACTTTCTAGTTTCGACAAGTGATTGTCTCTGCAGTTTTTCAGATCCTGAGCTAGCGAAGAAAGAAACCTACAACTTTAAAACAATCAACAATATTGATCCATATGGCTCAGAGTTCATTCCTACTGTGAGACATTCTATGAAATCCTGGAACATATGTATCCAGTACTGGTTGGCAGTCAACGTTTATAAAAGAATGGCAAGAACTCCATTCCGGTGAGCCTATTTTTAAATTTTTTTTTCTGTTGATCCTGGTAAAAGCCTTTGATGGTTTTTTATAACCAACATACAAATGGTTGTACCATAAAATACGGGTGTGCTCCCATAAATTGCAACTTTAGAAAACACATTTTTATTGATATTACATTTTCCCATAATAAGTTCAAATACAGGTTCATAAGTGTGCAGAAATACCAATAATTTGTCCTGTTACTTCTGAATATTTAAGTTTTTAACATGCTGTATTAAAACTACTTTGTTACAAACAATTTAAAGCAAAATTTGTGAGCAAATTTGTTAATAAAATTCATATTGCGGAAAACATGATTTTGTTAACCTTTAAACCCCTAAATTACAATTTTTCAAGATACTTAGGAATAGACTTGTAAGTTTGCTGCAGTTGGTAAACCTCCAAAGTCCCAAAAGGTTTCGAGAAAGTGTTTTATGCATGAATATTGAATGTTTATATTTTTTTTGGCAAAAATCAAACGTTTGTGAAGAAATATTTTTTTTTGTGAATGTGCTAGACACCTGGTAACATAATACCGGAGAAGTGCTGAAGAGCACGTTGTAATGGTTGCAGAGAAGTAGAACAGTGTGACGAGCGATCCCACACTTATAAAAAGGATAGGAATACTTCTCAGGACAAATCAAAGAAGTAAAGATAGAATCATGAGGAACAATATCACATGTCACGTACTGACAATAACCATGCGAGTCTGAGCAGCACGTGACCGCTGGTGTGCATATGTAAAGATTAGCATTTGGAAGTTTACAAAGATTTAATACGGAAACCCCATGACACATAGCTCAATGTGTTTTGTGCAATATCACAAGGAAGATCTAATGACCCATTTTTCTTTGTGGAAATTACTGTTTTGATAGCAAGCACCCTTTTGTAAAACACGGAAACAACACGGGAGTACTTAAGCGCTGGCGTGGTATTAGCCGCTGTTGAAGCATATCAAGATAAGTGTTTTCTCAAACATGCTTGATTAAGGCATAAGGTTTTCCTGTGCTATATTCTCAGATTATGACATTGTTCTACACTGTTCACATGAACTGTTGTGCATGGTAAAACAGCTGTGTTTGGGTGTGTTTTCTTTCTTGTGTTCTCCTATTTTGCTGCTTATTCTCCTATTTTGTTCCTACTTATTTTGTCAGTGTTATCCTAATTTTTTAATGTAGGTTTCTAGCCGGTGTTGTTTTCTATGTATTATCTGTAGGTTGTGTATATGTACACATATTTTTCGTAATTAGTTGCTGTTCAGTTTTTTTGTTTCTATTCCCTTTCTCGTCCATACGCTACTTGTCTTTTTTTTTTTTTTAGTAAATCACATCATGCATTGTGCAATGACTGCCATTTCTGCATTACGTTATTTACTTTTTAGACACTGTAAACTGGAACAAGTTAAAAATTGCTTTTACAGTAATTGTGTTTCACTTCACCTATATCATTTTAGTACAGTTGTAACGTAAATTCAAATTAAATAAAGTCAAAGCACATTATTATGACCACCTGCTAGAAGTGCCATCTGCTGCGAATAGCCCATGACGTATGGCCGGTGACATGGGCTGGTGAAGCAGGTATATAATATGACCAATAGGCTGGCTGTAAACAGTGCGCTTCTTGGCCAAGGGGGCAGCATTTCGGAAACATTGACGTTTGTGAACTGTTCATGTGCCTCTGTGGTAAAGGTGTATCGTGTGTGGACGAATATCACCATGGGGAACTGCGGAGCTCCACGCGCTGTTGATGTCGAAGGCCAACCGACACGGTACTGTGGAACAGCTTTCCCACCATCCAAATGAACCAGGGGACAATCCGACGCATGTCTACTGCAACAGTTCAGTGAACCCTTCTACGAATGAGGCTCCGGAGTAGACAGAGGATGATTGCACCAATGCTAACACAGATGCATCAATGAAAACTACTGGAATTTGCTCGACAGTACGGCGACTGAACCACTGCTGATTGGCGACGGGTAGCCTTCTCCTACGCATCTCGGTTTCAGCTGCATAGAACGGATGGATGTCAGCATATCCAATAAGAAACGTCGGAAAACCGATATCTTGCATACATTGCTGGACAAACACAAGGCAGTGGAGGCAGTGTTATGGTCTGGGGAATATTCTCTTGGTATTCTTCAGGTCCCATCATCCTTGCGGAAGTCACTCTTGATCAATTTGGTTATGAATCCATTCTCGGCGATCACATTCACCCATACATGATGATTGTCTTTCCTCGGGAGGATGGGATCTTCCAGCATGATAATGCACCTTACCACTCGGCTAAAAGTGTCCTCACATGGCTAGAAGAGTACGATCAAGACTAGTTCTTCCCTGGCCTCCAAACAGCCCCAATCTCAATCAAATTGAACATCTGTGGAACCACCTCAATCGTTGTGTGTGCCATCTATCTCCTCTACCACGCACCCTTCAACAGTTGTGGGATGCACTGCAGACAGCATGGCGACCTATCAGCACCTGACTGAGTCACTACTAGCTCGTCTAGTTATTGTCCGTGCTGCAAAGGGCAGTTACTGTGGGTTCTAGCACGTGGTTGTAATGAATGTAATTTGACTGTCTATAAGCAAATAGTTTTTTTATTCATCGTCAGTACATCAATAATGAATCTGCATCACAGAATCAATATATATGTGTGATTCAACACGTCTGCATAATTTTGTAAATTGTCACAGCTCCATTAAAATTAATTGTCTAGTACTTCCTCTGTAGTACCATGTCAGTTCAGTCTTTCATAGTTGCAGCAACTGTCAACTATGAATACAGCTTGAAATGAACACTACCTTACGCTCTTACTAATAAAACCTTTTAAAAATATTTAACCGCTCCAATATTGCAATTAAACACAGTGTCTTTTGTGAAAGAACAAGTCATATATATTCTGAGATTGTTGTTGTATTACAAAACTAATATATTGCTGCACCACATATTATTGTAGCACTGTAAAATATTTGCAGTCGTTGCAGAAAATCATAGCATCACAAGACGTTATGATTGTAATATATCACAAAACAGTGTGGTGGCAATATACAGCCAAAAGCATAACGTATGTGATATTAAAAAATAAGAAAGTATCACATCATATAAGAGATATTGTATTGTTGTATGCAGTTTGTCCAAAATATGGCACAACCCTGCTAACTGCTTGGCAAACTGGCCCTTGTTCATTACTCAGATAAAGGCTTTCAAAGCTACCTAAGATAGGAGTGATTAAGTTTGTTCGGGAACAGTTAATAGCTTCAAGTAGGAGTGTTAAAAAATACAAATTACAATTTGCAGTAGTTTTTTTGTAGTACACCTTCTTTCCTCAATTCTTTGTTATAGGTCAGGTTGCTGTGGTCAATTCCATTTGTATTGCATAAAAAAGACTATCATATTTCTTCGCTTCCATCAATGCTGCGAGAATAATAAAGTTAGTGAATATCTAAGAGTGTAAGAATGTGTTCAAATTTATTATTTATGTTTCGTCGTGTCCAAATTTTTGATAAACGCTCTGAAAACAACTGATGACAGAAATTCGGTAAATATCTACTTTTGTGCACCATTCCCCTTTAAGTAATGCCGCAAAGCAACCAGTGACCAGAAACTGGGAGGACGACCTATGACTGTGGACTAACATGTCATGTTCGGGTCATTCTATGCCAAATCAACAAGGCTTACAACCTGATCCCTCCAATTTTTTTATATTTGGCACACATTTAGTAGTCCATAAAATAACCTACGTCCTAAATTCCCAGCCTTCTGCCTTGTTTGGTTTTGACTTTATTGCAATTTGAAATTTTCGGTTTTAAGCTCAGTTTATGTAAAGTCTATTTTCTCAGCTCGTTTGCAAGGTACACAATTCAATGTGGACTCATTTTAAAGCTATTTCTGTGGGCTTTCCATTGAGATATATATATATATATATATATATATATATATATATATATATATATATATATATATATATATATATATATTAGATCTATGTAGCAATAATATTTCTATTCAAAGTCATTCAAAATAAAGTTTGACCTTGGAATTTTTCAAAAAGGGGTATTTAAAAAAAAAATTTCAATATATGTTTTTCTTGTGTATCTTCTCTATGTGTCTCCCAAATTTGGAGTTGAGATGTCAATGGTTTCATTGGATATCTATATTTATACAAGCAAGTGTGTATATAGGCCTGCGGCCGCATGCTGTATACAATACATTTTATTTCTAAGAATGCTATAGAAATGTTTCAAAAGCAACTGTAGGCTCCAAAGGGAAGAAATATAATAAAGGTAATGACAGTTAATACAGTCAAACATTAAACATGAAACTAAGCATTGTAATTCTAAAAAAAAAAAATTATATTAGCTTAAATTGACAGGGTGGAGAATTTTTTGGTTTAGGACTTGTAATGTGGAATCAATACTGAAGAAGTTGTGAGCTAAGTGAATATCTGTTTGCTGACCGAACGTGATAAGCAACTTTCCTTGCAGTCTTTATCTCAGTGGGGAGGAAGGAAAAGTGTCCATGTACAGTTAGTAGGCTAAACTGCTGACAGTATGGAGAATCAACACGTTGACTCACATCCTGTTTATCTGATAGCTGTTATCATTCTAGGCCTTTCTTATTCAGTTCTTATTCACTCTTCATGTGAATGCTGAATGCCATGAACTGTGGGGAGTGCTTGGTTAAAAAACTATTTTAATTTAACTGACAATTATTGCTTTGTTTCTATTGGTTGAAAATAAGTATAGATTCTAGAAGTAGACTTAATCTTATTGTGTGAATCCATTGAAAAAAAAAAGCGCATAATAACACAAAGAGTAATTTGAGATAGGTTCTTCCATGGATGACAGAAAAAAATTGCAGACTTCAGTTAGTAGACAAAGTGTATGATGTTAGTAGACAAAGTGTGTGATGTTAGTAGACAAAGTGTGTGATGTTAGTAGACAAAGCGTGTGATGTTAGCAAAGTGTGTGATGTTAGTAGACAAAGCGTGTGATGTTAGTAGACAGTGTGTGATGTTAGTAGACAAAGTGTGTGATGTTAGCAGAAAACAGCTGGCCAAAGAACCATTAGACCAAACAGCATTTTCTACAGCTACGACATCAACACAAAACCCAGATGATGTGTTTGACTCAGCAGAAAGCAGTGTGAAGACAATAATACTGCCAAAGAAATTGGAAAGGAAATCTGTACTCCTGAAAAAACCTCTGCCTTGAAGTCATTAAACAAGATCCTTCGTTCTCTGTGTAAAACACTAGTAAAATCTAAACGATTAACTGAAAAGATGTATCCGAAAAAAGTGGAACACGGTTGTTAGGTATTAGTGATGATAAGTATGAAGATCAAGACACAGCAGATTCTGAGATTTTACAGCAGCTGTAATAAAAGTACAACTCAACCACAGACTGTAGTGAAAAAATATTGATATTATATGTTCTCCCAAAAAGTTGGACCTTGCAAAGAATGCAAGATGAATTCAATGTTCCTGACTACACAGCAAGGTTAGTGAAAAATGTGGTGAGAGAAAAGGGTATTCTATGTTCACCAAATCTCAAACCAGGGAAGACTTTTGACAGCAAAACTGCAGAGTTTTATGTAAGTGATGAAATTAGTCGTGTTATGCCAGGAAAAGAAGACTTTAAATCCATTAAAAAAAGATGGTGTCAAAATGCATGCCCAAAAACGATTAGTCGTAAACAACGTAGGAGAAGTTTATGAATTGTCTAAAGAACAGAATCCAGGACTCAAAGTTGGAATTTCCAAGTTTTGTGAATTACGACCTAAAAATTGCATTTTGGCTGGAGCTAGTTGTATCCACACTGCGTGCATGTGTTCTGTGCATCAAAATGTAAAACTGATGGTAACTGCATTTTGTAAACTGCCTGCCATACAAGATTCTGTTAATCCTCTTCAGGATTATAAGGACTGCATTAATGCTTGTGTCTGTCCAGAACCTACAACAGAGTGCTATTTCAGTGAATGCCAAGAATTCCCGTTCATTGTACCATTATCAAACTACCTTCAAGAGCTTTTCTATGAAAATAGTATTGAAACTGTCACTTACTGTAAATGGCTAACAACTGACAGATGCCATTTACAAACTGTAACTGAATAAGCAGAAATATTTGTAGAATCGTTTGCTGAGAAATTACAAGTACTTGTGTGTCATTCTTTCATAGCAAAGCAATTTTTGAAAGATGTCAATGAAAACCTCCAGGGAAAACAATTTGTTGGTAATCCTAGATTTTGCAGAAAATGATTCATTCATCTTGCAAGATGAAGTTCAATCATTTCACTGGAATAACTCTCAAGCTACCGTTCACCCTTTTGCAGTTTACATCAGGAATTCTCAAACTGGAAGTATTGACCGTATCAGCTTCGCTGTCATTTTCATCTGCTTAGTTCATGACACTGGTTTGTGCACTTGTTTCAAAAGAAACTGGTTTCTTTCCTAGAGTCACAAAATGGAAAGAAACCTTCTAAGTTGTATTAGTTTTCAGATGGTTATGCTGCGCAGTTCAAGAATCGATTCTATTTTTCTAATGTGTGCTGGCATTATGAGGAATTTGGGGTTGAAGCAGAATGGCACTATTTTGCTATCTTGTACGGAAAAAGTGCTTGCGGCAGGATAGGAGGCACAATCAAAAGACTGGTAGCAAAGCATAGTTTACAGCGGATCATATCACAATTTTAAATCATGACCCCAAGGCAACTGGACGAGTGGGTGAAGACTGACATACACACAATACATTTTGCATTCTCAACAGTCCTGGATCATGAACAGGAGACTAATGCACTGAAGGAGAGATTTTCTAATGCAAGTCAAGATCCTGGGACACAGAAACTTCACTGCATAATCACCAAAAGCTAACACAAAATAGTCTGCAAACCCTTCTCGAAAACATATATTTGTAAAAAATTTCTAAAAATACCCCTTTTTTTGAAAAATTCAAGGTCAAACTTTATTTTGAATGACCTTGAACAGAAATATTACTGCAACATAGATGTTATATATACCAATAGAAAGCCCTCAAAAATAGCTTTAAAATGAGCCCACATAGAATTCTGTACCTTCCAAAAGAGCTGAGAAAATACACTTAACATAAACTGATGAAAATGAAAAACTGGAAATTTCAAATTGCAATAAATCAAAACCAAACAAGGTAGAAGGTTGGGAATTTAGGACATAGGTTATTTTATGGACTACTAAATATGTGCCAAATATAAAAAAAATTTGAAGGGGTCAGGTTGATAATTAATTTATTTTCATTATTGATTTGACATGGAATGACATGTTCAGTAGTTGAGCATTTCATGGAAACTGAGAAACGATGGATGTTGCTTCAGTTACTGGCAGATGATGGCATTGAGAAACAAACCATCCATAGTATTTTATGAGACAACTGTCATCTGCATGAAGTGCATGCTGTGACCACCTAACATGCAACCAGCAAGAAGACCCTTTCTGTTGAGAACCTTCACCATAGATGACTTTTGGACCGAGGCTTATGAACCAGAGCTCAAAAACCACAGAGAAGAGTGGTGACATGCAGGATCATCACAAATAAGTTTCATCTGAACTATTCCTGTATGAAGTTGATGATGGTTGTCATGTGTAATGTAATGTGTGTCACTTTTGTTCTACATGGTGTTAGAGTAACATAAACCTACTACAGAGAGAGTTACATGGTATGACAATGTGTACAACGGCTACTAGAGTGCTGGGGACGGCAAGTATACCCTCCGCACCTTTCTCCACATCGTTGTTCTTAACCAAGGTACAAGAACCATTGCATGGAAGACAGTTTTGGGAACATGACATGATATTGTGAGGTAGAAAGTATTCTCTACCTCTTACATTATTGTCAATGTGTTTTGGATGCTATGTGGGACCACTTTGAGGTTCTTTAGGATTGATATGTGTTTGTATCTTTGTTTTGGTATATGATTATGCATATTGCAGTGTTACAATTATTGTAATGAATACAAATAGCACTAAATTTATGGATGTTTTTAAATGCTCCGTACCCTACACATACATTCCATACCCATTATATTGTATTTTGTTTAGTATTTAAAAAATTTTGATCTGCATCATCAGAAGTCTTACGAAATAGAATACATTAGAGTCCCGTTATAGCGAGATGTAACGGTTCCAGGTTCGATCCTTTCTATAAGTGTGTCCTCGCTGTCCCCGAATTAGACCGATTTTGATCTGCAGTAGGGTGTACTACTTAGAAATTGCCCTAAAATTGTTTTTAAATTGTGTTCAAACCACTATAACGTGAAAATAGCCTGTTATGTGAAAACTATTTGCATCAAAATGAGTGAAAAATCTGACCTTGCTATGTAAGTATAGCCACTCTGCCTGCAATCAGTTGCTCGGCCTATGCAGAATTGGCCAACAATCAGTTGCACGGCCTACGCAGCATTTCCCGCTCACTTACTCAGTTGCCGAAGCACTGCCCTGCAAGCGATAACTTGCCTGTCACAGCTCCACATGACCACTTCAAACCAAATACTCGTATTTACTGGCATAATTCTTGCACATATTTTACAGGATTTTAGTGCAAAAAATTTGGGTGCATGAATTATGCAAGGAATCGCTAAGACACGTGCATGTAAACATTAAAATGTGGTCTACTGTAAGTAATCCCTTGCCAACTGCGGGGGAAGCGTTTCTTAAAAACACAGCACTTCATTTATTGATAATAGATATGAAGATACATATTCAAAATTAAATCACTCGTTTGCTGAGGCTGGCAGCGAAAACATTGCATGTGCACATAGCTGGGCGAGTGTCTAGATCCTTTGCATCATGGCCGGACTTGACTGCTTGCCACTGTCGCTCGGCCCTAGATCCTCAGGCGGGGCAGCTGTTTGTCGGTCGGTCGCTACACGATTATTCTGGTTGGACGGCGGCCTCCTGCCACCGTAGTCATTACAGGTCCGGTTCACTTCGTAACAGTGGCCCAGTATTGGAAAAACATGACGTACGTTAAACTTAGGAACAACAAATTTTTGGCCCGCTTTTCTATAGCCGTGTTCCTCTGCATACGCAATTTCCTGATGTTTAAATGCAGCAGTTTGACTGGCATATTTACCCATTATGCATTCATATTAAACAAAAATTAATATAAATGTAAACTATTCCCTTCACATTAAAAAAAACCACCCGCATACAAATAAACTCCATAACTGATTGTGTTTACATGTTCGCAGCGTGGACGCAGCAGCCAGAAATTTATAAGGGGACCAGCGACCTTGAAGTGTCAGTGAGCTGGCGCAGTCAAACAAAGCGCACGCTGTGGGCCCGTTAGCATTACATGCCTCGTTGAGAGATTATGCTGCGTGAATTGTACCAGTGCGAGAATTATACCAGTAAATACGATAGTCACTGAAAAATTATACGTTTTCAACTAACAGACCCTGCATGGTGCGAGACTTACTCAAAATCAGCAAAAATTCAAGAAAACTGTATAAAAATGGATTTAAATTAAGTTTGTTATAGCACAGCGATAAAATGTAGTAGGAGTTGTGTCCTTACCTTTGATTCGTATGCCACAGTATGGAAAAAAACCTGGCAAAAATGTGTTAATATGTAGCTGTATTCGATTCCAGCCATCGCTTGGACTGTTATGTTTAAATTAAATTTGTTGTCATTTAACAATAACGTTCGAACCACATACGCAAAGTTGTTTGAAACCCAACACAATTGACAGCACAGTGACCGTGAACAACTACGGAAAAACAGAACTGGTTCATTAAAATGGTGTCAAGGTAGAAAGGGCGGGATTTTATTTATAGAACAATGTGCATGGGAAGAGCGGCACAAGGTACCTTCGGAAACGAGGTGTCGGTCGAGGGAGTGGAGTTACACCATAAAGATAACAAAAGCGTGCTTCACACGGTCACAAAGTCCCGCCGCAAACCTGTCTCACACGATCTCGCCGTACATGTGTCAACTCGTAAAATTACAATTTTCATGGAATATTTTTTTTTGCAATTTGTTGACGGTTCCTCAAAAAGACTTTGTTATACCTGTGTCCTCACAGTTGCCATGCTCGCTACAGCGGGATTCTACTGTAATTGCCATGACGTAATGCGCCAACCTTTGCATGAACTTGGATGTTTAATAATTTTCTCATGTGGATGCAGTACTTACTCTATTTATAACTGAAAATAATATGCAGGAATGCCACACTGAATCAAACTCCATGTTTATGTTTACAGAACTACAATAACTCTATTTGTTTCTGCATTTTGGCATGGCATCTATGCTGGTTATTACCTGTGCATTTGTACTGTTGCCATCTACTTACCTGTTGAAGATTTGTACGTGAAGCATTTCACCAGAGATCTCGTTGGAGTGGTGAGTTTCAGTCTGTCATTTCCTTCTGTAATCTAGTTATTTAAAACTACAAGTGGTATTGGTCCCTGCTCCTCAACTGTTACCACTGTGCGTCTATACAGTATATAATGTGCACTAATTTACTTTGTAGGCATGGTTGATTATTTCCTTGTAGTTAATCTACAGTGATTACTGTGATGATATATTTTTTCCCCTACCACTATTGATAGATGGCAACTTTGAAGCAGTAAGGTTACTGTGTGTCTCGCTAATGTTTTTCAGAAATCTCCTAGTTATCGAACCAAATATCTCTAGATGGACTACTTTAAGGCCAAAACCGTTTTTGCAAGGTCAAAAATTTGACACGTGTGTACAGTGGTGGGGAGAGGAACAGAAAAGTTACAAATAAGCCAGTAGTTCTTTGACATAGTTCATGTAAATATGTTTTTCTAAGACTGCTCTGATTCTGTACTATATCGGAGCATTTTATTAATGCTTACTGAGATAAAATTAATGGTAACCAATATCCTAAACTTATAGAATTTTTTATGCATGGCAAACAAGCCTTTAAACAATCTATTAATTTTTTCATCATTATTTTTAACGAATCACTGTATTGGCAGAAGCATTTGTAGGTTCCAACAAAGGTAGGAGCATAAAACATGGTGTGCATATCGTGCAAAAAGCAGAGGGGAAGTGAAGAGAAATACCTAAATAGTTTCGCATCATTTCGTGTAAGTGACATGAAGGGATTATAAGTAAAAGATGGAAATTTCTCTCTGTGAACATGTGAGAAATCATTTAGAAGAAACTTACATAGCATCATTTATGTATCTGCAACCTAGGAAAATTATTTTTTTCTCATTGGATATGAAACATTGTTTGTAGATATGTCTCCAAGAAAGAATGTGAACCAGCAATGCTTTTATCACCACAAATGCATTTGTGGATTGTATGTTTAAGAAACAAAATGTTATTTTGTTTATGTCTGAACTCCTTATTGTTGTTATGATTTATTCACAAAAACCATCTCATGTGCTTACCATGAACACATTGAAATCAGGCCTTTTCCTCCACCACTTTTCACTGTAATGTTTAATAGGAATGGGTTATCTAAAATAATATATAAAGGTACAGGAAGGTCAAGTACTCACAGTGTAGTATTTGTCGACAGGCACTCGCACACAAAGAAGGACGACACATTTTCCACGCAGTTGCGCGATCGCTACGTTTCATTGGCTAAGCCAGCTTCAGCAGGCTGCAAGTTATAGAACACTGCAGCATGGTGGAAGGGGGCTGTTAGTTGTAAACCTAGTGGCCGGGCGACCAACTAGAGTAGGGCAGGAAAATAGAAAAATTGCCAGTATATCTGATTGTGTGGTTACGAGCTGTGATTATTTTACGCTGAGGCCTGGCGGCTGCCTGGATTTTGTTATAAATTGGTGAGCTAATTTCCAGTGTCTTGAGATCTAAAGGTACGGCTCTCACAACTCTGGTACTGTAGCAGGAATCAAAATCTGTGTTGTGTGATGCTGCATGTGTTGTAACTGGTTTGTCTTGTAGGTTATTGACGTGACCAGCTATGGCTTGTTTGGTGTTCGTGCTATGGCCATTCATTCTCTCTCTGATTGTGTTAGTAGTGAGGCCGATGTATTCAGCATTGCAGTGTTGGCACTGTAGCTGATAAAATCAGATTTCCTGTTGCACAGTTGTAGTTGCCTTGGATGGAGTATATACTGTTATGTGTTAGCCTTGTGAAATGCACTCCAGCACCAACATGTGCTTTCATTACAACCCAAAGAAGACACATAAGAAGGAAAGAAAGCACAGTAGAAGGATGTTGGGATCAAGATTTCTGTGTGTGGAGTTGGGTTTAAAGTGTTAAACAAATACTTTAGTGATGTGCTCTGACTTTCATACAATTAAGAATATGCCCATATTCTCTTACAAAAAAATTAGTTTCATGATAAGACAAATATATAGCTATTTATATATTAAACCACATATTGATTAAATTTTCTGTCTTCACTGGAAATGTCAGAATTTTCTCTTTCCTTATAATGTTAAATATGTATATTTAAACAAAACCGTTATTTTGGTTAATTCATAGATAGGTAGAATATAAGGGAGTTTATAATAAGCATAACTTAATTCATTTTTTCATGTAAGTATATGATTTATTTAATTCACCAAGATTTCATACAAACATGCAATCAGACAATTTGTTTTATAAATTGTAAATAAATAATGTCTGTAAATTTATCTGGATGAGTATTTCATAAATATGCAAACAAGGGTGTAAAATGAACCTTGGCTATGTTTATATATATATATATATATATATATATATATATATATATATATATATATATATATATATATATATATATATTACAATATTTTTTTATTATATATTATGTTATATTACTTTTGGGTACCCGGTAATAAAATAAGTTATCCTTAAGGGCATTCCATTAATATATTGATTTGTGACAGGCTGGATATGAATCAAATATCTAGCAGCTCCTGTGTTTCCGTTCTAAGAGATAGCCAGTCTCTCTTCTGTAGGGGTTCAGTCGTGACGTGGCACCGGGGCCTTGCCGGTTTATACATCTGGTCGTGTGGCTACTCGGCAGACCACGAAATCTTGATTAATTAATGCAAGACTGTGTTTGGCAGGTATGGCAGATGGATTGCTACTTGGGCGATGCTTCAACAAGGCAGGAGTATGTGGTGTTGGTAGAGTGGTGTGAATTTCCTGTGATTGGTATACTGAAGGTGGCAGGAGTACTGTTGGTGTTAAGTGAGCTATTGCCGGTGTAGGTGGCAGTTGAGGCTTCTTCAAGTACTCTATAATGAGCTGCCGGTCGAGAGCATATAGGTGGAGAGAACAGATGACTGGGCACTTGAACTTCTCTTGGCTCTTGTAGTCGTCGTAGAACTTGCGCCTGTTCCCTGGGCTGGAGGCTAGGTAACTGTTTAACGACAGAAGGCTGATATTCATGAACTTGGCCTGATGCAAATAGAGCCTCCTTAACTCGTTCCTTCAGTCCCCCCCTTTTGGCAAAAGGCATCAGGAGGTTGGAAATTACCCCACCAAGCTGCTTGTCATGTGCAAGTACTCACTTGGTTGAAATTACCGTATTAATGCATGTATAGGCTGCACATTTTTACAAAAAAAAGTGACTACAAAAAGTGGGGTGTAGCTTATATACGAAATATGTTATAATGTGGAAAATGGGAAGGGGGAAAAAGGGAACAAGGATAACTACGGGGGGGGGGGAGTTAGGAAAGAAGAGAGAACGGAAAATGAGATAAAGGGGAGTAGGGTAAAAGGAGGTGAAGGGTAAGTTGGTGCTTGGGGAATTTAATCATTCATTACTTATGTAATCTTGTTAATCATTTGATTGGTCATTCAATTTTAACTTTGTATTGGTTTATTCATAGTTCCACTCTTTTAACTAGTGCAACACGTTCAAAACAATACTAAAATAACTGAAACAGCTTCATAACTCGTAGACTCGTAGTGAAGGGAGATATAGGGGAAACTCCAATAACTTACTTAAAACTACTAAACCCCTTAACTCTCTTTAATGGGGTAAGCATATTAAGTTGAGGCACACACTCTCAACTTCACAATTACCTATACACCACAGCTCCTCCTCTGTTGCACCTTATCGTCCACTAAACACTGCATGAAATTAAAGACCATCCTACACCTCCTCCCTAACCATCTCTGAAAACTTCAGCATTATTGTCTGTTTCAATTACTGGTCTGCATCAAATTCTGCTGGGGGTATTCCACCACAAGGCACTTTCTACACACAGGAGCGGCCTTGAAGCCCAAAACTTAATCATTTCGTCAATTTTAGGTAGAGCTCAAACTCACTTTCACTGCATGCAAGAGGTCCTGCACGATCTTAGATAGGTGATCACTGGGGGGGATCATTAAATAAATAATTAATTTAAATAAATTCAACATTAACCTGATAACTAAGAAGGGAGGATGAAATTGATAACGAAAAAGGGAGGGTGAAATGAACTGCTTAGAAATAAAGAGGATGTTTTCCAAAAATGTTTGAATTTAATTTGAACAACCAATAAATAAAATTTATACAAAAATTAATTTTTACACGAGGCTAATAAACAAAATTATTATGGTAGTACACTTTGGTATAAAATTGGAAGGAATTTAGATAACAAAAAAAAAAATTCTTTCTTTTGTAATCAAACTAATGACATTCTTTCACATAAAAAATTTAAAGCACTACCATAATTTCATATCTTGTCATGTTTAAAATTAGATTTAATTAACTAGACAAATGTGTTACTAGAATTTCGACTTGGTTGTACTGCACAAATAATTAAATAGGAATCAATTCCTCAACAACAACTAGAAAAATCCATTAATAATTCATTATTTCTTTAGGCCAACTCAAAAATGAATTAAAATAACCAACATAAAAAACATACAATGAAATAATTATTACAATAAATCATGGAAGGCCTTCTACTCATTGTAATCCTGTATCATTATTAATCATTTAAAAACATCTTAACTGTAACTGGTCTTACTTTGTCATTTACATTTATCATACTGGGTCACAAATGTTTTTAAGAACTTGTTTCATTTTCTACTGTCATTGTAAACAGCTATTTCTTAATCTGTTCTTACATTATGCCCGTATAGGCTTTTCTTTATCAACAAGGTTACCAGGGTCTTTACTGATAACAAACTCCTGACCTACCAACCAAACTGAAACACACATGCACGCACGCACGCATGCATGCACACACACACACATGCATGCGCGCTCTCTCTCTCTCTCTCACACACACACACGTGTGCACGCGCGCACACACACACACACACACACACTTTTTTTTTTCTTTTTTTTTTTTTGTGCAGGAGAGGTTAATTACAATACCAAAGAAAGTTTTTAGATACACATGGCCACAGTTCTGCGCTTGCATGTGTGGTTACATGCAGAAAAAAGGAAAAATGTTTCTTGATTCCAGAAGCGCAAACATGAGACAGATGCAGTCTAGAAGAGGATTTGTTTTTTAGGCGCAAAACCACGCCACGACTAGAAGTGCAGAAAACATCCCAGCAAGAATGTTGCACCACAAACTATCTCATCACGTAGTTACAAGCCACAAAGATGCTACGAAAGGTGGAAGATACGTGGAATACTTGAACCGCTAAAATTTACAAAAAAAAAAAAACAACTAATAAAGTAGCTTGTGCACACAAAAAACACGAAAGCAATGACAAAATAAATACAGCAAACAGTCTTGCCCGAACAGTAAAAAAAACTAACTACATGGATGGATGCTTGCAGATACTCAAAGGCAACTACATGCTGTATGTACAAGGTTCAGGAGGCAGTAACCTTGATCGCCAGCATATATATTGAATTGAGTGTGTTCACAACTTCGGTGTGTAGTAACTAATTGATTATATATAGAGAAACAGAAAGACGTCTAAATACATAGTAAAAGCATTTTTCATTAAGTTTCTTTAACTTGCAATTGACAAAATTATTAATTACAGAGAAATTTTACACATTTAAAATTAATTGAAATTGAATAAACAAAATACATGTGTCAGAGAAAAAAGTGAATATGACAATACTTTTAATTGAACACATAAATGAACTTCTTCAAAAAGACAAGGAGTAAATAGCACAATTTCTTCAATTATTCAGTAATGTTTATATTTTTGCATTGAACAAACTAAACAATTAAAAATAACCGCAGCACATTTTCATGAAAAACAAATTATTTAGGCCAAAAATGTAATTATATAAGAAATATAATTGAATAACAATATCCAAAAAAAAATTAATTTGCCAATACAACTGGCAGAAATAAATGTCTGACCACTATCAAAACTATATAAATCTCAAATAATAAAAAAGATAATGAAGTAAATAATTACAGTATTAATCAAAATAATAGGTATAAAAAGACAATATATATCTAAATATAATTATATCATATATCAAAACTGTAATGAAATACTTTAAAAATAGAACTCGCATAAATATAAAATGTACGTTCTATAAAATGGCACAGTTCTGCTAGTGAGTCTGCTATTGAAAGAAGTTGAGGGTTGGTGTATAGCACAGGTAACACAATGTGAACTATTGCAGGGGTGGGATCCTTTGGGGGTGATAGTTTGGTTGGCATTTGTGGTGGGCTGCAGCTTTGGACAAACCAGTTTGTTGCGGAGATTCTGTGGTCTTTTGAAAACCAATTGGGCCGGTTTGGAGAACAGGTCTTGTGTTTGTGGTGAAGAAGCCAAAATTTAGTATCCAGAGTTGAGAGTCTTTCTTAGTTTACTTAGGCCTTCATGATATGGGACCACCAGGAGAATATGAGTTGTTGACCTTGGTTTGTGTTCCGATATTTGAGATGGTTTGCTGAATCTGTTTGTGGACGAGGTACCTGGGTTAGCCCCTGTCGAGGAATGCTCTGGCTATTTGTTCACACTGTTTGTTGAGATCACTGTTAGTGGAGCAGATACATTTGGTGGTAGCTGTCAAAATGTAAGTAGTGAAGGTTGGTGAGTTTAGTGCGTACAGCAGAGTAAGTTGTGTCATTGTGGAGAGAGAGATCTCAACATCTAGGTATATAGCATGTGTTTTGGAGTACGACTAAGTGAACTTGAGTGAAGTGTGTGTGTGTGTGTGTTTAAATTGTTTAGAAAGTGAATTAGGCTGTCTTCAGTGGAAGTCCATATCATGAAGATGTCTTCAATTAAACACATCCACCAGTGTGGTTGGCTTGGTTGTTGACTGTGGAAGTTTTCTTCTAACTTGCCCATAAAGAGATTGGCATAGGATGGGGCCATACGTGTACCCATTGCTTTGCCTTTGACCTGAAGGTAATGTGAGTCTTGAAATCCGAAGGTTTTGCTGGTGTTTAACGTGACAAGTTCAACGTGGAATGCTGTTGAAGGTTCGCTGTGTGGGGGTCTTTGTTTGAGGTAGTATTCTATAGCAGACAGTCCAGATGAGTGGGGGATGTTGGTATAGAGAGATGTAACATCTATGGTGACAATGTATGTATCCTAGGGGAATGGGACCCAGGTGTCTCAAGCGTTCCAGAAAGTGGCCAGTGTCCTTGATGTAGGATGAAAGCTGCTGTAGCCAAGGTTGAAGGTGGGCATCTACAAGGGCTGAGATTCTCTCAGTGGGGCTGCCAATCCCTGATACAATGGGACATCCTGGGGGTGGCCTTTGTTCCTTGTATATCTTTGGAAGCATGTATAGAACTGTTGTGGTAGGTTTATTTGGGGTGGGCAGTTTAATGAAAGCCTCGGATAGGTCTTGGAGGGGGCCGTGGGACACAAGGAATTGATTGATATGGTCACAGAATCTGGTGATTGGGTCTTCTCTTTTGACGTTTGTTGGTGGATGTGGTTTTCTGCTTTTATAATGTAGTCTGTTTTGTTAAGGATCACTATGGTTGTGTCCTTGTTGGCCGGCAGTATCATTATGTCAGGGTTGTTTTAAAGGTTTTTGGTGGCTTTTCTTTCTGAAGAGGTATGTTTCTATTGTTAGGTAATGAGAAGGCAAAATCGGGGTCTGCAATGTTGATCAAGCTGTATGTGATGAACTGCTCAAGGGGATGTGATGATGGTAATGGGGGAGGGTCCCAAGTGGATGGGGGTGCAAATTTGGCCAAGGTTGGATCACTGGAGCAATTGTTATGGTTTGACTTGGGGAGGTTGTCAAAAAAGTGTTTGAGTTGGATATTGCTAATGTAGCTTAGGACATATTTTGCGTGGGGAAATAGTCTGCACTTTTTAGAGGGGGAGAAGGAGAGACATTTTTGTAGAAAATTGTTTTCGGTAGCAGTGGGGTTATGGTTGAACAGGTTCAGTACACGTGATTTGCTTTTGAGGCGTGGTTGTTCCTCTTTTCTGGTTATACATGGAAATGGTTTAGGCAGAGTTGGTGTAGTATGTGCTGGTGTGGGAAGGTTGAAGCGAAACGTACTACGTGCAATGGTGGTAGTGGTTTCTTGAGAGACATGGTGGTAGGCAAGGGGCCAGTTCTCAAGGCTTCCCAGCACAGTTTGTTGAGCTTAATTAATTTGTTATGGTACCCACGTATGGCTTTTTCTGTTTCGGCATGTAAGATTTTGTTGACTTGGGTCAGAAGAGATGATATTGTAAGAATATGAAGATTCATGTTGGACAGTAATAAGGTGCGGTGATGATTTGCAATTGATACATACTGTTTGTGAATTAGGTATGTCATGGTTAGATAATGCAGGTTAGATAATGCCAAAACTGAATCCCTGGTGTGTGGTGGCATGTCAAAAAGTGGCAGTTTTGAGGTTAGGCCTCGTGGAGATAGGTCTAATTTAAGGTAGGACAGAAGAAAAGTTGCGCAACTTTTGTGTAACATGTTGCCGTGGTTTTGCTTTCACAAGACACGTTATCATCTGTGGAACAGTACTCGCACAAGGTATATTTGTAAACATTGCAAAATAATACAATTTTTCTGTCACAAATGTTTTGTAGAGGAGAAATTAAATCTCAATTTATTATGTTTGTACAGAATCGTGACTTAACAATATTTACAGGAATATGAGAGTGCAGTACGGCCTATACACACCAAAATATGGAATATAATAGCATACGAAACCTTTCATTTGTACGTCACTACATACTATACTTGCAGTGATTACGACCACGTCAGTCTATTACTGCAAGGAGTGTCCAGGACTTCGCAGTGTGCTAGTAATTACAACTTATTGTTTGGTAGATTTTAAACATTAGAGTATCGCTCTAACTCAAAATCAACAAATATTTACAAATCACCAGATGAAACTACACCATCCATGTACTGTAGAACAAACTTTAGAAATCCACTAATTCAAACACTAGAAAAGCAGTTATTTATAGTTGATTAATAAATATGCACCAAGAACAGTGCATTCTGATTTGAAATGAATAAATTAAATTAATTTTGTTACAATACAAAATTATGTAAATAAATTATGTATATGGTTAGGATCTTCTGTTCAAAAATTTAGAACATTATCTGATTTCCACAACTCCCCCAATTTGTTGCAGTGCCAAAGGCTTTACTATTTTTATATTATATGCGAAAACATAATGGAAAACCATTGTAGGGTTTGTGATTTGGAAATACTTTATGATCTTGGCATATATACATATTCTGCACACGTAAATGCCTTTGCACGTTTTGAAAGCTAATGTAATCTTGGCCACTGTACAAAATGCTCTAGTATTTTGTATAGTATAACGAAATATTTGATTGAAAACCTATAAGTGTTATGATATGAAAATATTTCATGTTTTCAGAATATGTACATATTCTGTGCATGTAAATTTCTTTGCAAAGATTAAAAGCTAATCTAAGAACTGAACGCTGCTCAATTTCCAATTGTTTGTTAGTCATGTGTCCAACATTGCTTTCTGATTGGTTGGTAAACATAGCCTCCTGTGTGGGGTACATAAAAATTAAAGCTTTCTAGGCGTAATAGGCAAACTCCCACCCACCACATACTCAAGATGCGCATCTGAGAATTGCATCCTTCATAACATAGGGTATTGTCTCCATAGTGCGGATGTATACAGGCAGTTCATGTTTGACTTGGCATTGTTAAATGTCCTGCTTTGTTACTCTTTTCTGCTTGTTGCATATACTTTTAATTTATTACTGTAGCATGCGTAAACTTTTTACGAGTCTCATTGTGTGCCAATTTGAACATTACATGTGTACAAAGATGCTACAAGACGAACATACTTTCCAATAATTTGGTGACAACATAACTGTCAGTACACAGAAAGATGTGGGAATTCTTTTCTTAAGTTTGAGTTTCAGAACTGTTGAGGAGCTGTGGAATAGCAGTATCATGTCAATATTTACTGTGAGATGTGGCTGGTTGTTGCAGGCTGCTAGAGTTGCCGACTTCGTGGTGTGGTTTTTCCGACTGCAGGCTCTCTCCTACATGGCCATCACGTTCTTCCTTCTCACCATCCATGCTTCGTTTAAGTACTGGTATTCTTTATACTTGTGCTGCCACCTGCTGTGGGCAGCGTTCTACATCGTTGGCATTCTTATCGTGAAAATCTCGAAGAAGTCGAGCGGCAAGAGAAAGGTTCAGTGATGTCGAACTTCAGGATTTGGTGAATGTGGCAACTGCCTCTGATTCAATATTTTTGTAATAGCTTTCATGTTTTACAGGGTCATAAAATGTAAAACATACTGGAGTATTGCATGGAGCACTTGTATCTTTGCAAAGGATGACAAGTGGTGTAGTTTTTGTGTTCCAATTTGTCGTATTCAGGTTTTAAGCTGATATTGTAAAATAGGTATTGTTTGTTGCTTGCAAAAACTTACTTGGAAGTATAAACACAGATATTTGTCAAGGTTAATACAAATATTGTTGGTCTTATAAATTCTGTAAAGGAATCCAGAGGACTATGATGGTAGTATATCAAAAGAATAGCAGGATTATTTCTCTACTAATAAACTTAGTGCTGGATGATAATACATTTGTAATATTAGTTTATTTAAAGTATGTTTTACCAAATTAAAGCTGTTTGTATGCAGAAATGGGGAAAATACTTGTGGAAAATATTTTACCTACAAGTTACAAAATACTGCATAAAATTTATTTTAAATGCAAAATACATGTTTACAAGATATTGAAAATACAAGAAATAAAATAATACTTTCAAATATACATCAAAATACATAATACAAATTCCAAAAATTTGCCATGATCATTAATCATTATTTATTAAGCACCTATGTCCTGAAAATGCTTATTTCCCATCAAGTGAACAATTCTAATAAATTACAGATTCCTAGATTCAGATCATTCCACGATTGCTTAGTCAAGGTTGGCCGGCTGCCTCTCAGGCCTGTCTATGCAAGCTTGAGACTTTCTCGTGAGCGGAACGTGAAGAGGTTCTTGAACAAATGGTGATAAGAGGGAAGTCAAGGCAATTTGCTTGAAGCAGGGTTCATATCTTTTGCAGAATTTATAAGCAGTTCTTGAATATGATTTCTGCAATTATTTACTAGATTCGCAGATAAGCATCATATTTTCTAGTTTTTTGAATTTTTACACAGTATGATCAACATTAGCAATAGCTGACCATAATAGCAGCCAACGCTCTGTAAACGGTTAGTACTAGTTGCAAGTAGCTTGAAAAAGTCAACAAATGCATTTAAGTATTCTAGTTGTATTTCCTTGAAACTACAGTTATGTCAAAGAACTGAAAAATCTTCTGGTAACTTTTTGTGAAACGGTATGATCTGGCAGACTGTATAAAAAAATTGTACATTTCATAGTTTATATTTTATTTTCATTTGTGTAAAATGTGAGTGCATTGTATACTAACCTGAGTGATACTAAAAGGCTAAAGGCCCTGGCACAATAGGCGGTTGGGGATGTTGGTTATTTTTGTTTGGTGTAAATTGTTTCACAGTTGTGCCAGCAGGCAGCAGTAAAATCTTATGAAATGTGTATCAGCTACTAGCTATTGCTGGAGTTTGAATTTTTGTAACAAAGCGGGCAGGACATTGAATACCAACATGTGACACGGGGATAACTTAATTTAGAATTTAGTAAAGAGAAAATTTTTTCTGAGGATAGTAGCCGGTCTGAAGTATTCCACAAGGAAGTGCACTTAGCTAGTGCTTGATGATGTATTCTTGACCTTTAGACTAAAATCCATGCCTGGGAGCAATAAATTTTAAGAACTCGTACAGTCTTTCATAATTAATATGTAAGTCTTACTGAAAATAAAGTAACAATTATGTATTATAACATGAAAAATATTTCCTTCAAATTAGTTTACAAAGTCCTGGTCATTGACAATGGTCTCATACCATTTACTACAAATTTTGTGATTAGTGTACCAAATTTATTCTGGCTTGCAACATTACTTGAAGTACATGTATTTGCAAAAATAATATGCATTCACTTTAATTTTTGTGGATGATCGTCATTGGCTGTTAGATGGAGTTCTCTCTTTCTTGAAACTTCAACTCCATCTCTAGCCCACTCAAGTTTATAAGTTTCCAAAGCATATAATCTCATTGGGATGACTTCTCTGAAGAAGTGTAAATGCATTTGGGTTATTGTATTGTACTATTGTAATGTATTTTGGGAGTGTGTGATTTATTTTCGACAATAGTTAAACATAGCTGTAAACTGGTCCGTACTATCCTTTAAGTGGGTTTTTTAATTGGTTGTGACTGTATATGAACAACTGATAATGGCACATTTACCTGGTTGATGCAACTTCAATTTCTTCAACCATTGTGAAGTATTTGCCATCTAAATTATTACACCTTGAAGAAGACCCAAAACTTTAACTATCACTATTCACCATTTCTCTGTTCCTTTAATTCAAACTATTTAGGCACACTCTCAACATTCTTGTCAACAAACAAGGACGCACCTGACAACTTGGTGTATTATCGTAATAATTTCATAGAGACATGTATACTCTGTAGGGGTCAGGTCTTTTCATATTCTTTGGTAGGGCTGGATGGCAAAGGTGTTAGTCACACCCCATCATTTTTACTGTAAATAATAAAAAGATTTGTTACTACAAACCCATTTTTGCATGAAAAAATGTATATATATGACAGACAGTAATATATGACACTGATTCTCTGGAGATCTTTCATCGTTTGAGATTGCAAGCAAATGTTCATTTACAACATCAAACAAGTCCTGCAAGAGGGATTAATAAAAGTTGTCTCAAAAATTTTTGCAACATAGAAATCTATTTGTAAAATACAAAACACTACAATAATGTATTTTAATACAAATACAAAATACATAATAGAATATGTATTTTTGATACAAAATATAAAATATAAATGTATCAAAATACACATTTCAAATACTTGTATTTTCAATACTGCCATCTCTGTATCTTGCTGGGACTTAATGGTCGTATTGTATTGTTCAAATAACACAGGATGTTAGTCACTTTACTGTGTGCTTGCAGGAAAATAGGTTGGTTGATTAGGCTCTGAAACCTGTTACTGGGTTTAGTACTGTATAAAAAATTGTACATTTCATAGTTTACAGTTTATTTTCACTTGTGTAAAATGTGAGTGCATTGTATACTAACCTGAGTGATACTAAAAGGCTAAAGGCCCTGGCACAATAGGCGGTTGGGGTTGGGGGATGTTGGTTGGTGTAAATTGTTTTTAAGTTTTAGCAGTAAAATCTTATGTAATATATCAGCTACTGGCTATTGCTGGAGTTTGAATTTTTATAACAAAGCGGACAAGACCTCTGTTGCTGACATTTTAACTTTTTAAAACAAAGCACACTAAATTTAGCCATATTCATACCATTAAGTTATTTCCTTATGCTAAGAATTATATGTACTGCATTTTATAATAAAAAAAAGTTCACATATCTAACTCGAATTAGTCTGGTATCATGCAGTACTTTCATAAAAACCTGCAAATACAATAGATTTGTAGGATTTTATTTAGCTTTTATGTTGTTACACATAGAATTATCAATTAAGGGATATCAGGTCCCACCATCTTGAATTTTCACTATTTTTGCTATAACTTCCACGTAAGAATTTTCAACAAAATTTTTCACATGACATTGCATATATACTGTCTGAAGATTTATCAAACTATTACAACACATCTTCATTTATTAATTTTTTACTAGTGACAGCTGGCAAGAAATAAGTAGGTAATTTTCTTGCCGGGGGCAGTTAGTTACACAGACAACAGCACCTAGTCTAGCAATACATGTTCTAGAAAAAGCGCAAAGCAATACCCTTTCCCTTGTCGATGCCCAAAATAAAATATAATCTCTGTTGGAAGTTACAGCGAAAATTCAAATTAAAAATGACGGTGACTGATCACCCTTAACTATTTTTGGTTGCTGAATAACTACATGTATTATCACCTTTATTACAATGTTTGTATTTCTGTCATTTTTTTCCCCACCAGATCCTAAAAAACGCTCTCTGATTGGTCGGTTTATGGTGAAAGTTCAGTGTATTCCAACTTGGTATAACACCAACCACCAGAGGACATGATTTAAGGACCAACCACGTATTGTGCCAAGGGCTTAAATGACAACTGATTGGATTTCAGCACAACATTTCAGAGTATAGGCTTTTGTTGAAACAAATGCAGTACTTAAATATTACCTCATATTTTACATCCATCTTTACCTGACAGGATGAGTCTCTTTATCTCTTGTGTGCACATTACACAGAGCTCTTTGTTGTTATACTGTTCACTTACTTTTGACCCACTTTGCTCCTGTCATTGCTAGAAATAGTTTACTGTGGTGTTGATCAATGGCGTGTAGTGAATTTTTTTACAAGGTAAGCAATATAACAGCCCCACATATTGTGAGTATTCGAGATAACATTTGCTAGTGCCAGGCTATTGTCACATTTTCAATTTCTTCTAACAAATACAACTTCCAACTTTGCTTACCCTCCATGTAATAATAATTAAAATGAATATTATTTAGAGAGCATATTACAAATTAAAAGAAAACTCCCGTTTTCCCGAACACGTTCATCCATTTTCAAAGGAAGAATGAGGACTGGAGTAAGCAAACAGAAAGACTGCGTACCTTGCCGAAGGAACATGGCAGGGTAACTCGCTTGCAAGTTTGATTCGTCAGTCGTTCCCATTTGTGGAAATACATACTAGGTAGCAGCACTATGCGTGTTCAGTACGGGAGTTACGAAAAATCTGTTTCTCGAATCAGAAATGGGAAACTCAGATTTAAGTGTGTTTAAATTTAAAGTTGAGGCGAAACTATAAAGGATAAAACTTTTCCAATATGTATTGGGTAAGCATTGCTTACCTTGCGTCTAAGGAATAAACACCACTGGTGTTGGTTGGGATTACCTCATAGGTAGTTGAGTATCCAATCAAATTACCTTAAAAGTTTTTCCAGAAATAGGTAAACTGTGTCAGTTTAGGTTTCTGAGTAGGCAGAAGCATATTTTACTTCAGCTGTGTGGTCCTAGTAAGTTTTAATAAGCACATGTTTTCAGTTTTTGACAACATGAAAAAGTTTATCAACGTACATGTTTTATAGGAGTTAAAATATTCTGTTACTAGATGTATAAGATAAGTATAGATGTTGTCATGCAGGGATTTAAAAGTTCAAAACATGTATTCTGATATAATTGAGTATTTACTCGAGCTATGTTAAATTTTTTATAATCGAATTTGTAAAGTTTAAGTTTGTATTCTGAAGATGTGTGGATTATTTTTGTAGGAATTTTATGCGGTGCAACTTATCTTATTTTTGGAGATTATTTTTAAGTGCAGTCTCTTCTCTGTACATTTTTTTCACTCTCTTGTTGTGTCAAAGGTACTTGCTATAAGAATGTGTCATTGATGAGATAGCTGAAATGTCAATGTTTCAACACATTTTAAGTGTTTATATCTCAAATTTGTACTATAACTGATCTGTAATGTTTGTATGGTTGCTGTTACCAAAGGAATTTAGTGCCAATATTTTTTTAGTTAAAATACAAGATTGGTCATTATAGTGTTTTCGACATATTACTGATAGACTTGAGAATAATTATTTTGAATAAAAATTTAATGGTGTTAATTGTGTGTATTGGAATTAAGGAACTTCCAATAATTTTTACAAGCCTTTTCTTGGAATTGGTATGTATAGTACAACAGAAGTACAAACTGTAATTGGCTCATTAATGATACAGACTACAGTAGAGCACCAAGTTAACGAACACTTCACCATAGCGAACATATTATTTAGTCTTGCCAAAACACCATACATTGATATGCAAATAACTTTCAGTTATAGGAAATTTTCTGTGAAAATTTACGGGAGGTTTATTCAATATTCACATTAACGAACACTCTGTAAACTGAATAAAATGTTAAAAAAACTGCAAAATTACATTAATTTTTTTGATTTTTCAATGTTATAAACAAACAAACAAACCGCAACCGTTTTTTTTTTTCGGTAGGTAACTCGGTCATAGATGATACAAGACTTTGGTGTGGCAATATGACACAAAAATTGTAAAGCCCAGCGCTACTAGTGTTTATCGATGCAACTAATGTGCTACATCATTGTGTTGGCACAGATAAGAAGCCTCTGACTTCGCCGAAGTTTTACGTACAACAAAATGCTGTTGGTATCTCTCTGGTCTGTTCTCGCATCGGCATATTTTACCTTGAATTGCAAATGAGGTTACCTTAACCTATAAACGTATTTTCACTGAATTGCAAATAAATTTTACCATCTTTGAACAAGTTCGTTCTTGATTATTTGCTATAATTAAAGTTGTAGATAATGGAAGGGGAAAAAAAGAAATCGCCACGGAATTCGGCACAGCGAAATCTACATTGTCAACGTTCTGAAATATAGAAAATAAATTTTTTTATCACCCGTCTGAAAACGTGTCACGCCTCAAACAAAGTGACAAGTTCATAGGCAAATGTTTAAAAATCCTGCCACTGTAGGTAAAACAGACCATATGCATGTTGCTCACAAGTGCCTTTAGTAACAAGATATGCAGAAAAGTCCGGGTTCCGAGATTTCATTTTTATGCTGTGAGCCTTTGAATTTCGCAATTTGAACACACACCTCGAACAAAGTGCGAAATTGAAAGGCTCATAGTAGAAAAATGGAGGTTCGGAACCCGGACTCTGCATACCTTTGTACTATAGGCACGTGAAAGCAACGTGTTTATTATTTGTATTATCTTAAGTAGCTTGATTTATAAATATTTGCCTATGAACTTGGCACTTTGTTCGATGTGTGTGTTCAAATTGTGAACTTCAAAGGCTCGCAGAATAAAAATTAAATCTTGGAACCCAGATTATTCTGCATATCTTAATACTAAAGGCACTTGTGACCTACATGTGGAATGCTTTATTAACTTATTCTGTTTAGTTTTCATTTTATAATCTTCTGAACATGCTACTTTCAATCACCCCTGTGAGCATTCCCGATGCAACTGTGTTGCATATGTGCGGTTCTTCCACTGAGCGCGACTTGTTATCCTCTCGTATGCAGCGTAAGTCATAGTTAATTTCTTGGCCAGAGGTTGGCAATAAAGATTTGAAGCTAACTTCACTTCGGTAATATTTCGCCGCATCTAATTTTACCTCAAGAAATTTTTTTGTGCATTTCACTATAAAGAACTTCACCATAACAAACTAGCCATTTTGCAGATATTACCAATGGCCGATCCCACAAATAGTGTAAATACAAATCATTTTATTTGTAATTTTTACTATGGTGTCCGAGAGCAACAAAAGAGTTTTACCACATCGGGAAATACAGTCGACTCCGTATCTACCATTTTTCAGGGTACTGTTAAAAAATTTCCATGCATGCGGGGTTTCGATAGGTGAGGGTTCTGACATGTACATCAATAAAATACAACTTCTGGCCTTATTAGACTTAATTTTGAGCATAGTGAGAGTTGTACATTATCTGTGAATAAACTTAGCCAATATACAATAAAATGGGAATTAAAAAATGTATTAAAGTAAATAATAGATTAAAAACATTCCACACTCGTTAAATTAAATAATATAACATGTCAAAATACTATATATAATTATAATCGGACCAAACGCAAGGCAAATTTCGAACGTCCCGTGCGCACTTGATCAGCTGAGAGTATGCGGAGAAGTTATCGATTGGGCTGTATGTTAGCAGCAGTAGATGGTGAAGGGGTGGTGGGGGGAGGAGTGAACCCATACCCTCTCCATGCCGCTATATGTTGCCGACACCTTGCACGTGTGGCAAATGTATATTTCATTGCAAAAAGCTTGTAATTTTGAGACACAAATAAATAAGGTGAATATAATTGATTTATTCACTGTCTTTAATAATTAATCATTCAAAACCACGTCATTCAATCTTCCTTTTCACGAGTTACACTGCATTCTGGCTCTGTGCTTACCCATTATTAGACAAAAGGTGTCAAATTGGCCCTTGTATTTTATGAGTTTATTCAGAAGGCGTGTCTATTGAAATAAATTACCATATTAATCCTCAGATTTCCTTGCAGGAAGTTACTGAAAATGAACTTTACGCTTGGTGATAATACAAGTCGCTCTATGTTTAATCAATTTTTGGCGACAAGAGGAGGTCAAGCATATACCTCTGGACATATTATTTTATTTGCTAAGATGCGGTCCAGTGAGTTACATTAATATTAAGTTTTAAACTCATGTTAATTTTATGCCAGATGAAATGAAATGCCAATTTTATAGGAAACAACCATCTATAATCACAAAAAAAAAACCTTTCCAAATAATAATTCCTCGTTAAAATGTATTGTGTAACATTTTCAGGCAAAACCACTTTTGCTTTGAAATACAATGATTATTGGTGCAACTATTTTGAGTGACAGATATAATTTATAAGTTCGCTGTAGCACTTTATTAGCTCTGCTTCCATCATGTGAAGGAAAGTGCGCATGCGAGGGGGAGAGAGAGTATGTGCTTTTTCTTTCGCAAGACAACAGGTTTCCCCCTCTAAGGCTTATAAGGGGAGGGAGGAAAGAAGACACGTGACTAAATAGAAAGAGGGCTGAGAGAGGATGCTAGGTTACTATGCTGGTTGCTAGGTAACCATATCCCGTCTTGGCTGGCATGCAATGGGGAGTTGCAAGCCAGACTCGCACGTCAGACAACGCTCTCAGTGTTGCCAACAATAGCGGAATTCTACTATGCATAGCAAAATTTAAACCTTGGGGAGACAAAGAGGCGAAAAGTGATCAACACAGATAATGTAGCGACTTTCTTGCAAGCTGTTGGCATCCCAAAAAAATGTAAATAAAACAAGCCATTGGTGGTTTAAAACTAATCGGAGCAGATGCTGGTTTTCTTTTTAAAGCTTAAACATTATTTTTATTCAGCTAGTGTTTTAATATTACAGTCGACTCTCAATTATCTGTGATAACGGAGGGGGCGATTGTCGCGGATAACCCAAAATCGTGGATAATCCGCATACGAAGAGAAAAATACAGTTTTTTCAACACTAAGTTTTGTATGGTCATAATACCTAATAATACATAATAATTTCAGTGTGAAGCATAGCCTATCCTTTACATACTACTGTTTTTACCCTCATATTTTACGGCCTCCCAAAAATGTCCATACCCTGTTATTTATTAACAAACCAAGAAAATTAAAAAATGCGTAATTTATGAACCCCTGATTTCTAACTTACAAAACCGGAATATAAAGTGTGTAAAATATACAGGTAATCACGGTAGTTCTCTAAAGAATATTACTAGAAATGTGCAGCTACAGTTAATACAAACAACGCAGCGGGATGCGTGTGGTGTTTATCGTCGAGTGATTCTGGAATCTGAAGTTGTGTAAGAGGAAGGCAGGCTGACGTCACTCAGTTGCTAGGCAACAGACCACCTCCCTCCCCCCTCCTCCCGGAGAGGGGAAACAAAGATGTGCAAAGAGAACTGCATGTTGCCCGTGTCACACACACACACACACACCTCCCACACTGTCCAGTGCGTGCAGCATACAACCAGCTGTTTCAGCGTGTGGAAAACAGTGTTTAATGTAGGAAACAAGTTTCGCCTTCCATTCCTAGTCCTTCAAAAAAATTTTCGACTTGTTTCACACACACTAAGCCCGACACTGGCGTTCCCGTGGCACGTTTCTGGTTAAACCACTCCAGCATAGCCTTATCTAGTTCCGCGTACGTCGATAGTTTCATAGTTTTCCTATTCGCCAATCCACTTGTGTCCGCACTGCTCGCAAACTAAATAAGTTTGGATTTATTGTTTCTTATATCCCGAATTGTTGTTTCTCCCACTCCATACATAAATAAAAGCTGTTTTATTACACTTCCTCCTTCAAGTTTATTAATAATTTCCAGCTTCTGCTGTAAATATAAAACCACACGTTTACGTTTTGCAGACATTTTTCGGCTGAAAATGAGCAAAAACAAAACCGAACATAACTACTAACTGGTGAGATAAAACTGACACTGACCGTGGGAATGCGATATGAGGGAGAAATGCGGTGGTCACGCCGGGTTCCGGCTATACCTGGCAGGCAGCAGCTAGTCTAGCAAGTTGTGCGGTGTTGTTAGCTCACTGTCTTGCGACATAACTAAGCTCATTGCGTCATCTGGAACACATTTTGATGTGCATTTGCATCGATAAACAAACATATTTCATTCCACAGTTATTTTCAGAGAGTAACTGTTACGAATTTCATTAGTTAAGATGGGCGTTTTATTAAATAACTTTGTTCTGGCTGTGTTTGAGTTAATTTCCAAAATTTATTTTTATCTTTCTTAATATGCCGCGTATAATCCGTCTGCGGATAATCAAGAGTCTTCTATATACTCGGAAAAATTTTATTCTCTCAGAATTTTCCTTGTGCAAAGCTAATTCTGGTACCATGTTAAACATAACTGCTAAGTCGGTTATTATCATTGCTAATTTTAAAGTGTCAAAAAGATGGATGACCACCATGCAGTTCAGTTGGTTATATACCAATATTTGTTCCATGTCATACAATTTTAACATATTGATATCTTCAAGCTCGGTGATGGCCATCAGTCTGGACCTCTTTACTTTTTCTGTGGCTAAAAGTATCGCCGGTCGATTGAACAAATCCGCGACATTAGTACCATCTTCTATAATGTGCAGAACTCAAATCAAAACTGAATCGAGGTCTATTTTCTGAAATTCTTTAGATAAGTATGGCTTGCTCAAGTGGTCTAAAGACAGACTACCACTAGCCAGGTGATCGTTTTCAATCGCCAGAAACACTAGACTATGAATGAAATCAAAAATTTGCTGCATCCGAGTAATCATTCTTGATGCAAAATTGATTATCAAATTTGATTTGCATTTCATACCTTTTAATGCGAGTTGCCAAGAACTTTAAATTGTACTAGATAATATTATGTCCGATGAAAAAGTGAGTAGTTGTCGTCTGGTATCGCATCCTTTGATGTACAAGCAATTGTTAATTTTGTTGTACTTTCTCTGTATGGCCTCTTCGAAAGTTTTTGAATTCATAGCATCTACATCACGAAAACATTTCAGTAAGACATTATTGTCAAACTGATACCTATATATTTGTTGTACAGTACATACTGTAGTGATCTACTAAGCTATTCACTGTGCTTGGCTGAAACCACCCCAACCATGACAGTATTCGGGACGAGGCCGTGAGCAGCAAGATGTTATTAAAATAAGACATTTTCTGGCACTGCGTATTTAGCGCGCGCAGATGACTGATGTAGGGCATGTCACTGACCTACCACCAGACAGCTGCCACCAGAAGACGAACACGAAGGCGTTCCAGGGCCGCCTATTCCGAGACTCCTGCAAGTAGCCTTTAGCATCATTAACAAGGCAATGTTTCAGTGAGATTTGTAACTATCTGGCACCACGTAATTAGCGCGCGCAGATGACTGATGTAGGGCGTGTCACTGACCTACCACCAGACAGCTGCCACCAGAAGACGGACACGAAGGCGTTCCAGGGCCGCCTATTCCGAGACTCCTGCAAGTAGCCTTCAGCATCATTAACAAGGCAATGTTTCAGTGAGATTTGTAACTATCTGGCACCACGTATTTAGCGCACATAGATGACTGATGTAGGGCGTGTCACTGACCTACCGCCAGACAGCTGCCACCAGAAGACGGACACGAAGGTGTTCCAGGGCCGCCTATTCCGAGACTCCTGCAAGTAGCCTTCAGCATCATTAACAAGGCAATGTTTCAGTTAGATTGCACAGACTTATTAGATAATTTATTTTGAGTTAATTTTATATAAAGAGATTAGACGCAACATTTCTTTTACTTTAAGCTAAACCCTCCAATTGATAGCTCATTAACTACTATCTGGCTTGCCACCCAAAAACAGTTAGGGTTAGGCATAAGGCGTAACCGCTACAATATATAACTAACTTTCCGTGCATGTTTATACCCAAAGGAACATCCTTCATATTGTTGGTAGTAATTTCTATATCCAAAGCTACTAATGGAAAACTTTTCAAAATTTCGTGACTTTGAAGGTTGGTTTTGTCACGGGGCAGTAATCACAACTTCCCATAGTTGAAGACATAAAGATCCAGAAATTTAAAATAATCAGATTGAATGAACAATGTTGCTGCAAACTTTTTGCAAACAATAATTTCTGGAGAAAATACATACCTTGAAGCTGATGAGGAATGGTTATGGCCTCCAACACCATCCAACGTAAGCATGAATTCTACAGACAGACAGAGCCGTACACAATGCCATGTATTTTTTGTACTTCACAATGTGCGAGTATATCCCATTAGTGAATTTCACAAGATTCTCAATCCCATTGAAAAGTGGAAAGCTATTGAATTCCTGGCAAATATTACCCAGCAATGTAGTATTCAGTGCACCCAGTACATGATCCGCATCACAAATTTCCAAAATAACCATTTTAATTTGCTGATAAAGTACACAAAACAACTGATTTTTATATGATGGCAAAGACAACACATATATGGAAAATGGAGTGTGTTTTCGCAGGTATAAATAATCTGCTAATTTTAATGTACAGTTCATTGTGAAATGCAACAAGAAAAGTTTGCTAACATACATTTTTTTTTGTTTTGCCTTGTCTATAGTAAGTAGTAGCAACAATATGGATTCCTGTACTGAAACCATAAAAGAAAGTTTGCACTTTACGGCAACATTTATTTTCCGGTTAAAAATTTAGTCAAATTCATCCGTGAAAATTATGAAGGTTTGACATGAATCATATATAGTTACGATGAAGAAGATACCATAGATGAAGATGGAGATTCAATGGTGTACTCAACTACCAACTGCAGGGATATTCTCCCATTTAAGTACCTGTTCATCGAGAAATTCAAAAATAAACTGCCAAAAATGACTGAACGTGACTGTTTATACGCACAACAAAGAGAATTCCAGATAGACAAAACGATAAAGTCTGAAAATATGCTGGCCTGAACCAAATATATTTCGGGTAACAAATTAACACTATTTTAATCTATGCATCTGGGTACAGAAACATTATTGTCTAATAATACACCCAATTTTTTATGGGGCCACATTTACAGTCTGTGTGATGTTTTATCAAGCCTGTCGAATAAACGAGGGTAATTTGCAAAACGCGACCAATATTCTCCTGCACCATCTATGCTTCTAAAATTTTAACAATGTTACGTTTGGCATTGCACTCGACAACATTCTTAATCTCCACTTGGTGGTTCTTATTTATATCATTCTCCACACACGTAAAAGATTGAGAACATTCATACGATACACTTTGACGTCGCCCTCGCTCTGTGCACCTCTCGGCGGGGTAGCCCAATAGTGATCGCTGCTGCATGAACCGCACTTTGTGCATCAGTGTGTGTTGTGTGGTATGTCGTTCGTGCGTGAACGAACTAGGGATCCGTTCACTGCATCTGAAGCTTGCTTGCTAAGAGTAAGCGGCGCCTAGCCAGTTTATTTTTGTGTAAAAGTGTGACCCCCTTAAAGCAGAGCCTAATGCATGCCTGAGGAAGTGTTATCTCCGTCTTGCATCCCTGCCTTAATCTATAATTTAATGTGTGTTCAGGCAGACACAAACTGAGACACAACTTAATTATTCTGTTATTTTTGCAAGTGCTGTGTTGTGTGTTATTTTGTTTTATGATGCTAGTAAAGATTTCACATTTTAAGGAAAATAAACATTCAAAGATGTTTTCACTTCCGGCAGCCATGTTGCCAAGTTCATGGAAATAATTTCCATTAGCTCTTATATTAATTTTCATTTTAATTAATTTTGTTGTTTGAAAAGGGTTTAAATGAATGTTTTGTTTTTGTTAAATTTTATTAAAATGTTTCATGTCTTCCGCTCGCCTGTTCTGGCATTGTTACTTGTTAAACAAATTTCAGAGAAGCTTAGAAACAATGAGTCTGAACGTTCTAATGAACGTAAAATAATCTACTGATCATTTTCCTGCACCCAATTCGTCTTTTGTGTGAAGTGTTTTGCATTTTGCCTTGTGTAAACATTTCCCTAGAGATGCTGGCAGGAAAGTGCCCGTTGCTAATGGTACCTACAGGCCGCCATCTTTAGCCTGGTTCAGTGGGTCTTCGAGGGTGGACGTGCGCCGCTCTGCGCTGTGTGCCACAGGTGCAGCATCAAGTTGTGCTGATCATTTAGGGTGTCAATAGTTAAAACATTTAATTATACATGAAACTTTTCCTTATCTTTGCTCTCCTGTGTACCAAACCTCCTCTCCGCCAACTCGTGACCCCGGAGAGTTTCATAACATTAATTTTCACTGGCTAGTCAAGCCATTTTCACCGCATAGGCCCCTGGCAGGCCTCGTGTGCCAGGCCTGCTTGAAACACAGGGAGATTGTATGTTACCACGTGTCATATTTTAACGTAGGTAAAGAACTTTCGCCTTGGAAACTGGCCCTAACCAGTAAGTATAACCACGTGGTCGCTGACCACTTGCTCAGAGTGTGTAATTTATTGCCATAACTTTCCTGAACATGTCATAAGATTTCTGCTGCAAGAGGATGCCGCCACAGGCTGTCAACCTGTAATGTCCCCAACAGAAGGAGATCCTCGTGGCGCCCTGTGAACTACAATCTGAATCCACTTACATCTGCGATCTGGAGTATCATTAAGGTAATATGGCATCGTACGCCTTTCCCAAGCCCAAAGCCACATCAACCTGTTTACATTTTGCATACCATTGCACAATCTTTTGAAGAAGCACAATAATATTTTTACTTGGTACAGTCTATACGAGACTGAATTTTTGTACCCACCACCAGTTCACAAAAAAGTATTAAGTTTATTTTGTTCTATCTTATCAACTATCACAATCAGCAATTACAAAATGTACATCATTACACAAAATGGTAGCAAAATTCTCAAATGTTTCAGAGCTGTAAACACCATTAACAAAAAAAAAATGTTAATGTATCCTTCCGCACTTGTTATCGCTCATGCTCGAGCTACAACCTCTATTTTTTTTTCATCATGGTCCCTTTGGTTATGTTTGTTGTATCACAGACCCAACATCAATGAAAAATACAAGTCCACAAAACTGTCCTCAATCAAAAAAATACAGTGCTTGATAAAAAATAATACAAGTCCACCAACATGCAAGCTGTATTATAAATAATTTTAAAAGTCCCTCGTAACATCAGCCCCTTCACCTCACATCCTTCAAGGATGATTTTTACCTTTGATGTAAGGAGCGTGGTGCACGTGAACATATATAGTCCACAAAACTGTACTCAGTTGAAAAAATACAAGTCCAGAAAACTGTGCTCAATCGAGAAAAAAATTACAAATCCACAAAAATGTATGCTGTATAATGCAATTTTTTTTCAAGACCCTCCAAACATGGACCCCTTCATTTCACATCCTTCATGGATGACTTTTACCTTGGATATAAGGAGGGTCGCACAATAAGTGCAAACATATATAAAGGCAGTTCATGATAAAGTAAGCACTTTTGAAAGCACTGCTAAAGTTCTACTTCCTTGCCCATTATGTATCCTTCCGCCACATGTAAACAAACATTGCTTTTTGAATGCCATGTGATTACCACATGTTAATAAACTCAATGTTTACATTTCAGGACTACTAAATGTAACATATATGATTTTTTTTGTGTGTGTGTGTGTGTGTGTGTGTGTGTGTGTGTGTGTGTCTCTCTCTCTCTCTCTCTCTCTCTCTCTCTCTCTCTCTCTCTCTCCTCTCTCTCTCTCTCTCTCTCTCTCTCTCCTCTCTCTCTCTCTCTCTCTCTCTCTCTCTCTCTCTCTCTCTCTCTCTGTGTGTGTGTCTGTGTGTGTGTCTCTGTCTCTCGCTCTCGCTCTCTCGTTTGGGTCATGCCAAAGCTCCGACAGACAAAAACTTTACACAACAAACAATTGAAAATTGAACACCCTAGCGATTAGCGATGAAATAGACTAGCACTGCACACCCAAGGTACAACACCACTTGTCACACAAATTACTAAACATTTAAAAATTGTACCGCAAACCTAACGTTTCCCACGACTTGTCGTTTTCTAAGCGTCCCATCGCTCTATAGCGTGACTAGTAAAACATCAGCTCGAAAACATGGTGGCTGTGTTTGGCCTCAGCTGACTAAAGTGAAGTGCAACTAAGCCATCAGGAAAAAACAAACATCCTGCAGGCATAAGGTAGCGGCATAATGTACCAGATGTCTGAAGCGTCTAAAGTAGACAGAACAAGACCGTGCAAGGCCTTAAATAAACAACCATGACAAATCAAAAAATTACGACGCGGAAAGGGGAAGGCAGGAAGACAGAACAGCACGGTAAGACGGGGGATCTGAGCCGAGCAAAGAGTACACCACTGCACAGAAGTAGATGATGCTAATAAACTTAATGTGGTGGTGCTAACATGGCAGTATATAAAAATATGTAATAAAAAAGTAAAATATATAAAATATGTACATGGAGATAAATATATTTCAACATAGGCCTATTACGTATATATAAAATTAAAATAATTTACCCCCCTACAAATATAAACATAAATGCATTTGTGTATACGTACATTTTTTTGACACTGTTACTCTGTGTTCGTACCCTTGTGAGACCCTCCAAATAAGAACTGAACATTTATACTGTGAATTGAAGTGGTAACAGAAGGGTATACCAGGCTTGTAACTGGCACCACCTTCATTTGTACAAAATAATTCTAAAAATAATGTATATTATTTATAGCTAAGTGAAATGCCGATCCGGTGATGGCCACATTTCCGGTGTCTCTTGTGGCCTAAATGGGTGCGACGTTTCCTTTTTGTCAATCCCACACAGACCTCAAGAAACCAATTTTTCAGGTAAATTGCATGGACTCTCATCATTGTTGTGGTTCCTTCATTGCAATGACTGCAGCAAAACTGAAAACTTAAATGAGAAAAGTATTTAAAGAAAATTACTGTACTTTCAAAAATGGTTCATGCGTGCACACACAAAGATGAAATAAATGTCTTATTATTAATGTAAAACCAATACATATCCACAAATGACAGTAAAATGATAATGTAAAGGACAAATTATAAAAGTAATACGTACAGACAAGTTACTTCTATTTAGTGTACGACCGACACACACAACAAAATTACATATTAATATACAAGTTAATTTCTAAGATGTTTAACTATTATGACATTTATATTAACAAGATTCCAAACATGTTAACATGTTACAATGACATTTATGTTAACAAGTAACTCAATATACATGACCTTAAAGTACCATGCAATACACATTTGAACATTTAGAACAAATTTTGCAAAAACAGTATATATTATGTAAAAAAAAATATCACTAATATTTGTTTTATACCAGACACTAAAAACAAATAACATATTTTAACAAACATGACAAATACATAAACACATGTGGACACCAATAACAAATAGTACCCACCCATAACAGATGTGTATACTACAACCAAGCGGCTGCAAAATGCAAATACCTTTACCTGGTTATACAAACCTTACCGCCACTGACCATCCAGCACCTACTGTGCAGTAGAACAGCCTCCTACCTCTGTCAGTGGCACTGACTTACCCACTTCATCACCACTGCCAGGATCATCTTCATCAGTGGTATCCAGATCCAGGGAGATGATGAATGGAGGTATGTCAGCAGCTTCGTGCACTTCCTTCTCTTAGTCCTCTGCAATCAGCTTCTCCGTGTGGTCGACACACTTTGCCCATCTGAAGGAAAGTTTAACATGTGGCACCAGAAGCATTCATATTTTCATGCTTAAAAAAAACTCTTAAGCAATACTGCAAATAATTTAAAATAAACTGTATGTCTTCGGTATCAAAGTAGCAACATAACCAGCTAATATTATTATCATTATATCAATTGTGGCCAGACTTTTGTGTTTTGTATGTGCTTACCACTACAACTGTGAATGTGTTAGGTATGTCAATTGTAGCCTGGCCCTTATTGAAAGCTAGCTCATACAGATTCTTTAGAAATACTTAATTTAACACATGCACTGCTTAATGTACGCTAACCTTTACAAAACATTCATTCCCAAGTAAACAGGAGCTCTGGGAGTCTGGGGTGTTGGCTATGCCATGTAATTTACAGTTACGTTAAATTTCAATAACTACAATATTTTTGCAGCCAAAGTGGCAGATATAACAAACAATTATACCTGCTCAAGAACGCATACTATCTTCGTTGATATTTCTCAAAAGGTAGCCAATTGTCTTCTTGAACATCCATTTTGAAATTTTAACATGGAATTATTCTATAACTGTTGACAATTAATTGTAAATACTTTCTAATTCTTATTAAGGCAAGCATTATCAAATAAAACAATTACGCTCGCATCAAGAAATAATGTTGGAAACAAGCACAGCCAAAGAGCTATAGTTAACAAAACCAGCTTCAAGATTTTATAGTTTATATGTTGGAAAACCTTTGGTGTGGCATCAAACTGCGATGTTTATGTTATGTTAACAATAGTAAAACTTAACACTTTAACTTGGGATGAATAACTACATGAACACAAGTTTGAGGTTAGGCTTAACTTACAAAATAACACAGTGAAATAAAAACGTGTCAATGTTAACATATAATTATTGATGGCAAAATTTGCATTTGTTGTAAAGGCATATTTAACAAAGTTTACATGGCTGGGCATAACTAGATACGTATAGATGTATTTGAGGTTAGGCGTACATTACAAAACAACACAGTAATATACAAACATGTAAAATTAACATGTACTTCGTAAACTCTCATGAATATATTATCGTCCAATTTCTGCTGTCGTACATTTACTTTCAGTTTATAATATCAAGTTTCCAGCTGTTGATGCCTATTTGTTCTTTTGCAACGATTTACTTCAACAATGTAATGGGGATAAGCGGGAAAACACGTCGTAAAAACACATTTACACTAATCTCTGGACAGTTGCAGTTGTCATAATTTCTGCAACTCGTTCGATGACCTTGCACGGCTTCATCTGTCCTCGACGAATTAAAGAATAAATACTTTGGGCGAGATTCATCTTCCTGACGCTGACTATTCGTACGTAGTTTGCTGGAATTCATGACTTTACACAAACTCACAACACAATTAAACAGTATACTACCTATAATAAAACAATGATGATTGCAGATAAGCTGAAAAATAAATGAGAAATATTAAAACACAATAATTTCCAGCCTCCAAATTTGTAGCTTGCCTCGCAACCACTCCACCACACAAGCAAAGCCAAGCAACAAGCATGAAGGAACCACAACAACGGGCCATTGGTTTGGACCGCTGCGCCGATCACGTGAGAGAATATAATTATAAGTAGTAAATACGTTATCTTTATGCCAATAATCATTTTAAACTGTATAAAATAAACTTCAAACAACTTTAGTAGCCATAAATTTAAACATTGCACTTGCAGTACCGCATTATTTCTTATAACTACTTTTCAAATTTCATTCCCAACATAACTGAGTTTGTTCTTCCCCAGCCTGTGCGGTAACACACGTGGTTATACATACGCAGTTGCGGGTAGTGTTTTTTTTTTTTTTTTTTTTTTTTTTTTTTTTTTTTTACTAGAGTGCTCACTTTAATGTAAACGGCCTCTCTCTCTCTCTCCCTCCCTACCTCTCTCTCTCTCCCCCTCCCACCATCCTCCCCCTCCCTCCCTCCCTCCCTCCCTCCATTCCTCATGCGCGCGCCCCGTTGACGTACTTGTGCAACAATGATGTCACACAATCCTAAGAGGACGCTCATCTTTAAAAAATTCAATCGTAACAAGACGTTCATATTTCCAATATTCTATTCATGAACACACTCATGCATCAATGATGTCACACAGTCCTAAACTGACGTTCGCATTTCAAATATTCAATGTAAGGTAGCACTCATGCTGTGGTGTAATGTGACACAGCCCTAACACAACGTTTAATATATTAAATTCAATTGAAATTAGCACATGTGCTACGATGTCACATGACATAACCCTAACACTATGTTGAATGCAAAAACCTTCAATCGTAGGTAGCACATCCATTTTCTACTGGATTAAAAATAGGTATGAGTGTATTAAGTACAACTCTAAGTCTATGAAGTGTACAAAAATTTTGTAGGTGTTTATCCTCAACAGAATAAACGGGAAGCATTTTTATCAACAACGAAAATAACACACTTTATTATGAAATAGCCCCTGAAAAAAATAAAGAAAGCATTTTACAAAAATTTGCATCAATAACTAAAGTGTCAGTTTTCCTGCCGTATCAGCACATTTGTCATAGTACAAGCAGATTGTATACCTAAGCTTTTTCGAAATAATGTGTTTCATGATCTCCATAGGACACATTTTAAGGATAGGCATATTCTAAAATTTCTCCAACTAGGATTACGATGGTTAGTATATACAGTAGAGTCCAGTTGTTGCAATCACGGCAACTGCGAGAACACTGTTATAACGAGGTCTTTTTGAGTAACCATCAAAATATTTCATGAAAAACTGTAAATTTACGAGTTACATGTACGGCGAGATTGTGTGAAGCAGGCGTGCGGTAGGACTCATGACCATGTGAAGCGTGCTGTTGTTATCTGTCTGCCATAACTCCACTCCCTCGATCCTCTCTCTCTGTTTTCCTAAGTACCTTGTACTGTTCTCATGTGTCAAATTCTTCCGACTTGCCACCTAACCCCCCTGTCAACAAACCAAGCTCTACCGTGACCCCGTTTTCATGAACCGGTTCTGCTTTTCCGTAGTCATTCACGGTCATCCTTTTGGTCTTTCATGGGAGGCGGTGTTTGGTATTTGTGAACGTGTATAAACAAATCCCACTTTCAAAAATTTCGTTGACAAATGTGATTTGGATCAAATTTAAAATAGATTTTAAAATACACTTCATGACATTTGTCATTGTGCTGTCAACTGTGTTGGGTTTCAAACAGTTTGGTGTATGTGGGTCGAACGTTATTGTTAAATGACTACAAATTTAATTTAAACATAACAGTCCAAGCTATAGCTGGAATCGAATACAATAATGTTAAGAAATTTATCCATACTTATATACAAGTAGGAACTTATACTTATATATAAATGGAAAGACACTGAACACGTTCTTAATATTAAGTGTTGCTCCCCACCTTCTAGTCTAGACCTGCTTTTTACAATAAGTCATTTTCCTGAGCTAACAATGAGCTGAAACATCAAACAATGTGGAGTTTGTGTACTGGATTCCAGAAAAAATATTGACTTGCTTGAACATAAAAGATCATACAATAAAGAATATGGTCCTTGTTACGTATCTGGAAAAAATAGCACTGCCTCGAGGGGGTAAGAAAAACAGAATGGAATCTGATCTGATTTGTGCTCTGCGAGAATTCATAGAAGAAACAAATATGTATCCAAATTCCGCGATTTACATCCTGAACCATTTGAATTGTATTGGAATTACGAAAATTAAAAATGGATCTACAAAATATTCGTAATTTTCGTAACCAACCTTGAGACTCTAAAGAATGAATTTTCATTGCAGGGACATGATCACAGTATAGAAATCATCCACAAAACAACTTTAAGCCGCAATATGTAGGAAACTAAACATCGTCTGAAAATAATAACACTTATAGATTACGAAGCAGTTAAAATACTACAACAGGAAAATAACTACAAATAATTTATAGCTCATGTAAAAAATTAAACCACAGATATTCGTAATTTGAAAAAATATATCATATATATTAAAAATAATATACAATTTGTTGGCAACGGAGCTCAAAAGTTATTTTGATAAAATTTTAATATCTAGTTGCCACTATAAAAAAATTATGTGCAATTACAAAAAGAAACGTGTTTGGAAGGCCTACTAAAAATTTTGTTTTTTTTCACAACCTATATTTATTATTATACATTCAAAAATAAAATACGTACATATTCACTTTATAATACATTGAATAGAAATATTTACAAAGTACACCATCTAAAATGTTCCATCACTGCTAACTTCTGAAACCCAAAATGCTCAAAGCATTAACCTTATTACCAATACAAATAATACAAATACATTACTTTAGCGATTTTAATACCAATTCCTTCATTTTAGTTACACTAATATAGTAGGCCTGCTATTTGTTATTATGACACATGGTACAAAGTCTGTACGCTTGCAATTTACGAAATCTACAAGTTCTTTGTAACGGAAAATCTTTATTGCCACATAACCACAATCGTTGCATACAAATTTTGTGCAGGCATTGTAGTAGCAACAAATTGTTGTAACAGATAATTGTGCCACATGTTTTATATGGACTACATGTGTGCCCCTGTCCAGAATTACACAAAATATCAAGGCAGTGCTGCACACCTGTAAATCGCACTAGACAAGCATCTCTGCAAATAAAAATCCAAATCATACAGTAGTGCTTACCTTAAAATACTAACCTGTTTATTTTATCCAAATTATCCAAGACGACAAAGTTAAGTTTGCATCGGTTCTGCACATTATACTTAAAAGTATGCGTAATGTATACCATTTTTTTTTATGAAATGTCCCCACATATACATGTTTGTTAAAGAAGTGCATATATATAAATGGTATCCTGAAAAAATATGAACATACTGTATAGTCTATTCAGGACTGGAAGAGACTTTGCTTAAGGCCTGCTAATTTTTACTTTTAGTTACGTATCCTCCCGCTACACCTAACCATAGACAGTACCATGTGACCTACCTTTATATCAAATGCATTGTTTACTGCTTATAGATATTCAAAGAATTCTGTTATAACTGTGGTGGAAAACAGAGTAGTATTTAACCTCTTGTTATTGATGTGTGTTAGGTAACTTCGTTAAAAGGACTGCCTTAGTTGGAATAAATATTAAAACAGGGAGCAACCAGTCCTATGAAAAATACAGTCAATTCAAACACGCAACTTGTGTCGCCAATGTTTGCTGTACATAGCAAAGACAATCGTAAAAGATAGTGGTGAACATGTACTCAAATAGGTTTACAGTAACTTTAATTCCGCTCATATTAACATGCATTGGTAATTATTGTTTTGTAGGTTTATTTTATTATTTATTTAAATTTATCTGGCTAGGCTAAATATTTTGGGGTAGTGGCAAAACTTAAAATTACAGAAATGTAAGCACATTACATAATTGTGTTTCAAACACCTAGGCCAAAGTTCCAATAAACAGACGTGACTTTCAAACTATTAATTTTGTCTTAAAACCGATTCATAATTAAAACGTATAAATTTCACATGTCCAATATTTTCAGTCATACATACCCCAATCCAACGTAACGTAATGGCAACAATATTTCACACACACAGTGGTCACAACACACTTTACAGTATATTTATTACTGCTGTGGTAAAACAGATTTATCACAACATTGTAAATTGTCTTGGTAGTTTTAAAAAAAACACAAGTGCAAACTTGATGCTTCGTTCAGAAACATGTCATGTCATGACGCCATCGCCAGTCACTACTCCTGCCAACTTCGGATTTGTAACCATCTTGTGATTATATATAAATATGTATTATAATAAGTATTCAAACAATGGAATCTTGTTTCAGTTGTAAATTACACATTAAAAATTCATTACTTTTGCTGTAGTAGGTGACGCCATCGGGTGAGAAACGAGACGAATGATGACACAAATACTTACTTGTAATTTGGGCACCAGAAGCTCTTCCCAATCACTGCACTATTGAGATTCAGGGTTCTCTGGGATGTTGTGGGTTCTGTGTATCTGTCTCACCCATGTGTACTTACAAACACAGTGGCATTACTAAACTTTTAATAAATATCACTGAAATAAACAATTGATAAAACATATGTGGCTAGGACACTGTCACTACTGAATAAAAGAATCGAGGTCACTGTAGACTTGTTTTTATTGATATTGTTCATACACATCAACATGCCAATGAAATGATTATTTCGGCCATGACTAGCCAATTTCGCTTGGGTGCTCCCCAGCTCGTAATTAATCTAGCGCACGCCTAAATGGATGATCTCACCGAGGTGCGTGAAAGCACAGTCTTCACAAGGTAAGAGGGTCGACAGCCGCTAGGGTGGACTGACGGTTTTTCCCTGAAGACAGGACACTGAATTACAAAGGAAACCCTTAATACACATTAACACGCATGATTACTCAGCATCACTAAAGCAAACTCGTCGGGGATCGCCCCCCAGCACGTGGTTAGTGTGGTGACGGCCTATACACAGAGCCGGCTAGGACGGGAATAATTGGACCGTACACTAATATCACAATTTCATAGACCCTTGAATGATACATGAAATAAGATGGGATACGAGATGAATATTCACAATGAACACACACATGTGTGAAAACAAGCTTACGTGGCACGGATGCCGCTGGATGAAGTTCGTAGCGGACTACGTGGTACAGGTGAAAGTGCAATATTTCTGTGTGGAAACGGCAAACTTGGGCTTAACCCGTACAGCAAGCAGAAATTCAAATTTCGAATACAAGAAACGTCGAAAATAACGAAAACCTGATTAAACATGGCAGCAAAATCCTCAAAACTTGACAAAGCCATTATTCGAAAGTCCATTAAACTCGCAAAATCGTGAAACGGCACAAACACAGTGACGTCGCAACCCCGACGCCGATGTTCGAAAATCCTGATCCGTCAGTGAGGGCGGCTAGAGAAGAACTCTATATGTAACTGTATTATTTAGAACTGGGAAAAAAATTTCCAGGAATTACTTTATTCATCAGCTAATATATGCTAAATAAATAACTACATTTCGAGTATGTAGTTGAAAAGTTCAATTAAATCAATATAGCAGTAATTGTTAATCCCTTATTTTTATTAACAAACAGAATGACATATTCAGTTTGTCACAGCAGATTAGAGTGCCTATTTTTTCGTTGTTTAAAACTAAACATTTGAAAAACGATTTGAATAGGCCCTGGGAAAATTTTTTTAAGACGAGTTGAATAGGCGCTGGGAATACATGCCTTATCCGTGCGACTCACCCCCTTCACCCTTCCAACCAAAATTTGAAATTGTAATAAATTTGCAATATTGAAATTGAGTGTTTATTGTTCTTTTATAATCGGCAACAAACACGAGGAAGAGAGTGCATCACTCGGAAGTCTTGCTATGCTGGCGTGTTATCTGTCATCTGACCACATTCGCTAATGGGCCCTGAATGGTCTGAGCGGATACGGAAAAGACAGGTAGAGAAGTCCCCAACCCAGCTCCTCCATCTGGCACATACCCATGTTCCACGGCCAGAGTGTAGGGCACCAGCAGACAAAATGGCGCCACATCTTCTTTGACGATGTTGTTATCTAGCGGAAGATAACTGAACTACTTGCAGATAGATGCAAGAATTTGTCTCTATCACTGACTGCTCCACCTTAAATAACAGTTTTGAAGAATTACTCCCCTGCTGGTGCTGGGAGCCTGGTTCAATACATAATGTATGGCTATGCTTCTACAGTATTTTTGCAATTTAACATATTTTCGTCAATAAATATTAAATTACGTAGATATGTGTCACTAGTTTTACCCCACAATTTCTTGGATCATAACCCTCCCCACTATCATTTTTGGGGTTTCTATTGGTCAAATGTTGGTTTACATAGTAAATTCGTGTTCTGTGTAATTAGTGGAGTGGAATAATACCACTTTCTGAGATTTTTTTCCCCAAAAAAAATAATTTAATTAAGTCAGTTTGCACCCAATCACTCGCCATTCGTACAGCGTATACAAATACACACTCCACAACTTCGGTCCATTTGACCACACTACATAGACACACTAATCACCGCACATATACTATAATTTACCTTTTTCCATTGTATAATAGAATAAAAACACTCATAATTTCACACAATTATTATATTTAACACTTCAAACAACATGAATTGCAATAAAACATGTGTTCAATCGCTCATAAATCCGAAGCCTCCGACAGGACCGGCGCAAACCAACATCCGGCAATTTCCCACAATCCATTTGGCGTCAACCAACATGGATGTGCACGCGCAGAGTATTGAAAATATCATGGCAGTATACATCGTCTCCAACGATAAACACTATCTCTGAACGGGGCTCTGTATCATCTACAATATCTATATTTATTCTACTAGTAATACGTTTTATTCTCTCGTCAATATAGACCAGGAAAGCCTTGAGTAATTCACCAGAAGTACATAATGTCCCAACATTGCTCCATACCTGTGTTGTATATCTGTATAACCTCAGCACCATGCTATACATATAACGTAAATGACATTTTACTGTAATTCTTCAGAATAGATTTTTTTTTCGAAAATGGGAAAAATAATACCTGGATATGTTACGTATGATGATTAGTAATCATAATTACTAAGGACTTTGGAGGGGCTCCCAGTAGTTTGCTGAAAAATAAATAAAATGCGATAGGAAGGACGATTGCCAACAACGCTGTGTTTATGCTATAAAACACATTTAATTTATGTATAATATACTTATATTGGTCGCTTAGTTGTTTTACATTGAAGAATACTGTTTGCAACGAATATTAAATGCGTAAAACCGCATTTACAGGGCATTTATGCCGCCCCGCTGAGATTATACAGGTATACAACATAGTGTCTGAAATCTAGTGAATTACTCAAGGTTTAAGTTGTCTATATTCACATACCTGATTGATTTGTACGGGGCCGTGAGTATACAATAACTAGAACATATAAAATACAATAGTTTCATATACGAACGGTCCACATTGTGTGTTTACGCCGGCTGACATGTTGGACGTACCATTTATGGTACGTGTATCAGTATTTGGCCTACTGTACGACGATGAAGTAGTAATGGTACAAAATGTACTGTAATGTTGTGTCATTGTACCATAATATTGTATACCCACTCTACGACGGAACAGTGCTGATCGACAAGCCTGTGCCGGTGTTGTTATGTTAGTTACTGGTTAAATGCCAAGTAGTGTGGTACATGGCCAGGAAGTGTTGCTGCACTCGTGAGTTGTGACGTCCGAATCTGTCCGTGTGAAGATTTGTGATATACGAATGGAGGGTGCTAGTACGAATGCTTCTGTGCGTGACCGCCTCTTACGTGGAGGGTGTTACCTGGACGTTAGTGGATTTATTAAATTAACTCTCTTTTGGCCATTGTTGTTTCATTTTTTAGTAGATCACTGTGTTTTGTCAAGTGAGGTAAGGTGCAACTCATGCGCTGCAATAATTGAATTGGCCGAGGACAGTGAATTTTTTCACTGTCAACGGTCAGTTAGGACACGTGTCGGTAAAAAGTATAAGAGGGTGCTTTACAATTTAAAAAAATCTTTTCGGCATGGCACGTGGTTTGAAAAAATGAATTTAAGTATTGAACTGTTTTGTAAGGTTACATATTATTATTGAATTATTCGTACTCCTCGCACCCTGTTTATTAGTCGAATGTGTCATGTTACTCAACCTACCCCCTTGGATTTGTTGTCCTTTTGTCGCGAGGTGATGGTTGACTGGTGTATGCGTGAGACAAGGAGTAAAATTGTGCTGGTCAAGAGGGGGGGGGGGGGTGCTTCTTTCACTGAGGTAGATGAGACAAAATTTGGGAAACGTAAATATAATAGGGGTCGCATCGTCCAAGGGTAGTGTGTTTTCAGTGGTATTGAGAGAAATAAAAATCATTTTTTCTTGTTCCTGTCGGAAATCGTACTAGTAGGATGCTTTCGATGGTGTTCAAGGCATTCATAGAGCCTGGAACGATAATTATAAGCTGCTGTTGACGAGCCTATAATTGTCTTTCAGAGCACGACTATGAGCACCTTTGGGTGAATAATAGTATGAATTTTGTTGATCCCGATACAAGAGCAAGCACTCAAAGGATAGTGTGTGTGTGGCGAGATGTGAGGCATGATCTTCCTTGGTATGGTAGGAGGGTGCCGCACTTCGTCGGGCACCTGTCGGAGTTCATGTTTCGCCGGTTGTACCCCGACCAACGAGAGTGTATGCATCACTTCCTGCTCGCAGTGGGTCAATTGTGTGCACCACCTACTTAGGTGAATAAATCTACCTATATTGGTACTGTATTAGTGTGTGTAATCATTTACAGGTTGTATGTATTTTGTATTATTTTGTGGCCAGTGATGTGACATGTGGAGGATGTAATACAGTTAAACCTAAATTAATTATAGGTTGTAGTAATTGTTATGATGCAGTATTATGGTTGGTGATGCATAGCCCTCTCTTAGGGAAAAATACTGTGCAAGCATAGCCAAACATTATGCACCAAGCAAGAGTCCCAGTGCCAGCAGGGGAATAAATTCTTAAAACAGTGATTCATGGTGCACTGGCAATTTCTTTTGGTGGTGGCACGAAGCGTCACGCAACAGCGAAGCTTGGAGTTTCCCCACAAATGAATGTCATGTGTTGCCTATTTGCACTGAGAAATAATGTATTTTTTTTGCAATGTATCATAGTTTTGTACTGTATTCTCATGAAAACATCATAAATTGCTAAAAGATTGAACTGAACATTGGCTAAATTGACAATGTTAGAAATGCGATTTCGAAATACAATAGTCGCCGAACGACCTCCATAATTTGTATCTAGTGAAGATTTTCTGCATAATTGCGGTAACAAAACCCGTATTTGACTAAGATTTAGGGCCTGTATTACGATCTCTAGATAAATGTGTGGAATAGCTATTCCATAGATAAGCTATTTGATGGTAACCTGTGTTATTAATGTTCCATTAGCTAAGTTTTCCTTTAGATAAATATTCCAATGTTTTGGTTCGTTACTGTGTATTTTGGCAATAAAAGTCACTGTGTTTGTGGTATAATGGCTTATGTTCAGTTGTCACTAATGACTGCGAAATGTGTTTGCATTATATATATATATAAGTTATATGTTATGCTTTTTTTTTTTTTTTTGCAAAAGTGAATTAAATAGAAATTATGTTCCAAACCAGGGCAAACAACACATTTGTTCAAAATTATTACTGTCGCTGGTGATATCAATCCTCTCGCAGCTAGCTTAATCTCCATACAATTTATCACAATGCACGAGAGACTGTATCTTTCCATTCAAGATTGAGGTTCTTGCCTGTGTGTCTTAATTATATTTTTTAATATTTTGAGAATGGAAGGCAGAAATATTTAATTTCACAAATTTCAAGGAATCCGATTCCTCAAGATGACATTAAACCTACTGCTAATATTTTATTTCCGACTTTTTTGTCATTACAAAGTACAATTTCCACAACAAAAAATAATACAATTTACAAAACTAATCTTCTGTGTCGTTATCGACGTACACCGGGTTTGCTTGCATTTTGCAGAACTATTCTACATAACACTCAAAATAGCAAAAAAATTCTATTCATATTTTATATAACCTCCAGAACCGACATGTATATAAGCAAAACACCATCATCTGATATTTGAGACACCAATTTGATGCTTTTCTAAAAGTATGAATGCTTGTCTAGCACTGGAAGTGATAGATAATTTAATCCCTTGATAACAGTTCTAGTTAGCAATAACTAGAGGTCGTAATAAACTATTCTGCACGAGCTGGTAGTTAACTTTTATCCTGATAAGGTCGTAATACAGGCTCTTAAAGTTTTTAGTGTATATGGGGCCGCATATTCACACATTATGGTTTAAAAAAATGTATTTACGGAACTGGGACACTATATATACGATTATATTGTAATTTTTCATCTAGCTACATTTTGTAAAAATTAAGTATTAATTAATATGCAACAGTAAGAAATATGTTGCGTTAACCAGGCAGCAGTAAATTTAATAAATTTTATTTATACATTCAAAAATATTTTAATAACATTATTTCATAAACTTTCTTTAACAAAATTTTTAAAATAGGAATACTGTTTATATTTATTAGTTGACTGGCAGAATTTATAATTCTACATGCATTTTCTGTTTATTCCAGCATATAAATTACATTTTTAACAGTATAAGAATAATATGCAGTTTTCGAGGGACAAACCTCTCCATTTTATTTCTTAGGAGAAGAATCAAATATCGTTAAATTTCTGTGATTTCCTATTGGCTGAGATCTATTGATATCATTAATCTCGGGCAACCTCGTGCATCCTTGTATTTAGTGACCATACATAATAAACTTCAGAATCCACAATAAAACTAGAACTGTCTGAACATACAAAATCTAGCTATGCTTAGAATCTACACTACAGGAGGTGGTAGTAATGTAATTTATGGGCGAGTCTGTGCATATGGCCCTATGCAATTCACTACAAATATCTTGGATTTTTCATATTTTTTCTTATAGTTTCTTTTTCCTTGAGATTTTTCTTATGAGTTTGTGCAATCGGCCCATAATGTCTGCTGAACCTTAAATAATTTGGAATTTTTTCTTCAGGTACACTCTATACATTGTCAAAAATAAACACCGAATTAGGTAACACTTCACGTGGAGGCAAAATTTTGTCTTTCTTAGGGAAAGGGAAATATTTCATTTCTTAGATTGATGGTAGAATATTCGCTAATCGTTTATATTCATCCTGTTGCAATGTTTTCTGAAACAAATATACATTTCCAAGCCCTTTTTCTAAACTTGTCATTATCAGACACATTTAATTGCAAGACGAAGGTTCTGTAAACAACGTACCGTGTTTATGTGTTTATTCAATTAAGTTTTAATTTATACTTACAGTCACTCGAAGATATTCACACTTTGTTTTATGACTTTCATACAAACAAATTGCAATGTACAATCTGTAAAACTATATGCTATATGAATATATAAGTTCCCACATACGCTTAAATACTGTCTCGTGCTAAACATATCAAAAAATTACTGAATTCTTAAACTTGGGCCGTGTTCCGCTTCCTGCACTGATGCGACCAACTGCATAGCCGCCAGTTGTTCCATTATTACATGCGTTTAATGCTGGGGTGGGGAACAGAACAAACTCTATGTTCTATTTTTGGCGCGTAATTTGTGTGTTTTGTTTACAAATGGCAAGACATTTACATATACGGCGATGGTAAACCTGTGATCCTGTCGTACGATTTGACAGGATAACTTGTTTACGATTGTCATATATTTAAACAGAGCATAATAAAATTAATCGAATATTAAATATTTAACAGCCAACTCGAGTTCATATTAACCTCAAAGTCGTACACACAGCAGAGTAACATGTCACAGGTTGGAATTCCAACCTGCTTTATTTTCGCCTAGTTACATTTGCTAGAGGTTTTGTTTACTTTATTGCAATGGAAAAAATAAAACTATGTTTGAAAAAAAAAAAAAAGGGGGGAGCACTTTAGATTATCATCTTTCTTGAGATGGCAATGTTTAGATGGAGCAGTCAATAATATTGCTCGTATGGAATTAAAATTAAAATTATTGTAACTTCGAAAATTTTAACTTCATTGAAAAAACAAAACACGATACATGCATCGTTTGTATTAGTACAGATGTAGAAATACACATACACACACATTGAAATCACAATATGGGCCAAGAAACAAATATTATTATTTACACAGCACAAAAGTGTCTTATTGTTAGTTGAATTCGCCAATTTTTAAAAACATTATTCGCTATAGAAAGCCTTACAAGTTTTCTTCACGAAAACACATTTATTCGTCATTAGCATTAAAAATTTTAGTTTCAGAATCATTCAGTACAATCCCCATGGCGCACGTTTCCTTGAACCAACAAACTTGTCCTTGGTCGCAGTAGATGCTAACCTCCAAAATGCGCGTTTCTAAAATTTTCCCGCCACTTTCACATCAGCGCATGAAGCATTTGTGCTTTATCCTCGTGCAGGTTTTGCAGGAGATTGGCCGGAAGTAAAATGACATAGTAGGTGCAACAATGTACCTTTGCAAAGTGACTGAAACTACTTCGCTGCACATATTTCGCTTTGTGAAGGTAACAGAACACTGCCATGATTATTAATAATCTACCATTTTGACGTGTGCCATGTTCTGAATCCTAGATTGTTCATCACGTATGGGGAGGAACTCGCCAAGCCATCTCATCGCCACCGTCTACACGTGAGTACAGCCAGTGTGACGTTTGTGCAATCTAGTGTGAATCGAATAGGGAGTGCTGTGTATATGTAAACTAACCATGCAGCTCCATGTAAGACACTACACATGTGAAATATTCACCTCAGTTTTTCTGAGTTGTTTTGTTAACTGCACTGAGTTGTTTTTCTTTAATTTTATATATTTGCAAACTGAACAATACCAGGAACAGTATAAATGCTGGACAGAGTCCGTATTTATGTCACGTCGATTGGAAACCATGAACCCCAGTGAAGTAACGTAATGATCACGTGCAAAAAAGCAGGCCTAATATTAATAACTCTTCCTATTATGTAAAATTTTCCATGTATTTTGATGATGTAGTGTATGATAATAAAGTGTTGTGTACATGAATGCAAGGAAATCCTGACACGAGCAGGGGAAAACCCTAAGGCACCAGAGTGAGGTTAGGGTGCTTTTCGTGGTAAGTTGTTTTAATACTTTTATATATTTAATTTTTCTCTTTATAGTGTTATGTTTTATGTGCCTCTATTCATCTAGGGCTATGTTCATTCACTTCATCGCATTTAAATATTGTGTTAAAGAAATTTGTTGATCACATGACACTGTGGCAGGAGTTGGAGCCAGGAAGGAGGCAGCCCACCACCACGTTAGATAGTAGAGCTACAACTTTCACGTGAGACGGACATGCATTGCGTGCCCTCTCCGGGCACTTCACCATTTTTACCGATCATGTAGTCTACAATAGTTTTAATGTATTTTCCAGGCCATCTCACAGCCCGGTCCATATTTTATATGGCTGGGGTGATACTCACAAAAGTTTCATGTAGGCACCTTGTCGCCATTTTGCAGTTATAGCAAGCATACTGCTCTAATAGGGCAAATTGTGTCAGTGCTTCTTGGAAGGTAAATGAAATAAATAAGCAGATCACATGCGTTAATGGGTTATTATTTATTTCACCAGCCACTTCATGACTATTTCAATCGTAACGTTTATTTCATTAAGGCAGAAGGCGGCCTATAAAAGCCCAGCAGTGAGTATGAGTGTATGAGAGTAGCTCTAATAACTCGCACTAGATCACACATCTAAGATATGTCAAGGATACATTTCACAGTTTTCTACAACGTCTACTACGAGACATCGAACATCGAGGGGAACCACATGTAGGCCATTGGCCACACGGCCCATCTGTACTTGTGCTCTCCGCTGAGAACGCTGGCACCCCGACAACTATGGTAGTATTTTTAAATCCCATCCACATAACGTTTTTTCTCCTCGATGGCCCACCCTAAGAACCTTCTTTACATCAAGTGTTTCCGCAACTAGTGTGGCTTTTCCTTTACCAGTGAACTTCACATCCTGCCAAATTTTCTTCCTACTTCAAGTGATTTTTGTAACTACTATGGTTTTTCCTTAATCAAGTGTTTCTAACATCATTCTTCCTTGTAACCAAGTACCCTTTATTTTCTGGTCAAAATTCTTTTTCAAAATTCCCTTGTGTGCCACATGGAACCACTTGCACTACAAAACTCTTTTTCTGCTGACTGTAATGGTCTCAGTATCGCTAGTGGCAATTTTTACTAAAACTATGAAGTCCACAGCACCTTGGCCTCAGGACATTCACCACGTCATGCCACCTGAGCGCCCAGGTTACACATGAACGGTATGGAACAGCACCTGCATCTTGGAACCAGTACTACATGTACATCTGTGATTGTGTAGCGATTGTGTAGAAAGTGTATTTTCTGGCCTGTTTAAGATGTTAGGAAGTGTGTGAGTGCTTTGTTTGTTGTTGGGTTATGTGTATTTTCTCCTGCAATGCCACCTTGTCGGTGTTATTTAGTGCAATATATTTATATGTCATTCAAATGAAGTGTCCCGTATTATACATTGGTGTGCATGGCTAAATATTAATATTTATATAAATACAGGAGGAGATGTCTATTGCAGATCCTAGCACAACTCAATAATTTGACTAAAATTCAAGCAAATTTCTCACTTTCAAGCAACCTTTCTCAAAATCTTCTTGAGACATAATTTATCTCTTCAAATTTACCACTAATTTTAATTTTACTCTTAAATCAAACTTATCTGATCCAAATCTGCAGTTTAAATCAATCACACTTTTTTCAAACATGCTTCATTCACTCTTTGAGCAGCGGCCAAATTTAGGTCAAAAAAGCCCAAATTTTCTGTATGTTTTCAAGCCAAAACAATTAGTCAAAGAAAATATCACAAAAATTTGACGAAAATTTTTGAAATATCATTGAAAAAATACGAGGATTTAGCTTTCAAATAAGGCTCTAAAGAATCTGCACCAACTAAATCGGAATAGATATGTCTGAGGTTCATGTCATCTTGTCTAAATATGCATAGACATTTAGTATTGTCTCTCAACAATTGCTTGGGCATCCTCGAATATACCTGGGCCAAATAAAAAAAAACATAAAAACAATTTTTATGCCGACCTCTAGAAAATATTCGCAGATTACATTTTGATCATCTAAAATTAAACTATCGAAAATAACTAAAGAATTATTTTGACAATGATCTATTGGAATCATTCCCTCATTGCTATTTTTAAAATAAACCATTTTCTCATTAAACTTGCTGGATATAACATCAAAGTCATTTTGTAACTGAGTATATTTTAGTTGATTTAAACTTTTTGAATAAACATACAATTGATTGAAATTTAAACATTTATTCTTATATATAAAATTAATAATGAAACTGGTTTTCTCACAATTGCTCGGGCCTACAAATTATACCTCTAATATCATCAGGCAAAAGTTCGCCATTCTTTTTTTTTATTAGCATCTCCTTCGGAAATTAAAATACCAACACCCCAATCGACTTTCTTCATTTAATTACATAATTTTTGTAATAAATTGATAATAAAGTATTCAAGTTAACAGATAATTGTTATATTCTTAAGAAGAAACTTCATAATGATATAATTCATAAACATAAATCTATAGCATTGATTAGTTTTTACAAAAAAATTTTGACTCCAAATACAGACAATAGTACTATAACAACAATTGAAAAATTGAGTGCTGTTGTTGATTAAAACAATGTTATAATTATTCCTAAAAGTCAATATGATATTCAATCTTTAAAAGAAGCTATCAATTCAATCGATCCATTTTCAACAAATAACATTGATCTGACAACAAACAGTGTGAAAAATAGAATATTGGTAAAATCTAATTTTGATAATAAAATTGACGATCACTTATCTGATATTCTTGGTTTTGAAAGAAATATTAATATTGAAAGGACAAAGTAGTTGTGGGCACTAAATTGCCTAATTTTAATCCAATTAAAACAATAAATGTTCATTGTAATGTGGCAAATGGTATGTTTTTTAAAGTATAATGAATCTAACCATTTAGAAACTGATATAATTGCTAGTTTTCCACCAAAAACTACGTTTGGCTTCACAGATTATGTTAGGTAGGAGCCCCCATATCCAATTTTTATAGAGTTAATAATGAGCGGTTTAATCACATCGTTCTAGAAATTAGAAACGAAAATGGTAAACTGATTGATTTTGGTGGTTTTGAATTTGAATTGTTTGTGGAAATTAAAGAAGTTTGAAATATAATCTGTGTAATTTCAGTGGTCAGCATGCCGACTGCTGAATTATTTGTCAAATTTTTACTTAATATTTTAGCCCTTGGAATCGTAGGGACTGATAATCTATAATGAATAAAACATAAAATTTCATTAAATATGTTAGAAAATATATGGGGGGACTGTTGGTCCCCCCTTAATAGGTACATAAAATATAAAACATTTTTTTCAGAAACTGTTGGTATGCAAAATGCATTCCAACTCTCATTATTAAAACATAAAACTTTTCTGTAAAATTTAAAGAGGGACTGGTAGTCCCCCTTAACAAGTAAATCAAATATAAACCTTTCATTAGAATATTCGAAGGGAGTAATTCAGTTTTACTCCCTTAAGTGGTACATAAAGTATGAAGTGTTTCTTTCAGAAATAGGTGTAATGAAAATTTCATCACAACTGTCATTAATAAAATATATTACTTTTCTAAAATATATGGGGGGACTGCGACTCCCCCCCCCCTCCTTACTTTTAACAAAATTATAAATTTAAATATGCATATGGCAGTGTATCTATTATATTTTCTTGTATAAATATGTTGTCATCACAATGACTTTGTGCTGTTTTATGGGCTATTCATGATAAAGTGAGCATTTTTAAGGCCCTTATAAATTTCTCCTTTCATCATATATCCATTTTCCTGCTGCGTTTTACTATGAACATTGCTATGTGACCAATAAACACTGTGTATAAATTTCACCACCATCAAAATTTAATTCCTAAGGCTGCAATAAGATATATTTATTAGTGGCTAATGCCTCTTATGAGGGCCTAAAAAATTGCTCACTTTATCGTGAACAGTCTATATTAACTTCGATTGTATAAATTTTGGGTTTCTAGCTTCTTATTAAATTCATTTCTATAATGAATGTTCTCATCAAACACACATTTCTTATAGTCCTCAAGGTAATTCTATTATTGACTACACATTTTTTCACACCCTTTTGCTCTTTTGTTTTCTTTATCGTCAACTCTATATGCATACATTATTGCTCTTAAGCGAACAAATTCTTCAATTATATTGCCATTACATTCATCTTTTATATTTTACCTATAACTTTCTTATTTATTTGTGGCATGTTATAGATATTGTTCATGGATAATCACTTGTATCAAATTTATCTAACATCGATTTCATGTCTTCATAGAAATCCTCTGTTTTGATGTTATAAAAGTATGAATTGGTGTCTTGAAATCGCAATTCAATTTTATCTCCATATTTTGATTTCATAACTTTATAATGGATATCGCACAATAAATTCTTTGATATATCTAAAATTGACATACCCACATAAAGAGGCTTATTAAATTTTACATTTGTTTTGTTCATATGAATGTCTGCAAGATTCTCATTAAATATACCACTTCTTTTGAAATTTGGTTTTGCAACTAATTTTTTTGCAAACTTTTTCACTTGTAACCAGCCTTATAACTACGCTGTTACTTATATTCTCTATAGTCTTACCAAACACAGAATTATTCATCATTCTATAAATATCTTTTTCAATGTCATTTTTAGCATTAGTCCTCATCAATGTATTCAAATCTATATACTTTTTTAATCATCAGACTGATTAAACTTTAATATTCTGTGTATTTTTGTAAGTCTCAATCCATTATATAAGCACTGTATTAAACTGCGATAATGTAGTACATACTTTTCTTTGTTGTGTATAGTTGTTAATAATTTATATTCATTTGTTTCTGGAACTTGCCTATTTTCTGGTTAAAATGGATGGCCTTTGTGTAAATTATGTAGTTCTTGTGGATATTCTAAATCAACTTCTATTATGTATCCATGTTGTAAATCATCCTTCAAATTTAATAAATGTTCTCGCAAAAAATCTAAATTAATTCGTCTGTAATCAATCCATTCGAAACCTCCATATGGCAAATGTTGCGACATTGCCAAACCATATATATTATTTGCATCATGATAAGCTAAATATTTAGACTGTTGATTTGGGTTAAAATCTTCTAAATATTCGTTATTGGCTTTAACATACAGCTTACAACATTGTGAAATTCCACCTCATATACCCTTATATACTATTAAAATCATATCACAATCGTGTAATAAATCTAGTGGTCGTTTTGTCATTTTGACATTGCATCCAAAGATAAACCTGGTGCTGTTAAATACCACGCATGCTCCTGACCATATGCATTTATATAAGCATCACTGAAATTTTCGAATATATCTGTTGACAGTAACACATCATTTTTTAAGTACAAAACATGATATTCCCCAAGATTTTTTATATTAAATTGAATCCATATATTTTTGCATGCTCATATTCATCCTCAGATATGTCAGATTCATTAAATGTGTTGTTCAATTGACTCTTTGATGGAAGTTGAGTTTCGTTTAATTTTTTTAAATGGTCAATATAGTCATACAAGTACTTTCGTAAAAACCAAATGAACTTTACCTTGTGGGGAATCTTTTTGTGTATGTTTCATTTGTTCTCTAGTTAAATTAGACGATAATTTATCTAAACTGCTTGCTATTAATTTTAATGTGTCTATAAACCTCATTTAGAAATGTTCTGCCCCCCCCCCCAAAAAAAAAAAGTGACCAACTTGTCTTCATTATTCGCAAGTAAATCTATCTTCTTTTCATCATAACCTAGTTCTTTAATAAATAAGTGAGCATCATAACCAGCTAAGTTATAAAAATAAATTGGAACAAAGTTGGGAAGTTTTAATAGTAGATTGCAATTGTTGCATGTTAGGTTAATAAATTTTCAAGTTATATGATCGGGGTGGCACACTTTTTTGTTGTCCTTAGAACATTAACACTTGTATACAGTGCACTTTATAGATTTATTGTATGTTGTTTTTTCTTCTTTTGTTAGTGGATACATGTCTTTAATTTGCGAATATATTTCCCCAATTTCTTGGAATTCTTTTATCATTGGTTCTATAAACTGCTCATGTGCATTTGGGCCTCGATATACCACTGGTAGCTTATAATCACCATAACTAGATACAATATAATAGCAAAATCCAGAAGCTTCCTGTAGCTGATATTTCATTGTGTATGATTCGTCATTCAACTTTAAATCAATGTTATTAAATTTTTCATTAATAAGTTTATATCTTTATTTAAGTACCATTTTATAAAAGCCATTATCGATATCGTCATATGTTAAAACTAGATATTTTTGGATCAATTCAAATTTTTTTATTTCTCTTGGATTTGGCTTAACTGTTGATATTTTCTTTACAATTTATTCGAAATCTGCAAATATTATGAAAGGAACTTTCGTAGAGTGTTTGTAGTTTTTAAATTTTATTTATTCGCCTTTTGAAGTCAATGAGATATTTACTGGTTAATTTTTTGAACATCCTTCTGGATGTTTATTTAATATTTCTTGAGAGTAAAAAAATTGAAGACATGTATAGCATATATAAATTTTACTTTTGTGTTTATTTTTTTGTGCTAAAAACAAGTTAGATAAATCTTTAATCCAGCAGTAATGTGAGTTTGTATCATTTTGTAAATAAAGTAAATTTATGTGGTTGTCCTTGTTATTTTTCGTAATATTTAATGCATATACTAAAGACTTAACATCAATAGATTGTACATTTGTAGAGACATCAATTGATTTTCTATTTTTGGTATCGTCAATTTTAATGGGGTGTTCAGATGTATCTAATGTTCTGTTAATATCAAGCCCAGCATTTTTATATTTATGTACTCCTTGTGGGCATTTTTCTGCCGGAAACAATGCAGACTTTATTGCCCAAAGAAAACATTTTTGGTCATCATTCTTCACAATAATGCATGCTTTTTTATTCTTAATCACTTCTGGTAGTTCAATATAAGATACTCCAATCAATGTATTATACTTATTTATGGCTAGTTACAACCCTTCTATGCTATGAAAGGCCCAATCTGAAGTACTTCTTTCAATATTTTCTATTTGTGCGAGTATTTCATTTTTTGTTTGTTTGTTTGTAAATCTTTTTAACGTCTCCTTATATATATATAGCTGAATTGTGTGATTTACTATTTTTATGCTTTTTTAGAGAATGTTTGTTTACATATTTTCCGCATTCACATTGTACTTTCTCTTTTTCTGACTCATAATTTTGTTTGGCATAATCGGTATATCGTGTTTTGCAAGTGTTATAATGCTTATCTGTTGTGTTTTCATGAGATGCCTAAGAATCTAAATGTTTGTTCTCCTTGCATACAAAGCATGTTTTAGTTTCACATGTGTTGTGCAATTTAGTATTTTTATGCTTTTCGAGATTTACCTTGCAAACAGATTTTCTACATTCTCATAGTACCTTCTCTTTATATAAATTATAGCGACTTCTAGAATACTCATTGGTACATTGTTTACAGCTGTTAGTGTGATTATCTTTTTTGTGTTTATGTTGTGGAAAACATTTAATGTTTAAGACTTCACCACATTTTTTTTTACAATGCTTGCATATGGAAATATTTTCCATTTTGTAAGAAGGTGATGATTCCATTTTTATTTATAAGACAAGAAATTTATTACGATAAAGAAAAATAAAAACAGTCAACAATCTGCTAAAAAGTAATTATTATAAACCATATTCATTAGCAAATAAAATTGATATTTACATGGTGAGTGTTTCACCCCCCCCCCCCCCCATTGAATGACACAAATAAGATTATTATATTCCATTCTCTACTGATTTTTTAAACACTTCTTCTATTTGCGCCAGATATGCTCCCATTTCTCGAAATTCGTATTTATCGTCACTGTTATCTAAGATTGATAATTGTAAGCTTTGTAAATTTTAATGAAATTTGTGAACCATATTTTTAAGATCTTCAGAGGCTTTATCTAATCTATATGAAGGTGGTCGTGATCTACTGCCACCTTTTAAACGCTAGTCAAACTGTAGAGGAAGATAGGCGAGGTCATATTTATTTATAAAGAAACATATGTTTGTAATGTACAAAAACCACACAAAACTTTGTAATATCCACAAGTCGTATTCTGATCAGAATAAAATAATAAAAAATTAATTAATGCTTTAAATGCACGTAAGAGAACTCTGTATCATGCATAAATTTTCCATTTTTCATTTCTTTTCAACCTTTACACGACATAAAAACTTCCTTCCAATTTAGTAGTTTCAAAGAACTGTAACCTAATATATTCACATAGCACTCTGGTAATGGAATTTTAAACTTACCATCTAGAATAAAGTTAATTCTTTTACCGAAATTAGATTCATAAATTTCAAAATCCGTAGCAGCAAAACATGTATTTTTTTCTAGATCTTGTAATTTGGTGAATTCGAACGAATTGTTCAACTTATTAAGCAGAGATTCCATCTTTGATTTACAAAGAAAAAAATTATTAAGAAGAAGTAATTTGGTGCTGAAATTTTATCAAGATAAGTTGATTTACCTCACAAATGAGGTTGAATATATAGATTTCTCTAGGAGCCTGAAGCATGTTGAAAATTGTTTGAAAGCATCCCTGAGCCATTCTTACAACCTGTTGAATATTTTTGTTTATAAATGAAGACATATAATTCATCTTACTGTCACAAATATAAATTTTGCACTGTCCAAAAAAGAGAATCAGACAGAGTGTGTTACCAATTTTTAAAATAAATATGGATGTCTAGAGGATAATTCAAATTCGCTTCCAAAAATAGACAAAGAAAAGTTTGAAAGTTCGTTAAGAATATTTCAAGAATATCATAACACTTCTTCGGTTGATGGTAAACTTGATAATTAATGCTTAGTTTAATAAATAAGCCAAGATGTGTTGTTAAGGATGAGATACATGTTGACTCTTCTTTAACCACAAAATGGACTAAAACCCCATTAAAATGGAATTCTCCATATGCAAATAAATCAATTACAAAGTTAGCACAAGAGGCTTCCGGTGTTCGACAAAAACACACAAATTTGAAATTTGTTTACGATACAAAATTTCCAGATATAGTTATATCACACGAAGAAGGTCAAAATAGAAATCAGAAATTATCTGGGCTTTGATAGACTAGATTTCATCCACATGGTAGTTCACTGGCACAAGATTTTTATTTTTTTCCAAATCAGCAAAACAGTCTTGTTGAAATTTATATCAATAGGCAGGAATATTGGGATAATGATGAAAAAAACACTCCTGGAAATAAAGTTAATTTACTTGCTGTTTTGATACACGAACTCGGCCATGCATAAGGTCTTCGACATACAAGTGATAAAAATGTGGTCATGTATCTAATTCTTAATAATGATGTGTTTGTTTTGCAACTAGATGACATCCAAAGTATTCAAAAATGTTATGGACCACCCCAAAAAAATTATTTTAATGGTGACGAAGCAATTGATTTATGTAAAAGCAAATACACAAAAGCATTTTTCATTATTACTGGTGATTGTTAATTTTTTTACAATACAAAAGTTTCGACAGAAAGTTTGAATGACAAGAAAAAATATCAATAAGCCATTTTCGATAACAGATTGGTTCAAGGTTTTACCAAAGGATTTCAATAATTTTATTTTATACCAAAGGCCTTCAGGAGAGCTAGTTCTGTTTGTAGATGATTAAATTTATAGGGTTGATTATCCTAGTTATAATCTTATAAGTGGTTATCCAAAACAATATTTCTTCATTTGGCTTAAGAAATTACTATAAAATGAACACTGTTTATATTTCATATTCAGGGAAAACTTTTATCTTCTTTGAAAAGGAGTGTTATGGTGTAATAGACGAATGTAGTTTCTGGGCAAAAGAGACTGGTCTAATTAACAAGAAATTTCCTCATTTACCAAATATGATAGTCTTCTTTTAGATATTGAAATGGTTTACTTAATGTCTTTAGCAAGGAAACTATTATGGTATGTGGTGGAGTTTTCAGAACAGAGGGGGATTGACAAGTTAGGTCACTCTGCTGGAAAATAGGATGGGTTTTACCAGGTTTGGGCGCCAGTGCAGAGCACGAGAACATTGGGGGGTCATGAAGACCGATGACCACGGGGCCTCCACTTAATGTTCCGACGTCATTCCTGTGGCGATTCCTGTTCGATGAATAATTCCAAGTCATGAAGGAGATATAAATCCAGTTTGGCCTAGGTTAGTACAGGTTGTCGGCCCCTTATATATGCCACTAAGAATCGTCGTGGGTTGTTTCAGCCACCCAACACTGTGAATACTTGTAGTACATTGCTGGAGGTTAAGAATTACACTAAGTATGCAGAACTTATTCATGACAATACAATTTATTCATATTACCCTCGTATGAGGCATGTAAGTTTATACAACTCCATTATAGCTCGGAGAACTCTACAATGGGTTAGAAATGCGCGAAGCAGATAAAACATTACATAAAAAATTAAGGTTCAGTCATGTAGCAAAATGGTCTGAACGGTCACTCTCCGGGGTAACAACAAGTAATTAAATGTTCCAGAAAAATTAAAATAACTATTGCAACTACAGGATAATTTCAAAAGTTGAAGACACCAGAGCGGGCTCTCGCACGTTCGGCACCCACGGAAGGCGAAGATGCTACTAAAGTAACATGGCTGCACAGGTTGGTCCCTCGCAGCCAATTCCCACAGGACAACACAAAGTTCTGTTATTCATAATAAAACTAATTTAAGATGATATGAGCGAAACGAAGATGACATATAATGATAAAAAGAATTACATTACACACTTCAGATTACATAATATAATACTTAAAATAAAAATAAAAACTAATCTGTGAACGACACATGCAAGTTCATAATTGCAGTGCAGTTCTATCCTTTCCTAACCAAAACATGTGTGCCCTTGTTTGTAGGGATCTCATCCCGCATTCATGTGTGCTATAATTGTTCATTTATACAAGAAGATTGTAATTTAGGTTTAGGTGAAAAAATGACTTTAAAAGAATATTGATATTCGGATACATGTTTACAGAGCCTGCAGACAAAAGTCCGTGGTCGTGCAGGTTACCCTCCATATTATTATACTGTTTCATTAGTGGTTGGGGACGAACTTCCAGTAAGCCCCCAGTATCGTTATTGGTTACAAATAGGCCGTCCCCAGGCATTCACGCTGTTGGACAGTACCAGAAGAGCGCAGTAGCCAGTAGCAGTCGTATGGTCGCTTGTCACTACGGTAACATGGTACCACCCCGTGGCCTCAGTTACCTGTCTCTGTTGGCCAGTCTTTGGTTTATTATGTTTATCTATGACACTGGTATCGTGCTATCTGTGGCACCTGCTAAAACAATAACAAACGTGGAAAAGGACACAAGTACAAAAAATGCACAAACCCTTCTCAAGAATTCTTAATGAATATTATACAGTGTTCCCTAATCATAGTGAGCACTTTAGTGCATTTAGAAAACAAACAATTACACTCTTAAAAATAACACACTATAACTATCACAACATTGCACAACACTTAATAAATCAGGTTTCTACTAACATGTATCTCGTGTACACAATTTGTGTACACGTCACTTATGTTATTTACATATAAGGACTTTATTATACGCTTGGGCAGCAACACGATATAACACAACATACCATGTGAAAAATAATATAACACAATTGTCAGCAAGAATAATATTTGCCTTTAATATATGCGTTAAAATATTGTGTGCACAACTCGTGTGCACGGCATTCACCTTTGCAAACATATTAGTCTCGGCAACATAATATTACAAGAACACACAAAATATTTCCCTTTACAAAAAGTAAACAAAACAAAATATGACACGTGGTTTCTACATTGGGCATGTGCCAATCGCACTATATCACATTGAAAACACAATATTAGAAAGGCCATTTAAAAAACAATAATTAACATATCTACCCTGATTTCACTGCACTGGTGCACCTACACTGATACAAGGAACGCAGATAGCCACACCGACGTCGTTCATGGTTGTTAATACCTGTGGTGGAGATGCTGGCAGTGGAGGAAAGCGGGCTGATGCTGATGGTTCACGTCAAACGCCCCCCTCTTCGAAGACCGTTTTCTCGCCGACTGCAGATTAGCAGCAACAGATGGGTGGCTTCAAAATCCCACATGGTCGCACATTGCAGCCACCATTTTGTTATTGTGGTGGTAGGGGTGGGAGTGGTCACTGTATTGGAGTGGGCAGTGGTGCGATGCGAGTTGCGACGGTCTCAGGGGCGTGGTTGCATGTCAGGCACATGGCGTGGTGGGCTCGGTGAACACGTGTTGAGTGGCGGGGCAGTGAGGAGAGTTCCTCCATCCCTGATTCGTCGCTGCTGCTCTCTGATGTTGTGGGATGGCGGTATCCTACTGGAATCGTGACACTATCAGGGCAGCCCTCACCTGGTGATCCTGGCGGTACTCAGTTGGATATCCTGCATCGCTGTTCTTGACGTCAGAGTCCTCCGGCATTTCAATGGCCACATGGTCTTGACAGCTGTCATGCGCGAGTATAATATCAGCTTGAGCTCGTGTAGATGCAGGCACGTCGTGTGTCGTGGTGTCCGGTGTACTCAGCATGACAATTATATCACTTGCTGCATTTTCCACCTTAGTTGGGGGTGCTGAGAGAGTTTGCTTTTCCCCGGAATGTTCCATTTCCAGCATCCTGGGTACTGGGTGTCTTAGCGCCATTCTTCAAAAGACGTAGGGCATTTCTATGGAGAGTAGCAATGCTGAGATTTTGAAAGCGAACAATACAGCAGGACTCGTGAACCCAGTACAGAAGTTTTTCTGCCTGGTGGATAATGGATGTGCATGCGAATAGACTTTTTGCCCTGGTTGCAGTGGGGAGGGTGAGGTCCATGGAGGTCGGCACCTACGTGTTCAGGGTCGCACTCCCTCATCCCGCTGTGGATCTTTCCCGGGAGGTGAAGGTCAGGTCCCTGGAGCAGCTGGGTTGGTGTTTTGCTGGTTGCTTTGTTCACCTTGCGGCAGAGTTTAAACAAAGGTGAAGGTAAATTCTCAGCCCAGGATGCGTGATTTTCACCCACTTGTAGGCGCAGCTGGGTTTGCAAGGCCTGCTGGCTTCTCTCGGTAGGATTGGCACAGGGATGGTAGATCGTAGTAGTGAGATGGGTTACACCCCACTTTGTACACAGGTTTCTCCAGATGCGTCCTGTGAACTTAGCAGAATGCACGGAAAACCTCATCGGGTGAAAAATTCATTGTGTAGTGTTTTACTAATTGCTCACGCACGAGCACATCAAAGGAGGTAGGCCTCTACCCAGAGTGAAAACGGGTCTGTAACAACAAGAATGAATCTCTTACCTGTGGAGGTTCTGGGTAGGGTACTATCAGATCTATTGCAATTGTTCTAAAATGTTCTTTCTGTTAGATGTGCTGCTGTTGCTGGCCGTCTTGACATCTGCTTTTGTTGTGGTTACATTTATAATATTCCCGCTTGAACACACGTGTGTGTATGGCAACTCCCAGTCAATGTAAAAACTTTGTTATATTTGCTTAGTCTGATTCGCACCTAGGTGTCACGCAAATTCATTTTTGTGTATGTAGTGGAGTACGGCATCGCATGCGGCGGCGGTACATAAGCACACCACACGTACTGTTGACATTGGCATGTGATTCGAGCAGTCATTAACTACACGCCACTTTTCCAGTTCCCGTTCTGCACATTTTCGTTTCCACTTGAGGGAAGTAGTGTACTTGTTTTGTTCGTTTATTACGTGGTTTTCAAAGTGCTTCGTGCGTGCGGGCAGTTGGCACAGCGGTGATGTTCGTACAGCAAATAGGTGGAATTGTGCTGTCTTAGTGGGAGGTGGGCGGGGGTGAATGTTACCCCACACTTCCTCGTCTCGTGCGATTGTTGCTCCAGTTGAACGGGACAGGTGGTCTGCGAGCTCATTGTCCTCACCTGTCATGTGTTACACCTCGAAATCATATGCATGCAAGAACAGAGCCCATCAGGTGAGTTTACTATGGCTATTCCTGTGTCTTGTGGAGTCACAGCAAACAGCAGTTCGTTCGATTTGTGAACCTCCTATACTCCTGCATTTGGCAGTACATTTTCAGCATCGAAATGAACGCAAGGCACTTGTGCTCATTACATCATACCTTCGTTCGACTGCTCCAAAATTCACGCTCCCGAAGTCAATGATCTTGCATGCTCTGTACCCTGTCAGCTGGAATAACAAGGATCTAAGCCCTTCTCGCTTGTATGTTTGCACGTATACATGTTTCGCCGGGTCGTAATGGGCAAGTAGTGTACAATGTTAAAAGCGGTACTTCAATTCTTCGAAACTTTCTTGTTGTCTTGTTGTTCCCCCGAAGCGAACGTTCGGTGATATCAGCTTTGTTAGTAGAGCAGTGACAATACCGAACTCTGGGATGTATTCCTGGATCAAATTTGCCAGTCCGAAAAACTTTCGAAGTTATCTCTGTGTTGTCGGGTTATCATATTCTTTGATCAGCTGAAGTTGTTCTCTTTGTTGGGCAGCTTCCATCCTCATCGACAATGTGACCAAGGAATTGTATACTTGTCTTCCCCAGGTGGCATTTCTTGTTGGCACATGTGAGTTTGTTGATGTCTAGACATTCTAACACTAGCGACAGATGGTGTATATGTTCGTCCCATTACTCAGACTACATAATGACATCGTCTAAATATACCAATACGAAGTCTCCAATTTAGTCATACAGGACATGTATCATTATGGCCTGGAAGGTGGAAGGGGCACATTTTGGTCCGAATGGCACAGCGCAGAAGTGGAAGTGTCTGCCGTCAGGTGCCGTGAAAGTGGTATTGTGACAGTTAGCTGGTCGGACCAGTATTTGCCAATATCCAGTCTTTAAATCGATTGTCGTCATGATTCGACCCCGTCCCAGGATGTTTACGGAATCTTTCACATTTATGTATGGCGGCGAAGAACTTTTGGTGATGAGATTAAAGTGTCGGTAGTCGATGCAGAAGCGCCATGAGCCATCCTTCTGGGCTAATGTAATGGCAGCATTGTAATGGCTGTCCGATAGTTCTATTACACCCGCTCGTAGCATTTCGTTGATCTGCTCACTGATGATCTTACTCTGGTGTGGGTAATACCACCTTGGCGCTTCGAACACAGGCTTCTCTGTCGTTAGCAGAATGTGGTGTTCAGTTACGGTCGTCTGGTGTAGTGGATCGGCCGCAGTGGACACATCACTTCGCTCATTGAGTATTCTTTGTACTACCTCCTGGTAGTCTGTGGGTACTGAATCGTCCAGTTTGTCCAGCAAGACTGGCGAAGGTTGCCCGGTTGTTCGTGGGTCATTATTGTAAACTGTCCATCGCTCTTTAACTCCGAAATGCACCTGTCGGGCCGTAAGTTCGACGACGGCATTTTGTTCGTAGAGCCAGGGTACTCCTAGGATAACTTCCTACTCTGAGAGTAATCATGCTACGTGTGGACATGTGAGCCTGTGTTGCTCACACAGCATCTTACACACCTGCCTGAATTTACCGACAAAATTATGTCATCTAATTAAATCAGTGATCTCATACATACTGGCCCTTATTTATCTCTTAAAACTCGGCAAGTAAACATTCACCCGCCGCATATTTGGTTTATCGTCAGCCAATGACACGGAAAATGTGGCTTATATTACAAAGTCGTAAAAGGCGATTTTTAAATTGATTTTTGCTAATGTTCAAAATTATTAGCACATTTTTTTTGTGAAAACTATAAATCCGTAATCCATGCGCGGAGGAGAATGAAAATTGCCCTGTTTAGTACCGCTGTGAAAAGATTTATGTTCGGAAATATTTTGTATTATATCCTTTTATGTAAATACCATATTTTTAAAGGTATTAATGTACCGGATATCAATGGTGGTGGTGATTTCTCCAGCGATGCGGACTGTTTGTGGACGCATAGCTAGTTGGACCTCTTGTTTTGTGGGTAGGATACTTCTAATGTCGACGATGTCTGCATGTACGAAGTTGTGAGATGCTGCTGTGTTGACAAGGGCAGCACTATAGGTTGTGTAGACTGATTGGGAACATTTGAACTCTCCCCGGGGCAAGTGGTGTCAGGTCACTTGGCCCCGCCTCTTAGTTTCCCGAATGAGGTCTGCTTTGCTGTTGAACTGGATAGTCGGCCCATTTCAGGCATCGATTTTCCCTATGCGGGCCTCCACACCAACTCCATGTCCTCGTTGGTTCGATATTCTCCCATCGTGATCTGTGGTTGTTGTACTCCGGCGCATTATGTGGAACATAAGTCGTATGGGTTACATCTTGATTCCTAATTGCTGTATTACGTTAAACATGAACTGGGCAGTTCGTTTCTTGTCTAGGCGTCATCTTCTGTGTTGCCGTGGTTGCCTCTTCTGTCTTCGCCTCTTCTTTGGTGGTGTCCATATCGCGATGTGGCTGGGCTGAAACACGGTCGCGAATCCTTTTAGCAGCGATACTGACATCCAACAGTAGCACTGTTTGAATGAAGTCCTTTTCCGTCGCATGAATAACTGGAGCGAGCGCTATTCTATACTCCTGTCGCGCTATGCTGGCGACAATTTCCAAGGTCTCACAAAGTGACATACTAGGGTGGTATGCAAGGACCAAACTGATTTTGTGTGTTGCGAAGTTGTAAAGTTATTCCTCGCCTTGTTCTTCGAGAATGACACTGCTGCGGCTCGAAGCGATGTAAAGGAACTCACGAACCTGCAGATAAACGTCTCACTAAATACTTCCCCTGTCAGGCCGTATCGGTTTACACCTCTCCACCATAACCTTTCATCGCCGGAAAAACTTTTCCTAATGCAGTTGGGCCAATCTGCTCGGTCGTCTCCGTACCTGTGTAAACAGCTCTCACAATCATGTAGAAACACCATTGGGTCTTCTCCTGCCACTCCGGCGTATATAGGCAGTGATTGGAATCTCGTAGGTGTAGTGTTCGGCTAATTGATGATAATCGGGTTTCCGGTAATTTAGTGTCCAAATGGTTGCATCGAGAAAACAGTAGGCGTTCCTGCTGTGGTTGAGTGCATTTGTTGAATCAGCAATGGTGACATCCCCAGGTACCACTGTTGTTGTGTCAGCGTGATGGTGGTTGTCCTCTGGTAAACACATTCCTTGGAGGCAAAGTCCACTTTTGTGGCTGGTAAGCTGCACCTATCTCCTGAAACCGTTCTGTCCGGACGTGTATCGGCGATACAAAATCTGTGGGTCGTACACCGCAGACAGCTGGTTCGTTCTAGCAGTTGTTGTTGCAGTTTCCTGTCTTCTCTTGTTTCGGGTGTATGGCAGTTGTGTTGTCACTCGTGCATGTTTTTCGCAGCAAGAATTTTAATGGGAATGGATCAGAGCTCGGTGCTCTCCTAAGACACTTTTCGCATAGCTCCGACATCTTTCCTGCAGTCATCTTCCAATTCACCTAACCATGGTCGCGAACACGACCTGGTTGGAGCGATGAAGTCCCTGTTGTTGTCTCTTCAGCTATTGTTTACTTTTCTCCGGACCATGTGGTCCCATGGCATGCAGCAGACACCACAGTGAACACAGCGCAAAGAGGACGGATGACGCAGCACCTTGCAGAGAGGGGGGAAGGTATTGGTGTACACCTCTAGGCCGGCAATGTGCCCAAGATGGTGGAGGGTAGCTGATGTCACGGCGTGGTAGGACGGTTCCAAAATGGTGGCTGATGCTCTGAACAATGGCGAATTCTGGCGCCAAAATGCATTTGGTCTATTTTTCTCTTGCGGTAAAGTTTCTCCCAATTTCTTCTGGCCCTGGTAAATAAAGGCAGGTTGAAAAAGTCGCCAGTAGCGAAAATCATAAGTCCATGCAGTCCAAAGGGTAATAGGAGACTTACACATGTGGATGCACGTCGCATGTGGATGAACTAATTTCGAACAGGAATATACAGGTAATAAAATGCAATACAATGTAGGGTTAACCAACAGGTAATATTGATGGGGAGTGAGCAATGATGCCCCACTAGTTGGGAAAAGCCATTTGACGTGGTGGTGTTTCCAGAACAGAGAGGGATTGGCAGGTTAGGTCACTTTGTTGGAAAAGAGGATGGGTTTTACTGGATTTGGTTGCCAGTGCAGAGCATGAGAATCTTGGGGGTTGTGAAGGCCGACGGCGGTGGGGCCTCTCCTAGTTTTTCCAATGCGATTCCTGTGGTGAATCCTGTTCGACGAATAATTCCAAATATTGAAGCAGCTATAAATCCAGTTTGGCCTAGGCTAGTACGGGTTGTCGGCTCCCTTATATATGCCACTAAGATCGTCGTGGGTTGTTTCGTCCACCCAACACCGTGAACACTCGTAGTAAATTATTGGAGGTTAAGAATTACACTAAGTCCCATGGACAGACTATCCAGGTAAGTAAAGTCGTACACAAAACTTATTCATGACAATACTATTTATTCATATTATCCTCGTATGACGCACGTAAGTTTATACATCGCCACTATAGCACAGAGAGCTCTACAACGGGTTAAAAAAGGAATTGCCGATAAAAGATTACATGAAAAATTAAGTTTCAGTCATGTAGCAAAACGGTCTGAACGGTGGGGTGGTGCATACTCCAGGATAACGAAAAAGTAATTAAAAGCTCCAGAAAAATTAAATTAAATATTCCAATTACATAATCTGTTCAAAAGTTGAAGACCCCTGAATGGTTTCCCGCACGACCGGCACCCACGGAAGGCGAAGATGCTACTAAAGTAACATGGTCATGTGGGTTGGTGCGTTGGCACCAATTCCCGCGGGACAACACAAAGGTCTGTTATTTAGAACAAAACTAATTGAAGATGAGATAAGTGAAATGAAGATGGCACATAATGATAACAATAATTACATTACACACTTCAGATTATATAATAAAATACTTAAAATGAAAACAAAAATTAAGTTGTGAACGACACATGCACGTTCATAATTGCAGTGCAGTTCTGTCCTTCTCTAGCCAAAACATGTTAGATTTCACATGGCATATGTGTCCTTGTTGTAGGGATCTCGTTCCTCATTCATGTGTTTTTATTGTTCATTTATTCAAGTACATAGCAATTTAGGTTTAGGTGAAAAAATGATATTAAAAGAATATTGATATCGGGATACATGTTTACAAAGTCTGCAGAGAACAGTGCGTAGTCGTGCTGGTTGCCCTGTGCCCTCCACAACCTGTCTCTGTTGGCCAGTCTTTTGTTTATTATGTTGCGTATGACACTGGTATCGTGCTATCCGTGGCACTCTCCAAACAATAACAAATGTAGAAAAAGTTAACAAGTACGAAAAATGCACAAAACCTTCTCAATAATGCTAAAAGAATATTCTACTGTGTTCCCTAGTGTTAATGAGGACTTTAGTTCATTTAGAAAACAAACAATTACACTTTTTAAAACAACACACTATACCTGTCACAACATTGCACAACACCTAATGAATCAGGTTTCTACTGACATGTATCTCGCATATATAAGTTGTGTACACTTCACTTATCATATTTACATGTAAGGACTTTATTATACCCTTGGGAAGTAACACAATATAACACATCATAACACTTGAAAAATATTACAACACAACTGTCAGCAAGAAAAATTTACTACCCTTAATATCTGCGTGAAAATATTCAATGCACAGCCGTGTGCACAGCACTCACCTTTGCAAACATATTACTTTCGGCAATATAATATTACAAGAACACAAGAAATATTTCCCTTCACAAAATGTAAACAAAACAAAATATGGTGATTGTTTCGTATTGTGTATCTAAATAGCTCAAAAACCATTGAATTGTGCATCCAATGGTAAAAAATGTCGAAACAAAAACCGCCAATTACATTTCAAACCACGACCCAGAAAAAGCTCAAATAAAATACAAAGTTTCCCCCTGTGTATCCTGCGCACGTTGAAAAAGTTGGTTTTTACCAAAAATTTCTCTTCGCATATCCAGGTGAAAAAACATACAGGACCGAAAAAGACGACATTGTGTATCCAAGTGGGAAAGAGGGAATTTGTTGTTACACCCCGCTTGTTTTGAATTCCATATCGAGTCAAGGCGGGCGGAAATTTCTACCTACACCTAATTATTTCCTATAGCGTATCCAAACCGAAAACGGAATATAGGGAAAATTCCCATGGCGTATCCAGGTGCCAGAAGTAACTGTTACTAAAAGTTTTCTAACGCGTATACAAAATTAATTTTTTTTCGCCCGTTTCTCGTCACTGTTTAAATAAACGCGATTCGCGATGCATAGTTAATTAATTAATTTTAAAGAGATTATTTAATAATTATTACCATTTTTTTCATAATTTTAACTATTTATTATATAAAGATTCACATCAACAATATCACTAAAATGGTACGGTAAAACAATGTACATTTAAAAATTCAACTTTTTATAAATTTTACCATATAGATTTTAATGTTATATATATGCAATCATTAAAGAGGTAACCAAAATCCTGAAATTAACCATATAGACTTTAATTTTTTATAGATATTCAATAACATTTTTTTTTGCCTCAACACTCGAAACTGGCAGATACAAAGTCCGTGAAAGCAACAGCCTATGCAATTGCATCCGCCGCCGGCCGAACCGGTCATGACAGATACGACCGCGCTATGCCTTTTCGGGATTGCCATTGCAAGTAATTAAAAAAAAAATCAATTTACCTCAATAATTGGAACTTGCAGATCCAAGTTTTCCGGATGCAACAGATGCGATTACATCCGTCGTCGCCGAGCGGATCCATCACTACCCACTCGAATATTTTAGGCTTTTTTCCAGATCGTGAATGAATGTTCACACAAACAACACCTCAATCGAACATTATTTTTTGACTGAAACAAACAGCTACACTGTCTCACTCGCACCTGCAAATTAGAACACACGGCAAGCCATTCATTCTCATTTTAAAATTAAATCAAGCAACAAGGCAACTAAACATTAATTTCAAATTAAATCAAATTGCTACTCAAATTAACATTAATTTTAATTCCAATCAAACAGCTACTCAATCAAACTTTAATTTTAACTTCAAATAAACAGCAACTGAAATAAGATTAATTTAAACTTGAATCATACAGCTCCTCAATTAAAAATTAATTTAAACTGAAACAAACCGCAAATCAATCACACTTTAAACTAATGAAAACTGCAAGTCAATCACAGTTTAATTTTATACTGCATGGCAACAGTAACTCAATTAACTTTTTGAAAACTGCAACTGCACCAGCAACTTAATTTCGCTCGTTGCTGAAAATTAAAAACAACCGAAACAAACAGATACCTGTTGAAATTAGGATAGCCTTTGCCGCCATCTCCTCTGCGCCGATTACAATGGTGCAAGTCAGCGGCGTGAATCAGCAAAGCATGCAGTTGTTCTCCGTATCGATAATTCTTTTTCCAGGCGTACTCGGCCAAGTAGCCAAACCGAATTTTGTTTCTGTTGGTCAAAGCAGAGAATTCTGTATCGCACAGAACACCAACTTTGCTCGATGTTTTGAGTGTGCACCCTCAGCATCTCGCTCCTCTTCATCTTTAGCGTGTTTTGAGTGTTTACCATTCCGCTCTATCTGCTGCGCACGAATTCCCTCCTGTGATTCACCAGCATGTGACGATAGCAGTGAATGTTCAAGTTGCTGTAACTGCGCCAGTAGTCTTAAATTATCGTCATGCGCGGAGCGATTCACTCGCGAATGATTTTGGTTAGAGTCGCCGCATTCCTCTTTTCCACCAGCACAAGGAAGAATTTCGTCGGATCGTCCCGCTGCACTCTCCGAAAACCCACTGGCTGTGAACTTAATGTCCTTTGGGGTTCTTGCATTTGCCCAATCTCGACCAATTAACGCAGCTCGCCGATGTGTTTCATGTACATCAACACCCAGTCTATGCACACTTGGCGGCAGAAACTCGACCAGGCGACGACCGTCTTTCCCGAGCACAAAAGTTCGTTCACGATAGTCTGCTGTCGAGGGTATTCAGATCAGGCACCAGAGTAAACACAAATCGACTATCTTGCCAGGAGACAAGTTTAAATCTCCAACGAAACTGCCCTGTCTCGCCGACACTTTAAAGTTGCATTTAGTACCCTCCTGCATTCGCCGTCGGCACCAGCATAAGAAGCCCCTGTTTTCCACCAGTTTCTCTTCGCCTTCCCCCCATTTTTCGCACTGTATTGTCGATTAGAGAATGTCGTGCTCGATGGCAAACGTGTTTATGTCTGGCGAGGAATGAATAACTTGCCTGGTGCTTAACATTGTGATTTCACATCCAGCGCACGCCATGTTGCGATTCGCGAGAGAAAATTTGCGAAAAAATTGCTTGGATACGCGATACGGAACAATAGTTGCTGAATTTGAATACGCTAAACAGCACTTTGCCGGATAGTGAACAATTGGGATAGATACTTTTTAGTACACACTGAATGTTTCATTACGATACGCAATACGGAACAATTACCTAAGCGGATCTGCGGTGGTCTTATGTAACACAGAGGAAGACTCATAACTGCCTGGATCACTGGGTTCATTCACATACTTCTCCTTCCAACGTCACACGCTTGGTTTATTTCATCACCATATTTGGAGCATGACCTCATTCCCTCTCTCCCCACTCCTGTTTTTTTTTTTTTAAACTAGTTTCTCACCCAATCAGCATGCTTGGTTTCTTTAATTACTATATTTGGAGTGCTACACCCATTCCTCTTTCCCTTTTTTTAAAAACTACCTTGTCCCCTCACTCAATCGGTATGCTTGTCCCCTCACTTAATCGGTATGTTTGTCCCCTCTTCCTAATTACCCTTCTCCCGTTTTTCCCCCTTCCATCATCGTCACACATGATATCACATCATCATCATCACCACGCCCATCTCCGCTCCGTGCTAAGACATTTTTAATCGCCCACTTTATTTCTTCTCATTGCGGCGAGAACAACATTATTATTTCTGCACCATTAAGTGCGAATAATTTATTATATTTGTCATCGATCTAGAATACAGAGAAAAAGGATTATATATTCTGCGCAGATCACGATACGGCAACCACATGTAAGTAGTATAAATGCATTATTTCATCAACAGGTACATGCAAGTATTTATATATATATATTTTTTTAACTCATTGCTCGTGATTGTGTGTGTTTGTGTAAAACAATGTCTAGTAAAATTATATTTCTAGTGCCGGGATTATACGGATCTTCTCTAGTTGCAGACAATAAAATTAAAACTACAATTTTTCCAAACTAATTGTTTCCCTTCAAAAAAAATATCGGATAAAGATTTTCAGCAACTATTAAATGACGATTCATTACGACCCGGCAAAGTGGTATGTTCCGTGTGTGGAAGATCGGTATATTCGAGTTTCATTTTCCTCATTTAAATCGAAATGTTCAGAGCATTAAAATAAAAGAAATCTCGTACAATTGGAGTAGAGATTTATTGCAGTCTGCAAATTCCGTAAAACTTTCAATGGGGAAGTACTTGTCGAAATACTCATTTCCTTTGGAAATTTTCATAGTGTGCCATTCTTTGGGTGGTTTACTGGTGCGAATAATATTGGAAATTTACGACGAGGCGGAACTTATAAACATGTGAAATGTGTATATTTTGTAGGCGCTCCTTTATTAGGTTTGCAAAATTTCAAATACTTTTTCGACGATTCGCTTTTACCCTTGCTGGTAGAAGATAAGCCAAGTCCAGATACAATTAATTTTTTTCCCAAAGATCAATTACTAACGCTCTACAGACAATTTAGAAAGAATTTCTTATTGTCGTTATCGTACGAATTTTTTAAAACTACTCTAATAAATGACGAGTCGTCGACGACAGTAAACAAATATCACTGGATGGTTAAAAGATTGTTCAATGGCGCTAAATGGGGAATATTCGGTCGGTATGTAGTCATCACAAATTCATATTATGCTTCAATCACCAATCTCAAAATGAATTGCGTGGCAAACAATTCCGCGCCATTAGCTGCGAGATGGTCCGCTATTTACGAGAAAAATAATTCAGACGAGGTTACTTCGTGTTTCCAATTAATTTTTTCGACTATGGCGGCAATATCTCTCTAAAAACGAAAAACACTCTTCAAATAAACGACGACTCTCCACCCGGCCACACTTTATTACTATACAGCGAGTTTATAGCAAAAATATTACAAATTTAATTACGCAAGATATATATATATAGGATCAATTAAGTAATTGGACACAGGCCAAATGGCTGCTACTACCGACATTACCTTGAATGATTTTTATAAATTTTAAACTTTGAAGGAACCAGTCGATTCAAACACAGCAAGTAAAAATACGATAAATTGAGCGACAAATACATTAAACTGTTGGATATTCGAGAACGTAAACTTTCAAATGTCAATATAATTTTCATGTACGATGTAAAAACTTTTATAAAAATTGTCAAAATCAACTTGTTTCTACTCGATGGTATAATCAACTATGAAGCTCTGTTGAAAATCAACCCGAAACTCAAAATCGATCCCATCTTATCCATAGTTGAAGATCTATACAATTCAACGAAAAGTTGTTTTTACGAAATGTTTAAAATTCTACCAAAATGGATGGGCGAACATTCGGTGATAATCAACCAACAAAACGAAATTTTTGGGAGTTACCTGATGAATAAATGACCGAAAATTATCTAAGATTTTACTCGAGATGTATTCAGGCTAGTGGAAAAACCCAATCAAGTAAACATGGTTTCCCTGGTAGGTTCGCTATTGTATATACTGTTTCCCTGGTAGGTTCCCTATTGTATATACTGTTTCCCTGGTAGGCTCGCTAATGTATATACTGTTTCCTTGGTAGGCTCGCTAATGTATATACTGTTTCCCTGGTAGGCTCGCTATTGTATATACTGTTTCCCTGGTAGGCTCGCTAATGTATATACTGTTTCCCTGGTAGGTTCGCTATTGTATATACTGTTTCCCTGGTAGGCTCGCTAATGTATATACTGTTTCCCTGGTAGGCTCGCTAATGTATATACTGTTTCCCTGGTAGGCTCGCTAATGTATATACTGTTTCCCTGGTAGGCTCGCTATTGTATATACTGTTTCCCTGGTAGGCTCGCTAATGTATATACTGTTTCCTTGGTAGGCTCGCTAATGTATATACTGTTTCCCTGGTAGGTTCGCTATTGTATATACTGTTTCCCTGGTAGGCTCGCTAATGTATATACTGTTTCCTTGGTAGGCTCGCTAATGTATATACTGTTTCCCTGGTAGGCTCGCTATTGTATATACTGTTTCCCTGGTAGGCTCGCTAATGTATATACTGTTTCCCTGGTAGGATCGCTAATGTATATACTGTTTCCCTGGTAGGTTCGCTATTGTATATACTGTTTCCTTGGTAGGCTCGCAAATGTATATACTGTTTCCCTGGTAGGCTCGCTAATGTATATACTGTTTCCCTGGTAGGCTCGCTAATGTATATACTGTTTCCCTGGTAGGCTCGCTATTGTATATACTGTTTCCCTGGTAGGCTCGCTAATGTATATACTGTTTCCCTGGTAGGCTCGCTAATGTATATACTGTTTCCCTGGTAGGCTCGCTAATGTATATACTGTTTCCCTGGTAGGCTCGCTAATGTATATACTGTTTCCGTGGTAGGCTCGCTAATGTATATACTGTTTCCCTGGTAGGCTCGCTAATGTATATACTGTTTCCCTGGTAGGCTCGCTAATGTATATACTGTTTCCCTGGTAGGCTCGCTAATGTATATACTGTTTCCCTGGTAGGCTCGCTAATGTATATACTGTTTCCCTGGTAGGCTCGCTAATGTATATACTGTTTCCTTGGTAGGCTCGCTAATGTATATACTGTTTCCCTGGTAGGCTCGCTAATGTATATACTGTTTCCCTGGTAGGCTCGCTAATGTATATACTGTTTCCCTGGTAGGCTCGCTAATGTATATACTGTTTCCCTGGTAGGCTCGCTAATGTATATACTGTTTCCCTGGTAGGCTCGCTAATGTATATACTGTTTCCCTGGTAGGCTCGCTAATGTATATACTGTTTCCCTGGTAGGCTCGCTATTGTATATACTGTTTCCCTGGTAGGCTCGCTATTGTATATACTGTTTCCTTGGTAGGCTCGCTACTGTATATACTGTTTCCCTGGTAGGTTCGCTATTGTATATACTGTTTCCCTGGTAGGCTCGCTAATGTATATACTGTTTCCCTGGTAGGCTCGCTAATGTATATACTGTTTCCCTGGTAGGTTCGCTATTGTATATACTGTTTCCCTGGTACGTTCGCTATTGTATATACTGTTTCCTTGGTAGGCTCGCTAATGTATATACTGTTTCCCTGGTAGGCTCGCTAATGTATATACTGTTTCCCTGGTAGGCTCGCTAATGTATATACTGTTTCCCTGGTAGGCTCGCTATTGTATATACTGTTTCCCTGGTAGGCTCGCTATTGTATATACTGTTTCCCTGGTAGGCTCGCTATTGTATATACTGTTTCCTTGGTAGGCTCGCTAATGTATATACTGTTTCCTTGGTAGGCTAGCTATTGTATATACTGTTTCCCTGGTAGTCTCGCTATTGTACATACTGTTTCTACCAGTGATATGTTTCTGCCTAGTGTTCGCGCTTCCCGAACATACACGCGTTTAGGCGCAAGAACAAAACGATTTACCTGCGAGTCCCGAAGCTCAAAATACGCCGGGATCGGACTATGTTTTATGCAATTTTTTGTTCAAGTTTTTGAAAATCGTCTTCAAACCCGACGCCGTCTCTGAGTATTACATTTCACCTCAGCTCGGACACGACGACAGGGAAGCGTCCATGCTAAATGTACACACATTCTTTTACCGACGCTGCAATGGCGTTTACCGGAAATTATTCGGACCTCGGTCCAAAGAGTCTGTTACAACAGACCAAGGACACGGTTTGTGCACAAATCTGTTTGATAGAAACAAAAATTATCAAGCTCTGCTAATAGAAGCCGTTAAAGAAGAACTACCATTTGAAGATTTCAATCAATGGATGTTTCCGCTCATTTTCCGTGGGAAAAACTACCGTTGCCGGAAGCTGGCAATCATCTATGGTTATGTTCTCGCCTTTGGCCTTGGAACGATGAGTGCAAAAAAAAATTAAAACATCAGAATGTATATATCTATTGAGATCAGCGTTTACTGACGATTCTCATAATGTCTGCCATTCAATATTTAGGAATCGTTGAAAAAAAAAAGTTTTTTGTTACTCTGGTTGCCTCAAATGGGTGGTGGGGGGGGGGGGGTCTTTATTTTATTTTAAATTTACATTTATTTATTTTGTGTTTTTTATGAGGGAAATAAATCACCTTCCATATAAATTTAATTTTTTTGAGGGTATCGGATATCCTTCCCTTGGACTGAATCACCTTAATAAAAATTCTATTCGGAAGGTGGTTTAATACCCATTTTGTTATATACAATGTAATACATGTCTTTTTTTTTGTTTTAGTTGGTTATGTTCAATATTCATATAGTGGTATGTAAACACGAGTTTAGTTGGTCTGTTTTAACCATTCATTGCAATGCCGTTGACAATTCGCATAATGTCTGCCAACGTATAAGTACGAATCGTTGTAAAAAATTATTTTTTTGTAACCGCGGAAGGCGAAGGAATTAAGTCTAAATTTAACTTTACCCTTTACTACTTAATGTATCATATAAGTGGTGTACATAAAACCGAGTCGATTTATACAAAGGGGGACTGAATCACCTTCCAAATAAACAGAATATCCTACATAATAATAGTTTATTGTCATTTTCTACTAGGTTTTTTAATTTTCAGTTACTAAGTCTTTGTAATCAGAATTTAGTGTCATAAAACCGAACACAACTACGGGAATACGACAATTACGTGAGTGTGCAGTGTGGAATTAACAATCTACAACGAATAAAAAATGTCCCCACAAATTAAACAAACACAATAAGAAGATATATGTAACACAGCTTGATGCCTCTCGCACATAGCTTACATGCCTGTCTTCCTGTGAGACTGGTGAGGAGGAACACATGTAAAAAGAAATCAAATAGATGAACAGGCGTGACAAAATTGCACCTCTCCCAAAACGCGTCTGTCCAGCTGCGAGTTCAGTGAAGCATTGAGTCGATCTTACGTCAAGAGCTTGACTATATATACGTGGAGCACGTTCGGAGGCTGACAAGCGACTAAGGTTATAGCTACTCTGAAATACATGTGAATATGATTTTATGTGACAAATGGATAAAAATTATGTTTTTGCTGCAGATATTGTTATATATATATATATATATATATATATATATATATATATATATATATAATACAAGATGAATTTTAAACAGACACAATAAAAATATACATAATGAAATCGCACCTCTCGCAAAACGAATTTGTCCAACTTGGAGGTCAGTCAGTGAATGAGTGGATCGTATGACGTGCACCTGCTTATATACATGTAGTGCGGCTGACGTTTTCAAGGCAACTTAGTTACAATTTACATTTGACAGAACCTATTTCCCTACCAAGCTACTATTAACGACTTGATTCCCCTTCAACAGACAACTAAACAATAAATAATTTAAAAAAAAAACTTTTCTAGATTTTTCAAATGCAAATTTCACTATTTTCAGAATAATTCACTTTCAACACAAATTTCCATCGAAGCGTAAGGAGACTTGGATGGCGTAAGGAGACTTGGATGGCGTAAGGAAAGACTTAATCCTGCAAAGCATAATCATGCAACGCTTTACAGAAACATACTACATATTATTTAAAATAACGATTGTACTACAGATGTTTTTCCATCAAGTCTGTGAAATTCACAGCATTTGGTAATAAAAATGTGAGTTGAAAATGCTATGTAGTTTCGTCGAGGGAACACAGAAACGGGATTTACACGATATAATACAATAAATTAAAGACTTGTAAAAAAAATAATCCATGCTATAGTTTATGAAGACTGTGAATGAGATTTGAACGACAGCGCACATAATATCGCTTAACGAGAATCGCAGCTATCAAAATCCGAAGCCCGGTGTATATGAAGGAGCTGTTGAGGTATACATCCGTCTAGTCCAAGCTACTATGAGCAACTGAAGATGGTGGCTCCTGACCTCCCCCAACTCTCACGAGAGCGTGCTACTCCGTCCTTGATGTTACTCATCCCTCTGCCTGGGACCTCCACCATCCACCGACACACCTCGCGAGAGCCATTTTCCCTTAGGTCAAGAACCCGTCAGCTCCGATTGTCAGTTTTCCACCACTGAATCAAGATGGCGATGACTGGCTAGAGGACTTCACATCGACCCAACTTACCTGTAGGCACCTCGTACCCTCCACCCCTCGCCACTGCGATGTGCCCCTGTCCACGCACCCCCACCTCCCATAAGCCCAGAACACGTTTTTCATATATCTCGAGTATTGATTGGCCTCCCTCCCTGCCGATCTAAGGTCATGCACACTCGTGCAGCGAAGTTTGGACTCTTCTGAATGCGTTAACCTGTCTTACTTGCAACGAAATGGAAGTTCACAAGTCCCGCCTATCAAAATCTATATCCCTGAAGCTAAATATTACTCCAAATATTAATCCTCAGATAAAATTCCAACAAATTATATATCTTAATCCAACAAATTATATATTTTAATCCAATAAATTTTACCCCGTTTTCCAGCAAACTTATTAAAGTACTTCCAGGAAACTAAGATATTTTCACTCGCAATTTTTTTTCTTAAACATTGAAGACCACCGTTTTTCAGACATTTATCATTCCATTTACCTAAGTATCAACTACTACGATGGAAGACACGACACATGCATACATATTCAAACTTTCAATCTGTTTTTTAAATATGTGTGTAAAGCAGAGAAAAATACGCATTTAACATGTAGACTTGTCTATGACACTAAAATTTACTTTTAACCAAAGTTTCAATTCAAAAGCTTCCCAAATGAAATTTTAAAGATACACTACCTACCATAAAATTCATATATACTCGAACTTACTTACAAATCGATTTCCCTAGAAAACAAATTTGGATGCAATATTAAAGAAATGGCACGAATGTAAGTTAAAATGACAAATATCGGAGCTGGAATATATCAATTTCCACGATATTTCAACACAATAAAGCAAAATTGAAAGGTAAATGGCGGCCATTTGGTTATCGTATAACCCATATTTTAGGATAATACATTCCGACTACCAACACATGTTTTACATGGTAAAGAAATATCCGAGATAATTAACTTTATTCCATGCAACTTAGGGAATCTACATAACGAATTATCAGACAAAAGTTAGTCGAAATATCGAAATTCGAATTACATACACACGTTTAAAACAGAAGATCATTAAGACAGTCACATCTCAAAATCGTTTACTCAACAAACTAGCATCTGACAAACACAATACTTTAGTAAACCAAGTCTTTAAAAATTCCCTACTAAATACTTCTAAATCCATCTCTCCCTTCTACATTCCAGAAATTAAAATATTACTTATTAATTTTATTCGAATACCAAGTAAAGAGGTATACCATCTAACATACATATATTTAATCGCATGGTGTATTAGTATGCATACCCCTGCAATTAACATACAAATATAAGAACAGAAGATATTTTATCATCATTAATGAAACCTGACACTTTTTAAAAGAGTACATTCATACAGAAACAAGTTAGTTGTCATTATTACATTGTGAGGTGATCATCTATTCGGAAGTAAACATTCTCCTCACACCGAAGATTATTCATTTAATCTACATTGATGCAAATGGAGAGATCACCGAATAAACTACACTGCAAAGAGTGCGGGAAAATTTACACTTTCGCCTACAATGTTTACAGACATGAGAGGAGCAAATGTTTGAAAAATTCATCTCGTAGGATTATTAACTGCAAATACTGTTTTTGCCAGTTCACACAAACTGATAACTTGAGTCATCATGTCAAGATTTGTAAAAAAAATAATCTTCCTCCTGAGAAAGTAAATATAACGTCTACACTACTTAATATCACCAAAGGAGAGGGGAATAACTTAACTACAAGAAATGACATACAATCAGATTGTATGAAATATACAATAACATGTGAATGTAACGATTTTCGGCATAAACTACCGCAACCAGCTATGAAGACCAGTGTCAGTGACGATATACCTACTCTTTCTAAGCAAAGTAAAGTCGATATTATTGATGAAGCATCAGGTGAAGGAAGACAGTAGTGAGGATGTCAGTGATACTGTTCAAGACATTCCTTCAACAAATGTTGTGAAGAAGGCAGAAGGCATCAACAACGCTCATTACATATTTTCCGAAGACTCGAATGAACTTGTTAATAAACTTAGATATTTATTTGAGTTTAAAACAAATGGTGAATATTGTGGAATAAAAGAGATGGTTTTCATTATAAGAACACTTAAGGAACGAGGTTACTTCGAATGAAGAAATATCTGCAAACACCCAAGGAGTATGATAATAAATTTGAGATAACCCGATTATATAACAAAAAAAAAAAAAAAAAGTAATTACTTCAAGTAAACATTGCATGACATGAAAATGTTTCAATTTGAAATATTATGTCTTTCTCAAACCAATTAAGTTGTTAGAATTTGGTTGGAGTGTATATTAGGTTTCTTGAGAAATAAAGTATGTTTTTTTTCTCGAATAAACAGTTTTATTTGAGGAATGAATGAGATTATGTGAGTAATAAGGAATGAGAAACAAACTTAAGGAATGATTTGGAGGAATGATTTTAAGGACTAATGAACTGAGGAACACCCTATAACTTATAATCAGTATTAAAATTTCTTGGTATCTATGTTTGTGAAATGCCCTATACTTACTGGTGCTATGTTTTGTATCTTTTCAACTTGCATGTTTATTACCAAATGCTGTGAATTTCTCAGAGGTGACGAAAAAAAATTGTAGTACGTCTGTTATATTAAATAATATATAGTACGATTCTATAAAGTGTTACTCGATTACAATTTGCGGGGTTAAATCTTTCTTCACACCATCCGAGTCTCCTTACTCTTCACTGGAAATTTGTGTTGATTGTGAATTATTCTGAAAATAGTGAAACTCGCATTATAAAAAAATCTAGGTAAGTTTTTTAAAATTATTGTTTCGTTGTCTGTTGTAGTACGAATCAAGTCGTTAATAGTAGCTTGGTTGGGAAATAGGTTCATTCAGTCATAAATTTCAACTGAGTTGCCTTTAAGACGTTGGCCATGCTACACGTATATAAGCAGGCGGACATCATATGATCCACTCATTGACTGACTGGCCTTCGAGGTGGACGGATATGTTTTGCGAGAGGTGCGATTTCATTACGTGTATATATATTGTGTCAGTTTAAAATTCAACTAGTCCATTTGTCCCGTAAATCGTATTCACATCTATTTCCTAGTAGCTATAACCTTAGTCGCTTGTCAGCCTCCGAACGCACTCCACATATATATATAGTCAGGCTCTCGACATAAGATCAACTCAGTGCTTCACTGAGCTCGCAGCCAGACAGACGTGTTTTGGGAGAGGTGCAATTTTATCACTTGTGTTAATCAATTAATTTCTTTTCACATGTGGTTTACTTTTCTTAAGTTCCTCCTCACCAGTCTCACAGGTAGACGGACTTGTAAGTTATGCGCGAGAGGCATTAAGTTGTGTTATGTATATCTTGTAATTTTGTTCGTTTAGTTTATAGGGACATTATTTATTCATCGTGCATCGTTAATTCCGTACTGCACACTCACGTAATTGTCATATTCACATAGTTGTGTTCGTTCTTTATACTTCTCTCTCGTGTAAATTATATTGCTAGCATAAAGTTCGGGGTAGACTATTTCACATATTTACATTTAATTGATTTTTTTACGTAGTATTTTCATACTGGACACTCACGCATTTGCACTTGTTTAGCATATGTCGACACCAGATGTTATTGACTTAATCGTTTGAAATTTGCGATTTAATGGGTTTAATTAATTCATACGTAGAACACCCAGAAATTCTCTAACTTTTGTTGCATTCGGAAACAGTCGTCGTCTATTTAATTGTTTGTCATTACTAACATGTAAATCGCATGTTTCAATATCGCCTGCCTACCGTCACCATCTACAAGCAATATCACTACCACACCAGAAAAATTTACTTAGACCACTATTGCACCAAACACTCTACATATATAGCCCGTCCCCAACACCCCGCACTTCATTGAATGCCAGAGCTCCAAGGGCGAGGACATACCATAGCTCCCCACAATAGGAAGTAAAGAAAATAATACATTTTAAACTTATGCGACTTTTGCACGAAACACAAAAATTAACCCTTTCATTAAATTTAACCCCTTTCAGTAAATTAAACCTTCTTATTTAATTTGACCTTTCGATAAATTTAACCCTTTATTATTAACACTTTCAGTTTTTTATCGCCCCGTTTAATCAATTTAATTAACATGCTCCATCAATTTGATATAAAATTAATTAGGTCAGTCAAAAAAGGCGGCATCCCCTTTGAGTTAGAACGCCCCCTCCCTACTACTAGTAAACTCACATTTTCTCAGCTTGTTAATTTCACTATGCCCATTGTCGCCAAAACTAATGAATAAGTTAGAGATCTTACACCATGTGCAAATGACTTGGAAGAAGCTGGTCTCTCGTGGTATATTCAGTGAAAACTTCCAATCATGTATCTCTAAAAGATATTTGGCCATTTCCGTAACCATTTAGGGGCCGCGGTGGTGACTACTCGCCTCCCATCAAAGCGAACCGAATTCGATTCCGGGCGCGTTCGTCTCTGGATATTTTCATGCAGGAATTGTGCCGGAAAATGGCGCTGATCAGCGGATCTTCTCGGGAATCTCCCGCTTTCCCCACCCTTGCATTCCGGCGCCACTCCAAACTCACCTCCCCTCACCCTCATCGGCTCTCAAGACCTTGATGTTAAGAGTCATGCAAATATTTATACATCAGTCAGTTTCTAGTAAGAGAGAACACACATTAGGGGCCAGGAACTCAAACTATGCCGTAAGTGCAACTTACTTGCAATCACATTTACGTATTTTACAAAATTTGGATTTTCTTAGATAATGTATCTCCGTAGTATTTTTACACAGGAAAGCTGTATCCGCACAAATACTTAAGTGTACAGGATGCAAAATGATATTGGAACTCACCATATTTCTGAAAATTTTGGTATTCATAATTGTGAACAGAGATCGACTATTTCAGTTACTTGACTTCACAAGATATTCATTTGTATGATATTGTATTCAGAATGTATTGAACAATATCGACTAACTCCAGCAGGTTATTCTTTACGATAATATACGACGATAAGTTATGCACCACTTCCCCCTGAAGTGATTATTAAGTGAGCTATGCGTCCCTAAACATCGAGTTCGAAATTTCTTTAATTAGATGTACCAGAAAACTCTTGCTATTAAGTAACAAGTCGGTGAACTGTGATTTCTATAACGTAGGTGTTACACCTATGAAAACCCGGTTGGAAATAACAGCCCTCCTTCATTAGTAATTAGGGTTGCCGCCGTATGTTCGCATGAAAATTTAACAATAAGTTGTACACAATTGGTTAAGACACGCGGTGCGTGGCATGTCTAATTCATCAGAAAACGTCACGTTGTCGGAAGACCCTAAGGTGAAATGTCTGAGAGAAACCTATGCGGGAATTTCGAACATAGGACGAGTGATCTCGCATCTCACACGACGTATGACTTCGGGAAAATCCCCACCATTACACTCAGATGCTGCCCCCTCTTCGGCCCCCTTCTGTTTGATCGGCACTCAAGACTTCAACAGTTAAGCTCCGCCCACGTATCTCTCGCATTTGCTCAGTGTTTCCTACAGCTAATAACATATTCGGAGATAACTATAAACGAAATTGGGTAAAATAAAAAAATAAAAAGCACAATGCCTATATTGTATTTAAAAGTTTTACGATCCTAACTGAATATGCTACATTAAGTAAATATCTAATTTAATTCAACCGATTTTTTTAGTACAGATATAGCATTTTTTATGGATCAGGAAACAATTTAAAAAAAAACTTAAACAGAAAAATTAGGCCTAACCAAACAGGTTAGAAAGAAGTTTATGTTCATGAGTTTGCTATTGTTACACGATCATGCTTCGTCGGCTTGTACTAAAATATTCACAAGTGACATTACACATTATGTACGAAGCAACAAAATATATTGAATATTTATAAACCAGATAATTATAACATTTGACTCACGACTGTTTTGTTAAATGATTCAGTCAATTATAGAGGCCACTTCTGGTAAATAAATATTCAATATCTTTTGTTACATTGTGCATAATGTTTAATGCCACTTCCGAATATTTTAGTAAAGGCCGACGAAGCATGATCGTGTAACAATAGTAAACTCATGAACATAAACTTCTTTCTAACCTGTTTGGCTAGGCCTAATTTTTCTGTTTAAGATTTTTTTAAATTGTTTCCTCATCCATAAAAAAATATTATATTTGCACTAAAAAAGCAGTTGAATTAAATTAGCCATTTACTTAAGGTAGCATATTCAGTTAGGATCGTAAAACTTATTAGTGCAATATAGGCATTGTGCTTTTTATTTTTTTATTTTACTCAATTTTGTTTATAGTTATCTCCGAATATGTTATTAGCTGTAGGAAACACTGAGCAAATGCGAGAGATACGTGGGCGGAGCTTAACTGTTGAAGTCTTGAGTGCCGATCAAACAGAAAGGGGCCGAAGAGGGGGCAGCATCGGAGTGTAATGGTGGGGATTTGGCCGAGGAAACTCACTGGCCAGGGGCAACGTCCGTCATGTTTCTCACACATAGAGATAGAACTAGGATGTACTCGTAGCACGTATGCAAATGTATCTTTATTATTTTATCGCTAGAGTCGACACATGTCCCAATGCCTTGCTCTCAACACACCGTAGTGGGTATACGTTCCATAATGCACGGCGCTGTTGTTTCATACGCCAGGTGCCTCGCGGTGCCTGGTAACTGCTGCTGTTTGTCGACAGTGTTCAATAGCGGCACGTGATGTCCGACATATCATCCCGGCGACATGCAGATACAGCGAACTGCCGTATCAAGTCGCCACGTAACCTCCGTGGCGAGTCATGCACGATTCACCGGCATCAGGACCCGTCTGTCTCCTGTGGCTGACGACCCGCAAATACTGACGGAGCACGCATCCTATCCCTACATCCCTATAACCTCGCAACTGGCTCATTTAAGTTATTTGAGATGTGTCCGCGGCAGTTTATGCTTCACTCGCTACCAGTCGTTGCATCCGTCAGTCACCCGTCCCTCCGGCGGTCACGTCATCTTCAATCAATCGCAGGGCTACTTTTTTTTCCCCCATCCTTCCATCCGTCAAATATTTCTCAAACTTTAACTTTTGGCGGACGGACGGAAGGATAAGCCACCGCCTTATGACGACATTAGATAGACATGAATACGCACTTTGAAATAAAATGCAAGGCGGTGGATATGTGTTCAATTAGCTTTGGTGGTAATCTCAGTAATTTAAAATTTAAACAAAAATTCAGTATACATCATTATCAGGTAAAAAAAAAAAAATACTTTTCCCAAAAAGTTTCTCTTTCGAAAATGTATTTCCAACGAAATACAAAATTTACCTCCAACGAAAGAAAGATCGCGATGTTAAGTTGTCACACTGAAATGTTGCCATACAGGAAGATAACGGGCGACTGGTTGTGATTCGCTTTCAACTTACAGACTAAAACACAGACGGATGACTGACTGACGAGCGAATGACAGGTGCGACGGGTAATTGTGAGTCCAGCTGTATTTGGCTCTCACCCAGGGGATCATAGTTTCCATTCTCAGCACCAATCTTTCGGTTTATCATGCAGTAGGCATGTCTAACTCATAGACTAAACATGAGGTAGACTGATTCCTACTCTCTTTTAGTAAGGCAGGCTCACGAAATCATCGGAATGTATGTACTCCCCTTATACTTTTTTAATCCCTAAGCAAACTTTAATAGCATTTTGAAGGAATATACCGGATGAGGTATCTAAAACAGGCCACCCTAATATATCGACCACTTGCAACGATGGAGGAATATGTTTCAGACAAAAGTTGTTTGAAGTGAAATGGGCCATAATGTTACTTTAGTAAATAGGTGTGTTGTACGCCGATGGGTGATGGTAATATGGGAGTCAACTGCGGTATGTTAAATTGGACGATGTGGTTTAATGTTCACTTTTATAGTACGTTTGACACATGTTTGCATTCATCTTGCGAATAGCTGTTCAGAGGTGTGTAATAAAGTATGTCATCCTATTTACAAAACCGAAGTCGACCCCCATATCTCCTTCACCCCTCGACGTATCACCAAACTGTTAACGTCACATTATGACCCCTTTCACCCCAAACAACGTTTGCCTGAAACATTTTCTTCTATCACTACAAGTTGGCGATTTATTAAGGTGGTTTGTTTTAAATGTCCCATCCTGTATATGTTGCCACTGACGACCATCACGGCGCAACCGTTTATTAAACTGCATTTACAAAACTCTTTAAGTGCAAACTTCTGGGTGTGAATGTTTTAATCCACATAGTATGCATCCGTCTATGTGCTCGACGGAGTTGCCCAAGCTAGCTCGCGCGTATGTAACCCGCCACTGGGTGTGAATGTTTTAATCCACATAGAATGCATCCGTCTATGTGCTCGACGGAGTTGCCCAAGCTAGCTCGCGCGTATGTAACCCGCCACTGGGTGTGAATGTTTTAATCCACATAGTATACATCCGTCTATGTGCTCGACGGACCTAGCCCAAGCTAGCTCGCGCGTATGTAACCCGCCACTGGGTGTGAATGTTTTAATCCACATAGTATACAACCGTCTATGTGCTCGACGGAGTTGCCCAAGCTAGCTCGCGCGTATGTAACCCGCCACTATGTGTGAATGTTTTAATCCACATAGTATACAACCGTCTATGTGCTCGACGGAGTTGCCAGAGCTAGCTCGCACGTATGTAACCCGCCACTGGGTGTGAATGTTTTAATCCACATAGTATACAACCGTCTATGTGCTCGACGGTGTTGCCCAAGCTAGCTCGCGCGTATGTAACCCGCCACTGGGTGTGAATGTTTTAATCCACATAGTATACAACCGTCTATGTGCTCGACGGAGTTGCCCAAGCTAGCTCGCGCGTATGTAACCCGCCACTGGGTGTGAATGTTTTAATCCACATAGTATACAACCGTCTATGTGCTCGACGGACCTAGCCCAAGCTAGCTCGCGCGTATGTAACCCGCCACTGGGTGTGAATGTTTTAATCCACATAGTATATATCCGTCTATGTGCTCGACGGACCTAGCCCAAGCTAGCTCGCGCGTATGTAACCCGCCACTGGGTGTGAATGTTTTAATCCACATAGTATACATCCGTCTATGTGCTCGACGGAGTTGCCCAAGCTAGCTCGCGCGTATGTAACCCGCCACTATGTGTGAATGTTTTAATCCACATAGTATACAACCGTCTATGTGCTCGACGGAGTTGCCCAAGCTAGCTCGCACGTATGTAACCCGCCACTGGGTGTGAATGTTTTAATCCACATAGTATACAACCGTCTATGTGCTCGACGGAGTTGCCCAAGCTAGCTCGCGCGTATGTAACCCGCCACTGGGTGTGAATGTTTTAATCCACATAGTATACATCCGTCTATGTGCTCGACGGACCTAGCCCAAGCTAGCTCGCGCGTATGTAACCCGCCACTGGGTGTGAATGTTTTAATCCACATAGTATACAACCGTCTATGTGCTCGACGGACCTAGCCCAAGCTAGCTCGCGCGTATGTAACCCGCCACTGGGTGTGAATGTTTTAATCCACATAGTATACAACCGTCTATGTGCTCGACGGACCTAGCCCAAGCTAGCTCGCGCGTATGTAACCCGCCACTGGGTGTGAATGTTTTAATCCACATAGTATACAACCGTCTATGTGCTCGACGGAGTTGCCCAAGCTAGCTCGCGTGTATGTAACCCTCCACTGGGTGTGAATGTTTTAATCCACATAATATACAACCGTCTATGTGCTCGACGGACCTAGCCCAAGCTAGCTCGCGCGTATGTAACCCGCCACTGGGTGTGAATGTTTTAATCCACATAGTATACAACCGTCTATGTGCTCGACGGAGTTGCCCAAGCTAGCTCGCGTGTATGTAACCCGCCACTGGGTGTGAATGTTTTAATCCACATAGTATACAACCGTCTATGTGCTCGACGGACGTTGACCAAGCTAGCTCGCGTGTATGTAACCCGCCACTGGGTGTGAATGTTTTAATCCACATAGTATACAACCGTCTATGTGCTCGACGGAGTTGCCCAAGCTAGCTCGCACGTATGTAACCCGCCACTGGGTGTGAATGTTTTAATCCACATAGTATACAACCGTCTATGTGCTCGACGGAGTTGCCCAAGCTAGCTCGCGCGTATGTAACCCGCCACTGGGTGATCTGTGGCTGAGCGACAACAGAGCGGCTGAGCAAAATGTGAGTGAGATAGCCGCAGCATTACGCGCACTTCCTAACTATCCACCCCCCCCCCCTAAGATCACCCGCGTCTAAACCCATGTCACTTCTAAAGCCTACTTCACACAGTATTGCCAGATTGGTGTGTTTCCCACGAAATTGTTTTTTTTTTTTTTTTCTTGGGGGGGAGTTTTGGTGTAAATAAATCTCTGGAGGGATTTTTGGAGGATTTTGCAAAGTTATTTGGACTTTTGAGGGTTTTGCTTACTGCTTTAGGGATTATTAATAATTATGTCTCTATATTACATAAGCCGCTAAATGATCAATTATCATTTCTGAATAAAATATTCTTGTTTCATAAAGCAAACGCTAAAGGCTATGTCAGTGCCTGAAATGTGTAATTTATTTCTTACTTTATACTATTCTATAACTTTTTTCATGTTTCTGACTTTCTGGCTATTTAGTTAAAAGACAAGGCCAATAACTGCCTTGACTTAGACGAATTTGGACGTCTGTTAATTTTTTCGCTATAACTATTGTTTGCTAGCAGTATGACAGTAATATGTTGTCTGCAATTTATTATTGTGGATTAAATATGCTTTTCTTGCACAATGTCTAAAGATAATAGTACTTGCTGCATATTGAAGTACTGAAAGGCGTGGGAGATTGCAAAGGAATTTTCAGATTAAGGTTTAAAATAATTTTGATTTATTTATTAAAAATAAAAATAACGCTTAAGTGCATGTTTGTGGTGGCGAAAATTGAAGTAACATTGGCTACAATGAACTTAACAGTGCCGATGACGCAAATAAAGATTGATTATTTTTCTTTCGGCTAAATATTTGTAACAATATTAAATATTATTATAATGCAATATAGATGTAACGTAAGTGCACTAAAATTACTAGCGAGCAGTAAATATCTGTGCGTAGCACAGGAACCCTCTTCGAGAGAGCGCATATTTAGCCTTCGGTACAGTTTCAGTACGAAATGTTTTTACATGCCCGACCAAAACAGATCCGATAAAACTTTCATTTTGTGAAACGACCTTTAAATATGAATAATGTTTATATAAATGTTTTCAAAACAGCAAGTGTAATGAAAGTGTTTTGAAATCGATATGGGAATGTAATATGTTTAGCTACCCTGTTTGGACTGAGCAACGGTAATTATCTGGTCAACAGCGGCCATTGCCGAGGTGTGTGTGCGGCATGAGATTGAGAACGTAAACGTGATAGGAACGGATGAGACAGCATCCCACGGTTCGTCTAACAGCGTGGTAGAGCCACCGAGGCCTGGATGTTGGCGAAAAAATTAAAGTTAACTCGTAAGCCTCACACGAAAATAGATGAGGGTTTGACAAACTCCTAATTTAGAATTCCCTAAGACTGGTTTGGAAAGTCTAATTTCAAATAAGTCCAAATAAAATGAATTAAACAAAGATCAAATTATCCTAAAAGAGCACAATTATATCCAGCTGGTCACTAATAACAATACCGATTTATAAAATTCATCCTCAACTCTGAATATAAACTACATCAAAATTTAAATAGTGTATTGTAACACCTGGTTATGTTAGCTTTTTTTATTCTATGTAGGGCAATAATATTATCTTTGATTGCCATAATTTATTTTCGGATATCAAGTGTGCCAGAAGGATAATATCCAAGCTGTATATACGAAAACTGTTTTGAAAAGCCTTCGCAGATGGTAGTTGAGTAGTTAATTGTAACTTTATCCTTGCTATTTGAATGTTTAAAAAAAGTATTTCTCTTTGGTGAAGAATAAACAAGACAGGTTGGCATTGACAATAGCGAATTATTAGGAACAAATAATCGAACCTTAATGTCCTATGTATGGAGGCAGTATAAGTATAAGGATCCACGCAAATGCTAATTGGAAGAGAATGTATATGGAAACAAGCCTTTGTACTGCACTACAATTCATCCGTTCAGAACAAAGGAAGATTTAATCCTGCATCTTTAAGCTGCTAACATAATTTGTATGTATTATAAGGAGTTAGCTACCCAGAGCCGATGCTGCCTGCACGTCGTCAGAGGACCCAGGCTTGAACCGACGTAGTTTCCAAATACGGAGTTCAACGTCCGTTGTCTCGTTCAGGAGAAGTAGGACGAGTGAAGGGAGCCCGCCAAGGGGCTCGATCAGCAACGGCGAGACGAGGCAGCTGCGACGAGAGTCGAAGCCAGGACCACGGTTCCAGTGAACGAGTGAAGGGAGCCCGCCAAGGGGCTCGATCAGCAACGGCGAGACGAGGTGGCTGCGACGAGAGTCGAAGCCAGGACCACGGTTCCAGTGGACGAGTGAAGGGAGCCCGCCAAGGGGGTCGATCAGCAACGGCGAGACGAGGTGGCTGCGACGAGAGTCGAAGCCAGGACCACGGTTCCAGAGGACGAGTGAAGGGAGCCCGCCAAGGGGCTCGATCAGCAACGGCGAGACGAGGCAGCTGCGACGAGAGTCGAAGCCAGGACCACGGTTCCAGTGGACGAGTGAAGGGAGCCCGCCAAGGGGCTCGATCAGCAACGGCGAGACGAGGCAGCTGCGACGAGAGTCGAAGCCAGGACCACGGTTCCAATGGACGAGTGAAGGGAGCCCGCCAAGGGGCTCGATCAGCAACGGCGAGACGAGGCAGCTGCGATGAGAGTCGAAGCCAGGACCACGGTTCCAGTGGACGAGTGAAGGGAGCCCGCCAAGGGGCTCGATCAGCAACGGCGAGACGAGGCAGCTGCGACGAGAGTCGAAGCCAGGACCACGGTTCCAGAGGACGAGTGAAGGGAGCCCGCCAAGGGGCTCGATCAGCAACGGCGAGACGAGGCAGCTGCGACGAGAGTCGAAGCCAGGACCACGGTTCCAGAGGACGAGTGAAGGGAGCCCGCCAAGGGGCTCGATCAGCAACGGCGAGACGAGGCAGCTGCGACGAGAGTCGAAGCCAGGACCACGGTTCCAGTGGACGGCCGAGGATGACCAGTTCCTGCTGACGAGGGACCAGATCCTATTTTAGTGGCAGATCGTTCCAGTAGCAGTTGCCAGAGGTGTATCGCGGTTCTAGACACTACTACAGTGGCGTATCGACCTGAGCTAAGTCCAGAGTATAAACACACACACATATATATAAATTAAAGATGCATGAACTTTGAAAGTAAGACAGTTATTGTGAAACAACTAAAAAATGGGTGAGTCCGGTGCAGTGTACCAATGTTGCATGCTTTTGCTTGTGTGGGTTATGAATGTAAACTTTGCTAACTTTTTTGTGTTACATCCGTATGGTTGCAAATATTATGTTCAGTAACTATAATTCACATGCAACATACCAAGGAGAATATTTTCAAATATGATATGAAAATTGAAACCTATAAATTATGAATTCAAATCACAATTTTTTAAATTGTTTGTTAAAATCATGTTAATGGCGATTACTTTATTCATCTAGTGGTCTTATCAATAAAATTCTTAATTTATTTATTTATTTCTCTTTACTTGATATCTGAACCTTGGTATGGTAAAATATTTAATTAATTTGAGAACTGCATGCCTTTGAAGTAATTATTTTGGACCTATACTGATTGTTATGTTAATGGAGGTTTATGTAGATTCAGTTGTATAAATAAGGATAAGTTTGTGAAGCCTTAGATTTCTGGATCAATTTCTACAAAGAGAAAATTTATGTTATGTAACAGCACATAGTCTAATTAAGCTAGCCGGAGCATTATATGTCTGACATCTGTCAGTTTTTCCTTTATTCCTATATTTTTATTTAGGCGTGTTACATAGTAATTTGAACGCACAAACATGTGGCTACAAAAATCAGTACCAAGAGTGCTGTCATAATTGTGCAGAATATGTTTTGTACTGTCTTAAATGCTACAGTATAAATAAATAAAACTTTATTTTTACTGCGTGTTACTTATTATTTCTGTAAGCTAGAAAATTAAAACTGTATCAAAAGTTAACTGAATAGATTTGCCATGTGTGCATATAAGACCAAAATATAGTAACTTTAAAAGATCCCTTACTGGTCTAAAAGGAATACATACATAAATATTGGTCTATATCGTGAGATACTGAACCTATATATTATTCATCATTTCAAAATATACTGAAATCTGCCAAAAAAAATATTGCTCCCAAAAATTTTTTCCAAAAAATTAAAGAAAGGCACAGACTGCCCGCCGAAAAGAGGGCGCTATGGTTTTATTTTGAAACCTTTCAAGGCAGAACTACATTCCTATCCACTTACATGCGGACACACTATTGGCCCTGGTGTCAAGAGAACTAAACTACGACAAAAACCATAATCTCCAAATTTCATGCTCTAATAGTAAACAAGCATATCTCAACATCAATAAAGCTTCAGTATGAAACAACAAAGAAACAGAACAACAGTCATGAACAGTTAAACACTAGGAAAGAAATTTACACTGTCCAGCCATTAAAATCAATCACCTTAAATTAACCATTCAATGTGGTATTCTTATATTAAGTCGAGTCTAAGGTTATTATCTTATATTAAATTTAGCCTAAGGGCTTTACAATAAGGAAACAGTGTGCACACAAAACTTAAAACTAACGCTATGGATTTTTCATATTACCAGCTGAAAAGATTCAGCTTCAACAGGGATTAACTCTAAAACATTCTTCAGTTCGACCACCAAAATTATGCATGTGTCCAGCCAATTGGTGTCCAGGTGGGTGATTAGTCCACTGGAAGCATACTGACAATGCATACCATTAACTGGAGGTTAGGTGCACTTTACTTGAGTTGCGATACGTGGGCTGTGTAATTGTGACTGTCGCCTGTCCTCACGTGCTCCTCTTCTGGCTGTTCAGTATAGTGGGAGTGCTGCTATGTTGGAGGCAAGTCGCCTCAGAACGTATTGGTATTGTTTATGATCACACTACCATGGTTGGTTCGTGCAAGTCTGCGGGTTTCTACAGAAGTGCGCACTATACAACCCCGAAATATTTCCCACCGCACTGGGGGGAATCACTTTCGGTTCGCGGAGTACTTACAAGCCAGTTGTTATAGAAGAGCGCCCTTAACACTCTACAAACGATTCCCGCACACGTGCGCGAGGTCATGTCAAAGCTAGTAGGGCACATGGGCGACGAACCATCGGCCATGGAGAATTTTTTACCAGTAGTGTTTGGAGGTACGCTCTCGGAGGGACAAACAGGTGTCCATGAAACATGTTCGTTAGCATCTAATTAGTTTTATATATGTGTTTTGTAGAGATGTGACCTGCTCGCCTTTTCTTTCATGACTGTTAGAAAGAAGTTTTTTTTTTTTCAAACTGATAATAGCATGCGTAACTATCCGAATTTTCTTATGTGTATACGATTACCTAAATTACATTTTATTTAGAGAGACGCAGCCTGTCCGAATTTTCTTATCTTTCTTATGTACTTAAACATAAATATATTAATTCTGTTTTTTTTTTTTAGACGTTGTACGAATATATATTTTTTGGAGAGATGATTTGAATAAAGATTAATTGTAAATATATTTTTTTATAATTTTCTGAAGTCTACTTGAAAGCTGGTGCGAGCTTGGATGTGTGTAGATTTTTTTCCTCCACCCTTGATGTTGCGAGCACACACACGCCTGCAGCCTATTTGCGATCGTATTTACTACATGGCATTGCCTCCCACTCTTGTTGCGTCGTACATGCACACTGCCCTCGTTATTGTGGGCACATACCTGTTGTCCTAATGCTGGAATTGTTGCCCACTCATGTTGTATTGTATGCGCACCTGTGGGCAGAGTTTGGCAGCGGTGAGCATGGGAGAGAGTCATCCGACCTGAGAATAGACCGGAAGACTTTTGTTGGCAGGGTGTGCTATGAATGAAGTGGAGTGGCGAGTGCGCTATTGTGTTGCCACGTGAAGTGAGAGTGTTATGTAGTCACATGTGTAGAATGTGGCCATGGGAAGTGAGTGAAAGGTAGTCACATGTGTAGAGTGTGGCCCGCGGGAAGTGAGAGTGTTAGGTAGTCGCATGTATAGAGTGTGGCCTTGGTAACTGAGAGTGTTAAGCAGTCGCATGAATCGAGCGTGGCCATGGGAATGAGAGGTAGGTTGTCGCATGTGTACAGTGAGGCCACGACTTGCACAGCAGATAGTGGGTCCCCCCCCCCCCACAAAGGTGAAACATATATTATCCCTGGATTTTTATATGTAGGAATCGTGCCAGACGATGGCGGTTGTCAGCGGGTTTATTCAGGTATCTCCCCTTTGGTCTGCACTTTCATTCCGGTGCTGCTCCATAGTCACCTGGTTTTACCCTAATCTGCTCTCAAGACAGCGATGTGTGATATGTGTGCGCACCTTCACGTCTTCCTCCACTGGGACTGAGGTTATGACCTGGCTAACATGGAGGTCGCCATATCTCGTGTCGAGGTCACTAGGATGGTAAACTCCATAGGGGAGTATTTAGATGTTGTCGTGCATAGTGTTAATGACGAATCCATATACTGGCCATATCTCGTGTCGAGGTCACTAGGATAGTAAACTCCATAGGGGAGTATTTAGATGTTGTCGTGCAGAGTGCTAATGACGAGTCCATATACTGGCGATGTGTGCGTGTCAGGCAGCGAGGGCATGTCGGCCGCACGCACCTCCCTCAAGCATGCGCAGTGCCACACCATCGCAAAATGTTCTGTAGTGCGCATGCAAGCTGCGCAGCAGCCACTTTCTGTGTTACAATATTGGACTGCTTTTCTGCCCACAGCGCCATAAAATACAACATGGAGAGGATTTGAGGTATTAACACTATTTATATATGCAATTTATATCCTATAACATTGTTATAATTTATTTACAGAGTATTACAATAATTAGTTGGAATTTCAAAAGCAAACAAACTGGTGAACCCAGTTCAGCGTGTGACTTTTGACTTTTGACTTTTGTATCGGATATGGGTGCGTCAATTTTGAGAACATGCGCCGGTAAGGGAAACCGGCCTACCTAATATTTAATTTAGTATTTTATGGTAAGTTAAAACTTACTGCACTGCGGTAGCAGCGAATGAGCTTTTAGCTGTTTTGGAAATGCATACGGCACTCTCAATTATTTTATAGATGGTAAGTGACTCGCTAGATTTTCCAGTTCTAGCTTAGCTAAAATACTTACTTAATTATAAAACGCGATTTTTAATTAATGTTAAGATAAAACATTCTAAAATGACATATCTCAAATAAATTTCTTGAAATATAGGATGAATTAAGTTCACATATTTACTAACTTAATCCCTCTTTCCTCTACCACAAGCTGTAGCTCCACATTGAACATACCAACAAATGATTTTGTGTGTATCAATAGCTAAAATTATTAGTCAATTAACACTTCACTTTTAAATATTAAATGCGAAATTGAGCAAATTAAAAAAAGGCTTTATTGAATGCAGTACGCATTGGTTCTTAATATTTGTATGCGGATGGTTTTCTCAGGGTAGTGTGAGTTTTATTTGGAATGCAATTGAGAAAGACAGCGGCTGTGTTCAAAATCAATACTACATGTACATTCACTTGCTCTTAATTGCCAGAAAGTGTTTACGAACTAGATCGAGAAGCTGTCTGTGGATTGCTTAGTTACTATAACACCATGCTGTCTCCACTGTGTGGAATTATACAGGATGGTTTTGAAACGAGTGCATATATTTTGGGGAACGTATGGAGGCATGAACGATAGTGTTTTGATATAGTGAACATGGTGTTGGAAATGCATCCTTATGCTGCAAAAAAAAAAACACAAGTTGCACTGTTGCTGTTAAAGATGACTTCGCGGGTAAACAGTGACTCGTGTGTCCATAAGACAACGGAAGAGAAGTCAAGTCGAAGGGACAGGTTTTACGGCCCGGAGGCTGGTACGCCATCCATCCTCCTGCACTGCAAATGTACTCAGATGAGTAAGACAGTGCGTGGCACTTTCTCCTCTTCTTTCTTCGGGCCTTGACTTTTATTTGTGCTGTACACTATATTCTATCAGTTTTCCCAGTAAAACCTGTCCTCCTCGCCAATCAGAGATATTCCGACTTCTTGCGTTGAAGCCTTTACCCGAATACCCCGTCACGGGTCCTCGGAAAGCTCTTCTTGCATCTTACCATACTCTTCAAGCTTCCTGCCAAATATCATGGCAAACTCTTGCCATAACATGAGAAGAGCTTTGTCTTCCATGATATTTTCCAATCTCAGGTTAAGGCCCTTTCTTTATGAAATTTCTTGGAGCCATTCCCTTATATCCTATGTATTCAAACAGTTCGTGATGACAAACTCCATTGTGTCATCAAATACACATACATCACATAGCGAAGATTTCACCAAATGGAATCCATGAAACTTTGCTTTGAAGTTGCCATGTCCCATAAATAGTTGTGCACTATAGTGGTTCGTGGTAATATACTGGGACTTCATCCTTTCTTGCACATCTGGAAGCAACTGAAAGGCGCCTCTTCCCCTTTTCGACTTCGACCATCTTTCTTGCCATTCCATAGTAACTTCAGTCAGAAGATCTTGGTTTCCTGCCTTACTTAGTCTTCCATTCTGTGCTCTCTCCGCCATAATTCCACGTAAATCGACGTCGATAATCATCACTACTGCCACATGTGCTGCTTCGAGAACAGTGGTATTTGTGTGACGTGGGCCTATGACACCGAGCAACAAAGTCAACGGCCATCACTTTGAACAACTGTTGCGGTTTCGATATCAACATGCTTTAAATTAGTGTGCTGCGTGTTCTTTACATCATAATTACTGCTTACAGCATATGTGACTTGCGTTTTATTTATTTGTGGCATATCGATGCATTTCTGACACAATTTCATTACATAAAAACATTCCTCTTGACAGCTACTTGCATTCCCCCAAAATTTCTACACTCATTTGAAAACATCCTGCATAAATCCCCTTCGTGTCGTACCCCAGCTGACTGTTAATGACTCAAATATCTTAGCCCAGGCTGTGAAAAACATGATTTTACCGGATCGATGACTAAACACATACGTATGTGGCAAAAAGTGTATGCCAACAAGTTAGATTCATGTAGCTGCTGAGACCAAATAGTTGGTCATTATATAAAATGTCCCATTCATTTTCCTTTAATTTTTCATTTCGCCACTCAAACTTGGTGATACATTTATTAAAGCGAAGTATTAAATAATTTTGAGCTTTGTGGTCCTGGAAGTTTCAGGAGAAGGAGGGGTTGTGGTCAAGTCAACCAGTGTTACTGGTTTCAAGATGACCTCAAAGTCCATGTACACGACGATAAGTACCTTGTCATGTAGTGTAAATTATTTGTATTTAATAATGGGTAGTCTGACACCGCTTGCTGGCTGTGGTACCTCGACCCACACAGCTACGTGTGAGCCGTGATACTTCTTGTGCTACACTAGGTACTGCTGGTTCGTCAGTACAGGGTTCCTTGGTAGGACACAGCAGGGGCGGATTCATGGATAGCCCTCCCTCCTCCCTATTGAAGTACATTTATTACATTCAGGTAACCTGAAAGTTAGCAGCATATCCTTTTTCGTTGCTCTTTAAGTCCCAGTTATGTTTCAAATTTCTGATTGAGGAGTGGTTTGCAAATTAAAACAACAATATTTTCCCCAAAAATTATCTAATTCACTACCTGCCTGTAATTTGAACACAGTATCTCATACATTAGCTCTGTAACGAATTTCTCCACGGATATTCGCAGATGATGAACGCAGTATAAATAAATGACCAACATATGAATTTGAACTAAGTAATAAATTACTTATAAATGTAACAATACGAAGGACCGGCCAATAAATCGAAGCTGCTTATCCAAAACAGTGATTAGTGTTAACTCATGGGTTTCAGCTCACTAAGTGAGGAACGATGTCCTGAACAATCTTAAAATAATAGCCCCAATAATTCAGATCACTAAGCGAGGCTATAGGCCCTCTAGAATGTCATATGAACAGGTGCAGTAGTGCGCAGTGTTCGAGATTACATCAGGGAAGCGGGGCGGCAACCCTTTCTTCTCCCATGGGATTTTTATACTGGATGTCTGACCCATCGCCTCCCCAGCCCCACCACACAATAGTGCAAAGTGCTCGAGAGTATACCGGGAAAGCAGAACCGCTACCTCTCTTCCCCAAGGGATTTTTATACTGCTTGTAGAACCCAACGCCACCCCACCCCACCCCCACCAAACAATAGTACAACTACATACAATGCAAATACAACAAAGTAATAAAATATTAATGAAGCAAAAAAAGATTTTACAGCTCATGAATATAGGTGTCATAAAAAAAACTTAAGAATGAAACTACAGACCTGACGAGTTACTAAAAAAAGACACAAAAACGCACAAGCAACCACACATTTAAGATACAACTAACTTACCGACTCAAGCAAGGAACGAAAGGATTGAATACACTAACATCTACGATACACACTTAAAATTCCAACTACGGATCACACGAATCAACTAATAACCAAAATCACTCATTGAAATCCATTAAAACACACACGCATAAAAAATATAGAAAAAATCACTTTACAGCCCACCAATATAAGTGTCATAGAAACTGTTTAGTAAAATAAAAAAATCACATGCAACTCGCTTCACACTCATTGTCTCTCAAGTCTACGTAACGAAATGTACTAATAAAACACAACCACGCAAATTAAATACTAAGCATGGACAGAGAAATATAACATTAGCTAGAAAATCAAGTATACTAGACGAACTAACACAAACAAGGAAAGACCTGCTCTCGTTAGCACGTTTTCACACGCAGGAATGAAGCCCAAATGAGATATAAATTAACTACCCACAAACACAGTTTACCGCTCTGTACAGTATTTTTTTCCTAACATATTTAAAAAACAACAATTTTTAAAACAATTCACTTTTAACATGCAATACAACTTCCATTGAAGCCTAGCGCGCTCAACCGGTGGCACCTCGCCACACTTATCCAGACGTAGCTAGCCCTCAGAATCGTAGCTCACAGTTTACACTCACACATCCCGATAATACACGTTTATAAAATGTGTGTTCGTAAGTAGCTATTTGGAGAAGTACGTATGTGAATGGGAAATGTAGTGTATGTTACGAAGGAACGCTTAGCAGACAAGCGCTCTGCCCACTGCGCAAGCCGATGTCTGTCGTAGAACTGAGAAGAACCTTTATAACAGCCTGCCCGCGAGAGAGCATTGCCCACCCTCAACCCCAGCCTCTCTCTGTCTGTCTCACTTGCTCTCACCCTCTTTCTTCAGCACTGAACCAGTACCTTTGTCGTGGAAACCGTTGGAAAAAATTCCAAACAAAATTTTACAAACTGATATTAAAAGAATGATTATAAATACCGCTTGAGCTGCAAAATTCTAGGAAATATTTCACAATTTCAAGAAATTACATTTAAAAACGATGAACTACAAACACTACCTATTTAATTTGCAACGAATTACCATTTAAAATATAATTATTCACAAATGCCGATTGATTTACGTCCTAAACACTTGCAAGCTGCAAAATTCTAGGAAATATATTAACATTCTGAGAAATTATAGCAATGAATTTAAAAAAAATTATATATAATGTTCCAAATAAAGTCTAAATGACATTAAAACGGAATAACTTCTCAAATTCTATTAAATTTATCCCAATTCAAAGAAACATAACCTATCACAAGCAACTAAAAACACGAAATCCCACAGAAATGTATTCCGAAAAACTAAACATTACTCTAACATTAATGAATTAAAGAGATCAATTTACAATTACAAACTAAAAACACGTGTCACAAATATGGATTGAACTACAAATCAAACACAACAAATTAGCACCTAAATGCGAATTACGTCACAATTAAAAAAAACGAATCACAAATACGAATGAAATTACTAATCAAATGCAATGAATTAGCACCTAAACGTGATTTACGTCACAATTACCTATTCAATGACAAGCAACGATTTAGCAATTAAAACCTATCAACCATTAATACAAATTGAATTACAACACAATTAGCAAACAAAACACGATTCACCAACTAAACAAATACCGACACAAATACAAGTATGCAGAATGATTACACAATATGTGTAATAAACTAATTACACAATAAGTATACGTCCGAACACAGCCACTATCGATATATCTGTTAAATTAAAATACATTTCAATCTCATTTCGAAAGGCGGTTTTAAAAACATTGACAAATAATGTAATTTGGTAGACAACATTAGGACGTAAGACCGTTTCCCCTATTTTTATTAAAATGTGTTTAACGTAACACTTTATAAATGTTAATTTAGTGTTGTAAGAAATGTTAACATCTTTACTTATATCGCAAAGACCAATAAGTGTAACATAATATATTATTATTCACATAGCACATCGATTGCGTTAATGGCATCCCTCGCGGGGGTTTGCGATATACAATGGCTCGCTTCTTCGTTTATATCACATCACAAGTTCTGTGTGCATTACATTAAAACCTAACAGATTATTTACATTTTTATATAAATAGCTAACCGATGCAAGTAAAACTAGTATATGAATTACGACTACGATTAACCAACAGAATCTAATATCAAGCAAAATGTATTTGAAACATTTACTGGGAAAAACTAAGAAATTCGTATTACGTATTTAATTATAGAGGTAGGTTTGTTTAAAACATGACATATTTCAAACACCATTGAAACTTTACAACTTCTAGCTATAGACATTAAGACAATCCCAGCTCCAAAAGAAATTCAGATTCCATGCTATCATCAACTCAAAACACTGCACTACAGTATTCACCTACAATAATTTATATTCGGAATAAAACAGCATTTTATATAAAGAATACTTATATTTATCACCCAACCAATCATATAATTTTTCGAATTGTTTTAAAATTACGAACTAAAGTTCTTCTCACAATAATGAAACTGGAATTGGGATCATCATGGAATCCCTTACAATGCAGATACTGCGGAAATATATATATACGCTCGCCTACAATACAACATGGCATGAGAAGAGTGAATATTTAAAGAACGCACCTCGGGTCTTTTTGAACTGCAAAAACTGTGATAGACGGTTTGCACGAGCGGATAACTTGAACGGACATGTCAAGATCTTTAAAAATAATGTTCCTACCGAGAAACGATATGAATCGTCTCCACTCCATAATATCACAAAAGCAGAGGATACCAACTTAATTTAAAAAAAATGAACACCATTACATAGATTCAGATTGTACGAAATACACCATTTCTACACTATCACGTGAACGTAACGATCTTCTACATAATGTATCACAAATCGCCGCAATGATTAATGTTGGCCACGATACACCCCGTTCAAAGCAAAGAAAACTCCGATATTAATGATGAAACAGGAAGTGAAGACAGATGGATGATTCCACCAACCAGCTTTCTTCTATATGTCAGGTGAATAATGAGTACATATTTCCGGTAGATTTCAACGAACACGTAGACAGAGTTAGATATTTGCCTACTTTTGAAAAACACAGGCAACTTAAAACTAAATCTGATCACCAAGTTCAAACTTAAGTTTCTTACGAGAAAACATGGTAGCGTTACCAAACACGCTAATAACAGCAGTATTATCAATCTTCCCTTCATGAACAGGAAAAGTCTTGCAACATATTATATCACGAGAGTCAATGTCACTAATTTCCTTAGGCGCAGGATCCTTTTGAGTATGCGACTTCCTGAAGAAACACATTTCCAACAAACCACTACCTGCTTTCGCGGTTATTCCTTGCAGACCAAAAAAGGTACAAAAAGCTGGTTGGTACGACTGGTGACATGCATATTTATGGTCATGCTGAATTGTATTTTAATCCATAATAAATCTTTTTTGCCGTAATAATCGGTTTATGTTTTGTTATTGCATCTGTTCCTTTTTTTTTAAATTAGCCCATAGATAACATTTATTCGTAGTAGGATGTTGTTGGTATTATAAAGTATATAACGTTTGTGTCATAAAGAAAGCCTGGCTAACTTACCTGCCATTGTCCTTGCACCAAACGAACCAAAAAAAAAAAAATGAATTTCCACCCGCATCAATAAATACACAGATACGTGACTGACAGTTGACAGTGAAATTACAGTTCATGAAGGGAACTTATTAGAAGCAATACACTCTTGTGGTGTATTAAGGTTGTAGTTTGATAGTTGATTTCTGATCCAATATACAGGATATCTATCCTGTATTTGGTTGTTGGTTGTGATGACTGTAACATTATTAATCATGCTTCATATTTGCATTTATTTGTCATAATTATACTGCTTGAGTAATTGTGATTTAAAAAAATTGTGTAGAAAGTGTAAAATTGAATGGTATGAAACGGAATTCGTAAATTCAGTAAGTTTCGTTGAGTATTATCATCAGGAGTGCTATTTGTATTCGCGCACAACCGCCTGGTATTACTGCTTGCGGGTTGGCATGTTTTAACATGGGAGATAAGCTTTCTACCAAGCCTTCCCCTGATAAGGGGTCGGTGCGATAAGATATTGCGTGTTTTTTCGTGCTTTGTGTCTTTTTCTTTTTGCGTTATTTTTGTCAAATAACTACATTCAGGTTGAAAACTTAAAGAATATCATTTCAGTATGATTTCTACCAGAGACAATTTATACAGAGTGATATTTTGAACAGACATTCTATAACTTGTAGCACTGTTTCTATACAACTACAATCAGCACCACACTCACCACACTTAGCATAGCACGTAGCACTGCAAACAGCACTGCATGCTCCACTTTCTCCACATGCTCGGCCTGTTGCACTTGCTCCAAAACGTCGATGTGTTTATTCAGGGCTGGAAAGTAATTCGCTTTCCGGTTCATCTTCATCAATGAAGACTTTATTGTCAGACTTCAGATACGAGCTATTGGACACCGTGTTCGCTGATAGACTAAGTGACATATGGATACATAATGACAGGGATAATACTGATGCAAATTTTGAATGATTTTTTACAAGGTGCAGGGTTCCTCTAGTGTCACCATACTGTGTAAATATTTAAAGTCGTTTGTGGTGGAGGAAGGGGCTATGCAGACTTTTTTACTATCAAAGTAAATCTCTTCCCATCCTGCATTTGTCTGATGCTGGCGAAATTTACAATTAGACAATTATGACTTACCTAACCAAAATACTTCAGGAATTTAGTGCTCGAGGCAGCAGCTGGGCATTGCAACTAGTATCGCATATGGATGATCATATTTCGCAATATAAGGCATTTACCATTGGTGCCACGCACACTAAGTTGCCCAAGTTCATTGCCAATCGCCTTCCATGCATTAATGTACAGTGTCCAGAGGGATAGAGTTTCCATTACACCATTATAGTGCCTTTATTTCCTGTTGCAAAGAATGGCGATAGATTAACTTCATATTAAAATCCTTACAAGGTTTTGAATATGGAAGGTCTGTCAGATCCTGTAGTGATATAGGATATTCGTAAGTTCAAGGAGAACAATTCTATTTATATCAATATCTACTGTTTTGTGGACAATATATAGTAATATAATTAACGAAACCTACAATAAAGAGGGGGTAATTGTACCTATGTGTATTTATCCTGTACGTCATGCTCACCATGTAAATGTATTGGCCATTCATGCTAGTGGTGATACCACTCATTTGAATTTTGTTTCATTTAAATATTTCCCATGGCTGGTTGGTGGTCAGCTGAGTAAGGAGGAAAACCAAAAAAATATCTGTGATTGTTGTCTCCAGTATTTCAGAAATGAGGAGAAACTTGCAAATAATAATGATTTATGCCAGCAACAGAAGGTAGCTCGCAGTGCTTTCCCCACTGGAAAAAACAAGTATTTGGAATTTAAATATTACAGTAAACAGCAGAGATTAGGTTTCATCGCCTATTGCGATGTAGAGAGTTGTTTGAAATCCTTGTCCACTTGTCTGCCTAGTAATGAGACAAGTAATAAAACTACCATAAACTAACACATTCCATATGATTGTAGAAATTTGTTGAACTGTTCATACAATCCGACATTATCTAACTACTTTGAGTTTGTGAGTGAGGATTGTATGTACCAATTAGTAGATAAATTAGTTCAATTGACAAAGTAGGATGCAGGAACATACAGTGTAACTGTTCTGATGAAGCCAAAAACCATAGCTGATTAAGCTTGGTTGGTGGCTCTTAAATGTTGTCATAATTGTAAGAAAGAGATCAGTACAGATATTGTGGTCTACCATGACCATCTGACCGGGGAAATCAGAGGCAGTGCATATAATAAATGCAACTTGGATTTCAGACTGTCTAAGAAACAACTTGTAGCTGTATTTCATAACATGCAAAATTACGATGCTCACTTTCTCATAAAGCCTTTGGCTCTATATTGCATAACACAACCTGATGGAAGCATGGTAATCTAAAACCTGGGTGATCTTTCAGTTCATGGAATGACCATAAAAATATAAATCCATTACCAAACATATTCTCTATGGGAATGATTTGAAAGGAAAGGCCCAATTTGTGCAATTACGTTTAATTTTCATGAGCGCCTCTCTGGAAACTTTGGCAGGTTGTTTGAAACCTGTGCAATTAAGTATCAACCACTCGATGCTTCCTGGCAATAAAGAATTTGAATTTGCAAGACTGAAGGGAGTTTTTCCTTATGGCTTTGTTATGTCGACAGCCAGTTTGATGTGCACATCACTCCCATCAAAGGACACATTTAATAAAGTGACGAAAAGCGAAGGCATTAGCGATGAGGATTACACTAATGCCCAAGTCGCATGGGATGCGTTCGACTGCATAAACTTGTTGCAGAATGCAATACATGTGTGGACACTTATTTTCTGGCAGATATTTTTGAGAATTTCGGGACAAATGTTTGGTTGATTGCTGTCTTGACCTCACAATGTACGTCACAGCTCTGTCTCTTTCATGGAACACCTTATTCTCAAAGACACTTATGTGACTAGAGCTGATGACCGATCCTGACATGTATTTTTTGTAGAACGCGGGGTTAGGGCATGCGAAAGCCAATAATATTAAATGGGGGAAGATTACGACCACAGTGTGGCATCGAAATACATTTGCTATTTTAATGTAATTGGGCTGTACAGTCACACAATGAAATGCAAGCTCCCCTTTGGTAATTTTGAGTGGGTTGAGTCTGACATGATTTTGCAAACACTGTAAATGACAATGACACTTGCTTTTTTTGTGGATGTGCATTTGTCTTTTCCGGACAAATGCCACTATTCTATAGCAGATCTGCCTTTTGCCCCAGTAACTGGCATACCTTCGAATTGTTTGCATGAAAAACTACTTTTGACATTCGCACCATGGAAGAATTATTTTATATACGGTGAAACACTGAGGCAGTGTTTGACGTATGGGACCAACCTTGACTTTGTTCACCGTGTTCTGTGCTTTGAGCAGGAGCCATGGATGGCTCCATACATCGACTTTAACATTGGGAAACATGCCCAGGCTGTGAACAAATTTGAGAATTGTTTTTCAAGCTGATGAATAATTTCTTATATGGAAAAACCTTGCAGAACATCCGCTGGGAACAGGACATAAGAGTCGTTTCAAGGTATGGCACGATTTATATTTAAGATGCGGCAAATCCTCGATGAAAATATTGTTCTTATCAAGATGTCAAAGAGCTGTGTTAAGATAACAAGCCTTTGTACACTGGTGTTGCAATTCCAGACAAATTGATCCTGTATGAGTTTCATTATCAGTACATGCATACGAAATTTCCTTCGCCAGCCTTGCAGCTTTTATATTGTGACAGCGATTCATTGATTTATTCTATTGCTTTTGACGATGTATGTAAAGTGATTGCCCCTGATTTAAAAGCGTGGCTTGATACATCTAAATATACACTAGATAATACACAAGAATTCTCCCATGAGAACCGCCACACTCAATCATCACTCCGATCACTCCTTTAGTGATCGGAGTGATGATTGAGTGTGGCGGTCACATCACCACACAATTTGTAGGCTTATGTCTCAAGCTTTATGAATGCATTATTGCGAATGAGCAGTGTATACGTAAGGCGAATGGCATAACACCTAACATGTTGCAGTCATTCCATTATGAGGATTGTCGGGATTGCCTCGATCAATGTATTAGGGCGTTTGGGACCCAATATCAGTTACAACTGTGTAGTCACGATGTCTACACCGAATGTGTGATCAAAGTGGTGTTATCGGGGTTAGACGATAAGCACTTTATTTTGTCGGCTGGCGTGTCGACTTTACTTTGGGGGCACTATAAAATTGCAGAATAAAATTTTCCCACCTCTTACTCACACCCAGCGAGCTAGTTAACTGACACAACATGTCAAGCGAGCTAGTTAACTGCCACAATGACATCTGAGAGCCAATCAAACTTCCAGCTGCATTACGAGTGAGCCAATAAACTGCCAACTAGTGGCTCACAGCATCAGAAATGTAATCTGCCCGTCCAACAGCCATCAAAGCAATACATCAACATCTAGAATTCACTGTGAATAACAACTTCTCACAGACTTGAGAGTCTCGTTCTCCCTGGTACAGCGACTACATGTCCTCAGCTTCGTCCTCAGGTGTGGGACCAACATCTTACTGTGCCATCAGCTATATGTCATCAAAAATGCACAGTGTAATGCGTGAAAGTATATTTAAAGAATTTCGTGTTCCAGATATATAAATATGATTGATTGTTTCTTGTGTATGTAAATAAATATTTTGTAATGTGTAAATAGTGTGGTTGTTGGAAAAATGGGATATATTAAAATGTATATCAAACTGCCTTTTTGTTTCATTTACTTCCAAACAGAGTTTAGATGTGGAATTTTACAAAACATGCATCTGAAAGCAAATATTGAGTCAATGTTTATGCAAAATCAAATACAATGTATTACTTTATTTGAAAAGGGATATAACTTTACAAAGTGTTTTATTTTAAATTATAATATCGCTATCATGTATAAAATGTTTAGTCAAGCTTGTGGTAATATTAAGGGATTATATGTGATAAACCAAACAAAAATCAAATTTCATTAGCTCGCACAAAGTGCTAAAACATATATACACTATTTCAAATTTCAACGAATAATATTAAAGATGAATATTTACGAAATTAATGTTTTTGTGTGATAGGGTTGTGTATTCATAATACAAAACGGAAATGTATATAGCTCGAGGTTCGTAGGAGTGATTAAGTGAAATAGCTCTGGGTATCCTTAATAATTCATTTGCGTAGTTGGGTCTAATTAGTACATTTCGTTACATGTGTGTCCATCGTAGACCTGAGAGCCGATGAGGGCGAAGCAAGTTGCATGTGATTTTCGATTTTACAAAATAGTTTTTATGACACTTATATTGGTGGGCTGTAAAGTGATTTTTTTTCAGTGTTTAATTTAATTTACATGTGTTCTAATGGCATTCGGTGAGTGATTTTGGTTAGTCGTTGATTCGTGTGATCCATAGCTGGAATTTAAAGTGTGTATCGGCTATGATAGTGTATTCAATCATTTTGTTCCTTGCTTGCTTGAGTCGGTAAGTTAATTGTGCGTATCTTGAACGTGTGGTTGCATGTGTATTTTTCGTGTGATGGTTACTTACTCATCTGGTCTTTCATATAATTACTAAGTTTTTTATGACATCTATATTCTTGAGCTGTAAAATGCTTTTTTGCTTGATTAATATTTTATTGCTTCATTGCATCTGCATTGTAGATATAATTGTATGAAGTCATTCCTCGATTCTTTCGTAAATAAGTGTCTAATTCTTCTGGCATTTCGTTACATGTGGTTGTCTGTGCATCGTAGGTATAATCCAGGGTATGCCATTCCTGTGTTTAAATGAATGTCTATGAGTGCATTTGGTTAGTGTGCATATTTGAACACGTGGTTCATTTGCTACGAATTGTTATGTGGCTGTTGTAGGACTTAGCGTATTTGTTCATAATAAATTATATTGATAGGGAAATAGGTTTGGAAGTCCTTAATATTGAGAACTTGTGGTTTGTGAAGTGTGAAGTGGTTCAATGTGTATCTGAAATGTTGCATGCTTAGTATTAACTTGTTCCTTTTATGATAGTCGATGAGTGATTACATTAGGTAATAGCATTTTGATTGTGAGGATATTTTATTTCGGGTATCTAGTATTTTGTTATGTGCATTTTTATTGGGTTAGTTAACTACATTTTTCTGTTGTGTATTTGAGCATAAATACTTCTTCATCTCTCTTTTAGTTTATTTAATTAGTAATAAAACATGTTTTGTTTGCAATGTCTCATTTTTAAATACGTTGTCATATATTTGATTTCGCCGAAATACATTCAATTCATTACTTTGTTATTTTAAAACATTATTTTCTTAATATTATCAAAATATGTGTTTGCAAACTCAACTGTTTTAGGTAATACAGTATACATTCAGACAGCGAACTGGACGGACCTCCGCTACCACCATCCAGCTTCCCATCTCAATTGCCTGACAGATGGCAAAGGGTCAACACCTCCTCACCCTCCTCAGTCCTATACCAACTTCCCAAGTGAGTCAGAACCTGCCCGCCTCACTCCTGACAACACTATCCTCCCCCTCACATACCTCAATACGATATTTAACCTCCCCAAAATCTATAACATTATTAATAGTACATACATACCCATACCCGCACAACTCACACCTCATCCGACCACAAGCCATCCAAGAGTGAATGTCGATGATGCTGCTGCTGCTCTCCAAAAATAAATAACTAAATAAATAAATTATATATATATATATATAACTCCATGACTCTTATGACACTCTTGCGCATACATACCAAAAATAAAATCATACAAATTCAAAAATTAGTTTTTAAATAATTTTTATTAATCAATTAATTAAATTAATATCATCAGATTATTTTCATTCGATTAAACAAATTTTATCCACATGCATTAATCCGATCATTTGATCAGATTAATTAGGTGGATTAGTTAGTGAATGAATCAAACCAGTAAACCAATTAATCAAGAGTACACCAGAACGCCATCGCCCCTACTACTGTGTGGCGGGGGGTGGAGCGGCGTTGGGTCAGACATTCAGTTTAAAAATCCCTTGGGGGAAGAGAGGTAGCTGTACCACTTTCCCGGTACCTTCTCGAGAGCTTCGCACTACTGTGTGGCAGGGGTGGAGCGACGAAGGGTCAGACATTCAGTTTAAAAATCTCTTTGGGAAAGAAAGGGTTGCCGCACCCGTTTCCCCATTGCCCTATCGAGTGCTGCGCACTACTGCACCCGTCCATATTGCGTTCTTGAGGGCCGTAGCCTCGCTTAGTGATCTGAATGTTTGGGCCTATCATTGTTAGATTGTTCATGATATCGTACCTCGCTTAGTGAGCTTAATCCCGTGCGTTTACCCTACTACAGTGGTGGCTGTCAATCGTCTCCTGGTCGCTACACCAGGGGGGTGTGTTTTCCGACATATTTAAAATAAAATATCATTGGACCTGTTTGAAATATATTTTCTTTTCAATTTATTTTTGAGGTTTTTAATTTTAAATATAGACGATGTTTTTTAAAATAATGTTTAATATTTGAATAACATTTCCCATTTGCTATATTTTTTCATCTTTGTAAATTCTAGTAAAATTTGCAAATATTTTAATCAAAATCTTAACTAATATTTTTAAGCCTTAGAATCTTAAAATATTTGTAACGTTAGACAAATTTTTCGACACTTTCTATTTCTGCAATGTTGCTCTATGTTTTGGTTTCACACCAGGCCAGGGTAAAAAAATATGGAAATCCAAGACGGCCGACCCCCAACTGGAATAACAGAGCATTAAATCCTGACCGATCAGCTCCTCACTCGCCTTCTCCGCTTGTTTCAAGTTCCCAACCGAATAAAAACACACTAATCGCTAATATTGTTTGATTACAAATATCGCGATATGCAATATACGTGACAGTGTGGAGGTTATGACAGCACAGTAGGAGGGCAGTCAGATGGACGTATGACGTATGTCGTGTAGTGCAGGTGGCTGTGAATGCTGCAGGAGGCTACTGTCACGCCGCGAAGTGACAGCCGTCATGCGACGTCTGAGCAGACGTCACTCACCAGCCAGCAAGACCCAGTGCTAACCACCGAACAGGACCGGCTGCTGCCTTCCTCCGCAGGTAACAATGGAGTATAAGCAAGCTTACATTCCTCTTCAATACTCGTCCATTTATGACACCATCTGGATTACAATTTCACATGAAAAACATCAGACTGAACAGATTCTACAACATAGCTCTCAGATGTTTTTTTATATAGTTTTTCAAGTAGTTCTAAGAATCACAAGTTACTAATATAACTGATGAGACATCTTCCCTCTACATGAGTGCAAATACATTTTAATCAAGTTCTTAAAAACACTGATGGTAGTTAGATCTTGGCGTCGCCTTGACAGCAATTTTACTAGAGATGAAATCAGAAACACATGCAAAAGAAGTGGAACAATTATAATACTGACGAGCCTTACCCTGGATTCGAACCAAGAAAATCTCGTACCATAAGATAGCATACAATTAACTGCATTACGGAGGTAGGATTCGGAACTTCAACTTTGGAGTTTACATAGCCTATCGTAGCGCCACTTCCATGAAGAATTTTGTAAAAATCGGTTGAATTGTCTCCCCCCCCCCCAATATGTCATTAAAATATTATTTTTTATTTATTGGTACGCAACAAAATCTTCAAAGAAATTCTGTACACAAACATAAATTATGTATTCATTGCTTCTAGTAGATATGGTCAGCATAAAAATTGTGGTAGAATTTTGTTAAATTGTTTTATAATTATGACAAACATAAAAATATATTTATATGGGCGAGATATTGAAAATCAATATCTGACCCCACCTAAACCATGTAAGTTTACATGGCCTTCAGTAGTACATGTGGAGTGGAAATTTTGTAGAAGTATGGTAAAATGGTCTATTTTCTCACCTAGCAATATTTAGTAAAAAGACTTGCAAAAGGGAATCTCTAAATACATAAATTATGCTTATAATGAGTACAGTTAGTGTACAACATTTAGTTAATTTTAGTTTGATTGTTTAATAGCTGTAACGTATTAACCTTATTATTTTACAAAGTTAAGTTCAAATCGGTTACATACGTAGATATAGCACACAAAGTTGAAGCGTCATTATAGCCACCTTCTGGAAATAAGAGCCTGTTACACTTAAAACATTTAAATTAATATGGCCCACCATAATCCTACTTCCTCGCCAAATTTGGTAGGAATCGGTTGATTTTTCCCCGAGATATGACAATATTTCATATGCCCCACATGAAATAATAACGTTATGAAATGGCGGAGAAATGAGTCATTGTGTAGACAAATTTGATGGCTTTAATAGATACTGCCAGCATACAAATTTAATTTGAAATTTACTTCGCAGTTTCACGGGGATGACATACTAAAGAAAAATGTAATACCCACCATTCAGAAGGTAATTTTCTGAATCATTTAAATCATATGGATACATATGGCCTGCCGTGGTGCTACTTATTGCCAAATTTACTGGGAATCTGTTGGTTTTCTCCAAATATATGGCATAAAAATTTGAAATTTCCATTTCTTGCTGGCTTACCAAAATGACGGAGGAAATATACTTAGCGTGGAAAAATTAATTTGATTGTTGTAATACATGTACTATTGCCAGCATACTAACTTCAAGTAGGAATTAATTACATGGTTTCGACGATAAAGCATGTTAAAATCATATAACTGTATGGCCGCCACTTATATAATGTCTGGCCTATTTAAAATATATAATTTTACTTTTCCTGTCCCAGTACTATATTTTTGCCGAATTTGGTACGAATCGGTAAAAAATTTCTCGACTAATGACAAATAAAAATTATTTATTCGTGTGGCGGTATGTTACAGAATGTCGGAGAAAGGAGGTTCCACATAGACACATTTGATAGTTGTAATATACACTGCCAGGTGCCAGAAAACAAACTTCAAGTTGGAATTGGTTACATGTTTTCGACGAAATAGCATACTAACCTAAAATGGCCGCATGACTACCATTTTGCAAATAAGTGCCTGACTTACTTTAAACACTCCAGTTTACATAAACTGATGGAGTAATACTTGTTTGCTAAACTAAGGAAACGGTTAATTGTTTACCGAGACAGGACGTGAAAATTTTATTTATTTATGTGGCACTATCTTTTAAAATAGCCAATAAAGTAGCTGAGAGTTAACATATGTGATGCTTTTAATATAAACTTTCAGCATACCAAATTTGTTCGGAATTGTTTGAATGGTATAGCATAAATACCAAATAAACCTAAAGTATGTGTATGGTCACCATTTAGATAATAAGTGCATAATCCTTTCAAATCGTAAGCATTTGCATTGCCTACCTAAATTTTGCCTACTTGTAAAATTTGGCCACAATAGATTACGTAGTTCTCAAGATATAATGTAAAGGCTTTATTTATTTATTTGGGGCAATCTTCCAAATTAGCGTATTTCTGAATTCAATACTAACACAATGCACTGCCAACATACAACGTTTGAATCAAATCGGTTGAATTGTTCCCGAGATATGACATATCACCCTAAATTTTAAAATTGCTGCAATTTTAAAATTGCGGCCATTTTTAAAGTAAGCGCCTGGCATTGTCAAAAACTATACAAGTCAGATGACCCTACGAAGCACTATATGTTTACCAAGTTTGGTGAAATTCTGTTCACGCATCCTAAAGTTTTTAGGAGGTACACACACGCACATTCACACACACACACACACAGATGCACAGAAACACACACCTCCTAGACCAACACACGCACATTCACACACACAGATACACATGCGCACACACATCCTAGACCAACACACGCACATCCACACACACACAGATACACAGACACACCTCCTAGACCAACACACGCACATTCACACACACACAGATACACAGAAACACACACCTCCTAGACCAACACACGCACATTCACACACGCACAGATACAGACAGACACACACACCTCCTAGACCAACACACGCAGACAGGAAAGTGATCTCATCAGCCTTTTTTTCTTTCCGTGAAGTAAGTTAAAAACTGAATCATTAGCAATTGTCATAAATTATTATACTAAAATTTAAATACTTTTGTGGAAATTATGGAATGTAAACACGTTTTTTTAAGGATGGTTGGTCTAGTTTCACTGACATGGACCGATTAAATTTGTTATCGTGTATCTGTTTACTTCGAGCGTCAAAACCGGATGAAAGCTAGGGGTCGTAATAATAATTATCTGTCAGATCCAAATTTTCTCAGGTTTATGATGTTTTATCACCTTACCATCATTTACTATGTTGTTGTTTACTCTTACGTCGTTACTGATATATTCAAATAAATAAATTATTAAAAATCTTTCTTTAGGGGCTAATACCTTCCTCAGTGATCAATTTAGACTGTTGAGTGCCATCTTTCTCATTTCGCATTAGTAATCGCCTCACAAAGTTTGTAATATACTACCAGAAATATGTAGTACGCATATTTCATGAATTTTCGAGGGTAATAAAAAGTAATTGAAATATTCTCTGCAAGAAATGCTGACTTGTTTTGAAGCAGACTGTACTGCATAATTTTAACGCGTAATATTTTAGTTCTGTTAGTCGCTTAGCTTTTTTTTTTACTCCTACCACAGTATTAGTCTATTTCTTGTTTGAACTATAGTAACACAGACGCTGTACATACATAGAAGTTTAATTACATCATCACTGTATTACGTTTAGTGCATACACATAAATATATATTATTTGATACTCTATGATCTCACCTTACAATTGTGCAGTAGGCAAGATACCATGTAACGAACGAAGTGGCACATTGGTAAACCTTCCGAAGCGCATGTAGGACTTGCGGACCTGGGTGAGAATACCAGTTGTGCCAACCTCATTTATGTTTTCCGTGATTACCTGAAATCACTCCAAGCGAATGCTGGGATGGTTTCGTACTACATACAGATCATTACCGATTCCTTCCTCCTTTCTTCTGCTCTGACTGATTTGCTCCGTCTCTAATGACCGCGGTGTCGACGAAGTGTCATAAAATATGTGTTATTTTCTCTTGTGTAATTCGATCTCTACTCTCCGCGGGACACAGCACAGAGAAGTACAAGCATTTATCGCTAGGGAGAGACAGTTTACCATTCTCGAGTTTAACAGGAGACTAATGCAGATCGATGCGAAACTTCAACTCGAATATATACAGAATTACTGCTTAATCTAATCGTGTGGGTTTGGCTCTCAAGAACTCGCTGTTGAGAGCCTCCCAGATATCTTCACTCATTCTTCACTCTAATCATGTTGGTGATAGTTGGAAAACCTAACATGGTCACTATTATAATGATAATTGAGTAGTAGGTTTGTGGGAGTTCTGGCGCAGGGGATCATGTATCAGGATTCAGAATTCGTCTGCATCTTCGTTGACTTTACAGCTGGGGGTCGCTATCCACTGTCTGGGGCCACCATGTCTGTTTACGTCACTTACCTCCAACCATCATGTTGGATGTGTGTAACATTGACCTTAATGCCATTGGCCTCCATTAAAAAAAAACCTAATAACCGAGGAAAAATGCATTACTAATCCCGTCCGCCATGTTGACTTTGACCTTGACGCCAGTGACCTAAATTTTGAACAATCGAGAAAAACCGTAAAAATATAAAAATTGCCATGTCTAATGGGGGTGATCTTGACCCTGGTTACCTTAACCCCAAAAAATTAAAAAAATAGGAAAGAAAACAATATCTAACAAAAACGAAGAGAAAGTGTATACTGACACTGGCAGCCATGTTGGATGTGTGGGTGACTACCACAGTGACCTTAAACTCGAACAATAAAAAATAAAATAAAACTTTCAAAAACAGAGGGAAAATTACATTACTGATCCAGACCACATTGTTAAATGTGAATAACCTTGGCCCCAGTAACCTAGAACATGAATAATCGGAAAAAATCCTTTTAAAATCGAAAAAAAGCTCTTGAAAGTATAGGGAAAATTACATTCGCAACGTACCCCACAATGTGGAATGTTGGTGACATCCAACTAGTCCCTAGTGAATTTAAACACATGAAATATAGGAAAATTATTTTAAAAAAACTATACATCTCCTAAAAATCGAGGGAAAATAAAAAAAAATGATATTACTGACCCCAGCAAACATGTTGAATGTATGTGCACTTGACTTTTTCCCTGGTGAGCTTTAACTTGTAACACAAACAAAAAATCGTAAAAAATCGAAACGAAACCTTCTAAATATCGAGGAAAAAATTCAATTGCTGACCCAACTGCCATGTTGAATGTGGGGGATCTTGAACTTAACCCCAGTGACAATGAACTCAAAAAATCTAGAAAAGAATGGAGAAAACCGTTAAAAGTTGAGAAAAAAGAGACATTACTGGCACCAGAAACAATGCTGGATGCATATGATCTCGAGGGTTTGATTACTATACAGACGGCAGAGCACAGACACTCTCTGGTAAGACTATCAGTAGGTTACTGATAAGTCGGTTCCCCTCGAACCCTGTGTCACTTAACCATCTATACTAATATTATAAAGAGGTAGTGTTTGTAACTTTGTGTGTTTGTGTGTTTGGATGTAGGAGGTAATCTTCGAAACTACTCATCCGATTTTAAAAATTCTTTCACCAGTAGAATGCTACGTTATCACTGAGTGTCATAGGCTATATTTTATTTTAAAAATCAATAGGGATCCCTACTAAAACTCCAATAATGTAACCCAAAGTGTAAATAAATGACCTATAAAATTCTTTACATTGCGTGCGCTGCGAAAACTATTGATGATAGAACAAAATAATGTACTACGGCTTTGCAGGACGGACAGATTCGGAAAAATAAAACGTGCTGTGTGCTGCGTACGGCGCCAACCTTAGAAGCTCTACTGCCATTATGGGGGGAGTTACTTATGTGTTTGCTGGGGATTTTCGGCAGACACTCCCTGTAGTTACAAAAGGGACGCGTGCAGATATCATCAAAGCATGTCTTAAATCATCTCCCTTATGGGGTTCTATTCAACACCTAAATTTGCGAACGAATATGAGAGCCTATCTTGGTGGAGACACGCATAAAGATTCCCCACAACAATTGCTCAGACTTGGAGAAGGAGTTTTTCCTTCTCTAAATTTGGGCAATAATTCTGCTGAAATCATTTTAAATGAGACATTAGGTCAGATAGTCCACAGTCTGCATCATCTTATAGAAGCAGTATATCCGGGTCTCGAAAATTTACTAGAAAGAGACTTTCACTGGTTGTGTTACAGGGCAATAGTATCGCCTAGGAACGACACTGTCAATGAAATCAACAATCTCATTATACAAAGAGTTCCCGGCCAAGTCAAAACCTATAAGTCGATTGACACAGTCACCAATGTTGACGATGTCGTCCACTTTCCTCAAGATTTTCTAAATTCGCTTAATCCTTCTGGCTTGCCACCTCACGAACTATCATTAAAAGTCGGTACTTCTATCATGCTTTTAAGGAATATAAGCCCTCCTAACATGTGTAATGGCACAAGATTGCTCATTAAAGACTTGAAAGAAAATTTGATTGTCGCGACCATCCTCACCGGTCCAGCAGCCGGCCAGCTGGCAAACATCCCGAGGATTCCCATGATTCCCACGGATTTGCCAATATCTTTCAAACGGTTGTACTTTCCCGTAAAAACATCGTTCGCGATTACTATTAATAAGTCCCAGGGTCAAACTTTCTCTTTGGTTGGAATCGACCTACGAAAAGAGTGTTTTTCCCATGGCCAACTATATGTTGGTTTATCACGAGTTGGAAGTCCCGAGAAACTGTACATTTTGCTACCAAACAATAACAGGACGTCAAACATTGTCTACAGAGAATGTCTTAGCCAATAACATATTAAATACTTCTATCTCAGATAAATTGCATAATGTATATTAATATGAAAAATTATAAAAAAATATCAAATAAAAAATAGCAAAAAAACCTTAAATTATAAATTATTTAATTAATTATTAAATTATAATGTGCTTTTTTAATGCTCTATGAGAGTTTGCCCAACCTAATTAACGCCGGGTTAAGCAGTTTTTTTTATCTTAATTGCACCCGTGCGAAGCCGGGGTGGGTCGTTAGTTTATTATAAAGTCTATCAATCTGCTGGAAAACCCTTAACCCCCCTTTTAAGGTAAATTATTGATTTTATGTAACAAACATACCCTACACCCACACCTCTCGACTCTCCAACTCCATCACCATTGTATGTCCAAAGCTTGACCTGCCTCACCATCCACTAATGAAAACAATCCACCTCCTGACACTCACCCTCCTCACAATTTACTCGCCATAGCTCGACACACTCACCGTTCACCATTGCCACCACCTGACCACCGATTCTTCACTCACCCTCACTCATCGACCACCAAACCCTTTTCACTTTCCACTGACACCCATCCCCCTTCACTTTAATTAATCTACTCCACACCATTTACTCACTGTAGTTAGACTGATTAGTTGGTTCTCCTCCATCCCCACCAATCAGTTGCCATACCTCATCTGGTCAATCGCTAAAGTTCGATTTCCACTTCTCCCGCTGCCTCCACGACACGAATTCCTTCTCACACCAAAATCAGTTGAGAGAACTCTATTTACATACAATAGTTTGACCCTTTACATCTGTACCACTATTATTCATTCGGTGTTCCGACAGCCCCCAGTTTCCCCAACACCATTCTGCCTTAGCTCGACACTCACTACACTCTATATTCGAATCAGTGAGAAATCACTGATTCGCAGTCGAATTTAATTTCTTAAATCAGTGAAAATGGCTCCACTTATAATCAGTGGAAAACCACTGATTTCGTCAGTGAAAAAAATTACTGAATTAATCAGTGAATACTTGAGTCAATCAGTGAATTAAAATTCAGTGATTAGAATTAATATTCACTGATTCTTCAGAGGAATTTTAACAAGTTAACTGATGAATTAGTGAATATTTAATGATACAGTGAATTCGAAGTCACTGATTATTCAGTGGTATTTAACTGTTGAATTGGTGAATGTTTCATTCAATCAGTGAATTCAAATGTCACTGATTCATCTGTATAATTTAACTAATGAATTGGTGAATGACTCATTCCATTAGTGAATTAAAAAGCAACTGATTATTCAGTGAAATTTAACTGATGAATTTGCGAATCTTTCATTCAATCAGTGAATTCAAAGTCACTGATTCTTCAATGGAAAATAACTGATGATTTTTTTAATGTTTCGTTCAATCAGTGAGTTCAAAGTCACTGATTCTTCAGTGAAAACTGAAGTAGTTTACCGATAAATTTTTGAACGAATTAGTGAATACTTAATCCAATCAGTGAATTCAAATTCACCGATTCTACAGTGGAATCCTAACAAAGCTGATGAATTAGTAAATGCATCATTCAACCAGTGAATTAAAATTCACCGATCCTTCAGTGTAAACTGATCAAGTTAACTGACAAATTAGTAAAAATTGACTGATTCAGTTTTTTGCTTTCTTATTTACTTCCCTTGGTATTTACTTACCTGCACTGGAGTTCTGCAGATTCATTTACTGGATACGCCAGTATTTGCTTACTTATATCTAGTCACCACTGATTATAATAGTGATCTTTCACCTTATCCGATCTGATACTTTCCAACTAAGTTGTTCAATTCCAGTTATGCCAACTGAAGTATCAGAGTCCTCCATGAGTACCCAGGTTAGGTTTAGTACTGAGAACTTGTAAATGAGTCTAAGTTAACTTGACAAAGAACAAGAAAATTGTAAAATTAAATTTTCGCATTTTTAGCTATGCCTACTTCGGTCTGGTTTGAGGTATTTCTGCATTAATTTTCAGTAATTTTATCAGACGTTAAAGTGGACACCTCAGCTAAAGAATGTAAATATTTAAGCATCATGCACTTTCAAATTGTTATGTTCACTTTTGATAAATATTGTTCGCAATTTAATACCCCGAGAAAAGAAACAGCAGCTTTTCCCATTCCATTGTTCGAAGTATTTAGGCCTATATTAGAATACTTATTTTATATACGGTACCTTTAATCTAACTGTCCTACATTTTAAACCTTTATTTTATCCCATTTACTGTTTTCACAGCATAAAATTCCCTCTTTTTTTAAATTTCCTGCATTTTGCAGCAATTTTTTCTGGCCCCTTGAAAATTGTAACTAAGGGGTTTGACTGTAGACCTCTTACACTCCCTTGACAGCAACATATTTATTTAATTGAATTTAAAATAAATATACGTACAAATAATGTTATAAAATGTCAGCTGTCAGCAATGATTTTTTTCCTGAGAATCATAATAGTAATAGATGTTTTAATGTTCGTGAGCAAAGATACCAATGATGATCAATTATCAATAATATATTCTTTACACTCAAGTAAATTTATAACTTTTTGGCTTATAGAGCAAGTAATGATTTTTAGTACATTGACATTTTTTGTAGGCACTTCACATTACTAATTATTTTTGTTAGTTTCTGTGTGGAACAAAGTCTACTACATCATTGGGGGTAGGTAGCCTATAGCATGTATTAAATTTCTTTTTGGTGCTAAATACCTACCATGTACACACCCACTGCACTATTTATGTTAAATGTAACTACAGTAGCGGTAACATTTTCTATTTTATTTGTATACATCACAGCCTGGCTTAAAATTAGTAGTAAATATAAGACCACTGAAGTGACTTCTGATAGTTTTATACATTTGTTGGTACAGGAAAACCTGCTATAAAGATTTTATAGGATGTGTTTAAAAATAATAATACTGGATGCAACAACAACGAAAATAAAGAAACGTAACTTTTATCTCATCGATGTGTTTAAACAGCAAATTGCTTGTGAATCTTACAAAACCACCCCCTCCCCCACCCCATAAAAAACATAAGTTTTACATTGATGATTACAAAATAACATACTGCAAGTACAAAATATCACGATCTTCTGTAAAACCACCAATCACGCTCGAAAATGTCTTTTTTCTTTTGTCTAGTTTATTGTAACCACGTGTAAATAGAACACTGAATGTCACAAAACCATTTTAGGTAGTTACACCAGATACGCTTTACACAGTATCAGTATTGGGAATATTGCCATTAACTTAATAATAGGAATGCATTATGCAGGACATTAAAGCATTAAACTTAATAGCATATTTGGGGGTACACCGAAATAATAGTATTATATGCAACAATGTAATATGCAGAAATAATATAACAGTGTTATAGTGTAGTTTCATTAAGGGCAATGAAGTGAATAACTTGCTTTAAAGTTGGAAGTTAAAATTTTAGTAGATAAGTGTTGCAAATATAATGTGTAGTAAAAATTCTGAATTTATATACTATTATTATTTTTAATTTTATAAGTTTCTAATTTATTTACCTATTACAGTTTAACAGGAAATATAAAATGTGAAAACCATATGCCTGCACACTTTTCAATCTGCTCTACGCATATCCTACCCGATCTTTCTTGTGGTTTTCCCGTATACTTGACACAATAAAGTTTAAATGATTTTTTAAATAAATTTGTTGAAAAATAATTTTTTTAGTAAATTCTCAAGCATTCTCACCGCATCGCCTACTTTCTCAATGGTGCCGAGGTGGACCAGTCGCGAGATGCGGGCATAACATTAACGATCAAAACTTACCTTTCGCTCACGCCTAATGAGATGCCTACAGCCAAGATGGCAGGCTGGGGAATCGAAGATGGCTACAGTGTTCCTATTTATGCAGACGGCGGGTTCAAATAATGTGTTCCGCTCTCCATGCTATTGGGATTTGCCGAAGACTACAAACAAATTATCTTCAATTCGAAGCAGGAGCTGGTGATAATGCTCGCCAATATGCATTTGGATGCTGTGTTGGGAGTAGGAGAAAACCTGGAGGCAGTGGAACAGTGAAACTGAGCCTACAATCTATAGCACGGACACTGCCTCATGTGCAGTTGAGCACTGCAGAACACATACACGTGTTGCAGAATGCGGAAGATGGCAAAAACATCGATATGGCTTTCAGGTCGTGTAGTCTGGAGACATACCCCGGATTGCCAGCAAGCCAGTGAATAAACTGGATGGCGAAGTCCAGCTTTGCTTCTAAGAAACAGAGGTACATCATTGTTGGGCTACAGACTGGAAGAGAGCACAATGTAAGAATGAGCCGTTCGCAGTTCGACACATTTAAAGTAAAATATGTCAAAATATTTTTGAATAGCGAACGCTACCCATACGTAGACATGGACACGAACTTTGTAAATGGGCAGTACCTGCTGGCATATCTGATGTACGTTCAATTTCAAACTGCATATTATGGACACACCCAATCCCCAATATTGAACCCTTATATGTTCAAAAGTTTGGCCCAACTCATGGTATTCGATGTGAGTAAACAGGACGAGCATATTACCTCCAATGTGATCGACTGCAGGATCGAATTCACTACACATGGCAATATTCCTAACAACACGTACACTTTCTGCCTGATACTTCACGGCCGACTCGTATCGTACAATTGACGAGACGAAGTTGTGAAGATACTTTTGTGAGCGCAGCTGACTGTTCGCACACTGTAACTATTTAGTCGTCTTCAAGCGTCGCCAGTTTCAAGGTTCGAGAAGTTACGTGAACGTCATAACGGAAGGGGCATACTTCAGGTGGTGGTATTTCCCTGCTCACTTCAATTCCTGGGTCGTCGGCGGACATCGAGCAGTAAACGTCAAAGAAGATTAATAAACCTGTATATTTTATTATGTGTACAGTAAATTTTCTGTTAAAAATGTGCAGTGTTTTATTTTTAAAAAAATCCCAGCTTTATTTATAAGAGCAATTACAAATGATTTTTTTTATTAAAAATACTCACATTTAGGAATTAAAAATAAATAAATAAAATACTTTGGAGGAATGGCCCATGTCGCCATTCAGTACAGGCCGGTAGCAGGTGGTATAATCGAGCCTACATATGCATTGAGAATAGAATACAATATGGCTAGTGCTGTCAGCGCAACATATACTTTAAACACATAAACAAATACGACTGTAGCCTGGTCATACATAGAAGATGTAAACATATGGAATCTAATATGGTAGTCGCACGAAGTGAGCTACCAACTATAAAATAAATGGCAGTAAAAAAAACAAACATGGAGTTCTGCACCTAGCAGGATGGCTGCCTCCCAACATGGAAGCGTTCAGTAACATATATAAACAAATGGTGTCTACCAATTACGATTACAAATTACGAACGAAAAAATCAAGATGGTGGAAAGAGTATTGGTGAGGGGGTGGAGGCTTACCGAATATTTAGTGGAGGTGAGAGAGACAGTAAAGTATATAAGTTTTTTAAATTAAATTTTATAGAAGTATTTTTTAATAAAATTTTTAGGGAAATTTTAAGGGAAAAAGGGAAAAAACGGAAATTGTTAAGGGAAATGGTTGCCAACAAGGATGGTGGCATCCAGTCACGTACATACATTTTTGATAAACTTTATAAACAATTTTTTAATATTACTGTAAAAATTTTTTTTTTAACATTTTAAACGATTTTTAAAATAAATTTTAATTGAAAAATTTTGTCATATATTTTATAACGATTTTAAACTTTGTAAACAATTTTTAAAAAATATTTTTAGAATTTTTTTAGAATTCTTTTGCTAATGTTAGGGTTTTTGGAGTCAGAGGTCACCGGGGTCAAGGTCATGTGTCGAAGTCAATGAGAAGTCAATGACATACAAGATGGCATATCGGTGATATAACTAAATAGCGGCTCCCCCGAATCCGATCCCCTTATGCTTTAATCGGTCAAACCCTACTACTTAAGTCAAATGAACAACTTTAAACATGCGATATGAAGCAAAATAATAAAACCGCTAGCAACACGTTGTTGCTAATAACAATATATTTCAAGAGTTTTTTTAAACTGCTCTTTTCGTTATGAATTTATTTTCCTATTTAAATTAATAATAATTTCATTCAATATACATGGTTTAACTGATCCAACAGTCGAAAAATCAGCCACTACAAAACGGTGAAAAAAAAAAAAAAAAAAAAAAAGACTGAATCCATAAGTGAAGGAAATTTTTAAAATTTTTCACTGATTCATCAGTTAAATTCACTGAAGTGACTGTTGCATTAGTCAGGTAAAGTTGACTGATTGAAACAGCGAAATTCTCTCTGATTCAGATAACTGCCTCAAGAGTTTGCTAATCGGGACATTATTTAATGTCGATGATGTCACAATGCACGCTCGTAATTGGCTGCTAGTCATGCAACATCAAAAACTATGCAGATAAATAACTGGTCAAAGTCGCGCAATGTCACAGTTCTTCGTCTGATGGGACAGAGGATAAATCACATTCTCTCTCCTGACCATCATAGTAATAGTTCTTATAAGTTATATTGTGTTCATCACTTCGATCACAATAAGAATGTTATCTGTCATGCTCTTTACTATGCATATATTTGTGCTCCAAAGAAAAATCTTCTGTAATTGTTATTAACAGCTTGAACCAGGAGTCTACTGTAGAGTATATTGAAGTTTTCCTTTAAGTGTTTGTGTTGTAATGTCGCCCCTTTTCAATTATACCTTTGACCACTAAACCAAGTTAATTAATTAAAGTATTTCGAATACAAGGGAAGGGGAGAACTTACATATGAGACTGAGGCGTAGCTTATGAAATCATTAACCAACCGGGGTTCATAAAAACAACACTTTATTAACATGGATATATATATGCAAATAGGAATGGTACAATACGTTACACTGATTACTAAATACACAATATTCAGTTAGCACTTACGCACAAGCGATTTGGTGCCGTTAAGTAGCAATACAGGAATAATCTCAAGTCCCTAGCCTTGGCAATATTAATTATTATTCTTAAGCATGGGAGGAGTTGGGTTGGGGGGGGGGGGGAAATTGACGAGTTCTCGATGGATAATTTGCACCCTATCCACTAGCACGATGTATGCTCACCAATAACACAGGAGAGGACCTGGAAACTCCTCCAAGCCTCGATGTCTTGATGATCCTGTTGCCAGCTCCTGCAACTAACTTCTGGTGTCGGCGTGACTCTGAAGGGGGGGGGGGGGAGGTAGGTGGCTTTCCTGGTCTTACATAAGCTGTGCCCTCAGTAGGTTAGCGTGATGTTTCACAAGCACTCAACATCCATAGTGCGTCGTACGTTTCTTGCGCTGCCTTAGATGTAAAAGGTATATCTTACATGTGTTTGCCAGCATGTTATATATGCAGAAAATGTTTACAGACACTTGTCGCAAAAAGTACGTCTCCTTAACTGGTATTTGTGGTATCGCACATTTTGCATGATGTCAAAAGATATTGCTACCATCAGTGGCGTCTCATTAGAGCAACAGTGCTTACCCTGGCAGTTTCCTGACAGTGTAATATTTAAAATAAATATTAAATTCTAACTTATATTTACTTTAAGGTAACTTCACTCATGCAGTATACATTCTACTCTGGAAATAATACTGTACATTATAAGAAAACAAACTCGTTGGCTAGCAAAACCAAGATGTTTTGAAGCGCTGTAAGTAATGCTTTCAGCAGGTAGGCTGTCGCAATGGTTTCCCAGCCGCCGGAGAGGTGGCAGGGTAGGAAGACAACCCGGAGAGGGGCGGGGGCTTATGGTTGCGTCAACCTGTGATAGAAGCTACGGTGGTAGTGCTTTCTTCACCGAACTGAAGCGGACATAGCCGAAGCTGGCCTAGCCACAGGCAGTTGGCGTGGTGTAGTTTACAGTAACTAGATCGATGCGTGGGCAAGTTCGTGCGCACATCACGAATCGTATTGTTTTTATTTAATTTATTTTTGGTGCTGAGAATGTTATACATATTCGTATGCGATGTATACCCTACATAAAAATTATAAAATTAATTCGTGAGACTGAGAACGGAGTAAATAGAATGAGTGAAACAGAAACATGTGGCTATAAGTGTGGTGTGTGTGGATTAAAAGTGAAGCATTTTTCTAGCAGTGCTTTCACTTTTCAGGAAATATGTGACATCACAAAATATTGTAGGCCGACACCTGAACTTACGATCATGACAACATGCAAGAAAGGTAATTTTATACGTAATTTAAAAAAAAATGTTTATCAGAAACACTCGTGGTTAGCTGGATGTAACAGTATAAACAAACAGTTTTGCTGGCCATGTTTATTATTTTCAAAAGATGTTAACACATGAACTGAAACTGGGTATTGTGGCCTTAACAATCTGTGCAATGCTGTTCAAACACACGAGCGTTCTGAAGTTCACATAAATTCGTTTTTGTCTCTTATAGAATTTGGTAATAATAGAGTTGATTTTGTTCTAGATAGATCCAACTAATTAAGCACACAACGACATAACAAAAAAGTTAAAAGAAACAGAGAAACGTTGAAGCATTTAATATATGTTGTTTGTTTCTTGGGTGCACAGGAACTGCCTTTCTGTGGTCATGATGAGACAAAAGAATCTGAAAACTGTGGCCATTATGTAGAGTTACTTGCTTTAATTGGACAAAGTTCCGGATTTGATGAAAGTATCTTTGTAATATTTTTCACTCGGGGAAATATTATGTTAAAAAATATTTATAATTTTAAAAGCAGTGCATTTTATTTTTAAGTACGAACAAATAATTAAATGGCACCATTTTGCACCTTGAAATCCAAATTTCCCTGGGGGAGGACCCCCGGACCCCCTGCCCCTTTTATTCGGGTGATCAAAGCCACTACTGCCCTCTGCACACAGTAGCTTGCCCATGAAATTATAGCACGCATAACCACTGGCTACCATGTTTGGTTTACCTGTCGGGTTTTATCCTGTAAGTTAAAATATATATATATATTTATATTTTCATTTGTCAATCAAATGTACAGAAAATGCACATATCTTTGCAGCATCATTCAGGTGAGAACTACGAATCTTTACTGTTAACCCCTCACAAATTAAACCACAGTAAATGTGTGGCTTCCGAACGAGGGGTAAAATATTTCTGTGAAAAAATCACTATAGAACTGGTAACTGACTGACGTTTATATAAGTGTACTTCTCCATAAACATTTATTTGGACATTCAGTATAGCATAGAAATATGTCGATGCTTTTCCCGCGTAGTGGTTTTCCTTAGTCGGAAATTTTTGCATATGCTCTGATTAGTCTTATTGTTGTTCCCAATTGCATTTTTTCACGCATGTCCTTTCGAAGTTTTCCAAGTAACAACAAATGTCTAATTATCTTAATGCGCTTAATAGTGCAGTGCAAGAAACGCTTTGAAACACACCTCAATTCTGGAATCGCCTACTATAGAAAGATTCTTGAAGGACCTAGCATTCCTCCTAGCTTCAATGCCATTCCATGGTCGGTGGTGTCTTACATTGTAGGCATCTATGAGGTACTGCTAATATTTAGTCGCTAGGTCATGAAAGCGTGCAATAATGTGCGGCAGATCATGGTATGCAATTGCAGAACAACTGTTCCTCATATTGCAGCTATATGGACAGTGAAAACAAACAACTGTTCCTCATATTGCAGCTATATGGACAGTGAAAACAAACAACTGTTTCTTCATTATGAACATCACGAAACCACATCAAATTGCCTGAGGCTCGAAAACACATTAGCTAGTCAATGGCATTAACGTGCATTTCTACTGCTTTGAGTGTAGTGCTGTAAATATATATATACATTTGATGGAAATGTATGACCACGTAACTCTAATTCGAATAGCAATTTATTTACCTGCATGGGGGTCCTATTTCCTTAGCCGAGACTACAACTCCCGTGTTATTGACGCATTCCTGTCCCTTTACTCTTGCTTTCTTAATTTTGTTTTTCCCCCATGATGACAGATCTATTCTACTCTTCTTGCACCTGACACATTTTTTTTTTTCATTGTGAAGCGATATGGGTGCATTATAAGCCAAATGGTGTAAGTCCATATTGCAAATTTTCAGGAGAGACAATTTAAAGTTGGCAGTTCTCTATAAATTCAGGGGATTGTGTATTAAATATAGTATGCCAGAAAAACATTATTTTGGAATATAAACTATTAATTTAAAATATAACTGTAACTATAAAATTTATGTAACAGCCTTACAACAGACCAGTTCGTACCCTTGTTTGTCCAAAAAAACAGCATTTTGGCTCCCATGTAAGCAAATGTGAACAAGCAAGTTGAAATACACATGACAAAAAGTAAACATAGGAACATAAGTACACTATTGAGCAAAAAGTAATTGGGCACCTGTCCACAATGTTTGCTCGGTGGTTGTCACCTCGTTAGAATCTCGCAGGGCCACCTCTTGCCACCCTGTCTAGCATGCTCTCTACGAGTGTTTGCAGGACATCCGCGGGGATTCGTCGCCATTCCTATTGCAACCATTTCATGAGTTGAGCAATTGAATTTTCCCGCACCTGACGAGTCCTCACCCAGCGATCCAATTCGTGCCAAAGATGTTTTATAGGGTTGAGGTCGCGGCTCTGGGCGGGCCAGTCCAATCTGCTAACATTGTTGTCGGCGTACCACTGCATAGTACCCCTTGAAACATGGCACCTGGCAATGTCATCCTGGAAGTAACATGGGTCCATTCCGTAAAAACGCCACAATGTTGGGAGCATTTCATTATCCAGAATGTTACAATAGGCCTCTGTGTTCATGCTACCATGGACAAACACTAGCAGTCCTACTCCGAAGGCCGTGAAACTGCCCCACACCATCACTCCACCACCACCGAATTTCCTGGTTGGCACTATACACTCTGGCAGAAACTGTTCTCCGGGTAGACGCCACACCCCGACGTCCATCGGACCGGAATAATGTAAATCTCGACTCACCACTCCACAGGACCAATTTCCACTGCTCCATTGTCCAGTTGCAACGGTCCAAACACCACCTGAGTCACCGAGCTTTATTGCTTGTCATGATATGGGGCTTACGTGCAACTGTTCTTCCGAAATATCCAGTCGGTGTGCCTCTGTACACAATGTTCAAATGGAAATCGATAATCCTGTTGCTGCATAAAACTCCCGTAGGATAATAGCCATGGGCTGTGCCCAATTTTTTAACAATTTCATGTTTCAGGGTTCTGCGATTTCTGTCGGTCAAGATTGGAGGTCACCCAGAATGTGCAGGATTGGCACAATGCCCATCGACCCTCAACTTATGCAGGACGAATGCAACAGTTGATTTGGACGTGTTTACCTTCCGTGCAAACGCCCGGCTAGACAGCCCACTGAGATGGTAGCCCACAATCACACCCTTATCGAAGTCCGATAGCTCTGTACCTTGTGCCAGCTCCTTGTCAACTGGTTCTACATTGGCCTACAGTGTATGGTGGCCACACAAGTCATCTGACGTACTGAATTACGTATCTTCACGGGTGCCTAAGTGGGTGTACTTAGTATTATTATAAGTATACAAACTCAGGAAACAAATATACAGAAGAAAACATTACAAATCAGTGCAAAAAGAATGGCTGAGACTGAATGTCCATTGTTCTATTCATCATCCTCTTCTATGATGTCTTGTGATTCCATACAGTTTGACTCATCGTCGTTTGAAACAGAGTTACGGTCAGTTGCTACCCCTAGACCCATAAAGAAATATTGGGTGGCAGGTCACACGTTTTGCACGTATCTTTTATAGGGGTCTGGAAGTGCAAGTTGAATTTAGTATTGAAAATGCGTCTGTAGTAACTTTCTTTCTCACATTCCCTGTTTTCCTTCAGCCATACTTCCTTGTACATAGCGTACATTTTTCTGATGTTCAAAAGCGGACTTAAATACTTTCTGTTAAAGAGGTTGCAGAGGCCCAGAGGCGCACATAAAACTTGGGGTGAAGAGGTGGTGGGGCGGAAAGCTGCTTATATGATGTTCAATAGGAGCTACGATATCTAGAATCTTCTTTGTCAGATTAGGCTTATGTCCCCTTCAGTCTTCACCGGGTGCTCTACCTTCTTTGTATTTATTCAAAGCTAGAGACAACTTCCTATCACTCAGCGAATATGTTTGCCGGAAAAACCGTTTGCACACCCCAACTGTGCCCGAGAGCACATCGAGATAAAACTTATTCACAAGGGTGTTAGGGGTATGACATCAACAGCTTGAACAAGTCCACAAATAAATGCATTTCGTTTTCCAAAGTCAGCCATTTCCTGAAACCTTTTGTGTAATTATGCTCTTTCGTCTTCAGAGACTTTTGTTTAACCTGCCTTTCGACACATGGAGTCTATGTTTACAAACATCTTTGGTGTTATAAGCTTACCTGAGCGGTCTGTGTACGCTTGTCCGCTATTCATATTAACTTTTGAGAATGTGACGCTTATCGTTTTCACATACCTGACTTCGCTTCTTCGCCCTTGGAATTCGTAGAGTGTCATCCATATTCGTATAATGTGAACCTAATTACTTAATACAATGAATTCGCCTCTGCAAGGCATGCAAACATTCACGTTTCTAGTATAACAAACAACAACATATAAGGTTATCCATAGACAAAGAATGTTATGAACATGGCACTGGTATATCTGCTGTTCCCGACATGACCCCTGCAGCACTCTATGGTGCGAGATTGGACTTACACCACTTGGTTTCTAAGGCGCTAGGCGATTTCGTTCAGTGTCAGAACAATGTCCCGCTTCCTGTATCCAGGGTAATGGACTAGGACACACGCCACTTAATGCATGTAGACCTCACCACATACAATTTTATAGTGGTGTATGTCCATTTTCGCATTTTTGTGACTTCCGCTACATAGCATCTAACCCACCCATATAATAATCACATTTCACTATCAAACGACAAACAGTATTAATATCAGCTGAGTTTTGGTGGGAACATAAACGAAACTCATTTCGTTAGTTGACTGGTGTAGTGCTGCCAATGGTATACAGAGAAAGGGTCTCAGTCACGGACTATGTCCCTTTCTCTATGGAGCTGCAAGAATTGTGCATCGTTTGACCACTTTCAAATCATGGGACTGAGTTCCATTTATCGTATAATGTAGGTACCCTCCAGGAGCATATATCTTGTGATAACTCTCAAGTTATGTAAAATAGTGACTGAGGCCCTATCTGTATGGACCGATTCTTACTTTGTCGGTAATACCGATCGCAAACTGTTATAGTTAGGCTTCATCCACGTGGTAAGCAGAAATCGACTCATATTGGTGTAGTGTCTTGAGATTAAAAAATAATTCTGCCATGAAAACATTTGCGCCAAACTAAACTGAAACAAACTGAAATGCATGTAAAGAGTAGACAAACATTCAACAAAGCAACTAACAAAACTGTATAACTAATTTTCTTTTTGTGTTACTGCAAACCAAGAAACAATGACCAAATACTTATAGGCTGTGCTGAAGATACCCTCCAGAGTCATGTGAAACACACAATGTTAAAGAACTTCTCTTTATTGGTTTGAGATGGAGTTTGGTCGATGAAGACACAAGAAGGTGGAAGGTATGAAGTTATAATGATAATCATCACTGATGGAAATGAAAATCGTTGATAATTGTATAAGTTATTTGATAAAATATCTTGAAATAAACACTATATAATTATGCATAGAACTAGAAAATTTAAGTAAATTACCTGTGTCCTATTATAATTGTCAAATTATACTAGAATAATTTTGGTGAATTGTTACCAGAGGTCAGGTATCTGCTATAACTAATTCTTGCTTCATCTATATAAACAATATATGCTTTTGATTTCAAAAGTGTAACATAATTTAAAATAATGGAAAGTCAACAACCGAAGTTTGAAATCTATATGAAAAAATAATTGATGGTAAATTATTTAAGAATAGTTATTGCTTTCGCCTATCTGACATTACCTTATATAAAATATTTTTTCGTATAATAAAGCTTTAATAAAATTTACTATATTATATAATTATTTTTTATTATCTGCTATTTTGTCAATTATCCATTAGTTATGTGTACGAATTTCATACATATTTCGATTAAAGCTGTAGATTTGTTAATATGTAGATTATAAAAATTAAATATTATATTGCTTATTTATTTTTATCGACCTTATTTATTTTTGTTTGTATTAAATATATGTCCTCATTAACCCATATTTTTAAAATATTTAATTAAGTTATCTCTCCTTTAAAGGAGATAAAATATATTATTTATAATAAATACTATGTATACATTTATAAATGCTGATGTGTTACTTGAGTAGTGGGAGAACACTGGTTCTGGACCAGGGAGTGATTAATCCAGGTGGGATTTAAGTGACTGAAAGGGTTAATTACAGGAAATTGCCCAAAGGGTTAATTACATGCAACTGTTTAAATTTATAGAATGGGTTAATTCATTGATTGGAATAGTCAACAATGTTGAAAGGGTTACATTTATTGAAATGGTTAACTGTTTAATTGTAATTGTTCTATTTAAAGGGTAAATTGACATTGGTGCTCAAAGGATAGATGTTCCCTCTTCGAAGTCCGGTGGTCGACTGAGCTCTGATGGGTGTGAGCAGCAGCATATATATTTGTTGAGCTTGGAGCAAGAGTGACATAAGGAATACACGCTGCCTCTTCGATGCCTGAGGCTGGAATGAGCTCTGATGCATGATTAGGGGGGAGGGGGAGAGTGAAGCAGAACACGTCCTTCCTCTTCGAAATTTACAGGACTGAATGAGCTCTGATGATGGGTGAGGGGAGGGAGGGGTTGCGGGAGCAGCAGAGATCCATCGTCTTCGCTGCCTGCTGGGAGACTGAGCGATGATAGTGGGTGAGGGGAAGGAGGGGGTGTTGGTAGCATCAGAGGTCCATTCAGCTTGGAGGTCAGTGGAGGAATGGGCTATGATGGTGGGTGATGGGAAGGGGGATGTCGGGAGCAACAGCAGATAACGTCTGTCCTGTTCGAAATCTGAGGACTAATGAGCTCGGAGGGGATGATAAGGGGAAGGGAGGTGATGGGAGCATGAAGACATATATATTATGTTTGAAGTATAAGGAGTGACTGAGATCCGAGGTTGGAATTATGCAATTTGAGAAATGTAATAATTCAGTGTTTTAAAAATAATGATTTGTGATCTAAACAAATATAGAGTTTGCATTGAATATTTACCAATTAAACTAATTTCAAACACTGGAATATAGAGTAACTGCGAAATATGCAAACCAATAAAATAAGTAGTAAATCAATCAATGAGAAACACCAACACTTTAATCGATTACAAGCAATGAGACAATTACCAAGAATGAAACATTAAACAAATCTAAATACATAATATTAAATATGTCCCAAAAATTATTTATCAATGGCATATTATATAATGCAACGAGACGACTTACTAATTAAATAAATACAATTGCACGAAACAATTACTGACCACAAGTAACGAGATGAATTACCACTGAAATACAATCACCCACAAACACCAACACAAACGAAACATTAAAAAATTACAAGTACGAGATGACTACCAATCATGCACAACAAAAAACGAATTACAAATGAGAAATTAAACATAAAACAAACACTGAGACAATTACTAACTAAGCACATCGAAAAAACTAATTACCAATGCAACATTAAGTATAAAACAATTCAGAAACACCGACACAATTACTAATTACGAGCAACGAAAAACAAATAACAAATGGGACATAACATAAAAAATAAACACCGGGAAATTAATGATCATACAAAACAAATTACCAATTAAATAAATATCGAAATATAAAATATAATGAAATGAGGCATTAAATATAATTACAAACACGAAGAAAATTACTAATATTACTTGCAACAGAACATAATATATATTCCGAGAAACTAAGTACTACTGAAATACCATCATTTACAAATCAATAAAAACAATTATTAATTATGCACAATGGAAACACGATTCGCAAATTAAATATAATTACAAGCACAAGACAATTACAAAGCATCGATATTTATTAAATATATATGAAACATTAAATATAATCAATCACAAATACCAAGTGAATAAATCAACTACAAGCACAATGACATATTTACTAAAAAAAAGTATTAAGAGTAATTCACACTAAGTACACAGAACAAGTACCGAGTACCTACACCCTAAGTGCACATCCATGCCACTTCGGACTACTCACTGAACTCAGAATATGTATACATGTTACTATATCCCCAACATATGGTATTGTATTAAATGAATTACCAGTAAAGTCTGTTCGTTCGTGTATATTAAACTCTGTAAAGTACGAGTCTGTTTCAGTAAATATTAGTAGAATATGCCCCACTCTTTAAAACTGGCCTCTCACCATTTAGTAAAATATGTTAAAAATATTCCTTCAGTAAAGTGTACATATCCCCTCACCCATGTAAGGAAAGACCATTCAAATTATGTTCTAAGTAATATATTACCAGCCACGTTAGGCAAGACAACATCTCATGTATGTATAGTTAATGCATTGTGTGCCGGCCCGCACCAACTCGCGCTGGCCAGGCCCGCCCCTCACACTATACATCAGCTCGCTGCTCCACATGCACCTCGCTTCACCCTCATCGACTCTCAATGATATGACACAGCCAACTCGTTTCATCACCAAGTTCAAATAACCGCATACGTGTTGTTTAATTTATACACGTTTTGTTTTATCAAAGTTTTAAATATTTATAAAAAAAAGGAAAATTTTTCCGTTAAAATCATTAATTATTTTTAATGGTATGTGTTAAAATATTGAATCAAATCAGATTTACTTTCTAGTAATGTTCCTTGATACTTTATAACCTTATCTGTTGCCTACATTTATGTTATGAACAAGAGCTCAACAGGAGTTCGTCAGGGCAGATATTAATTTCTGTCTTTCGCCCTGATCAATGCCTATCTTCTACACTAAATACTACACAATATCAGAAAATACAAATTATTCACTACCTCAACTATTTTGAGGCATAGCTATCCTACTCGGAATTTTTTTAAATATATTTATATGTGGTCAATCCAAGCCCAACATATGAGTAACGACTGTCTGCACAAGTATGATAAAACCATGGTATGGATTAGCATCTGTGTGCTTGAGCATCCGCCTCTGTCCAGCTGCAGAGTCAAGATGGTGTGTTGCCAATCTTTTGTTGAGTTTCTATTTCAAATGAGTAACAAAAGGAACGATATGTCAATAAAAAGCCATATTTTAGACATTTCGAACCTGAAATTAATCCGATCGGATTTTGTATCGGACTTGTAAAATGATAACATTAATGATATTTGGGAACAGACCGTTGCTACGCCCTAGATCCTATGATGCGGCAAAGTGAATTTGAAAACACCATCGAACAAAACCTCAATCACCTAGGTCCTCGTTAAGGCAAGGTGAATAAAACATGGAAGAGCAATAAAGTAGGAGAAATTCATCATACTATGAGCTGAAATTCAATACAGATGAATTTTGATACTCTATATTTATTGTATTAGAGTTCTTTCTTTCCAAACATATTTTTAATATACAAGGTAAATTTTTGTTTCCCATATCGTCTCTCAAAATAATGTGAATTTTACAATTTTCAATTTCCTAAAAAGGGCACAATTAAAATAATTAACATTTGTAATTCTGACTTTATAGTCATAAAACTTGCCATTTCTTTATTTCATAAATATTTTAAATATACAAGGTAATTATATTTGCCAATATCTTTCACAAATGTGAATTTAACAAAAACAGGGTACATTAAAATAATGAATATTTGTAATACTGGCTCTATAGTCATAACAATTTTAATTTCTTTCTTTAATTTTGAAAATAACCATTTATATTCAGGCCATATACTATTTACTAAAGGTCATACACATGCGAGAATATTATGTGGCATATCATAATAGCTTATACTCAATGTTACAATTTATTTTCCTGGCCGTATACTAGTTACCAAAGGCCATTGAATCGCAAGAATATTATTTGAAATGTTTTCTCCAAACAATGAGAAAAATTTCATAGAGTTTCTGTTAAAAAAACATGCTTTGTGGGCTGATCCACAATCAGAAAAAATTGTATTTTTATTTCCCAAAATTTGTTTAGTTTCTTTGGGAAAATTCCAGAAAAGACACCTAAAAACTTTAATTGGGGAGCTTGAAAATTTCAAGAATCTGTCGTGAATACTAGCATTTATTTTAAGGATATTTTCCAGAAGTTCAGGGAAAACTCTAATAAACCACTGCCCTGGTTTATCTTGTGTACAAAACTTATGGGCATTTCCCCCCGATTGTCCATAATTTTGCTATTTGTTGATTCATAGTTAATTAAAAATTCGGCATCTCATAAAAAATATTTTACCGTTATTTAACATTTACATTCAGATTTACCGAGGATAAAAACAAGCATTTAATGTTCGACTAGGTTGTTTTTTACGGTATCATGGCCCCCTACATTCTACCTATTAGGATATCAATTAATGTCTCGCCATAAGGGCTGGCATGACAACTAGTGGCATTCTTATCTTGGCATTCCGAAACTCTCTCGAGGCCTCTGTCTGACTTCGAGACAACTCCACACCCAGCATATATAGCAGATACTATTTAATTCTCCCTAGAGTGTCTTAACTAATGATCAGCCAATCGTTGAGTTTGATACCTAAAAGGATATGTTCAAGGGGCGATGGGTGAACAGCCAATCGCCAACAAATACACCACAATACAAGAAAAAAACAATGCCACCAGCTACCAATTTAGCTAACAAATTGTCATCATATTGGTACTCCTGTGCCACCTCCCTGGTGATGTCACAGGATTGGTGATGTCATGCACCATGACCGCAGATTGCAGCGCCATCTAAACGGCGGAAACTCTAGCGCTATGTCAAAAATTACAGTAATAAGACATGCTGCAAACGGCGAAGCTATGCCCATTTTCCTAGTGAACTTCTGTGTCGGTAACCAGTTTGTCGTAACAAACTTCTACGCAGCTCTTCACGTTTTCACAAACCAGGTTGGTAAAAAGGTAGTAATAGTTTATAAGTTCAGGCAGAATATATTGAAACCAAAAACGGGAAAAGTTTTTTCATTTCTAATAGTTGTGTTATGTCGTACTTGAGCGGTTAGATGCAGTTGTCTAGCATGGTTGATGAATAAGGAGACAGCAAAACTCCGTGCAGGCCGTTTCATCCCCCCTCCTAAAAGGGAAATGCTCCACAAGACTTCAGCCAGAGACTCTGCCAAGGTGGCCAGCCTCGTCACAGTCTCTGACCATCATCTTCCACAGGACCACGTCAGGTAGTGATGAATCCCCAGCTGCAGGATCATCTCCATCATTGAGCCGGAACCGGAACAAACCAAGAAACTTCTGCAAGAATTAAATAGTCAACTTCAGAACAAAAATATGAGTATTTCATGTCAATTTCTGGCTTTTGATCAGCATTTGGACGTCAAATTTCGTAAGACAAGCAGCCACGAGAATTCTCGTCTCTCTAACTTTAGAATAAGGAAAATACTTTGTCTTTTCTATACAATAATAATACCCTAATACAACGATTATTAAAAACATCTTACACATTAATAAGAACATGGAACACCAATCGAAAATTTATCATGAATTACAACCTTAATCCTAGATGAGCATGAACAAAAAAGTGAAATGAGCATGAAATGGACAGACACCTTTCTCCAGAGAGCTTCGGCATACCACAGGCTCATACCACAAGGATTAACCAAACAAATCCTTAAAATACACAATGATTACAAGATAATAACACTTATCAAGAATTATCAACCCTAAATAATAATAACACTCCAAAAATGACCAAAAATACACCCTTCAGTAGTTGCAGTAGGACACACCAAAATAAAATCTAAGCGGTACTGAGCTATATTACATTTATTAAACACCCCCAGATGACTCTCATCTTCAAGCAACACAGTCACTGGGGTGAGAAAATGCTTTACTCTAAATGGACCATGGGATTTCGGGACTAGCTTGGCACTAAAATGAATAGCCTTGTTATTTAAATAGTGAGTTTCCAAAAAACCCTGTCTCCCACTTTAATCGACACAGACCTGCTATTATAGTATCTCCTAGATGCTAATTTAGAGTAGTATTTATGGAGGTTCTGGTTCGCTTCATCCCATACTTCTTCAAGTTCCTGTTTACTGGCCTCCTGCCATCAGAAATCGTGCAACCCCCAAGCATGGATTAAGGGATGGAACAAACTCCTTCCAAAGAATAATTCTGTGGGAACTTTAGAAGCAGCATCACTTATGACATTGTTGAATGCAAGAGAAAACTGATAAAGGGCAAATCCCAATTCCTATGTGTCCCAGTCTGAAATGACCACAAGGCAACCTTAAGATTTCTATTAATCCTTTCCACTAAGTTTGCTATGGGATAATAAGGCACAGTTTGAATTAGCTTAACTCCCCATGCAAAATCCAAGTTCTTAATTTCTGCAGATAGAAAATAGGTGGTGTTGTCTGTGACTATTGACATAGGTGATCCAAAAACAGAAAAAAAAACCTCTGGCTAAGGATTTTACAAATTTCTCCTGATTTCGTACTTCTTAATGGAAAAAAGAAAACAAATTTACCTAAACTATTTACTGCTATCAAAATGGAAAAAAAAAAAAACACCAGGTGTTCTTGGCAAAGAACCAAAAATATCTAAATAGAGCCATTCCCAGGGGAAAGAAGCTACACTGGCAATCTATGAACTTTTTATTTTAACATAATATGGTTTGGCATTCTGGAAGTCAAGACATGTTTTTTTACAAGATTTGCTACTTCCTTATTCATCCCTGGCTCAAAAAAATCATGTTCTTAATGTGGGAAACCATATTGTCCTGCCCCAATTCCCCTCCAAAATAGGTGTTATGATAGCAATGAAAAATATAATCAGAGGAAAGGTATAACCTGAGGGAAAAAAAAAACGAAAATCTCTGAGTTTTAGGGTCAACATATCCTAGAAGTCCTTTCCTGACTTCGTACTGCCCACCTTTTCGACTATTTATATCTGCCTTAATTTTAACACATTCCGGATCAATTTCCTGATAATGCTGCATACTCAAATAGGCTTGCGGAATATCACTTAATAACTCCACTTGTTCCTTACTGGAAATACCCTGAACGACATTATCTGCGGAACCAAATACTTTATTCCTCAAAATTTGCTGTCCTGAATTATCCTTCGGAAGGGTGGAAGCCTCAACCACAACACCTTCTCCTTGCATCTCCTTGCTTACAGGATCAATAACAGAATCAGTTTGGCTACCTACATGCACACGAAACTTAGGATCTTCAGAATTAAAAACAACTGCCTGAATAGTTTTCACGGAGTCAGGTTTCCCCACATGAAATTCATCTGTGTCAAAAATACTGGATAATGTATCGGCTACCCCGTTGTTGATCCCTTTCACATGCTTAACTGAGAACTTAAAACAAGTAAGGCACACTAACCACCTAGACAGCCTTCCAGCAGCAGATTTATTTGTGGCAAGAAACGAACTGAGGGCCTGATTATCTGTACGCAAAATAAATTTTTTATTCTCCAGTTGGTCACGGAACTTCTCCATCCCATAGATGGCTGCCAATACCTCCTCGTAGGCAGAATATTTTTGTTCTGCAGGACTTAAGAGCCTACTAGCATAGGACACTGGAGCTAAGCTACCTCCATGTTCTTGGCACAAAACAGCCCCCAGGGCCTATGAACTCGCATCTACCTGCAAAATGAACTGTTGATCAAAACTTGGAAGTTGGAGAACTGGGGGAGTAGCAAATTTTTCTTTCAAAATATTGAAGGCATGATTCTGAGATTCCCCTCAATACAAACTCCACCCCCTTCCTCGTAAGGGCATTTAAATATTCCGCTATGTTAGCAAAATCAGGGATAAATTTTGAAAAAAAATCCCACTCAAACCAAGAAACGCCGCACACCACATAGATTTTTTGGTACTGGGAATTTTACCAACGGCCGTATCTTTTCGGGTTACATCAGTAATTTCCCTTCTGAGAAAATGAACCCAAGATATTTAACATATGTTTTGCCCAGGTTACATATTCGGGATTTACGGTCAATCCTGCTTCTCTGAAAGCCTGAAGAAAGAGTCTTAAATTTTTGAGATAGTATTCGGACGCATTACTATGATTATGAGGGTGGGTTGGGTAGTTAGATAGTTTGTATGTAGTATGTAAAATAATTTACTAAACAATAACAATTTTTTTTTTATTCTTCAAATTTAGGGGTGGGAGTGATTTTGAGAGTGTAAATGAGGGGAAGGTTGTTAGATATGCCAACATGTTTCATGGTTTGGAAGAAACAATACTTTTACAACAAACATCTGAAACCTTTGTTTTTAATTGAGTTGTCTGATGAGAATGCTTGGATATGTATACAAAGTTTTTGATGTTTGTGTATGTATGAGAGGGTTAGGTTGGCTAGTTTGAAGTTAGTTTTTAAGTTATTTTCATAAGTATAAACAATTTTTGGTAGGTGTATTTTTGCAATTTTAAATTGGTTTTTTAATTAAATTATTTATTTCAATTATTCTTTAGTAGGTATGTGAATGCATTAATTAATTAGTATTAAATTAGAGTGTAACATATTAATTCCCCTAGCTAATGCTTGCTGAACAAAATCATTATTAAATTTGTTTGTTTATTCAAAATTTACAAAAAATTTGAACAATGTCGAGTAATTTTCATCATTGTATGAAATACTTTTATTATGATGGAAAAATTTCAATTAATGTTTAAAATTTTGTCTTAAGCAAACCATGTTAGTGTTCAACAAGATGCTCTAAATTCATTACAAGGTTGTGTTTTAAACACAGTCCGCTCGCCTGTTGCGAAGCGCGAAGGCAGTGCGCTGCGAAAGACAGCGTGAAAGGCTTATGGGCCACGCAGTGGTGACTGCACTCGAAGCAGCGCACCACATGCTAATGCTGTCAGCCGGCGCACCTCACTGTGGCGTGGAGTTGGCGGAGGTGTAGCAAAGGGGAAGTAGCAGCCATGGCAGAAAGGGGCAGTGTTTAACACAGGTGTGGCAGGGTAAGGCGACGCCACATGCGTGGACAGGTGGGCAGGCAGGCCAGGGAGACAGTTGATGATGGAGCAGCAGGGCAGGAAAAGGGAGTAGCCAGGGAGCGAGGCTGGAAGGTGTTGCCTAGGCTCATGCAGCTGCCTACCCTCCAAACTCGCCTCGCACGTCCCAGTCTGTTTTGCAAACATGTGCACTGCGGAAATAATCTCTATTGCACTGAGATTTTCATACACATGAATTTTTAATTACATTATTCCATTGTATATCCAATATTATTAGTTCACAAATTAATTAGGCTGTTCTTTTTTCCCTTATGTTTATTAAGAAATGTTTCCTATGCTAGTACCACTAATTAATTTTTTACAGATGTAACAGTACTTCGTGGTAAGTCACTATAATGGTATTTTTTTCTCTTTTCAGCATAGTGACTGTTTTTATACAGTATGGCGCTAAGTGTATTGCAGTGGGAAACAAAAGAATTTAGTTACACGCAATGAGTGAGGAAAAGCGTCAAAGTCTTGCTAGTTTGTTGGACGATCTTTTTGTTAGCGACACAGAAAGCAAATCTGATTTGCTATCGAAAAGAAGACAGAATAGTACAAGCTGTCAGGACGTTGTCGTTTCACCTAAACTGCCACATTTCAATCTGTTATTGGATGATCTTTACTTGGGTGATTCGGACACTGATTCACACACGGAAAGACCATCGACCGTATCAGATCGGGACATGACCATTTCCCCAAACATGGAAAGTAGATCTGCTATTAGATGATTTGTATTTATCTAATACAGAAAATTATTTTGAGTCAGTAAGTGTTTCATCCAAGTCACAAGTGAGTTATGTGTCAGATGAAGATGTTTCGTCTAGGGAATCGGAAAATAATTAATTTTCCCACTCCTCAGCCTCAGTAGAACTTTTGCCAGACTTAATGTACATGTTAACTGACCAATGCATTTGCGTGCAGATTTACTGGTGTTCGGATATGTAATAATCAAGTAGAATCTGACGTGGTCTTTGAGTGTTTTCTCACAAGGTGCAGGGTCCCTTTCTTAGAATTAGCATTGGCAGCACCCCGGCCTATAACAATTTGCATCACCATAGCATGTAAATTCTTGAAATCCTTTGCAGCAGATGAAAACGCTATGGAGATATTTTACTTTCAATGTAAATCTCTACCCATTCTGGATTCGTCCAATGTTGGCGAAATCTACGATGAGGTAATTAAGCCTTACCACACAAACAGACTTGAGGATTTTAGTGCGTGTGTTTCTGGTTGGAGTTTGTGTCTTATACTGCACTGCATATGTATGTTCATATATCGCAATTTAGGGCATTCACTGTTGGTGCTGCACACACTATGCTCCCCAAATTTATTGCCATTAAGAATGCCTGCAATAATGTGCAGTATCCTGAGAAAATGTATTTCCATTGTGCTGTTTAGTCATCTTTATTTCATACCACTCAACATGTCGACGGAATGACTTCATATCCCAAACCTTATGACCTTTTGAATACTGAAGATCTGTCAGATCCTGTAGTGATACAGAACATTCGTGAGTTCGAGGAAAACAATTTCAAATCTATCAATGTCTACTGTGTTGTGAATAAAGATAATACTTTAATTGACGAAACTTACGATAAGCAAGGGGTTATTGTACCGATGTATATTTCTCCAGTACGACACAATCACCACTTAAATGTTTTGGCCATTCATGATTGTGATAATGATGTGCATTTTCATTTTGTTTGCACTAAAGATTTGTCATGGATGATTGGTAGTCAGTTGAGTAAGAAGAAAAAAAGTAAATTATTTGTGATCATTGCATCCTGTATTTCAAAACTGAGGAAAACCTCGCAAATCATACTTGTCTCTGTTAGCAACAAAAGGCTGTTCGCAGAATTTCCCTACTGGGGAGGATAAGTACATGGAATTTAAGGATTACAGCAAACAGCAAAGATTGATTTTCGTCATCTATTGCGACATAGAAAGTTGTTTGAAACCCTTGTCCACTTGCCTGCCCGATAATGAGACGAGTAATACCTCTACAATTAACCAACATGTTCTGTATACTTGTCACATTTTGTTGATTTGTTCATACATTCCTAGTTTATGTAACTACTTTGAGTTTGTAGGTGACGATTGTATGTACCAATTAGTCGATAAATAAGTTGAATTAACAAATTGGATTGCAGGAATATACAGCGCGACTGTTACAATGAATCCAAAAACCCCTGCTGATGAAGCTAAGTTGGTGGCTCAGAAATGTTGTCATACTTGAAAGGAATACATCGATACATATCCTTCTGTTGTTAGACCATGACCATCTGACTTGTGAAATCAGAGATCATGCACATAAAAATGAAACTTGAGTTTCAGGTTGTCCAAGAAACAACTTGTTGCTGTCTTTCATAACTTGCAGAATTATGATGCTCACTTTCTCATAAAGCTGTTGGCTGAACATCATGTAACACCCCACGGATCTGTGGTATTCGAAAACCTTGGTAACATCCAGGTGATTGTAATGACCCTTGAAAAATACAAATCCATCACCAAACAAATTCCCAATGGGACTAATTGCAAAGGAAAGGCTTAATGTTTCAAATTATGTTTCAATGATACATTCTTGTTCATTAGCACCTCTTTGGAAACTTTAGCAGGTAATTTACAACCTGAACAACTGTGTATCACTTGCTCGATGTTCCCAGACAACAACAAATTTGAGTTGGCAAAACGGAAGGGAGTTTTTCCTTATGATATTGTTAAGTCGAAAGCCAGTCTGATGTGTACATCACTCCTACCAAAGGACACATTTCATAATGTAATGAAAGGCAAAGGCATTAGCGATGAGGATTACACTCATGCTCAAGTCACCTGGGATTCGTGCATCTGCATGTACTTGTTGCAGTATGCCATTCAATATTTATGTGTGGACACTTGTTTGTTGGCAGATGATTTTGAAAATTTCAGAACCATATGTTTGGCTCATTACGGTCTCGACCCCGCCATATACGTCACAGCTCCTTTTCATTCATGAGATGTTTTATAGTCAATGACACATGCATGGCTATAGTTGTTGACTGACCCACGCATGTGTCTTTTTATAGAACGTGGGATTAGGGGCGCTATTACCTAGGTTTCCAGAAGGCGTGAAGAAGTTCATAACATTAACTTGAGTGAAGATTACGATCCAAGTGTGGCATCAAAATATATATGCTTTTTCCATTTAAATGGGCTGTACTGTCACACCATGGAGTGCAAACTTCCTATTGGCAATTTTTTTGAGTGGGTTGAATCTGGTATGTTTTTATCGTGGGATTTCGCAAACACAGTGAATGAGGGGGACACTTGCTTTTTCGTGGAAGTTGATTTGTCTTGTCCAGAAGCATGTCATTATGCTCTATGTTATCTGCCTTTAGCCCTACTAATTTACATACCTCATTACAGCTTGTGCGAAAAACTTCTTATGACACTTGCACTGCAGAAGAATTATGTTATATATGGGGAAACACTGCAGCACTATTAGTTGTATGGAGTCAACCTTGACTCTGTTCATCATATTCTCTGCTTTGACCAGAAGGGCTTCATGGCGCTGTACATCAAATTTAATATTGACAAACATGCGCAGGCTGCAAACGAATTCGAGAAAGTGTTTTTTGAGCTCATGAATATTTCCATGCATGGAAAAATTTTGCAGAATGCCCACTGGGAAAGGGACATAAGAGTCGTTACTAGGTTTGACACGATCTACGAGGCTGCAGAGCTGATAGATCGTCCTATATTCAAGGCAAGGCAAATAATCGACAAGAATCTAGTTCTTATTGAAATGCCAAAGAGCTGTGTTAAGTTTAACAAGCCTTTGTACACTGGTGTGCTATTATTGATTTGTCAAAATTAACCCTTTACGAATTTCACTATCATTACATGTGTACCAAATTTCCTCCACCAGCCTTGCACCTTCTATACTGTGATACAGATAACCTGATTTACGAAATTGCCTGTGATTATGTTTATAAAGTAATTACCCAAGATTTAAAGTCGTGGTTTGATAATTCCAACTATGTGCTCGATAATCGACAAGGATTCTCCCGCAAGAACAAAGGTCGTACTGGGGTGATAAAAGACGAATGTGCTGGCCGAATAGTCACACATTTTATAGGTTTGCCTCCCAAGCTTTACACATACATTGTTGCAAATGAGCAGTGTATGAGAAGGTGGACAGCATAAAGTCTAACATCTTACAGAAACTCTGATACGAGGATTATTGGGAATGCATCGAAAATTGCACTAGGGTTTTGGGTACCCAATATCAGTTGCATTTGCGTGGTCATGAAGTTTACACCGAATGCATGACCAAAGTAGCATTATCAGGTTTTGACAATAAATGCTACCTTGAGGCAGATGGAGCCCCTACTTTACCTTGGGGACTTTAAACAATACCTGAATAATTTTTTGTTACCCGACTACACTTAGTGCCATAAGTACTTCAGCCCCACCATCTGCCAGCACCTCACCCAGCACCACACCCTGCTCCACACCTAGCACAGCAATCTGCTATGCACTGCTCCACAATACCACCACAGCTGTCTGCAACATATACTGCATTTGCTGCATAAGCATCGACGTCCCCCAATTCAATTATGCATTATTTTGCCCTAGTTGCAGGGTATGTTACCAGTTACCTGTGTTTCTTCAGATAATACACTGCATTTCTCGATCATCGCTGCAATATTCCCTGTCAAACAAGAAGAATTTATCTACAGTAGCCTCTTCACAGCGTGGGACCACATAACGTCAATTACAAATTACGTCTACACTGCTATGTGTGTAAGGGCATCGTTGGTGTTGGTGTGTGGTTGCTTACCAAATTTACCCGGATGAGACATGTGTCAATGACATAGAGGATGCCACACCACTGCGCCATAATGGACATCAAACCAGAGCACATTTTTTTGTAAGTTTTGTATATAGTTTAATTTTAAGAAAGACATCAATCATAGCACTCGATTTAAATTTATAAGAATAAGATTGTAAATAATAATTTTAAATGCTGTGTATGAATGTGTGTGTGTGAATATTTTGCCTATAATTTAATTTTAATATGTGCAAAAGGTTTTGTACATTTTTTTTATCTTTTACAATACAGTTATAATAACTAATGATAATGTTTAAGTGCATTTTTATTTTAATGAATGTTTGTATAAAATGAGTAAGAATGATTCTGTAAAAGTTTGTAAGAGTTTTAAATATGTTTTTAAATGTTTGTGAAAAGTTGTAAGGATTGTTGTTAAAGATTGTTATATTTGTTTAAATGGTTTTAAATTTGTGTGAAAAGTTATAAGAATTGGTTGTAAACCTTAAAAGTTCGTAATAATTGTTTTAAATGTTTGTGAAAAGTTATTATAATTTGTTGTAAACTTGTAATACTTTGTAACTATAGCTATAGGGATGTTTTTGATAAATAATTATAATGAAAAATTTTATTGGTGAAGGAAATAACATGTCTTGTTATTTAATAGTTTTAATTCCTTATGTCACAGTTTAATATGTTGTGGGTGAATTGAGATATAGTACATGTGAAGATGTAGTATTTGTGAATGACTGGAGATAAATTAATTCTGTTTTACACAACACTCTAAGATTATTTACACAATTTGAAAACCAACTAGTATGCAAGAGTTCTGAAAGTTAAGAGGAGTAGGGAAATGGAAGTGGCTGAGAAAATCTTGTGTATGAATATGAAAGTAAAGAATCGAGGGATTTGTAGAATCTCGAGAAAGCCCATCGACCCAGCTGAACTCGAAACACTTTGGTGACAGAACATACACTTTTTTTTAATGGATAAGGCGAAAGTGGTGTGTGTGAGAGAGAACTACAGGTAGACTTCCAGGTATACGACCTCTTGTCTGAACAGCGCGGAAGGAATGTCTAGTGGCGAGCTTCACTCCACATCACTAGCTGACAATGACTTTGTTCAAAATGAGCTAAAAGGAAACACATACTTATCAATAACTCTATAAAAACTTATGATTTTTACTACAGCTGTGAGTCAACACTAGGATGACTGCTGTCAAGATATATCGTTCTTCAACTATGTGCTGAAATGGATGGCACACTATTTAACATACAATGTACATCCAATTATTTTTTAATATTGAAATGGTTTTCTTTTTCAACAACAACAGGAGAGAAAACAGTTTGACAATTTGGTTCAAAGAGACATATAATTTGCAGCACTGGTTTTATACCTTCTCATCCACATCCACATTCACACACTACAAATTCTGCTCCACCTGCTCCACACCTTGCTCCACCTTCTCTGAAATTAGCGCGGCATGCTCCGCACTTAGCTCCACCTGCTCCGCACTTAGCTCTGCACACTCCGCAAATAGCTATGAACTTAAGACTTAACACTGCACTAGCACCATATAGCACCACACTAACACCACATATCACCACACTAGCACCACTTAGCACCATACCAGCACAGCATAGCACCATACTAGCACCACATCTTACCGCACTAGAACCACATAGCACACACTAGCACCACATAGTACCACACTAACACAACATAGCACCATACTAGAACCACATACCACCACACTAGTGTCACATATCACCACATTAGCATCACACCTTACTCCAAATGCTCCACATGCTTGGGGGAAATAAGATTTATTTATTTGTGCACGGTAAATATTACTGTATTCATTCAGTTTGTGGTCCCTCATTTATCTGGTTTAACCTGTATTTTGCTGCATCTACTTGTTTGTGCGTTTCGAAAATAATATTTTGGTCTTGAGAGTCAATGAGGGGCGAAGTGCGTTACTGTCTTTGTATTCCATTCAAATTATTTTTTGAAACCTGGATTGCTGGTGAGTTTTTGATTTTGATTGTTAATCGTTTGTTTATTAGGACACATGGGTTCTTGGATGGGTCGTAAGTTGTTTTGTGTGTATATATGTTTGATTAATTTAATTGACTTTGTTTAGTGATTTCAGTTAGTTAGCACTTGTTTAGTTCATTCTGGTGTTTGAAAAATATTATATTGGCATGGAAATAGTTTTGTGGTTAATTCATTACAATTTTAATATAAATTTTGTGATCTCTTCTGTCGTATGCTATGTAATCGGTTCAAGTCGTTTTTCATTTCATTAATTTCTCTCGTGTTTTTCATTTACTACTTAGTATTATTTCATATTCGGGACATGCTTTTCGTACTTATTTATTATTGCCAGACTATTAATACTTCATTTCTCCTGTATCTAATTTGTGCTCAGTCTACATTCAGAGAGTGAGCTGGACAGAGCTGTCTCTCATTAGTCACTGACCTCAGTCCTGCACCAAAATTCGAACTGAATGGACTTATCTTGCTGTAGCTCTCTCTCTCATTAGTCGCAAGTACTCATTCCTCCACAGACATTCGCACAGGATGGATGTGTACCCCGTTCCCATCAGTCGCAAGTGCTCCATCGCCTCAGTACGCATCGATGCTTTCAAAAAAATAAAGGACACTTATTCCACTCTTACACTTACCCCAACACACACACACACACACACACACACACACACACACACACACATATATATATATATATATATATATATATATATATATATATATATATATATATATATATATATATATATATATACCCAATACACTACACGTCACTGCTCAGTCGGCTGCCGGATGTCAGAGAGTAAACATCACTCCTCAATTACACATACATATTTCCCTCTGTACATTTCCCAAAATACAAAAAAAAAAAAAAATATTAATAATAAATTCCACAATTTTGGAACGTTTGCCAAACAGATTAAGCCTTAGTCCGATTATGCAATATGCTAATTAATTGGCTTAGCGGATTAACCCGCTTATAAATTGGATTAGCTATTAATCCATCAATTAATCCACTCCATCCACATCTCATTCACCTCAGGTGGTCTAGAACCCGCCCGTGCCCTACTACTAGTATAATTGCTTCTATTTTTTAGGACTGTTAATATTGTATTTCAATCGCTCTTTATGACTATTTAGACTGTCTGTAATTTATCTCGATAGGATGGTAATTATTTGTTCAGATGTAAGTTGTTGGTTTAACCCTTCATTTTGAGAGAAATTATGAATAAATCGATAGAAACTATTTAATTACCACACAACCACAAGTCACCTCTTTCCATTTAAATAATCAAGGTTTCCACACAGCATGAATATATATTAGCGCTTCCTTTTGTCTTTTATGAGCATACTAGCTATTACACACTGCTGCTCGTGCGGCCCCACTATCAGGTGCTCTACCTACTGGGCTACTGCGGGCTCACTATAGGGTTCTCTATCCACTGAGCTACTGCGGCCCCACTATGAGGTTCTCTATCCACTGAGCTACTGTGGCCCCACTATATCTTTCTCTACCCACTGAGCTACTGCGGGCCCACTATCGGGTTCTCTACCCACTGAACAACTGCGGCCCCACTATCGGGTTCTCTACCCACTGAGATACTGCGGCCCGACTATTGGGTTATCTACCAACTGAGCTACTGTGGCCCTTGGGAAGGAATGTAAGACAGCCCACAGATAAAAAAAAAAGGAAGATTTTTAACAGTACTTTTTTATGCAGTAATCCAAAGAAAGGTTTAATCCATTACGTATGTATATCCTTAATCATCATTTTTTTTGGAACCGTTTGAGATATTTTCCTGGGATAAAAAGTAGCCTATGTCACTCTTTGGACCTCCAACTATATCGGTGCAAAAATCGCGTCGATCCGTTGCTCCATTTTGACGTGAAAGGACAATTCAACAAACAAACACACATTTGCATTTATATAGTAGTAATGATTTTATTGTGAATATCAATTCCTTTTATATTTGTTTGTGCCGGGACATTTAGGGTAATTATTTCTTAGTGACGCCACTTTGTTTGCTATGATTTTTGGAATTTTGTTTGTTGTTTGTGTCAAGGCCTCGGGATATTTATGTGTTTGTTGGAAGTCGATATTTCATTTTATTCGTTTCTTATCTTTTGGACATACATGGGCACAGTATGTATCTGAAACGAATTTGAATGTGCCGTGACAAGATTCAAACAGTAAAAATAATACATCAGTAATTTCTATAAAATCGGATATATTTCTCCCACGAATTGCTAATGCAATAAATCAACCTAATAAAATATAGGGTAATACCTGAATAAATTTTTGTTATGTTTGAAGCAATTTGCAATTTATATGATTTCCTTATTATTTTAACACTTTAATAGATTCAAATACAGCCTGGTCTCCAAGGACCCTTGATCTCAACCAGATTGATTTCTTTGTGCGGGGATATTACAAAGAGCTTGTTTACTCCCCGGAATACCAGTTTGGAGGAACTAACAAGCAAACTGCAATACAATTAAGTAACTATATAAAACAATCGAATGGCATTTCGACCCTTGCAAGAAAATTTCGTACAGCGATACCGCATTTGTATTGGATAAGAGAGTCTTCATTTTGAAATATTTTGTAACATGTTCTAAATAACACATTTTTAATCCGCTGTAATTGGTTTTTATCACATTTTCACTTACTCTCACAGATTATAATTTTGCACATACTTCATTTCGAATCATATTCTTAGGATGAAGCCGTAGCAGTAGAGCAACGAAATTTGCAGGGTACATAGCTTATAAAACGAGGAAGTTTTGAAGTAGGTAAGGAACATGTTTGATGTGAATTTTTTTTTAACATCGCCAAATGTAATGGACAAACTATGCTTTCCGCTAATTTCTGTTTTTACGATATTTTTCTCGGTGCCATGTTAAGACAAATGAATGTAAATGTTCTTGCACTGGGTTGGCTATTTTTTCAGCTAATCCAAAACAAATTTTCAAGCACCTAACACATTTATTCATGTCACCATGCCAATATTTATTGTGGAAGTGCAAGTAAGGCACAAAATATAGAAACAAATTCATAGCCCCTAAACAGTTGCTTAATATACATGGGTTTTGTTTAGATAGGTATTGAGGTCCTCTACCTCCTTGCTTCGGCTTGGCACTACTTCCTGTGACATCTTCTATACGGTGCCTTTGTAATTTTTATAAATCATTGTTTGAGAAGAGCTATGTCATTATTAGATTTGAATATTATTCTGATATTATAATTTTTAACTTATAATAATAGGTTGGTTAAAATTTTGTTTAAATTAATGGTATTACTTCTGTGGAAATTAGATAGACGAGTGTTTCAATTTCTTTATGTTTTGAGGGCAACCTGGAAATGCAGAAGTAGCAAGTACTTATTTTCAGTAACTACATGCATCGTTATAGCACTACATAAACCTCACAATGAATTTTATGTTAATATAACTTCAAAATATAAAAAAGAATTACAAAAGTTCGTAACCTTTACTTGTTTTGTATATAAAATGTGTTATCGCTTTCTGTAATTTAACATTTCAGGCAGAATTTAAACCGATATTTTCCTCAAGTATATTAACCCATTGTGTAACATTCTTTTCTGTTTTAGGTGATTCTAGACTGCCCATGGAAAAGAAACTGAAGTGTGAAGATAAACTCATACTTGCTCTATTTTTAATATTTTACAAAGTAAATTATTCCACCAATACTTTACTACCAAATAACATTCATATTGCAGGAAGACTTTATAAACACTTTTCACATGAAGATCCTTTCTGGAATGCTTACTACTGGTTAACAGAAAGTGTCAAAAATATTTATTTAATTACATATCATTCTCATTACATTAATGATGTTATTGGGCACATAGTTGTTCCAGCTAACAGAAAAGGCGATATTGCATTTGTTAATGTATGTATTTCGGATTTTACTCTTGCGCAACAAACTCCAGAAATGGATAAGTTTCTTAAAAATCACAACAGAGCATCATTTCTTATAGTGGTCAAGGATATAAGAATCGTAACCAGATTGATTGAAGTCATGTCCAGCTCTTATTACTTCAACTACAGGACAAAAATCATCGTGGTTCACTACTTACATGAAGAAGAACAAGTTCAGAATACTACAGAGACATATATCTCCATGTTAAAAAAGACATGGGATGTCGCGGGAATGTTGAATGTGGCTGTGTACACTTGCGACATGGGGTCAAGTAAAGCTGGCGACTCTGTAATCATCTTCAACCCTTTCTTGGAGTCAGGTCAAGGTCATGCAGTGAAGCTGAGTTCAGACAGCATCGGCTTACTGCTAGGTCGGAAGACGATGGACCTCCACGGGCACCCTGTTCGCATAACACTGTTCCCGCTGAAGCTGCTGATGGTGCCGGTGGAGGAGAATGGGACAGTGCAGGGATACACTGGCAGGGATGGCTGCATGCTAGCTGCCCTCTCCCGCAAGATGAACTTCACGCCGGTGGTGCTGTCCCCAACCGATGGCGCCACATATGGCTATCTGATGGACGATGGCACATACCGCGGAACACTCGGCCACCTGGTGAATAGGCAGGCCGACCTGTCCATCAACAGCCGCTACATCAGGGACTATGGCTCTCAAGATGTGGAATTCACGGCACCGGCCATTGCCCAGGAGCGACTGTGCGTGCTGACTCCGCGAGCCTTGCCCGTGCCCACATGGGTCACCATGGTACGTTGCTACTCCTGGCAGATGTGGGTCCTCATAGTGCTCACCTTCGCTGCCTGCTCGCTGCTCTGGGCTGCAGTACGTGCTGTGGACTGCCAGCATCCTTCACTGCCTCTCCACGAACACATCATTGTCATTGTCAACATATTCCTCTCCAACACCCTTGTCTCCTTCACCAAGTACACCACGCATTCCCAAAGGGCCTTCCTAACCGCCTGCATGCTCTTCAGCATTGTAATCATCAACATATTCGTCGGTAACATTTACAATGCGCTCACTATACAGAGGTACTTCTCCGATATAAAGTCTCTACAGGAACTCGATAACTCGGGGATGAAGGTAGCAGTTTTCTACCGTTCCATGATCGATACGTTTGACGATGTCCATAATCCTGTGTTGAGAAACCTCAACTCCAAGTTCTTCTTCACCAAAAGTAAACTATTACTGTTCTATGTCAGTGAAAAGAGGAATCTCAGCATAGTGAACACAGAAACTTACTTGAGATTCGTGGTGAAAGACACCAGGCATGGGGAAGAGAAACTCAATATTGTTGACGAATGTCCAAGGACATACGGCGTATCCTATATTGTTCCGAGGAGGTCACCTTACAAGGATGAATTCTACCGAATTATCAGCCGACTGAGTGAATCAGGACATGTCACAAAGTGGACAGAAGACTACATACACAAAACAACGACTGCCAAGAGAATTAGAGAATCTCTGGAGGGAGTACATGAAGAGCGCACCAAAGTGTTCAACCTAGCTGATCTGCAAGTGGCATTCTACATGCTGATCCTTGGCCTACCGTTAAGTGCAATTGTGTTCATTTTCGAGGTAGGAAGATCAAAGTATCGTATTTGAGCAATTTATTTCTCTTAAACTAGTATTCTACCTGCTTACATGTAGATTATACAACATATTCTCGACATCACACTAGCAGAAGTTGATATTTTTGTTCCACCTGCTTACTTGTAGGTTATACAACACACTATCAGCAGTTCAGTAGCAGAAGTAAATGTTTATATTCCACCTGCTTACTTGTAGGTTATACAACATGCTCTCTACATCTCTGTAGCAGAAGTTAATATTTTAATGGGGGAAACGGGGCGGGGGAGAATATTTTAGTAAACCAATAAAAGAATAAATAAAACTACACGTTGAAACCATCACTAGAAATGTGGTGTAAAAATAGGGGTTGGGAGGTGAGGGGCACCTTCGCCACTGAGTTGTTGTAGGGCTACAGTTTTAAACAAGCTTAATTATCCTTCGCATCAAAACAATCAGTTCGCTCGTCGTTTTCAGGTTTGAAGCATCGAAACAACAATTACTGCAAGCAGCTCAAAACAGGTGCACGAAAGAGGGGGGGGGGGGGTGTTAACACAATCAAAAAGAGAAGGGAGGGGGGTAAATCTCACAAGGCTTAGCTCCAGGGACAGAAATATGAGAGGGTTTAAAAGGAGAATGGGAGGACTGGGATTGCTTCGTTGTTTGGTGAGCTGTCAAGAAAAATTATTATTGTTATCACTACTAAGGCTCGAGCCTAACTAAATTATATATATATATATATATATATATATATATATATATATATATATATCTGAAATCAGAGGGTCTAAGGGTTCACACCAGATTACAAGAATAAATAGCACTTAAATAGTCGTCAATCTGTATTAATCTAGTAGCAGCAGTATGTGTCTAACAGAGAGTAAATAAATACTCACATTCTTAAAAGAGCTAATTGTAGGTGAAGGGATCTGCAACCTTTTAAACCGATGTCGGACACACTCAAACACCCAAATAAAAATTTATCACAATTAATCATTTCTCCAATAGAAAGTATAAACAAGAAATTAATGATTTAATACAAAGTGAGTATACACACAAATAAATAAATGCTCTTTTACTGAATAAAAAAACACATTTAGTTATCATTAAATCATCATTGACATGTATGACGTGGACCACCCCTTGGCCCCAGACCATTTACCACGTCGTGCCTACAGAAACATCACAGGACACAACAACGTCACGCGAGGGCACCTGTATCCTCAAGTCAGTGTCAACGTGTACACATGTTCATGCAGGACGTAGTGTAAATAAATGTACAGTATGTTTTTCAAGGGTCTCTTTAATTTATTATGGCAGTGTGAGTCGTGTGTATTGTGTTTATTATTATTTTATATTTATTCCTGCAGTGCCACTTCTATCATTATTCTGTGGTGTACCCCATGCGCAACGAAAGCACCTTTACGTGCACCCAGTGCTCCGGAGTTAATTTATACAACCAGTGTGTGTCTTCACCAGTGTTATTGTTTATGTTGTCTTTTTAGGGTTATGTATTCTGTGTATGCCATTGTTAATGTTATTGTTCTATTTTTGCCCCCTGTTTCCTTGACCAGTCACACGTAAGTACCAGAGACAAATGGTCTCGCAGTTCAGTGTCCTGTGTATAATTAATTTTACTAATATTTTTGTTGTTTATATTTTTAACGTGTTCCAAAAGTCAATGCTTTTGGTACGCCATCTCGATGAGACACGAATGGCCACACACAACATGGCCGGGAAAGGTGTGTGTAAATATTGCCTATATATTATTATGTGAACTTTGCACGCAATACAGAGTTGTTTTAGAATATTACAAACATAAATACGGTATGGACAGTATTGTGTTACTGACCTGTGTCAGTATTTCAAACATTCAGTTTTCGAATATACTGGTGCACAGCCATGCTCTTAACTACGTGGCCAGTTAACCGACATATGTTAATTCCATTTTATCAGTGTTATTTATGTTATATAGTACTCATGCAATTTGCCACAGTTTTTATGCACAAGGGAATAATAGACTTAATCCGGGAGAGATCCCGCAAAGCTATTGCACTATTTAAACAGACATGGAAAGTGAGGTTAGATTGCCATGGCAACTGAAAGTGGTGTAGTTGTAATTTTACTTTTCATATTTTCTGATAGACATGTGTACATTTATAAGAAAGGTTGTTTATGTAATTTCATCTCATTGGCATTGCAGTTGTCCAGTTCATATCATATGTTATTATCATTCATGTAATTAATTACGTCACATGATTTGTCTGCATGAGTCTTGGCCAACGAGTGAGCTCCGCACCAAACCAGTACTAGAAGTGTCTCAGGTCTCATGAGGTGACCACACGTGGTCGCTGTGCTCTGAGCACATTAGCTTATTGTAATCAATCATCATGCAATTCTGTTCATTCACATTAATTTACTGGAACCTTGTGTTTATTCTAGCCTGGAGTACGCGTCACCTCATGTCCCGGTCCGTTTTGTACATGGCCGGCACTTAACGTACATGTAGGCCCATGGCCATCTTTAGAGTTTAATATTCCGCCTGGCTTTAACGGTGGAATATTGAATTTCAGTGACCAGTTGGGAATAATATGTCTATAAATTACGTGACTGTAATACCAGCGTTATTTATTACATTAGCCCCATCTCGGATATATAACCTTCAATACAATTATTTGTCTTAAATCATGTTATTCGAATCATGGCGTTGGGTGGTCAAAACAATCCATCGGGAGTGAGCTGGCATTTGAGGGAGGTCTACATCCCACACTAGACTAGGCATTCTGGACATACTATAATTATGGTGGCACATTCATCAACACCGGCAATATTGCTGGAGATGGCGGACATGGGGAACTGGACCATGGGCGTCATGATCCTGAGAGCAGCAGCATCATTATCTTTTTCATGACCGTACCACGAGCTGGCACCCTAACCTGGTAAAGCATCGAACAGCACATTTCATGTTTATTCAACCAGTTCCTCCAAGGTCCAGAAACATAGAGCCGTCATGTACCACATGTCCCCTACACTAGGGCATTCCCCACGTCGTCAACACCAGTGTGCAGAAGCCAACCAACCACCATGTGTGGTCAGTAGTAGGCCCGTGCCACTATCCCAGTGCATTGTCATGTGTTCTGCAGCACATTAGAGCGTCGAGTAAGTCTAGGGTTTCTAAGTTATTTTAAGTGTTATTTAGTTTTCTTGAAAGGTAAATATCGTGAGCAGTGTTTGTTTATTTAATTTTTGTGTCACGTGTGCAACCATGGTAGTAGTAGGGATATGCCGGTTTGGGGACAACGGCATGGGGCGTCGAAACCTTAGCCGGGGGAGCCTCCATGTTGTTACATCACTGTCCGCTATTTTTCCCTTTTTCACTCCAAATTTCCCTTTTCCCCTCAAAATTGACTAAAATACACTAAAAATTTCCTTTTTCCTTGAAATTTTTCCTTTTTTCCGTAAAAAATTTCCCTTTTCTTCAAAAAAAGATATAAGTTCCCAAAAATGGTAGAAGACCCCCCCCCCACATGCAAAACCAGCCCTTGAATCTAATTTTCGCATATGTATTCAATTTGAGGGGCTTACTTCGGACCTACAGAGCAGTGGCGGCCATGTTGGTTTCATAGGCATGCCTTATGCCAAATCGATACAAGGTATACAGGATAGGACTCAGACCTAAGCATCGACGATTTTGCATACATATGGATTGCAGATGGCCTTTGACCTTGACCTTTGACCTTCAAAATGCAAAATTAAAGAGAATTCAAAAAATAGAAAAATCTAAAAAACTTGCAAACAATTCCAAAAAACTCACACAATGTTGCAAAAATCCCAAAAAATTATTAATAAAATAAAATAAAAATAAATTATTTAAAATTTATTTAAAATGTACTTTAAAAATATATATATATTTTAATTGACATTTCCCAACACCCCCATTAATCACATTCTTTCTATCCCCAGCAGATGACAGACTCCCTTGCACCCACTCCCCACACATATACTCATACCGCTGTCATGATTTTTTTGTCTGTCACTTGTTTATACATCTTGGTAGGTGACTGCCAGCTTGGTAGACATCACCCATCTGCCATATTAGATGCAGACGAAATCGACCTTGACCATGTGACCTTGAATTAACTTGAAAACTAAAACTCGAGAAAAATCATAAAAGTCAGCAAGCATAATACATAACAGACTAATACCACCATATTAGATTCAGACTACCTTAACCTTGGCCCCATGCCCTTGAAAACCAAAACTACAGAGAAAACACCTAAAATTCAACAATCATAATACATTTCAGACTACTACCGCCATATTTGATTCATATTACCCTGACCTTGACCCCATGACCTTGAAAACAAAAACTTGAGAAAAAGTACATGTTATTCAACAAGCATATTATGTTACTGTCTATTTCGTTAATATCTCGATGTCACTTCCAAGCTAACTGTCAACACTTATAGACAAAAAAACCACAATTTTACATCCTATTTAAAAAAAAAATATTTTTTCCCGATCAATGGTATAACTACATGCATGTTGCATGACTTTGACTATATGCTTAATTGATTAAAAATGTAAAATACTTATAGTTGTTACTAGAAACTTAAAGGCAAATATAAAGATACAACATGTTAAAATAAAGGCAAAACAAATAATTTAACAATAAATTTTATTATTATTGTGTAAATACATTTTTCACATAAAAACAGGTAATCACATCATCTGAAATAACTCCGATCCTTAAGTACTCATATGATAGAAAACACCTCTTTCATGGTCGAGTAATCCCCACATTGTTGCTTAACATGCAAATATTTATGTCTGTCTACAACATTGTTGGGATTTTCGGTAAACATATTGTCAGTATACTTGGTGTCTTCTGCTTTCTTCAGATCACTTGGAGAAAACTCGTTGGGGAAATGTGCGGGACCATTGAGGGTATATTCATCATCTTCGATACTATCACTGCCATCGTAGTCGTTATCAATGCTGTCTTTATAAGTGGCTTCACTTCCTGCTTCTCCCTCAGTATGAAGTTTACTTTTCTTTGTAGCGAGAATTGTATGTCCATAAGTATTGCGAGCTAATGGCCGTTTATTTTGAAGTTTTCCGACTTCACGTGAACATCTTGCAAATATACTTTCTACACAAACCAACTGTATTACACTCATTCCATCTTTAGCGATAACTGTGATGTTATAATCGTCTGCAGAAATGATACCTATCAATGTAGCAGGAGGTCTTGATGGCATCACTTGCTGGTTACCAGTAGATAAACCCTCTCGGCAGACAGCGATGAACTGGTCGAAGCCATACCTGCACCTTCCATTATGTAGCAGGCAGTCCTTAACGATCGACAAAATTCCATATTTCTCTTTTCAGCACAAGGCACACATATCTTTGAAATCCGATAGAGTTATGTTTATATTATCATGATCTTCATAAATGTGACATAATTGTATCATTCATGCAAAACAGCACCAACATGTTTGCGTTGTCGCGAAGTTTCTGTTTGGGTATGCGCGAATAAGTCTGGCCAAGGTACACACAGTCCACATTCGCATGCCGTCCCATGCTAAAGTATTCTTGAATGCAAGTTTGTTTCTCGCAGGCAATGTCACCAAAGACAAATATCGAGTTTCGCAGTGCTTTGCTCGGAGGTACGATGGCTTCATCATCACTGCATGGGAAATATCTAATACCTCCCACAGCTTGCAGTACACGGACCTGGTATTTCGGTTGCTCGAGCGATTTTGAATAAACGTAGAGGTTCTCGAAGAGAAGGCCATTCTCTTCTTCCAGCAGGCTCTGCAGGACGCACGTCTTGCCGCAATCCGATGGTCCCGCGATGTTGCACCTTAGTGTATTCGGAAATAGGCTTCCATGTCAAGATTCGTGGGAGATAGCTTCATCCTCAGCATGAATGAATATGGGTCACACTGTGACACCCGAACACAGCGAACCAATGCAATGACTTCTATATGAGAGGCGAGATGTGTTCACTGTTGCTGGCCCGTTACGCCGCACCACAGTTGCGAAACATAGTATTCAGCTCACCACCGATCAGCCAGTTTACAATCACCCAAGAAGATACTAAGTAGTATATGGGTGTATTATTGAGGACAGTGCATTTTAGACCCTAAAATCCACGAATTTTCCACGATTTTCAAAGATTTTTTAATCCAAAATCAGGTTTAATAAAAAAGACATAAAATAAAAAAGTTACAAATAAAAATTACACGAAATCCTGCACGAATAGTGAACATAATATTTCGCATAAAACTTAAGCAAAATCAGTCGCTTACACAGTAAATCCACCAAATTTAGACCGAAAAAGCAAGCAAATCAAAGTAAATTTAAGCCATAACGAAGCAAATTTTAAGTAAATGTAAAGCAATTATATTGAAATCTATAGAAGTAGTATATTTTAAGACAATTCTAAATTGTGCATACATTTTCCATTTCTCATTTCTTTTATGTTATAAAATTTTGATTCTTATTTATTAATTTTAAAGCATTTTTATCAAACATACTTACATAGCGATCTGGTAACGTAATTTTATATTTATCATCTAGAATTCAATAATTATTTTCACCAAACTTAAAATCATAAAATTGAGAATTGGTAGCAACATACTTTTAATTTTTTTATAGGTCTTGTAATTTAGTCGACTCATATGAATTGTTAAACTTGGCGCCAGAAATTTCATTTTGTTTTGTGTTGTTTATTTAAAAAAATGAATAAAAAATAAAAATTAAAAAAATTTATTTCCCAATGAATAAAATGGGAAATAATAACATATCTAAACAATGTAAAGTATTTGATGACGTATTAAACATAGACAATTTTTCATCACATAAAGGCACATTAGATAAAAATTTTAGCATCTGTAAAAAATGTTATAGTGAATATGCTAGTAGTTATGAGTAAAAAACTGAGAAAGTAGTGTGTGAATGTGGTACATTTGTTTATAATGCATCTCTCAAAAAACATAAAATTACTAAGTTACACAATACAGCAATAGATATTCTTAATAAAATTCAACATGATAATTTTCCTTAAGAGACATACAAAGTATGCAATGAGAATAAATTATTAAATTCATTTTCCCCTCATAAAAATACTAAGGATACGCATACAACAATATGTAAAAATGTTAAAATACGAAATATCAAAGCCAGACTTTAAATAATTAAAAATAATTTTATTATTACCATTAATTTCAAAAGTAAAAAACAATTTTATTATTATCATTAATTTAAATACTTTTTGGAATATATGCCTTTATATTTTTCATCTTTATATTTTCTTTTTCTTTATAAATCTTTTTATTATTAATAAACACATTAAATATGGCATCATACAATTCAATATTAGATCTGAGTGAAAAGAGTGTGGATGATTTGAGAATTATAGGTAGAGATAAAAAAATACATTTTGGTGCAAGTTACACAAAGCTGAATTAATAACAGCTATTATATCATTTAATATAAATGAAGAATGAAAAAGAAACTTTTACAAATTTACTTTTTTCAGGTTACAAAATAACCAGAAAAAAAATATTGAAGGAAATATCCCCTTTTTCTAATCAGTTATTTGTAAAACCAAGAAATAAAAGTAACCAAAATTAAAAAAATTTAACTTTTTTAAAACCCAAAGTTAAAGAAGAAAATAAAAGTTTTGGTAAATTTTTTCCTTTTAAACAAAAAAAATTATGAGCAGGTTGAAAGAAGACTACCTTTTGAAATTCGTGAATGCTAACGTAATTTTAATTATAGATACAATATTTGGCAAACAAAATACAGCATTCATATGAATAATTTAGAAGATGATTCTATAGATAAATGAATATGATTCACTATACTGTTCTTTCAAAGAGGAGATCTGTAAGAAAATTAACTTGTTTTTCAGAATGGTGATCAGATGAGAATATTTACAAATAATCCAAGTTTTCACGGCACAATTTCTGCTGCTAGAAGAAATAATTTAAATGCCGAAAATTTACTTAATCAAATTGAGAGATTTATAAATATCCCATAAAAATGTAGATATAAATGAAACTACTTTTGACACAGTTGTATACGAAGTTCCAAGAGGAAATGGAAAAAGTAAAATAATTGTTGATTTAATGAAAGATATAAAACCAAAACAATGTATTACCAACATTAACAATGATGATAATTTATGCGGGCCCAGAGCAATAATTACAGCTTCAATATATGAAACTAATATCATTTTGGTTAGAGAATTAACGAATAATGAACTTATTTACATTAGAAAAGGAAGAAAATTGCAAGAAGAATTGGTTCATGAACTTTGCAAAATGATGGGGAAAAAAATTGCGAATTCGGTTTCAGTTTGGAAGATATAATGGATGCAGAAAATTTTCTGGTTGTTCAAATTACAGTTGTTTCAGCTGCACATTTCTGCTCAACTATACAATCTGGTTTTAAAAATCAACAACTATTTCTACATATTTACACTATGAACATTACGATGTAATTAATAGTATGGAAGCATTTTAGGTAGTGTCTATTATTGTAAAAATTGTGATAAACTACACAATAATAAAGATCATCAAGAGCGTGAGAAAAATAATATAACTATATGTACTTTGTGCAAAAAACCACAACACGAAAAAGTTTGGGAAAGTGAAGATCGTATCTGAATATATTGCCAAAAATGTAATAGATATTGTTTTGGAAAATAATATTTTACTAATCATGGTTCAGAGTGTAAGTCAGTCTATAAGTGTAAAATGTGTAATAAAATATGTTTGAGAAATAAAAAAACACGAATGCGGTTATGCCAAATGTTGAAATTGTAAGGAATTTGTGATAACTGATGAACATAAATATTATATGCATGAGAGACAACGAAAGGGTGTTTTTTTTTACATAAAAGATAGTACTTGTAAATGCCAAAAAAAAAAAAGAGAAAAAACTGGTTGTTCTTACACTGAAAAAAAACTACTTTTTTTACTACGAAGCAACACAAGATACTGGTTTTCACACACCAAACATTAGATCTGTTTTAGGTCTTATGGTAACAAAATACATTTTAAAACCATTGATGAGTTTCGCGAATGGGCGATATCTGAAGAAAATAAAGGTTATACATTTATTGCACATAATTCCAAATTATTATTTTACAATATTGTGTGAGAAACAGTATAAAACCACATACTACATATGAAGGCTTAAAAATTATGCAACTTAAAATATTAATGAAGTGTTGCAACATTTCCCAAAATATTTGGCTTAAAAGAGCTTAAAAAAGGATATTTTCCACAGAAAATATTTTTTTAAATGGCATGCTAAAAAGTAAAAGAAAGTTATATTTTCGATTTAAAAAAAGAACCTACAGAATATTGTCATTCTGATGACATTTTAAGACGTGGTTGTTTTGAATTTAGAGAATATTTTCTATAAATAGCAAATATATATTCATTTTGCTACATAAGAATAGCGGGTGTGTTTATGGCTGTTTATAGATAGAATTTTCTTATGAATAATACTATTGGTGTAGTTAAAGATGATAAAAAAGGGACGTTTAATGAAGAATTCATTTCGTGGTTAAATACATTTCCAAATGATCGACCTGCATTAAATGGTGTATAAGCAAAAGTCGATGGTTATGAAGAAAAAAAAAAATCAATATCATGGTTGTTTATGGCACAGTTGTTCTGAATGTTATTCACCAGACACAATGAATATATGTAACAATGAAAGTATGGATGATTTCCTTACTAAAAACCATCCAGTCTAACGACCATTTTAAGATTAAATTGTTGCAAAGTAAGGGAAATGTTGGGTTGCAATTGAAAAAAAAAAAAAATTTTATAACTTAAAAAAAAAACTAAGAATTTAATAGAGCCATTACAACCTAGAGATAAATTTTTCGGTGGCAGAACAAATGCTACAAATTTAAAATGTTCCAGGAAAAAAATAAAGATATATATATATTTTATATCAAACAGTGATGTATTATGATTATTTTCCTGTTGGTCAACATGTTAAAATCTTTAACACCTAAAATTACGACGAAAATTGGTTTGAATTGATCAAATGCAGTTTTACCACCACGAAACTTATATCATCCAGTATTACTAATTAAGCAATATAAAATATAGTTAAGTTTATGTTCAAAATGTTGTAGTGAAAAAAATGAGAATGTAAACATAGTGAAGAATAAAGAACAATAAATGGAACATGGAATTAATTAGAACTAAATAAAGCTACTGAAAAAGGTTACAAATTACTTAAAATTTATGAAGTTTGGCATTCCAAGCAATAAGTAATGACATGTTAAGAAATTATATTAAAATATTTATGAAAATAAAATTAGAAACTAGTCCATGAGAAGGAGATTACAAATCAAAACACGAATCTAATTGTGTTATTAAAAAATAACAAAATATTTATTTAAACATTGGAAATATTGAACCAAATCCAGGGAAATATCCTGTGCCAAAATCTGTTTAAATTGAATTTGGGTAAAATATGGACAACATCAAAATTTGACACAAACAGAATATATTAGGTGCAACTCATTGGTACGATTTGTTATTAGATGATAGAATAGAAATAAATAATGTTGTTTACATAAATTATAAAATAATTATGGTGTCGCATAAATACAATGATAATTATGTAGAAGATAGCACTACAGCAAATATATTTATAGCAACTTTCACCTTTTCAAATGCTTCTTTACTTTGATATGAAATGCCATATAAATAAAATGATAAAGTAGTATATTATGACACAGACAGCGTAGTTTACACTGACGATGGTAAAAATTCTGTTGAAAAAGGTTGTATGCTTGGTGAATGGACAGACGAATTTGGAAAAAAATGATTATGGTATAAATTGGATACGTACTGTGCCAAAAAGTTATGGTCATGAAACTTTATTAGGAAAAAAGTTACAAAAATTAAAGGATTCACTCTAAATCACTAAAATGCTTTACAATTGAACATGAAATCGATGAGCGAATTAGTAAAGAAAGCTACGAAAAATGTGATTATAAAAAACATTATGATTACAAGAGATAAAAAAATCTAGTTAATATGATTATGGCGAAAAATTTAATTTTAACTATGACAAACATAATATTTCGAATGAAAAAGATGATATTATAGATACATTAACGTTATGTTATTAAACAAATAATTTTATATTTTATTTTATTATATTCTATACTATATCCTATATACATTTGATTGATTTTAAAAATCTGTAACATTTAAACTTCCCTAGTTTCCAAAACAATATCAATATCAGTACCCTCAAAATTAATTATTTTTCCATTTTTGCCTCTAATTTCTAAAACATAATGATTAAAACATTCGTTATTTATTTTATAAAAAATTGGATATGTGAGCTCATATATAACATTATCTCTAAAACTAATCATTATTTTTGGTGGAAAACAAGTAATTATGTCGGTTTCTAAATGATTATATTCAAAACATTTTATAAACATTCCATATGCCAAATTACAGTGAACATATATTGTTTTAATTGGATTAAAATGAGGTAATTTAATACCTACAATAATTTTTTTAAATAAGCACATTTCTCTCAAAACCAAGAATATCAGATATTCTATCATCAAATTAAATATAAAATTATAGATTAAATCGATATTCTATTTTTCACACCATCTGGTTTTAGTTCAATGTTATTTGTTGGAAATGGATCAATTGATTTTTTAAATTCTTTCAAAGAGTAAATTTTGTATTGCTCTCTGGTATATTTATAACTTCATTGTTTTCAATCAACGTTATAGTATTGTTGGTTATATGGGTGTCACAAATTGTGTGTGAAAACTAATCAAAGCTATAGATTTATCTTTATGAATTATACCATAGTGAAGTTTCTTCTTTAGTACAGAACTGTTATTTATTAACTAAAATACTTTATTATCCCTTTATTACTCAAAAATTATCTTATTAAATTTTAAAAAGTTGAACGGGGCATCTGTGTTTTAATTTCAGAAGGAAATGCTAAAAATTAGAAGAATGACGAACTTTTACCTGACAATATAAGAGCCATAATTGTGGGCTAAATAATAGCGGAAAAACTCTTTTGATGATAAATTTTATTTGTATGACAGATGGCTAAATTTTTATAAATTGTATGTTTGTTCAAAAAGTTTAAATCAACCCAAATATATTCAGTTACAAAACGATTTTCATGAGATATCAAAAAAAAAAAAAGTATATATTTTAGACAACTAAAATATAATTTGCGAATATTTTACTACGGGGAGACATGAAAATATAGACCCATTTCATTTAGTACAAACTTATTCGAAAGTGCCAAAGCAATTGGTAAGAGATGATAAGAATTTCTGTGTATATTTATACAAGATAATGCCAAATTGAAGCATATTAATTCTGATTTTGTTGGTTGGGACATGACCTATGAGAAATTATAAAATATATGTGCAAACTGTTGGAATGAAGAACATGCTTATATATAAGTTTTAACATAAAAGTGAAAGAAGGTAAGTACAAAAATAAATTAAAAATTTCATAATCGAACTCTGTCTTGTGAACTATACGCAAGTTTTCCTTATCTACTTCTACAACTGAACTTTAGCGCACTCTCATCACAACAGCAAAAAGCTTATCTGCACAGTCGTCCACAACTTAAATTCAGCAAACTCTTGCTGCAACAGGAAGAAGCTTATCATAAACATGCAGTGTTATGAACACTTGGTGAGGGACCACAAGAAGCGTTAAAATTATCTCCTCATGCAGTCGAATTCAAACTCAAGGTTTCTGGGATCGAATACCCGAGCCAAGAGGATAATTTAATAGTGCAAAGGTGCCAGCACTACTAAATTATCACACAAGTAGTTCAAAATTGAAGCTAAAAAATTTTCATTGCTCTTGTTCATACCATGAAATATTAATACTGATGCAAAATAAATTGTACTACTCAAGCACCAGTAATATTTACTATACTACACAGTAATATTTCATATGTATACCTGGGGTGTCTCATATAGTGTAAGGTACCTGCACTATATGAGAGGAAGTACAAGAAATAAAAAATAAAAATAAAAATCTGACCTCTCCGCTAAAAAAAATACGCTGGTCGAGTGTTTCTCCGATGGAGTTTTGCAGGTGCTAAAATAAGGCCATAAAAATTTAAAAAATGGTCACTGGTGAGGTATTAAGTTACCTGTAAACCAAATAAAAACATGCCCCTGGCAAGGTATTAACTTACCCGTAAACCTAAAACATAAGATCACTGCTGTGGCATTAACTTGCTCATAAACCTTTTGCAATTTATTAAAAAATAAAGCTCGCCATAGGTGAAATGTGCATTGAGCGTACAATGAACAAATATTGAATGTGTTTAATGTACATTAAACAATGTTACTTTTGAAATAAATAACTTTTTACAGCCTCTTAAAAATTTAACTCTTTAAGGACAATAGATAATTGCAGAAAAATGTTAAAAAAACACAAAACATTAATTTTATTAATCCAAGAGTGATGTGAATAATCAATACCTAGCTGTTTTTAATAGATTTTAATATGTTTAGTTTTTAAGACATTTTTAACCAAACATTCATATCGATAGTTAGTTTTCATAATTTTGTATTCATAAAAACTTTCTTTAATTTCTTCTCAATTGATATCTTTTAGTTTTTAAGTCGGTACTCCATTAATTAAAAAATTAAAAAATAGTAAATAATTCTGTTGTCAAATTAGCTGCATAGCCCTTTTCGAAAATTCGTTTATCTTTGCTAACAGCAACATTGCCAACTTTTATTTTAGTTCAGAAAATATATGTTTGATATATATTTTTTATTTTTTAATTGTTTTCAATTGGTTTCCTACCAATAGTTCTATGGTTTGTATTGTTGTATTCTTTTACTAAATCATTTAATATATTTACCTATTTGTAATTGCCATTTAAAGCAAATTTTTTTACATTTTATTCTTCATTGTACAATGATATCTCTCCACAACAGTAGCTTTAAGTTCACTGAATGTAGAATAATGATTAATATTAATATTTTTGGATAAGTTCTTTAAGAATTTTACTATTATTAAATTCATTCCCATTGTCACTTTGAATATTAACTGGTTTTCTTTTTATCAATATACATTATAAAGCATTTGATAAATTTTTGGCTATTTTATTTTTAATAGTTATAGCAAACACATATTTTGAGAAAAAAAAAATCAATAATTGTCATAATATATTTGTTTCTATTATTTATATGTGATATGCCTTTTAAATTACCAGTATCCATCTCAACAAGATTAATTTGCTAAAACCATTAATTCCATAAGAAATTATTTTTCTTATTGGATAATTTCTTCTCTCTTCTTTATATAATTAATTTATTATTCCTTATCTTAGATTCGGCAAATATTTATTTAAAGTCGATTTATTACAATTACACATTGAACATTTATTTTCCTGAACTAACCATCCATTTTTAGTATTTTCATTTTTTTAATTATTTTTAGTGACTTTCTTGCACTTAAAGTTCTAAATTTATCAGTAAAAAATATTTAATTTTTGTATTTCACAAAAATTCCTATTGTATTTATCAATCCATCATATTCAGTTATTTTATATTTTTATTTAAAACCAAATTATCCCCTCTATTAACATAAAAATGTTTTTTCGAATCCTTAATAACAGTTAGAGTATCGTCAGGGAAGTTGAAATTAGCAGTATATATTTTATAAACAGAACAATACATCTAAAAAGAAAAGTAAATTAGATTATATATGTGGAAAACATCAGTTAGTTTAGTCCACCATGCAGATAAATAAAATATATGTCATTTTTCTTCACTACATTTTCCAATTTTCGAGTTAACAAATGTATCACAATAATTCAAAACTCGTTTTTTTTAAATTTTGTCATTTAACATCTGACTCTATCAGAAACTTTTTTTTGTTTCATTTTTTTATTTTTTATTTAACAGATGTATCAAAATCAGTCAAAACTGATTGGCTTACATTTGTCCATTTATCATCAAAAATTATTTTATTGACTGCATCTTTTCCATCTATACCATCTACATCTATATCTATATCTATAACTATATCTGAACTAGCCATAATATTAATACTATGGTTTTGAATAGAAACATAATCTTTTGTGTAAACAAAAACTTTACCAAGATGGTCTTGTAAAGCAGAAACAACAATATTATATATTGAATCTACAAATGTTTTTAATGCATAATCAGATGCAATATTATTGTATTTTGAATATACATCTTTTTAAATACCTTTTGTGTATTATTTACCTGTTTTATATAATCAGCAATAATAATAAAAACACTCAGTTCGTTTACTTTGTAAAGTAGAAACATTGGAATTGCATTGCGAATCTACATATTTGTTTAAAACATAATAAGAATCAAATGTTTTGTATTTTAAATCAACATATATTTTTTAAGCAAAAGCATTTGTGTTAAAGTTGTTATTTAAACATTCGATAAATGGTTTCGCAAATATATCCATCATTTAATAATAAAGAAACTATGTCATTAAACTTAAAACCATTCGAAAAGAGATATAATGCAATCACACATAGATGTCCACATACGACTGAATTAAAATTCTGATTTCTATTATCATTGTAATAAACATTTCTATTTTTGAAATAATTGGTTAAATTAGTAGGAAGATTGCCTCAAAATGAATCAAAATAGTAAACATCATTATTTTCTTCGAAATAAACCCAGTGAGTACCGGGATTTGATGAAACGTCAAATTTAACCATGCCACATTCATTTTTGTGCATTCATTTTGGTAATTCATCAATCATTAGTATTTATACATTTTTTTTTCATTATCGAGTTTAGATAATGGTGATATGTTCAAATTTTTTTTGGTTGTCCTCTTTTTGCAGTTAAACCACTCCCTGATTTATTTTATATGTCTATTTTGTTCTCCTAATTCTTTTTTATTTTTAATTCTCTAGTTTGTTCAACAGAACTATATATTACTGTAGCTCCACCAGCTAAAGCTTCACACGCACCTAAAGCTGCAAATAAAATTACTAAGAATCCTCCATGATGCAAATCATTTGCTGTTTATTCTTCTAATATTTTTGTGAGTGCTGATATTGATAAAGTTACTAAGAAATATTTTCCTTCTTTTAATTTTTTTTCTCTCAAGTTGATATTTTATTTAAAAAAATTATCAATACCCAAAACTCTTCAACTGATCAATTGGTATATCAAACGTAAAATTTTTGTCTTCATTTACAAGTAACAAAATATAATTAATTAAACATTTTAATGCACAATCCTAATTTTCTTTTTGTAAACGTATTTGAAGCAACAGCCATAGAAGTATTTTTTTTTTTCACCAATTGGAGTATCTTTATTTAACATATTTTCTTTTGCTTCTTTTCGTAAAATTTGATCAGTTTCGTGTCTAGATTCTAAATCTTCATGATCTCCATAAGCAATATTGCGATATTTACACGCTTCATCTAATTTATTTATACTCATGTCTCCTTGTTCTAATATTTCATTTAATTTTGCAAATGGTTCACAATAATTATAACCGGGCAAATGCATTTAAGGTAAACTTAATTATTTAATGCCCGATTTATAATACCTTTACCATGATGTTCAGAATTCTAAACAGAATGTGGAATTACATTTAAAACTCTTATTCAGAAAATATATTGTTCAACATATTAATTATGCTTACTATTTCATTGTAATAACTATAATTTCCAATGTTTTCTTCACCATCAATAATTCCTAATCTATCAATTAATTTTCTATCATCATTCATCCAAATATGTTCTTTAGGAAAAATATTATATTTTTTATGCCTTCTCCAGATCTAGAACTTCTTGGGGATATCATTATTTTGGGTGCGTTTGGCATCGATCTTGATTGTGATTATTTTATATAGTTATAGTAAATTGGTTTAATTATATTTATGTGTTTCCAACTCTTATCGAGTTTATTTTCCTTTTTGGGTTATATTTTTGGAATGCAGCATTTGTTGATAAAATTAACTCTGTATAATTTTCATAGTCATTATCAGCGAATTTATCATCAAGATCGTCTTCTTTTTCTTTTGATAACAAATTAGCAAGTCCTTCTGTTAATTTATATTCTTTATCATTAAAAAATTTTTATCGTCTTCAGTCTTTACTTGTCTATCTCTATTGTAAAATTTATTCTTTTCTCCTAGTAAACCATATTGAGTATCAATGGCAATAATTCTTTTTGAAATTTCTTTTCCGAGACTTATAGTAGAAGCAGGTTGCGTCAAATTTTTATGGGTACAATTCCCATTTGTTCTTCCATATTAGGAATTTATAAATGATTTCAAACGATGTTTATTCTGGTGTTGTTGGATAATCTAAAGTTTTTGCTGCTACAGGAACTAACGTAGTTATTAAATTTTTATTTTCTTTGCATACTTGTTCTATTTCTTTACCAATATTTCGTAATTCATCAATTAATAAAAGTTCATTTTCTTATTTTTTTTCATAGTCTTCTTCATGATTATTTTTATAATATCTCTATTTTTCAATGAGAAATTTAACTCGAGAAACATCCCTTGATAAATCTTTCATTTATAAATAATTTTTTTCTTCAAATGAGTTATAAAAGTATTGAGAGTTTTGATAGACAAACTTTTCCTCCTACTGATCAAACTAGAAGAAATTTAAATATTTACATTAATATAATTGAATTTGATATTCCTATAGGTGGCCGGTTTTCTTTTCTAAATTATGCTTATGTTTATTAACAATATCGCTTACGAAAGAGATAAAGGAGGAAATGAGGTAAAATATGATAAATGAGATAATATTGATGTAAGTTCAAAATTTTTCCCTTTTCAATTTTCTAGAGTAGAAATCTCAAAACATGGAAATGTTATTGAGGCTGTTGATAATCCAGGCATAATATCAACAATGATGAATAATTTATTAAGATTACTAAGTGAAGAAAATTATTTACAGTTTACTGGTGTTGATAATAAATATCAATTGTTTATTTGTATATGAAAAAAAAAATGCAGTTGGTGTTGTTCAGAAAAGCTATGCTGATAAAGGTAAAATTGTTATTAAAAAATTAGAAATTATGTGGCCTATTGTTAAATTCAATTAAAACACATCAATTGCAATTAAAGAAAAAATATACAAAAAACGTAAAACACCCATTATTTTTGATTATTGCCCATTTTTAGGAAAAAAAGGTTCCCACTGGTTCAACTGTTTTTAACTTTGATATAAAATACCAGTTTAATCATTTACAATTTGACATGCCTTATTTTATAATTGTAGGATGTCAAACTTATAGAAAAATTCGTGTTAAACAGTATGAACACGCTTCTATATTTGATCACTGTAACGTAAGAAATATTAATGTTAAAAACAGAAGAAATGAAGTTTTTCAAAAGAAAATTGGAATCTAGGTATTTAAAATGGTCTTTGTGATAAAGCGTTTCTTGCATATAACGATTTTAGTAATTCTAAAACAAAACTGGATACCAACTTTATAAATAATGAACTTTATAATAAACGAACTGTAAATACTCAAGGTGATATCAACTATTGTTAATTTTGGAGGTGAAGGCCATTATATGGTGTTGTTTATATAGAAAAACAACTGTAGTTAAAGAAAAAACAAATATAAAAAAATTAGCGTTGATTTTACACGTTTAGTTTAGATGTTTTAATAAATTTCTTACTTTATAAATAATACAAAATGGAATCGGTTGTGTTACCTTTTAGTCTGAGTAACATTTTAAAAATTGGCGATGATTTAAATACTCCTTCCTATATATTAGATAAAGCATCTGATGAAATAAGAGAATTAGTTGTCAAATTTCATTCAAATTTACAAAACTTACGATTATCACTCTTAGAAATCATTGACGATTAATATGAACTTCTAGAAATAGGGGAAAATCTAGAACATATAGAAGAAGTTTTTAAAAAATTAGTAGATATTATAATATAAAATGTGATGAATAACAACATAATATTTGATTTGATTTTAGCTTAGTTTGCATAATTATGGACTAGATAATATTTATTTTTTTGCTTGATTTAGCTTGAATTTTAAATGTAAATTTAGTTTATTTACTGTGTAAGTGACTGATTTTGCTTAGTGCTTGCACGAAAAATCTCGTTCACTATTTGTGCAGGATTTTGTGCCATTTATTAATTTTATGTCTGTTCTATTTATACCTGATTTCGGAGGAAAAAGGCTTTGAAATTCGTGAAAAAATCGTGGATTTTATGGTCTAAAATGGATTGTCCTCAATATACCCATATAATGCCGAGCCCTTATCGACACTGCCGCCTCGCACAATTTTGTTTGTACCCGTCTCGTTAATGCCAGTGACATTAAGCCGGTACAAAACGTCATCCAACTCGCAAACAAGGAAACACACAGGATAGGCCACCGACGTAGTCATTGTTGCAGTCCAGATTGGTGATATAAAAATCGTAACTACGGTATTTGTGTCAGACGAAATCCGTGAAGATGATATCCTTGGTATCCGTGGCTCACTGAACAAAACACCACAGTGGAGCCCGTGGCATGCCAAATTCATTTGTGCCGCTTTGTGGCACACACGTTTGTGTTCTGTTCTTGTGAGGGGTTCGTGCTCCCTTTTTGGGAATATTCTCTCTCGGGAAAACCGTTTCTTTTGGGTTCCCTAAATATATTTTTTTTTGTATGGTAAATATTGGGTCACTGTACTGGTGACTTAGTTCTTTCCTAGTATGTGTTAATGTAACTTTTGTAATTTAGTGACAATAATGCAAATCTGTAATTAATTTTGGATTCTGAAATTTTACTATTTAGAAGCATAGTAATTTACTGTTTCCACAAACCTCGTTGTTGCTAGGTAAAGACTAAACTGTTTGCCAGTTATGATGTTCCAGTAAAAATACTGTGTAATAATTTTAATACTTTCATAATTAATTCTTGTTTTACGAGATATGGTGTCTGTGCACTATATTTTAAATATTTACATTTTTTGGACAAATAAAATAAAATAAAAGTGTTGTCCTTAATTAGTTAGTTACAAAAACATTTGTCAATTTGTGTAACTGACATTATGTTATTCGTTATTAATTTCATGAAAGACAGCTGGTGGTTTAAGCTAATTAATTATGTATTCCATGTAAAATATGATATTTGCTAATCAATTTTGGTTCATACTAATTTTTTTGTGAGACAATACGTAATTCTCATAATTATTTATGTTAAAGAAATCATGAAATGGAACATATTAATTTATCGTTTATGTTGGCTCTTCTCGGAATCGACTGTTGGTCACATCGTTTTCCTCAGGCGTCTTTTCCGGTTCTCCAAGTACACAATATGGCATGAACAGTGCTAATATTTTTCTTTTCTGCAATAATCAGTCATCTGATGTAATTACTTTGGAATCTCGCTAAGGCGGTACGGGTGTACCCCGACACAAGCATGGGCCATTCCTTAGTCGCCCGATCGTGATGTCCTGGTACAGGCCTTTGGTACAGGATGTGGTCCTGATTACAGCATTGCATTATCATGGAGCCGAGCACCCAGGAAATGCCGTCATGGACATCGTTTCCTCGGATGAACAACAACAGGCCAAAATTAACTTTTATTTTCTTTTGCTGTGCATGTTCTAAAACAGTCATGATATAAAATTTTTTCGTATCCATAGTTTTGGTATTATTTTCCGCCAAAAATCATAACTTTATATTGTTTATGTTATGTATGGATAAAAAAAGACCTGTAGAAATGAAGATTTGTGTATTGATATTTAATGTAATATGCTACTCAATGATATACTTATCATTACCCAAAATAAAAGTAGTATTTTTAAGGAGTTGAAATTCAAGTAAATATTAGCAATTCCAGGAAACTGATTATATTATTCAAAATTTAATTGACCGGTGGTATATTTAAATTGATAAATGTTATATCTGTTTTTATCACTGGTGTTTCATTTTGGTTGCAATTCGGTTAACCTTATCGCAACATCACAAAAATTATTAAAAAAGAAATGACTCTGGACATTAGTTAGGACTATTCAATTATTATTAAGTTTGATAAACTGTATAGGTTTCTTCGCTGCTGCAGATATCACAGGAAATGGTACAAAAACAACAAAAGCCGCATCATATAAAACAAGAAACATTTTAGAAAACAATCAATTTAAACCAGAAGACTACAATAGATGCTAACAAAATAAAGCACAACATAAACCAATGGAAACCAATAGTCAATGCCACAATAGAAACCAACCAAGCACAGCAAATCCAAATAAATAGTCAGAATACAAAATAGTGCAAAATACACACAGCAGAATCTAATGAAATCGACTGGAATGTAACAAAAACCAACGGACATCCATGGAACACAAAAGAGTCCAAAGACATCCACTAGAATATAACAGAAAGAATAAAACTACGCCACAACAAAACCAAATGGAAACTATTATAATACAACAGAAACAAACTGACTACAATTCAACAGAACAAAAAAAAAAAAAACCCTGCAGAATTCAATGTAAACAATCTTAATACAATAGAACCGAAAAGATTATGACACACAACAAAGCAAAACAGATACCAACAAACCACAGCAGAAAACAATGGAACACAACAGAAATAAACAGAACACAACAGAAAACAACAGAACACAACAGAAAGAAACAGAACACAACGGTACACTATAGAAAACTATTAAGGCCACTACAGCACAACAGAAACCAATAGCACACAACATAAATAATAGAAACTACTTAAATACAACAGAAAACAACCAAGCTTACAATAGAAACCAACAAAAACTGATAGGAACCAATAAAACACAATTGAAATTAATTTGAACCAATAGAATATAACAGAAGCCAATTGGCTACAGCACAATATAAACACACAAAATGCAACAGGAACCTATGCATACCACTATAATGCAACAGAAAACAATTGACCACAACAAAAATAAAAAACCCAACAATAACCAATGGAACCCACTAGAACCCAACAGAAACAAACTGCACAATAGAACCAACAAAACACAACAGAAATCAGTGAAAACCATTAGAATACAACAGAAACGAAATGGCTGCAGCACAATAGAAACTAATGAAACACAACAGTAACAAATGGAAACCACTAGAGTATAACAGAAACAAACAGACTATAGCACAATAGGAATCAACAAAACACAACAGGAACCAATGGAAACCACTGAAATACAACAAAAATCAAACGACTATAGACAAAAGATAAACCAGTCGAAGCAACTAAAACGTAGCAAAAACTAACAGAACACAGAACAGAAACCAGTGAAACTAGTAGAATTCCACAGAAAAGGATAGACTACAGCAAAACAGAACACAAGAAAATGCAACAGAAACCAATGGTAACCACTAGAATACAACACAAACCAAGAGAATATGACACATCAAAACCAACAAAACACAACAGAAACCAACAGACAGAAGTCAGTGGAAACCACTAGAATACAACACAAACCAGCAGACAAATTTATAACAGAAACCAACCTATTCCACTAGAAGTTATGCCCAATATAAAACAATTAAAACCAATGGTTCCAGTGTTTTATGATAATGGGAACCAACAGAAAACCATTTAATATTCACTGTTCACTAAATTTGTATACAATACAAACCACTGGAATCCAATACAAGCTACTGGGTGATCAATGAAAAACAACAGAAACAAACAAAAAATACATTAGAATAATGTTTCAACAAACACTGAAATTTCTGTTGGATTTTGTATGTTTCATTATAAATTTTTGGTAGGGTATAAACAATGTGAAGACATTGAGAAGGACTTTAATTAGAATTGTAATATACATTAGATATTTCGCTCATTGAGAATAATAAGAGTGTTGGTGGCGATAAATTAATTTTTAAAATAATGTGTGTGTCAATAATTTAAAATTTATATTTTATTATTTTATTTTTAGTAAGACATCCATCCTCACGAACTCTGATATGCCCCTCTGGCATCTTGTGAAAATTTATTCATTATTTATCAAGTTTTGATGCTTATTTGTTAAAGAATTAGGGGAAGATGTTGAAAATATTAATTGATTTAATTGCAAAAAATAAAGAAAAATCTATTTTATATCCTAAAAAAGATAATAACGGTTTAGAATTAAATGTTTTAGATACATTTATATGCATTAGTTTAAATATATGTAGATAAAAGAGAACGGTTTATATGAACATGAAAAGTGTCGGATATAAATAGTTAGATATATTAATAAGAACAATGTGAAGACATGGATTGAGAAGAAAAATTTAATGAAATTATACTATCATCCCACAGTGAAATCTTTTCAAAATTAAATACAAACCATACTTATGATAAAAATTATCATACAAAAAAGTTCGAAGAAATTTAATTATAAAAATTATGCAGGATATAATAAATCCTTACTACTATGTAAATGCAAAAGTGAGTTTGTTTGTTTATTTGTGCTTTTTTCACGTAAAAATGGAGCAACGGATCGATGTGGTTTTATGCACAGTTATAGTTTGAGGTCCAGAGAGTGACATAGACTACTTTTTATACCAGGAAAATATCTCAAATGTTCGTCTCCCCATACAAAAGGTACTGATTTATTTCGTAGATGATTAAGTGGGCCAGCTTTCTCCGCCAGATTATGAATAAACTTTCCAAAAACTATACCATTCCGATCAAGCGAGCAATACCCCTAATACCTCTGGGCGGGGAAAAATCTCTAATGCACCTACTACATTCAGGATTAATAGAAACATCTTTGGAAGAAATGTTATGCCCCAAAAAGGAAATTTCCTGAACTGCGAATTTAACTTTGCTGGGGTTCACTGTTAGACCGGCCTTTTGAAGACGAGTTAGGACCTCTTTCAAGTGAGCTAGGTGTTGGTCAAATGACTCGGAGTATATCACTACGTCATCCAAATAATTGTAGACATACCTGATACTGTGGAAAATTTTATCTAAAAGCCACGAATGTACTTGGGCTCCAGCAGTCAATCCGAAAGGTACGCGGATAAATTTTATACACATTCCAAGGGACACAAAAGCTGGTTATTGGTTTGGATTCACTTGATAACAGAATTTGGTAATAACCTGCATTAAGATCAATGGTGATGAAAAATTTGGCTTTTTCAAACCAATTGAAAGCCGAATGAAGTTCAGTAGGTGGGGCAGGCTCTATTTTCATTTCCTGTAATCTATAACCATTCTATGTTTGTCGTTAGGTTTTGGAACCAGAAAAGCAGGGCCTACTAGGAAGTGGATAGCTTGATAACCCCTTATCAATTAATTCCTGAACCTGTTCTCTGAGAATTTGCATTTTGGGAGGGGCCAACTTGTAAGGGTGGCTAGTGACATACACCTTGTCCACAAGCTTGATATTATACTCTAACAGATCGGTCAAACCTAAGTCTGAGGAGAAAACTTTGGGAAATTCATTACAAACATTTTGTACAGCCTTGCGTTGATGGGGCTCCAAATTTGCTAAAGGGTGCACGACCACTTCAGAATCAATGCTAACCTCAGACGAAATATTTTTATTTTGTCCATCATTAACCAGAAATAATTTTTCTGCAGGGGCAAACTTAAAGAAAATCTGTCTTGTCTGAATATCCAAAACAAGACCAGTGGTGTAGTGGAGAGTAAGGTGTGATGAAATAAAAAATGATTGTGTTGTAAAATGATGATAGTGTGAAAAAATAACACAAAGGTGAATGTACAACTAAATAAAATTATAGCAATTTAAATATGCTATGGGCGCCTTTACAGATGAACATTTGAATAACATTAAAATCAGTAACATTTTCAAGCAAAAATAAGTAATGCTAAGGACTCATGTTAAACAACCTCTTTAAAACTAGTGGTCATTCAATTGTATTATTCCGAAGAACTAGTGCAGCTCAACTAAGCACTCTACATACAAAGAACATTAGACAATTAAAATATTCTAGCATTTTTAATAAGACGAAACAAACTATTTCTATTGAATAAAATGACAGGTTTCACATTAAAACAATATTCAATGATTAAACGAGCAAAGTGATGATTATAACTGCTACCAGTTGTGTAAAAAAATTAAATGAGCTTAGTTATAATGGCTATGAAAACAATTACTAATTTCCCCAAACAATTTTCGTCGGTATACATGATTGTGAAATCATATGTAATCGTCAGTTTAATAATCTTGCACAGTTTCTTGGAAATTGCTAATAAATTAAATATTAAAGTGTCCAACCAGTCATAGCTCAGTCCTTTTTAGATTCACGATATCTTGACCCAACTCACTAGCCTTTAGGTATCTGATTAGCTTGCTACTGTATTTTGAAACACATTCTTGGCTTTAAGCTGATACAACATGCAAAATAGGATATTGCAATCTTACATTATTTTGCGACGACTAGTAAACTAGAAGTTCTCGATGCCTTCGAAGTGCAGGGAACTAGAGAAATTGTGAATAGGATTCAGGCGGACTCCCCGGTCCATATCGTCGCCATATAAGTAGAAGCCATTCTCAGCAGTGGAACGGAACTCCAGGCCGATGAGACATCCCTTTAATCAGTTTTTGGCTCTCCTTCTCCATCGTGGAAACTACCTCGTCTAGTCGTGCAGCCATCATCTCCAGAACGTAATAACTTTTTTTTTTTACTTCTCCAGCCAAAATGTTCCAAAGCAACTCAAAGACAAAAGCTCCACTTAGCAACCATTTGTAAGATCGGCATTTTATATGGTCATAAAATTGTTCTCCATGTCGACAAGAAGTGTATGAGAAATTTAATAGGAATATGTCAGCTTGTATGTGCGTTGCAAACAAATCAAACATTTAGTTATAAACACACGGTAAAGTGCGGATAAACTCTGCAGTTTCACATAAACATCTTACAACGAAGTTCCATTCCTGACACAGCCTTAATAAAATCATGTTTTAAATTGAAAACATACATGGATTATCATTTTAGGTATACATTAATATATGATGAAACGAGTAAGATAAATGAATAATTAGTTAAATGATAAGTGAGGAACAACTGTAAGGGAACTCCTTACAGAGGATTCCATAAAATCTGGCCCTAAGATGAGGGGTAACCCTAACTTGTCAGAAACTAAACACTTGCGCATCCACATAAAAGGCCAATTTTCATCTTAACTATTGCTGAACACAAAATAGGCAGGGCTTCACTAGAAGGGGTATAACGCTGCAGTTTAGTAAGCTCAGCTCTCACCAAATTTAACCGTTTCAACTGATTAAAAAGTTAACTTGGAAAAAAAGGGGGGGCAGAGCCTGAATCCACCAAAGCATCAATAACCAAAGGGCCTAACCTAACCTCAACATGTGGGGTAACACTACTCTGTAAACCCACAACATTAGGAAAATGAATTTGAAAACTCTTGAACTGAGATTTGGTTTCACAGTGGTCAGAAGGACCAAACAATCTTTGAAAACGATAACCAAGATTAATAGCACGAACCATGTGAGCATTGAGCTGAGCATTGGCAACATTACCAGGACAGCAATCAGGAAAGGTCACTTTTCGTCCCCGTGTGCAATGTTTTTTTTGTAGCTAGAATTGAACAATTGCCAATGAGATGTCCAATTACTTCACAATAGAAACACGCTCGTGTCTCTTTACTTGTTGCACTTGTGTCATCACTCTTGGATTTAGAAGAATTACCTGACTTCTCAGTAGCTATAACATTAATGTCTGGAAAAACTGATTTCTTATCAGAAACGGGGCCTGTCTTTCTATATCGCCTGCTACGAGCTGAGAAATTCTCACATTTCTGATCCACGTAGCGAATATTTTGTGAGTGTATGCATACACGATCAAGTTCAACAAAGGAGTTAGGTTTTCCCATAAAAACTAAACAGGAATGCTCATTAAGCTCTAAGCCTTCCAAAATGGTATTCACAATGTCAGTTTCTCTGAAGGGCAGGCGCAAAACAACAGCTGCTTCTTTGATGTTACTTATGTATACTGACAAAGGCTCATCAAACTCTTGTAACCTATCGAACATTCTTATTTGTAACTGGGTGAATAAGCGGGATAGGATGAAATAATATAGTATTTCCTCATTGAACTGATCAAAGGTGAGGTGATATGCAAGGGCATGTCTGGTTCTCTCACTTAAGGGAGCTTGGGTGGAGGGGTAAATTATCTCTAATAATTGTGACTCCAGAATGGTGTTGCTCTGATGCAACTTGGCAATAAATTTTAAAAACTCCAAAAAAATACGTATTTGTAATCATCTGTGACTGAAAGTTCACATGGCATGCACTCTAGAGGGTGGGCGTTTTTACCAAATGAGGGCGACACTAAAGTTTGTGAGGTAGGTCCTACTGCAAAGGACATGACAGGTACATGGTTAATGAGTGTGTTGGCAAAAGTAGCAGATGGACATGACCGGAGAGCTGGAGCGATAGGGATGTTAAATGAGAAATAGGGGGTAGGTTGCCAGGGGCAACTTGGGCCGGTTGGGAAAATGAAATGGCGGTGGTAATATTACTAGTGGTGGCGGTGGTTCACTAACAGGGGCAGCAATATCTTTGAGTTTATTTTGTTACTCCACTATTTCTAGGCTGCACACATCTTCCAACAGGGTCTGTGCCTGAGCAAGAATGTTTTTTAACGATTGAATTTGTACATCAGAGAGAGGCTCAGTGCACAAGGTGAGAAGGTTGTTCGCCCTATTTTTAAGGTGATGTAATTGGGTTTTGTACCGGTGATATTTCAGTGAGAAAAAATCATCATCTAAATTCTCGTAAATCTGTTTAAGAGGAATAATTTAGGATGCATACACACAGTACTCGGTGTCCACATTAATAGACGCCAGGTACTCAATATCAAGAGCTGTTTCAGTATTGATTGCAGCGCGCAAACTACTGGAGGCTACCATAACAGTTTGCTCTGAAGGTTTAACTCCCCTAATGGCACACTCATAAAAAAAACTCATATTTTACTAAATGTTCGGGAAACACTTCTAGTCATTGGATTGTTTATATTTGAAAGAAATCTCTTTCTCACAGGTATAAGTCAGAAAAAGAAAAGTTATATTTTGGCTGTGTGTTCAAATGCGAAGGTTTAAATTTGGAAAATTGACCAGGCGAGTTACGACGAAGTTTTCTCTATAAATGTAGGCTATATCAATTTTATACTAGTTATTTTGTTAGATGAAATAAAATAATTAAAACTTTTACTAAAAAAGGAAAGCAAACTAAGTGTTTACTTATATTTTATTGAAAGTAATTTTACAGCTGAAAATGTGCGATTTCACATGCAAACTGCTACAGAAGTACTTCCTTCATTTAGTATATTCCTCATCGTCAACCGCATACATACAAAAAACTAGCAGTTGAATAAAGATTTGCTTTACAACGTTTGAAAAAAAATTACAAAATTAGTTGGAAATGAATGAATAAGTTAGGTAAGACTATTGATTTTTTAAATCTAACCGACAAAAATTCGCACTGATGGATTGTGCCAATCTTACCCGATTGTAAATTTTTCTGTGTATGAGTTCGTCACTAGTGTGAGTACAATTTTTTTTTTTGTATTTACGTACGCAATCCAATATTATGCAAGTTTAAAGAAAAAGTATTTTTAATAATTTGCCTAGTAAGCATTGCGAACAATCAAATTAAATGCAGATGTTTGTATAAATAACATTCAAGTATCTATGTGAATATCTGAACAGACAGGTTCGTGCTGGCCTATACTCATATGTTAAAATAATGTTTCCAATAAATTTTTTCAACCCAAACTTTCTCGTGGGCGATAATTGTAAAATTACTCATGCTTTAAACGTAAGTAACTCAATTATATTTCCCCTTTTTAGTATACGTTTGCTCAAGTACGGTCATTGAAAAATGGCACTCGTGTGTATTTTCATGGTGAATTTGCACAGTAAACTTTCGTTGTTCAAGTGGCAAGATGATTTTAATACAGTCATACAGTAGGGATAAAAATGCACAAATAGGTTATTAATACGTGATGGTGTACTTTTGCACAAATATTAAAATACATACATCATTAAAAGGGACAGGTGTTTTTCGCGAAAAGATTTATGGCCGTGCTATACTTCAATATCCTACGCCCGCACAACCACGACATCCTTTGGTTATTGGCCGCGTGTCTGCGTGAGAAGACATGTTCTTATTTAGTCCAGGAATTTTAGATTTTAACCCGGAAAAAAATATTATAAAGCTGTAAATTTAGTCATTAGTACTATTCACCCTTCTGAACAACATACTGAATCTCCCCTATTCTCCTGTGCCGGCGCACTTGTTATTCTCCTGTGCCGGCCTCCTTGTTATTCTCCTGTGCCGGCCTCCTTGTTATTCTCCTGTGCCGGCCTCCTTGTTATTCTCCTGTGCCAGCCTCCTTGTTATTCTCCTGTGCCGGCCTCCTTGTTATTCTCCTGTGCCGGCCTCCTTGTTTGTTTCGGACAAAAATGTCTTAAGTCGCAAGAATCGACACAGAGGCGAAATTGACCCTTCAGATAATAAATCCAATAATCAATACTCTTCTATAAAATGTTTAATTCGCCGTAAGACCATGCTGAATTGCCTTACATCTTCATTCAGTTGAAAAAAAATATTCTAAGGGGTTGTTATAGCGATTTTCCTTCAATAAATCGTTAAAAAAATAGTAAAGTGAAGAATAAACTGACTCAGAGACTATAAAGTATGCCAGATAGCTAAAAAATTAGCTTCTACAATTTATATTTGTTATAGTGTTTCCTTTACAACGGTGTATTAGCCATTATTCTGTGATGGACTGTTGATGAGATACGGCCGCCTAATCATTGGCGCGCGTCGGGAATTGCAACTGAGAGTCGACGGAATCTAGATAAGTGTAAGCCAGTTATGATTTTCCTGTAACACATATATGTATAATTTATTTATATGTATTATTTATATAATTATGTATCGAATGTTAAGTTATGAGACACATTATGTGGAACAATACTATTTCAAATTTAATTGAAGTTTACATTCATTATTTTCAAAACTAATCATTTGCATTAGGCCTATGGTATTATATCTCTTATTACAGTATTTGGTAATAAAACTTTATCTTATTAACACAGAAATAATGTTTTCTAAGTTAACAACTCTCTCTTAAAATGTATTCAAAGCAGAAATGTTTGAGTTCTAGTCTACTCTCCCATTTTGCATTATAAACAAAAAAAGTGAAGGCAATTGAGTTATTTTTATAAAGTAGCTTCCTCAGGATCATCTTCGTCATCACCTAGGCCAATCCATCCAGCACGCCTGCATTTACATATGTAGCCACAGCCTGTCTTACAGCCACAGGAAACGAGGCGCAACAAAGCAAAGACTCAGGTGTTGGTGCCCAGCTAGTCAGTATTGGAACCAAGAATCCTCCAGCCAGTTTCCACCCCCCAGTCAACTTGATTTAGTGATATGTTATCGCACGACTGATGAGCCTAGGAAAAGAACAAGTGTTTGTTATTTAATGTTTCGAGATTGTGTGTATACATTTAGACTCTCAATGTAGACTTGAAATAACGTACCTGATAATATGTCCTCAGTGAATGTTCTGCACATGCTGCACTTGTTGGTGGTAATGTCACTAGTTCAAAGGCATCCGCCACAGGCTGCTTAGCGATGGAGCGTGTATACTGGATTACTCTGAGTTCATCCAAACTGTTGACATTTATCCTACCGTATAGAGCTATGACGAACTTCTCTCCAGTAGCACAAACTTCCTCTTTCATAGACTCTGGACTGTTGAACACTTTAGTGACATTTCTCATGTCAGGTCTCTGGAGAATTTTCCATGCTTTCTCTTTACCTTTGCCAAGGAAAGCAGATGTGTCACAACCAGTAACTGCATGACAGAAAACGACACTATCTTTGATCTCCCCTATCTTTTATTGAATTTCCCTTACATTATACACTTTGTCACATTTGTATTCGTACCTGAACTAAGGACTCTTAATTCCATGTCATCAGTGGCGCGGGCTGGCAGCATGACTGCAATGTCTGTGTCAGAGGCAACGACTGTGACGTTGTTTCCCACTGAAGCCAGCTCAAGTGCTAGAGTATCAGCATCTCCCTCAGAATTGCACACTTCGATTCCTGATGTTTCAAAATGGTGGGACAACAATGTGATAAGTCGTTCCTTATTGTGATGGTTGCTTAGGAAATCTGCTTGTGTTGTGCTCGCAGATGTGTTCATGTCAAACATAATTTCAGCAGATGTCCTTTTAGAAGCACGTAGAAAATGTTATTGTGATTTTGTAGACTGAACATTGTAGCCATCAAATACAACAGTCACCGATACTCTATAATTCTTCTGAACAAATTCTAAGTATCCGCTATTTGGCCATATGTAGCAGGACGTGGCCAAACCAGAGCATGAAGCAGATGTCCGCCATCGATTACTATTCTTCTTGGGTATTTTGTGGAGTTTTCCTCAGGTATGGTGTAGGAAAACAACTGCAAGAAAGCAGATTTAACTGTACTATACATTGCCACTTCATCAAAAAGAGCTGGAGGTCTTGGAGAAAGTTCGTAACTGAGATAGTGTTTCAGATCATTCTCAGTCTTCATTACATAAACTATCCGCATAAAGAGCTGGTGAGAATTTACCTCTACAACATCATCTCGAATCAAGATGCTTCGAGCCACTGCTGAGAGAGGTTTGACTCTATTCTTCTGCGTAAGTTTCACTTCACCAAGAGTAGAGCCTATTATAAGTTTTATAGCACCCAAACAAACATATTGTGCTTGATCACAATTAATACTATCATCTGCGACGACACCACGTGCAAGTGATCGCAAGCAGTCAACATCCCAAGTTGAGTGTTCCTTAAGCCAAGACAGTAGAACAGCAACATCGCGAGGATCTCTGATTCTGCGGGAATCCCTTAACTCAACATGCTGCTCAAATGATACAGCTTTGATGCCAGAAAGCTCCTCAAGGCATTGCACAACTTCATGAAAACAGTAAAAGCAGCTACAAAATATGCAAATGAACTTTCTGTGCTTCCACGCCCTCTTGTAAGTCCCCCTTTAGTTTTGAGAGCACGCCCAAGAACCTGCTCTATTGAAAATTCTGTCCACGCTCCTCCCCAGAACTCCTTCCTCCGCACAGGGAAGAAACCTTCTGGTGTAAATTTGTTGTACTCATGTGGTAGCATTCGAGATGGGAGTTACTCCATCTGCTGGACATATAGGTGAGCTGATTTTGCATAGTGAATGTGTCCAGCAGTATGCAGGTATGGCAACATTGACCGCACACACTTTAGATGAAGTTCCCAATCACCAGACCTTTCAGCTCTGATAGAGGCCCAATATATCCATCCACCGCAAGTACTGGACCCATAACTTGCCAGTACGCCTTTTTTCAGACAATGCTGTACACTTTCTCTCAAATGAAGCTAGAAAACTCACTAGCACAGGTGACTCCACAGCATCTGGAATCATTTTCTCACCAGTTGAAACCTCAAGAAAGAGTTTGTGTAATTCTTCTTGATACACCCCAAACAAGTTTTCCATTCCTAGTATCATAGTAATCAAGGATTGAGAAGTTAACATGTGTGCTAGCACAGCTCTGGAAAATGCATGGCACGAAATCATATGTGTTACTTAAGGTTTAGCATAATCTTGCATCCACAGCTCTTCTATGCCACTCCCAGACATTATGAATCCAATAGAGCCCATGAAACTGACAAGAAGATGGAATCCACCAAGCAGAAGAGTTACACTATCCAATTCCCCAGGAGGTGCTGCTGCGATGATTTCTGATGCCTTGGCATATACTGGCTGATCAAAAGTCACAATACAGCTACCCTGATTGTGGCGTTTACATTCCTCGACTGCAACCAGAAGTGCAGTTCAAATAGTACTGCGATTTGATGGATCTAAATGTATAAATGGGACTGCCTAAATTGAAGTGATGCTAGAACTAATTTCCCCTGTGTGTATACAGATTTGCATAAAACCATTCCAGGATGGTGCCAAAGACTCTTCTAACCATGTAGCAGAGGACCAAAGCACATCTGCTGCAACAGCATTTTTCACAGACTGAGCTGTAGCATCAGAGACAGTGGCTAGCTCGCTAATGTTAATGCCCTTGAGTCCTGGCAATGCTGACTTTTTGTAACAATTAACTTGAAGTTTGCCTCTGGTGGCTATGGTATCTGCTGATGATAGATGAAGCAGTCTGTTAACTGTCATTGATTCTTGGTTTTGGGATGACGTAATAAATCGCACACAGCCCATGGAGTGGAATGTGCCATGTCCTGCAAGGGTTCTGATATTAAAATCAGTGTTGTCAAAGGCATATTGGATATATCCTTTCTTGCTTCCACCTGTATTGGCTCTGTCGTGCTCCAAAGCCGAAAATTAATATCTGCACAGAAAATGTATACAATACCATAGTAAAGCTAATAAGTTACGAACTACATATGTATTACAATTAAGGGTGCTCTTACAAAGGAAGAGAGAAGGAATTGCTGGATAAGGAAGGATGGTAAGAATTCCTTTTGTAATATAAATTAATTAATTAAATGCCTTACATTTGAACCTCCTTGTAGCTTCCAGAGAATGAAAGACTGCTGAGAATATCTACCAGCTGTCTCGATGCATGATGCCGGTGAATATATACACCAATGCCCAGAAGTGTAGGAGATATGTAAGAACGGGTGCGACATGCAGACATCATGGCTTCTCAGATTGCTGTGTTCCTTCTCTCGACGACTTCACCTTGAATTACTCTGTTCAAAAATGTTTTCAATGTTTCAGGCAGTTGTCCTGAATCTAGAGACTCCATGGCAGGGTAAATTTTGGTGTCAAATACTAGTGATCGAATGTATAGGCTGATTATATCTGCTGCTGCCTCTACAATACGGATATTCTCCCCTTATTCGGTGTTCTTCTTGTCCAAGTACCATATGTCATGCATAATACTACTCGCACTTCCCTTCCAGTTTACAATGGACGATTTTCCTGATAGTTCGGTTGTAAAAACACTATTCCCATAATATGCATCTAGTCTCTCCTTCAGATATTTGACAGTACAAACTGAATCATTAGGATTATTTGTATTGAAGTTTTTCATGGTTTCTACGAGGTCACTTAGAAAAAATTGTGAATCTTCAGCACTATCCAAATAAGCACACAGCTTTGTAAACGCGAAAGCTCCGCACTCATCTTCTGGCCTCCCTCTTCTTCGAAGAAAGGTTTTATTGTCTTGCTGTCTTTGCAGTGATCCTAAAATAGACATAATAAACAATCATTGATAAAAATAATTTTGTGGAATTTATTATACTGCTGTACACTACAGTATGCTACAAGAATTACTGCCAGTGAATGAGCTGGAAGCATACCTGTAGATACAAATAGCAATCGCCATTGCTTGTGGTATTTAGCCTCATCAGCCACGAGATCAGCTACACTTACAGCCGGAGCATGGACGATCTCTACCCACGCATCCCACCGTTCAAGTGCTCTAGCAATAGCACTATCCTTAAACAGCAGTGTAGTAACTTCACATATAGTTTTTCTAAACTTTACTTCCTTTTTGGTTTCCTTCCGAATAGAAGCTTCTTCTCCACAATAAAGGCTGTCCTGCTTTCTATTGAATAAATCTACAGAGGAGCGAAGGCGCCGTTCTGTACCAAGATCGGGATCTTCAGATTTCTTTTCACTACTAAGATCTTTCTGTATTGTACTGGGACATGTGTATTCTTTCCTGGGACAGAAATCAGGGAATGTTGTGAATGCGATTAATTCAGTCCCATTCAGCTTTGTCAACAAAGTTAGGTTTCAGTACAAACCAAATAAAACTTTCACTAGCTCCTACACTTCTAAGCAAACACACATTACCAAATAAACAAACTGATTCATTTTGTAGAAGTATGTGAAATATTTGTTTCACCTCTCTTAAAGGTAAGTTCAATGTGTTTCACCTACATTTTTTTTTTCGTGATAAACACAGGGTCGCGGCGGTCAAGCCCTCCCTGCCCTCATATCTCAGGGGTAGGGTGGCCGACTTGTAGTCGGAGGGTCGCGGGTTCGCGCCCCGGTGCCTCCGACGCGGCAGATGCTCAGTTCGATTGTCGCGCTGGGAATTCGTCAACAAGTCGGTCTCACTAGAGCTTCGTCAACGTCAAAAATGTCACAACAACGTCAAATGAAGGTTTAAAAAAAGCGGTTAGATCGCTTATTTTCCATCAAGGCAATCGGGGTTCGATCCCGGGCGGGGCCACCCCGTGTTGGACGATGCCTCTGGTTAGCGGGCTTTCTTAGGGGTCTCCCGCTTCCCCCGCCCATGCATTCCGGCACCGCTCCATACATCATTCACCCTACATCGGCCCTCAAGACCATAGCTATTAAGAGCCGCCCTAATATATTTACTCCACTCTTGATAAACACGTGATATAGGCTTATTCCTTTTTGTTTTTAAATATTATTTTAACGGTTAAAATTTTTGTATTTTCGACTTTTATGGTAACATGCACATTCATTTTCATTTCTACTTCTTTACAAACAAAGTAATTCAACATGCATATATGCCACTAAGAGTGATATTATTGTCATTGGAATACAAAATCAATAATACTCTTTTTGTATGCTGGAACACACAAAAGATATGTGCTTCCTATCAAGGTAAAGAATTCGATACAGCTCGCAAACACAATGCTCATTCGAATATAACATAAAATATTTAGATGTTCTAAAAAATCATACGCAAACTTTACTAAATCTTAATTTTGATTCAAATGAAAACAGTTCAATGCACACAAAAATAAATTTCGTAAAAATATGCAGGGAAAAGTTAATCTAAATAAAGTAGGTTTGTTTTAATTTACACTGTAAATGTTATTTAATTCTGTAGTATGGAAGAAGCAAATACAGAACATTGTTGTAATTGTTAAAGGTGTTTACAAATCAATATTATTGTATTGTGTAAGAATAATGTTTTTTTTTGCATCTATCGCAGCTGTATTTTATGTAATAGTTAACATTGACATCACATTATTGCACTTTCGAGATCAGAGTTATTCGGTATTATGAAATAGTATCATACCTTATAAATATTAAAGCAGTGCAGTATAAAACAAAATAATATGTAGAGAATCGGAAAGTTTTCATTTATTGGACATAATGATGAACTACATTTTATTCGTTACGAGTGCCTCCCAAACAGCCGCAAGGCCTTAGAAGAGGAACACTATTAAACAGGAATTAGGAGAGGAATCAGCCATGACCTTTGTTAAGGAACCATCCCAGCATTTGCCTGAAGCGATATCGGGAAACCATGGAAAACCGGAATTAGCACGGTCATACAGGGGATCGAACCCGAGTCCTCCCGATTGCGAGTCCAACGTGTTAACGTTGCGCCACCTCGCTATTGTAAACACTGTAGTAATAGAGTTGCAACACTTAATGCTAGGTCTAAAAGAGTGCGCGCGTGTATAACAAAGCTATAGTAAATATCCTTACCTGCATTGTTCGTGCAACTTCAGTGATGGCCCATTCTCCACGAGAGACCGCAAAAAAAGGGTCTTTCCATCAGCCCTTTGTTCACTGGCATTAACGAGTCCCAACAATCCTCTTTTTACTGTAGTTGCTTCTTCCTGGCCAGGCTCCAGTGGTTTTTTTTTAAAACCAAGCACTCAGATCGGCTCGCTATATCTAATAGTACTTCCTTTCTAAACACACACTCACTCTACGAAATAAATAATTCATTCCGAAGCACCACCAAATACGCAACTGCACGGGGTTCGTTAATATTTCTGGCATGTCTGGACAAACACTGAACATTTATGAGACGAGTTAGTGACTGTTCAGTCGACTGCATGTAATCGATATGGTAGACAACAGACACGTGTGCAAGTATTGAAATACGACGCGATAGAGGAGTAGGTCTAGACAACACAACCAGCACTTGGCGAGGCACGCCAATTATTAGGCGGCCGTATCCCATCTACAGTTCATCACAGAATAATGGCTAATACACCGTTGTCAAGGAAACACTATAAAGAATATCAATTGTAGAACCACTTTTTTAGCTATCTGGCATACTTTATAGTCTCTGAGTCAGTTTATTCTTCACTTTACTATTTTTTTTAACGATTTATTGAAGGAAAATCGCAATAACAACCCCTTAGAATATTTTTTTGAACTGAATGAAGATGTAAGGCAATTCAGCATGGTCTTACGGCGAATTAAAAATTTTATAGAAGAGTATTGATTATTGGATTTAATATCTGAAGGGTCAATTTCGCCTCTGTGTCGATCCTTGCGACTTAAGACATTTTTGTCCGAAACAAACAAGGACGCTATGAGTGCTAATATATACTGTCACAGTCAGTGGCGCCAGCGTGGCAGCGAGTAATGATAGATGCGCATGCGCATGAATCTCCGCACTCTGCTCTTTTTCGTTGTGAAACTGTCCACGGGAATGCGGCGCACGCGCTCTGCCCAGCTTTCGTCCCTTGACCATTTTAATACAAAAAAAACTCTTGAGCATGCTGCGCGCGCAGTACCACCCCCCCCCCCGCCCCTTTTTCATTATATTTTTCCAACCCTACTATCGAAATAACTGTCGTCACTGACTTGTCACCGTCTAGCCTTGTTCCAGGTACTGAATGCGTGCTGATATCTCTGTCACGTATATCCGACTGTCAGTAACGCCATTGTTACGTTAATTTTGTTGGTCAAGTATTACTATTTATTTTGTAGCATGGAGGAAAATAACATACGAAAATGTACTTAAAAAAAAATGTGTATGCAACGTTTAGTTTCAAAATAAAGTACCATTTAAAATATAACATATCTCGGTATATCATATAATAATTATGTTAAAATGGTTCACATATTGGAAATCACATCTTTTAAAGGAAATAACTGTGCAATAATATGTCGAATTTCTTTGAATATAACTATTTGCACTGTAAGGAGTATCACCTTGATATAAAAGAGAACATTTCTGTTAAACTTTCTAAATTATTATGCTTATAAATACCAGAAAACAGTAAAATTTATCTAAAGCCATGTTTGAATATAATTCAATAGTATTGTGTATATTGGTCGCAGCCATAATTCTATGAAAAAACAATAACAATATTGTATTTTAATTTTTAGAAAATAAACGCTTTTCATATCTGCCTTTATGAATCTCCGAACTTATAATTACTTCCCACGGAAAAAACTTTTAACACAATTTTTTTTTACAAAATAAACAAGCTGGTTTGGAGACGCGAGGCAGCTGATATGATAAATAAAAACATATATTAATAAGAAAACAAAAAAAAAAAAAAGAATTTTGTAAGATTGAAAGCTACTGGTTTGCTATTTTTTTTTTCTAATTTGGCTCGAGGAGTCGCGTGTTACCGCTGCGCTTAGCGCGGTCGATAGCACGACACTGGTAGGAGCAGTTACCATCTCGCCTCGCTAACCACTGGCACAATGCCCGTCACCGTGAGTCACCGATAAATGTCACCGATACTACATGGTCACTCTCACGAGTACGGCTGTGACAGCAAAGTCACTGATTATCCTCATCACTGCCCTAGTCTAGTTCCTCGGCTCACCTAACGGGACACACCTGTGCTTAAGAGCATACAATAACCCCTCCCCCACCGCGGATCCTTTCTCTAGGCCTCTCCCACTCTACCCGCTCTCTTCGCTTTACACACTACGGACGAAATGAGGGATTGGCTTAGCTGTAGGCTATTCGCGGTTAAGTGAGCACTTTTTAAAGTCACTTCCAACAGGCTTTCACATTTAATAAATATATTTCATTATATCTCCAGACGTTAACTTTTGAGAAGAGGGAAATGTATCCACTGTGTTTATTAGTCACGTGACAGTGGTTGTATTAAAAAGTGGCCGAAAGATGGAAATTGACTAAAAGGAAAATTTTTGCACGGCCTTAAAAAGTGCTCACTTTATCATGAACAGCATATAGCAGATAGCAGCATGACACGTGTCTTAAAGTGTGCACAATATACCTACAGTTTTATATAAAGGTTTAAAAATTGAATGCAGTTACAATACCCTTTTTTTTTTGCATGATTTTTCGCAGGAAACTATAGCTGATATCATTATAATTTTTGATTCAGTTATTTGTTTTCCAATTGACTAAAAAACATGCTCAAAGTTACGCAATTTGATTATTAAAAAATATATATTTAACATTGATGGAATAGCAAACTATATCAACAGGTCTAAAAATTAAATATTTTACTTATGTGGAAAAAAAAAATCTTCACGGTATCTTTAATAGTTCCAAAATAGCCATTATTACAAAACCACTGTGTGTTTCTCACTCCAGACGGGACTATGTACCACTCTTATTTTACATACCCAACTGTAGCAAAAATTCGTGAAATTTTTGCGTGAACCGGTTTATTGGTCTTCTATATATATCATAAAACCTTCGTTATTCATGTGACGATCTTTATAAATGGAGAACAAAAAGTTTTATTTATTACGAGCTGACTGGTGCTACTTCGTCTGCATGACATTTAGGTATTTGAATCGCTATATCCACAGAGCTAATAAGGCCTCACTTGGAATCGCTCTAGCCATTTAGCCACTGAGGCCCTATTTAATATATATCTATCCACTGGGCCACTACAGCCTCAATTGATATAGTTCTATCCACTAGCCGACTGCGGCCCCACTTGGAATCACTCTATCCACTAAGCCAATAAGGCCCCACTTGGAATCGCTCTAGCCACTGGGCCATTACGACTCTTGGGAAAGAGAGGAGGACAGCCCACAGACAAAAAAGAAAGGAGAAATGACGAAACTTTTTTTTTAACAAGGCCTTTTTTATGCAGTAATTCCAAGAAAAGCTTAATCCAGTACCTATGCACATCCCTGATCATCATATTTTCGGAACAGTTTGAGATATCTCGATAAAACAAAGACCTAGTTAGTCCTGGGTCCTGGGGTTATTATTATTATATATATACATATATATGTATAATAATATATAGACTGTGAAAAATTTTATGTCAATACGTTCAGTAGTTTTCAGTTAAATCTGGCGGACAAACAGACAGAGAGATATTAAAAAATTAAAATTAGATATGGCTTAGTAATCTATTATACTATATGAAAAAATAATTAAAAGTGGAAAATTTGAAAATCACAGACAGCTATCCCTATTTTATTTAGTTGTATAGATATATCATTACATGATTGTATAGATAAATAAATTTAAATTTAAATATTTTAATTTGTTTCCTAGAAACAACATACTAAGATAAATGTTCTATTTTGGTGCTATTCGGAAAATAAAAGACACACTTAAACAACATAAATTAATATGGCGTACCACACTACAATTTCTTCGCCAGATTGGAAAGGAATCGGTTAATTATTTTCTCGATATACAACATAAAAATTGTATTATTTCATCTAGGGCTACCTTACAGAATGGCGAAGAAATAAAGCTATGCATTGACAATTTTGATGGATTGATACTTTCAGCACACAGTCAAGTCGATTTTTTTATTTTTTTATTTTTTTTTTCTTAGATAAATAAGTTTTGATTTAAAATTTTTACATATCAGCCATTTTGAAAATATGCGAGTCTGACATTTTCGAAGTTTATCAGTTTACATGACCTGTAATAGTGCTACTTATTTGGAAAATTTAGTAGAAGTCAGTGGTTTTTCGGAGATATCACATAATTTTGATTTGCAATGTAATACTATTTTACAAGATGGCGGACATTTTATCTGGACGCATTTGATGGCATATAGTATATACCCAGCATACAAAGTTTCATTTGAATTAGTTACTTGGTTTCGTTGAAAATGTGTCTAAAATAGAAAAAAAATGTCTAATTTAACATCACTTATCGCAGTACTACTTATATGCCATATTTGGCAGGAATCGGTCAATTGTTTCCCGGGTTATTACACAAAAAACTTGGAAGTCAAAAGAGTCTCTGTGTAAAGGCTGTGCACGATAAAGTGAGCACTTTTGAAATCAACCTTATAAAAAAGTCGCTGCTCCTGCATGCATATATTGTAACGGGCGCTCTGAGAGACATGAGCACAGTAAAGTTGGTAACGATGGATGGAAAGTAGTTACATGTCTTAACGTCGGATAAAAAGTGTAAGGTTACCATTTGTGATAACTTAAACTATTGGTTTCGCTTTCTGATTTTTTAATGCATTAAAGTGTAACAATGGACATGTTTGTAAAATGTTTAAATTTCTTATAATTTCGCAGTTTCATTGGACCGATGTATGGGTAAAGCTATGATGCCCATAGCAATGTTAATTTTACATAAGGCGGAAGAATACACAATGTGCGTGCAAGTAGATTTTAAGCAGGTCTTTCAAAAGTAATTTTGAAAATAAGTTTCTGACATGCTTTAAACATATTTGAAGATGCAAACTGCCGCAGTACTAATTTATTGGCAAATGTGATAGTAATCTGCTAATTGTTTCCCGATATATTACACAAACATTTTATTAATTCATTTAGTGCTCCCTTACAATATGGCAGATGAAATGCATTATTTAATATTAATATGATGCTTTGGTAGAAATCAGTCAAACGGTATAACAGTTGTAGAAAATAAACTTAAAATATTTGTAAAGCTGCCATTTTGAAAAAAGTGCTTATTAAGTTCAATCATTTGTATTTACCTGTCCTATCATAGTAGTACATACTTTCCACATTTGGCTAAAATTGGTTGAATAGTTTTCGATATATATATATATATATATATATATATATATATATATATATATATATATATATATATATATATATATATATATATATTCATGTGGCTCTATCTTCCAAAAAAAAAAAACGGACCAACAGCAATATTCACATATGAATTCAATGCTTATAACTTGGGATGACAGAAAAAAAAGGTTTCAATTGGGTGAACGGTTTCAGAGATACGTGTTAACATAAATTTTAAAATGGGCGTAATTTTGAAAGTAAGTACCCCGCGTGGTCTAAAAATATAAAAGGCATATGTCCTTACTTTTATATGTATGTGTATTGGGTTTGGTGAAACTCTTCTGAGGCTATCAACAATTGACTTTTTTGGGGGGGGGGGGGACACAGTCACATACACGCACACAGGCACACTGCAGGAAAGTGATTTCATAGCCTTTTTTATTACACTGGCAAGTAACCTTAAAAGATGCAGTACTCTTGACTTGTAGTCAACATAAACCATGTTAACGTAATCTCATCTTAAACATATTAATTTAATATTCGTGTTTGTATACATTTATAGAGGTTCACTTTCTTGATGCACGATATGCAAGCAAACACGTGAAACGATCACAGGGGTAGGCCGGTGTGCCAGTGAGGAGAATTTAGAGTTCTGCAGCAAGCGTATTAAGTGTGCGCTGATTTTCTAGTGTGGGTGAAGAATTTTCCGTATAGACGTAACTAACGCTGCCCCGTAAATTTAGATTAAAGAATAATGGTATTCAAGCATTTAGAATTCGCGGTATTCTCCTAGCTAATATCACAGTTAACTCATACACAGTATCGCAATAATCAATGACAGTCCTTTTCAAGGTCAAAATTTGTACGGTAGAAACATTTCAAGGTGCCGTATGACGTGAATCGTGTAGTAAACTCTTGTACATATATCGGACACATGTTCTACCCAGTGGGTACGTTGATCCATAGCAAGGCTTAAGACCCTAAACACTCGACGATATATATATATATATATATGCGTGTCATCAACCCAGATGTCCAGCATTGAAGTGGCTTTGGCTGTTGCAACAACTAGTGCAGGAAAACCCACCACTATGCACTTTGGTTTTAATGGATTTTATATCATTTCGTTCAATGAAACCCATTTTAAAAGCTCTTTCAAGCCTGCAATACTATTGTTAAAGATTTCACTCATAATGCTTATTCTATTGGCAGAACATAGCTGAACGTCGTCGGCATACATGTGGAATTTACAGTTCTTCAGGCAATTGTGGAGGAGATTAATGAACATTGCGAAAGGTAAAGGTCCTAAAACTGATCCTTGAGGTCGACCTCTTAATTCACAAATAACTATGTTGGCAACGATACTTCCACTACGACTTAAAAAGAACTAAGTATAACTAGTGATAAGTCATGGTTGGCTGAATCGAAAACTTTACTGACATCTTTAAGAGTTACTGAAGGAAGTTTTTTTCATCTATTGACAATCTTTGATTTTATCACATTAAGATAGAGTAGTACATCAGGACCTATGAAATGGTCTGAAGCCAGACTGAAATTGACCAAGGAAATAATTTTCTGTGTTATATTTTAGCACTTGGGTATGGACAAGGTATTTTAGAGCATTCGACAGCGCATGTACGGGATAATTTCTGGACGATAAACTACTGCAGTTCTCAGTGAGATAATTTAGGTATAGGACGTTCAAGAGCATACTTCTAGTTTCGTGGGAAATAATCGGCTGTCATTGACACATTACAAACATGTGTAAATGTGTGCACAGTGGTCAAAGTTAAATTGACCACTTTTTGGAAATTTTGTCTGTACTTTGTGCTTTAGATTTAATATGATATACACATTGCATATCTTGCGGGGAGTGATTTCGGTTAAGACAGCTTATGTTTGTGTTAGAAAAATAAATACGTTCTAAGAATTTTTCCCGTGTGCTCTGGTTTGTACAATTTATATATGTTATGTAAAGTAGCGATTTGAGTCGTCTGGCGAATTGGTTGAACACATTTGCTTAATTTTAACCACGACTGCTCCTGATTTACGGAATCTTCCCCATATGTTTGAATTCGCATTATTAGAGTTTTCTAACTTACATAAATATTTTATTTTAAAATTTTCTTTTAAGTGGTCACACATATAATTTATTGGCTTGTACTGTTTTTCCATCAATATTGGCTGCATAAGTGTTTAGTTTCCTTGCTTGGCAAAGCTTGGCCAGGATGATTCACGAAGTGGCATCAAGTTACAACCAGGGTATGGGCGGATGTCTGATGCGTTCCGTTGCCACAGGAATGTGTTTGTCATACAGGCTGATCACATTATCATTTAATTAATTGTAGTATACGATCTATATTTTGAAGTGTGAAAATTTCATATCATTTGGTCTCCGTAGTATCTTTCAGTAGTGCATTTATGTTGAAGGATATGACATTTTTGTATGTAAAAAATTTCGGTATGAGTTTGGTTGCTCTTACAGAATACGATACGTATACTAGGCTGTGATGTGATAGTCTGCGAACTGAAGTTTGGCCACTTGCAAGGATTTTATCTAGTTTAGAAGTAACATTAATACCTAACAAAGTAAGTAGAATGATTTAGCGAAGTTTGATACAAGGGTACGGGGAACTGGAGCCGAAACCGGCAACCGCCCTCTTGAAATTTTCCTTTTTTCCCTCAAAATGTCCCATTTTTCCCTAAAAAAAAAAAAAAAAAAAAAAAAAAGCATCTATCACAAATTTGCAAAAAAAAAAAAAAAAAAAAAAAAAAAACGATCCCCAAAAGGCCCTTTTATCCATTGGAAGGAATTCGGGGTGACCGTTTTCGAGGGCAGAGCAGTGGCGGTCTTATTGGTTTTATAGGTATAGGGTATGCCTAATCGATACACACGTCCCAGTGTCCGGATTCAGAGCTGACCATCCACCATCTCGGTTCTGTCAGCCATCTGAGCTACCATGGTGTATATCAGTGACATTGAATTGACCTTTTACCTTGACCCCAGTGATCTTTGACCTTGGAAACGAAAATTCCAAGAAATTATTAAACATTTTAAATATAATTCCGAAAACTTCAAATAAATATTTAAAAAAATTAAAATGTTTAACTATAACATTTTTTTCAAATTAAAATCTTGAATGCTCGGGCATAACAAGATCCGGAATTGGAGCCTTCCAATCAATCACATTGTACTAAAATTTCCCTCTCCTACCCCCTCACCTTTGCTCATTCTGTCGAATGTACCTCACCTGCCATATCGGTTTCTTGTTTGTCATTTGTTCATATTTTCAACACCTAGGTGGCGCTGATGAATCCGACGACCATTTTGGATCTGTGTGACCTTCACCTTGACTTCAGATCTGTGACTTTGACCTCGTACTCTTGCCATTGGATAACATAGAACCTAGAAAATCCAAAAATATGTAAAAAATATATATATATTTAAAGCAAACATTTTCCATTAATTTTCCAGTATCTTTCGCAATCTTTCCAACAATCTTCCAATACTTCCATAAACCTTTCAATCTTTCCATATATCTTTCACAATCATTCCATCAATCATTCAAAATCATCACCATGTGCACCACATTCAGCTCCACACGAACCGCAGTCAGCTCCGCACGCTCCGCAATCAGTTCTGCATGCTCCGCAATCAACTCCGTAATCCTCAGTAGTCTTTCCATAAATCTTCCAATATTTCCATCAGTCCATTGCAATCCTCCTCAGCAATATTTCCATCAACCTTTCGCAATCTTTTGCAATCTTTCTATTAATATGTCGATCAATCTCGCAATCTTTCCATCAATCTCATGATATTTCCCTCAGTCTTCAACATTTCCATCATTCTTTCGATGAATCGCAACACCTAAGTCGAACCTTCGATCAATCCATCGGTTGGTTCCTACCCATATGTATATCAATTACATTCGTATGCAAACTGTCTCCAAATTTGTGCCTGATGACAGGCTTAATATTTTGTATTCAGTGCACTATCTATGCATTTTTGTAATTAAACTCCTTATTAATATTATCTATGCAGTTCTTTACATTAATAGTTCATGCTCATAGCACCACTCTAAAGTTGTGAGGGCAAAAAGAATACAACACACCAAAAAAAAACAAAAAAAAAACAGCTATCTTATAATAATATTTCATTACTATTTGGTAATTATGATTCAAAAAAAAAAAAAACAGTTCGTATCATGTAATACAACTCCTAACGTGAAGTTCATCGATGATTGGATATATCTAAAAATGTGTGAGGTCCCCGAGGTTTTGCAGGCCAATCAAATTCCTTCTGTCTTGTTCAAAACGACTGGCAAAGGAAACTTGGAGAAATGTATGGTAATGTCGGGAGAGTAATCATCATCTTCAACACTATCACTGTATTCATAGCCATAATCATCAGTGCTGCTTTATGGTCGTATTCCCTTCCGGTTTCATCCTAAATATAAAATTTACATTTCTTTTCAGAAGTTGCATGGTCATCATTAGTACTTATAGACAACTGCCGTTTATTTTGAAGTTCGTAGACTTAATGCTGGCATCTTGCAAGTGTACATTCCATACAAACCGAATCTACCACGCCTCGTAGGTCTCTCTATTTCATTATATTATTTTTTTCTTAACAGTCTCGCCATAATCATCTGTGGAATCAGTACCCATCGAGGCAGCAAGGGGTGTTGTTGGCATCACTTGCTGGCTCCCAGTAGACGAACCCTTGCAAATCTTGATGTGTTCCTTCAATTTATCGCCTTGCATAAACTGCATGTGTCCATTGCTGTAATGATTCATTGCCTGAAAAGATCCTTCATAGAGGCGGTTCTCTCATGTCTCTGAGCATGGCAGCTTTTGCTGAAGAGCCTTCCACAGTAGCATCACTGTTTTCCATGTAATTTTCCAGCTGGGGGATAAGGTATATCCATAGAGGAAAGCTCTACAGTAGACTTCGTGCAATCATTTGCTTGCATCATCAGCGATATATAAGCATATATTATGCATCCATTCAACCAGACATTTTGTCTAGTTCCTTTACCAAATTACCATGCAGTTACATCTTCAGCAGTTTCTTCCAGTCACCCTCTTCGCTCTTCTTGAAGCTTTAACTTATGCTCCGCAAGTTACCCCTCATGTACCGCAACTGATACCTCATGCTCCGTAATTGACCCCTCATTCTCCGCAAATGACCCTTCATGCTCGGTAAATTACACCTCAGGCTCCACTACTAACCCCTCAATCCGGGCTTTGCATTTATGTTGTGGTTTGCTGATATTTTATTATGTAACTGTCTTCGGGTATAAGGAAATAAGTAAGTGCCTATTTATCAAGTGGATTGAGCCCACTTATTCTCAGCTCTAGATGATTTACTGAAGCCAGGGTCAAACCAGAACCCTTTGAAATTATTTCTTCTTCCTCTTGGCATAACTTGTGTATAATATCGTCAGCAGTGCTTTCTATTGCATTCGAGATCTTGAATGCCCTAGTACAATATTCACCATCGTGGTGCTCTGGTTTCGTATAGCTACAGTCCAGCAACATATTATATTTTGCACCGCCACATTTTTCCACCTCGTAGATAAGTTGGTTTATCACATTAGGTTTCATACTTGACAGGAACCAACAAACATTTTTCGATATAATTCACATATTCGGTGAAACATAATACTTAAAGAGATCCCTAAATGCAGATAGCTTCAGGAAAATACCATTTACATTAGGCTTTGACTCGGAGAGCACTGACGTAGGTTGTGTGGTTCAATAAGGTGACGTTAATGTAGGTCGCTTCTTCATGCTCGTTGAGGTAAAAGGCAAGAATTCTTGTTCACAGTTCATTTTCGTTGTATGACGAGAGGGCCCTTTCAAATCGATGCTTTCAGAACGAAAACTTCCACTTTTGTAAATAAAAGTGATTCTTTTTATAGTAAAAAGTCCAGCTTCTGCTCACAGAAGGCATTCTTTCAGATTATTTAATATAAAATACTCGCGAGCACTCTGAGAAAATCCATATAGGTACTCGTTCGCTCCAGAAAATAACACGCAGGTACCCTATACGCCTCCATTATAAAAATAAGTGCCTGACCTACTTCAAACATACCAGTTTACATTTCCTGCCGTGGTACTAGTAGTAGGGAAATGATGAGTTGGGCACAAGGGCAACGGGAATGGGAGCGCAGGAACTGGTGAGCCACCATTTTGTTTCGTCACCGACCACCACCTTGGATGTCATTAACCTTTTATTCCTGACCCACTATCTTTGACCTTGACCTTTGACAAAAAAAAACAAAAACCAATTTAAAAATCCCAAAAAAAATCCTTAAAAAGTTCCCAAAAAAACCAAAAAATTCCAAAAATTCCAAAAAAATGTATTAAAAACTTAACAATCGGGGTTATATCAGATGATGTGATGAACTGCTTTCTTGTGAAAATGTTATTAAAAAATAATAAAAAATATTTTAAAATAATGGTTTTTTACATTTTTTGTGTGTCGTATCCTTTTATCACTCACAACTTTAAAGTGTTGCTATGAGCACTCGCTTATAAACATTAAGATATGGAAATAGAATGATAATAAAGACTTTAGCATAAAAATGCACTGAGAGCTGACTGCATACACAATCATTAATTCTGCCAACATATACAAATTTTGGAAACGGTAGGTGAACCATTTTTCTTATATGTATGGATACAAGCAGACGACAAACCAAAGAATTGATCGAAGGATCGATAGAAGGATTGGGATTGATCGAAGGATTGGTGAGGATTGGTATGTGGATTATTGTGTGGAATGGGATTGATTTGTGTGATTGGGATTGATTGGTGTAGTTTGGTGTGTGGATTGGTCAGGATTGGTGTGTGAATTGGTGAGAATTAGTGAGGATTGGTGTGTGGATTGGAGTGGATTGGGATTGATTGTTGTGGATTGGCGTCTGAGAAGAGCACGAATAACTTACGTCCTAGCTGCCCTCGTACATTTCAAGCCTCCAGAGCCTGGAAGTATTTAAATTTAAATTAAAGTCAATTAAGCCTATATAAATGCTGATCCGTACCAAGGTTATAACAGTCGTGCATGTGGTCACTATTAGTATGGTGGGCCTGGTTTAGTTACATAAACATACAATGTGGAGGTCACCTGCATCTAATAAGGCGACAGTGGTATGTAATGTAATGTGTTTGTTGACTTTTATGTATTTATTCTCAATTTTATGTTTTAAAGGTCATTCAATGACATGGGGCCAAGGTCGAGTTAACCTGCATCTAATATGGAGGTGGTAGTCTGTAATGTATTATGTTTTCTTACTTTTAGGTATATTTTTATCGAGTTTTTTTTTCAATGTCATTCTAGGTCATGAGGTTAAGGTCGAGGTAGTCTGCATCCACTATTGTGGTAGTAATCTGTAATGTCATATGCTTGTTGACTTGTATGTATTTATTCTCGAGTTTTTGTTTTCAAGCTATTCAAGGTCATGATGTCAACATCAAGGTCAAGGGTCACATGTCAAAGTTCGATTGCTAATGGGCACTGGTTTCCAAGATGGTGAACAAGTGATGTATACTAAGATAGCGGTTGCCTACCAAGATGACGGTCGCCTACCAAGATGGTGGTCGCCTATCAAGATGGCTGACTGGTAATGGGCGAAGAGATGGAGGCCTGCCGACTAATATGTTAGGTAAGGGAGGTGGGAGGAACCTCGGGGAATTTAAATTTTTTGATATAATTTTTATTAATTAATTTTTAATAAATGTGTTAATAATTTTTAATGATATCTTATTTGGTATCATTTTTATATAGTGTTTTTTTATTTTTGGGGCAAAGGTTAAGGTCAAAGGTCAAAGGCCCTGACTGGCCCACTTGCCCTGACCCCAAGGTCACCTGGGTCTGACTCTGGGTCACTGATCCTTCTCGTCTGCTCCGAGAAAAATTGTAAATTTTTTGAAATCCTTCTTAAAAACATCTTAATACATTCCAATAACTTTCTAATAATACATTTTTCCGAATTTTTTTGAATATTTTGAAATTTTTTGGGATTTTTGGACGATTTTTGGTATTTTTTAAAGGGTTTTTGTTTTTTTGAGGTCAAAGGTCCCCAGGGTCAATTTGAAAGGTCAAAGTCAAATTTCGTGGGTCAGGGGTAAAAGGTTAATGACATCCAAGATGGCGGTCGGTGGCATAATAACATGCCAGCTCCCCAGCTCCTGCGCTCCCATGCCTGATGCCCTTGTGCCCAATTCATCATTCCCGTACTTCTGGTACTATTTTTCGGCATATTTAGTAGTTATTTGTCATTTGTTTTCCGAGAAATTATAACAACTTTACTGATTCGTGTTTCGCTATCTTACAAAATTGAGGACAAATGTATTTTTATATAAAAATTTGATGGTTGTAATATATAATCTCAGCATAAAATGTTAAGATGGAATTAATCACGTTGTTTTGACGATATAGTTATACTAACTAAAATAGCATTTTAAAATAATTGTCTGACCTACATAAACATACTTTTATACATTACCTGCCGCGTTACTATTTGTTTGCACAATTACAAACTAATAGGATAGGGTACATAATTGTTTCCAGAGGTATATGACATAAAAACCTAATTCATGAGACGATATCTTACAAAATGGCCAACAAAAGTTATTTTCTATATATGCATGTAATCAAAACCCCCAGCATACAAAATTTCGTCGAAATTGGTTAAATTGTATTGTATTTATAACAAATAAACCTAAAATATGAACATTGTCATAATTTTGAAAATAACTCCCTCATGAATTTGAGCCCGAGTAGGCTACTTATGTGCTAAATTTGGGGAGAATTGATGAGTAATTTTCGAGTTATAACATCAACTTTTTGCTTCTTCATGTGATGCTATCTGTTGTTATTACCAGGATCGTTCCTGCTATGGGAGAATAAATTATGACGCAATGATTTACTTTACTCGTTCGTTTTGCAAACACGAGACACCGCACCATTCGCCGTAGCGACTCGACAACATTTGTACAAGAAGAAACATGTTGCCAACTTAGGCCTACAAAGTATAAACAACAAAATTCCAAAACAAAACAACTGTTACCAATTCATAACACCTCCCCTTGTTGAATCTGGTTATACAATCATTACAAATAACTTAACACTATCTTAGAGACATACCTCGTGTTTTAACAACATTCAATGCTAGGTTAAGCTTAGGCCTAGTAAAACATAATCAAATTTTATCAAATTTTGCATTACACATTCTTTCACATAGTGGAACTTTACATCAACATGTTTAATCCTTTCAGACATTACATGATTTAGTGTTTGACTGATAGCACCTTGGTTATCACATCGTACAGTACATGGCGTGTCAATGAATCGTGTCTGACCTAGCTCGCCCAACAGATCTTTCATCCATGCTATCTCCTTCGTGACCTCTGCCATGGACACAAACTCTGCTTCAGAAATGGATTGTTCAACAACACCTTGTTTCTTGGAATACCATGATACTGACCCTCCTGCTAATAATATGACATACCCACTGCATGACTTTCGGTCAAACTTGTCATTGGCGAAGTCAGCATCACAAAATACCTTTACTTGGCTGTCAGTCATGTAGTAGCACAATTAAAGTCGCTAGTCTTTCTTAAGTATCTAAAGACGTGCTGAAAATTACACCAGTCACACAACCTTAGTTTACTACACATACGACTGAGTTTACTTACAGCAAATGCTATATCCGGTCTGGTAACACCTGAAAGATACACTAAGCAACCAATTGCTCTTCTATATACCTTCTCATCAAAATCTACATCCTCCCCTGGAATGCCACCAGATTTACTCACTTATAGGGGCGCTGATAGACCCTTTGCATTGTTCATACCAAACTGCTCTAATACCTGGTCTATATAGTGACTTTGGTCCAAAGCGACCATATTACTATTTGGTTTGCTTACCCTAATTGAGAGAAATTGTGAGGCATCAATTGGCATTCTTATGTTTAGAAGGTTTGACATTTGGCACTTCAGCCAATCAATCTTGTTTCTGCCTCCCCATGCACTAAAATCATCGACATACAAAGCTATGAAAAGTTTCTTACATTCATCAATGTAGACACAAGGGTCATATATACATGGCTTCAAACCTAGGTCACACAACAGACCACTCATGTGTTGGAACTGCTCTCAACCTGCTTGCTTTAACCAATAAAAACTTTTATTGAGTTTACAAACACAGCTTTGTATACCTGTATTACTTTCCTCAAAATAAAAAGGCTGTTCCGTGTAAATCTCCTCATGCAGGTAACTATTTAAGTACACTTAATATACGTCTAAAAATTCATGTTCCCAATTATTCTCTACACATAGTGCCATGAGAATTCTAATTGTTCTACATTTGATAACAGGACTGTAAGTTTCATAGAAATCAATACCTGGAACTTGAGCAGAACCTCTGGCCACAAGCCTGGCCTTTAGCCTTTCCACTACCACATCAGGATTGTGTTACACTTTCAAAATCCAATTAAAACCAATAACATTTTTGTGATTAAGTCTTTCAACTACGGTCCACACATTTTGCAGTTTAAGATTCTGAATTTCTTCCTCCATTGCCTGTAACCCCGTGTCTTTGTACTTACCACTAAGAGCATCATTAATATGTACAGGATCACCTAATACCTAACAATTCACATTTGACTGCATTACAATAGATACATCTAGTAAGTTTAGGGATTTGTGAGATACCTCCCCTGGAGTGTTATTCACAATACAGTTACAGACATTAAAACAAGCACACTTAATGTGTTTTTGAGCCCTTGTGGATCTCCTTGACTGATCAATCGCTTCATTCTCAATATATACCGTGTTTTCAACATTATTAACAGCATCATTTGAAATTGCATCACTCAAAATCATATTATTGAGAGTTACAAAATTTTCACCTTCTCTTCCTAACATGTCATTAACATACTCAGCTGTATTAACAATATTATCATCACTGCCTACTATGATTTCAACATTTTCTACCTCAGAGCTTTCACATTCATTCATGTCATTGATCCTAACTCTATCGTCTGGTATCACATGGGGTTCATCATCACAAGCAACCTCGTAGTAATCTAAAAACTGAAACATTTCTGCATTTGGTTTCTTTATGTGACTCACCTCAAATTGTTTGAAAGGAAATACATTTTATTCAAATGTTATGCGCAATCTTAACCTTCCTCTCACTTGCATGCCAGACTCTATAACCCTTTCTGTGATTTGCAATACACTACAAACACACATTCAACAGCCCTTGGGTCAAACTTGCTAGATGGCTCCACTCTAATCCAAGCCCTACACCCAAATACCTTCAGACTCTGCAGCATTTCCTCAGTAATCCCTTTACCTGACCAAAATTTATATGCAATATTGTCTACAATAGCCGTACTGGGACACAGATTACGTATGAAACATTCATTGTTTACAGCCTCTGCCCACAAGTACGTGGGAACACCAGAATGTATCAACATGCACCTTGCCATTTCCATCAGTGCCGTATTATTTCTGCCACACCATTTTGTTGGGGCACCCAGGCACAGTTATCCTGTGCACAATTCCATTCACTTGCCAAAACATCTGAAAATCACTACTACAATATCCTTCCCTCCATCAGATTGCAAAACCTTTATCTTTACACCCTGAGAATTTTCCACCCCAGCCTTCAATGAAACAAACTCACTCATAGTGTCACTCATTCTGTGCAAAAATTTAACCATAACAAATCTGGAAAAACTATCTATGAGGGTTAAAACATACCTTGCACCTCCAAACGAACATGGACGAAGCTCGCCCATTAAATCACTGTGAACCAATTCTAGCGAGTTTATAGTGCATCTGTTGCTTTTCCTCAGGAAAGGAACCATCGTCATCTTACCCCTGATGCACACCTCACTCTTAGTACCTTTACCTGCTTTAGTTGAACTAAGATCAGTTAACCCTGGACTTTTCACAAGTGCTGCCTCGTGTAGATGACCAAGCCTCTTCTGCCACACGGTGACTGCTAGTAGTGCGACTGCATCTATTACTTCTTGCTTTCACTGCTGCTCCTCTACTGCCACCACACTTCTTGATTCGAGCTTGTTAACAGTCTCAAATAAGTAAATTCCACCATTTACCTTTGCGAAAAGGGCAATTGCTCTTTCTTCCGTTTCAGTGTCTACACCAATAGCACAATTCCTATCAAATTCTGTATTGATACCCTTGTCGGCAAGGCATCTCACAGATAATATATTATATTCCAAGTCAGGTACATACAGAACATCACTCAACCCTAGATTCCACCCGACACATTCATCTGCCATTCTGATGTGTACAGAATCAATACCCTTTACAACCACTTCACCTTTCCCAAGTCTAACATTTCCACTTAGTTCCTTAAACATTACAAACACTGAGCGCAAATGAGTCATGTGGTCTGATGAGCAGAATCTAACACCCACATTGTCGGTTTAACTCTGCAAAATAATACTCTACCTGCAATGCATCCCCTAAATTTGTTCTGCCAACCTTTACCATTATCATTCCCTTCTTCATTCTTATTATTTCCACTCTTCTTTGATGCTTCATAGGAATTTCGTTCTTCACAGTTTGCATATTTGCATATATATGTCCAAGCTTGCCACATGAAAAATACTTTACTGGACTGTCCACCCGGTTATTGGTGCACTGTTTAGAAACGTGACCCCACACACCACAGTTATAAAATTTCAAGTCAGTCTTTCCACCACTGTAACCTTCAAAACTACCTCTGGTACACTGTTGCTCACCTCTTAGAGTTGTACTATGTTCTTCTGCAGTGTTTCTACCTCCCAGTCACCTCTGCTTTGCATGTTGTTTTCTAGAACTTAATGCCATAATCTCACTTTCGGTATTTTCCTTTTTTATTATCAACCTTTTCTCCTTAAGTAGTAACTTGCTCTTGACATTTAGTATGATAATTGCTTCTTCAGTTTGTTTCAAACTTCTTACCATAATCTCATACTTTTCCCTGGGTTAAATCTGCAACATATAATCAGAAACAATTTTGTCTGTAAAAGGCATACCACCTTCAGCGAACTGATGAAACCAATTTTCAATTTTAGCCATGTATTCTCTCATCGATACTGCTTCTCTTTTCTTATACACACGAAGTTCCACTAGAACTGATACCAAGTGCATCATACCCACATTACAGTGAATATCCTTAATCAGCTCCCATGCTGCTCTCGCCGTCGTACAATATCTGATGTTATTAAGCGACATATCGTCAACCACAGTTTTAATGAAGTACAGAGTATCCTGATTCTTATTTTGTTTCTTAGGAGTCCACTCAGCTTCGTCGTCCGGAATATCTTCAGTAATGGTCTCCAATAACCTTCTTTGCCTCAAAGCAGCTTTCACTCGTTCACTCCAATGTGTATAATGTGGCGATCTCTTCCAGTCGTCATCTCCCAAGCGTACCCTGTCTTCCTTCGTCGAAATTCAGCCAAACATCGAATGCCCGTACACAGACTTTATTCACCCTGAAGCTGTCGCTACATATTCCAGCATCCTTGGCTCATAACCTGTTGTTATTACCAGGATTGTTGCCGCTATGGGAGAATAAATTATAACGCCATGATTTACTTTACTCGTTTATTTTGCAAACACGAGTCACCGCACCATTCGCCATTGCGACACGACGACGTTTGTACAAGAAGAAACTTGTTGTCTTCTTAGACCTACAAAGTACTAACAACAAAATTTCAACACAAAGCAACTGTCACCAACTGATAACACTATATTACAAAATGGCAGACATTTTAAAGGAAGTGTCTGATGTAGCCAAAACATTTAGGATTCAGGCGTACTTACTAGGTAATATGACAAATGGCAAATAATGACAAATGGCCTCCCCATGCAGGGTTGATGACCCAACACCACAGCTGACACATGATGCGCACGAGGGGTCAGCTGGCTGTAGGCGGTGTTGAGTGCAGGGAAATGGGGTAGGGGTAGTGTCCACCCCAATGCTTCTCCTTCAGAGCTGCCCACCCTACAAATTGTGTGGCATCGCTCACAGCGTAGCATCACCTGCTGATTGTTGATGATGTTGACAAGCATCCCAAGCATCGCACTGCATCTTGTTAGCATCCCAACACTGCAGTTGCCTCTTATGCTGCCTTCCTGTCGTCCTCACACCATTGTGGGCAGGAAAATGTTGTAAAATTTGGTTTCCAGAAAAGCTGCAAAATAATTTAAGGAACTCTGTGAAACATTTTTGACAGGAAAATTTTTAGTTGGGAGATTTAGCCACGCAGAAGGGCATCATAAATTATGCTTGTGGGATGGTGGAGATGGAGGAAATGGTGACGCCAGATGTCGGCGAGGCGACGTCAAAGTGATGGTCGACTTAATCGATCTCGGGGTTGCGGGCCAACCAACCGGACCAAATCTCCTGCCGATGATGATGACTGATGACTGTTGACATCTACCCCATTGAGAATTACTCCAGATGAGTGGAGCTGGGTAAGCGATAACCGTTACGCTGACTTTACATCATTGTTGACGGAGAAACGCCTAACTCTTAACACTCAAGTACGTGGCCTGTTAGGGCCTCCCATGGGCCCATACAATGCGAAACAACCTCAGAGTACTCGTGGATAAAGAAACTTACGTGAATGGATTGAGCGGGTATTGTAAGGGTCCGTTCCCTGACACGCATACTGTGACGTGCGTAAATAACATAGTGAATGTTCACACACATGTAGTTATTATGGCAAACTACATCCCTGCGATGAGGGCACTTGAAATTAATTACACTCTCGTTCACACACACGTATTTATTACACTCTCTGCTATTAGGACCGGCCGTGCGGTGAAACAGAAAAGCATCTTTCGACAATCAAAACATTATGTGAGACTTTAAGCTCCCCGGGACAATGCTAATCCACCGGGGAGTGGAGGTAGCTTACTGGGGAACAAGATGAGAAAAATGTTCCAGATACTTTAAGTCTATTGTATTTACATGTCCAGTTGCAAAATGATGATGAACGCCCGGCATACGTGGGAAAATGCCATAGCTTAACACATGCCCTCCACCTACAATGGATGCTTCACGTCGTCTGACTCTCTCACCCAACCCAGGGGCTCACCGCAGCTTGCCTGTGCACCAAAACAGGACTACTTTGTGGCATGACTTGCGAAAACTAAACTAGTGACTTGTTAACAATAAATAGACCTCTTAAAAATCACATAAGCACACTTGCAACATAAAACCCTGGTGAAATGATATGGACAAAGCACATGATGAAAAATGAAATAAATAAATACACATTACCTTGCAAAGAAATAACATAACAATAAACACAAAACAATCATAAACACTTTAATTGGCAAAACACACCAACGTCTTTAATTATTCATTAAAACATGCCAGTTCTATGTATTGGACTAATTTTTGCTCCATGACACCTTGAATTGCTATGGCAACCACCGGCTGCACTTGCGCCGGCATTCCATTGCTCCACCTCTGCGCCTGGTCTCTGCGGAGACTAGGTGCACACTCTATACATAGAGTGCACAACCCTGCTGCAGGCGCTGCATGCTATGGCTGGACAAATGGTTTAAGGGCTGGGGTATGTGGCACATGTAAGATATTGCCAATATGTTGGCGAGTAGCCAACTGAACTGTTTTGTTAATGTTATTTATTTTTTCTCTGTTGACAAAGCTGCTCCTCACGAAGTTGTGTGACGTGACAGTGTCTATCAGTGGTCGACAAGGATGGTCATTAATAGTTACTGAAATATGGATGAAGCTAGTTAAGTCACTATTTATTTTCGCAAATAGGACTTGTTGTGGTGTCGGGCCAGTGTAATTCCTAATTCAAGAGCAGGCGGTGCTCCAGCCCATTGCAGGCAACGATTATCGAAGTGAGGCCCATCGCACCAGCGACATGGATGTGCAATATGCCATTGCTCCATTGGAATGTGTGGTTGAAGTGTCCCATTACTGTGCACTGCAGATGGTATGGCCATCACTTCTTTCCCTGATTTCATTCACATGCTCTGACCACTGACCCCTCTTCTATTTTCTTCCTGGTTATTTTGCGGTCTCGAGTGCTCGTTCTTCCGTCATGGTTGCTCACATTCGTGGTCGTGTCGCAGCTTGACTGCGAAACTCTCTCCCATTAGCATGATAGTCTGCAGGAACTAATGTTTAGTATAATGGATGATATGTGGAATTGCCATTTTGTATTCTGAGCATGTTGTGCTCGCCACCATTTCCAATATTTCCTCCGTGCTCAACTCCGGATGATACATCCATATGGTGCTTATCTTTTCCGTAAACAAGATGTGCAAGGTCTCCTCCTTCTGTTACTCTAGAAACATTCGGCTCAGTGCACACAGCTAGGTGAACGTATTTGCGAACCAGCTCAATAATGACTGGCTGAATTCGGCCCACATGATCCAGTAGAGGATCACGCCTCGACACCACAAGCAAGTGTCCCCAGCGAAGCGCTCGCCAATAGAGCTCGATCAATCTTCCGGGTTTACTCCATACCTCGCCAATCTGTTCTCGCAGTCGCAGATAAATGCTGTCGGGTGTTCTTATTGAGCAGCCAATATTAACTGGGAGGGATTGAAATCTCTCGGGAGTGTTTGGCGAATGGGTTCTTCTCCCACATCTCCTGTTGTGCAAAAACTCCAGTGTTGTTAACAGTTCAGAATTCCAGACTGGCACAATTCGTAGTGACTGTGTGGAACAAGCAGGGGCGTGGCAATTTTGTGCGTGCAGTGTTAGTTGGTAGGTGTGGTAGCATTAGCAGTGGCATGTGCTGTTGTTGTGGTCATGTCCCCTCCGGTCCCATTACCTCGGCCCTCGGCAGTTGACGAGCGGGTAACAAGAAGTTATTTTGCTCTGGTGGTTTCAGCTTCTCATTAATTATCGGTTGATATTTCATGCAGTTAATGTAGAACTTGTCCCATCGCCTAGCAATCTCCTGCGGTTTGTCACACTGTTCGTAATACACCCTCCAGTATCTCATGCAGGCGAGGGTAGCGGCTCCTACCCTGTCGCACATAGTGTAGTTGGCGCATTTCCAGAGATTTCGCCAGAATATTGACATTAACAATAGCGGACTCAGTTATGCTATGTCACAAGTACATAGGCTTGGTACACAAACAGGGTTGACAAATCCTCTCATCGCCCTCGGCCAGGAGCAGTTGGTGCATAAATCGACGGTTGGGCAGTGCAGTTGTGTGACAGTTCATGTTTATCTCGTTCACTGTGGCCCAAAGCCTCTGCACTGAGTTAACATCTTTACATATGCAAGAGTTCCCACACAAATCGACAAGTGAGAACAGATCAGATGGTTGTTGTGCAGGTTGTAGGCACTTGCGGCATGATACTGGTGGTTTGCCATTAGTTGTGTGTAAATCCAGGGACACAAGGTTGTTAACGCAGTGGTAGTTGACATGAGGTGTCAATGACGTCTGCTTCGCCAGGCCATGTGGCTCTTGGATCGCTGCAACACCCACACAGCACCATGTGGTAGGGTTAGTTCCTGCAGGCACGATGTGGCATGGTGGGAGGTGTGGCAGCAGGTGGTGTACTTCCCCTCACCCGATCACATGTCCAAGATGGTGGTAGGTTGACGTCACAGCCATGCTCTCGCAAAGATGAAATGTTTTAAGATAGCTGACTTTTCACACTCTATATCCATTAGCAATATGGCGCCAAATTCCTTGTTGCCATTGTTAAATGCCCATTATCATCTGTCCCTAGCAGATCTTGCATGGTAGTTTTAGACAAAAATGCCAGTAGCGATACTGAAAACATTACATTCAAAGGAGAGAGCATTTTTGTTGGCACACATGGCACACAAAGGTAATTTTGACACAGGAATTTTCGGCATAGATCAGGGTACTTGGTTACAGAGATGAATGGTACTAGGAACACTTGATGCAGGAAAAACCACTAAAGTTGTGGAAAACCACTTGAGGTAGGAAAAATGGCAGGATGTTAAGTTCACTGGTAAAGGAAAAGCCACACTCGTTGCTGCGTCACTTGACATTGTGAGAGTAGCTGGACCATCGAAGAGAGAAGGTTATGTAGACAGAATAAAGAATACTACCATAGTTGTTCCAGTTGGGCGCCAGCATTTTCACCAGCGAGCACAAGTACAGATGAGGTCGTGTGGCCGACAGCCAGAATGTGCCCCCCTCGATGTCCGACGTCATAACTTATATAGACTGAAGATAATACATCCCTGAGATATCCAAGTCACTGGGCTAGTGAAGGTTATCAGAGTTACCTCCATATGCTTGTACTCACTCCTGGAGCTTTTATGGGCCACCTTATGCATTAAAGAACAATACAATTACCATTCAAATGGCCACAAAGAGGCAGATGAAACAAACAGTAATTCCCCAATTCAGAGGATATACTTATTTATTTCATTACCTTACAAAGAAGCACTTATACAGGTTGGCCCATATAAGCAGGGTGCTCCCTACAACTGCAAAAGGAGGCAAAATGCCTACATGGAAATTATGAGCATTTATGCCCCAGCCATATACAAATGGACTGGGCTATGAGACGGCTCACTCCCCCGGCTAAAGAAAAAACTGGGGTTGCTGAATTACATTAACAATTAATAAACTACATGACTGGTACAAATGGTAAAGGGCCCAGAGAGGACACGCGACATGCGTCCATCTAACGTGATAACCAAGATGCTACTATTCAACATGGCGGCGGGCTGCTTGCTCCCTGGTGTCAACTCCCGCAGCTGTGTCACATGACAACAAATGACATTAAACACAATTAATTAATGAAAATGAGTGGGTGATGGTAGCCCTAGATGAATATGTGACTCATCAAATACAAAACAATAAAGCTCACTTGAATATTTTTAAAAGGGGAGGGGGGGGGGGAAATATATAAATGTAAACATAAACTTACCATATAAGGGACCCTAACCTCACATTGGTGCATTAAGGTTTTCCCCTTGCACTGCCCTGATCATGCTGGGATTCCTCTACATTCAATTACACAACCCTTATTTGTTTTGTACAGCACAATCAAAGCACTCTGCATGATAAATTCAACATAAACAGAACAGCTATTATTGTTAGGCCACTTTTTATCACAAGGTCGCTACGTTACTGGTGTCTATCGTTCACAAACCACTTTACTCAATGCTGGCTTTCTCCAGTATTTGTACTGTCTGTTATACTGTTCAATTGGAGAGAACATTAAATTAAAGAAATGCTGGGCAGCACAAATAAAACACAACAACTCTGAACACATTCCGGCGAATATTACACATGCAGTGTGTCTTACACATGGCTGTGCCGTATTTTTACTTTAGCACCATCTACACATGTCAACATATGTATTACATATTCATACACAGCAAACATAAAGCACTATTATAATCCTTCATTAATAATAAATAATGCAAACACTGCACAATTGCTGAACACAACACGTGTTCTGCAGATGCCACTCTAGTGTACTTCGTGTGGCATGTTCCGGACCACGTGGTCAGATGGAAACCAACACTGATATTTACTTTGACAGCAGGGAAAAAATGCATAAACATATTTTTGCACTTTACAACCCTGAATAGAACAATAAAAATCAACAGAAGACAGTAGGACAAGGCAAGAAACATAATGTATAACCTTAGTACATATACTAAAGCATGCCTATTCGATTCATACTCATATGGGCACATGCCACACTGGCTGCACTCGCGTGTAGGCAGATGGCAATGAGATGGTTTGGCGGGCTCTTCCATACATGGTGAACAGTCTAGGGGTCAGAACGTGGCATATGTCACTTTATTAACCCATTTACATCCACAGGCTTGCTGGAACGCGGCCGAATATCTGGCCTATAACACCATAAGCTTATTGGTACGCGAGATAGCACAACTACAATTGAGGAGCTGGCAGTGCTATCTATGAAGCATATAGTTAATGTCTGTCCTCTTGGACGTTAAGACAGTTTGTGGCGACATCTCTCGATGCATTCCACGACTATCTTATCACATGTTTCTTATGCGGCCGTATATCTGGCCGATAACACTGCAGACGTACTGGTACGCGGGAATGTTTGACTGTAGTCGATGAGCTGGCAGTGCTATCTACGAGCACGTAGTGAATGTCTGTTCATTCGGATGTGAAAACAGCCTATTGCGACATCTTTATATGTATATCATGACTGTTTTATAATGTGTTTCGACTCGAGTATGACATCTATAATGAAAAATTAGAACTGTAGCATTTTACTAATAAATGATGCCACCTATTGTTTCAAACACTAACTATGTTTTCATATTAGCGCATATTGTTTATGTTCATTATAGATGCATTTATCGGGGACAATAATATAATTAGTTTACACTGTGTGTGCGTTACATTTATTGGATGTTATTTTAGTAGCAGTTTAGTGCGAATTTTATACAAAAATATAGACAGTAAGACTTGCGAAATTACTTTTTTTTTCTTTTTTTTTTTAATATTGTGGCAATGGCTTAGAGTAAATCAGCGCTGTGAAACTGTGCCAAATAAGTATACATTTTCTGTAAATTTTATTGTATATCTTTAGTAAATGTGGAAATGGCAGCACGAAAGAGAAGCGATATCTTCGTTTGTGGTAAAAATGATGAGGCAATGATGCATTATTTTGAAATGCTAATATCTGAAAGTTCGAGCAGTGAAGATGAAATGGACTGTGGTAATATTAGACTAGTCGCAGCAAACCAGTCCCGTGCAGCTGATAATGAGACAGATAATAATTCTTCAGAGTCAGGCGCGAAGATAACACTGCTGTGGATACTAGTTGTGGCGATGATGTTGACTGGAAGTGGGAACAGAGTCTTGTAGCCCATGTGTCATCCATTCATTGGTGTTTCTGGCATAGCACCAAATATAAATTTAGATAATAACTCCAGCAGAGCAGCTATATTTTTATTGTTTTTGAATGACACTATTGTAGAGCATATTGTTGAACAGACTAATAAATATGGCTCAAGCGATAGCACATTTGTTAGTACAACACCTGACGAATCCCGAATGTATCTCACTCTTCTGATATTGATGGGCATCGTTCAAAAACCTACACTTCAAAGTTACTGGAATAAGGAAGTTACTGTAGATACGCCATATTTTAGGAGTGTTATGCCGTGGCGGCGTTTTGTAGCTCTAAACAAGTATTTGCATTTAGTGGATAATGAAACTTTAGACCCCGCAGATACATAACACCAAAATTCGCTCTATAATAACTATGACATCAGATTCGTTTCGGGAAGTTTATACACCGTCAGGTAGTGTGTGCATTGACGAATCATTGATGAAGTGCAGGGGACGACTACATTTGATTCAATACAATAAATCGAAACATGCGACATTCGGGATAAAGTTTACAAACTTGGTGACTCTGCGAACTCGTCCACTGCGACTTCAAAATTTATGTGGGGAAAGACAAAACAGATGGGACTCCCGCTAGCACAGCAATTGTGATGGAGATGATGCAGAAATGTGATATGCTAAATAAAGATTACTCGTACATAGACAACTGGTATAGTTCTCCCGATCTTTTCCACAGACTGTTCTCTGCAGGAACAAATGTTTGCGGTACAGTTTGCACCATTAGGAATCATATGCCCAAAGAACTTGCGAAAGAAAAATGGAAAGTAGGAGAAGCTGTAGCCTACAGTAGCACTAATATTACAGCAATGAAGTGGAAAGATACAAGGGAGGTAAGCATGTTGTCAACAAAACACACACTTGATTTTGCAGAAACAGGGAAGGTGCATCGGAAAATGCAAACTAAAATTATGAAGCCTACTGCAGTTATTGATTACAACATGAAGCTGAGAGGTGTCGATGGAGGATACCAAATATTGAGTAAATTCCATGTAATGCGTAGATACAGCAAGGCTTACAAGAAAATATTTTTTTTATGTCGTGGACTTGGTGCTATTGAACAGTTATGTACTGTATAAAAAGGTTACATGGTAATGACAGAATGTTCCATGTATTCAAACAAAAATTAGCAGAAGAGCTTCTGGAATCCTACTTCAAAGAGGATGTGGGCAAGAGAAGGTCTGCGACACCTGAAGTGTGAGTGGCCGACATTTCCCAGAGAAACTTGCTCCCTATGCAGCAAAGGGAGCAAAATTCGCAAAATGCACAGGAGGGAATCAACTTGGAAGTGTGACAGCTGTAATGTTGCTTTGTGTATTGAGCACTTCAAGCCGTACCACACACTCATGAATTACTAGAGACAGCCCAAGGAGATACTGCTGGTTTTATTGGTATTTTATTGGTAATTTGTTTTCTTTGAAACCACATATGATTGCTTTACTTATTATGTAAGAAAATATGTATTCTATGGTTATGGGTAAGGCAATTAATTTATATACATCTGCATGATATGCTTGTATGTTTTATATAGATATTTATACTGTTCATATATAAGAAGGTATGGAAATAATTATTTGTATTAGTAATATGTTTTCTTATAAGCCACATACAAAGATTTGTTTTCTTATAAGCTACATATAATTGCTTTGCTTATTATGTAACTGAATTTTTGTACTATAGATAAGGTATTGTGTGTGTGTGTCTATATATATGTATGTATTATGTACATTTGTAGAATACTGAAATAATTGTTTGTATAAGTAGTAAGTTGCTTTCTTATAAAAAACATAAGATGATTTGGGAAATAATTATTTGTACTAATAATTTGTTTATTTGGTTTTCTTATAACCACATATGATTGTGATTGATATACTAATTATGTAAGTGAATATTTAAACTATGTCTATGGGGAAGGCATTGTATATATATATATATGTGTATATGTGTGTGTATATGTATATATACACAGCATATTCATACAAATGCATGTAATACAAAACATACAAGTGTAAAAATATGAATTAATGTAGACAAAAATATTTACAAATGTAGATTTGCATACATGAGTACTTAGGATTGTCGATAGACATAAGTGTATATATATATATATATACAAATACTCATCTTGTTATTTGATTGATATTTAACAAATTATTGCCAAAATATATTGAAAGTGTTTTATATACATTAGAAATTGGATTAAAAAATCGAACCCTTTTTGGTAGAAGTTTTAGTTAGAAATATTAGAATATGAATAATTAGAAAATATCACATATAAAGAGTTTTATTTTCAAAACAAATTAAAAAAATTATCATGAACTCCATTTTTTCTTTACATTTTATTAAGAAATACAATAACAAATAAATTAAAAAATAGCTTCCATTACACTAATAAAAAAAATGGTTGGTGGATTCCAGGGTCTTTTAAGCTCTGAAGGTCGATGGATGAAAATGGGTTAACAGTTGCATACTCAAAAGGATCCTGCTCCCAAGGAAATAGGTGATATTGATATACGTGATATAATATGTTCGAAGACTTTTCCAATTAATGAACAAAAGATGGATAATATTGCTGACATTACTGTATTTGGTATTGCATCACTGTACTCCCATAAGAAGACGAAGTTTGAAATTGGCAATAAAATTTGATTGTATCGGAAGTTAGTTGGTACCACTGGTAACATGCATATTCACAGCCATCTTGAAAGTTTTTATAATATGTAATATATAGTATTATTATTGGACTTATATATTGTTATTTATAAAACTTTCCTGTCCACTTTTATGGTCACTTATGTGTCATAATAATGTATATGTCAATTAAATGTATGCTTTCTAAATGCAGTACATTCTTGATTTAATGATTGTTATTTAATTTAAAGAAAATTATACATCACTATATTGCATTATTGAATCACATACATACACCTCTGCTAACCCAACCCCTGCACCAACAAGGTCGTCTGTTATTTACATGATGTAGTGATACACACAGAGTGATTGATTCATGGACAAGTTGTGACTCATTGAGATACTGTGATACATACTCTTGTTGATGAAGAACTTGATATTATTGCAAGGACATAATTGTTAAAGGACATATGGAGATGATACAATGTCTTTTTTTTTTTTTTTTTTAGATAATTATAATGTTTGTGTTCTAATTGCTAATTTATGAGATAAATTTCTTTTTTTTTTATTTAAGTATAATTTTATTTGTTTGTTTTCTGCCACGAATTGGTGTTTTAAGGGTTTTGGATTTGTTAAAATCCATTGGGTCGTTTATGAGTTATGATTATTTGAAGTGGCGAGTTAGAATCCGATATATCCTCAAAGTGGACACCATGTTGCGCATTCCGACCTAATACTACCATCGGTAAGCAGGGAGCTCGGCATGTATTGTATAAGCAAGTGATCCAAGGTTAAAGCTTCTTGTGTCTATATTTAGAACAGTGCCACACTTTTAATCGGCCTTGCACATTACATGTCCTTCCAGGGAAAAACTTTACATAGCTGCACTATTTCAACCTGCAGCGAAGGTAACACTGAAAAATATGCTGAGAGGCTTACATGACTTTAAGTCTGCTGAAATAGTAAATATTTCCCAGGCAATGTTATTCCATGGATGGCGAGGGGTTGTGTCCTGGGAGGCTAAAACGAAAAGAGTTTCTTGATATTAAGGTCTTTTTCTTTTAAAAGATTGGTTCAAACATTGCTGGTCAACCAGACGTGGGAAAATGCGGAGCACGATCACATGCAAACCAACCCCTGTGGATGCCACTTGCTGACTGTCTTGTCACCCAAGCATGAGAGCGAGCAAGAACATACTCATGCCCCAACAGGGAACTACTTGCACACCTGCTACGACATAACTCGCCTTAAAAACTACATGCATGGGCAGACATACTGTACAATATTATGAACTGTTAACAATTATCACCTACCTTGCAAACATGGTTTAAAATCGCGTGGACATAAATAGATGGGGATGAAACAAAAATATGCTTTAACAAAACTCTGCAAAAACGATATTATTGTGGGAACTGATGGGTGCATATGCTGCCTTCATTCAAGGCGTGAACACATCTTCCATTGCGTGTACAGGTTCCCTTTCAATATCTTTCTTAAAACATTTTATAACTCTGATGTATTACTCTGCTGGGGAGTTTGTTGTAGCTTGGCTGAACAGAGGCATACATAACGCCGCACTACCTGCCCCAGCTTACCCTTGTCAAACTTACACCCTGCTCTGCACTCCTTGCATTGCACTGACACTCCATTGCACTACGGCAATCACTTGTAGAGTGCGGAAGCGTGCTGTATTGTAGTTACGGTTGGCCTGACAAATGGGCTAGGGTGGGAAGGAGCATACATCAGTACATAAAACTTGATGTGCGATGTTTAATCTGTTTTAAGGACTTGTTGTTCTAAGAACTGTACTGAATATTATTCAAGTGCGTATAATGTTGTTTTAATTTCCCACGAAAATAATTGTACTTCATATCTGTTCGTGTATTTTCAAATTACATTTGTCGGCAACAGCCCATCTCTCGTGTTCAAACAATTCGATGTGGTAGTTAGCTTGTGTGGAAAATTAGGACAGTCTATGTTATTATGAATGATTTCACAGGTTTATGTTGTGTTTGCTCAGATGGAGAAGCATGAATTCCGTTATCTCTTTACAAAACATATACAACTTCAATTAAATTAAAGTATATTATCTTAAGCCTTTATAAAATGCTTCAGTGTTTATTCTACAACAGTTAAACACATCGGATTACTAAGATTATATCTATAAAAAAATGTATATTTAACTGAACTTCTCTGATCTCTGATTGAGATCTCGATCTTTCAAATTCGGTGGTTAAAAATGAATATCATCTCGATCTCCATTCAAACACGAATGGTGAACAGTTTTGGTCTCGATCTTAAATCAGATCTAACACTGTAAACCACATCGGTAGCAAAATTTCCCTGCTGTGAAGTATTTTTTAGGATAAGTTTTTTTTCTGTAGTTGCTGTCCAGGATGTTGTTGAAAAATCAGCTGTTACAGTAGTTTCGTCTGCTGACTTTGTTGCTGCTGAAATGACAACACTGTCAGAATTTTTAAAAGTGTTTTGTATAAACTATGTTCGTGCTGCCAGAAAATACTGTGCATAATTTTGTTAGCTGTAAACGATAAGTGCCACTTGTTTTTTCCTGCGTAAGGGTTTTCTTTGCGCTTGCTTTATCGTAAAATGGGGAAATGAGAAATGATGATACGAATATTATTTGATGAAATAATGGATACAGTAACAGAAATTTCCAAAGAACTACAAATCCCTCCTACGTATATAAAACGGACGTCAAGGAAAGACAGGGTGGTTGCGGTGGTTCAGCGATCGTGGTTGAAGTAAGGAAGCCTTTACGTAATTCATTACAGTAATTACAGATTAGTAGTAGGTAATGTTTACATTGGTAATTATTTAAACATAGTTTCTGTAGTCTTTATTCGTTACGTTCTCAAACTATTGTGATAAGAACTAAGAATTCATGCTTGTAGGTTGAGTTAATTGTGAGGATTGGTAAATGCAGTCTAAATAAAAATGGCAATAATTTGATCATGGTTGTATTATTCTATTAATATGGATGATAATTATACGTTGGTATCAAAATGAGCATCTGTATTTTTTTCTTAAAGAGATTTATAATAGGTCGGTGAAGTCGGTTAAAACATTTTGTGAACTAAAACATCTTGTTTGTTGCAGCACACTTGTGAAAACCCAGTCAGTCCCAGAGTTCATACATCATGATACTCTCAGTCCGGAGGAAGTGCAAGCATGGGTTCATCAAGGAGAGGACTTGGGGCCATTGTGGGTTAAAATCTTGATAAAGGTATGGTTGTGAAAACCCACAAGCATTATTATAGTAGGTACATTGAGTGATAACCATTAGATATTGAGGTACTGTAAGCATGAACACAACTATACTTGGGGTACTGCAATGTTCATTAGATGAAACACTCCTGATACACATTCTGTAAAGTGGGGTGAAACTGATCAGCAAAGGTGAAATTGATCACATGAAAATGCTCTGTAAATATTGTCAGATATGGTACACAGCGCAAACATGTACGGAAAACTCACATTATCAATCTCAGATCTGCTGATCATTTTCACCCCACTAGGCTTTAACATGTTATCATGTGATCAAATTCACCCCACTTTATGGTAGTACATGCATGCAAACAGTCAACTACTAAATAAGAGACCAGAGCAAGTGAAACGGCGTAATAAGGAAAAGACAAAATAAATTCTGGAAAATAGTATGTTTCTGCAATGATTATACCGATGAAACATAGTTATATAGGTAGGCCTACAGCTAGCATTATGTTTGCACTAAACATAGCCTACTATGTGAAACATGAAAAGGGGGAGAGCTACAAAGATGAAAGACTTTGCATGATAAGAATCAGGAATATGCAGTATAGTATCACTAAAAATGCCAACAGGGCAAGAAAAAATGTATAAATTTATCCAGTTTACATGAGAACAGTGTATTCATGCAGAACTTCATCACACTGTTTCCCAGAGCATCAGCGATGTGAGTGAGGAGGGATACACCAATATACATGCTTCATGTATTTAAGAAATTTACATGTTGCTGGTAAAAATGCATGATACAGGTAAATAGGTGTGCTCCTTCATGCTAGCTTTGCTTGTGCTGTCAGAACATAATGATTCAGAATGCAGTACTTAGGTCATTTTTCTATAGCAGTATGTTAATACGTTTTAGGTTTGCAAATGGTGGGAATTTATACAAACCCAAACCTGCTAGAGTGAAAGCTAGATGAGAAAAAAATGTGCAGAAATTGAAAATGCATCAGGCGAGTCTGGAGAGTCCAATATCACTGCGCAAATAAGTGGGTAGTTCATTTCAGTAGTAACAAAGGCAGGGAAAGGTCGGACGAAAACTGCTCCGCATGTGTATGTTTTCTGTGAAAAACATACGTCATGTAGCAGGGAAGTAGAGCAATATTATTAATTTGGTACGTAAAGCACTAGCAGTGTCATGCAGTTTCCCTCCAAACAGCTGCAGATGATCGGGAAAGAACTCCCAGACATTGCCTACCCTCCTAAAAGGTGCAGAAACTTGGGAGAAACCGCTCAGACATTGCCTCCCCTATGTTCCCTGCCATAAGCTGCAGGCTCTTGGGAGAGACCTCGCAGATATTGCCTCATCTTGCGCCGCTCTCAAAACTACAGGTACTTGAGAATGACTTTCCAGAGACTGCCTCTCTTACTGTACCTTCCACCACTGGTATGCACTAGAGAGAGACCTCCCAGGATACTGTCTCCCTTACCATCCCTCCCACTACTGGTATACACTCGAGAGAAATCTCCCAGACACTGCCTCCCCTAACATCGCTCTCAAAAGCTGCAGGCACTCAGGAGAGACATCTACATACTTCCTTCTCTACAGTTACTCTCAAAAGCTGCAGGCATTCGGAAGAGAACTTCATGATGCAGCCTCCCCTACCATCGCTCCCTAAACCTGCAGGCACTCTGGAGAAACCTTCCGGACACAGCTTCCTCTACTTTCCCTCCCACCAGATGCAGTCACTCAGGAGAAACTTCCAGACACTTCTCCCCTACCATCGCTCCCACCGGCTATAAGCACTCGCAAGCGACCATCCCAACAAGGCCTCCTATACCATTCCTCCCTACAGCTTCAGGCAATCGGAAGTGATCTTTCCTACACTGCGTTACCTATTTTCTGTCCCCAAAAGCTGCAGGCACTCGGTAGAGACAATCCCTACACTGCCATGCATAACGTCGCATCTACCAGCTAGTCATTTGAGAGAGACACTTCCTTACACTGACTCTCCCTACCTTCCCTCCCACCAGCTGCAGGCACTTGGGATAGACCTCCCAGACACTGCCTTCCCTACTGTCACTCCTAAAAGCTGCATGCACTCTGGGGAGACCTACCAGACACTGCCTTCCTACTGTCGCTCCTGAAAGCTGCAGGAACTTGAGAGAGACCTCCCAGCCATTGCCTCCCCTAACTTCTCTCCCACCAGCTGCAGGCACTCGGGAGAGACCTCGCCAACACTGCCTCTCTTACCATCCCTCCCACCAGCTGTAGGCACTCAGGAGAGACCGCCCAGACACTACCTTCCCTACCCCACTCCTAAAAGCTGCATGCACTCTGGGGAGACCTACTAGACACTGCCTTCGTACTGTCGCTCCTAAAAGCTGCAGGAACTCGAGAGAGATCTCCCAGACACTGCCACCCTTAACTTCCCTCCCTTCAGCTGCAGGCACTCGGGAGAGACCTCCCAGACACTGCCTTCCCACCAGCTGAAGGCACTCGGGAGAGACCTCCCAGACACTGCCTTCCCACCAGCTGTAGGCACTCGGGAGAGACCTCGCCAACACTGCCTCCCATACCTTCCCTCCCACCAGCTGCAGGAACTCGGGAGAGACCTCCCAGGAACTGCCTCCCCTGCCATCCCACTGACTCCCCTACTTTCTCTCCCACTAGCTGCAGGCACTCTGGAGAGACCGCCCAAACACTGCCTCCCATACCTTCCCTTCCACCAGCTGTAGGCACTCGGGAGAGACCTCGCCAACACTGCCTCCCTTACCTTCCCTCCCACCAGCTGCAGGAACTCGGGAGAGACCTCCCAGGAACTGCCTCCCCTGCCATCCCACTGACTCCCCTACTTTCTCTCCCACTAGCTGCAGGCACTCTGGAGAGACCGCCCAAACAATGCCTCCCATACCTTCCCTTCCACCAGCTGTAGGCACTCGGGAGAGACCTCGCCAACACTGCCTCCCTTACCTTCCCTCCCACCAGCTGCAGGAACTCGGGAGAGACCTCCCAGGAACTGCCTCCCCTGCCATCCCACTGACTCCCCTACTTTCTCTCCCACTAGCTGCAGGCACTCTGGAGAGACCGCCCAAACACTGCCTCCCATACCTTCCCTTCCACCAGCTGTAGGCACTCGGGAGAGACCTCGCCAACACTGCCTCCCTTACCTTCCCTCCCACCAGCTGCAGGAACTCGGGAGAAGACCTCCCAGGAACTGCCTCCCCTGCCATCCCACTGACTCCCCTACTTTCTCTCCCACTAGCTGCAGGCACTCTGGAGAGACCGCCCAAACACTGCCTCCCATACCTTCCCTTCCACCAGCTGTAGGAACTCGGGAGAGACCTCGCCAACACTGCCTCCCTTACCTTCCCTCCCACCAGCTGCAGGAACTCGGGAGAGACCTCCCAGGAACTGCCTCCCCTGCCATCCCACTGACTCCCCTACTTTCTCTCCCACTAGCTGCAGGCACTCTGGAGAGACCGCCCAAACACTGCCTCCCATACCTTCCCTTCCACCAGCTGTAGGCATTCGGGAGAGACCTCCCCAACACACTCTCCACTACCTTTCCTTCTACAAAGCTGCGCAAATTTTATTTTCTCATTTGAACGTTACTATACCATAACCAATATTGGCTGTAAAACCACTGGAAGTATTTGTCTTTCAACATAAAATATCACAAACTTCCAGATGTTTGGCAGAGAAAATCACACATTTGATCCAATGAATTTTCATTGTATTGATACATGCTAGGTAAAGGAATATTTGTCATTATATGAATAAAGATAACACACAAATCTTATACCAAACTATGTGCCTTGCTAAAGATCCTTTTTTACAGTACACTGCACCTTTTACCAGTACTTATGTGTCCTAACAGACTGCTGCACCATAAAATAAGTATTGTCCGAAGCAAATTCAATCAACATTACACAATTATCATCTTACTTAAACTTTACAAGACAAGGCCAAACTGTGGTTGTAGCTAAAAATTCGGATATTTTCTCAGTGCATACTCAAAACTGAAAGTCATGAACTCCTGAAACACTCAAAACTTTATCGTATCATTTAGCTATAAATGTTCAAACAGTCAAATTAAAAAAGAAATATAACTTACAAAGTTATTTAATAGTTCTGGACCATGAACTCAAACGTGATAACATACATGCCATTAGTGTACTCACTAATCAGAAAACATTTTGGTTGTAATTATTATACAAGTATGTTTTTAAGGAAATATTTTTAAAATATGCAAACAAATTAATTTGGTGTGCTTATTTTTAAAGTTAAACAAAAATGTGTTGACAAGAACAGTAATTCTGAGATACAGTATCTGGTAGCTTACAAAAATGTGTTGACAAGAACAGTAATTCTGAGATACAGTATCTGGTAGCTTACAAAAATGTGTTGACAAGAACAGTAATTCTGAGATACAGTATCTGGTAGCTTACAAAAATGTGTTGACAAGAACAGTAATTCTGAGATACAGTATCTGGTAGCTTACAAAAGTTGTTTTGTACTTGTTTACGACTGGTTACATGATTGGTTTTGTTATCTTTGAATGAATAGTGCAGTGGGGGTGACTGACTAGATGGAGATTTTTTGACATTCGCCATTGCCCATGGTGAATGTCCAAAAATCTCCATCTAGTCACAATTGTTTTTATATTTCAGCTGGTATTTAGCACTGTTTGGCATTGCATGATAACACTAGTTTTTCTTGACGGGAGCACAACAGTGACAGCATAAACATATTACACTATGTATTTTAATGTTGGCAGCAAATAACGCAAAGTAGTTTCATGTTGTAGTTTGTAAGCTTGCAGTATGTCATTGTAAAACATTTTGTAGAGTAGCTTGCTAGAAGAATAGATGTTGGTCGCTAGCTATGGCAATGTGTGAAGGACACACAATGGGCAAGTAGGAGGAACTGTTGGGAAATGTTCACTTCAGCACGAGCCATGTGGGAGGTGTGCGTGCATGCACAGTTACATTGCCTCTGTAGTGTTAAATGAAGTTCACTTATTTTCTTTTAAAATATATCTTGGGGTGCTTATGTTTAAAGGTTCACCAAGGAAGATATTTTCTCCAATTTCAGTGTAAAGCCCATGAAGTGTATCAAATAGTTTGTTTCCGTAATTTTATTCTTTAGTGTTAGATGTGCTACTACTGGGAGAGTCGAAGTGAGACTGCGTGGTTGCAGGCTGTTGCAGTAGTGATATGAGCGTCATGGCATTGCTCAAATATCTTTTAATGTCTGGACACAATACTTAACATAACGTAGTAATTACACAGGTCAGTTTGCTGCAGTATGTGTTGTATTTGTTATGCAGGTGTTTGTGAAAGGGCAGAAGAAAGTAATTCCACTACCAAGACCACGCCCAGTGCCGTCCAAGTCTGAACCAGACTTGTCGTTTGCTCAGGTCTTGCATTATGTTTCCCAAACTAACCACAAAAACTTATGGAAAGAAGCATTCAAGAAATATCTCAGTAAGTGTATTATTTAACTAGAAATATTGGTGTATATTTGTTAAGTGAAAGTGAAGTTTACTATGCTTCCTCTGAAGGCAGTTTGTGAATACCTTTGAGTTTGAAAGCATATAAAATGTACAAAGTATACAAACTAAATTAAATTTTTGTTACTTTTACAAGTGATTTAATTTACACTTCCCTTAAAATTTAGGACTTTTTAATTTCTCACTTATTTTCAATCATTTAAGTAATTTTAGACATATAATAAAGCATTATTTGGAGAATTCAAAAATTGTTTGGGCTGGTGTAGTGAATTTATTTACTAGAACATTTTTGTGTTTATAAATTTACTATATGATAGTTTCAGAGCTTCAGTTCATAATGCATTCTTCATGTGACCATAGGAAAGTCAATAGCTCTGACTATCAAATAACTTTTGATCAGAATTAATTTTTGAAAGTCAATGTCGTAGATGGGTCAGTGCCGACAGAAGAGAAGACAAACGTGGCGATCAGCTTCGTAAGTTGTGAGTCTGTGATGCGCGACATCATTCAGCGGACTTACGGGTGTCCCATTGTGCGTGTGGGCCCTAATGTGGGGGAACCACCAGCGGAGTGCAAGGGGCGGTGTTACGAGGCGCACTGCAATGTTCTGGCGGCCGTGTGTGCCGTAGAGACGCACCACAGTTTCCTGCTGGTCCACAGGTACTCGTACACTTATTGCTGCTATAGAAACCTAAGGAAGATATTGGGTTGATCACAGTGGTCCATGTTGAAGTTGCCTGACCATGAATGCCATGTTGCTTATGTCCCTATTGCACAAGCCTCCCTCCAGGCAGTCTGGGTTCGACTCCCAGTAGTAGCACAAGATTTTCGCATGTGGTAAATATAATGGGTGTTGCTTTTAACTAGCAGGCTTTTTTTAAGGGACCTTCTGTTTCCCCCATAATTACAGTCCATTGTTGTTCCATCTCCATCTCATTTAACCCTCATGAGCAATAGATACCGAGATGTTCAGTGCCCTCTAAATCTCTCGTATCAATAGGAGGTTGCATAGTTCATGAGGAAATTACGTGGATTCATTGTAAGTGGTTAGCTCCACATGCTGGGACATAAAACTTGCATGCCTAGAGCTAGCAGCTACATGGGTCCAGTGCTGTCGTGAATGGACTGTTTAGGGATGGGGGTAACACTGTGTTGTTTGTGACTCAGAGATTTGCAGAATGATGTGGTGAGCAGTAAGGCATGCACCTGTCTGAATTAGACATGCATTTGTCCTCTGGTCAGTTACCCATAATTTTCAATGGTACTATGCTGTTAGCAGGTCATTAAAGTATGCCCGTGAGAGATACTGTAATTGCACAGTTTCATCTAGGAAAGTAGCATACTTTTCTGAATATATATCGTTCAGAAAAATTGAGTGTGGTTTTAATTTTTGCGAAATGTCAACATCTTACTTGAGTAATTGATAGCTAAAATATTACAGTAAAACTCTGTTAAGATGATTTTGAAGGGACTGAAAAAGTAATGCTTATTAACCAGGAAAACTTTTTAAAAGGGTCTAATTACACATGTGTGTATAGACAGGTGCAAAATTATTCAACTTCATAAGTGAGAACTTCTTAACAGGGATGTATTTTCATTATGGTATAAGCAACTTTAGAAAATACTTTTAAAAAGGAAATTTTTTATATAATTAGAGATACTTAAAGAAATGAACCATATAATGTGATTTCTAATGGTTTTTACTTGGTATGTATGAGATATTGCTAGTTCAGTAGTGACACATGATGGCTTAGGCAGAGGGAGGTGTCTGCAAGAATGGGGAAGTTTTTAAATTTTGCACCAGGTACGTTGCACATGTAAGGGGCATACTCTACAAAAGAGGCATCGGGAGAATGACTCATCGACCTCGTGCGATGCGTTGGGCACCTACTTGGTACAAAGTCTTTGAGGGTGAGGTGGTGCCTCTGGGCGTTGGACACACAGGTTCAGGTTAGCTTACCACTGGTGTCACATCCTCGCGGCAGACGCTGGCCCTGGCTGGCAGACTTCAGCTTTGGCTAGAGCAGACGACTGGGCAGGCTGGCTTGGCTAACGCCTGCTGATGACTGGGGTGCCGACCAGCTGGTGGGCACATGGTTGGCTGATTCTGGTGCTTCGCTGGTGTCCTCCAGGTCGAACAGCTCCACTCCCAAGGGGAGAGTGTAACCCTGGCAGAGTAGTTGGACAGTGGGGTCAGCAGCTCCGGGAACCCTAACTGTGAGGTCAAATAGGTTAGCAGGGAGGGTAGTGGAGTTAGGCTCCACTAATTGCCGGGCTACTTGTGTTCTTTCCTTTGGGGTCTTACAGCTGAGGGCTGGTGTAGGTTGATTACTTAGGGGGTGGTGAGATACAAGGATAGCAGCTGTCCTTTGGTCGTTCCTCCTGATCCCTCATTGGTGAGCAAACATCATAGACAGGAAAGGTGCTAATGTTCATAGTGCAGAGTGCTGCAGGTAACAAACCCCTAGCTAAATTGAGTAGCCCATTTGCAAAACCTGTTGTGCACAAAAAAATTACAATATTAGATTATTGTTTCTATGGATACTCTATGTACTGCGCCATCACTTAAAATATTTACCAAGCTACAATTCCAGCTATAAAGTATATGAAAGTGGAGTTGAAAAACACAGTAGTTTGCAGAACCTGCTATATGCATACAGTCTCAGGATGCAAAACCAGTTAAAAATGGAGCTATGTTTACCATTGCAAAACATTCTATACATAACAAATTAATATGGCCACCTTTGAGTTACAGATGCAAAACCAGTACTGGACTCCTTTTTATATTAATATAACTGCTGCTGTTCGTTTGCTGATGAAAAGTGAATTATCAAACCTTAAAGGTGGCGGTTCTGCTTATAAAACAGCTGGGTGTGATATTTACACACAATTTATTACAGTCCAGTCACAGTTTCTTTGGCCTTTTTAAATAAAACCTTTGAAAAATCTTCCACTGTATGACATGTTTAGTTATTTCCTAAATACGCCCTGTATCACAAGCGTTTTATACTTGTGTTCATAAAAGTTCATTTTTTTTTTGCTGTTAAATTGAAATGTTATTAATATCTTATCATATAAATTATAGTGCTTCATTGACAAATAATTTGAATAAGAAACAGGGAGAAAATATGTATGTTGGTAATGTCTAGTGGGAAACAGTTCTTTTACAAAATATCATTACAACTGAGTGCGCATAAATGTGGTGCGTTCTCTCTCTGGTGTAATTCTCGAGACTTGTTAAGCTTAGTTTGTACAAGGCGGAGGAATATCCTGGATGAAGAACATTATCAGGGCTTCATAAAAGGCTGAAGTATCCGTGAATGGATTATACAAACATTTTGCATGAGTTTAGTTGCCTGACTGTGTTTAGTAGTTACCAATGTCTGATTTTTATTTTGGTTTCGATGAGTGATAATAAAGAAAAATGTGGTAGTGAGACAGAATGTATTATTGAAGTTGAACCTGGGAGATCTCGGAAGTGGAAAAGATGTCCCGAAACATGGAAAAGAAATGTTGCAAAACGAGCTAGGTAAGCTAGTTTCACTTAAACTATCAATAGATTATGATCTGATCATTCTGATTCTCCTGATTATTGCTTTTCTCCTACTGTTTCAGACACCGACCAAACGGTGCGCCTTAAAAGCCCACCTGCGAACATGGGAATAAGGGACATTTTCGGTGCAAAGACCTATCTTTGCAAGACATCAGAAGGATTCACCAGAAATTCACCCAGCAGCCGGATCATGAGTGGCAGAATAATTTTCTTTTTCAGCATGTTTCTGTTGTAACTCCAAAGGGAAGTTGTACATCTGCAGGTAAACCAAGCAGACGTAAAGTAAGTACAAACTTTTCTTTACCAACGCAAAGACAGAATGTCATTAAAAATGTAAGAGTGTGTAGGGCAGCTTTCCTTGAGATCGTACAAGTAGATCATGATCGAGTAAACAGATTGTGCCAAATATTCCTTACAACAGCCTCAACACCAACAGGTGAAAATTGAGGCAGTGGTCGAAGATCTCAGAAATATGAACTCAAGCGAAAGGCTATTACTAATCATATTAAAACCTTTAAGCCTCTACAAAGCCATTACTGCTGCGGAAAGCATGAAAAGCTGCAATACTTACCTAGTGACTTAAGTGTTCACAAAATGTGGTTCATGTATACAGAACACAACCCAGAAGATCTGCATGTGCGATATGACTATTACAGAACCATGTTCAATGAAGAATTCAACGTCAGTTTCGGGAGTCCTTGTGTGGACAAGTGCTCCACATGTTGCCAACTTGAAAGCAAGATTTCAGCTGAGAGAAGTAAGCCTGATAAAACAAATTTAACACTACAGTTAAAAGTTTACAAGAAACGAGCAGAAGTAGTTTACCAGAAATTGCGTGAAGAGATGGAAAGCAACATTACCTTTAGTTACGAGTGTGAAAACAACCTGGATCTGCCAAAGATTCCTGACCAGGCCACATACTATGCAAAGCAACTATATCTGTACAATTTTTCCATATGTCAAGGATCTTCAAAATTGTCACAAACCAAAGACAACACTTTCTGTTATGTATGGACTGAAAATGAGTTCAGCAAAGGTTCCAATCAAATTGCATCTGCTGTTCGCTGCCGCTTGATCAATATGAACATGGATACGGTCACCAAAGTCCGATTGTTCTCCGATGGATGTGGTGGACGGAAAAAAAATAAAACTGTGATAGCAATGATTTTATATTGGTTCCTTCGTGAAGCACCTCTTCATATTGAAAAGATTGAAATCTGGTTTCCTATTGTAGGACATTGTTTTATACCACCGGACAGGACATTTGGGCATCTAGAAAGAGAATGTCACTCTTGCAGTCTTATCGAAACCCAAGACAAGTACGTGAAAGTTATCAAAAAGCGTGGGATTGTTGCTCATATAGGTGAAGACTGTCTTGTCAAAGACTGGAAAACTTACTCAGACGAAATGCTAAGAAACCCTGCAACTCGGCATTTTCAATTCCAGAAAGTAAAGAAAATAGTTATCATAAAAAGTAAGACAAATACATCTGTTTTAGTCCGGGGAGAGACATTTTACAATTTCGTGAGTGGGGAACCAAAACGTTTGTGCAAGAGGGGAAAAACATTCAGGCATACTCAAATTCCTGATGTTTCAAAGTGAGTGCCTGTAAAGCCAGCGAAGTTCTGTGATGTCACACGACTTCTTGTACTTCACTTCAGAGAAGAATGGGACAACAATCCGAAATTGTAATTCTTTAAAAATGTCTTTGAAGAGGAGAGTTTTCCTACTGAAGGTCTGAATGAGAACGAAGAGAGTGAAAAACCGCTGGACTTTGATTTACTACAAGACGATGAAACTACAATAGCCTAAACTATAGGAATTTTTTATTTGTAGGCTTTAAGGTTTTATATTTCTGTATAATTAGACTGGGAAGTAAGTAAAAATGTTATAACCATTTCATAATTTGGACAGTGAGAAAGATGAAGGAACATTTTAGTTTCATTTCAGTAACAATCTGTTGTATTTAGTTTATAGTTATGTGTGTGATATTAAATTACCAACATTATTATGTATCTGCCTGTATTTTTAGATAATATTTTCTATGCAGATAGCTGGTATTGCAAACTAAGACTGAATACAAATGGCAGCCATAAGATTTGCAAAACCTGCTTTGTGAACAATACAGTTGCAAAACCTGTTATCTGTATTTTATTTTTTACAATAACTAACTAACCACTAATAGGAGATTTTAGACCTTTGGTAAAAATGGTTTAATTTTTTTTACAAAAGTTCACCCATCTATTACATTTGCATAAATTTTTGTAAGTTTTTTTTTTTTTTATTTACCAGAATTTGTTTAGCTTGCACATAGCAGGTTTTGCAAATGGGCTACTCAAATGTACTCTAAAAGTACCAGAGTCAAGCCTCATCAGGACTGGCACTCCCTCCAGCGAGTTTATACGCTCTGGAGGGAATGGGTTAGCCGACTTTGTTTGCCCGGATGCTTCATTGCGTGTCATTCCAGTGGTTCAGGCTCTACTGTACTTGTACACAAGGCAGCTCTACGTACCGGGTCCAGACTATGGGTGGCCGATGAACTTGTTCTTGTGTGTGACGTACGTGCAGTCCTGGTTAGGAGCTGTCCGCAGTCTTACTCTGCGTCGGAAATTTGTTGGCAATTTGTGGTCCCCTGCAGCTCCCTTCGAGTGTAATTCTCACCAGGTGGGGGAAAAGGCACTCGTTCACTACAGAGCAAGGAAAGACAGATGTTATAGCTAGACTACGTGTTTTATCCCCGTAAGAATAGAAACATATGTGACCCGTACTACCTCCTACCTCTACACGCACTAGATGTTCAATGGACATTGTACAAGAGCAAGAGAGGTGAAGGTGCCTGTCGGCTTGAGGAGCCTGGCTTGAAAAGTGATGAGAGCTGATAATAAAGTAGTTGTAAAACAACTGAACCGTAATTGTGGCTGGTAGTCCTGAAGAGACCCCGTGCACCATGTTTTGTGTACATGTCGGGTGTGATGACTCTCGATGACAAGTGTTAGGGGGTAGCATAGCAACGACTCTTCGGCTGCTGTGTTAGGGAAGGCCTCGTCGGCTGAAGAACTGGTGTAAGACTGACAGTCTAGGAGATGAGGTGAGCTACGTGGACAACTTATGTTGGCTCCTTGGGGAGGAGTTGGGTTGGCAGAGAGTCCTAACACTAGATGGTGCTAGGATGAGCTGCCTCGCCTGACTGGCATTTCTACCGGGTGCACGGCGTTATATTCCTCTTGGCTGGGCGGTTCCTGCATGCTTTCTTCACTCTCTGTAATCTTTGGCCACCTCTTGTTCAGGTTCGGGCCGGGCAGCATCCCTGTTGCTTCTCAGCAGGTTTAGAAGTTGCAGGGAGTGACAACGTGACTTCTTATCATTACGTGAGTGCTGGCCGTGGAGGCGGCCAGTCTGGTTTTGATTCCCTCGGGGGCACGTGACGTGCATGTGATGATGCGGAGTAGAATAATAATAATGATGAGTATGAAGTGTCACGTGTAAGTAGTTATTATTAACAATTACATAAAATTTTGCCACAAAATTTTATATGTATATCACACAGATATACACACATACATTTTTGGCACATTTAATGTTTACTTTTACCTCTTATGGATAGTGTTACAAAGTAATAGTTCTGCTTAAATAAATCTTGAAATAATGTGTGGGGGAATAAATTTTTCTCTTGACCAAAGTGAAAATGTTTAGTTTTTCCATATTTTGTGAAATGGAACTCTACTCAGGTTACTGTTATACAAACTATTTGTGCAGCACCTGATTTTATACCCTATGAATTTATTTTTTATTAATTTTAGTTTCATCCTGTTTATTGTTCACACAGAACAAATATCCTTGTTTTTACACTTTCATACTTGCCAACATTTCTGGTCCTTTGATGAGCATATAAGAGTTTTCATTGCAAAAAAAAGTACTAATCAATGCAGAGGAGGCTGCTAGCAGGATGTCAAGCATAGGTTGTGATACTTTTGAAGTAGTCTTTTATTTGAGTAAATACGTTATGCATGTATGGCCCACAGGTCACGGGTGGTACACACAGTGCAGGACTGTGTTACATTCAGCCCTGCACTGCTTGGCTCCTCCAACATGAAGCCTCTGTTCATTGTGTATCAGCTACTGGAGGCGATGAGAGACATGCATGATAGAGGCATGATCCTGGGAGACATATTGCTCAGCGATGTCCTGCTCTCCGACAACCTCTGGATACAGGTGTGTTGTGCTTGTCTTCTGTTCTATTCTCTTCTCATTATCGCTTCCTTAGTGCATTGCTTGTGCAGTGTGCTGTCTAAATATATATTTTTCTCATGTGTATAGCTAGGGTGGATGCAGCATAAGCGTATGGTGGCAAGTGTAGCTTATATGCTGAGGGCACTAAAGGTAGGTAGGGCTTAATGTCTCATTGACAACGAGGTCATTAGAGACTGAGCAAGTTGCTCAGAGAAGTAGGAGGGCGAAGGAATCTTTGCGGGTGTGCGAACTGCATAAGATATCTTTCTCTTGTACAGCAGAGAAATTATTCTCTCATGTACGTCATCTATGGCCGATATCCAACATGTTTACATTTTACACGTGTGGGATGGTTATTTTGTGTATGAATGTGAGCGAACAAATAATTGCAAGAGTGGAAAAAGTTTTTTTTCCCCCTCCTCATCCTCTTCTTTCTCCTCTTCCCTTCCTTCCTGTAAGTTAAAACATTAGAATGTACTGTATGCTGACAAAATTATAAATCTGTTTTGGGGGAAAAAAGTTTTTAGTGCCAATATCTCAAATATAAGCTGCACCACACTTTTTGTAGTCATTTTTTTTTTGTAAAAATGTGTGGCTTATATATGCCGAAATATGGTTATTACACCACAATTAGGAAATGTTTTTGGCTATAGAAAAAATCAGACAGTGCTATGTAATTTGTTAGCATCTGTTATTTGAAAGGAAGGAAACTCCATTTAAAACTGAAGTATATCACATAAGGGCCAATTTATTTTTCGACTCAGAATCATCACATGCAATATCACAATAATCAAATATATGGGGTATTAATAAACTCCTTTCCTTCCAGTGGCATAAATCCTGAGCACCCATGCTGTATTTGTTGTGACCATGGATGTGTAAGACATGGTATGTCATGCCTATAAAACTGGAAGGACTGCTGGGGCATATCAGAAATGAAGGAAGGAGGCGATAGCAGTTAGTATAACTATCCCAAGGACACACAAGAAAGGATTAAGGAAGAGAGGAATAATCAATAACCAGCCAGAGTGCACTCTTAATTGATAATTATCTAAGAAGGGAATATACAATTGCGGCAACATAATAAATTTTCCCTAAGCGAATGGCAGATACTCATCTGCTAAACAAGCAAACTACTTCCAGCCTTTCACATTCCACCAGCGTGGTGCAGCCAGCCGCGCCGACAAAGAAGAAGAGGAATGACAGAAGCCTCCCTAGCAGACGGTATAAGCAACCAGGTGAATATAAGGCAGCACAACCAGAAAAATGACAGTTAGTTTGAGGCAGTTCACCCCAACACCTCCCTGTACTGAAGATTCCTGCCTACTCCACCTACTGAGGAGCCTTTACAGAAGAAGTGACTAGTTGCCTTCCAGCGACAAGTGGCCATCCGCAGAACCCCACTTTTCTGCCAATCAGCTCCATTACAGGAGGGTCACCAAACGCTGCACAGTAAAGTGGTACCCCAAGTCCGTTCATGAGATATACAGTATACCCCAAGCCAAGTCTCAACTTACACATTCTAGCTAAATTGCTTTTTTACTTAGACACACACCTTCACGTGTATTGATTAGTTGACTTCTGTGTAGGGACAGTTTCTTAGAAAGTGACTGTCAAACTTAGGAGAGTGTACAGGCCACCATGTTTAATCTCTCAGAAACAAATATGTAGCATTTTAACCTCTGTGTGTAATTACTAGGGTGAAATCTTGTCTCCCTCTTCAACGTTCCTTGTAAGTGTCACCGCTCAAGGGAGTGGCAGGAGACCACTGTATTGTTAAATCTATTTACAGCCATAGAACAGGACCACAGGCTGTCCCATAACCGAGGACAGCCTGTGCATCAAAACACTCGCACCTTCGTAGGCCACCCATACTGTGGATGAGGTTATGGCAACGTACCTGGTTCGTAGTATGATAGAGCCCCCTACTATGAGCAATACACACAGTGAAGTGGTTAGGTCAGGTAAGTCATTTAACCGACTCCATCCACAGCATATAAATTGGCTGGACGAAGGGATAGGCCTGACGGAGCATGACCTAACCATATCTGGGCACTTTTAGCTAGAGAACTGTCACCTGCCACGCCTTCCGGGAAGTGAACCGTAACACATATCTGCACATGCTGTTCACCCACAGAAGAGGTACATAGTGGGGTGAATGTAAGGCTACAGCTGTCCTCATTGTTGGCCAGCCGCTTGGTAACGGCCCCGAACCTAATCCACTATACAACCTCCTTAAGACACAGACACAAGCCACCAAGGAATCAGTGATGCTCCACCTCCTGGTATACCCCACAGGGCTATTTGGGAAGGAACATCCTGTGTACATCCAGCTCTGACTGGGAATACCTGTGACCCCAGGAATTGCCCGGAGAGAACCTGCGATCAGTCGCCACATCTCACCTACAGCTGCCAAGACCAGCATGTTGCCTCGTCTCCAGCCCGAGGCCAGCCGATACCTATGGCCCACAACTGCACAACTGGTGCTCCGTACCAGTCACAACTCCAGCCCGACCATCATTCTTGGGTACGAGGACCTCCTCAGCAAACAACCAACTAGTAAGTCAGAGTGAAGTTAAGGCCACTACCACCTCACCACCTGTCTTGTCAAGAGGCTTCACCTCGTAGGCCCAGACTACATCCCTTGCTGGAAAGCAATGAGGCCAACCCTGCCTAGGGAACCAATCAAAGCAAAACTGCACATATTACAGCCATTGCTCACACTCTTGATAAGACCTCCGCTCCACCCATCACAGGTGACACTGAGCTGCCACCCACAGAATCCTTGCATCCATGCGACTGTACTTTGTCCTAACATAGCAGTCAAGCATCAAAACAACTACTTTTTTGAGGTAGCAAGCTTTTCATCAAATGTATCCTCTATATGTCCAATCTTAAAAGGGATGCCAAAGATGATAATTTTAAACTCTAGAGCTGGCATCTTGTGAAGATGTCAAGCTAGGGTAGGTCACACTGCTTGCGCACTGCATGGCAGATATTTCTTGACATGGAATAGATAGTAGCTGTCGAAATATAAGTATTGAATGTTTTTGGTGGCTTTGTGACATCTACCACAAGAATTTTCACAAATATCCAAGTTCAACAATTTTTATTGGGCTTCACACAATTCTTCAATCAAAAAAAATTTACAATAAGTATTGATTTAAAACATACAATATAAAATTTACTTTGCTTTAAAAAGATATATGAAACCTTGGGCAAACTCGATTAACATTCCATACTGGAATGCTTTAAAAGTCTTTTAACTTATAAGGGCTTTTTCTTTTAACCAACCAGTACTAAACATTATCACGAGATATATACACAATAGGGAAAATACAATTGCAGTACTGGATTTTAAATAATTAAAATTAAAAGAAGCTCAAAATATTTAAACTGCCTTTCTCGTATTAATACTGAAATTCATTACTGACATTCACTGGAGCGCTGTGACAGCCTTCCAAAGTCTTGTGAATATTGAAAATGTGTTCTGACAAGCACAATTTAAAAGTCTATATTAAAAGCTAAAGAATCATCCTCCGTTCATACCATTAAAAATATTTCACACAGGTGGGTTTACCTCTGTTGTATCACCATGTTGCACAAACTGGTGCTGACTCATTCAACAAGCCATCACTTTTCAGACGGCTAGTAAAATATGAATATCCAAAACTTCCTTCAACCATAATCTAAGTGCAACGCTGCACACAACAGGAAACTCTACGGGCCACACACAACTAATAAGTTAAGCCAAAACCAGAATTTAAACACTGCGGGCACAAAATTAATTTAGAATAAAAGCTGCATGCACAACCCTAGAATTCCTTGACTAGCCCACACAACATCTTTATTCAAGCTCAGTGCATTATACGGCAAACCCACCTATGCTTCTCGCCGTCAGCTATGATGATGTTCTAATTGTCGTCAGCTACAAAGTCGTAATGTGTAACAACCTAACATTGCATGAAAACCAATCAGGGCCAGGAACAGATATGGAAAGCGAAGTTACTCAAACGCTTGCTGGCGTAGAAGTGGATGAGCTACCAACATGAGCAGAAGACCCAAACTTCAAACTGTACCCAGTGACCAATGAGAGAGAAGCTTAGATTGACACAGAAAACTGTTGCACCATTCAAATTCAGAGCTGGACTGTAGATTGAGATGAAGTTCATTTCAAACTGCCGAAATTGGCGGTTTGAAATCGCAGTGTGAGATCAGCAGCCATCATCGACAAATGTAGTTTGAAAACACGCCAACAGATATAACTATGTTGTATTGTTTTCTTGGGAAATTAAAACAACATTATACGCACTTGAATATTATTCAATAAAATCCGTACAACAATAATTCACTTAAAATAGATTAAACATCGTACATCTAGTTCTATCTTTATTGAAAAATATACCTACTTCCATGACGTCATATATTACGAACCAATAACAAATTTTGTCTCATACTTAATCTTGATCTCTCACTTTGGAACCAAGATTGAAGAATTGGAGATCCAAAATCATGAAATTTCATTGGTACAACACTTTTACATTGGAACTAAGATCAAACTGGATCCTGGTTTGGAACTGGTATCATTGAATATCAGATCAGGGAAGAAGTTTGTGCAACCTGGCATTTGTGTCTCTTTGAAGTCACGCAAGTTGCAGTGGACAGGCCCAGAAATTTTCCTGACTTATCAGAGTCCACAGAACACCTACACTGGGATGCAGCGATCAAAGAATACATTCAATTAATAGCAGAAAATTCAATGTGGATATAAGTCAAAGCAACCTCATCTTTATAAATAATTTCAAGGGTTGTGAAGTGAAACCCTAACAATGAGATACACTAGTTGTAGTAGGACTATGTATAAGTAGTAAGGATCAGTTTTCATCTAATTAAATTCCTAATCAAATAAATTAAAGAAGAAATGTGTTTATGGATAACTGCAATAAGTTAGTATAATAATTTATTTTTAATCATATTATAATTAAAATCACTGTCTAAGAATTTAAATTCAAATATTTTAAATTTGATACTTACTGCAATTAAAATTATTATCATCATTTTTATTTAATAATGTAATTAAATAATTCAATTGATTTTTTTCTTCTTTCTGTATTATTATTTTAATTTTTAAAGTTATATTATAATTAAATTATATACACAAACACACACACACACACACACACACACACACACAGAGAGATAGAGATAGAGAGAGAGATAGAGAGATATAGAGAGAGATATAGAGAGAGAGATATATATATAGAGAGAGAGATATATATAGAGAGAGAGAGATATATATATAGAGAGAGAGATATATAGATATAGAGAGAGATATAGATATAGAGAGAGAGATAGATATAGAGAGATAGAGATATATATATATTTCACTTCTGTTTATGTGAAACCCTTAGGCAGCCATGGTAGGTCTGTGCTACGTTTGTCTCTGGACAGTCTGTCGAGGAGAGCTGGTGAGGTAAGACACTGTCATGTATGCACTACAACTTTCGTTCACTGATTTAGGTTTCCATAGTCAATGTAGTTTACCAGTTAACCTTTGCTTGTGTATGTTTTTGCCAAACATTTTCCCCAGCATTATGCTTCCACTTTATTAATTTACTGCACCCTTGTGGAACTTTTAACTTAATCGAGGAGAAGGAGTAGAAAGATGTCTGAGAGGTCATGCGACCCGTGCAATTTGAATCAGGCGCCATCTGCCTATGTTTGTGGCGTTTCAGTGTAACTTCTGCATTATTGCAATGCAAAATTTTAACAGCTTTATTTTTATGTTTGTACTTGAGGGTAATTTTTGTGTTTGAATATTTTATGGCAACATCACGGATAACCACATGGTCGACAGAAGCCAAGACTTTGTATATGCCATCGTTGCATATGAGAGCTTATTTATTTAACATCGTATGTAAAGAATTTATTTCAGGTTTCTATGTCAACTTTATTCAGGGTTCAATGTATTTTTCATGTAAGTTGATGCTTTTGTACCTGACTACGTGGTCACATTAATTTTTGATTTTACAGCTATCAGGCATGTTAGACACCTGTAACCACTGCAATCATAAAGAGAATAATTTTCTCAGCAAGACTAAACTTTTGTCTGACTTCAGTTTGCAGTTTCCACGCAGAAATATAGCAATTTCACCTGCACCATGTGGTCCTCTACAATCTTCATCCAGTGGCATCCGCGTCACCTAAGCTTATTTTCACACATTTGTGTGTGTTTGTGAATATTCATCTCGTGTTCCATCTTGTTCATGTATTATTCAAGGGTTAATGTAATTTTTTAATTAGTGTACGGTGCAATTATTCCCGTCCTAGCTGGCTCTGTGTATAGGCCGTCACCACACTACCCACGTGCTGAAGGGCGAGCCCTGATGAGTTTGCGTTAGTAATGCAGAGTAATCACACGTGTTAATATGTATTAAGGGTTTCATTTGTAATTCACAGTGTCTTGTCTTCAGGGAAAAACCGTCAGTCCACCCTAGCGGCTATCGGCCCTCTTCCCTTGTGAAGGCTGTGCTTTCACGCCACTTGGTGAGATCTTCCATCTAGGCGTGCGCTAGAGTAATTGCAGGCTGGGGAGCACTCAAGCGGAATTGGCTAATCATGACCGAGATATTAATTTTATTGGACCGTTGATGTTTAAATGTTTATTTCCAGTGATGTTTAGTAAAAAGTTTAGTATTGCTTACGAGTTTGTAAGTACGCACGGGTGGGACAGACACACAGAACCTACGGCATCCCTGAGAACACTGAGTCTCAATAGTATGGTGATAGGGAAGCACCACTGGCGCCCAAATTACCAGCAAGTATTTGTGTCAACGTTTGTCTTGTGTCTCACCCGACGGCGTCAATATTAATCAGGAACTAAAATTTTCAATCTCAAAGTGGCAAAGCCCAAAACCAGATTTGATTCATATTCTTCATTTTATGTATCAGTACTCGAATCTGGCTTTGAATGTTTTTTAATACAGTATTTTGGCTGGTTGGCTGCCTAATTAGTCCTTTCTATGGCAGGTAACTAAATGAGCAGCTGTTTGGCGCAACTAGCGTAGTAAAATCGCCTACTTCAGAAATTGGAGATCAGCCTACTGTAATTATTAGTGAGTTGGCTAGAGGAGTCAAAACTCAATCCACTTAGGTTATACTGAGGCAAACGGAGGTTCTATTATTTCATAATGTATGATTCCAAGGAAAGATGAATCCTGTATTTATTATCAAAATGTTAGGGGCCTCTGAACTTAATTTCTGATATTTTCACAAAATCTTAACAGTGTCGATTACCCAGTCATTTGCTTAACTGAATCTTGGTTCAATAGTAATAGTCTTGACTCTCATTATTTCTCTGATAGTTACTGTAAATTCTGCAAATATTGTATTGCAAAACTTACCAACCTCACATTAGGTGGCAGAGTTTTAATAGGTGTCAATTCTTCTAGATATCCTCGTCCTGTACAAAAATTTGAGTTTCTTAAAGAAAATATTGAGTCTGTGTGGGTTTAAATTACCAGAGGCCATGCCAAAAAATTGTTAATCGGTAATATATCTCTTCCTCCACAATTGTCTGTCAATGAAATTAATGATTATTTAAGTTTTTTATAAACAAAATTGGTTCATTATCCCGATCAAATAATAATTGTAGGTGATTCCAATATACCTATCACACTCAGAATATTGTTCACAATGACTATAAACAAAAAGGACAGTTTAGGTACTTTCCAATTAATGAGTTCGCTCAATCTAGAAAAGTTTAATTTCGTTAAACCTAATTCGGTATTACTAGACATGGTGTTTTATAGTAATCATATTAATGTTGAAAAATATGTAGACCCTACTGTAGAGGAAGATGTTTATCATCCTGCTTTACTTTGCCACTGTCAAGTTGATTTTGCAAATTTTAAGGAAAGTAATACTTATTCTGACTATAGGAATTGATGCCGGCTAACAGCCAGCGGCGCTAAAGCCCATGACGGCGCACACCATGCACGTGACACGTGTACATGCACGTGCGCAAGGAGGCTACAATTTGAACTTTCTTCTAACAGAATATTATTTGCAGTGTTTCACTCTTTTATTTGTAGCAACAGTGTCCTAGCCACGTGTTTTTCCAAGTGTTAAATGTTTAGTAAAAGTTTAGTATTGCAAAGTGTATCATAAGTATGCTCTGGTGAGATAGACACGCAGAACCCACAGCATCCCACAGAACCCTGAGTCTCAACAGTGCGGTGATTGGGAAGCACCGCTGGCGCCCATATCATCAGTAAGTAATTTGTGTCATCCTTCATCTGTCTCACCTGACTGAGTCAGAATTATAAAAAGGTAACTATTTATCCTTGTATTTAACCTATAATAATTCTGATTGAAGTCCCATTTATGATATGGGAGATGTTGATTAAATGGTGGATTATCTTGCATGTCATTCACAATGATTAATTAATGAGTTTATTCCCAAGCTAAAAAGTTTTAAAAGTAAATATCGTGTTTGTTTTTTTAAAGATCTTATAAAATTATTAAAAATGAAAGAACACTTATTGAGGTTATACGAAAAAAGGAGGTCCGAGTATAATTATTCTCGCTTCTCTGAGTATAGGAGAGTTGTGAAAGAAAAAAATTTAAATAGATAAGAAAAAGTGACAAGCTAACATTAATGATAATTTGGAAACTAATCCTACTAAATTCTGGAATTATGTTGAAATTATGAAAAAAGTTATAAAGAAAAAATTAATCATCTAATAGTAACATGGTTGAAGATTCTGAAGTCATAGCCAACATGTTTGCTAAACATTTTGCTGAGGTTTATGCGCAAGCAATGAAAAACAACAGTGCATAATGTAATTTTTATAGAAATAACTTTCATCTATTACCATCTCCAGTTACCTCAGGCATGGTTCTCTGGGCAATAAACAGGCTTAAATGCAGTAAAGCTACTGGAATTGATGATATTCCTAATTGTATAATAAAAGCATGTTTCTAAAGTGTTTACTCCAATAGTAACCCATATTTCGAATTATAGTCTTTCTAGTGGTGCATATCCTAGCATTTGGAAACAGGCATTTGTGGTTCCCATTTTTAAGAAAGGGAACAAATTTGATGTAAATAATTATAGTCCTATATTCCTTTTATGTAGTTTTTCCAATATATTTGATAAAGTAATTCACAGACATTTACATTTTTATACAAAAATTTAATAATGGTTAGCCAACATGGTTTTCAAACAGGTAAAACTACAACAAATATTTATAATTTTGTTAATGATTTATATGAAGATGTAAGTACCAGAAATCAAACTGATGCTATTTATTTTGACATACAAAAAGCCTTTGATACCTGTCAACATTCAGTTATATTGAAATAATGACAAGCTTTAGGATTAAATAACTCGTATGTTTAATGATTTCTCAGTTACTTTTCTGACAGAAATTTTGTAATAAAAATTGAAACTTCTCTTTATTATCCTTATAATGTCTCTTTGGTGTCCCACAAGGTGGTCCATTATCACTATTACTGTTTAATATATTTATTAATGATGATGTAAGTGTAATAGTGAATTCTCGAGCACTTTTATATGCAGATTATTTGAAGACCTACAAAAACATTAAAGATATAAATAATTGTGTACATTTACATGATTACATTTTTGCTATTATAAATTGGTGTACTGAAAATGCAATGTTACTAAATTTGAATAAAACCCTATGCATTTCCTTTAGTAGAAAAACAAATCCTGTTTCATGTAATTATTCTGTTAAAAATCTTGCCGTCGAAAGAGTAGAGTATGTTCGAGATCTTGGAGTGCTCCTAGACTCAAAATAGTATTTTCATTATCATGTTGATAGCCCTATTAATAATATTAGTCGTACTCTAGGTTTAATTTAATTTGTTACATTTTCTCCATCATCGCTTGAATCACTTTTATGTCTGTACTATATTCTTGTAAGATGTAGATTAGATTATCATTCAGTTGTATGGAACTTTATTACCGTACAGATTCAAATAGACTTTAAAATGTTCAAAGAAATATTTTTAAACGTATATTTAACAGATTATCAAAAACTCCAGATTTTGACTATAATAATGAACTGACCAGATATGACACCCAAACATTGAAAGTCTGTTGAGACACAAATGATACTTTATTTTTAGTTAATGTATTTCTATCTTATTATCAGTGTTCTGCCATTACCTGTTTGGTAGGTCTTAAAGAACAGATTGATTGTACAGAAATATAAGCCCAGTTGCCCAGCTTGATAATAGAACAATCAGTGCTGTGTTGCTGTAATTTTTATCTCACGTAGGAGCAACATAATGTAAAGCTATTTTATCTGAATTGTGTAATTGAAGATGAGATATCCTTGGAGCAGCTGGAGGGTATTAATGGTGGAAGAAATTTGTCTTCAAATTTCGGAAAAAATCTGTAGAGTTTGAACTATGGGTTAAAACTGTTCAAATAGGTGTTGTCTATCTTTGAGATATGTGAATATGTGGAAGTTCTGCAGACCCACGCCTATTCTATTGTATCGAAGACAGTAAAAAATTGGAGGTGATGTTGTATGTTTATGACAGACTGGTTGCTATCAATAGGTTGTCCAAAATGAATGAATTTATTTGAAACCTTAAGGCAGAATTTAAGGCATTGGTTGAGCCAATAGGATGTTTCTTGAATACGTTGTTGAACATGACCATGAAAATTCTGTTTTCATTTCACAGAAAACATATACGGAGAAAGTCCAACATGTAGGAGGAAAATCCTGTTTTACGAATTAAAAAAAAAAAAAGTCTGCTGACTGTGAAAGTATCAGATAATACAATAACTGTATGATAGTGAGGTTGTCTGAAGTATTTTGATGTTAGATCACACATTGTTTTTGGGGTGAATTACGTGTCTTAAATTCTTAAAATAAACGCAGAGAAATACATTGGATAATGGTGAGATATGTAATGAAATATTCAAGAGGTACAATCATGATGTGCATCTAGTACAAAGTGCACTTTAAGCTTATATTGATGCTGACAGTGCTAATGAGTCCTTCAATCTACATTTGTGAGTGGAATAAACTTCAAATTCAGTGACAGGCCAATAAACTGTGTGAGCAGAGTAGACACTAGAGCGTGTTGTCGTTAACAGCCGAAGCAGATTGCAGGAGCAGCATAATATGCTGTTTGGCTGAAGTGGTCATTTAGCATTATTGAAATCTGTGCCAGTTATTTTAGTGGATAACACTAGTGTCAGTAATCCTGAATTTTATGTGTTAAATATATGAGAGATTTAATTTTGTATGCAAGTTAGTTTTCATATATGCACTAAGCAAATGGCTGTCATTCCTACAAAATCAATTTCACTTGTAGTGAGCAAGTGAGTGAGTGAGTGAAGAGATTTGGGTGGCTCTTAACATCAAGGTCTTGAGACCTGATGAGGGTGAAGTAAAGTGAGTTTGGAGGAGTGCCGGAATGCAAGGGCAGGGGAAACGGGAGATCCCAGAGAAAACCTGCTGACCAGTTACATTGTCCGGCACAATTCCCACATGCGAAAATCCTGGGGCAACCTCTGGGAATCGAACTTGGTTCACCTCGGTGGATGGCGAGTAGTCTAACCACTACATCACCATAGCTCCAATCTACTTGTACAATTTGAACTGCTGTGTGGCATAAGTTAAGCCAGTAAGCTGCAAGTGTAAATTTTATTCTGAGTTTAATGAGTTAAGGCGGGAACGTTGTAATTTTTTTGTATCTAATTCAGGCAACTGAAACTTTAAGGGTAGATGTCAGTCAAAACTCAAGTAAAATTGTGCAGACTACAATTAAAGTACTAAACATTGTTATGCTGTTGGCATATGGTAAATTTGTTTTGTTACTGGTGTCGCTGTAGGCTCTGTGGTATTTTAGAGATGTTATGGTTGTTTGTTGTAAATCTTCATTTATAGGCAAACAGATGCCTCAGTACAAAATTATCATAATTTTAAATAAATGTTAATCATGTTTGGTTTTACCTCAACAAATTGTTATGTTACTTGATTTTGGTTTGTGTTTCTTTTATTGTAATGACAGTCTCGAGATGAAGAACTATCAATGAACAACAGTCGACTCAGACGTTAAGTGCAAGGAATTGTATTGTGTATTAAAATTATGTTTTGATACAAAAGTAGATTGCTCTCTGTTCAATAAATGTTTGTGCATTTTTTTGCAGATAATGCCTCACCTGGAAGACAACATCCACGATGAGCCGCGACCAAAATGTCAGAAGGGGTTCACATCAGATGTGAAAGCTTCAGTGAGCTGTGACAGGGAGTCTCCAGAGATGCCGGAGTTGGGCCGGACGTGCGACAGGTGCAGCCCGAGTGGCATGAGGTCACGGTGTGACTCGAGTGGTGGCGAGGAGAGGAAGGTGGTGGGGGATCTGGGTGCCAGGCAGAGGTCACTGAGGTGCGACAGCGATGGGACAGGCTGTGAGCTGAAGCGGCTGTGCGAGCTGTGGGTGCGCGGCCAGCTGTCTAACTTTGACTACCTGTTGGCACTGAATGACTGGGCAGGGCGCAAGTACGGCGACCCCACCAGCCACTATGTCATGCCCTGGGTCACCAACTTTGCCCACCGCAACAGCGTGCACTGGCGCGACCTGTCTCGCTCCAAGTACCGCCTCAACAAGGGTGACAAGCAGTTGGATTTCACGTACGACACTGCCTCGAATGGAACTCAGGTAGCATTATAAACATTGCACTCTGTGCTTATAAAGATGTATGTTGTATGGTTGTAGAGTAACTTCACGAGCCTTGTTAGTGTCAGCCACTGCGCTTGCAGGGTGCACATGATGCTCCACGTAAATGGAAGAATGAATGTGGTGTGATTAGGTGAAGATAGTGATGGAATGTATTTGTTGGAGAAACTTTTGGATTTACTTGAAAACGTGTGCTGGGCCTGTCTGCTACATTGCTCAAATGTGAGAATCAAGCGAGACCTTACCAGGAATGAAACCCAGATTGTCGTGGTGGGTGGCTCTGTGCTGACCATGTAGCCTCACTGCCCCACTTAATTATATATTTCATCATAAGTCATAACCTCAGAAGTGAAATAGATAAGACCATGCAAATACTTACAGATACTCTCTGTAGGTAGAAGGTTGAAACATTAAAATATGTTAATTTTTGATCATTAAATTGCACTAGTTATACTTGCCTTTTCAAGTGAAAGATGTTAATGGAAATGATGCTGAAAGACAACATAGTGAATCTGTTTGAAGCATTCTTTAAGTAAGGGGTACGCACGACTGGTACATGGAACCACTCCCTCACTCCTTGCTTTATTTCGATGTTAACAAGTGACGCCGTCGGGTGAGACAAGAGACGAACGATTACACAACTACTTACTGATGATGTGGGCGCCAGCGGTGCTTCCCAATCACCGCACTGTTGAGACTCAGGGTTCTTAGGGATGCTGTGGGTTATGTGTGTCCATCTCACCCGTGCGTACTAACAAACACATAAGCAGTACTGAACTTTTTACTAAACATCACTGGAAATAAACATTTAATCATATGTGCCTAGGACACTGTCACTACTGAATACAAGATATGTTCTCTGTAGACTTGTTTTTATTGTTGTTATGAATACACATCAACGTGCCAATGAAATTATGATTATCTCGATCATGATTAGCCAATTCCGCTTGGGTGCTCCCCAGCCCGCAATTACTCTAGTGTACGCCTAGATGGATGATCTCACAGAGGTTCGTGAAAGCACATCCTTCACAAGGGAAAAGGACCAACAGCCGCTAGGGTGGACTGACAGTTTTTCCCTGAAGACAGGACACTGTGAATTACAAATGAAACCCTGAATGCATATTAACACGTGTGATTACTCTGCATCACTAACGCAAACTCTTTGGGGCTCGCCCTCCAGCACGTGGGTAGTGTGGTGATAGCCTATACACAGAGCCGGCTAGGACGGGAATAATTGCACCGTGCACTAATTATAAATTTACATAAACCCTTGAATGATACATGAAACAAGATGGGACACTAGATGATTATTCACAATAAACACACACACATGTGTGAAAACAAGTTTAGATAGCCCGTATGCTGCTGGATGAAGTTCGTAGCGGACCATGTGGTGCAGGTGGAATTGCAATATTTCTGTGTGGAAATGGCAAACTAAATTCAAATAAAATATTATTTGTGTTGAACAAGTGATTCTCGTTACAATTAGCGTTGTTACAGGCTTGTAACATGCCTAATGGCGGTAAAATCAAACATTACTGTGATCGCATGGTCAAGTACAAAAAGCATCAACTTACATCAAAAATACATTGAACCCTGAATAAAATTGACATAGAACCCTGAAATAAATAATTGCACATACGATGTTACATAAATAAGCTCTCAAATGCAACGATGGCGTATAAAAAGACTTGGCATCGGTCGGCCACATAGTTACACGTGATTTTGCCGTAAAATATTCAAACACGAATAATACCCTAATAATCATACATTAAAATAAAGCTCTTAAAATAGTGTGTTGCAATAATGCAGAAGTTACAATGAAACACCATAAACGTAGGCAGATGGCGCCTGATTCAAGTTGTGCGGGATGCGTGACCTCTCCGACATACATTTCCTCCTTCTCCTCGATTAAGTTAAAAATGCCGCAAGGGCGCACTAAATTAATAAAGCGAAAGCATAATGCTTGAGAAAATGTCTGGCAAAAACGTACACAAGCAAAGGTTAACCGGTAAACTATATTAACTACGGAAACCAAAATCAGTGAACAAAAGTTGTGCGAACGTGACGGTGTGTTGCCCCGCCAGCTCTCCTTGACAAACTGTCCAGAGACAAGCATCGTACGGACCTACCATGGCTGCCTACGGGGTTCACATAAGCGGAAGTGCTATGCACACTGAGTAAAATATTTAATTATTGAAAATAAAATGGCACTAATGAAATTAAATATGGTTTTACATGTCTATAATTTTCTTGTTCATTTCAGTATTATTTTAGGTTCTCATTATGATGGCATTCATGCCGGAATAATAAGTGTTCTTAATCTCTGTACCGCTTGCAAATTTTATAACCCCATAATTTAAAATTTGTACAAACACTTGTACACATTTTAAGACATATTAAACACTGCGAATACAGTAGAACACATCTGTCACTGAAAAATAACATTTATACGAAAGTTCAAAATTATTGGCCTCTTTGAACTACCATGGGACACATGCGTGGTGAGAGCCATCATGGGCTCTAGCGCTGCTGGCTGTTAGCCGGCATCAAAAGACTTTGAAAACTTTTTTCACTTTGGTACAAAAATAAAAATGGACAAAACTTATAGTCCTGATAGTTATTACAAAAACAGTAGAAATAAAACGTCTTTTTATGAATTCATTACAATTTTAATTGCAAATTCTATGTTTGACTTTTCATATTCAAATTTCATAATTTAGCAACTGATCACAACTGTTTTCTTTACCATATATGGTATGGTTTTATACAGTTTTTATACAGCTTCACATGTGAAATTTTTGATTATCGGTTGACAAATCTATCGACAGTAAAGAAAAGTAATTTCTTGGGACACGTAATATCGGACCATGGAATAGGAACAGATTCTGATAAGACCAAGCAATAAGAAATTGGCCAACATCTACTAACAAAACATAAGTGTGGTATTTTCTGGGATTATGCTTTCATTACAGTCAATTTGTACCTGCTGATGCCGGCTAACAGTCAGCGGCGCTAGAGCCCATGGCGGCGCTCACGTGTCACGCGTTCCGCACGTGTGCAAAGGCCGATAATTTTTAACTTTCCTATAAAAATTAACTTCAGGGTAAAATGTGTTATATTGTCTTTACAGTGTTTAATATGTCTTGAAATGTTTTAAAGTCTTTGTACAAATTTTAATTGTTTGGTTATGAATATTCAAAGCGCCCGCGGCACCGAGATTAAGAACACATAATATTCCGGCATGAACGCCATCAAAAAGAGACATTAGAATATATTGAAATTCATAAGAAAATGATAGAAATGTAAAACAATATTTAATTTAATTTGTGCCATTTTATTTTCAATATAAAATATTTCACTCGGTGTGCATAGCACTTCCCCTTATGTGAACCCCGTAGGCGGCCATGGTAGGTCCGTGTGATGCTTGTATTGGCACAGTCTGTCGAGGAGAGCTGACGAGGTAAGACACTGTCACGTACGCACTACAACTTTTGTTCACTGATTTACGTTTCCATAGTCAATGTAGTTTACCAGTTAATCTGTGCTTGCGTACGGTTTTGCCAGATATTTTCCCCAGCATTATGCTTCCGCTTTATTAATTTATTGTGCCCTTTTGGCATTTTTAACTTAATCAAGGAGAAGGAGGAGAAAGATATCAGATAGGTCATGCAACCCGCACATTTTGAATCAGACGCCATCTGCCTATGTTTATGGCATTTCAGTATAACTTCTGTATTATTGCTACACACTATTTTAAGAGCTTCATTTTTATGTATGTATTTGAGGGTAATTTTCATGTTTGAATATTTTACGGCAACATCACTTATAACCACATGGCTGACCGAAGCCGAGCGTATTTATATAACATTGTATGTGCAATACTTTTTTTCAGGGTCCTATGTCAGTTTTATTTAGGGTTCAATGTATTTATCCTGTAAATTGATGCTTTTTGTACTTGACCATGCGGTCACAGTAATGTTTGATTTCACCACCATCAGGCATGTTACAAGCCTGTAAATAATGCAATTGTAAAGAGAATAATTTCCTCAGCAAGAATATTTTATCTGAATTTAGTTTGCAGTTTCCATGCAGAAATATTGCACTTTCACCTGCACCACGTGGTCCGCTGCGAACTTCATCCAGTGGCCTCCGCGCCACCTAAGCTTGTTTTCACACATGTGTGTGTTTATTGTGGATATTCATCTCGTGTCCCATTTTATTTCATGCATCATTCAAGTGTCTGTGTAATTGTGTAATTAGTGTATGGTGCAATTATTCCCGTCTTTCCAGTTCTGTGTATAGGCCATCACCACACTACCCACGTGCTGGAGGGCAAGCCCCAACGAGTTTGCATTAGTGATGCCGAGTAATCACACGTGTTAATGTGTATTAAGGGTTTCATTTGTAATTCACAGTGTCCTGTCTTCAGGGAAAAACCATCAGTCCACCCTAGTGGCTATTGGCCCTCTTCCCTTGTGAAGGCTGTGCTTTCATGCACCTCGGTGAGATCATCCATCTAGGCGTGTGCTAGATTAATTATGGGCTGGGGAGCACCCATGTGGAATTGGCTAGTCATGACTGAGATAATCATTTCATTGGCACGTTGATGTGTATGAACAATATCAATAAAAACAAGTCTACAGTGAACTCAATTCTTTTATTCAGTAGTGACAGTGTCCTAGCCACATATGTTTTATAGATTGTTTATTTCAGGGATTTTTATTAAAAGTTTATTATTGCCCATGTGTTTGTAAGTACGCACGGGTGAGACAGACACACAGAACCCACAACATCCCTGAGAACCCTGAGTCTCAATAGTGCGGTGATTGGGAAGCACCCTTGGCCTCCATATTACCAGTAAGTATTTGTGTCATTGTTGGTCTCGTGTGTCACCCGACAGCTTCACTGCATTCGCCACAATCGCCAAGCCACTACATGAACTGACTGAAGCAAAACGTAAATTTTATTGGACCTCTAAGTGTAAATATTTTTTTTTGTAAACAGAACTAAATTTTTATATCTCCACCAGTCTAGGGTTTCCCGAAAAGTGAGGGCATATTCATTGTGGACACTGATGCTAGGTGTGTTATGTAGGCAATAGTGTTGTGTTGTCTCAGGTTCAGAATGGGAAGGAAAGACCACTAAATACTTCAGTAAGGTATTGCATAAGCCTGAAAGAAATTACTCTCTCACACACAGGGAGCTTCTGGCCATGATGAAGGCCATGCTTCATTATGCTGGCTACCGAATTTCAAGAACCCCAAATGTCAAATAGCCCGGTGTATATGGCATATTCAAATATATGATGTTTTGAAATCCATCACTAATCTGGATACCTTCACAGCAATGCAGATGCACTTTCTAGAAGGCCATGTGAGCCATTCTGTTGTCATTGTGAACACCAGAAAGAAAAAAGTGGTGAATTATTGAAGGTAAGGAGGACAAAAAATGTAAGGTTCTTTATCTTGTGACGTGTTACCTACCTGGTGTGATGAGGGTATTAGGAAAAATCAGCTGAATGATCCCATTTTGTAGCCAGTAATCGTATGGAAAGAAGCTGGCTGTCTGCCAAAATGGGAAGAGATATCTAGTCTGAGCACATCAGTGAAAGCATACTGGGTATGATAGAATTCCCTCATGCTGAAGAATGGCATACTTTACAGAAATGGAGAAAATAATGATAGAAAACATTCACGCTTACAATGGTCCTTCCATAATGCAGGGTTCTTGAAGTCATAAAGAAACTGCAACCCCACAGCCAGTGGGCACTTTGATGCTAATAAGACCCTCGGCACATTGACTGATATTCTACTGGCTTTATTGTTGGGAGAAGGTTGGGAAGTGGTGCCAAATGTGCGACACCTGCACTGCAAGGAAGGGCCCAAGGACCAGGGGACAAGATCGCCTCCGAAAATACAATTTGGAGTCCTGTTTGAGAGGATGGCAGTAGATATTTTGCATTCCTTGCCTGTCACAGAGAGAGGTAATCAGTATCTACTGATGGCCCAAGATTACTTTACTGAGTGGCTTGAGGTCATTTCCCTCCTGAATCAGGAAGCACATACTGTGACTGATGCACTCATAGAGTATGTTTTTTCAAAGAGAACCCAACCTGTAGAACTCCATTCCGATCAGGGAAGAAACTTTGAAGCTGTGGTTTTTCAGGAGGTAAAAAGTATGCTGGGGATGAAAAGACTAGGACTACAGCCTTAAACCCTCAGTTGGATGTAATGGTCGAGATGCAGATCTTGAGTCCACAAGGACAACACCATCAAGGATGCAGTTTGGGAGAGAGCTACGCCTTCCTATTGACTTGTTGGTTGGCCGACCAACAGAAGAGGTAGCTGCAGCCCCTTATCATACCAGAAAATTATGTAACAGACTAGTTGGCATTCATGATTTTGCTCAACAGCATCTTGAAATAAGTAGTGACATAATGAAGATGTGGTGCGATAAAAGAATGTTTGACGAGGTATTTCAAGGACAACTGGTGTGGCTGTACAACCATCAAATGTGAAAAGAGTACTGCCTGAAGGTACAGAAGTGTTGGGAAGATCCCTGTAGAATTCTAAAGATGATCAATCATGAAGTTTTGTGGATTTATTGTTAAGGCTCTCTGGGAAAGCTGAAGTTTGTACATATCAATCAACTGGCATGCTATGAATGTATGGATGTCTGTTCGGGATGAACAAACTTGTGGAGGGAGCAGTGTTAAGTGATTGCTTCTCTTGATCCATCCCATGTGAGTGAGCTGATGAGGACAATTGTACTATGATAGCAGGTGACGAGTCACAAAGGAATGTTTGAATTACAAGCAAGCGATAATACTACCTGGGTTTTAAGTTATAAAGATGTGCCATTGTGTATTTTCTTCTGCATGCCACAGTGATGTGCGTGTTGCGGGCTGCATGCTCCTGAAGGGAAATATTATGTTTAATGCCCTCATTTCATTCAGTGTGACTTGCGGTGTGGGGAGTCCTCAAGATCTGATGACTGATTCTATGTAAGCACGAGGGGCCTCCAAGCCAAGAGTTTGAGAGAGTGGGAGTTTAGGTGATTGCACGACCTTGAGCGATAGGTGACAAGCCAGAAGAGCAGCAAGTGGTGATGGAACTGACCAGCCGGAATAAAATGTGTGACTATGAGCATCTGTGCAGTGAAGAGTGCGATTGGCAGGTAGGACTATTGAGCTGGATGCGTGAGTATAAGACATTTCCAATGATGACATAGGACAGACTGAGCATGTGTTAATGATGAGTGTGAATTAATTGATGACAACCAAACCAAGACATTGAAGAAGACTTTAATTATAATTAGAGTTGAGATAGACATTAAATATTGCACTCGTAGAGAATTAGAAAGAGGAACAGTCCAGATATATAGATTAATGCTGTAAATAATAGCTGTGTAAAGAAACTAATATCAATTTTAGTTCTTTAATTTTTATTTAGATCTTCACCCCTTACGAACTTGGATACACTCCTCTGGCATCTTGTAACATTATTATAGTAATTCCTGCATTTAAGTTGAAGAATGTGGTTGTTTGTTGTGTGAAAAAAAACTAGAAGCAGGTGTTTCAGTGGCAAGGCTACATGCCACGTCGCAGCAAATTAAATGCCATAACGTATTAAACAGTGGCAAAAGTGCTTAAAATGAAATTTAAAGAGAGAGGTTATACAAACAGAACTTTTGCCTGGTGTGATACATCGTTTTAAGCTGTTTGGCAGCTGCACATGGCATGAGAAACAATAAGCAGGCGGGTAATCAATAACAGGATCAGAAACATTGAAGTCGGCACGCACAGTCTGAGCTTAGTAAATGTGGCGAAGTGTGATGGTGCAGTGCACTGCTGATGGTACGCAATTCATATAACATGAATATATGAATATTATTGTATATATGATATACCACTAAAAGGCAATAAGGCTTAGTACTTTCCTCATTTCTGAGATTATGTGTAAGTGATATGTGAGAGAGTATTTGCAACAGAATATGTGCAAGTAATACATGGTTAACTACGGAATTTAACTGTCACACACTCGTGTTCACAGCAGGGGGTACGGACAGTATGCTGCCTGTTTCTGTTTTCGGATTATCATCTAAGCACGAGGAAGTTATAAAAAATAGAAAAGAAATGCAAAGAAGTAGAAATGTTGACAAGTCAGGGGAATGCAAAATAGAAAATAACGACGAATTTCACAATGCAAGTTAACGTGCTCGCCGCAAATATTACTCAGTTTAGACCCAGAAAATATGTGAACCATACAAGCTCATGGTGTTCCCTGTTTTCCCTTGGATGGCTAGTGGTTTGTTGTAAATTACCAGAAATACGTGTAGCTCATTGTCCCTTCTTGCTACACAAATATATTTTACATGTTTAAACATTAACGCTAAAGTGAGCCACATAAATATTTATAACTGTAAATTATTTTGTACTATAACATTTACTGGATTTTCTGCTTTACCGGACTGTACCTCCCTCTAATTAATCTGGTTAACAGAGGCTTTAGTGTACCTGCATAAACTGGCCACAATAACTAAGAAGCAATTAGGATTTGGATGTGAAGTAACATTTTCACTTATGTATGTATGAACCACTCTTGTTCTCCCCTACACAAATTTATAATTATGTAGTTGGGGGAGTGGTGGTTTTCAAATATTACTTTCTCCCTCAACCATCACCACATGAGATAAGAACAAATCTTCATACTATTAATAATTTTTTTAACTGTTCAAAGTTATCGATATTGAAATAGATCAAAGTGAATAAACAACATACAGTATTCAAGGATTTTGAGAAGTTGGCTCTGCCATTGTTAGTGGTGTGGTTGTGTGATGGAGCCACAGCTGATGGTGAACTACTGTCTGTGAAGTGAGGGAGTGTGTTCCACAGGTCCCCCATCATGTGTCTGACGTTCTATCTGAGATCACGTACTACGTGTACCTAGCACGACGCACACCCAAGTCTGTGCTGTGCAAGTACGTGCGTACCAGGTGGGTCCCTGCAGAGTACCCCTCTTCCATCCAGCGCCTGCAGGCATGGACGCCAGACGAGTGCATTCCAGAGTTCTTCTCTGACCCAACAGTATTTCAGGTGACAGTGATTTCCTGTTCATTTATAACTTAGGCTGTTGAAAATACATTTCTTTTATTTAAATTGAAATTCTCTGCTTTGCAACTTGGAGTATGAAAAGTTAATTAATTTTATTATATCATCAGTCAGAGGAAGTTTTAAGAAAATGCATTTTAGGGCCGAACTTGCTTTAGTTGTCATATTCCCATAAATGTTCTTATTGTTCCTTAATAAAAAGAAAATTTCAGTATACTTGTCAGTTCTGTGTCAAAAAGTTTTGAAATTATACAATAATGATAGCAGAAATTGTTTTTAAGTTGTTGTTAAAGCAATGCTTTTGAGTTGTAGTTAAATCAATGTGTGTCTGTGTGCAAATATGTGTGTATGGGCATATATGCACATGCAAATGTGTGTGTGCATGTGCACGCATGTGCTAATGTGTCCATTTTTTTAAATTGTGTATTTCAATAGCTGGATGGTCTCGGGCATACACAGAGTTATGAATGACACTTATAGAACAACAAGAAAGCATATACAATACATATGTACACTTACGGTAACCTGAATCACACATAAAAAAAGTATTTTGCAAAAATCATCCTGCAAGCCACATGTTTGTCTGGAGTAGATCTGCTTTTGTAATAAGTAGATAAACTAGTATATATTTATGTTGTTACAGTACAGTCTTGACATTGTTTTTGTTGAAATAGAAATGTTTGAACCTTTTTTTTTTTTAATATTTTTTTTTAAAGTTACAGATACATTTTATGGGTCAGTGTCGCATTTATTTTGTGCATTTTCCCTCAATTTACTTTGTGAAAGCAAGAAGTTATGCTGGACATCTTAACACACTTTGCTGTTCACTCACCGCTGGGTTCTCCAGTTCAATCCAAGGCCACAGCAAGTAGGACAGGAGTTCCTGTGTAAGGACTGCAGTGAACACTGCCATGGTGCATGGTTGCCATTGCTTCCTCCATTGTTTATATTCCACTGCCATTCCACCTCACTTCATACATTTACTATGGTGGCTGGAATGGTGTTATGTCTTTAATCTCATACATTTACTATGGTGGCTGGAATGGTGTTATGTCTTTAATCTCATGCATTTACTATGGTGGCTGGAATGGTGTTATGTCTTTAATGTAATACTTCTTACTGGCACAACTTTACACAAGTGTCTTCTAATTCATGTTCTTGATGCTTCTGAGAAGTGATAACAGCATTCTCATTTCTTTAATTTACTTCGACCTAGCAGGCATTAATGCAACTTTGTTTTTAATCTGCAGAAAGAAATTTTGTGTTGACCAACCTTCAGCCGTAACATTCAACTTAGTGTTGCGTTTTATGAGGGAATTTAATTTACTTAAGATTAGAGCTGTCCCGATTCACAAAATTATGCCGATGTGCTGAGTCACCGATGTGTCGATTGTGTACAATGAAAATGGACGTATGGGCTTCCAATATGTGAAAATGCTTTTTGCTTAAATTTAAGATGAAGTTAGATTATTGTTGTACTTTGACACCAGCTAACAGCCAGCGGCGCTAGAGCCCATGAAGGCGCTCACCACGCACATGTCACGTGTACGTGCACGTGCGCAAAAAGGCTCAAATCTTAACTTTCCTAACGGAATATTATTTCTGCAGTGTAAAATGTGTCTTGTTAATTTATTTTCAGGGTTTGAAATGTCTTAAAATGTTTTTAAATGTTTGTTGTCAATTTGAAAATGTTTGGTTATGAATTCAAAGTGTGCGCTGCACAGAGATTAAGAACAGTAATATTCCGGCATGAACGCCATCATAAAGAGACACTAAAATAATACTGAAAATTAACAAGAAAATTCTAAACTGTAAAATAATATTTAAATAATTTTTGCCACATTTATTTTCAATAACAAAAGTTTTCCTGGCGTGCATAGCATTTCTGCTTATGTGAACCCTGTAGGCAGCCATGGTAAGTCCGTGTGACACTTGCCCCTTAGTAGTCTGTCTAGGAGAGCTGGCGAGGTAAGACACTGTCATGTACACACTACAACTTTTTGTTCACTGAGGTTAATTTCAATACCACTTTTTGTATACCGGTTAACCTTTGCTTGCGTACATTTTGCCAGACATTTCCCCAGCATTATGCTTCCACTTAATTAATTTACTTCGCCCTTGTAGAATTTTTTATTTTAATCGAGGAGAAAGATGTTGGAGAGGTCGTCGTGCGACCCGCGAAACTTGAATCAGGTGCCATCCACTTCTGCTAACGGCGTTTCATTGTAATTTCTGTATTATTGCTGCATGCAATTTCAAGGGCTTTGTTTCATGTATGTATTTAAGGGTATTTTTCATGTTTGAATATTTTACGGCCATATCACGTACAGCCACGTGGTTAACTGCCACTAAGTCTATATCCGCGCCATCCTTGCGCTTTGAGAGCTTATTTGTGTAATATCATATGTGCAATAATTTACTTCAGGGTTCTATGTTCTGTGTAATTTTCACGTAAATTGATGCTTTTGTGTTTGACCACCCGGTCACTTCAATGTTTGCTTTTGCCGCCATCAGGCCTGCTATAAGCCTGTAACTGTTTTAATCGTAAAGAGGATAATTTTCTCAATAAGAATATCAATTTGTCAGAGTTAAATTTGTCGTTTTCACAAAGAAATATTGCAATTTCACCTGCACCACGTGGTCCACTACGAACTTTATCCAGTGGCATCCGCGCCATGTCAACTTGTTTTCATGCATGTGTATGTTTATTGTGAATACTCATCTCGTGCCCTATAATTTTCTAAGGGTATTTATGTAATTTAGTATTTATGTACGGTTATATTACTTCCATCCTAGCCGGCTATGTGCATAGGCCGTCACCACACTAACCATGTGCTGGAGGGCGAGCCCCGACGCCCATCTAGGCGTGCGCTAGAGTAATTGCGGGCTGGGGAGCACCCAAACGGAGTTAGCTAGACACGACCGAGTTGTATCATTAGATTTCATGGTACGTAGATTTGTACGCACGGTATAAATAAAACAAGTCTCACAGTGACTCCTTCTTTTATTTTGTAGTAACAGTGTCTTTGCCACCTGTGTTTTTCAAGTGTTAGGAATGTTTAGTATTGAAGTTTATTATTGCAAACATGTATCGTAAGTACGCTCAGGTGAGACGGACACACAGAACCCACAGTATCCCTGAGAACCCCGAGTATCAACAGTGCGGTGATTGGGAAGCACCGCTGGTGTCCATATCATCAGTAAGTAATTTGTGTCATCGTTCATCTCGTGTCTCATCCGACAGCGTCACTTTATTTATTTATTGTGAAAACAAGCTTTATTGTTAAAATTAATTTGATTTTTTAATGTTTGATACCTTGTTTCTTTTTGAAAATATTTATTTTAGATATAGTAAATTAATGAAAAGAACTTTAGTAGTCATTAGTGGAAAACCCCTTTTATTTAATTAATTATGTTTTTTGATTGATTGAATTATTTATTTATCATTATTGACATGCTCACCAGTTCTGAAATTTTTCTTGTCTGTCTCTTTTATTTCATGCTTCTGTATTGTTAAGAGGATACGTATGTCGCGCCTGTTGTGCCATTTCCTCAGCCAGGATTGTTTATATGTGAAATACGGCACATTAATTTTTTCCACTTTCTGGTGAAATGTTGGCATGCATTTTTATTTTCTCTGGCTGTACCACAAGCTCCCGTTTTGTTTTCCGACAAGTACTGGAGAAAGGCTGGCCTCTAGTACCAGTTGTCTGTGAATAGGCAATGTCCTTTTCCAAGACGTGGAGTCAGAAGTGTCTTGACAATGTTACCAAAAATTCCTAGACTTGTTTCTGCATCAAGATTGGTTGTGGCACCTTTGTACACCAGAAAATTAAGTATGTAGCCAGTTTGGCAATTGCACAGAACAAACAATTTGATACCCAATTTATGGTGTTTGGATGTAATAATCTGTCACCAGCTGGTTGATTCTGGTTGTCTGCAGTAATAGGAAATGGCTTTGAGAAATTATTTTTCTGAACATCTGCATTGAGAGTAGTGGATCGTTAAACCAGTAATCTTTTAAACAATTTTACCCAGTGTGTGCAGTTAGCATAGTAACTGCAAAAAAATGTGTACAACTGCAATAATGTATGCTTGGTGTACTGTTTTGGAGTGTTACTTCACATCAGAGTTATTTGTCACAAAGGTAAAACATTTATCCGTCTCACAGACAATATGTTCAACTAAATCAGAATCAAACATTTGTTGAACACCTGCGATTCGCTCAAATTTCTGGTAAATCAATTTCTTAAGTAATGCCAGATGTTATATCATCAGACTGCAGAATCAGTGGAAAAAAAATCCGCCATCATTTTGCCACTGAAAAAGGTCACTAGTGTAACTGCTAGTGATGGGTAGTTCACGAACCACCAGTTCATTTTGAACTGGTCTTGAAAAAGAACTAGGTGCATAGTTCACCGCGACATAAAAGAACTAGTCTCTTGTGATATCGGTCAGTCATTCCCTTAGTACAAGTAACTACGCCAGGTGCGCCACTGCGCATGCTCTGATAATACGTCGTTCGTCGCTCCCTGCAGCTTCCCCCCCTCCTGCTAGCCCATCCTCCACGAATGGCCACATTCAACGTGCGTACTTCTTATCTATGTTCCTCTCTCTATCTGTATCTTTGTTTTAGCTCGTTCAGCACTGCCTCCTGTAGGGATCACAGAACAGACCTGCCTAGTTCAATAGTGGCATAAGTCGCAAATCGGTCGGGAACTGCAGGAGAGACAGCACGAGACAGTTGGCAGACCTATGGCCATGCAGCAATCTTTCGTTCTTTCTTACTTTCTCGTGCCGACTCCAATTGCGTAGCCGGTAGCAAGCCGCTCTATGGTGCGAGGGGCTCCGGGTTCGAAACCCAGCCAGGGTATGGACGCTTGTGTCATCCATTTAACTTGCTTCATTCTCATCGGCACTAAAGACCTCGCTGTTATGGTGTCATAAAACCCTCTCACTCACTTGTACTATAAATACGATGTTGCCAGACATACGGAAATTCCCGTATCTGTAAGAAAATGCATCTGATAGCCGCACTAATACGAGTATAGTTACGACAGTAAAATATAGAAAAACGCTCATTAATTTAATGTCAAGTTTTACACACTCGCAATAAAGAAGTGAATAACTGCTTTTTTCTAGTATATTCACTCAATACTTAGGATATAGCTTTTTGACATTATTTGCATCATATTAAAATTAATTAATTTTTGTAATTAAAGTTCTGTTAAAATGTTTCTATTACTGGCACAAATAAATCCAGTGTGTCGGAACCATTTTTTGTTGAGTTTGTACACACCTGACTTGGAAAAATTAACTTTACACCTGGTTGTCTCTCGCAACACAGCCTATTATAATATTGTGATCGTTACTATCAGTGTCAAAAATAATTTGGTGTTATATTACACAACATAGGCGTGGATAACACAGTATAAAGATATTTTCACTATTCATTTATCTTACTTCTATATAAAAAATAAGTAATTTCATATACACACAATAATGCACTAATTCTTTAGCAATTCATTTACAAACAACACTTATTTGCTTCTCTTTCCGTTTCACGCTTGCTTAGGTTCTTCTGGGGAGGGGAAATTTAACTGTGAAAGAGGAAACAGAGAAAGACCTATCCAGTTCTCGGACCGAGGTACAGAGAAAGACCTATCTAGTTCTTGGACCGAGGTTACATTTTCGCTCTGCAGTTCACTAGTCCGTGCGATCATTTGACTGTGACCTATATAGTTCAAATGAACAGTTCCCAATGAACTGTTGTCAAATGTGACTAGTTCGGAAGGACCTAGTTCATTGTAGTGAACTATATTTCCTATCACTAGTAACTGGAGTTAGTGTGTGTTTTGTGTACTGACCTCATTTCGTGGCTCATTTACCACAACGCGATTGTTGTCATGGACGTCAATATCAGAATCTGAAATAATCAAACTACTGTCACTATCACTTGCCGATTCCCAGTTTGTTTTTATTTTCTGTATTTACTGTTTACTTAGTTTAGCACGCTTGCATTTAGATGCCACAGTAAAGCAAAACTTTTTTATTCCATGAAAGTAACTTCTTCGCTGCGAAGGCGTCAAAACAATGTGTTACTTATTTTTTTGTCATTGCATTTTGTAAAGTATGTAGCTTTCTAGTGTGGTACTCGTGCTGTAACCGAGTATGAGTGCTTGAAGCTAAATATTCCATATGATCGACTCTCAGCAGTTCTTTTGTTTGAGGGAGAGATGGCTGCAGTAATCACAAACTGCACATTTTGTTTTTGTACAAGTGGCGCACACCGTGCAAGACTGCAGTGTTAAACTAATTGAAACCTGTAGTGTAGAACAGTGAATAATGGTTACTTTTTATATCGAAAGGTGGCAGCAGCAATAAAAAGATGAAACGCCCGCATAAACGTTAATAAACAAGCTTGCTCCTCAGAACAAAGTTAAAAATGTAAATATATGAGCGTGCTCTATGCACCATTTCATTTTATCCTCGTAAATATACGAGCATGCTCATCAAAGGGATAAGCTGGTTGTCTAGTAACTAGATGGGAAAAAACATAATTTGCAATTTTTTTTCTGACGAGCCCCCAAATCCCGCTACGCCACCGCGAGCACCTTCACAGTTCTTTGTGTCCTCTGGCCTGCTTGTTAGTAGCTAAGACGGTTGGAGAATGGAATGCATCTCAGGATAAGCCTTATATGCTTTAGGTTGGGGTTAACTATGTTAAAATAAATGCATGCATCGTGGCCATAGCAGGGCTGTCGGGTGCTATGGCCGCAATTGTAGCCATGGGCACACCCTGAACGAAGAAGGATCTAGATGGAAGAGCACAGCAAACCAGGCAAAGCGGAGAGGGCCGTGGAAAATCTATGCGACAGTTGCGGAGGAGAAAATAATTTCCTTTACCTGGATTAGGGCTGGAGAAGGTAAGGTAAGTTGTTAGTTAGCAAAGATAGACTTTGTGAGTTTGGTGCAAGGTGATATGAAATGAGCGCGTAACAGATTTGTAACCAGGGTCGCGCTGTGCGGCTCTAGTGGTGGGGGACAGAACTGAGCCACCCACTCGATAGATGTCTGTAACACAGGAAAGAGTATTAGAATATTACAGGCATAAGAAGGGAAAGTTTATACCTAGTGGTATTATTATTATTACTACTTTGCCTGCGACCTCACGTTCAGGTGAGTGTAGTGATGTGTATGTGTGAATGATAGTGTAGGTGTGCTACTCCACAACCCCCCACCTGCTGCTGCAGAGAGCTTCCCGATGCCACAAGCCATCTCTCAGCAGGCAAGTGTCTGGAATTTTTGCTAATAAACTGCCAAAGAATTTTTCCACCCATAATGCTGCGAGTGACTGCCTTGGAATTGGCAGCTGCGAAGGACAAGGACCATACATGCAAGCAGCTGTCGCATGAGAGGAGTGTTGCAGCACATGTTTGAGTAGAGCAATGTGTTTGCAGTGCAAATCACAAGGCCGTCTCCGAGCCAGAGGCTGTACACAGCGTGCTTCGCCTTATTCTGTGATCACATAGTGCTTTGTTAGTTTTTGTTAGTTATTTTGTTAGTCAGTGTAACATATGTACTGAATTAATGCATTAATATAGGTTTCCGGTGGTTAGTGCAGGGGCATATGTAAATATTTTCTAGTCTGTGGGATTTTGAATGAAGGAATAGTGAGACAACATGGGATCAATAGTTAATGAGTCATACAATTAGATTCTACCAGGTGTTTTGCCCAATTTTGTGTCTGAGATTCAATATGATGTATTAATTACAAGATACCCACCAGAATGAACAGTAATCTTTATTTTTGTCTTTAACTCGTTAATGATCGTCTTTATGCAAATTTTGCCAAGAACGTTTTCTGTTCCTAATATAATAAGGAATAAAAAAGGTTATTTCAACTTTTTTGATATCTGTTACCGTTTCTGAGATATTCTTAATTTTTCGTTTACTGAAAATTTAATAACGTGACTGCTTGGTAACAATTAAAATAATACAAAATTTAGTTTATCTAGGAAACACAATATTTGTTGTATAACTTTCACCTTATTATTTTTAATATATACAAAACTATTCTGTAGTAAATACCTTATACAGAGAAAGTTTCACAGGTCATCCTCAGAGTCCAAGGGTTCTTTTTCATTGACTGCAAAGTCACTGTTATCGCACAGCTCTTCATCGCCACTGTATTACAGTACACCATCCTTTCTTCCAACCACTACGTACTAGATTCAGTAACCATTCCGGTGCACATGGCATCGAACTCATAGTAGGAGAATACTGATTTCCACACTGCTCCCATCCAAATTGTGATGGTTCAGGGAGGTTTGGGTGTTGTTTTATCAGCACTGCGCCACTCCAACACATGGTAATGTACTCTCAAAATATACGGTGTCAGGAAACACCTTGTGGAGGGTAAATTTTCACGTTGCACATCTTTTTTTGTGAACATCCACCAGCACAGTTCACCAATGTCTGATAATAGTTTTTCCTGGCAAGTAAACTTGACAAATGAATTGCTCGACTAGTTGTTTATCTTCTGGTTTAAATTCTTCTTGAGATCCAAGTAATGCCAAACCATCAAGAACTTCTTTCTCTGCTGTTTGGAAAGCTTTCCAAAAGGACAGTTTGTCTTTATTCTTTAAGGACCCAGTAATATCACAGCCAGAAAGTGCATGAAGAGCTAATATAGCCTTAACTTTGGTCGGTCCTAGACTGGAATAAACACGATTGATATCAATAATCTATACTAGCACTAACTCCTGTGACAAACATGCTCTCTTTTGGTAAAAGATGCGATCACCACAGTGAAAGGATGAAAACATCAATATCTGGTGAATATATGTGCGGAGTAGTAGAATGACGTGGGATGTACAAGGAGTGTAAAATAATTTTTTAATCAGCATCTTCTTGTGTGTCTTGAAGTTCTCTAATGTTATTTCCATCTGATGACGTAGCCTCATTTCTCCAACCAACTATTGGATTTTGTTTAATCCTCTGTGCATGCAATATGGCTTTATTTGTGAGATATGCTGTTAACTATCTTTTGTCTTACAATGAGATAAGAGAGATCTCATTGCTACTTTTTGAATATTGGTAGAATCTGTAATTTTCTACTCAACAGGCATTGCTTTTCCAGCTCTTTTTCTCCTCGTAGAATTCTTGAGTGAACCTTCTAGGTAAGTGTCAAATACTAAGTAAGTTTCGTTGTACTTCAGCAAGTGAGGTTCTATCTTCTTATTAAATTCAATGCAACATCATGACAAGTCTTCACATGTGCAGATTTATGCAGGGCTTGCAACTGTGCCATTCCATCAGAACAGCTGCTGAATATGAATCTAGTGGCTGCATAATTTGATCTGGCAGAAGTGACCTGTCATTTGGACCATCTGAGGGAAAGTGAGTCGAGTTCATTAGGTAAAAATATTGTTGCTCTTCAATAACCTTCATCAAATTGATTTTGTTTGACGATAAAATCATTGTACCATCTAAGTTGAACAATGAACGAGGTACTGTCCGAAATTCATATTTACTAACGCATTCTTGCAGGTAAGTGTCAGCTCTACTTCTTGTAATAATCAGCAAACGCGTGAACAATGACCTATCTGCCTTCAGAGTTATTACAGTGTCTGATAGTTTAGTTTTGGCCATTTTGTTATCACTGTTACACAATTTCACTTTTTTTTTTTCATTAGTTCCCAAAGGTTACATTTTTCGGATTGAATACGCTCTTCCTTAAAGGCACTGTACAACTTCTGTCCCTTTTCTGTTATTCTCGACATGTCCTTCTGGATGTTTTCATTAAAAAACCAATTTTGTTGAAATGTTAATGAGCTCTTTTTCATCATAAGTTACAGGGTTGGCGGATGACATGATATAATTATACATCTGTTTAGTATCTTCCATTTGGAGGTTTTCTTGACTCGCAGTTCGGTTTTGATGTTTTTTTGATTGTTTCCTGTTTGTGATTACTAACATTTCTTTTGCTTCGGCTTACAACCTTGACAATTCAGGGGAAGTTAAGAAAAATCGTGTTAGAGCGTGTTTTCTTTGAGTGATATTAACCACACCACCTAAAACTTTCATTTTTTGTTCTCTTGTTCAAGAGCTTCGTCACTACCTAAAAAACAGAACGTTACGTTTGTTTTGTTAACTACCCAATTCCCTCTAGAAAACTCGGTCCACAAGTCAGGGTGTTTGGTTTCGAGCAGTTTCATGTCAGATAAGTACTAATGATGCAAGGTGTCGCTCCCAGTTGGCAGTTCGAACTGACCTAATAAATAAAAACATTGTGTCAACCATACACATGTACTATAGAGCAACTTTCAAAGTTAGCTTTTCTCGTGATTCCCTGACCTCAAATTCTTTCAATTTTGCTAGTACTTCCAAATTTTTCAAAACTTTCAAAGTCTCATTACAAATAGATTCTATTTTGTGTAATTGTCCCTCAAGTAAATCTCTAAATAGCTTTCGCATCTCTGGTTCCAACTTCTGTTTGATTTCACTCTGCTCTTTATAAAACTCATCACTCACACATTTGAAAAGAGCAAGCCTTAGAGACATGTGTGCATTTACAGCTCTCCTTACGCACTTCCCTGCTAGAATGATTCGCACAACACTTTTGTCATAAACTGCTGGTAATGTAGTTTCCAGTACTGTACCATCTATAGAAGAACCAATAGCTCGAAATATTGCCATTATAATTTGTTGCTCATCCGGTCTAAGAATTTTTTTTTTTTTATATATCTTTGTTAGCCATAGGTAATTTTAGAACAGGCTTGTAAAGGCCAAGATCCAAAGTTAACAACTGTTCTCCCTTCAGGAGTGTTATTAGATGTCACTTGTAATTTCTTCATGAAAGTTAGTTGTGTTTGTTTGGTAGTTGGGCTGGTATCCAAGAGTGGGAGCACACATACTCTTGCTTCTTCTTTTGGAATACTTAGTAGAGAATTGAAAGCCGACCAAGTCGGGACTGCATTCAGCGTAGTCGAATTTGTTTCATAATCACTTGGATTATTTTCTTCCGACTGGTTACAATTTCCTTGTAGCAACTCTTCACCCAAAGATTCTTGGTAACCACTCAATGAAATGACTTGTGCCATCATCCAAAGCAGGTCTGTATTCATGCTGTAGGCCATAGTACGTTTATTCCTCACAGTACAGTCTGCTGTTTGATTTACGATTGGATTCTGTGGTCTACATCCTTTCGCAATGTTACCTGGTATAACTTCAGTAAGGGACTCGGGGATCTTTGATAGTGAACGAAGTGATGATGATCCTGATATTTCAGTTGAGGTTTGCTCATCATATTTCTCCTCTTCTCCTGATAAACCACCATAACTGTGCCATGCAATGTTCCTTTGCCATCTTCCAGAAAGTCGGTGTTGTCCGCAGCACAATACACAAACCTCCCTTTAACCAATTCTGAGGGAATATAACATCCTCCATACTCATTCATCCATTTTACAACCTCCATCGCTATGTGTGTCTCAAATTGAAGGATTTTGGCATATTCTATAGAAGCACCAATACTGTGTAAGAGTTGAATTATGAATTTGCTGCGGGTTGCAGCATGCATTGTGAGTCCAACTGCCACTTGCAAGGGTAGTTCGCGAATATGCAGAATGGTCGTGGCAGTTGTGTTTGAAGCTTGACGGGATGAAAGTATTTCATACATAAGCATTTGGGACAGTTTAAGAGCTCTGCTTGTTACAGCAGTATCAAGGTTTTCTCAACAACTTTGATATGTTTCCGCCCTTGGCAGCACCATTTGAACAAAAGACCTACTTGTTCTGGAACAATTTTACCCACATTCACATCTTCGAAACTTCCTGTGAATTTCCAGTCTTTGCATTTTAGTGCAGCTGTTCGTAAAACCCGGGTTGCTTCGAGGAGGGTTTTCATATCATTCTCAACATCCTCAATATGTTCTTCTGCATAACTCAGTGTAACATCTGCTGTTACATTGAGGGATACGCGCTGTGGTTCATGCAGCCTTTTTGGATTACTAAACAAAATACCAATACATTCGAGATCTTCTTCTATAAAACTTTTGATTTGTTTTCAAAATTTTATTTGTTCTTCTTATAGACCATTTTCATTGGCAATTTTTCTGTAGATCATCTCAATTTCTCCCATTGTTGTTACATTGCCTTCAAGGAGAAAATCACAGAGAGGAAGCATTCGTTCCTTGATAAGCAGATGTTTTTGACTTATTTTCTTTGGATGAAGGCTTAGGTCGTAAAACATTTACCAAATGCTTGTTCCAACATATTTATGGTACAAAATATCTTTTGCACGAGGGCCCCGGGACTTGTGCAATCACTAATTTGAATTTTTAACACCTCACGGCCAGACTGATATTGCACTCTTCAAGCGAATGCCCATTGAGTCAGTTCCTACCATGTGTAAGTGGTTTCTTTTATTCCCCTCTTTATTTCAAAGTAAACCTTTTTTCCTATCGTATATTGGCACTACAGATCTTGTAGTGTGGCTTCGTTCTATATCTTTGTCTTCATGACTTGAAGTACAAGGCTTTGGGTCACTTAACTCTTCTTCATAAAGTCTTTCACTTCTTTTCATGCTAGCCTTATGGGTACATTTCTTATAGCAGTCAGAATGCTATGCTGCTTTTTTATTCTTAAGCTCTTCAGACGATATGTCACCTGAAACATTAGCAATATTTACATATTCACTGTCATTCCATTTGGCTTTCTTGTTAATACACTCAAACACCTTTTCATAACATTTTGGATTAACCAGGGAAGATTTCTTCCTTTCTTGACATAAAATGTTCTTTTCTTGTGTGTTGATGGTGGAAGTTTCACTTGGAAACTACTTTCAATATCTGGAGGCATTAGTATTTTTGAAGTCTGTTTTCTCTTTAGTACTCCAAGTCACATTTCCATCTTCGGTATTTTCACTCCTTCAATATTTGTGTGTGATGTGTGGTTTTATTTCAGAGCCTGAAAAATACAAAAATGTTTATTAGACAAAAAAAATAGGAATAGAAATTTAATTAAAATGGAAAACATCAGAGAACTTAAAACATGATTATATCTCAGAAATGTTAACATGATTATATCTCAGAAATGTTAACATGATTATATCTCAGAAATGTTAACATGATTATATCTCAGAAATGTTAACATGATTATATCTCAGAAATGTTAACATTATTATATCTCAGAAATGTTAACATATTTCAAAATAATTGTTGGAAACTTTTTTGTTCCTTTTTTTTATTTGAATCATAAGAGGTTCTGGGCAAAATTTGCCTAGGACCAACCACAAATGAATTACGGAGAAAAAGAAATATTAGTGTCACTTCGGGTGGCCATCTTGAAAATATGACCTCATATAGACCTTCTACCATTAAATCAGGCAAAACACCTGGTAATACACGATTGTATGGTTCATGAGCTATCCATCCTATATAGTCATACTATTCCTTGATTCAAAATCCCACAAAATTACATATGCCCCTGACCTAGGTTATTTTTTATTCGGGTGCATGGCTGAGGGCCTGCATTCAAGATGATAGTAAATTAGGGCGGTCTGTGAGCCAATATGCTTTTTGGGCGCTTATGTTTCTGAGTCTCATCAGGGTCATAATCACAGATACTAGATATTTTCGGGTTGGTATTTGTGGTGCAATCAGTGTTAAATTCATCCGCCGTATTGACGAAGTGCTTATTTAATTTTTAAATTTTTAGTTTGTTACGCAGATCTGTAATAAGGCAGTATCTAAGTGCATCTGCTGCAATTCGCAGGCATTTATTTTGCACACTCTGCAGTCTCTTGATATGAGTTTTGGCTGCATGTGCCCATGTGGGTGTAGAATAAGTGATAACAGGCTGTATAAGTATGGTATAGAGCAATATAATTGTATTTTGCATTATAGCACTTCGTCTATTAAGTATAGAATGGAGGGTGGAAAGCCTGGCATATTGCACTTATGCAATTGGCATCTATGTGAACTTTCCAGGTGAGTTTTCGGTCCATAAGTACACCTAGATCTTTAAAAAAATATTTATGGGGTATACGTTCACGGAATAATGTGATTTGCGGAATTGGCAGCTTGGGGTAGTGCCCTGCATGTGAAAATGATTGCGTCGCTTTTCCCGACATTAATTTTAATCCGCCATTTCGTGTAATATTCTTGAATGGCTGTTAGAGCAGTTTGTAGCCTTCGTGTTGGTAGGCCGAGGATGTGGGAGCTACCAAATATGACAGTGTCATCGGTATAGCAACCAAATTGCACTAGTCGGTGATCTGGCTTCAGCAAATCATGTATATAAATATTAAATAATACAGGGCCACCTGTACTGCCTTGTGGCACTCCAGCATAAATAGTTTTACTTTCTGATTTTGCCCCTTTGTATTGTATAGAAAAAGTTGTACGGTTTAAATAGATGGTTAATAATTTAATATAACAATCAGAAAATTTTAATTCATACAGTTTATAAAGTGAAAAACATGATCAAAAGCCTTTTAAATATCTAAAAGTACTGTGACTACATAGTCCTTCCAGTTAAGGCATGTTATATATATTCTGTGATTCGCACCAGCTTTTATCAGAAGCTGAACTGCTCTTCCTTAAGTAAATTATTATTACTGATACGGGTGTTAATTCGTCTTAGGATTATATATTCCGCCACCTTAGAAAGAGTATTTAATAGGCTAATAGGCCTGTAATTTTGTGGGAGTTTCTTATCTTTCCCTGGGTTGTGAAATATAATTACATTTGCAGCTTTCCATTCGCTGGGAAAGTATTACAACTTGAGAATAACATTCAAAAATGAAACTAAATACTCAAGAGCCAGTTCGTGCTTTTGTTAATACAATTACTTGAATGCCTTCTGCACCTGGAGCTTTCCTGGGATGCATACAGTGAATTGCAAGCTTTCTTTAGTGTGACTGAGTAAATTCAGGTTCATCTTCAGTTTGTTTTCTTTGCTTTAATATAATTTTGTCGTAAATTTGTGTTGTGAAATTCCTATCACAGAGGTCCTGATTTGGCTTGAATGTATTTTCCAACACATTGGCAAAGGTTGGAGAGTCTGCCTTTGCTTCAGGAATGAAAGCAAACCCTGTGTTAGTTTATAAGGGCTGGATTTTATCTGTATTATTTAACAGGCATTTTGTTAAGCCCCATAAATTATTTTCATGTGGTGTTAGTTTAGCTACTTTAGCATCCCAGACACTAACCCGCCAGAGTGTTACTTCCTCTGAAATGACAGCTTGCATTTCATTAATTCGTGTGTTAGTTTGCATATTGCGGTATCTAGAATAATGGTGTCCTTGGCAGTTTTTCTGCATAATTAAATTGTGTATATACTGTGGAAATGTGTCAAGTTTATTTGTCTATGTCACACTGGGTTACACCTTGCTGTATGGTGCTCGTAAGGACATTTGTAGCTTCGTCAACACCCTGGTTTTGCTAGCAAAGAATTGTTTATTTGGGTAAATTTTCAGAATTGTAGTCCGCAACTCCACCAATTGGCTTTAGTATGATCTTTAATTTTCCCCGGGGCATTTGCTTCTGTGGAAATATTAAATAGATGTGAATTGCGGAATGATCTGAAGATAGATGATGATCAACTCGTAGGTCAAACATATTTGTAAACTATTTAACTAAGACAGTATCTAGTATGTCAGGATGTTGATTAATATTTGGTGGATTAAAAGTAGGCTCAACTGGGGCCAGAACTGGGTAATTTGTATTTTCTTGGTGAATTTTTGTAAGAGCATCTCATTGGCTGTTCTATTTCTAGAATTCCAATTAGGATGTTTGGCGTTTATGTTTCCTAGGGCAAGGAAGGTGTGTCCTGTATTATTATATAACAGATATAAGTCAGCTAATGTTAGCGAGCGCCCAGGAGGGGCATAAATTGCTAGAAGCTTAGTGCGTTGTTGGCCTAATTTTAATTGAATGCCGACTGCTTCCAGAACTGGAAAGTCTGGCAGCTTTATTTCATTATGTGCGGCAGAGTTGTGGACTATAATTGCCACTCCTCCCCCTCTTTCTCTCATCAAAGGCCTGTCCTTTCTATATATGGCATAGCCCGAGACGTATAAACGAGATTTATGTGTAAAATGTGTTCCGTTTTGCTCTGAAATTTTAATTTATGTTGAGACAGATAGTCTATAAATTCATCCTTTTTTTTGAGGTGAGGTTTTGTGCATTCTCGAAGAGAATGGAGTGCAAGTGTTCATCGGGTGTGTTTATGCTAGTCAAATTATTTTGGGTTGGCAGCAGGGTTTTAGTTCTTGACCAGCTGAATGGACGAGCCAATAATCACGTTTATTTTTTTTTGAATGGACGTGTTCGGCTCTGTCCATATCGCGATCATATAGCACAGAGGGGTTATATACTTGCACTAGGTCAGAGTATTTGTTGAAATGCATGTCATTTTTAAAGACTGTGTTGATTGCAGCCTGATTTTGCTTGGTTAAACTGCGGGGGGAAAGGGAGGCGCTGCAGTTGAACATGCCGCGGAGACGGACACAGGTCCGACCTCCACGGCCTGTGAGGGCGCACTGGCACCTGGGGCCTTGGAGCATGAGTTTTGTTTGCGGCAGTGCTGCTCTCTGGTTGGCCGGCACATGATTGGCCTGCTAGACCACGGTGGGGGCTGCTGTCGGGCTTGCGCTAGGCTGGGTGCTCGTGGTTTGAGTTGCGGCTTGTCTTGCTGCAGTTTCTCGCTGATTTTTAGACATTTTCTTTGGTTTCGGGCCCATATTTCTCGGTTTCATTCCCCACCTTTGATTGTGGTCATGGGGAATGGGTGCATTTCCCACAGCTGGGAAGGTCATGTCATCCTGTAGCCATGCATACCTATTATACACAAGAACAGGAGCTGGCTGTTGCTGTTGCGCCCATGAGGGCAGAAAGACATTTCTTTGTAGCTGTGCATGTGTTTGTTGCTGCCCTGAGGTGGCACAAACCTGAACTGGCTGCACGCTGGTCGCACGCAGCGCGAGACTACTACTGTCGAGCTTGTCTCGTTTTTGGTGCAAGGTGGCTCTACTTTGCTGTTTTGTAGGTTTGATAGCTTCCGTAATTAACACAGTGATTGAGGCCGCAGCCCACACATTTCACTTGTGCTCGGTCATTGACAATAGTGCACTCTTTTGGAGGTGCACGCCACTGCAGTACTGACATCTTGGTGTGGCTTTGCATTCCGCTGCCATGTGATTAAACCTCTGGCAGCCGGAGCATTGGGTAGGTCCAGTGCGATTATTGAACTCGTCGACTCAGATTTGAAAGCCCACAAAGCTTGTGAGCACGAGGTAGTGCGCTGTATTGGTGCCACGAGGCAATTCAATTGCAAGCTTGTTGATGTCTCGTCGATTTCAGTCGGTGATGAACCAAGCGTGCTGCACTGGTATCCCAAGTTGCTGGAATTCTTCATTCAGGAATGCCATTGGTGTTACAGTTTGAATTGGACACATTACCAGTTTCACTGTTATCTCATTAGCCTGGTGGAACAGGCTATGCTCATAGCCCCATGGCTTTGTTGACATTCACAGCTGTTCAATAGTCTTTGATGGAGGACGTATGCATGTGAATGCTGTTTGCTCCAATACAGACAACACTCCATGACAGCGTTATGCATGCGTCTAGCTCTGTTTGAGCGCTGGGTACTTGTGTGTTTGGTTCAAGTAAACCGCGAATGATTTAATTTGGACTCGCTTGGCCACCTGCTGCAGCTATTGATTGTCAGGCACGGCATTTTGCCCCACTGGGGTATGCTGTGCGCCCTGAAGGGGCTGTTGGGTGCCCTGAAGGAGCTGTTGCGTGCACTGAGAAGGCTGTTTAGTGCGCGTACTTGGTGTGTATTGTTTTGTGCGTCCACGTCATTGGAAATGATTTGCACGGTGCTTGTTGAGACTTGCATCTCTGTGGCTGCTTCAGTACTGGCCATTTTTGGTGGTCACAGGCAGGTGTTTAGTGTGCCTAGAAGAGTCTCTAGCCCTGTTTTCTGGTGCGCAACCGTCCAAGTTCGCACCCCCTGACCTCTCACCTCTACTGGAGACGAGGCTACTGAGGTGAGGGTGACTGGTACTCTGTTTTACCTAACTCTAAATATTTTATTATTTGTACCTCAAAAGAAATACGGGACTGGGAACTTTGTGCAGAATTTCTAGAAGGAACTAGCCGCACTACCTTTCACGTGTATCTGAGTATATCTGAAAAGGACTACTCGACAGCAGTGAAACTCCCTCGCAGCTCCTTCCTCTCCTCTGGCAGCCTCGCAACTCTTGCCCTCGACCACATCATTTATCATATATCTGTGACACAGCGTCAGTGTGACATGCTCCTTCCCCTTACACGCCTGATGAGAGGGGAAGTGGTTACCTGGCAAAACCAGTGTGATGACATTACCCCCTCTTTTTTATCACTTCTTTCTCTTTCTCTCCTTTTCACTCTCCTCTTTCTCTCCTTATGTTTCTCTCTCTGAGTCCCTCTCAACTGTGCATCTTTCCTCCTCCCCTTTCATGACTTTTAGAGGGGAAGCTGTTGTCTAGCAAAATAAAAGTGAGTCCTTTCCCTTGACCATGCGCGCTTGCTTCCACCCGTTATATCTCTGGCCGCAGAGCAAGTAAAGTGCACTTGTCAATCTTAGAAATTTGATCAAGATAATCCGTCGCTCAAAATGTTGCACCTATCATCACTAGTGTTTCAAAGCAAATGGTTTTGCCTGAAAATGTTACACAATATGTTTTAATGGGGAATTAATATTTGAAAAGATATTTTATTTTGTCATTAAATGTAATTTTTTCCCATAAAGTTGTGTTGCGTAAATTCAACATTATTTAAAACAAAATGTTGATTTAACTAAATGGACAGCATCTTTGCAAATAAAATGAAATACCCATAACCTTATATTTTCTTGACTTCTTCTTGTCGCCAAAAATTGTTTGAACATTGAGCAACTTGTAATACCAAGTGTAAATTTAATTTTCAGTAACATCCTGTAGGGAAATCAGAACATTTATATTGCTTTATTTCAATAGACATGCATCTTTTGAATAAATTGATATCCTGTAAGGGCCTATTCGACACCTTTTGTTGTCTAACATTGGGTAAGCACTGAGCCTGAGAGCAACGTAACTCAAGACAGGTGTTAAGTGTACGAGAAAATGGGATGATGTGGTTTTGAATGATTTATTATTAAAGAACATGAAGAAATAAATTTTAATCATCGTATTCCTCTCTAAAAATTACAAGTTATTTTGCAGTGAAACATAATTCATTTCTTTAGAAGACACACATTTGTCACGTGCACAAGGTGTTGCTAACAAGTGTAGATAGTGGCATGGAGAGGTACATTGTTTCATTTCTCCCACTGCTGAAGCATCCCCTTCTCCATTCTCGCCCGCTGTGAACTGAATACCCCTGTCGATAATCTGGCTGTGCGTTCTCAGCTGATCGAGTGCATGTGGGACTTTCAAATTTTGGTTGGCATTCAGTATCATATTTTTTTAATTTTTAAGGGGTTAGAACTTTTTGGTCGGCTTACAGTTGATGTCTGATTACAATCTATTATATACTCTATTTTGAGATGTTATAATCTTTATGTAAACAAATTGAAGTGAAATATTTTTATTGCATTATTTATAGTATTAACATTATTTATATCATTAACACTAGTTAAATTTAATTCACATATAATTTACAGCTTTCCTTATACTCAACATGAAATATTATAAGTTTAGAAGTTATATTTTGTTAATGTACGTGTCAGAAAGCTCATATTTTTTAAAATCATGTATGTATGGAAATTTTTCGACAGTCCCCTAAAAAACGATAGATGGGTGGGCCACTGTACTTGCAAAATATGTACAGTTAATCCTAATTCTTTCAAAAAACAAAATTTGGCTAATAGAGTATTTCTGCTTGGGTGCTTGGCTACATATTTGGGTCTGTATAAAAAATTCTTTAGGAACAGGAACATTTAAAATTGATGGTAGGAATTAAATTTTAACATGAAAGTGTTACTTATAACTCATAAACACAGTAGAACCTTGTTATAAATGGATCAGAAGGGAACACTTTTTATGTTTACCATGGAGGGGTAACTTCACATATACACTTGTCTTGAAATAATATACAAACCTGATGCGCCAAATTGACATGCATGGAGTACTTCATAATCTTAACAACCTTTGGGAAAGCATTTTATAACTAAAGTACACATTCATACTCAATAAAAATTTCAGATAAACTTAAGTCATGACTGAAATATTTTCAAGGGACTAAAATAAAAAGCTCATGCATGCTGATAAGCGATGCGTGCAGACTTGATCTCCATCCAGATGTCGACATTTGGTTTGCTGTGTAGGTGGTTGTAATGTGTCACAGAAAATGATAGTGAAATGTGAAGTTGATAAAGTCTGTCACCTTCCTCGTACCTCCTTTGTTTTCAGTTTTCTGGCAGGTTTCTTTTGTTGATGTATGTGGCTGTGAAATCAGTCCCCCCCCCCCCCCCCCCCCCGCATTTTTTTATCATCATCCTTTCCCCCTGAGACTCTGACCCTTTCAATGTCTAGCTGTTAGATTGTCTCTCAGCAGGGTGGAGCTTGGGCTGAAAACTACAAACTGTGGAAGTTGAACATGTTTTTTCCCTGATGTTTTCATTTCTTGAATACTATATACTGGTGGTGAAAGTGCCTTGCTTCCTTGCGGGGTAAAACTTTCAATGACAATACTTATCAGTTATTTATACTGAAGGAACTATCAGAAACATTTTATGTTTTATCAAATTGGCAGAAAATTATCTGCAGTTGGCAGAAATCCCAATTCAGTCAACATCAGAAAATGTGGTAAAAGCCAATTTGATTTGGTACAACTCTGCTTAGAATGACGGGTATCAGTTATCTTGTGCAGTTTTTATTTGTTTAAGAGTCCACTCACATGATCTCTTTTGTGAGTGTGTAAAATTCTCAAGCGTATTCAGCTGGTGGAAACTAACCTAAGAGTAGATGTTAGCTCTGCGGTAGTGATGCACATGATGTGCCTTGTTTACCCTAACATGTTCTGTAATTTGGATGAGAAGGGCCTTGTTCAGAATACTGAAACGAAGGGGAAAAATTACAGAGGGGCTGTGAAAGTTAGTATAAGAAAGTAGGATTGGAAGCAGCAGCGATGACTTCAGTCTTTGCAGACCTTTTGTCAGCCTTGACCCTCTGGTGATGGTGTTTATATGGTGAGTGTCATTTGATGTAATGAGAGGTGCACCAAATGTCTGTCCTACATAGTGCTTGTAATAATAATTTTATTGATAATCTAGGGAGCAACATAGTTATCTAACATCCACAGTGTCCTGGACTTTCGAGTTGTGAATAATAGGTGCCTGTTGCCTATAGACAGAGAGTGAAGTGGAGTGGCAGTGAAATGCAAGAACAAGAGAAACTACAAAAATTGGGTGCCTAATGGCAACAGCCATGAAGTTTTTTGTGTGAGAAACTGTGTTAGTTGTCCCAGGACTGAAACCTCGGTGGCCTCGGGGCAGGAGTGTAGCAACAGGAGATATGTGTGTGTTTTTGGGAGGGGGGGGGGGGGGGCGAGTTTGACAAGAGAACATTGTATCCCCGTTTCCCCAAATTTTGTTTTGGAGGGTACAGCGTTGCATTTGTTCCCCTGTTCCCCTTAAAACATATGTATTACTTTCATGGCCATTTATTAATGTAATATGTAAAAATATATTGTGCATCAATAGCTATCTTAATTTGAACAAAATTTTTTAACTTGCTACAGCAGAAAATGTTTATAAACTTTTAACTGGCATTTTCTTAACATGGTAAAATCTCACACATCTCGGTACCACACTGTCGTCATATCTACTACATTGTCATTAGAACCACTCACAGTTGTTATTATATTACCACTTCCCTCACTATTTGACTCAATAACAATGTTTTTCTGTCACTAGCACACGACACGATGACATGTTCTAACATGTAGCAGTGAGCGTGAAGTATAAAGCACAGCTTCACTCTGTTGTTGGACCTATAACAACTAGGCTTGCATATTAGGCGGTGGTGCTGCATTGCTGGCAAGTTTGGCCTAGTGTTATGGGCTTCTTCACAGCAGTTTCCGTAATTTTTAATGGTTCTTGTTAAGGTAAATTGTTAGGTAAATGATTATATAGTAGGGAAACACAATGTAGTAGTTTTTTCTCTAACTGTTTGTTCCAATCACAACAGCCTACTATAGTTCATTCACAGTTTCTTCTGACTTTTTGAATGAAACCTTTGAAAAATCCCCTCATGTATGACATGTTTAGTTATTTTCTAAATACGCCCTGTATCACATGCAGGTTATACTTCTGTTCATAAAAGTTACTTTTTTTTTCCTGTTAAATTGGAATGTTATTAATATTTTGCCTATAAATTATAATGCTTCATTGATAAATAATTTGAATAAAAAACAGGGAGAAAATAGGTATGTTGGTAATATCTAGTGAGAAACAGTTCTTATACAAAATATCATTACAACTGAGTGCGCACGAATGTGGTGCATTATCCCTCTGTACTCCAGACTTGTTAAGCTTAGTTTGCGTGAGGTGGAGGAATATCCTGGAAGTAGAACATAAGGAGGGCTTCATAAAAGGCTGAAGTAACCGTGGATGGATTATACTACCCTATCACAGGTATGCCACAAACCAATATAGCAAGAGAATTAAAATGATGCACAGGAGATGTACAAAGGTGAGTGGCAAAGGCTCATAAAGATGTCATGCTTGCATCTCGTGCCACGTGTATCCCCTCAGGAGGTCTGGTCAAGGGTTAAAGGTGAGGTTGTCCAGACACGTGGAGGATTCCCACTTTACACTGTCTTGCTTGCTCATGTTTGGGCATCCACTAATATAATGTGGCACAATTACGCCAACTACTTTCTTCTCAACCCCTTGGCATGTCACCAGCATTGTGTTGAAGGCTGTCACGTACCTACTAGGGTACCTTTATTGACTGATGAGGCAGGTGAGTACTGTTGTGTTCACACGTAGGGTCCTGTTATCAATAAGATAACTACAATTTGTATGCTATGGTATTTGTCATGAAAAACTGTACATTTCTTGTGACTAAATCTTGAAGTGCTGTTTTGTGTGACTAGTCATAGCCAGAATTTCTGTACAGTCTCTTCTGGCAAAAAGGACTTATTGTATTAATCCTCCATCTTATTAAACCTTCTTTTGTTTAATCTTCAAATAATTATGCAGCAAATCAAAAGGGTTTAATACAACATTATGTTCTAAATATTTATTAGAAATGCGTATGTATCCCTTTATTTTGAAGTCCCTTGTGGTGTCTAAGTAACATCGCTATATAAGTTTTATAAAATATATAAATTTGGATCTCTAGAGAAAAATACAGTAAGTTACCAAAATGGGGTCAAACGAAGTGGTTACATGCGTAGTGGATGTGATGTGCGGTATGCGTAGTTTGGCAGCATGCACGAGAGAGTGTTTAAAACTGGTGTTGTTCCATAAACAGTCAGTCCACGAGGACATGCCTGACCTAGACGTCCCTCCGTGGGCACAGTCAGTGCAGGACTTCATTGAGTGGCATCGTGAGGCCTTGGAGAGTCCACATGTGTCGGAGAGACTGCATCATTGGATTGACCTCACTTTTGGTTACAAGTAAGTTTCACCTCTCATCTTTGTACTTACCTATTTCGTCACATATAGGTCACTCATTGTATTGGTTACATATTTCACAGTAAAATTGTTAACACCATTCGTTTTATATGTAACTAAAGTTAATTATGTTGCTTGTTTGCAGTTGATATCCATTCCTTGTTAAACAGCACATATTGCCAGGGATTGTACTGTCTATAAGTAAATGCAGCATCCATTATATTCTCCTGCCCTTCCATTTAGCTACTGCACTCCAAAGGATAACCTTGCTCCTTTCGCTTACGTGTCTGATAGGAGGTGAACTTTGTTGCTTTGTAACTAACACAACATTCCCTCTTCCTCTTCCACATCTAGTTTTTGCCTAGCAACAAGTGTGGTGTTCTTGCATCCTTCCTGTCTCGGCGATATGGAGGGAAGCTGATAGACTCCATGCAGGCTCATATTTACACACTTACAGAAGGGATGTAGAAACACTTTGGTCATCATTGGCTACCTTCAACTGCAACTTGTCTTGGCCTCAATGACTTTAACTCCCGCATACCCTTTCTTTGGGCAAAAACATAATCAAAGAAGTGCAGGTATTGACACCTGATGGCCGGGAGGCTTGGCACATCACCTAGTCTACGGGAGTTTTTGAGCAGGTTTAGGCAAAGAACCCTGGGTGGTCTTATGGGCTGTTTACTGTCGTTTTGCCCTGGCTCTTAAGGAGCCGGTGTACGAAGTTTACCTGGTCGGGCTGTGGCAAGCTAGGTAGGCATCTTAAGGTGGTATGGTTGGCAGTGAACGCTGGCTTACCACCTGCAGGTCAGACGCCTTCTACCCCACAAGGTATCGGGTAGGTCAAATACTACCTCACTCTTAGATTTTTGACAAAATGCCCAGACACCCTCCCGAGACAAAAGCAGTCTTGGACTTAAAGCCCATTGACTGTGTGCAACATGGATACCCTTAAAACTACCATCTTACTCTTACAAAGAATACCTTAGAATACAGAGTTAATAAAAAATAAATGTCTGAAAAAAAGGAGGTTGTTATGGTGGGGGGGGTTTCTCAAAAAAAGTCTGCTCGTACCCAGGATATGTTTCACTTTCAGGTTTAATGTGTAACTTTACGCACCTGTTCAGTTTACAAAGGATATTATAAGTTTTCACCATTATTACACGCAGAAAATATTCACAAATGATTTAAAAAATACTCTCATAACAGATTATGTTGAAACTTATTGTGTTCATTCCAAAATCATTGGCCAGGATTAGTATGTTCAGTCTCTCTCATCCTGATAGACCTGGCAATTTACATTACACATTTACGCCAATAAAAATATGCATATATATGAAAATCACTATAAAATGTTTTAATGAATCCAACACCGTCGTTAGTGTGTATGTTCTTTGAGAGTTAAATGCTCTATTGCAAATCCTGATGGTTATTATTCCACAACCATGAAACAGCAAAGTTTGTTGGGGGGAGAGACTGTCACTTGTTTATGCTGGACATACATGTGCAGTGGCACTGATCTTACGTGCGGTATGGTGACACCAACGGCTGAAAGTTGAGAACTCGCTCTGGAGAACCAGCGATCCTCCAAAATCGACCTCAGGAGAAGTCAGCTGTGATTCTCAGGCGTCTCTTCTCCATGTATCCGCAGGTTGGCAGAAAGACGCAAGGGCATCAATTTCTTCGACCCCAAGGACTTGATTGAGTGATACACATTACACATGCTCTTGTCTTGCCACCAAATTTGATGCAATATTATAACTTAGCTATAATCAGCGCGGCTCTCGTAATATTCAGTGTCCGCAAATTCCAAGGCGCTACTGCACACCTCGTCACTAAAAAGGGTGCATAGTTATGAGCTCAATGTTATTAGATTTCACAACTGTTCAGTGCGATAACCTGTCTCACAAGCCAATTGATTTTTCCATTTTCAGACGGCGCAAATTTAAAGTTAATCAAAATTACATATATTTCAGACACCCAATTTATGAGACATGTCTCCAATAAATAAAAATGTGTGAGAAACGTGCCACAAGTTTTTAAGCCAGTGTAGAGGTAGGCAGTTACCTTCTTTATGACCTCACAGGTCTCATATTACTACTGCTCAGTCCATCCATCAGAGTATCATATACTTTGCCTGCAAGTCCTTCTGCCGTTTCCCAGCCTATAACTCATGAGTCAATATTCAAGCGCTCATGTACAATTTCTCGTGGCAGTTTCTCTATTTGGTTTGTCCACGCCCGCACGAAACGAGTTGCTACAGCCGACTTCGTGTAACATTTTCGCGTAAGCTCTTCACAAACACACTTTAACTATACACGAAATGAAACCGACATGCCGACCCTGCGGCTTGAATTCTTGAGTGGGCGTGCGCGACGTGCTCAGGCCTGACGACAATTACAGACTGCCTGATGTCTGCATACTCCCCACGCTCACGTCTGACTGGCTGTGACTTACCAGGGTCACGAACTCTTGACCACACACCCTAGAGGCGGTTTTAACAACCATCTTATTGATACACTCGATAAGAGTTTTGACAATTTGGAACAATATTCCACAAAATATGAATATTTAATTATAAAATACGCTAATAACAATTTAACCAAATGACTCAATATTCCTTAAAAAATATATCACAGAAAACCAATTTATATATATATATATATATATATATATATATATATATATATATATATATATATATATATATATATATATATATATATATATATATATATATATATATATAATATATAAACACACACACACACACACAATAATAGTAAGAGTGGTCTCATAGATTAGAACACATTAAAAAATTTACAAACTTGCTAACCTTGGCACACAAAATATATCAGGGTGCTACCAAAACTTACGTGGCGATAATTTGATCGCCCCGCAGGCCAACGCTGAGGATGTCTGCTGGCGGGCTGCTGTAGGCAACTCTCTGGATCCTGACTGAGGGTGGCTGGTGTGCAGCTGGAGCTGGCTGGTCCTGGTGTTGCTGAGCTCCGGGTGAGGTGGGTGGGTGAGAGACGTCGCTTGATGAACAGTGCTGGCGAGCCCCCTGCCCATGGGCAGTCCGAGCCGGAGGCGAATGACGACTCAATGAGGTGTCCTGCCGGTTTTCTGGGATGGCTCGAATAAATGGCTAAGGGGAACTACGGAGTGAGGCCCCTGCAGTCAACGAGCAGCTTCTGCCTGTTCCCGAGTGGAGGAAAGGTTGAAGACCGACTTGGATGGGTTACTTGGCAATTGATTGGCTGTAAGAGCTGTAGATGCATTCTTATTGGCCCACTTAGTCTCTCCTCATCAGGTGAATGACATGGGTTAGGTTTTACAAGTCCTCGCATCAAGCAAGGGGCGGGTGACAGAATTCCCTAGCTAGAGTATCCAGATGCAATACGGTCATGCCACGTCAGTCCTTATGCTCCAACTGGTGAATCTCACACAGTGGATGGAACGGGTTAGCTAAATTGGGGTGGCGCTAATGCTTCGTCGTGCTACCAGGCCATACCTTCTCAGGCTTGGCACTCCAACCAACGAATTTCATGTTGTAGATGGAGTAGGTTAAATGACTCTGGTGGTTCAGTTGCTTCCTCTTGGAGTGTACCTAGTAGGGGGCTTTACCGTAGTATGCACCAAGTGCCCTTGCGCACTGGGCCCACAGTATGGGTGGCCGGCGAATAATTAGGTGTTTTGCAAATAAATTTTGCCCAGTTAAGGGAGCCCTCAGTCGTACTCTATTCTTGGAAACGGTTTGGCAAGATGCAGTCACCTGCCTCTCCCTTGTGTGATGGTTTCTACAGGGGGGTTGAGAGGAACAAATCACTCTTGGAGTGCGTAGACTAGAACATATTTATTCTGAGTGACATTTACTAACTCCTAGGCTTTTGTGTTTATCAAGCAAGTAGTGGAATTTAAGTTACTAACAAATGAAGGGGACCTGTTAAGCAAAGTGCAAGTCTAGAGCAACTAATAAAGCAGTTGTTAGAATGACCCAAATGCTACTGTCATCTAGTGTAGTCATGAAGGGACGGCTTAAGCACTCCCACGTGTAATGGATGTATTAGGCGTTGATGCAAGCTTTGCTGGTAGAAGTTCTTGTTGAGGCAGAGAACTCTAGCACACAGTGGTAGGATGAGCTGACGAATTGCCAAGACAGAAGAAGTTAATATAATGATAACTCTACATCAACTGGTATTCTCAGGACTCGTCTGGCCCTGACTACTGGAGTCTTCCTTCGGTTTCCTTTGGTTCTGTTCAAGTATCTTCTGCCGGCCGTCTCCTCCCTGTGTGGGCAGTGTCATTCCTTGCTGCGCTCTAATGGTGAGGGTACGAAGCGTGGTAGCTCTTTGGTTGCGGGTGTTATCTGATGCTCGCTCAGGAGCAGGCCGTCTTTGTTCGGGTGCTATGCAGTGGCACATAATTTATATTGCATATTTAATGTTACTGGCATCGGCATGTAGCAGTTGTCTTCTGGGTGTAGCTGTCGCGGGTTTGATCGCCAATGTTGGTACTGTGACTTCCCACGGGACGAGTTGAAGTCGTAGATTCATACAAGGTATATTGCCAGCTAAGTGTCATGTGTCAGTATTATAAGAATAAATATGATACAGAATAGTTAAAGTGATATGGTCTTGACAGGCCTTTTGACAAATTACCACTGCAGTGTTGGGACAGGAACTGTTCCCACTGGCATGTTCCCTGTAGCGTGCATGTGTACTCCTGGGTATGGGAGAGAATGACATTTGACAAATTACCACTGCAGTGTTGGGACAGGAACTGTTCCCACTGGCATGTTCCCTGTAGCGTGCATGTGTACTCCTGGGTATGGGAGAGAATGGCATTTGACAAATTACCACTGCAGTGTTGGGACAGGAACTGTTCCCACTGGCATGTTCCCTGTAGCGTGCATGTGTACTCCTGGGTATGGGAGAGAATGACATTTGACAAATTACCACTGCAGTGTTGGGACAGGAACTGTTCCCACTGGCATGTTCCCTGTAGCGTGCATGTGTACTCCTGGGTATGGGAGAGAATGGCATTTGACAAATTACCACTGCAGTGTTGGGACAGGAACTGTTCCCACTGGCATGTTCCCTGTAGCGTGCATGTGTACTCCTGGGTATGGGAGAGAATGGCATTTGACAAATTACCACTGCAGTGTTGGGACAGGAACTGTTCCCACTGGCATGTTCCCTGTAGCGTGCATGTGTACTCCTGGGTATGGGAGAGAATGACATTTGACAAATTACCACTGCAGTGTTGGGACAGGAACTGTTCCCACTGGCATGTTCCCTGTAGCGTGCATGTGTACTCCTGGGTATGGGAGAGAATGGCATTTGACAAATTACCACTGCAGTGTTGGGACAGGAACTGTTCCCACTGGCATGTTTCCTGTAGCGTGCATGTGTACTCCTGGGTATGGGAGAGAATGACATTTGACAAATTACCACTGCAGTGTTGGGACAGGAACTGTTCCCACTGGCATGTTCCCTGTAGCGTGCATGTGTACTCCTGGGTATGGGAGAGAATGACATTTGACAAATTACCACTGCAGTGTTGGGACAGGAACTGTTCCCACTGGCATGTTCCCTGTAGCGTGCATGTGTACTCCTGGGTATGGGAGAGAATGGCATTTGACAAATTACCACTGCAGTGTTGGGACAGGAACTGTTCCCACTGGCATGTTCCCTGTAGCGTGCATGTGTACTCCTGGGTATGGGAGAGAATGGCATTTGACAAATTACCACTGCAGTGTTGGGACAGGAACTGTTCCCACTGGCATGTTCCCTGTAGCGTGCATGTGTACTCCTGGGTATGGGAGAGAATGGCATTTGACAAATTACCACTGCAGTGTTGGGACAGGAACTGTTCCCACTGGCATGTTCCCTGTAGCGTGCATGTGTACTCCTGGGTATGGGAGAGAATGACATTTGACAAATTACCACTGCAGTGTTGGGACAGGAACTGTTCCCACTGGCATGTTCCCTGTAGCGTGCATGTGTACTCCTGGGTATGGGAGAGAATGGCATTTGACAAATTACCACTGCAGTGTTGGGACAGGAACTGTTCCCACTGGCATGTTCCCTGTAGTGTGCATGTGTACTCCTGGGTATGGGAGAGAATGGCATTTGACAAATTACCACTGCAGTGTTGGGACAGGAACTGTTCCCACTGGCATGTTCCCTGTAGCGTGCATGTGTACTCCTGGGTATGGGAGAGAATGACATTTGACAAATTACCACTGCAGTGTTGGGACAGGAACTGTTCCCACTGGCATGTTCCCTGTAGCGTGCATGTGTACTCCTGGGTATGGGAGAGAATGGCATTTGACAAATTACCACTGCAGTGTTGGGACAGGAACTGTTCCCACTGGAATGTTTCCTGTAGCGTGCATGTGTACTCCTGGGTATGGGAGAGAATGACATTTGACAAATTACCACTGCAGTGTTGGGACAGGAACTGTTCCCACTGGCATGTTCCCTGTAGCGTGCATGTGTACTCCTGGGTATGGGAGAGAATGACATTTGACAAATTACCACTGCAGTGTTGGGACAGGAACTGTTCCCACTGGCATGTTCCCTGTAGCGTGCATGTGTACTCCTGGGTATGGGAGAGAATGGCATTTGACAAATTACCACTGCAGTGTTGGGACAGGAACTGTTCCCACTGGCATGTTCCCTGTAGCGTGCATGTGTACTCCTGGGTATGGGAGAGAATGACATTTGACAAATTACCACTGCAGTGTTGGGACAGGAACTGTTCCCACTGGCATGTTCCCTGTAGCGTGCATGTGTACTCCTGGGTATGGGAGAGAATGGCATTTGACAAATTACCACTGCAGTGTTGGGACAGGAACTGTTCCCACTGGCATGTTTCCTGTAGCGTGCATGTGTACTCCTGGGTATGGGAGAGAATGACATTTGACAAATTACCACTGCAGTGTTGGGACAGGAACTGTTCCCACTGGCATGTTCCCTGTAGCGTGCATGTGTACTCCTGGGTATGGGAGAGAATGACATTTGACAAATTACCACTGCAGTGTTGGGACAGGAACTGTTCCCACTGGCATGTTCCCTGTAGCGTGCATGTGTACTCCTGGGTATGGGAGAGAATGGCATTTGACAAATTACCACTGCAGTGTTGGGACAGGAACTGTTCCCACTGGCATGTTTCCTGTAGCGTGCATGTGTACTCCTGGGTATGGGAGAGAATGGCATTTGACAAATTACCACTGCAGTGTTGGGACAGGAACTGTTCCCACTGGCATGTTCCCTGTAGCGTGCATGTGTACTCCTGGGTATGGGAGAGAATGGCATTTGCAGTGGTGGTGTTACTGATGCAGGTTGTCGGGCACCGCAGCTGTGAAGGCCAAGAACGTGTGCTTGCAGCTGGTGGACAGTCACATGGCGCTCACCAGCGCAGGCGTGGTCCAGCTATTCTCCCACCCACACCCACAGCGCCTCCTGCCGTCCCCCTACTGGGGTAAGACTCCGCCCAAGATGCACCCTCAACCACAACCACCACCCCAACTGCCACCGCAGGATAAGAGGCGTGAGTTCCCTCTTACTTCTCACACTGTACATTCTTCACAGTAGACTATCTATAGTGTTAATACCAAAATTAAATCTCTGTCTCATCCAACATGTTTAACTTTCCATTTTCATTCTATTACATTCTTTTGAATGAAATAACAAAATATTTCTTAGTATAGCACGTTTGCATTTCACAAATGCCTTAAAATGTAATTTATCTCATTTTATCCATGTGTTATATGGTGAGTGTAAAACAGCAATATCTATCGATAATTGAAAAATGATGCTGCACTTATTACATTATAACTATATACTTGACGAAAAGTCAAAATTAAAGTCTGTTCTTCATTGTAATCTAAATAGCTGGAGTGGTATATTAGTTTTAGTTTCAAAATAAGTGTCCCTAGACAAAAAAACCATATGATATGTAAGGCTGAAGCTTAAAACCAGTAGTAGGTGGTACATCTTCAGGTTATGTTGTGAGAAACTGCAGCTTTTTAGGAAACAACTGCAGATGCTGCTGATTACAGCGATGCTGATACAAGTTTTGAAGAGCACATTCATAATTCCCAATTCCCAATATTTGGAAATACTTTTTTATTACTTAAGATTTAAATCTTCAGTTTTGTGAACACTTTAAGCTATTTGTATTGGGTGTCTACAGCATAGAAATGAAATACATCACTAATTTTAATAATAAATGATATGATAGACACTCTAACTGGGATAATAAGTGACTTAACAGTCACGGAAAAACTGTTATAGGCTGTTCATGGTAAAGTGAGCATTTTTTGAGGCCCTCCCAAAAGGCAATAACCCCTAATAAATATATTTTATTGCAGTCTCAGATGTTAACTTTTGAGGGAGGTAGAATGTATACACTGTGTTCAATAGTCGTATTACAATGTTTACATTAAAAAGTGGCGGAAAGATAGAAATTAATTGAAAGGTAAAATTTGGCAGGGCCTTAAATAGTGCTCACTTTACCGTGAATAGACTATACCAGACAATACAATTCAGGAATCATTACAAACTGAGTACATTAAAGTCAACCTTCAAAGCTTCAGGCAATCTGATGCTGATGTGGAGTTTATATCTAAGAAGTACCATACGTAGTCTCAACATGCATGTTTATTAAAAACCAACATCCTAAAGATGTTATTAAAAATAACTTACTGAAATCAATATAATATTAAATATTCACTTGAAATTGAGCATTTTATTTTTATTGATTTTTTTGCTAAGTATTCCTTTATCGGCCAAGCCATACTCAAGTCACTGGTAAAAATGAGAACTGATATATTTGCGAAGATATTTGTCAATTATTACTTGCAGAGTCTTATTCAGACCTTTAAGACTCTAACCAAAACCACAGCAGACAGGTTCCAGTAAGAACTATGCCGTTAAAATCTAGTGTATTTGCTTTAACTTTCCATTTTTAATAACAGTGTCATAGAATGTGTGATTCGTTTTCATTGCTCCCAACCTACGAGTGCAGTAAACACATAAGAAGTGTAAGAATACAGTTTGCTTTCTCATTGTCACCAACCTATGATTGCAATAAAAACAGTAAAAATGTAAGAAGAAAATAAAACAAAAAAACTCTTGCGGGATGTAAACAATACTATCAATAGCACCAGTTGTCGATTAACTGCGTTGTTTTGCATTCACATATTGTCCAAAAATGCATGATGCACACAATCTTAGGTAAATGTACCAACAGGAAATATGGTAAAATGTAAACAACAGGAACAAATCATTAAAAAAACAATTGTTCCAAATATATTTTGGGTTTCAGACAGAATATCTGATTGATGGATGCGGTAAATTAATATTTTACGAGATGTAGCACGCCAAGTTATTTAACTTTGTGTGAAATTAATTAATGCTTCTAATGGGTGAATAATAATCTGCAAATAGTATTCAGATGCCGATGGTTGTGGCATCAGCCGGTTAATCGGTATCTGTATTTGTATCGGCCCATCCATACTATTTTCCACTGAGGGATTATGGGCCAGATCTTTGACCATACAGTCTCAAGTGATCTAAACCCGTCTACTGCAAGGCCCTGAACGAAGCCCCTAGTGTTTTAGAGAAATTAAGATAAATATTTCTGCTACAACTCTGTTTGCCTAAGTCATGGATCATTCATGGGACAAGGGAAAGTATTTATATAAATTAGGCCAAAGAATAAGTGACTAAATTTCATAATTTACAAGCCAAAGGCTACTACCCAGTTAAGGCATGTGAATAACTGGCTCTACTTGCTTTCATCTGTAGCAAATTGTTGTACAGGAAACATTTGTCGCACACTTCCAGCCAACACATCGATTAAACTACTAGTCTGGGGCAAATTCTGGTAAATGTACTTCAGTGCAGTGCAAGAAGCATTTTGTATAACACTTGAGGCAACTACTTTCTTGGGTTATAAGAACCTCAATGAATGCTAAACTCCCTGTTGCCACTTCAAAATCTAGACCTTAAACCTGGAACCCAATATGCAATATAGTATAAAATCTACTGTTTTTACGTATCTTGTATCAGCCTCTAGAATAAATCCCACAAATCCATTAGAAAGCATAATAACTATGTATGTTATGAAAAAATGGCATATCATAAATTTATTTGTAGAATGGTAGTGACCCTAGGTAACAGCCAGCCGCATTAAGACCATGATGGCGCTCATCACTCACGTGACACTTTGCGCATGTGCGCAAAGAGGCTGCAACTTGAACTTTCCATTACGGAATATTGATTTGAAGTGTGAAATTATGTCTCTTGTTTTATTTTCAGCTTTTTCAAGTGTTTAAATGTCTGAAATGTATGTTTGATAATATTGCAAAAGGTTTGGTTAAGAATTCAAAATGTGCATTGCGTGAAGATTAAGAACATATTTGTTCCGGCATGGATGCCGTTTATAAGGAGACATTTAAAGAATTCAGAAAATTCAGAAGTAAAATCTAAAATGTAAACCAATATTTAAATTGCTTATGTGACATTAATTTTAAAACATCGAAGTTTTACTCTCATTCATATCACTTCCGCTTGTGTGAACTCCTGCCCTGGGCAGTCCGTCGAGGAGAGCTGGTGAGGTAAGACGTCACGTAGGCACTACAAACTTTTTGCACATATGTTGATTACAAAAGTTTCTTTTTAGTTTACCGGTTAACCTTTGCTTTGCGTACGTTCTGCCAGACATTCCCCAGCATTATGCTTCCACTTAACCTAATAATTTGTATCCTTGCGCCTTTTTGAACATAAACGAGGAGAAGGAGGAGAAAGATGTCAGAGAGGCTACGTGGCCTGTGCAACTTGAATCAGGTGCCATCCGCCTATATTAAAGGTGTTTCAGTGTATGTATTTGAGGGTTATTTTCGTGTTTGTTTTATGGCTACATCACTCGTGACCACGTGTTTAATAGCTGCAGGTCAATGTCCGCGCCTTCCATGCGCTTTGAGAGTTTATTTCTTTAAAATCATGTGCGCCACAATTGATTTCAGGGTCCCATGTAATTTGTCATACAGGGTTCTATGCATTTTTCACGTAATTTATTCTTTGTATGTATGACCACGCTGTCTATTCCGAGATTGATTTTCCCGCCATCAGGCGTGTTAAAAGCCTATCAACATCACAGTTTTCCAGAATATTTCTACTATTAGCAATAATAATTTGTCTGGATTGAATTTGCCATTTATACAGAGGAAGATTGAAATTCCATTTGCACCACGTGATCTTCTACGAATCATATCCAGCGGCTTCTGCACCATCTAAGTTTGCTTTCACACATCTACATGTTTATTGTGACCATCCACGTCGTGTCCCATCGTATTTCAAGTGTATTTGTGCAATTTATGTAAAGTGTACGGTGATATTATTTCTGTCCTAGCCGGCTATGTGTATAGGCCATCACCTCACTAACCATGTGCGGCAAGACGAGCCCCGACGAGTCCGCATTAGTGATGCCGAATAATCCCCTGTGTTTGTTCATTTCATAATCCTCTGCGCCCTGTCTTCAGGAAAAATCGGTAGTCCACCCTTGCGCTGTCGACACCTTTCCTTTTGAAGATTGTGTTTTCTAACACCACAGAGAAGTCATCCATTTAGGAGTGCGCTAGATTAATTGCTGGCTGGGGAGCACACGATTGGAGTTAGCTAGACACGTCCGAGTTTCCATATGAATATTTTTGGTACGATTTTGTATGGTTAACAGAATAAAAGCAAGTATCACAGTACTCAAAGTCTTTCCTTTGTAGTGACAGCCACCTCTTGCCAAATTTTCAGTGGTAAAAGTTTAGTAAAGATGTTTAGTAATGAAAAGTGTTTTGTAAGTATGCTTGGATGAGATGGATACACAGAACCCACAGCATTCCTGAGAACTCTGAGTCTCAACAGTGCGGTGACTGCGAAACATCGCTGGCACCCATCTACCATAAGTTATTGTGTCACCGTTCGTCTCTTGTCTCACCCGACTGCGCCAGTAGCTACTGAGTAACAGAAAATGTGTCTTGACATGAACTTTGGTTATAATCTCAGCAAGGCAAGTATAATCATTTACATGACAATTTACTGTAACAAGAACTATTAAAATAGACAGAATTCACAAGAACTCACATGGCGGTATTCGTAGGTAGACACACACAAACAAATGTCAGACAAACACATTTTCTATGTGGATGCACGGTCGTGCAACATTTCACTAGCTAGATCAGCTTCATCAGGCGGCAACCGGTGTCACACTGCATTCTCGCGAGTGGTGGTTATTGCAAACAGTGAACTTAGAGGCCACGTGGCAAACTAGAGTGATGCTGGAAATTTGAAATGTGGTGCAGGGTTATGTTATGTTTGAGCCAGGTGCCTGTCTGGATATGGTGATGTTTTGGTAGACCGGATCCCAGCGACGCAATTCTACACTATTATTATTACGAAGTAGGTCCCTCATCAGTCTGTTTGTGTAACAGGAGTTAACGTTTCGGTTTTGAGATGCTGCATGTGCTGCAATTTGCTTCTCCTGCAAATTCACATTTGCCCCAGTTATGGCTTGTTTGGTGTCTGCTCCACGGCCATTCATTCTGTGTGTAAGAGTGTTGTTAGTAAGCCTAATGTACTCTGCATTGATGTGAACGCACTGTTGCTGGTAGATGAGATGTTCTGTTGCTCGATTATAGCAGCCCTGGATATGATAAATCTGATTGGTGAGCCTGTTGAAGGAGGGGGAAGACTGATGTATAGCACAAGAGCTGCAACGTGGGTGATTGCAAGGACGAGACCCCCAGGGGTGGGATTATTACTGATTGTGGAACTTGGTGGTAATTTGGGTTGCATCAGTTTGTTTCTCAGGTGGTGAGGGTCATTTGAAGACCAATCTGGGGGTTTGGAGAACAAGTGAGTGGTGATGAGGCCAGAATTTTGTGTCCACAATTGAGAATGGTTCTGAGTTTGCCCATGTCCTTGTGGTAGCGGACAACCAGAGGGATAGCTGAGTTACTGATCTTTGTTTGAAGATCTGTGGTTTAAGTGGCACGCTGAATTTGTTTGTGAACCAAGGGTTTAGGGTAGCCTCTATCAAGGAATGCTTTGGCTATTATATCACATTGCTTGTAGGGTTGTTCCAATACCCATGCTAAGTATCAGTATTGGCCAATACTTTGCCTATTCCCGATGTCTCAGTATCAGGTATGGTATCGTGCCGATACATTAGTATCAGTTGTAGACAATTAATTCAGGTTATTACTTTCTTTAGACAAATACTACAGTGTTGCTGTGTGTATACAGTAAAACCTCATTAATTCTAAGTAGATTAATTCAAAATCATACATAATTTGAAGTGTGTATTCACACCCAAACAGAAGAATAGGATTTTATATGATCTTGCCAGAGTTTTCACGTCTGTTGACAGGTTTTCTTTGCCTCTACTGCTCGCTGAAGAGGTGAAAAGATGAAAAGATGTGACAGTGCCACGTACTGCGTGAAGTTTGGGAGAGTAGGGCAAAGAAAATTCCGGGCTGCCTGTTGTGACAGTTGGAGGGAGGGAGGAAGCTTGGTGCGGTGTGGGTGTGGCTTGATGATGGAATGAGAAAAGGAGTACAGTGGCTTGGGCTTGGCTGGAGGATGGAAGGAGGAAGGAAGCCAAGTGGTGTGGGGCAGGGAGGGAAGGGAGGCAAGATGACCAAGGGAGCAAGCAACCTTTACATAGGTCAGACCCAGTTTAGCGAGGGGCTGCTTGACACAAAAACGCCACAGTTGCAGTTTTAAGCCAAACTTTACCTTTTTTTTTTAGTAACTTGGCATAGCAATTAGGCCTAAAGGCAACAGTTACAATGCCTATATTTTATTGCATGTTAACATATAATTAATGACCAAAATAAATGCAACAAACTAATTTTTTTGGCTATTGCCTTCAAATTTTTGCCTTTTTTTCAACCAAAAATTTAATGGTTTCCGAAAACAGGGTTGTAACTTTGAGAAGGTGGTTATTACTGGGCCCATAGTTGTATTTACTTTGGAAAGGGAAATTGTGCATTTCTTAAGATGTTATTTTCTTTACTTAAACGAATCTAGTAAAAATGTTTTTTAATGTATTATTAAAGTGACACCGGCTAACAGCCAGCGTCACTAGAGCCCATGACGGTGCTCACATGTCACGTGTTCCTCATGTCCGCAAAGAGGCCGAAAATTTTGAACTTTCCTATAAATGTTAATTTCGGGGTAAAATGTGTTAAATTGTCTTTATAGTGTTTAATATGTCTTAAAAATGTTTTAAAGTGCTTGTACTAATTTTAATTGTTTGGTTATGAATATTCAAAGTGTCTGCGGCACCAAGATTAAGAACACTTGATATTCTGGCATGAATGCCATCAAAAAGAGACATTAAAATAATATTGAAATTCATAAGAAAATGATAGAAATGTAAAACAATATTTAATTTGTGCCATTTTATTTTCAATATAAAATATTTCACTCGGTGTGCATAGCATTTCCCCTTATGTGAACCCCGTAGGCGGCCATGGTAGGTCCGTGTGACGCTTGTATCTGCACAGTCTGTCGAGGAGAGCTGGCGAGGTGAGACACTGTCACGTACGCACTACAACTTTTGTTCACTGATTTAGGTTTCCATAGTCAATGTAGTTTACCAGTTAATCTTTGCTTGCATACGCTTTGCCAGACATTTTCCCTAGCATTATGCTTCCACTTTACTAATTCTCATGCCCTTGTGGCATTTTAACTTAATCGAGGAGGAGGAGAAAGGTGTCGGAGAGGTCAGGCGACCCGCACATTTCGAATCAGGAGCCATCTGCCTATGTTTATGGCGTTTCATTGTAACTTCTGTATAATTGCTACACACAATTTTAATAGCTTTATTTTTATGTATGTATTTGAGGGTAATTTTCGTGTTTGAATATTTTACAGCAACTTCACATATAACCACGTGGTCGACAAAAGCCGAGCTTATTTATGTAACATCGTATGTGCAATCATTTATCTCAAGGTTCTATGTCAGTTTTATTCAGGGTTCAAATTGATGCTTTTTGATCTTGACCACGTGGTCACAGTAATGTTTGATTTCACCATCAGGCATGTTACTAGCCTGTAACAATGCTAATCGTAAAGAGAGTCACCTGCTCAACACGAACAATATTTTATCTGGATTTAGTTTGCCATTTCCACACAGAAATATTGCAATTTCACCTGCACCACGTGGTCCGCTACGAACTTCATCCAGCGGCATCTGCGCCACCTAAACTTGTTTTCACACATGTGTTTGTTTATTGTGAATATTCATCTTGTGTCTCATGTATCATTCAAGTGTCTGTGTAATTGTGTAATTAGTGTACGGTGCAATTACTCCCGTCCTGGCCGGTTCTGTGTATAGGCAGTCACCACACTAACCATGTGCTGGAGGGCGAGCCCCTACAAGTTTGCATTAGTGATGCCGAGTAATCACACGTGTTAATGTGTATTAAGGGTTTTAATTTGTAATTCACAGTGTCCTGTCTTCAGGGCAAAACCGTCAGTCCACCCTAGCGGCTATCGGCCCTCTTCCCTTGTGAAGGCTGTGCTTTCATGCACCTCAGTGAGATCATCCATATAGGCGTGCGCTAGATTAAAGGCGTGAAAGCACCCAAGTGGAATTGGCTAGTGATGACCGAGATAATCATTTCATTGGCACATTGATGTGTATGAACAATATTGATAAAAACAAGTCTACAGTGAACTCAATTCTTTTATTCAGTAGCAACAATGTCCTAGCCTCATATTTTATCTATTGTTTATTTCAGTGATGTTTATTAAAAGTTTATTATTGCCCACATGTTTGTAAGTACGCATGGGTGAGACGGACACACAGAACCCACAACATCCCTGAGAACCCTGAGTCTCAATAGTGCGGTGATTGGGAAGTACCGCTGGCACTCAAATGACCAGTAAGTATTTGTGTCATCGTTCGTGTCATGTCTCACCCGACAGCATCAAATGTAATACTTTTTCTAATATTCAGTGTGAAAGGCATTGGTATCTGCAATGGTATCGGAAAACATGGTATCAGAACAACTCTATTAGCTTATTTAAGTCATTTTGAGTGGAGCAGATGGATTTAGCTCTTGTGGAAAGTCTGTATGGCAGATATTTCTTGACATTCAATGCATGGTAGCTGTCAAAATGTAAGTACATATTGTAGGTGTTTGGTGGGTTTAATGTGAATAGCTGTTTTATTTTTACCATAGTGAAGGGCTAGTTCCACGTCTGTTAATATGGCTGTTATTTAGAGTAGGTCCAGGTGAACCTAAACAGACAGTGTAAGTTGAGGTTGTTTAGGAAGTGGATGAGATTGTCTGCAGTTCAATCTTAGATCATGAAGATGTCAACTATAAAATACATCCAGCAGAGGGGCTGAGTTGGGTGAGGCTCAGAGAGTTTTGTTCTATTTCACCCACAAACAGATTGGCATAACAGGGGGCCATGCAGGTGCCCATGGCTGTGCCTTTAATTTGGAGATAATGTTTATCTTGGAACCTAAAAATGTTATTGTTTAGTGTTAGTCTTGCCAGTTCAACAAGAAATGCTGTGGAAGGTTTGCTGTTGGAGGGGTGCTTGGTTGAGGTAGAATTCTATTGCAGGCAGTCCTGATGAGTAGGAAATATTGGTGTACAGTAAAGTGATACCAGTAACTTCCAGGCATGCCTTAAATGAGGTGGGAGCGTGTTGTTCATACCTAGGACCAGCCACAAGCCATTAGATCACAACATATTTGCAGTAAAGTAAATATTTAAAAAATATGCTAATTCTTACACTTGTATGAATAGAAAACCAAATAATTTATTTAAGTACTTATAAATGTTTACTTAAAATATTTAATTTACTCTTTAGACGTGCAACTACTTTAGCTCCATCTTTACCAAGTTAATTGCGTTCACGCTACTCAGTTTGCCTGTTAACATATATGGAGATAGGGTTGGTGACATTTTTGAAAGGTTGAACTTGAAAGTGCTCAAATAGCCATAAACAGCCTGCTATAGCTATTGAGTTACTGGTGGTGGTCAGATAGCTCTGTAGCCAATGGTGTTGCAGCTTTGTGTACTGTGTAGCCAATCTCATGATGTACAGTAGTTAAAGGGCTCTTAAAAAAACTGTGCTTATTTTCTTCTTTCTGGTCTGTGTGTATTCTTATGTATGCCACTATGTGGAAACACAACTGTAGTAGGCTGAGTGATTTTGTGCATGTGTTAATCAACTATTTTTTTCGAGTTCTTAAAAAATGTAAGTTTTTTACTGTCTGCTCCAATGTGTTATACAAAGAAATTCAAACCACTTTTTATTGCCACTAATGTAAACATTGCTCTATTGCATTGGGAACTACTGTTGCTGACTTGCTGCCAGCTTGAATGTAGCTACTCCAAGTTATCGTTGCTTTAAAATATCTAGTTGTGATCAGGAATATTTTCCAAATGTTCATTTCAAAAGCGCTCATTCAAATACATACTAGCTATAGTAATATACATTTATACTGTCATTGCCACACAATACTTCTCAAAATATTTTTCATCCAAGGCTATGAAAGTAAACTTTTACTTCAGGATAAAATATTTGAGCATTGTGCAAAATACAAATGCGTGATAAACTATTTCCGACACTGGATGTCCTTCGCAGGAACTGCTGTTTTTATTATGGACATAGCCATTGACTATGTCATTGTGCACTCTAATACCTGCTTGAATCAGTCTTCATAACTAGTTTTACCAATTAATAATGAGCCATAATGCCCAGTCCTTTGATAACCATAATAAACATCTTCAATTAGAGTTCACTGTTTCTTGTTCTTTTCAACAAAAGTATCTAGCAGGGTAAAGTGCCTATTTTTGCAAAGCTAGTGGTAAAATATACAGTTAAAATTAAAAAAGGAAACACTTACATTGTGTCTTGAAGAGACTTGCTGGAAGTTCTTCTGTTCAATTTTGTGTATATTGAACAGACTAACTTCTTAGGTTTCACTTGTTCTGTAACAATCTGACAGGGAATTAGTTATTTTAATGGAATTGAAAATTTGAAGTAAAAAATTCATGGTGAGCAACTCTCCAAGTAGACAGCTGGTTGGTGTTGAATGATTGCAGGTGCAGCGGAGCGTATGAGCGAGGACGAAGGACAGAGTTCAGGGTTCGAAGAAGATGAGGTGATGAGCGTCTTTTCCCAGAACCACTCACGGTCGTCTCCACTCGTCTTCAGTCGCCTGCTCAGTCGCTCCAGAGGTTCCCTGCAGGTGCATTTGCTCGCCTCTCTAATTGTGTGCTAGCTAAACATAATACTGCTTGTCGTGTGCACATGTAGTTCCAAGACTCATCATTTACTCATTTATGCATGGCTTCTATAAAAAAACCTTACGTTCTAAAAGACTGTATTATATATTTAATATTTATAGCATCGGGGCATTATTGAAAGGTTTAGGGACTAGATAATTATCATGTGAGGGTGTAATATTTGTTTCAGTGTAGTGTTGTTGCATGTCAGATTCTGTTGTGTAGTTGGAACTGGTTGGATGCGATGCTTTCAATTTTCTGTTGTGCTTTAGCTTGTACTGTGCAAACTTTAACCAAATGAACTCATTTCTTATTTCTCTCCTTATCAAAAGCGAGTGGTGTAAAAGACTTGTTCTTTGTTGTATGTGTCCTCTGGTGGGAGATGTATATTGTTGGGAATTATGATTGTGTCTAGGACTTATTCCTCAGTTTTGTTGTTTCTATGTTTTTGTTAAGTATCTCAATTGATGGGCTAGTTTGGTAAAACATGTTTTGACTAAAGTAGTAAAGTCAACAATATGGCGACGTGAGGATTTGTTCGTGAGCAGTAAAAATGGAGTTTAATAGTGTAAAACTATTTCCAGAACTGTGTGTGTAATTTGTATTGAAAGTGTAATAAACTAATAAAAACAGTAGGTCATGGGCCCAGTGGCGGACGTAACTGTGCGGCTGTAAAAGGGGTGAAAACTAAAAGGAAAAAACAGGCAGTCACATCTCAAACAAAGCGGTTGTAGGGCGGATAAAATGGATCATTCGTAGGTAAGCGAACTTTTGCTGGTGGAAAAGTTGAAGAAACCTAGTGACTTTCAATTGTGGAAGTTTTAAGTGAATATCCTGTTCAAGTCACAAGGATTCTACGGCATTGTGTGTGGGTAAGTGAAAACACCGGAGCAAGGTAGCAGTGACTATGCAGATTACGTGAAAAAGGATACCAAAGCACAAAAACTCATAACTACCACTGTAGGCAGAATTCCACTGACATATATCCTTACATGTGAAAATGCTTTTATTATGTATTGCAAGCTGTGTGATGTTTATGAGCGTGAGGCCTCACAGCAAAAGTTCAATCTCATGAAAGTATTTTTTGGCTATAAACACAGAGCTAGAGTAGACTTGGCGACTCATGTGAGTAAGCTTGGAAATATGGTGTTCAGGTTAAAAGTACTGGGAAACGACATTCCAGAAAATGTGTTAATTTCCAGGATCTTGATGACCTTAGCTGAAAGGTATGGGGTAGTTACTTTATCAGTGCTTGGGAATCTACCCTAGTGGAAGGTAAAACATTGGCAAATTTGACAACGAAACTAATAACAGAAGAAAAAAGGAGTGCTGATTCAAGAACTGAAACTGAAGTGGCAGCTGTGAAAAAATGTTACAAATGTGGCTGTGTTAAAACACTTGGTGGGTTTCCACAAAACTGATACTCAGAGTAAGAAGCAAGGTGTTTCTGCTGTTCAGTGTTTTTCATGCCAAAAGACTGGACATATGGCTCGGGACTGCCCAATCAAAGTGAAGAGCTGCAGTATTTGCAAAAAAAAAACCAACCATGAGGAAAAAGACTGCTACTTCCACAAAAACACAAACAAAATATCACAGGTTTCCTTCCTGGCGACGGGTTGTGATGCTATTGATACAGAATGGATCTTGGACTCAGGATCAAAATGCCACATGACCTATGACAACAGTTTGCTGGAAAACACAAGAGCTGTCAGGACAGACATAGGTCTTGCAAAAAAATGTGCGAACATGAATGCAGAAAGTGTAGGTAGAGTGGTGAGACACTACTGCGAGGTCAAGAAGTACTGTAAGTCCCTCAACATTCTGTCGGTTGGATCAATCACACAGAATGGAGGAGAAGTGAACTTCATGAAAAATTAAGTTGCTTTAATTAAAGAAAATGAAGTGCTGATCAGAGGCAGAAAAGGTGCAAATGGACTTTTATGTTGTTACAAATACCAGGGACTCAATACCTGAAGCTCTAGTGACAGAACATGAAAATCTGGAAATGACTTGGCACAGAAGACTTGGTCACATCTCAAGATCGTCTGAAAGTAGCATCAAGGATTGTAGAAGGCATGAATTTCATGAGTGAAGATATAAAAAAATCCACCTTGTGTAATATGCACTCAGGCGAAGCAGAAACGAGCTCCTTTCATAAAAGAACAGATGCGAGCCATGTGACTGCTCTAAATAATACATTCTGACCTGATTGGACAGATAACACTGAACAGTTGGAACAAGAAGAAATATATCCTGACGCTTATTGACAGGTTTACACACTTTGCTGAAATTCACCTCCTTGAATCAAAGATGGAGGTTTCTGAGCTGGTGATTCGACACATAAGGAAGATTGAAAGACAGTGGAACCTGAAGGTTCACAAACTACGGACTGACAATGGTAAAGAATACCTGAATGAAAGACTCAGGGCCTGGACAAATGCGGGAAGCATTGTAATAGACACATCAGCACCATATAGGCCTCAACACCAAGGAAAGACGGAATGCTTCAACCGAACCTTGTTGTACAAAGTCGGAACACTGATGCTCGACTCAGTCGCACCGGAAGACCACTGGAGTGAGGCTGCATATACAGCGACGTACATTGTCAACAGGAGCCCGGCAAAAGGGCAGAGTGAAACCCCAGCAGAACTGTGGTACAGGAGGAAACCTAATGTTTCCAACCTGAGAATATTTGGGCGTGAGGCATAAGCGAAAATTAACAGATATCAGTTGAAATATAAGGCAAGAATTCAGAAGTTACTGTTCGTTGGCTACTCAGGAACAGGATACGACTGTGAGACGCAGTCAAAACAGAAATAATAGTCAGGAGAGATGTGGTGTGCCTGGAAGGTTGGAACACTCGTAACAAAGTGAATGACACTCCAGTGATGGTGCCAGTACTTGAAGATTAACAAAGAGTATCAATGAATGAATCACAAGAAGAAGAAAACATTGAAGATGTGACGGCTGAAATGACTGTTCTTGATGGAAACTCTGACAGTGAGGAATCGTTTCATGGATTTGAGACTAGAAGAGAGATATGTGAAGACTCTGTGGCTATAGAGGAGAGTGCAAGCAAAACAAACAGAAGGACCCCTGTAAGATATGAAGATTATGTGATGTTAACATATGAAGAAACTCTTTCGTTTCCTGAAGAAAGACATTGGAAGGTGGCTGTTGAAGAAGAGAAACATGCGTTAATTAAGAACAAGACATGGACTGTAGTGAAAAGGGAAGATGTCACGGCTGGACAGAATATACTCACGAGCAAATGAATATTTAAGAAAAAGAAAGATGGAAGTATAAGGTGAGGCTGGTTGTACAAGGCTGTTAGCAGGTGATGGGCGCCAATTGTGGTGAAACTTACAGCCCAGTCCTAAACAGTGGACCAATGCAGACTCTTCTCAGCATGGCTCAAAGGGAAGGGTATGTGCTGGAGAACGTTTGACACAAAAACAGCATTCTTGTATGGTCACTTGGAAAAACCAGTGTACATGAACCCCCCCCCCCCCCCCCCCCCAACCCGAGGGGCGTGGTTATCAACGGTGTGTGCCGTCTTACAAAATCGTACTGCCTCAAGTAAGCTCCCATGAGGTGGAACATGAGAATTACAGATCACTTGAAATTGGCTGGCATGTGTCAGCTGAACTCTGAACCCTGTGTTTTCAAGAATGCTGATGGCTCTGTTATCCTAGGTTTGTATGTGGATGATGTCATAGTGGTAGGGGCAAAGTATACAGATTTGTTGATAGTCTGCCAGAAGGTCTGGAGAGGGAATTCAAAGTCAGTATTCAGGAAAATTCCACCAGATTCCTAGGACTGGAAATTATGAGGAATGAGAAAGGTCTTTACTTTAACCAGACGGGAACAGTGGCTCAACTCCTGGAATCATAAAACATGACTAAAGTGAAGCCTGCCTCAACTCCGGTGGTGGAAAGAAAAGGAGAAGAAAAGGAAGGACAGAATAAAACTTTCCCTAACAGAGAATTGCTGGGGAGGCTCATGTATCTGTCCAACAAGACAAGGCCGGATATAGTGTATGCAGTGAACCGCTGCAGCAGAAGTGTCGAGAACCCAACTGAAGAGGACGTTGTTTCAATCAAGTGAGTTCTGAAGTACCTGCGAGGCACTGAAAATCTGGGGATCACACTTTGCGGCAGCTCTCCAATGGAAGAACTGCTCGGCTTCTGTGATGCCGACTTTGCTGGGGACCCACAGTCCAGAAGAAGTACTACGGACTACATTATTTACTACTGTGGAGGTCCCATCAACTGGTACACCAGGAAGCAGCCCGTGGTTGCTGTTTCCACTGCGGAAGCAGAGTGTTTAGCGGCTGCAGAGTGCACAAAAGAACTGATGTACCTGAAGGCTATTCTGGAAGAGATCCTGGGCAAAGAGGTGACAGCAAGTTTGCATTTGGACAATCAAAGTTCACTGAGCTTAATGAAAAATTGAGTGTTGAATCGCAGGTAAAAACATTTTGTTGTACAATTTCAATACATCGATGAGAAGGTAAGTGAGGGTCTTGTCAAAGTACTTTACTGCCCCAGTGACAGACAGAAAGCAGACATATTTACGAAACCACTGCCTAGTGTTAAATTAAAAAAAACACACTTAGGGAAATAGTGTGCTGAAAACGACATCGAATAACTGAAAACTGAAAATTAGGGGCCATTGGTGGGTATTATGATTGTGTCTAGGACATAATTCTCAGTTTTGTTGTTTCCATGTTCTTGTTAAGTATCTCAATTGATGGGCAAGTTTTGCAAAACATATTTTGACTAAGGAAGTAAGGTAAACATTATGGCAACGCGAGGCTTTGTTCATGAGCGACCAAAACGTAAAAACTGAGTTTAATAATGTAAAACTGTGGCCAGAACTGTGTGTATAATTGGTATTGTAAGTTTAATAAACTAATAAAAACAACTGATGCATGCCCAAATAGGCTACTAGGCATGGTGGTCGAGGATTTTGTCCGCTAGACCAAAAGCGCGGTGGTCTAGATTAGTAGATGGCGAGAGACAAGGGGTGTTGACTAGTACATACTTATTATTGCTTCTTGTGTGCCATGGTCATAGTGGGCTTTATCCAGACGTAGCGAGCTTGGCCTACGCCGAACTGGGGATCCCACAGGTGAGCTTCGTTTGTCCAGAAGTAGACGTTATCACAACCAAATCCTGTTGCAAGGGCCTATTAACAATCCTTTCACCACGAGATGGCACGAAGGATGAATTCAGATACATGGAGATATAAATAAGATGATTACCGTAGCAGCCGATACAGACTCGTGCCTGAGTTGGGCGGCGTGGTCACGTTCCGCCTGTTGCTCCGGTGTGGGTTGAGGAAGTGCACTCAACTATCTGGCGGAAAGGAACGCTGAATTTCGTTCCCTATGTTTATGACCATGTCTATGGTCATAAGGCATTGAGTCTCTGCTTACAGTATGCTAGGTACAACTTGACATGAACAAACTAAACGCAGTTTATAGTGTCAGTCCGGTTTTGGCTTCCTGACTAGGCTCTGTCAAGTCTCCACTGATCCCCTGTGTATTCATGCTGATCAGAGACGGGGAGCTGTTTGGGTCACCAATGCCGCCACTGGATGTGCGTTCACACAGAGATGGGCAACAGGTCTTAGCTATAGATATCCCATCACCAACAATGTTGTGGGATAGGGTAATAACTCGAGACTGTCACTTCTCCCTGGGTGAAGGTCATAATAGTGGTTGTGGCTCCTCTGTTCCTCTCCACTGGCACTGGTACAGTGCTGTGGCAGTTGGAAAGCAACATATAGTGGTTTAATGGGTGTGTAGAAAATATGGCGGACCCCTGAGGGGCGCCTGCTATTTAAAGTTAATTCTGTTATATCAAATACTCGGTTCTTGTAAGTGGTGTACGTAGCAACCTGTGTATAGCAGGCAAACAGATAGATACTCTCAGAAATAAAAGCAGTAAGGTAGGAAACAAAAGTATGTTTATTGATGGTTCAATAAACATGCGATGCGTGCTATTTCCTACAAGGCAATTGAGTGCTGAAAGTTACTACACTGGCCACGTGTAGGCGACCTGGTTCTATTGGAAAAGCGGGAAAGAAAAATCTAAATGAGAAAATATAAAATACTACTAAACTGGTCTAAAAAAAGGTATCGTGAGGAGACTAAGTGAAGTTAACGTGTTAGTGAGCGTGTTTGCTGGTTGACGGTTGTCGATGATGAAGTAGCTGCAGGGGCATACTCAATGCTTCAAAGTTCTCTGGAGCTCCCAGCACTGAGAAGTGCTGTGGGAAATCACGAAAGAAGAACAAGAATGACTCTCGAGCTTGGCAGTGTCCTGACATATATAGTGGTAGCTTGTAAGCTGCCGGCGCGGATTGCAGGGGAGACTTGACGTCCTCCTGCCCTGGTTGGTGTGAGAAAACTCTGGTCGGCGTTTCTGCTTTGTGCCTCGTCGGTGTTGCTCGTCCTTGTCTTAGCTCTGGGCAGCTTGTTGGCTCTCAGAAGGTTGATGGGGGGTTGCCAGCAAGGTTGCGTATATTCCAGGTTGAAGAATTTACTCATAAGTTCCTGCTGCTTGTTGGGTAGGCAATGTGTCACTGATGTTTGTAGTGGTGGGAGAGGTATTTGTGGCGATGATTTTATAATTGTATTAGTTTAGATGTATATGTGGCATATATATGGTTGTTTGATATGAACAAGCATTTGCTGTGGTACCCTAGGGTTTTAAATTCACTGGTATTAGTGTATTAGCTTAATTTTTTATAATTTACAGGAAAGGTTAGTGTATTCGTAGAGTTTATGTTTTCTGAATGACATTTAAAAATTCATCAGTTCGTCTGTTTTATAAGTTAGTTTGTTATACATTTGTTTAGGACATGTAGTCATGCTCATCCTCCATTCCCGCCATGTTGCGACATTACTGCCGTCTTATGGCAAACAAGCTGCTGACCCGTGCCTGAGCGCAAAAACATCATAAGTCACATATCACGAATACCACCTCATCAGAAGTTTTTTTTTTGTTTGTAAAAATTCTGCCCACCAAAAATAAACATTTTTTCCAATTATCCTGATGTACATCACTTAATAAATGTATAAAAAACACCAAAAAAAAGTATGAGTCTGTAATCTCGCACGATTCACCATTATTCTTCAGGAAAAAGGCAGATTTTTGTGACTGGTGTGGTAAAGTTGCCTTGAGGTGTTCTTAATGACACAACATGCACTATTCCATCCTAGCCAGGGTGAACTTCAGTCACACGTGCTGTCTTCCACTTCAGTGGAGGCAAGTTTGGCTCTTTTAGCAGCACCTGTTTGTTCACTTGAATGTTGGGCTGTGGTGATGTCCACTTGTTTTTCTGCTGGATTGTGTGTAGATACTTGTTACTCCACTGCTTCCACACCCTCTGCTGGAACTGAGTGATAGCTCCCACCGGTCAAGTCATGATCTGGCAGAGCTACCTAAACATCATCCACTAGGAAATGTCCTGGGGTGAGAACATCATACTCTCGAGGATCCTCTGACAAAGCACACAACGGTCGAGAGTTCAGCACTGCAGATATCTGTGCAAACAGAGTTCCCAGCTCTTTGAAGATAAGCAGCTGTGTTCCCACCACACATTTGAGGTGTTGTTTTACACTTTTAATCGCCGCCTCCCGGAGGCTAGCAAAGTGGTGACTGGCAGGGGGACTGAAGTGCCACTTTATCCCTCTGTGACTGGCCTCACTGACAATTTGTTGCTAGCTTTCTCCACAGAAGAGGCTTTTGTACACTTCTTTCAGGTAGTTTCTGGCACCCACCGGGTTGGTTCCATTGTCTGAGGATATCTCTGATGGAAGTTCTCGAATGGATACAAAGCGTTTCAGTGCAGCGAGGAATGTTGCTACAGAGAGGTCGGTCACGAGCTCCAGGTGCACAGCCTTGGTCACCATGCAGATAAATGAGCACAGATAAACCTTCTGGGTGATGTTCCTTCTCGCTTTAACTGGGGTAGTGAGGAATGGGCCCCCAAAGTCAATTCCAACATTGCAAAATGCTCTACCCTGTGCGAATCGCGAGGCAGGGAACGTACCCATCAGTGGGACTGATGAAGCTGCACTCACTTTAAAACATGCAACACGGTTGTGAAGGAGCTTATGAATCAAAGTGTGAGCAGAAATGATAGAGTTTTCTAAACGTGTTAGGTACAATGTGGTTGATGGACCGGTGTGCAGGTTAGTCACGTGACAATGCATTATAATCAATTCGGACAGTCTGCTTTGCTTTGGAAGTAGTATGGGATGCTTAATTTCTTCTGTCAAATATGCATTATGCAGTCTTCTGCCCACCCCGACAACACCTTTCGAGTCCAAGAATAGGACAAGGCTTTTAATTGGTTTAGAGTATGGTTCTCCCTTTTCCAAGGCTCTAATCTCTTCCCTGAAGTAACTTGCCTGCACAATCTTGACACAGTAATTACGGGCGATGCACAACTCCTCAGTTGTCTGCAACTTGCCAATGGAATGAGGCAGTTTTCGGAAAATTGTGCTCGCTCATAAGATCCATGCCATGACTCTCTGAAGTCTAGAATAGGAAGATGATTTCTGCAACAAGCCAAAAGGGTCATCGGAGTTCTGCATCTGATTGGAGTTCACCACCAAGACATTGGACAGACATCACTGGTTTAACTTCGGGAAGAGATACTCTCTTGCAAGAATGATGCACAGGCCAGCTCTCATGAGGTTGCAACAGCCAACGTGGTTCTGAAAACCATATTGTGTTCACCAAGTGGTCTGGAAGACAGCCACGTGAAGCAACATCAGCAGGGTTATGTTCTGATGGAACATGCCTCCAGGAACTAGGTGGTACAATGGACTGGATCTCTGCAACTCGATTAGTGACAAAGGTTTTTAAACTGTGTGGTGACAATCGTAACCAGGCTAGGACTACTGTGGCGTCTGTCCAGTCATGCAATGTCAGGTTAACAACTTTTGAATCACAGAGTCTTACAACACATTGCCAATGTTTATATAACAAAACTGCTTTGCACACAGCTATAATCTTGGAACAGACAGCATCTTTGAGTGGCGCCATCCTGTACTTGGCGACAAGCAGGTGTACTTCAGTGGCACCAGAAGCTGTAACACAACAAGCATAAATAACTGCAGCATATGCCTTCTCGCTGGCATTGCAAAAACCATGAAGCTGCACGTTATGTTCTTGGACTGGAATGTATCTGCTCACATTAACTTCAGACAAGGGTGGCAAAGAGTCCTTAAAACGTGTCCTCAATCTCGATATCTCGTCTTCAATTGGCTCATCCCAACCTACGCCTTGATTCTACAAGGTCTGTAACAACATCCTGGTGCAACCCATCTACACAGGTCATAAAGACGAGCAACAGCTGAGAGTATACCATGCTTTGTCACTGGTAGGTCAGGGACAGTCACTTTGTACAAAAAGTGGTCTTGTACTGGGTACCATCGTAGGCCTAACACTTTCACTGAATCAGGACAACCAATCATACGAGATGAGTTCTCAGATTCATGTCGATGGTGATCCAAGAGCTCCTTATGGTTGGAGCACCACTTATGTGGTTGGAACCCTCCTTCTACCAAGAGTCCGATGAGCTGAGACTTCAGTAACTGAGCATCGGCAACAGTTGCAGCTCCTGTAACTATATCGTCAACAAAGACATCATTGAGTATAGCAAGAGCAGCGAGTGGAAACTTGTTTCCCTCATCTGTTGTAAGTTACTGCAGGGTGCGGAGGGCTTGAAAACGCAAATAAACCAGCCCATACATGATTGTTTAACTCGTACATGCTAACTGGGTCATCCACTGAATTCCTCCAAAGGATACACTGGTACTTCCTATCAATTGGATCAACAACTGTTTGTCTGAACATCTTGTATACATCCGCAGTCACAGCAACTGGAAATTTTTGGAAGCTCAAAACTATATAAAAAATTTCATTCTGTAATTTCGGCCCAGAAAGTAGAAGATCATTCAGCGATTGTCCATTTGTGGTCTTGCAGGATCCATCGAAAACTACCCTCACTTTTGTGGAAACACTTTCCTCTTTGACTACTGCATGGGAGGAATAAAGTATGCTGGCTGAGCAAACTCACTTGTAGTAAGGGATACTTGATAGCCATCACGTGTGAGTGTTAACTGTCCAATTGTAGTAAGGGATACTTGATAACCATCATGTGTGGGTGCTAACTGTCCAATATGTGTCATGTGACCCAAGTTTTCATACTCCTCCATGAAGTCGTGGTTGTGCTGCTTCAGCTCTGGCTTCTTTGCAAGTCGACGTTCTAGTCCACCAAGTCTACGCACTGCTGTTGAAGATGAGTTACCCAAATTACACGTGGATGATCTGAATGGAAGTCTCACGACAAATCTGCCATCTTCACTACGTTTGTGGGTACTTATGAAGTTATTCTCACACTGTTCGGCCTCGCTTGACAGAAACTTCACTGATGGACCTTTTTCTACCACCCAAAACTTCTGAAGGGCCACATCAATAGATGCATCCATTCATGCAAATAAGGAAACTGACTCACCTTTACTTGAACATGGAGCATTACCAGCAACTACCTAACCAAATGCTGTATGAAATGCATGTGGTTTTCCTTTGATCTTGCGGCCATCATCACATCAGCTACTACTTCTGCTGCCAGCAACATGTCAATGCAACCAGGTGAGGCGAATTCGGGATTGGTTAAGTGAATATTTTTCAAATGTACAAGATTTTTGTAACAATTTCTGCTGAAGGCAAGTTACCAGTAATGTTATTGAGAATCAACGCTTGAGTAGTAAGATGCTACTCTGGTATGTGAAGCGAGGTAATCTCGCATACTACAGCCCCTCTCGAGTCTGTCCTAGTATGCCCTATGCCAGAAATGTTCATCTCTGCCTTATGTCGTTTAAGTCCCAAGCATTTCACACACCCTTCAGTTATAAATTATGACTGGGTTGCACTATACAATATTGCACTACTTTCTTTAACATTGATGCGAGCAGCCTTAAGCAAAACAGTAGTCGGAGGACCATCTTCTTCTGAAAGACACAACGAACACATTGCGACATACCTTCCCCTTGAATAGCAGGGTCTGTAGTATCTTGGTCTGTATCATCAGAACTTGTATCTCGTGACAAGTAAATCAAGGTGTGATGTGTGCGTTGGCACTGCTGACAGCAAAATTTTGAATAGCAATTTACTGCTGCATGCCCTGCTCGCAGGCAGTTAAAACATAACTTGTGGGTTAGCACGCACTCCCTTCTCTTATCTGTTTGCTTTGAAAGAAATGTCTGGCATCTGTGTAGGGCATGAGCTGCACCACAAATTGGGCACAACATCTGGTTACCTGTATTGTCCCGAACTGAAACAAGGGTTGTCTTTGAATCTGCTGACTGGCTACTGTTTCCATGGCTGATCGACCGAAATTTGTTCCAGGAGGAAAATTTCCTCTGAGAGGGTGTAGTGAGCAGGAGGTTGATCGTCAGCAGCAAGCTGAACATGCTTCACAGCTCTAGCCTTCCGTTACAAGCTGAACATGCTTCACAGCTCTAGCCTTCCGTTCCAAGCTGAACATGCTCCACAGCTCTAGCCTTCCATTCCAAGCTGAACATGCTCCACAGCTCTAGCCTTCTGTTCCAAGCTGAACATGCTCCACAGCTCTAGCCTTCCATTCCAAGCTGAACATGCTCCACAGCTCTAGCCTTCTGTTCCAAGCTGAACATGCTCCACAGCTCTAGCCTTCCGTTCCAAGCTGAACATGCTCCACAGCTCTAGCCTTCCGTTCCAAGCTGAACATGCTTCACAGCTCTAGCCTTCTGTTCCAAGCTGAACATGCTTCACAGCTCTAGCCTTCCGTTCCAAGTTGAACATGCTCCACAGCTCTAGCCTTCCGTTCCAAGCTGAACATGCTCCACAGCTCTAGCCTTCCGTTCCAAGCTGAACATGCTCCACAGCTCTAGCCTTCCGTTCCAAGCTGAACATGCTCCACAGCTCTAGCCTTCCGTTCCAAAAACTTGAGTAGCTTGGAATACAATGGCACATCCTTTTCGTGGGAGAGTTCAAGTGCCTGCCTGAATGATGCCTGCCTGAATGATGCATCCAACTTCTCGAGCAATATTTTAGCAGCAGGAAATCTCACTGAGTCACAGGAAATTTCTGAGCCTCCAACACACTTAAATTTTTTTCCACATCTGTAACAAACTTGGTTAACCCACCTTCTTTCGTACTGTCAACCTTTTGTAGATGCAATATCTTCTTGACATGTAGTGTTGCTGTGAGTCTCAAACTTCTGAATCTCTAGTCTAATATTTTCCAAATTACCAAGGTATATTGTGTACCAACTCTCTGGCCTCCCCTTGTAAACAACCCAACAAGTAATGTATTTTCTGGACTTGCGTAAGGTGCGTAGCTTGACCAACAATTGAATTAAATAACTCTGTGAAACCTATCCACTCAGCTTTATTACCATTGAATACCGACAATGGTAGAGGTGGTAGCACTGCTGTCGGGATTCCTAAACTTTGTGAACAGTCACTGCGGGTCTGTAGTCACAAGTGTTCTTCACTTTACTATACACCTTTTTAAGTTCACGGAAAACTGTCTGGTATGTTGCAAACTGTTTCTTGCACTCATTTAACACACTCGGATCTTCTTGATGTGGCTGGGCACACATAAGCAAAAAATTCGCCAGTAGTTCATCTCTCTTTAACATAACCTCTTTGAAGACCAGCTCGAAGTCTTCCACTTTCGAATCATCTTCCCTAGATGCTTCGTACAGTTCTCTGGCCTCGTCAGCCTGGGCTAGCAGATAATTGAAAATTACAAATTATAGCTTAAGTGATGCTGCAGCTGCCATTTTATTTAAAGATGTGAATAACTGTCTTTCCAAAAAATAAGTTGCACTGATGCACGAAGAGCACTGTATAAAATGGCAGAATAATCACGTGCTCGTATGTGAGCAAGAAATGTAGCTTAAAATTCCTCTGACTGGCGGAGATCGTTATTGCATCATGTTTATTGACATAGAGTTTGTGTGCAACGTGCCGTAAATAAAACCCGATAATAACTGCCCAAACTTTCCCGTTCGCCATCACAGAACCATTAAAAGGTGTATATTACACTTCTAATGTACAGTTCCTTAAACAAAACTGTATTTCCCGTAGATAATCTGGCCCGGAGGACCAAAAATGTTTAGGACAAGCATTCGTGCTCATCCTCCATTCGTGCCATCTTGCGACAATACTGTCCTCTCATGGTAAACAAGCTGCCAACACGTGCCTGAGCACAAAAACAGCCCAAGTCACATATCACGAATACCACCACATTAGAAGTTTTTTTTAGTTTGTAAACAACATTTATATGCATTTTTAAAATTCAAAGCTGTTTGCTCAGTAAAGCTGAGCTGATACGATACGCGATATTAAATGTGAGCTGATTTTACTGTTTGGGAACCCTGTTCCAAACTGGAGTAGAGTGGCGACATTGGGGTAAGGCAGGCTCAACTGCTGCTCGTTTGTGTTAGAAGGCGCAATTCTCATTCCAAACACTAAACTGACAGACTGTCACTCTCTGGTGCAGGGAGGGGGAGATGTTACCTTGCTGTGAGATAGTCATCCAATGTAAGTGTGAAAGAGAGAGTGAAATGCTGCTCCCACCCCATCATGACCTGTGGTGGCGGATGCCATAAGAGATAATCATCTACTGCCTTAATTGCATTGTGGATCATTGAATTACCAGCTTTGCAGATGCCACACTTCAGCTCCAACTTGTTATTTCAGTAGTATGAAAATTGTTTTGAGAGCAACGTAAAGTCTGACATGCATAACATCAGAAAGGACAGTTCTTCACGTTTACTATTAGTTAAATGAGGGAGTGCTGAATTTTTAATAATTTGTATATGAACAAAGTTGAAGTAATCTGAGAAATGTAATGCACAACCTTGCAGATTTTATATTTTTTTAACTGATCAGATAAATTAGGGATGGGCCGATACCACATTTTGCCAATACCAACTACACCAATTCTCATCTGCCGAAGCCACCAAATAGAGCAACGTTGATACCATTTTTGATGAGCAAAATCATAATTCCCAATTCTCAATATTTGGAACAAACTGAGTTTATTAAAAGCAATCTGATGTGAACTTGTAGTTTAAATCTGTGAATTACCATACATAACCTCAAAATGCATGTATGTTTAAACCAACAGCCTAAAGATGTCATTAAAAATAACTTATTAAATCAATTTAATAATAAATATTCTTGAAACTGAGCACATTGTTTTTTATCTATATTAATTTTTTTGCTAAGTATTCCGTCGTCAGCCAAGCCATACTCAATCCCCTAGTAAAATGACAACTGATTTATTTGTGACAATTTTGGCCAATTATTATTTGCAGAATCTTATTCAAACCTCTAACATTTGATGCTGTCGGGTGAGACACGAGACGAATGATGACACAAGTTACTTACTGATGAGGGCGCCAGCGGTGTTTCCCAGTCACCGCACTGTTGAGACTCAGATTTCTCAGGGATGCTGTGGGTTCTGTGTGTCCGCCTCACCCAAGCATACTTACAAATCACTTTGCATTAGTAAACATCATTACTAAACTTTTAGAAAACAATGGCAAGAGGTACAAAAAGAGAAACACTTATTGCACTGTACTACTTCCTTTCATTATTACCACTCGTACAAAGGAAACATGCCTGAATTTTATTACTGAATTACTCTCGGTCGTGTCTAGCCAACTCCGGTTGGGTGCTCCCCAGCTCGCAATTACTCTAGCGCACTTCGTAAGTGGATGATTTCTCTGTGGTGTTTGAAAACACAATCTTCACAAGAAAGGGGGTTGCCAGCTGCTAGGGTGGACTAATGATTTTTTCTGAACATAGGGCGCAGAGAATAATGAAATGAGACAAAAATGAACAAGTTACATAAACACTTGTGATTATTTGGCATCACTAACGCGGACTCGTTGGGGCTCGTCTAGCCGCACGTGGTTAGTGTGGTATCGGCCTATGCACATTTCCAGCTAGGACAGAAATAATGTCACCATACAAAATGACATAAAATCACATAAATACCCTTGGCAAATGATGGGGCATGGAATGAGTGGTCACAATAAACACGCAAGAGCGTGAAAGGAGTATTAGATGGCACGAATGACACACTAGAAGTGTTTGCAGCGGAGCATGTGGTGCAGGTGAAAATAGTGTATTTCTCCGCAAAGATGGCAGATTCTGGTCAGACTTAATATTATTCTGGTTGGAAAAATTATTCCGTGGTAGATTGAATTAGTTTTGAGCCTTTAGCGTGCCGGATGGCAAGAAAATCAGACATGAGAAATGATTGCTTGGTCAGACATACAAATCATCAATTACATGAAAATACATTGAACCCTGAATAAAATTGACATAGAACCCTGAAATTAATTATGGTGCACATTATATTACACAAATAAACCCTCAAACTGCATGGATAGCGCAGATATCGACTTGGTGGCTATGAACCATGTGGTTGCCAAAGATTTGGCTGTAAAATAATTAAATATGAAAAATACCCTTGAAAACATACATAAAAACAAAGCCCTTAAAATTGCACGCAGCAGAAATACAGAAATGACAATAAAATGCCTTTAGCATAGGCGGATGACGCTTGATTGAAGTTGTGCGGGTCGCATGACATCTCCGACATCTTTCTCCCTTTCAAGTTTCAAAAAGCAGTAAGGGCAAAAATTATTATTTAAATGGAAGCATAATGCTAGGGAAATTATCTGTCAAAAATATAGGCGAGCAAAGGTTAACCGGTTTACTAATATAGAGCTATGGTAATCTACTTCAGTGCAAAATGTTCTAAGTGCATATGTGACAGCGTCTTACCTCGCCAGACCTCCTGCAATAACTGCACCGAGGCTAGTGTCGCATGGACCTACCATGGCTGCCTACAGTGTTCACATAAGCGGAAGTGCTATGCACCCAGAGCAAAATATTTTATTAGTGAAAATAAAAATGGCACAAATAATTTAAATATTGTTTTGCATATTATAATTTTCTTGTTGATTTTCTGTATTATTTCAGTTTCTCTTTATTGGCTGCGTTCACTTCGTAATATTAGTGTCCTTAAACTCTGTGCAGTGCGCACTTTGAATTTCATTACCAAACATTTTCAATATTGACAAACATACATTTTCAAACGCTAAGACATTTTCATCCCCGAAAAATAAAGAAGACACATTTTACACTGAAAATAATATTTCTGTGTAGGAAAGTTCAAATTGGAGCCTCTTTGCGCATGTGCATAGATATGTGTCATGTGCGTGGAGAGCGCCGTTATGGGCTTTGTGCCGCTGGCTGTTAGCCGGCGTCATATTCTAAACAAAAGCGCAGCCGATGGTTTACAATAAGAACTACGTCCGTCAAATTACCACCACGGTTATAACCTTTAACTTTCCACTTACAATAACACCACCACAGAGAGTTGAAACCAGTGTCAGAGTGCACGATTCATTTTCATTGTCGCTAACTTACGAATACAATAACGCATAAGTAGAATAAGAATACGAGTTGCTTTCTCATTGTTGCAGACTTATGTACGAATGCTGTAAAAATGTAAGAAGAAAAAAAAAATTCTTGCAGGATGTAATCAATACTATTGAAAGCACCAGTTATAGATTATGTGTGTGGTTTTGCATTCATGTAGTGTCCAAAAACGAATGATGCACACAATCTTTGGCGGATACGGTAATATAATATAGCAAATACGGTAAAATGTAAACAATTGGAACTACTGGAACAAATCTTTGAAGAACAATTTTTCCAAATATATTTTGTGTTTCGGACAGAATATCTGATTAGTAGATGTATAATGCGGGACCTGGCACACCCTACTTTTTCCAGCAATTTCTGCCATAAGTACAAGGAAAAAGTAACATTAACTATTTCCTGTTATTTTTAACGAAAGTACAAGAAAAAATTAAAAACTTAAAATCTGAAATTTAAAAAAAAAATATCAAAATCAAGCAAATTTCTCGTCTTCATTCTACTGTTTTCGTGTTTCTAGAAACTACAATTTTAAATTAAAAAAATAGCAATTTTCATCAAAAATCAAGCAGTTTAACCCAAAATCAAGAAAATTTTCCAATATTTCACAAAAATGGCGTGCAGAACGTGTCGTACTATAAAAACAAGCAATTTTCATCAAAAATTGAGCTATTTTACCCCAAAATCAAGCAAATTTACCATTTTCCAAAATAGACATTTGGATTCTTCATTCTCAGAACCAAGCAAATTTAAGTTAAAATCAAATGAAATATTAAAAAAAGACAATTGGTAGAATTTATAAATTTTATTCAACAAAAGTAAAACACCAATAAGACCTTTTAAAGTCTAGAAATAAATCACCATAACCATTACTGAATACATAATCCCACCCATCGCAACAGTTCAAAGCATGAACATCTTTTTTAGAATTAGAAAATTTATCTGATCTTAAATCATTTTTATTGAGTTTTGAAACAATTTTGAAATTAACAATGTTCAATTCTTTATCAATGGAAGTTAGTGTTTTTATAATTTCAGATCCAATAGTCCAATCTTCTAAAAGTTATAATATATTGTATTAAAATATCGAAACATTTTGTTGATTCTTCTATTTAATTATATTAAAATTTGATAAATCTTCAATAATTCGTTCTTTCAAATAATCATAAGTAAGATTTCTTTTACTAATTAGAACAATATTACAAATTGTACCTGCTTCAACTTCTTTATTAAAATCAACAGTAATATTTATATTTGTTTTTTCTTTAACTACAGTAGTTTTTCTATACATACAGTCTATAACATATAATGGTCTTCACCCCCAAAATAAATAGTAATTAATATCACCAACAGAGTTTACAGTTGGTTTATAATAAAGATCATTATTTCTATAGTTGGTATCTAGTTTGGTTTTGGAATTTCTAAAATCATTATAAGCAAGTAATTGTTTAAGACAAACACCATTTTCAATATTTAGATTCCAGTTTTCTTTAGGAATAATTTCATTTCTACCTTTTTTAACATAAATATTTCTCACATTGCAATGATCAAACATAGTAGCGTGTTTATGCTGTTCAGCACGATTTCTTCTATTAAGTGGTAAACCTACAATTACAAAATCAGGCATAACAATTTTAAATTATTAAACTGATCTTTTGTATCAAAGTTAAAAACAGTTGTTCTAGTAGTGACTTCTTTTTCTAAAAATTGCCAATAATCAAAACAAATAGGTATTTTTGGATCTTTGTATATTTTTTCTTTAATTGCAATGGCAGTGTTAGGTTCATATTCAACAATAGGCCACATCATTTCTAGTTTTTGAATATAAATTTTACTAGGATCAGGATGATGATTCGTAACTTGATCATCTTTATCTAAAGTTTTAAAAATAAATAAACAGTTGTTATCAGATGAATTATGAAAAAAAGAAATTTTATAACCGCATTTCCAATAAATCTCATTGTTATCACGAATAAAGCCAAACAAATATCTCGGCGGATACAATATTTCATTTGTTTTATCACTAGAAACAGTTTTAACCTCTTTTGTTATATGACTAGAAACAGATTTATCTCGATATAGAGTATCAACACCAGTAAATTCTAAATAATTGTGTTCATTTGGTGATCTTAATAAAGTATTCGACATTGTTGATGTTATACCTGGGTTATCACTAGCTTCAATAATATTTCCATGTTTTGAAATTTCTACTCTAGAAAACTTAAAAGGAAATAAATTAGAACAAACATCAATATTATCAGATTCTTCATAATTTTCCTCAGCTGCAACCTTATCTATCTTTAGTAAACTAAATTCCTCATAAACATAAGCGTCATTTGGAAAAGAACAGCCATCTTCTATAGGAATTGACAAATTCAGTTCTATTATTGTAAACATTTGATGCAGGGCGATAATTTGAACTTTCCTATAAATGTTATTTCCAGGGTAAAATGTGTTATGTTGTCTTTACAGTGTTTAATATGTCTTGAAATGTTTTAAAGTGTTTGTACAAATTTTAATTGTTTGGTTATGAATATTCAAAGTGCCTGCGGCACCGAGATTAAGAACACTTAATATTCTGGCATGAACGCCATCACAAAGAGACGTTAAAATAATTTTGAAATTCATAACAAAATTATAGAAATGTAAAAAAATATCTAATTTAATTTGTGCCTTTTTATTTTCAATATAAAATATTTCACTCTGTGTGCATAGCACTTCTGCTTATATGAACCACCATGATCGGTCCATGCGACGCTTGTATCGGCACGGTCTGTCGAGGAGAGCTGACGAGGTAAGACACTGTCACATGCACACTACAACTTTGTTCACTGATTTAGGTTTCCATAGTCAGTTCAGTTTACCAGTTAATCTTTGCTTGCTTACATTTTTGCCAGACATTTTCCCCAGCATTATCCTTCCGCTTTATTAATTCTTACGCCCTTGTGGCATTTTTAACTTAATCGAGGAGAATGAGGAGAAAGATGTCGGAGAGGTCACGCGACCCACGCATTTTGAATCAGATGCCATCTATCTATGTTTATGGCATTTCAGTGTAACTTCTGCATAATTGCTACACGCAATTTTAAGAGCTTTATTTTTGTGTTTGTATTTAAGGGTAATTTTTGTGTTTGACTATTTTACGGCAACATCACGTATAACCACGTGGCCGACTGAAGCCAAGCCATTGTATATGCCATCATTGCCTTTTAAGAGCTTATTTATATAACATTGTATATGCAATAATTTTTTCATGGTCCAGTTTTATTCAGGGTTCTATGTATTTATCCTGTAAATTGATGCTTTTTGTACTTGACCACGCGGTCACAGTAATGTTTGATTTCACCGCCATCAGACATGTTACAAGCCTGTAAATAGTGCAATTGTAAAAAGAATAATTTCCTCAGCAAGAATATTTTATCTGAATTTAGTTTGCAGTTCCTACGCAGAAATATTGCACTTTCACCTGCACCACGTGGTCCGCTACGAACTTCATCCAGTGGCCTCCGCGCCACCTAAGCTTGTTTTCACACATGAATGTGTTTATTGTGAATATTCATCTCGTGTACCATCTTATTTCAGGTATCATTCAAGTGTCCATGTAATTGTGTAATTAGTGTACTGTGCAATTACTTCCGTCCTAGCCGGCTCTGTGTATAGGCCATCACCACACTAACCATGTGCTGGAGGGCGAGCCCCAACGAGTTTGCATTAGTGATGCTGGGTAATCACGTGTCTTAATGTGTATTAAAGGTTTTCATTTGTAATTCACAGTGTCCTGTCTTCAGGGAAAAACCGTCAGTCCACCCTAGCGGCTGTCGGCCCTCTTCCCTTGTGAAGGCTGTGCTTTCAAGCACCTCTGTGAGATCATCCATCTAGGCGTGTGCTAGATTAATTGCGAGCTGGGAAGCACCCAAGCGGAATTGGCTAATCATGACAGAGATAACCATTTCATTGGCACGTTGATGTGTATGAACAATATCAATAAAAACAAGTCTACAGTAAACTCAATTTTTTATTCAGTAGTGACAGTGTCCTAGCCACATATGTTTTATCTATTGTTTATTTCAGTGATTTTTATTAAAATTTTAGTATTGCCAACCTGTTTGTAAGTATGGACGGGTGAGACGGACATACAGAACCCACAGCATCCCTAAGAACCCTGAATCTCAATAGTGCAATGATTGGGAAGCACCGCTGGCACCCAAATTACCAGTAAATATTTGTGTAATTGTTCGTCTCGCGTCTCACCCGACAGCATCATATTTAAATTCCCCCTGGTATGATCAGTTGAGGGAAAAATTTGTCTCTCGAAACTCTCAGTACTTTTATAACTCATATATAAGAAAAAAAAAGTTATATAAATGATGCTATCAAAGGGAGTTTCTCGAGTTAAATTACTAATTGAAAGATATAAAAAAGTAGAAAAAGTAAGTAAAGAAAATAAAAATTTAGTAACCACACTAGTTCCTGTTGCAGCAAAAAATTTAGATTAGCCACCGGAAGATACATAGTTTTAAAGAAAATTGTTCTCAAAATCTCCTAATTTAGATTAGCCACCGGAAGATACATAGTTTTAAAGAAAATTGTTCTCAAAATCTCCTAATTTAGATTAGCCACCGGAAGATACATAGTTTTAAAGAGAATTGTTCTCAAAATCTCCTAATTTAGATTAGCCACTGGAAGATACATAGTTTTAAAGAGAATTGTTCTCAAAATCTCCTAATTTGGAAGAGCAAATGGGAATTGTACCATTGAAAAAATTTACCACATGCAGTGTCTTGTTCTACGTGTACCGCGTCTGATTCTACTATAAATCTCGGTACAGAAATTTCTAAAAGAATTAATGTTATTAACGAAAAATTTGGTTATGTGGAGTTAGATAAAATTATTACATTGGTAATACAAAAGTAATGATAAATAATGATACATTATTTGTTAAGGCTAAAGAATATAAACAAACTGCAGGACTTTATAATTTGTTACCAGGAAATTCACAAGAAACCCTTTGAGAATAAATTTGATGATGAAGATTATGAAATTGTTAAAACAACCAATGCTGCATTCCAAGAATATAATCCTAGTAAAAGGTAGATTCGAGTGGAGGTTGGAAATTCATAAATATAATTAAACCAATTTATGATAACTATATATAAGAATCACATTCATCAACAACACCAAACACACCAGAAAAAAAGTTTCTCTAAGAACTGGAGATGGTATAAAAAAATACAATAATTTGCCAAAATAAAATGTCTGGATGGATAATGATAGAAAATTGGTTGATAGATTATTAGTTATTTATGGTGAAGAAAATGCTGGAAGTAAAAATTATTCCAATGAAAAAGTAACCATAATGAATATGTTGAACAATAAATTTTCTGATTTGTTATGAACAATCCGAAAGGAATTTCATATCTAATAAGAGTGTTAATTCCACAATCATTCTGGAATTCTGAACATCACGGCTAAGATATTCTAAGTTGGGCATCAAACAATTTAAATCTACTCAAAATGTATTTGCCAGTTATAATTATTGTGGACGATTTACAAAATTGAATAAAAGATTAGAAAGAGGTGACACAGGAATAAATAAATTAGATGAAGCATGTAAATATCATGATTGCTTATAGAGATATTAAAAATTTAAAATCTAGACATGAAACTGATAAAATTTAACAAAAAGTAGCAAAAGAAATTATGTTAGATAAAAATACTCCAATTGGAGAAAAAATTGCGTCTAGTGCTATTGCTTCAACTGTGTTTACAAAAAGAAAATTAGGAGGGGAATTTAAATGTTTTATTAATTATAAATATATGTTTTTACTTATAAATGAAGATAAATATAAGTTTCTATATTCCCTTTGAGGAATTAAAAGATTTGGGTAGAGATACATTTTTAACAAAAGATAAAATTTAGGAAAAAAAATAAAAAAATAAAAGAAGCTAAAAGTTTCAAATTATCTTTATCACTACCAACAGTCAAAGTAAAATCTGGAAATGGTTTACACCATAGAGGAATTATTGCTATTATACTTGCTGCTTTTGGTACACTTGGCACCTTAGCTGGAGGAGCAAGTGCAATTTATAATTCTGTTGAACAAACTAGAAAAACTGAAAAAGAATTAGAACAACAGAGACTCAATTTGGTAAAGGAAAATAAAGCAGGAAGTGGTTTAGTTGCAAAAAAGAGAGGAAGACCAAAAAAAAATTTAAATATATTACCATGTATTGATATTGGAAAATATGTAAAAATATTAAATATAAAAAATTTCAGAAATGTTTATATGATTGATGAATTACCTAAAAGTATCCATAAAAATGAATGTGCTGTGGTTAATTTTGACATTTCAACAAACCCGGGAACTCATTCGGTTTGTTATTTTTAAGGAAATAATGCTGTTTACTAATTTGATTCATTTGGAGGTAATATTCCTTCTAATTTAACTAATTACTTTAAAAACAGAAATTTTTATTATAATGATGATCGTATTCAGAATTTTTATTCAGTTATTTGTGTATATCTTTGTTTAATCGTATTACATCTTTTTTCGAAAGATTGTAAGTTTATTGACATAATTTCTTTGTTATTAAATGACAGATATATTTGGAAAACTATTAATCAAATCTTTAAATAAAGTTTTTGACTCTAGCGCTTATGCTTTAAAAAAATATGTTGAATTAAAATACAGAACTATTGCTTCTGATTACATTTTAAAAACACATGTAGATCCACAATGTAATTCGGGTGTTTTTGATTTACAAATAAACTAAGCACTTGCTTCGATTATACAAAATCTTATGTTTCTTTTTTACGGCATAGAATTGTTAATGTAGATGATCCTAGAGACGATGATGATGATGCAGTCAATAAAAGATTTTTCAATATACCAGTAGCTGATTATGCTTCAAAAGAAGATATACATTTACAATTCAGTAATACTATTTCTGATTATATAAAACGAATAAATAATGCAAAGCAAGCACTAATTAAGGATGTAGATTCAAAATATAAAACTATTGTTTCCTACTAAGCTTTAAAAAAGATGTAGAATCAATATACAATTTTAGTGTTTCTGATTTTAAAACATATGTAGATTCAAAATACAATATCATTGTTACCGCTTTACAAGATCAACTTAGTAAAGTTTTTGTTTACACTAAAGATTATGTTTCTCTTCAAAATCGTAGAATCAATAATAAGGCTGATCCTCTATATGGAAAAGATGTGGTCAAGAAAAGATATATTGATAAAGAAATAACTGATAAATTGCAAAAGTTAAATAAATCAGTTTTGAATTATTGTGATACACTTGCGAACTTGAAAAATGAAAAATGTAAGGAAGAAAAATCACATATATTTTATTTACCTTGCAAGGTGGAATAAAAGTAATAATAATTTTCACTTAGATAATAATAAAATATTCTTTATTACTTTTTTGATGGGTTGTAATGTTTATAAAATAATTACTGTTAATCCCAATTTACCTGATGATACTGTGACTGTTATAGTTGATTCACGATAACTTCTGCCTTTTCTGAAGCCCTGCTAAATTTCTACTTTTGGTTTCTGATTGCGTATCCTTCCACTACACTTAAACATAAACACTGCCATGTGACTTCTACTTTTATAACTGTCAAATGAGTTGGTTGCTGTTTACAGCTGTTCAAAGAACTATGCCATATTGCAGAAACCATTTCCTACCAATGTTCAAAATTTATCCCTATAACGATATTTAGGTCAGCTTAATAACTATTTGTTTCACACAATATGGTATTTTACACACAATACACATTAATATTTTGCCACGATGGTGTTTGTTACAACTGTGGTCAATGATCACAACATATTTCACTCTGCCGTGGAAACATATATTTATCAGAACATTGTAACTTGCCTAGGATGTTTAAAAAACAAGAGTACGAACTTGATGCTTTGTTAAGAAACACGCCGTATCATTGACATGTCGCCATATCACTGTCAGCCGTAAGGCCATATAAAAACTGGATATAATTGTCCACCATATTGGGACCACTTCTGCCCACCTGCTGGATTTGTAAGTGTCACACATCTTGGCATCACATCGAAATAACATAGGCATTTAAACAATAAAATCTCTTTTCAGTTGTAATTTCCAAATTAAAAAAATCATTCTGCTGTAATGAGTAGGAAATATGCTACAATTTTAAACGTGTATAATTATACTTTACTAGCGATAGGAAATTTCCCGAGAGAGAGTGACAGAGAGGGAGGGGGAGAGAGAGAGCGATAAGCTCTGCCCAGCCAACAGTTTCGTCGGTCGAAAAAACAAACACCACATCACTACGGCCTACATACATTATTTTGCGCTGTTATTTTTAACTGTAACAGTGAAATATGTTTCTATCAGGGCTACCTAAATATTGAAATATTTTAAGAGCAATATTTAATTTTGAAAGAGCATACCAAAAAACTATGTTGAAACTGAAACAATATTTGAACTGAGAACTATATCTTACTAGCTGTTGCCAATACACCACTGCTCTCGCGTTTTTAATTTGTATATAATACAAAAAAACTATTACAAGTTATAGAAGATATTAAGAAAAGTTTAATTTATTCAAAAATACAGTACTTTAGAGTTAATCACAGTGTTTTGTATTTGTGGAATATAAGTGATTGAACAAACCAGGTTGACATGTTACGCCTAGGGTGATTTTTCAAATGTTCAATTCCAAAAGGCTGAAGAAAGCGTGAATGGACTATACATATGAAGCGTATACTTTTCTGAACTAAGCGTCCATTTGTACTATTTTCGATTTTGATATAATTATTTTTAGTTTTTTTTTACACTTCAAGCACCAAGTGTTCTCTATTTAATAGGAATAAAAAATAGTTAATCTTTATATTTTGCAAATATTCCTATTGTAGTCATCAAACCATCATGATATTCAGATATTTTTATTTTAAAAGTTAAAATATCACCTATGTTAACATCAAAAGGCTTAAAAAATCAACATTTCTACAAAATAAATTCTCAATGTATGAGAAGGAATATTCAATGAATTATATAAACCTGCACAAAAAAATTTTCCAAGAAGAAAAGTAGTTTTGTGTAGTATTGGTGATGTATGGCAAATTGATCTTGTTTAGATGGATACTGGAAATTTAAAAGGCATATCACATATAAATAATGGGTATAAATATATCATGACTATTATTTCTTTTTTTTTTCTTTTCAAAATACGCATTTGCTATACCAATTAAAGATAAAAGAGCCAAGAATGTAGCATTTGCTTTAGAATCTATATTAGTTAAAAGAAAACCGTGTAATATTCAAAGTGATAATGGATCAGAAATTTATAATAAAATATTCAGTTAACTTATGCATAAATATAACATCAATCACTATTCGACATTCAGTGAACTTAAAGCCAGTTGTGTAGAAAGATATAATCGTACAATGAAGAACAAAATATGGAAGCAATTTGCTTTAAATGGCAATTACAAATAGGTAAAAGATATTTTAGATAATTTAGTTAAAGAATACAACAATAGAAATCATATATCCATTGGTTCCATACCAATTGAAGTTAATAAGACCAATGAAAAAAATCTAAGACGACAAGCTTTTGCGAATGGGATTACTAAACCGAAATACAAAGTTGGCGATATTGTCCGCGTAAGCAAGAGTAAATGAATCTTTGAAAAGTGTTATACAGCTAATTGGACAACAGAATTATTTACCTTTTTTGAGGTTTTGAATAATGATGTGCCAACTTACAAACTGAAAGATGACAAAGGAGAAGAAATAAACTGTAGTTTTTATGAATACAAAATTATGAAAACCGACTATAAATGAATATTTGGTTGAAAAAGTTTTAAATACTAAAGGTTATAAAATTGATGTTAAATGGTCAGGTTTTGGTAACTTGTATAACTCTTGGATAAACAAAACAAATGTTTTGTGAATTTTTAATAGTTTGTGAAATAAAATATTTTTATGTAATTAATTATTTTAAACTCAACATAAAAACGTGTTTAATGTGCATAACATGCATTCGATGTTCGTTTATCATTCGTTCATCATTCATTCATTGTTCGTTCATTGTTCATTCATCATTCATCATTAGTTTGTTCCTTCATTGTTCGTTTGTTCAATGTTTGTTCATTATGTGTTTGTTCGTTCAACACACATTTGACCTATGGTGAGCTTTATTTAAAAAAATTACAAAAGGTTTAGGGGCTGTTACACCACGCTAGAGTGCATTGAAATGCCTCTTCAGTAGATAAAGAATTCTCGTGCACAAGAGAAACTAGACAGAGTTACATTATAAAATGTTGGATCTGGTTTCTGTATTTGCCACTGTTCATTTTTCTGCTCAAATCTATTGTGATAAAACCAAAATCTTTGTTCCAGCACTTTGCACAAAGCTCTTTGAATTTATCAAAAGTCATATCTCCATCAACAAAATCACTATGAATATGACTTAAATTTGTATTCTCTTGTCAAAATACGCATAAAAAGTTTGCATTATCCTTTACTATTTGTTTAGGTACTTTCGAGTATGTTTGTGCTAAATAAAATACATCAATAAGCCTTCTCATAATAAAATTTTCACTGATCACATCCTGGTTTTCTAAAATGACATTGTCAAATACAATTAGAGATTCGTTTTCACACTAATCTAAAGGAATCATTTCATCATTGTTATTAAAAAGGTATGCAATTTTTTCTTTCACTTGTTTGGATAACATATCACTGTCATGTATCTGAATATAATTTGGTTGATTTAAACTTTTTGAGCAAACATACAATTTATTAAAATTTAGTCTTCCTGGCATATAAATAAAATTGTTAATTAAATTTGTCTTGCCACAATTACTGGGCCTAACAATAATTGCACTGATGTCATCAGGCAATAGTTTGTCATTCTTTTTTTTGTTAATAACCCCTTCAGATATTAAAACACTTACACACCAATTGGCTTTTTTTTCGTTTAATGTGATAATTTTTGTAATAAATGAAGAATAAAATATTTAAGTTAACAAATAATAGTTCCATTCTAAGGAAGAAGCTTCTTTATGATATAATTCATCAAGACAAATCTATTGCATTGATTAGTTTTCATGCAAAATTTTTAACACCAAATATAGACAATATTACTGATGCCGTCAGGTGAGACACGAGACGAATGATGACACAAATACATACTGGTAATGTGGGTGCCAGCGGTCCTTCCCAATCACCGCACTATTGAGACTCAGGGTTCTCAGGGATGTTGTGGGTTCTGTGTGTCCATCTCACCTGTGCGTACTTACAAACACATATGCAATACTAAACTCTTTACTAAACATCACTGGAAATACACACTTAATAAAATATATTTGGCTAGGACACTGTCACTACTGATTAAAAGAGTTAAGTTTACTGTAGACTTGTTTTTATTGTTGTTATGTATACACATCAACATGCCAATGAAATTATTATAATCTATGTCATGACTATCCAATTTCGCTTGGGTGCTCCCCAGCTCGCAAATTAATCTAGCGTACACCTAGATGGATGATCTCACAGAGGTGCTTGAAAGCACAGCAATCACAAGGAAGAGGGCTGAAAGCCGCCAGGGTGGACTGACAGTTTTTCCCTGAAGACAGGACATGGTGAATTACAAATGAAACCCTTGATGATACATATTAACACATGTGATTACTCGGCATCACTAACGCAAACTCGTCGGGGCTCGTCCTCCAGCACATAGGTAGTATGGTGACGGCCTATACACAGAGCCGGCTAGGACGGGAGCAAATTACAAAATTACATTAATCCCCAAAAGATACATGAAACGAGATGGGACATGAGATGAGTATTCACAATAAACAAACACATGTGTGAAAACAAAAATAGGTGGCATGGATGCCGCTGGATGAAGTTTGTAGCGGACCACATGGTGCAGGTGAAATTACAATATTTCTGCGTGGAAACGGTAAACTAAAGTCAGACAAAAGATTATTCTTGCTGAGAAAATTATTCTCTTTATGATTGCAGCGGTTACAGGCATGTAACATGCCTGATGGCGGTAAAATCAATCATTAACATGACCGCGTGGTCAAGTAAAAAAAAGCATCAATTTATGTGAAATTACATGGAACCCTGACAAAAATTTAACATAGAACCCTTAATAAAATATTGCACATATGGTGTTACATAAATAAGTTCTCAAAATGCAATGATGGCGTATACAAAGGCTTGGCGCCGGTCGGCCACGTGGATATGCATGATGTAGCCGTAAAATATTCAAACATGGAAAATACCCTCAAATACGTACATAAAAACAAAGACCTTAAAATTGCGCACAGCAATAATGCAGAAATTACAATGAAATGCCACAAACATAGGCAGATGGCGCCTGATTCAAATTGCACGGGTCGCATGACCTCTCAGACATCTTTCTACTCCTTCTCCTCGATTAAGTTAAAAGTTCCACAAGGGTGCAGTAAATTAATAAAGTGGAAGCATAATGCTGGGGAAAATGTTTGGCAAAAACATACACAAGCAAAGGTTAACTGGTAAACTACATTGACTATGGAAACCTAAATCAGTGAACGAAAGTTGTAGTGCGTACGTGACAGTGTCTTACCTCACCAGCTCTCCTCGACAGACTGTCCAGAGACAAATGTTGCACAGACCTACCATGGCTGCCTACGGGTTTCACATAAACAGAAGTGAAATGCACGCCGAGTAAATTATTTCGTTACAGAAATAAAATGCCACAAATTAAAATAAACACTGTTTTAATTTTTATAATTTTCTTATGAATTTTAATATTATTTCAGTGTCTCTTTATGTTCACACCGGAATATCAGTGTTCTTAATCTCGGTGCCGCGGGTACTTTGAATTTCATAACCAAACAATTTAAAAATAGCAACAAACACTTGAACACATTTTATACTGAAAAATAACATTTATATGAAAGTTCTAAATTATTGGCCTCTTTGTGCACGTGCAGGACATGTGACACATGCATTGTGAGTGCCGTAATGGGCTCTAGCGCCGCTGGCTGTTAGCCGGTGTTAATACCATAACGGCAATTGAAAAATTGAGTGCTGTCATTGATAAGAATGAAGTTAACACTATTCCTAGAGGTCAATACGATGTTGAATCATTAAAAGAAGCTATTATTTCAGTTGATCCATTTTCAGTAAATAACATTGAATTGACAGCAGACAATGTGAAAAACAGAATATTGATTAAATCTAAGTTTGATATTAAGTTTGATGACCGATTGTCAGATATTCTTGGCTTTGAGAGAAATATGACTATAGAAAAAGACAAAAATGTCATTGGCACTAAGTTACCTAATTTTAATTCATTAAAAACAATAAATGTTTTTGTAATTCAGCATATGGACTGTTCATAAAGTATGACGAATCTAGAAACTGATATAATTGCTAGTTTTCCACCAAAATCTATGTTTGGTTTTAGAGATTATGTTAGTTATGAGCCTGCATATCCAATTTTTTATAGACTCAATAATGAACGGTTTAATCACGTTCTAGAAATTAGGGATGAAAATGGTAAACTGATTGATTTTGATCGTGCTGATATTGATATTGTTTTAGAGATTAAAGACATTTAAAATATAATATAGAAATTAATTAAAAATTATACATTTTGATACCCATATGGTAATGTATCTATTTTATTTTCTAATATAATCCTTTTTTCATCATAAGGACTTAGTGCAATTTTATTAACTTAATTGTATATATTTCATGCTTTTCGTTCCTTGTTGAATTCATTGCTCTATATTCTATTTTCTCTTTAAACAAACTATTCTTATAGTCCTCAAATGTAATTCTCTTGTGAATGACACACTTCTTTACTTCTTTTGATCTTTTATTTTCTTTATTATCAACACTATATGCATACATTTTTGCTCCTAAACCAACAAATTCTTTCATTATTTTCCCGTTACATTTGTCTTTCATGTTACCTATAAATTTCTTATTTATTTGTGTCATGTTATAGATATTGACATTTGAATAATCACTTGTATAAAATTTTTCTATCATTGTCTTCATATATTCGTAAAAATATTCTGTTTTTATGTTATCAATGTACGAATCAGTATCTTGATAGCATAATTCAATGTTATCTCCATATTTTTGTTTCATCACATTATAATGAAAATCATACATTAACTCTTTTGATATGTCCAAATTTAATATACCAACATAAATGGGCTTAAATTTTGAACTTGTTTTATTCATATGTATGGCCGCAAGGTTCTCATTAAATATAGTAGTTCTTTTAAAATTTGGTTTTACTACTAATTTTTCACATTTTTCTGCATGTGATATTAATCTTATATCTACTCTGTTTCTTATATTTTCCATGGTTTTACCAAACACAGAATTATTCATCAGTTTATTAAAATATTTTTCAAAGTCATTTTTTGCATTAGTTCTCATCTCTGTATTCAAATCTATATACTTCTTCAACCAATCAGACTGAGCAAATGTCAATATTCTATGTATTTTAATAAGTTTTAAACCATTATTTAAAAACTGTTTCGAATTATGATAGTGAATTACATACTTTTGTTTATTATCTAAAATTGTTATAATTTAAACTGATTTATTCCTGGAATTACCTTATTTTCTGGACAAAATGGAAGATCTTTATGTAATTTATGCAGTTCTTGTGGATATTCTAGATCAACTTCTAATATATAACCATAATCAGAATTGTCCTCCAAATATAATATTTTTTCACTCAAATAATCTAAACCATTTAATGTATAATAAACCCAGTCAAAACCACCATATGGTAAATATTGTGACGTCGCCCAACTATATAAATTATTGTCATCAGGATATGCTAAATAGTTTGATTTTTGATTAGAGGTAAAGAATCTTCTAAATATTGGTTATTGGCTTTAACATATTGCTTACAACATTACGATGTTCCACCTGTAATTCCTTTTCCTATCATTAAAATCATATCATATTTATGTAATAATTCTAGTGGTTGTTTAGTCATTTTTAACATTGCATCCCAAGATAATCCTGGTGCTGTAAAATACCATGCAGGATCTAATTCACATGCATTTATACACGTATTTCTGAAATTTTCAAACACATCCGCTAACAGTAATACGTCACTTTTTAAATATAAGTCATGATATTCCCTAATATTTTTTATATTAAATTGATTCCATACACATTTTGCATGTTCATAATCATCGCAAGGTATATCAGATTCACTTAATTTATTGTAAAATTCACTCTTTGGTGTTCAGTTTCTTCGAAGTTCTTCTAACTATCCATATATAATCATATGGATAAACACTATCTTATAGCTAAATCTATTTTATCTTTTGGAAAATGTTTTTGTGAGTGTTTCATTTGATCATTATTTAAATTAGATGATAATTTATCTAAACTATTGGCCATAAATTGAAATATGTCTATAAATTTCATTTTTAAATGTTCTGTGTTTTTCCCAAAAGAAATTAAGTTTTATTTGTTATTCGCAATAAAATCTGTATTTTTTCATCATAGCATAACTCTTTAATAAATAAATGAGCATCATATCCAGCTAAATTATGAAAATAAATTGGAACAAAATTGGGTAATTTTAACTGGAGATCACAATTGTTGCATACAGGATTAATGATTACATTTTTGTGTTTATTAAAATAAAAAATAAATAATAAAAAAATGTTTTTATTTTATTTTATTATTTTTAATTTAAATTAAATTTTATTATTATTTTAATTCCAATGTTATTATTTTAATTTTTAATTTATTTTAACTTTATTATTATTTCAATTATATTAATTTTCCTAATAAATAACCACAAAAATGGAATTGCTGCTCAACAAGTTGATTTATTCATTTCAATTGACTAAACTACATGACCTAAAAAAAATAAAAAGTATGCTGCTACCAAATTTCAATTATATGAATCTAAATTTGGGAAAAAAATTAATTGTATTCTAGGTGGTAAATATAAAAATTACTTTATCAGAGCATTATGTAAATATACTTGATAAAAATTCTTTAAAATTAATAAATGATTAACAAGTTTTTATAACATATAAAAGTTTAAAAGAACCAAAAGATGGAAAAACTATGCATTATTTAGAATTCTCTTCAAAATGTAAATATTCCATTATTTTTAATCTATCAATTATCTTTTTTTAATATTTCATCTGATTTTTAGCTTAAATTTGCTTGATTTTGAGAATGAAAAATCCTAACACCTATTATGGAAAAATGGTAAATTTGCTTGATTTTGGGGTAAAATTGCTTTGTTTTCGATGAAAATTGCTTGTTTTTATAATATGAAAATTTCTGCATGCCATTTTGGTGAAATATTAGAAAATTTGCTTGATTTTGCACATAAATTGCTAGATTTTCAATGAAAATTGCTTTTTTTTTTTAAATTGAAAATTGTTGTTTCTAGAAACATGAAAAAGTAGCTTGAAAATGAGCAATTTGTTTGGTTTTAGCTTAAATTAGCTTGATTTTGTTTGTTTTTTTTTTCCATCAAATTTCAAATTTCAAATTTTTTATTTTTTCTCGTACTTGCGTTATATATAACGGGAAATAGTTAAAGTTACAATTTTTTTGTACTTATGGAGGAAATTGCCGGAAAAAGTAGGGTGTACCAGATCCTGCATTATACATCTACTCTGATTTATAGAAGCAGTAAAATAATGCTTTGCAAGATGTAGAATGGCGGTTTATTTAACATTGTGTTAAATAAAGTAATGCTACTAATCGGTGAATAATAATTGGCAATAATGTTCAGATGACGCTGATGCCAATTGCCGTGGTATCGGCTGGTTATTCAGTGTCTGCATCGGCATCAGCCCATCCCTGTTATAAATATAATTTGCTTAAATTGCCTTGACCTGATATTAAAAGTGTATTAGTAAACAATTTTCTGGGTGCTGTTTTTGAAGAATTTTTATAAAATCCCTTTTCCTAATGTTTGTATGTAGTGATTGGCGAGTTTGATTTTTATAGCCTTGAGTCAAGTCAAGTCAAGTTGTATGAAACTCGAGTCAAGTCTAGTCAACTTTCAAGTTGAGTTGAGTCAAGTTCAGCATAAAATTTTTTTTAGTTAAAATTGAGTTTGCACCATATGTAAATGGTACCTATGTACATGGGTATAAATCCCACCCCTTATAACTTCCTCTCCTCTTATAGTCACAGTTTATCAAGGAAAAATGTTTGGCACTAGTTTCTACCAATAAGAATAATTCTGTGCCATGGTGAGTAATTCACAGCGCTACTTTTTCCCTCGTGCAGACGAGTGAATGACTATATTTGAAATTGTACTATCAGTCGCGTGATGCAGATAGAAAAAAAAAACAGATTGATGGGATGGGAGGAGGGTGGCTTTCAGACTGGGTGAGCAGACAAGCAGTACACATTTAATGTTTTTGTTACCAAATGGTTGTATTAGTTTTTTCAAACACATGTTTTTAAAACAGTACATAATTTGATGAGAAAAGTAATGACAAGTTTACCATTATTCATATTTCTGCTGAAAGTGCGATGTGCCAAGAGACAAGGACTTTTCGTGTTTTAATACAGTCTGACTTTTGGTTGTACACATTTTTGTAGTGCTGAGGCTGTATATATCAACTTTGACAAGGGTTCCCTTACCTCTTGTCCCCCAGCATTGTGGCAAAGAGAAAGTGCTTCGCTGGGAAGCAAAATTGCTCAAACCACTAATATAACATCCACTGGAATTTATCACAGCCGATGATCACAAACATCAACCAAGTATCGAGGCATGTAACCCAGTTACTGTTTTCATTCCAGCACAACCTTAGCTGTTAAGTAATGTAACATTTTTGATTCACGAGACACAAAAGGTAATTGTTTGGTGCAAATATTTGTTGTTTATAACCTAAAGGCACCATGACTCGACTTGCATGTTCAGTAAATTGTCTGCTGTAAAAAACTACTCAAATGATGTATCAAACTTTGTTGATTTGACTCTACTCTACTCAGCTCGATTTTTTGAGTCTCTACCAATCACTACTTGTATGTTTACTTAAGGCATGAAATAGTACATAGTGTTAGACTACATTTGACGGGGTTCTGGCACGAGTAAGGGGCGAGGTACACCGGCTTATGGACAATCCCTGACCTATGATTGAAAAGTTTGCAAAATGAGTTCTTAGTTTCGTCATAATTAAACATTTTACCTGTAGGTCGTCAGCTCATCTATGCACGGGTGAGCATGTGGACTCTGATTCTCAGGGTGGTAACAGGTCGGCAGCCATGTGGCGGTCCCCTCACAATGTACATGTCTAAGTTAGAGAAAGTTCATAGAGATACACAGTCTGCAAAACACTGATTACATGAGTGAACTGCCTGGAGTGAGCTAGGTTCCGAAGGTACTTACATACGACAAATAACAAACAAAAAACTCAGATCAAGAACTGGGTATATCGACTGAAGTGGCGGTACACTAGAGCACACAATACAACTGTTCGACACAATCACAATTAACTGTGTTAAAATCTCTGGGTGCGGCAAGTCAGATGGAGATGGGAGCACTATAGTAGGAGGTAAATAAGCAAGAAGCATAAGGTTCCGGTAAACTAACGCAAAAATATTGCACACTAAAGTGGTAGAACAAAGGTGAAGGCTCCCGTGACGTGGCGTCCGTGTACTCCCTACACCCACTGAGTCATGACTGAAGAGTGGGGGCAGATGGCCTGGCTCCTGCCGGCCATCTCCCGCCAACTCTGTGAGGGAAGTTTTATAAAAGTAACACATTACAACAAGTAGACTGGAAGTTGCAGCGAAACACTGCAGTAGTTAACAAAATATTTGGACACTTTGAATTTGGTACTTAGAGCTTCTGAGTCTGTTTGTATGTTAATTGCTAACTCTCTTTAATTATGTAAATTATTACGGAATGGGCCAGCAAGACACATGAAGGTATATAGTGAATAAACGTAACAATCTGAAGTTACGACAAGACATTACAACACTGAAATTAAATTACACAAACATATCAATTCAAAGCAAGAGATTTTAGTTTTAGCCAATTGGTACGGCAGAAGCCGGAACTGCTAGAGTGTTTACATGATACAGTTATAATTACTCCCATAAATTACTATTGCAGTTTCAAACAAAACAAACACAAGGATAACACTGTAAAATTATTAAAAATATTATGAGTGTTAATAATCCGTTACTGGAAGTGGTTTCACGACGACGTGGGTTTGCACTCGCTAGCTTATTGTGCCTCACTTAAAGGGAGCTAAACGTAAATAACATTTTCTCTTCGTATTGAATAATTCTATTTTGTGGGGCTAAGATACCAGCACTAGTGGCATCGTTAAATACTTTGCCGACTCTCCAAGTTAATAGACTTTTTCTGAGCAGACTCGCTTCCCCTTCCAGTTTCCTTGTCTGTTCCCTCTCCTCATTTCCCCACCCCTGCCGAGTCACAGTTTTTTATGGCTCTCATAAAGTTATTTAAGTTTGTGCACACTTAATTTTCGCCCTTATTACATTCCTACCAGCCTTCAGCCAACTGTTTCTCTTCTGTTTATGGCATGCCTGCTTAGGACTTTGTGATTGACAATGCGTCTGTCATTAACGTCTGCACGAGTCAGGTCCTGGTTTTCATTCCAGGCTTTTGACTAGTTTTCAGCAATGTCAAGTTTCATGAAAACGGTAAGCGTGGTGCGTTGGACGAGTGTACTAATTGTCTTGATTAACAGAATTTGTGACTTTTGTGTGGTTGAGATTTGATTGCCCTTGGTTCTTCTAAAATTGTTTTCTTTGCCATGGCCAAAATTATGTCTCGGATTAAACTTAATTGTGTGATGTCGCCCCATTTTATTGGTGTCTGAATTTTGGTTTTGTTAGTAGAGAAATCACATAGTGCCACGACTTGCTGGGCACTTCCCGCCTCCCTGCTTTTTCTAATTTCTTGCCAGCTTAAATATTTACAGTACTGGTCCGTATTTTATGTGTGTTTTACTATGGGAGATGGCGTTATGGGGCTTGTCAAGCTGCCATTCTCTCACTAGCCGGGTGCATGGTAAATCCTATAGAAATTTTCTGTTTAGAGAATGATCAAATTGAGGAAGCCTACTGGGCCTGAAGAACTCCCCTCCCTGCATATCTTCTAGTATTGTATTGGTGCTACGTGGTTTGTTGATTCCTTCAGTTAGAAGTGTGTGAATTTGTGGATTAAATTAATTCTCATACCGTTACCCATGTTCAGAGTTGTTTTTTGCCATAAGGTTTATGTAATTTCAATATAAAGTTTATTGTCTCTTTAGTATATGTGCTCAAGGTAATGTTAATTGTTAGTCGTGATGCAGGTGACATTTATCTTTCTTGTTGCATCAATTTTTACATTACTTTAAAGTGTATGAAATCTGTCGTCTTGGGTGCGCGATTGAATGGGGAAACAAGCTGTGCAAAGTGCTTGCCTTTTTTTTATATATTTTTGTGAGTAAACAAATCAGGTAACTGTTGGTCATGAGGCATGATTTCTTGTTAATGTGCAACGTAAAAATATTGTGGAACTAAATAGATTTAAAACCCATGCAATCTGGTGGTGTTAGCAACATTAAACTAGATGTCGTAAATTGTTTGCAACTTATCCAGTAAGTTTTGTCTGAAATCAGTTTGTTAACAGTTGGTATCCAGATGTTGAAATTGATTCTGGGTTTTGAATTCAAGTCATTATCAGGGTTTTCTCTCGTGTTGAAAATGTATTTGAATCTGCTCACACTTAATTACATATAAGGTGGCCTATATGTGAATTTTATCAGTTTTTACGGAATTTTTTACACACTAGAAAAATCGAAACCTAGACTTTAGATTTTTTTGTAAGCACTTCCTCAAAGTGTGTCAGTTTCACTGATGCATTTATTTGAAAGATTCTTACAATGTAGGTGAATAATTAAGCAAAATGTTTTGGATGTAAAGTCATTACTTCAATAGTGTATGTCCCAAATATTTTGCTTTCAGTGGTGCAGGTATAAAGTTATCTACATATTTCTGTTCCTGGCTGTACAATCACATGCAAAGGCCAAGGCCATTATTGAAAAGAGCCTTTGCCACAAATTGCTGTTTTTATGCATGCAATCCGAACTTGGTGACTGTGTTTTGCGTTTGGAATTGATATCGCAATGTTGAGGAAACAAAAATTATAGTAGATACATCATAGTATAAACGATAGTATAAGTGTGAGTGGAGAAAGGAATCAACATGGTTCTTATATTCCAAACCAAATCAGCTACATTAAATATGTAAACGTCTTTCATATTTACTTTTTTTTCTGTAATTTGCAGTTTTTTTAATTTGAAGGATTTTACAGGGTTTGACCCAATGATTCCAGGATTTTACAATATTTTTATATACAGAAACCAGGATTTCAGTTTCAGGGCTGGTGGCAGCCCTGATATAAGGCATTTTATAATTATATATTTTAAGTAAATGAGGTATGTGTTGGCCAAGAGTATAGTGGCCTGGTATCACTAAATCATAGTGGTTACTTTTAATGTGCGGATGTTTTATGGTTCTCAGAGCTTGATTAAAATATGGGCGGACATTAAACGCTTATGGACACGTGTTTCAGTTACCAACATTGTGACAAAATTAACTGTTTATTCAGATTCCTGTATGTAAGTTTGGGCATCACAAAATACTCACATGACTAGATTGTGGATGTGAAAGAAGAAAGGTGTTTGACCTGGTCAACATTTTTAAGATTTCTGTAAATGATTTTATGGCAGTTCCACTACAGAGTAATTGTGTAGAAATTACTCTTATTGGAGAATTAAAACTGTACCTTTGCCAATGTTGTAATGGCAGTGTGGTTTTTATTGTGGAGTCTCAAAGGGTAACTGAGTATATATAAGTGTAGTATATGAATCTAGTCAACTTAAACCAAGCCATAGTGTATGGTATTTGTATATTTTATTGTAATATTTTTTTTGAAATTTATTTTTCTTGTATGAAATGAATCTGGGATCTAGTCATGACTATATGTAATATTGGTGTTCTGAAATTATTGAAAAGAATAATGATAATTGAACAAAAGTTTTTAACACTGTGTGAAAGTGTATTGCTGGTGTCTTTGATATGGAACAGGGCAATGATGTGATTGGCACTGCACACACATAGTTAAAAGATCATTCGTGTTGTCTTGGGGCCAAGCAGGATGTGACCCGGTTCCCGCATGAACGACTGTGGCCGTGCACAGAAGTGCATGCGCGGTGCAGGATCAGATCTGCAGTGATCTTTCTCCTCAGTGGTGCAGTGAGAGCAACGTCACACTGACTTTAACACAAATATCTATCAGCTTTCCAAAATACTTTTGGTGTTAGCAGAAGTCATTCTGTCCATTACTCATATGTACATTATATCTGTATCTGATATTGACAAGGATGTATCGGTTCATACCAGTATCAGCACTAATTCTCAGAATACTTCGTTAATTTCATTGATAGTGAAAACAAAATACTTTGTTTTAAATTATTATCTAAACTTGTAATTCAAGTGAACTTAAGTTGAATGAACTTGTGTGTGTCTTTAAAGCAATTTTTTTAGTTTCAATAAATTTTGATAAAGAGTTTTTGTGAAATATTGTGTTCAATGCAAGGATGTTATAATGAGGAGGTTAAGGAACAAAGAGTGGACTGTCGAGTGTAGGTGCCGTCTCAGTCGTGTGACGATGGTGTGGTGCGGCCACCAGGGACTGGCAGCGAGCCCCAGAAGCAAGCGGCCAACGGGAGTAATGGGCAGACAATCGTCCTGCCCAAGGACTACAACCCTGTGGCAGCCATCCAGCTGGTGGAGCTTCAGCACAGCTTTCTCATGAGGACGTTTCACCAGGGCTCAGAGCTCGACTGGTTCAGTGGCACGGCGCGGGGTGCACACACCCCTGGCTTCATGCAGGTTGTCGCCTCGCGTCGCATCAGGGAGATGCAGGTCTGTCTCTGAGATGTCATCTTCCTTACACACAATTGAATGAACATATAAACAACCTGCTCATTACTGTGAGCATTTTAATGTACTCTGTTTCATATCATAGAGGTCTCACATTTTATACTAAAAATTTAATGCTGATATATGTGAATCTTTGATAAGATAGTTGACAAAATACCTTATAATCATCTGTTTCCTTTGGAACTGCTGTTAATAATTTTTCCCGGTCAGTACATGCCTTTCATTCCCTTAAAACAGCACAAATATCTCTTAAATTGTTTCTTTCAAATGTCCAGGAATGAGGAGAGTAATGTTTATTAATATAAATGCAGCAATCTGACACATGACAGTTAGGGTGCTGCAACACATCACACTACCTAAGGGTTGTTAGTGTGTTTGGTCACAAAACACATGGGACGTTAACTAACAGTGGTCTGACTTAAATATGCTTACTATTGACTTTACTCAGCCTGGAATACAGGGTTGGATGGGTCTGCCATTGGCAATGTATGTAGAAGTCAGTTTTAACGAGAGCTCTCAGAGTGGTTATGGTGTTTGCTGTGCTGACTCACCTGGTGCAGGCCTTACCCAGGGTAAACTGACAAGGGTAGCTAGAGCTGATGTTCGGGGTCCCGTCGTAGGGCGACTGACAAATAGCTGGTAGTCGGGCTCAGCTTCGCTGGTCCTTGAGTCGGCCAGTTCTTGGCGGCGGTAGCACGCATTGACAATCTGTGTATGGCATCGGTGATGCCCAGGCCCATGGGTAATCCCAGGCGTAGGTGGATGACTGTAGGGTGCGGCTCTCCATATGTCTTCTGAGGGGGCTTGAATAGTGTACTGGGGGTAACTGTGGGGTGAGGCCCCCCCACAGTTGATGGATGGCTTGTGTCTGTTCCCGAGGAGAGGCGAAGTTGAAGGCTGACTGGGATGTATTACTTGACAACTGTTTGACTGTAGGAGCTGACGCTACCTTCTTATCATTTTACGTCGTCCCTCGTATGTGGGTGAAGGGCATATGGTAGGTGCTATGGTCCAACTGCAACAAAGAAGGTGCCAGTGACAGAATTTCCCAACTAAGAGTACCCAGAGGAAATTGAGTCATGCTGTGTCAGGCCTGGCACTTCAACCGGGGAATTGCACGCAGTGGATGGTGTGGGTTAGATTATTTGGGTTGGCTGTATTGCTCCATTGTGAGGCAGTTAAATGTGACCAGATCACTCCTCATTAGGCCTGGCACTGCAACCGGCCAATTTCAGGTGGTGGCTGGAGTGGGTTAGCTGACTTGTGTGGCCTAATGGCTTTTTTGCGGAGTGTACCCAGTAGAGGGCTCTACTGGGTACACATGCACCAAGTACCTTGGCGCACTTGGTCCACAGTATGGGTGGCCGGTGAATCTGTGGTATTTTATGACGTATGTGCGGCCCGGTTAACGGAAGCCTGCAATCCTCTAGTATAGGAAATGGGGTATAAAGGCGCTGTCACCTGCCTCTCCTTTAAGGGATGGCACTTACTACGTTGAAGAGAGGATAACAAGACACTCTAGAATTATAACTCAAACATATTTCTTCTCAAGACAATAAACACAGTGAACTGTACTAACTCCTAGGCTTCATAGTTCTCAAGCAACGAGTGGAAGTTATGTTGGCAATAGGAGGGGCTGGTTTCCAAAGAAAGCTAGAGCAGCTAGATTAAGTATGCGTAAGAATGGCTCAGACCCTAACTGTCATCTAGTGTTGTCCTGAAGGCACTTGGGTAAAAACTCTCCAGAGTGGAGTGTGTTTTGGGGGTTGAAGACTTCGTCAGGATTCGCAGGTAACAGGTTGAAAACTTCTAGGGCTGTAGGTTATCATAGAGACAACGAGAGCAGAGAACTCTATCCCGGCTATGGTAGAGCGAGCTTCTTAGTGATCAAAGCGGAGCAATGACAACAATTCTGGGTGAACGTCTGACCTTACACAGTCGACTCTCTATGTATCATTATTCAGGGGACTGTTAAAAAAATTTCCATACATGCAGGATTTCAGTGGATGAGGATTCTGACATGTAACATCAATAAAATACAACTTCTAATCTTATAAATATTTATGTTGAGTTCTATAGTAAGAGCTGTACATTATTTGTGAATAAAGTTTAGCTATTAAACGCAATAAAAATGGGAATTTTAGAAAAAAGGAGTACCGTAAATAATACTGTATTTACTTGTGTATAGTGCACCCTTTTTTTCCCAAAATAAAGAAAAAATATTTTTCGGGTGCGCACTATACATGAAAAAAAAAATTAAGTAAGGGGCAATGATAGTCATAAATATTCCTGAGATGTTTAGAAGGAAGTGAAGCTGAACTGTCAGTTGTCTTCATCTTTCACATCACTCCTGTTCCATCTCTCTCTCTTCTTTCTCTCTTAGCACCCCCTTCAGTTAGTCCCTTCAGCCCTACTCTATAACCCTCTATGCTAACGCCGTCCCTTTTTTTGGTTTTATCTAGTCTACAGCCCTGTTCCAACTGCTTCACGGCAGTGCTTACACAATACACTGGCAATATACGTATATTGATGAATGCCAGAAGTTCACGTACTTCTTACACTGTCAAGTTTAAGCTGTCAGTTATAAAATATGCCCTCTGAGAGTGACTGTGATAACTATTTTTTTCCCACCAGTAATGTGATTGTCATCCATTGTTTCTATCATGTTGTTTATGAAGAAAAGCTTGTGAAGATATTGTGTGTTGTTAGGAAGTATTATAATTATTTAAATCATTTTCACAAAAGTGGTATTTATTTATTTATTTTTTTGCAAGTTTTGAGTGTAGTAAAATATGACAAATTCAGTACTAAATATTGTTTCCAGTCGCTATGACAATTTTTATTGAGAAAAAAATTAGCAACAAAATGTTTACTTGACTTAATTATATTGTAACTTGTAAGTAAATATTACGGAATATAAAATTGTGTGATCACGAAATTTACCGAATTCAAGGAAAAACTGAAAAATACCAATTGGCATGAAGAAACAAAATTTGCATGAATTATGCATGAAAATGATTGTTTATTATGATCAGTGATAGGACGATTCGATTGTGGATTTTTCGATTCCACCGATTCTTGCCTAAATCAAAGAATCTATGAGTTCTGATTTTTTGCATTCAAAAGTTTGATTCAATTCTGTAAAATTTTGTTACTGGGTAGCATATTCTGAAAACCTGGTGGTGCTTGTAAACACAATGTAAATAGCTTGTGTACGTTTGCAATCTTATTTAATCAGGCATAATTAGAGGCCCAATTTGTGATAAATCGCGATAAATGAAATAACACCAAAACACAAATTGTAGTGCGAAATAACATGAAATACACACAAATTCATGATATCTCACGAAATTAGCATTCTCCACAAGAAATTAAGTCTTCTCCCATGTTATATGTGTACACAAATTTACTTTGGCACTGTAAAAATAAAAATCTAAAGTTGCGTGAGTTCTAAGCAATATCGAGAAATACTAGAGGAAAAATTCTCGATTTAGTCTCGAGACAATTTTTTAATCTCAAAAATCATAGTTCTACATGCAGCACACACACGTAATTACGTTATGTTTATATTCTTGCATACAAAATGTTAACAAACATATTCTAAAATTTACACAAGCAGTAAAATATGCACTTTGAAGTAAGCTACAGTAGTTTGACGATAAACTGCCTCCAAGTGCTAGTAACAATGGTGTAAAGTAAACACTTGCAACTAGAATGTGTTTAGTAATCTATGGCCGCAGCTACAAATCTGATGTTTACATTGACAGTTGCACGTAAAATTGCGTGAAACGAAAATGCGATATTTAAATTGATACATTAAACAGACTATTTTCATAAAGTATCTAGGATCATAAATTATGGAAGATGCTGCAGCCGATCTAAAAGACCGTAAAATGTCTATCATTTGGAAATTTTGTCCGTGCTAATGAATGTATTTAACCGCCAATGCATAGTGATTTATTTGTTTTGTTTACATTCAGCGGTATTATAAAACTCCGCTAGCTGCAACAAAATCAAAAGTTAAAAAACCTCTCACTGAAAAATTTACAAAAAGATTATTTATATGTATGACGTGCCTTAATGTTAACTGTATATCCATTTGTACCCATGCCACAGATAAACTGAAAAATGATTACTCTGAACTCTTAAGAGTAAATATATTATCATAAAATTTAAGTTGAATTTTAAGCGTTAAATAATTAATAAAAAAATTTAAAGTCAGTTAATGAATTGGTAATTATGTACTTGCATTCTTTCCTTAATTTTTTCGACAATACACAAAATTTATGTAAACATGAAATCAGTTTTCGTTACTATTTCATAACAAAAACTTATTTCATGATCTCAAAATTAATTGAAGGAATAAGTAACAAAAAGGAATGGGGCCCTGCACAATCAAACTTATTTTAAAGTAATTAATTGACAAAATTTGTAATTGGCATACAGCCTTCATATACAGTGATTTTAAACATATTGTGCAAAAAGTATTTATTGGCAACAGTACAATTATTTACTTAAGAACAGTTCCTCAAACGTAAATAGAAAATATTTAGCCATATCTGTAGTGCGTCTGATAAGTGTCCGCCAATCCAGTTCCCCTGGTTACATGTCTGTGACGGGTATGCTACCAGCATGGCCTGTCGGCACTGTCAAGTGTCGCACAGGTGAGCGTGGCCGCAGCCCAGTGGACTAGGCTGGCTGGAGACGAGGGGAAGAAGGCGACATCCACTGAGCCGGAATGGACATCAGGCAAACAAATTTTCAAAAGCAATAAACCCTGAAGACAGTAGAAGTTAGAACCAAAGCTGAAAAGAGGAGGTTGAAACATGAATCATGAACTCTCTGTAAACACACAAACAGGGACCACGAAAAATTATTATGGGTCCTAGGTACGGTATTACCGAGGAGAAACATCAAAACCAAACTTACTCATTAGAGGTTTCTTTCTGCATCTAGATGACATATATCATCACGTAATGGTTAGTTGTGAAATCAACCAACACCAAATAAATAAATAACCTAAATTTTCACTACCGTCGCTTTTCTACATCTTGAAGAAAATAAATAAAATGACTACATTGTACAGTAGAGTCCCGTTATAGAGAGATGTCACGGTTCCAGGTTCTATCCTCGCTATAAGAGTGTCCTCGCTCTCGCTGAATTAGACTGATTTTGATCCCCAGTAAGGCCTACTACTTGAAAATTGCCTAAAATTGCTCATAAATTGTGTTTGAACCACCACAACGTAAAAATATTCTGGTTGCATGAAAATGAGCAGAAAATCTGACCATGCCATGTAAGTATAGCCACTCAGCCTGCAGTTAGTTCCTCGGCCTATGCAGCATTGTCCCGCAATCAGTTCCCCGGCCTGTGCAGCATTTCCTGCTATCGCTTACTCGGCCGCTGAAGCACTGCCCTGTAAGCGATAACTTGCCCATCACAGCTCCGCTGGCATAATTCTCGCACCTTTTTTTTATAGGATTTTAGTGCCAAAAAATAGGGTGCGTGAATTATGCAAGAAATCGCCAAGACACGTGCATGTAAACATTAAAATGGGGTCTTCTATAAGTAATCCTTCGCCAACTGTGGCAGATACGTTTTTTTAAAAACACAGCACTTTCTTTATTGATAATAGATATGAAGATACATATTCAAAATTAAATCACTCGTGTGCTGGGGCTAGCAGCGAAAACATTGCAGTGTGCATGTAGCTGGGCAAGCGCCTAGATCCTTGCAGCGTGGCCGGACGCGGAGGCTTGCGGCTGTCTGTCGCTACACGATTATTCTGGCCACCGCCTGCCACTGCCGGCCGGCCGCCATCTGCCACTGCCGTCGTTACAGGTTAGCTTCACATCATAACAGCGGCCCAGTATTGGGAAAACATGACATGCACGTTAAACTCAGAAACAATGTATTTCCGGCTTGCTTCTTTATTGCCGTGTTCCTCTCCACATGCAATTACCTAAAGTTTAAGTGCAGCAGTTTGACTGGTATATTTATTTATCCATTATGCATTCGTACTAAACAAAAATTAATATAAAAGTAAACTATTCCCTTTGCATTAAAAAAACCACTCGCATACAAATAAACTCTGTGACTGATTTTGTTTACATGTTTGCAGTGCGGCGCGGCAGCCAGAAATCGATAACGGGACCAGTGACCTTGAAGTGTCAGTGACCTGGCGTGGTCAAACAAAGTGCGGGCCTATTAGCATTACATGCCTCATTGAGAGAAACACGCTGCATGAAATATGAAAGGAAAATTTTTTCCCCTAATTTGATGCACCATTAAATTCGGGTGCGTGAATTGTGCCACTGCGAGAATTATGCCAGTAAATACGGTAGTGACTGAAAAATTATACGTTTTCAACTAACAAAACCTGCATGGTGTGAGACTTACTCAAAACCAGAAAAAATTCAAGAAAACTCTATAAAAATGGATTTAAATTAAGTTTGTTATAGTACAGCGATAAAATGTAGTAGTAGTTGTGTCCCTAGCTTTGATTCGTATGCCACAGTATGGAAAAAAAACCCGGCAGAAATCTGTTAATATGTAGCTGTATTCGATTCCAGCTATCCCTTGGACTGTTATGTTAAATGGAATTTGTTTTCATTTAACAATAACGTTCGAACCACATACGCCAATTTTGAAACCAAACACAGTTGACAGCACAATGACCGTGTAGGACTATGGAAAAGCAGAGCTGATTCTTGAAAATGGTGTCAAGGTAGAAAGGGCGGTATTCTATTTACAGAACAATGCGCTTGGTTTGAAAGAGAGGGAGGTTAGAAGGTGCGGCGGAAGAATGTGAAACATGAGTGGCACAAGGTACTTTGGGAAACAAGGAGGCAGGGCGAGGGAGTGGAGTTACGGCAGACAGATAACAAAAGCGCGCTTCCCGCCGCAAGCGTGCCTCACACGATCTTGCCGCACATGTTTCAACTTGTAAAATTACAATTTTTCATGGAATATATTTGCGATTTTTTACGGTTCCTCAAAATGACCTTGTTATACCAGTGTTCTCGCAGTTGCCGTGCTTGCTACAACGCAATTCTACTGTAGTCAGAAATCAAAATTAGATGAACTACATCTCTTCTTCACAAACTTTGGAAGTGGTTGTTTACAAGTTGCGTGGGTTCTGTCTCGGCTGTAGTCTCAGGAATCATGTGGACATGCGTCGTCATTCCCCACGTTGTGGCCCAAGAGCTAGCGGTCCTGAGCCGGGTGAGGACCAAATGAACTAGAGTACTTATTTTACAGTATACCACTAGGTAGCGTTAAGATGCTCCAAACTCACTTTCAGGCGGTAGTTAAAACGTTCTTCTACCTAATCCCGTGCTGAAAAGTCCTTTGTCGGCTGGTGTCTACCACGTAGCACACGAAAACAGCTAATCTTAGATTGGATCGACATAACATCCGACTTCGTGACAGTAAGTGTCGAGTGCAGCTAAGGTACTCTGGTAACACGCATGACTAACTGCGCCAACATGGCTTGTGTAACAGCCGTTTCGCCATGGCTGAGGCTAGATGGGAGAGGCGGGGTTAGAGACGGCAACTTAACTGGCAAAGTGCTAATGGAAAATATTTTTGAATGTCACTGAACAAAGCTAACATGTAATTTTTTTTGCCAATTTCATAATAAAGAAAACCAAAATGAGACTAATTAATTGACTGGACTTTAACTTGAACAAATTCAAACACAAAAAATTTTTAATTGTCCCTAAAAAAATGTATTCATAACTGCCTTTCTAAAACAGCACACTTTAACTTATATTGTTTTGGGAAATGTGCAGTATTCTTGAAATCACATGATGTTGACACATTCATTTTACCTAGCAGGGCTATTTCTACATGACAAAGCTATACATTTATTCCACATAGTACTGAATGAAACAGTTAATGCCACTAGATTTGCTAATTCAATTAAGATAAATAATTTTCTGTTGCTCTCATTGTAGTCTCCGCTGTAAGTTGTGTGAAATGTAGAACTTTAAAACTGTATACAAAATGTTGCAATGTATTTAACGTTTGATAATCAAATCTAGTCCCGAATCAAGAATCAAAACAAACATTTTGAAGTCTAATCAAGAATCAGAATCGACAAAAACCTTTAACCGTCCTGTCACTAATAAATAATAATTTGATTCTTTGAAATGGCTTAAAGGTTTTTAGTGGTGTTCACAATTAATTTTGAGTCTTCGCAAAGTAAAAGCGCACTAGTGAAAACATTGAAACAAAAATACCATTTTTCAAGTTTCAAAGCACTGATTTTTGCTCTTTCAAAATTACGTTTTCCAATCCCATTGTCATTGAGCAGCAAAGCCTGAACAATGTGCACTTTGCTACGGAGGCCATTCAGTCCTTGAAGAAATGACATTCACATTCATGTTGCAGTTGTCAGCATTACTGAATATACAATATTGTTTTGCAACACAGTGGTGAAAAACATTAGTTGAAATGACTGCTTGTTATATGTTGACAAACTTGCTTCAGCATGAGGGAGTTTAGAAAGTTAGTGTAGCTGTAGGCATTTAATAGTAGGTATGTTTCTAAGTAGAAACGTAACAATTATATATACATATAAATTAAATTTTGTTTTCTGGAATACGAGTATATTATTTTTGCAATAGTCGGATATGTACATTTTAACTGTAAAATATTGTACCGTAAAAGTTAAGAGTTAAATTAACAAAAATTCTGTGAAGCAGTTACCTAATATTATTGTGTGTTGTAATTATGGCATCGAGAGAGACTGCACAGTGTTAAACCACTTAACATTCACTTGGAATGACCCAAGCTTTATTCCAGGTCAGTTTTCCAAAGTTTTGAATAACCTCTCGATTTGAATGTTGGGGTGGTGTGGTTCCTTACTGCATACCAAAGCCAATTTCTTTTCCCTTCATTCTTCCGTAAGGAATTTGTCCATCTTTAATAACTGTGAAGTTGACAAACACAAGTTCTACCTACGTACCTTTCAGTTGTAATACATACCATATATAAGGAAAACTGTTTAATAACGTCAGACATTGTAGTCATTAATTTTTAAATCTTGAGTTGCCTAAAGCTTGTCAAGATATCACTGAAGTTTCCAGGATTTATTTCTTGCAGGTGCTTGGATGTTTAATAGTAGAACTGTTCCTGTCATCAAAACTGCGAGCACTGGACAGCTGTAACTCTGCATGCTTTGACCAGCGGCTGGAAGCCTGCTACTCGGTTCTGCGATGGTCAAGCGACAGCTTACCGCACTGCGCAAGACACATAGTCTCGCTCCTGTTGCAAGTGGAGCTCTCGCGGGAGGCAGGGCCTACGGGTACACAGCCTTTCCGCTATCCCACGGTGACGCCACGGGGGCTTCCCCCTCCATCTGCACACCAACTTCTACAGACACTGCTGTTTCCAGCCGTGCTGCCTTTCCCGCGACATTTCCCACACCTCTTCAGGTTGCTGGAAGCTCTCTGTGACTATGAGGATATGACAGAAGAGCTGATGGCGTATGACGATGGTGTTATCATGGAGAACGAAGTAACGTACAAGGCACAGCTGGCCAGCAAAGTGGCAGAGTGCAGAGTGAAAACTTCTGCAAGGGAACTGGCAGTCTTGCTGCCACAGCTGTCTGGTGAAAGCCTCTGCATTCTCTTACCATACGTGATACGCTTGCTGGAAGATCCGACTACTTCAGTCTTGGCGGCATGGTACCTGTTTGACCCCGTGGCCACTGCCTTGGGTCCCAGACAAACTGCAGAACACCTCCTGGCACCCGTGATTGGCCTGTACGACTGCAAGGAGGAGGGGAGCATGGACTCGTGCAACAAGCACTTGAAGCTGTATCACCACAGCTTCCTGCTGCAGCTGGTGGTGCGGCTGGGGCTGAGGATGTTTCTGAGGAACTTTGTGGCTCCCCTGGTTGAGGCTGTTGGAGGCTACAGGGACCTGGGACACACAGAGGGCACCTCCCACCATCAGAGAGCCAGCACCTCACACCTCAAGTATGTATTCTACTGTCCTGTCCCTTGTGTGACTTCTCTGCAATGGGTTAGAGTGAGTGAGTTTGAGACCTTTGTCATTTTGGGAGAGGCATGTGGAGTCTGTGCGTCGACATGTAGGAGTTACAGTGTGAGTGGGAATGCAGGTAAAAGTTTTTGTGTGTGTGCATATACATGTGTGTGTGTGTGTGTGCAGGCATGTGTGTGTGTGCGCATGCAAGTGTTAATGTACGTGCATCCGTATGGCTGGTGTATAGATCATTTTGTGATTAATTTTAAAAATGTTAGTTGGTCACTTGAATGAGGTTTGTTTGGGCTACAATGAACATGTGTGGGTTTTACCAGTGGAATATGGTGGCTTAATAGTAAACATGTACAACTTAACGAAGTTTCTGTTTGTTTGATCTACAGCATGAAATTTGTCATTACCTATTATTTTAATATATATATCTTAAATAAATGACTTAAAATTGCAAAAGGCTATGTACAATAGTTCAATGTCATTCAAGTTCCTCATGTTATTACTGTGTAAATAGTCATTAGGAGTGCTTCTTGCTAACCAGATTTTAAAATACAAAGTGGCAACCTTCATGACGTGAGAAAAGTGGTTGTATAATGTATTGTTTCTCGCTATATACATAATAGATTTGCTGTAGTATTGAAGTGCCTAGTTTGATTAAATCGTATTGCAGCTATTGACTAGTGTGCCATGGTAATTCTAATTACCATAAATACTAATATTTAAGATGATTCTGTTTCCATGTATCTTAACTAGTGTTGGAAATATCTGCTCCAGAACATGCGACATTGAGGAGAACATGGGTGAAATAGACACAGACCAAGTTTTGTCGCCAATAGAAGAAGACTTTTCAGCAGGATCTGATCACAGGAACTTACACCAGGAAGAGAGTCATGTTAAAGAGTCTTGTGAAGATACGCAACACAGCAGCAATGAATGTAAAGACAATGAGTATGGTAAGATAATTGTTTACATGGTTTTTTCAATCAAGTGTTAACAATTTTTACTTAAAATGAATTAGAGTTTTTCCTATACACATACTACGTATCGGTATCCACCGATACTTAACCTTTTTCTGATGTAGCTGTATCGGGTATGGTATCGGGCCTATACATCAGTAATGGTTATAAACAATGAAATTGGGTTATTACATCCTTTAGACACAAACATTTTCTTTTTCTTCTTCTAATGTGGCTCAAAAGCTCCTGGCCTTAGGCATGTAGCCTGTACAGCCAGTGAATTCCATAAAAATTGAATAAATCTCAAAATCTCCATAATCATCATAATAAGAAATATCCAAAAATCGAAAGTTTATCAATCATGCCAAAACGTCAAATGCCACACACCCAAAATGACGTCGCAACCCGACGCCAAGGTCCAAAAACCACAACCGTATGCGATGGCAGATACTTCACTACATAGACACAAAAATTGTATGGTGTGGCTGTACACTTTACAGTTGATCACTCATGCAATAATTTCTTCATTCACATTCATAAATTGAATAACTTTTATCCCCCATGCGTAAAATGTAAACTAGTTTGAGCTCAGTCATAGAAGCGGTACATGCAAAAATAATTTTGCTGCTGTACAAGAGAGAGATTTCTTATATAGTTTGCATGCCTGCCATAGCACCACATGTTCACTTTGGTGAACACCACTTGGTAAATTTCGCTGCTATACAAGAGAGAGAATTTTTACGTAGTTTGCAGGCCCACAGCAGCGCCACAGGTGCACATTGAAAGACGCCATATTGTGTAACATGTTGCCGTGGTTTTGCTTTCTTACGTCACTTTCCCATCTGTGGAATAGTTATTGCGCAACGTATATTTGTAGACATTGCAACATAAAACTAATTTTTCCATCACAATTTCACAAATGTTTTGAAGGGGAGAAATTAAGTCAGAATTTTTGCTTGTACGGAATCGTAATTTAACAATATTTACAGGAATACAAAAATTTTGTGTGGACAGTACTTGAAATATTAATTATACATAATTTTTCATGAAAAACTTCTGGTGCTGCCTATACATGCCAAAATATTTATATCATGGATGCAAGTGGATAATTTTCATCTCACTGTGCTCTTGGTGGCGATAACATTGGGAAAATATTTTTTAATTTTATTATTTCTCATATTTCTGCACATTAATGGTGATTTGGAACAACAAACAAAAGGGATGGCTTTGGTGTCTGGGTTTCGGCAATGGTATGGGAATACCAGCAATGGTATTGGGGTATTGGTATCAATATATACAAACATGGTATTGGATCAACTCTAAAACTAACACATTTTTTAAATATTGTTATCATGCGTTTTTTGGTGTATATTTATCGAGCTAAATTTTACTGTGGAATCTTCTAACCTATCATGTGCAATCCTTTTGTGAATGAATTTGGAATTATTTTAAACACTACACACTATGTAATTTTTTAACTGTGTGATTTTTGTAATTAATGCATTTTTTTCATGGAAACTTAGAGTGGTCAATATTGCTACGTGTCGCTGCTTTTCATTTTTAAGCGACGGAAGAGCATGTGGATGACAGAGTAGTGATATGATAGTGGGTGGCAAGTCACGAAGAAATGTTGAATTACAAGTAAGTGATAATCCTCTAAGTTAGGGAACCTTTAAGATTGGGTAACTGAAACAATGTAAGTACGACGGGCGTCTGAGTAGAGAGTTTATGAAGGTCTTGATCTGGGCATTTGTGTGACCTTAAGCGATAGATGACGAGCCACGAGAGCTATGAGTGGCAACAGATGTGACCAGAGGGAGTAAAATCTGCAACTGCGAGCTAGGGTGTGTGATTGTAAAAGACTTTTCAAATAATGGCAACAGGTAGACTGAACATATGTTAATGATGAACGTTAGTTAATTGACTGTAACAAAACAGAGACATGGACATGCACTTTAATTAGAGTTGAGGTAGACATTGGTTACTGCACTCACTGCGATAAAGTGAATAACAGGGGAGATAAATAATTTAATTTTGTATATAGCTGTGTGAATAAATTAAATATCAAATTTTGTTATTTTAATTTTTGTTTAGACCTCCATCCCTCACAAACTCTGATATGCCCCTCAGACATCTTGTAACAGTATTTTAAAACAAAACATATCAGCTTTGCCAGCTAATAATGTCGATGAAAGTGTGAAGAACACTTCCTTACAAGGGCTAAGCAAATGCAGTAGCTGAATTGTAATACACAGCATATGAAGTTATTTCATTTTACAACTTGAAGGATGTTGGCTTACAGGACCCTGTAAATAATCAGGGCAGAGACAGGGAGAGGTTTCAGTGCTTGAAGGCAGCTGGTCATGCATGTCCCGATAACGGCTTTGGTGTGCTTTCCGCCCAAACCAGAGCAAATTTATAAAAAAAGCTTGGATAGCTATGAGCAATCAAATGAAAACATAGAAATAATTTGGATGAATTGCTTAATACAAGTTTATTTCAATGTTGTTACAACAAAGCTCACATGAAAGTTAAAAAAACATAGTTAAGAAATAAAATTATTTGTTCGAAATCATTAAAAGAAATACCTAGAAGACTGAAAAGGTTTACTGAAAATATACCTAACTCAAAATTTATTGTAATACATACAGTGATGTAATTAAACAAGAGTTTGGCAAAATTGTAAACCATATTGTGCAAAATCACATTACTTAATCTGCCAATACATAATGCATATCACTTATAGACTTAGGCCTTCACTCTTTGGTACTATTTTTTCAAAAAGTCTTCTTTCTAGTTTAATTACATTGCAGTATTTATAGCATTAAATTTTGAATAAAATTTTCAGTAATTCTTTTCAGGCTTCCAAGAACTATACATACAGTCTTATTTTAGTTTTTACAGTGTTTAAAATGTTGAAAGCAACAAAATTGTTATAATGTAGAGTGGTAATAACATGATGTTGGGGGAACATATGTATTTGTGTGTACAATATAGTTATTAACTAATGCTTTAATCCTGACACCTAGAAACATACATACCATTAAATCCTACAAAACAAAGGAAACCATAAACAGTAAACCACATTTATTACAAGAACATGAGGAAATATCGGTGACAAAAAATTATCAGATGGTGTTCTTAATGAAGTTAATTATGATTATTCTACCTTGTACAGTATGTATTTACGGGGGAAAATTATTTTTGTTAAAATTTTATAATTTAAATATTTAAATACTGTTATTCCAAGATGATAAGGTAGAAAACAACAATTTGTGATTTAAATATTAGTGAAAATTTGGCTCGTAGGACATGAATTACAAAATGCAGTTTTCCCTGGGTAGCAGTTTACAGTAGGAAAATTATGCTATATTTAAAATGGATAAGTACTGTTAGTGTTAGATTTATTGGTAGTTCACAAGATGTAATTTTTAAGATTAGGCCTGTGAAGACTATCGTGGAGAATGCAATTTTCTATACTACTATTATTAATAAAGTTGATGCCCCATATAGCTGGGTATAAGCCTCAAAGTTTTCCTCCCTAGGGCCATGGAACCACGATCCTATTGATAGGGTTAATTGGCATCCTGGTCATTGTAGGTGCTCCTAGTTTTGCCTTTACATAATCAATCTGGTAGGACATTGGGCGGAACTGGCTTACTGACGGGTCATGTAGTGGACCTTTCGTGTGCAAACAGGGCATGCACAGGCGGGGCATGGTGGAAGTGAATCATCCTGACAGCTGTATACTGGACAGGTGGGTGTGGCAACACTGATTTTGGCCAGGGTGGATTCGGTGGCAGGGGTGAGATGCCATGTGTTACAGCAAAGCATCTTGGCATGCAACTGAGAGCAAACTCAGATCCAACTTAATGGTGGTTCCTGTTAAGCATCCAACTGATCCATGCATCCCTCTATCTGGCGGCCTCTGTCCTCGGTTCAGTATACACAAAGTAGTTCTCCAGACAACCCATTTTGTGATGGGCTTTCCAGGTGGGCTTCTTGCTTTTAGCCTTGCGTGTGGCATAAGGACAGTCGGTTAAGAAACGAGGGAAGCTAGCAGGTGTTCAGTGTGCATCGGCACGTACAATGATACAGCAATGAGATAGTGTGTTAGGGTGGACCTTGTGGAGAAATGCACTCTCTCTTCAGTAGCGGTGCTCTGACAGGCTCGTAGCCCCTTGCTGGGTGTTCCGTAGGGGCAGGATTTACCTCGTCCTGTTGTCCCCAAGACGGCTTGTGTGCATGCTCACTAGTTTTATTAACTCCAATCTAACCACTGTGGTTCACCCTCCAAAGAGCGGTGTAGTTGCTCATTTTGGTGAAGTCTCTGGTGATGGAGATTGACGCCCTTGGCATCATGTAACTCGTATCTCAGAATTATTATAAAATATACAGAATATTAATAAACACAGTCTCAATTGATTTATGATTTCCATAATTACAGATACATTTATGCTACTGCTCTAACCCAATGACAGAATATTTTGTAAGAACACAGGATGATGAACAACTACTATTTAAAGCAACAAAACTGGCTAAATATGAATTTTCTACATGCAGCTAATATTTTGTTATTGTACATGTTCAGATGAAATGTTGACTGATGTATATTACTTTACTGATATTGCCCATTACAGATAGTATTTTAAATTGTTTTTAATATAGTATTAAATTTTACAGATAATTTAATTGGTAACAGATGTGTGTCAAAATGTCAGAAGTGTTCCTTATGGCAACCCTAACAAAAGTATGCCTATCAAGTACAGTAAGCAACTGTGTATTTTCCAAGTGTAGAGCCCCTGCGTAACTGGTAATTAGGACAGTGCTAGTGTATATGTAGCGACGTGACAGGAGGAGCCATGTTTAGACATGAGACCACATGGAGAGAATTTAGACACAGTCTGAAGAGGGGATGAGGGTGGTAACATTGGCCATATCAAGGAAGCAATTGCATGTAGTACTATGTGTTGCTAGGTGGATACAGACTGCCGACGCCTGAGTGATGGTGGTGTCTGCTGTGGGTGATACAGGAACTTCATCGATCTTGAACTACCGTGATGTAATATTTAACCACAGTGCGGTACTTGTGTAGCAGCAGTATGTGTAGGGAGTGGCATGTGTTGGTGCAGAAGTCGTGGTGACCGAGGTGGAGGATGGCAAGGTGTCACCAGTAGATGAAGAGGAGACTGAGCTGTACAACATCATGGCACAGCTCGACCTCAACATCTCACAGGCAGGCAGTGAGGGCGAAGGAGAGGGGGAAGCAGAGGATACAGCCTATCACAACATCCACGGTGAGTACCCAGCCTTCACTGAAATGTAGTGCTTGTACATAATATCTGCCCAAACGTATCTTACCAAAAAGAAGATATAATGGACCAGAGCAGTCATACTTTATACCTATTCACCGGAATATAGAATGACCTTGAAAATAAGACCTCTAGGATTGAACTTTTGTCTACAAGAAAACTTTTTCCCCACAAATGATTTGACGATGTAATTTATCACAGTTATTGAAATTTGACAGTGAAATAAAGGTTAACATTGCAAAATATTTTGCAGTAAATAATATTCTGTGTACACTATGTTATCATAAGGCTGTGTTCCAAAATAGCAAGAAATGTGCACTCTCATGCACTCGCACTCGGCAATGATGTCGGAGAGTGCTGTTCCAAATGTTCTTTGAGAGTGAATGCAAGTGCGAGAGTGAGTGTTTGTTTACGAGTATGTGTACATGCATGCTCTATTCGTGCTTGCAACAACTGCCATCCTTTTGATTGTTTTCTAGCATCAGGAAAATAAATAACCTGCCTTAATTTCATTCTCCTTCGTGTGACTTTCATAAACAAATATATTATAGGCTTTGTTTAGATTACGCATTACAATTTATGAATTTATAAAGCAATACTACATTACTGAAAACAGTGGAATGTCACAGGAACAACTATTCTTTCACTGTAAAGTATTTTCAGTAAATATTAAATATATTTATAAATTCGGAAATTATAAATTCATAATTTTAGAATAAACAGTGCTAAAATTCCAAGCTCAAACTGTTGATTTCAGATAAAATTTATACCTGACTCTCTTCATACATTACTATCATACCCATCATCATCCCTAGTAATCAATATATTGTTAGTTGAAATGAAAATATTAATGAATAAAGTGTTGTTTTTTTTTTAAAGTATATAATATTTTGTTTACTTATGTAGAATAACAATCAATTGCAGACCGTATAGATTATTTTTAAAAGTGCGAGTGATGATAGTTCCATAAGGAGGGAGTGTAAGTGCAAGTGTGAGCGTGAGTGCTGGCTATTTGGAACACAGCCTAAGTATCCGGACACCCACCTGAAAATGAAGTACAAGTGTTGGCTGTCCTCTATTGGGAACATTGGCAGTCAATACCTTGTTGGCCCACACTAAACATTGATGACAGTCTGCACTATCGCAGGCATACTTTCTGACGCGTGATGGTTGGGATGCTTCACACGGTACCTTGTCTACAGATGTGTTTTAAATGTGCTCACCCTGGCTCTTGAGTAGCCGGTGTACAGAGGCAGCCTGGTCAGGTAACGGCAAGTTACGTAGGCATCTAAGGTGCTGTAGTTGGCAGTTGATGCTGGCTCACCACCTGTAGGCCATTGGCTGCCTGCTGTAAATGACTCTCAGAGCCCCGTCCAGGAACAGTTGGTGTGCAGTTGGAGCTGTCTGGTCCTGGGGTTGCTGAGCTCTGGCTGATGGCATCAGGCAGTGACGATCGACGAACGGTGCTGGCGAGGCCCAGGCCCAAGGGCAGTCTTAGCCGAATGCGGATGATGACTGAATGAGGTGTCCCGCTGGTCTTCCGGGGTGACTCAAATAAATTGCTATGGGGGGCTGAGGAGTAAGGCCCGTGCAATTGGCGGGCAGCTTGCCCACATATTGCCAAGCAGAAGAAAGGCTGAAAGATGACTGGAATGGAATTCTTGATAGTTGGTTGACTGTAGGAGCCCTAGCTGCCTTCTTATTGACCCACTTATTCCCACCTCGTTGGGTGAATGGCATGGGCTAGGTTCTACGGGTCATCGTAGCAAGTAAGGAGAAGGTGTCCGAATTCTCTAGCTAGAGTACTTAAATGCAATAGTGTCATGCTGGCTCAGTCCTAGTACTCCAACGAGCGAATATCACGCGGTAGATGGAGTGGGTTAGTTGACTTGCGATGTGCTAAAGCTTTGTTGTGAGCCACTGAGAGGCTACTTGGTTACACCTTGTCAGGCCTGGCACTGCAACCAGCAAATTTCATACAGTAGATGGAGCAGGTAGTTGACTCAGGAGGTCTGTTTGCTTCTTTGTGGAGTGTACCTAGTAGGGGGCTCTACTGTACATGTATGCCAAATGCCTTTGCACACTGGGCCCACATTATGAGTGGCCGGTGAATTTTGTGGTGTTTTGTGACATATGTTCTGCCTAGTTAAGGAAGCCCACAGTCCTACTCTATTGTTGGAAACTGTTTGGCAAGATGCAGTCACCTGCCTCTCCCTTGGGTGATGGCATTTACAAGATAGATGAGAGGTACAAATTTCCCTTGGAATTAGAATGCAAAGTGTAGACTTGAACGTATTTCTTCTGAGTAGTATAAACACGGTGACCCTACTAACTCCTAAGCTATTGTTTACGAAGCAACCAGTGGAGTTTATATCAATAAGAGGTAAAGGCAAAGAGCAAATTTAGAGCAACTGATAAAGAAGTTGTGAGAACATCTCTAATCATACTGTTGTCTAGTGTAGTCCTGAAGGGAAAGGGCAAGTACTCCCAAGTGGAGTGGGTGTATCAGGGCTTGAAGCAAGCTTAGCTGGTAGAAGTTCTGGTTGAGGCAGAGAGCCCTAGCATTGCAGTGCTAGTGTGAGCTGCTGAGTTGCCAAGTCAGAAGAAGCCAATGCGATAACAACTTAACGTCAACTGGCGTTCTGGGATATTGTCCGGCCCTAAATTCTGAGTGTAGCCTTCCTTTGGTTGTTACGGCATCTTCGGTTGGCCGGCTCTTCCCTGTATGGGCAGCATCATCCCTCGCTGCGCTATATTGGTGATGGATAGAAACAGGTAGGTGGTATCTGATGCTTGCTTAGGGGCAGGCAGGCTTCATTTGGCTGACTAGGCATGATTAATGTGGGTATTTAGTGTCGCTGGCAATGGCTTGTAACAATTATTTTCTGGGTGCAGCTGTCTCGGGTTCGATCCCCGGTGTGGAGGCGGTGGCTTCCCACGGGCTGAGTTGAAGTCAGAGATTAAAGAAAGATATACTGCCAGCTACGCACCATACATCAGTTCACTCGCCACCCTTCCTTTGCGATGTAAACTCGGCTCTTGAAGCTCTGGGGTTGCAGTGATGTGGAACTGGCACAAGAAGTCTCTAACATTGCATTCTGTAGCTCTCGCTCTTCTGTGCGCTCGCTTGGGCTGGTGCATGATGGCCGGTTCTCCTCTTAACATTGTCTCTCTCTTACAGGTGGCGGCCGGGTGAGGCGATGGCCTGCTGATGGCTTCAACACCCTGGGGAGTGTGTGTTATGGTCTTTGAACTGGTGTCTGGTGAATGTACGTGCTCTTCTTGCTTACGTAAAAGACATGTCGCTCACATAGAACATATGAGGGCTGTGATTACTTTACATCTGGAAAAAAAAAAATTAGCAGTGTGTTCAAACCCATACTCACAATGGGTGTGTATATTCTGCCATGGCGCTGAAGGCATGTTGCTAAAAAGGGTCTTGCTTTGTGGCCATTCCTATGGTTCGCCTCCGATCACTGTGGCCGGTATCGAAGTACTGTACATCCTATTCTAATATGAGTTACCAAGTTATTTACAAAAAGAAATTAAATACCTAACAATACAATTGCGTACGGGTCATCTGCAAGAGAAAACGGAAAAACACATGGCACTCAAAATTATACAACATTCAATAGCATCATGTACGATTCCAGCAACTCTGAGTGCTGCTTTGCAGCTTGGTGGCTCTCCCTATGCATGACATGTTCTCATAAGAAGAAGGTCACACTTGTTCTTGTTTACCATCGAGGTTGCCGGGAGATTTTCTGTGCCTGAGTAGTCCATGTGTGGCTCGCGTGTTGTTACAGTGATTCCTTCTCGCACAGTTCGCACTTTGTTGGCACTGTAATTGTCTGTGTGTTCAGCGCAGCTCTGATGACCTATTAATTATCTAGAGATGGTTACTCCCAAAGTTCCTTGAGAGAGTCAGTTTTCATGTTTTCGCTGATCGCAGCGGCCTTGGCGTCTGTGTAATGCTGCGTGCAGGGGGTAGGACCACGTGAAGCACTTGGTTGGTCACCAGAGTGACTCTTCTACCTGGTGAGTTGCCCCTAGTTGACTGTCCTGCAAACGCAGGTGGGCATTTGTCGCATCTTACTGATTTTCAGTGGGGTGCTGGTCTCATTGGCTTCAGGGCTGGCAGGCAAGATCTCGGGACAGTATAGCTAGGGCCATTCCTCAGCTGGGGCAGCTGTTGGAGGTAAGGACTCTTGGGGCGCCCCCATTTCCTTGGCTCTTCTGGTCTCCTCTGGTTTGGGGCTGACAGACGAGATCTTGGGACCGTCCAGCACGGAGGTCCTGCCAGGCCTCACAATCTCAGGGGTTGCAGATGGAGGTAAGGGCTCTTGGGGCACCCCCACCTCTGCGGCGCTGTCGTGCACCTTGTGCACCTGGGTAACTGTAGGAGGCAAGGGCTCTTGGAGGACCCTCACCTTGTCGGCTCAACTGGGCTCCTCTGTGATGATGCTTGGCGGTGTGGAGAACCGCTTTGGTGCCCGGTCCAGGAGGCTTTTCCATAATAACTGCCACCCAGCTAAGGATGATGCTCCTCACTCTGGGTCGGGTCATCTGTACTGGAAGCTGGTTGGTGTAGAGGGTTGGGTCCGGAATGACATCGCCCTTCTTGGTAACCGGTAGAGTTTGGTGCGTTTCACGCTTTGGTTAGCCCAAGTTGTCTCAGTGGAGCCCCTGAAAGCGCGGGTTCTGGCTGCCGGGGTGGCGAGTGTTCTTGTGGTTAGGGTCGCATGGGTTTCTTTCTCCTTAGGTTCCTGTGGATCGTCCACCTCTTCTTCATCGGCTTCGACATCCGTTTCTTGGTTTCCCGGCACTGAGAACCTTGTTTTTGGCAGCGTAGGGTTTTATATGTCCCCGGGTCATTTTCCGGATCTTTCCATGGTAGTTCTCGGCCCAGTATACCTGATCACGTCGTCCGATGATGTGGTGTGGGCCTTCTCACTTGGGTGCCAGTCTGGTGCTGAACTGGCCACTTGCCTTGCTGGGTGGGTAATTCCATAGGAGGATGACTTCTCCCATCACGAACTGCTGGATTCCTGTCCGGTGCTGCAGATATTTCGGGCTGATGTATCATTCCTAAGCTCCTTGTGCTTTTGTGGTGTGTGCCACCAGGGCCGCAGGTTGGGGCATCATTGTGTTCTACTCCTCTTACTGCCAATCTCCAAGGTGGTGGAGGACATTCCTCAAGACTAGCTGGCTGGGATTTGTGTTGATGGCTAGTTATTGCGGTACTGGAGGGCGAACAGAATGTCGGGTAGATATGCGTCCCAGTATGGGTGGTATTCCTCCAACTTGAGTCGGAGGCTCTTTTTTACCTCCTGATTCCTCCGCTCAGGAGGGTTGGCTTGCGGGAGGTGTGGCAGGGTCATTCAGGTCTCTACCCTTGATTTGTTACAGGCTGTCATCCACTTGCGACCTGTAAACTAGGTCCTGTTGTCAATGAGGATAGCTTGAGGGTATCCTCAGTAGGGAAAAATTTTGGTTTTAATCTTGCGGATTATCCCGATGGCCTCATTGTTGGCTAACGGGAATACCTCTACCCAATAGGAAAACAGGTCCATTAAGTCTGAAAGGTTGATGTGTGCTGCACTATAGAACTGTATGTACGGTCAATGTGGTTTTGATGCGTTAGGTCAGTCACGCTTGATTTAGCACTATCTAGGTGCTTGAGTTACATCTGTGGCTAGCGACTCGTGCTGGGTTTGTTGGTTGGCGACTGAATATTAAGTTTTCCACTGTTGGAACAACAACATATTTGGTCAGGATGTTTGTCGGTTTGGTAGTACCTGTCTTTCCAGGGGTTACTTCAGCCACTGAAGACGGAGCTGGCGCTTGCTGGCTGGAACAGGCGACTCTGGCTGGAGTACCGTACTGACCAACACAGTACCGTCAATTCCACTCCACAACCTGTTGTCTCCAGAACCATGGGTTAGCTACCCTATACCTCACCTCAGTGCCTTCGACCAGAGCACATACCACGGGGTGGTATTCTTGGCCTATCCGAATGTATCCAGAAAAATAAATATATGTGAATACTGGAGAGGAAGGTGTCTCCAGATGATGGGCGGTTTGAGCTCTGTCCCGTTCTGCTTGCCTCTAAGAGTAGGCTGGTATAATATTCTCACTCGCTTGGCGGCAGTATAGGCCACCTTTTGCTCCTTCCTCTGCGAGCCGTCCCTTTTACCAAAAGGCATAGAGGTTAGGATATGTCCCCACATGTCTTCGGCCCGGTAGATGCTGTCTTGTTTGCTTACTGTGTGTTACAGGCCATCCCATCTGTTAGCAAAGCCAGAGCTAAATTCTTTGCTGGCTTTGTTGAGTGGATGACTCTTGAGTAGAATGGCTTTGCCGAGGTTGAAACCTTGAAACCTCTCACCCCGGTCTTCGGTTGAGGATACTTCTTCTGGATGTAGGTATCCTGGGCCTCCTGGGTATTAGCAGTACGTGCCAGTGTGGCTAGTTGGACATCTTCTGGCTGGGGTATATCCGTGGGTTCACTATCCCACTACCAGTCACCTGGTTGGCGAAGGGGTTGACCCAGAAAAAGCTAGCTTAGGCTGGTGTTTACTGCTTCGGTAGTTCGGCGATGAAGAGCAAACAGGATGGTTGGGATATGTTTATTCCAGTGTCGATGGTTGTTACCCACACTGAGTCAAAAGCACTTTTTAATCTTCTGGTTCCTCCACTCGGTGGGGTTGGTCTGGGGGTAGTATGGAGGGGTAGTCCACGTCTATATGCCCCATCCTTGACACGCTGGTTGTCACTGGTGGCTGGTAAATTGCATATCATTGTTGGTCAACATAGCTTGTGGGTATCCCCAATATGGAAACACCTCTGCTTCCAGGTTATGAATTATTTGGGTGATTTCCTGGCTGAGTAGTGGAAATGCTTCTACCCATCGGGAAAACTGGTCAGTTACTATTAGAATGTATCTGTTCCCCTTCATCTTCCGGGGATACAAGCCCATCAGATTAACGGCTAAATGGGTCCATGCTGTCTTGGTTCTCCTCGGTTTGGCTGTAGGCAGAGGTACAGGGTATGCCTTGCCGCGGCAACATGTGACACAGTTGCTTACATACTGCCAGACGTTGCTGCTCATTCCGTCCCTGCTATAACGGGCTACAATGTCCAACAGTGTCTCCCTGGTACCCAGGTGCCCCAGCTTGGGGGTGATCATGGTGATGATGGCAGATGTCTGTTTGCAACTGTTGGGGAACTCCTATCTCCCACACAGCAGTAGGTTGCCCGCTACAGGTCCAGACGACGTTATCCCTCACCTCAAATTGATTGGGCTGTTCTGGCAGGAGGCGGCGGATATTGCGGTCTTCCTGTTGGCTCATCGTAATTTGATGGCATGTTATACGGATTTGCAACAGGCGAATCTTTTCCTCCAGGCTGCGTTCTAGAAGAGGGGGAGGGGACATTTTCTCCCCTTCTTCCTCTGCTTTTTCGTTGTCTTCCAGCGTTTGGTAGCAAGACAAGTTATCTGGTAGGTTGTTACTCTAGCCCAGGCAGTGTTGCACCTCGAAATCGAATTCCCTGAATAACATGTCCCACCGCATAAGCTTGGATTTGGCATTACGTGTTTCTTTCAACCATTAGGGGGCCTTCGAGTCCATAGTTAGGATGAAGTGTTGTCCTTTTAAATAGTAACAGTACTTCGAAACCGCCAAAATTACTGCCAGACACTCCTGTTCATTGGTGTGATAGCATTGTTCAGTTTCGTTCAGCCAAGTCGAGATGTACGTTATCACATGTCGGCCGCCAGTATTCTGTTGGTACAAGACTGCCCAAAATCGCTTTGACAAGCATCGTTTGGCAAATTTAACGGTTCGTCGCCTTGGGGTTGGTGGATTTGTGGATGTTCCAGAAACTGTCCTTCAGAGCTGGAAAGCCTGGTCTCCATTTCCAACGGGTTTCTTTCTCGAGTAGTGGAAGAAGTGGGGTCATGTGGTGGGCGATATTTGGCACAAAGTCGCTTAACCAGTTACATTGACCCAGGTACTGATGTAGCTGCCTCTTTTTGGTTGGTTCTTTGGCCTCTTTGATTGCCCGTATTGAACTTTGCTGAGGAAAGTTGCCTTAAGGGGATACCTTGTGACCCAGGTAGTAAATTGACGATTTTCCGAAGAAACTTTTGGATAATTTGCAAGTCATCCCATGTAGTTTAAGTCACTCTAGGACTCTCTGTACATGGCCGAGGTGCTCCTCACAGGTCGTAGAGTAAATAATAACATTGTCTAGGTAGGCAAAGCAAAATTCGCCAATGTACCCATAACCTCTGCGAACATTAGGTGCGAGAATGTGGCGGGGGTGTTTTTCAACCCGAAAGGCATTACCCTGAATTGTACTGTTTTTCCTTCCGGAGTCGTGAAGGCAGTAAACTTTCTGCTGTCTGGGTGTACAGCAATTTGCCAGTACCCTGACTCTATATCCAGAGTACTAAAATCTTCGCCTCCCCAATGTTTCGCAGGGTATGGTTTAGGTCGATGGCTGGGAGAGCAATAGGATGGGTCACGTCATTCAAGGCCTTGTATTTTACACAAAACTTGAATTTTCCATCCTTTTTTTGGCACTAATACCACATTAGGAATAGTACGGGGTGTTGGACGGCTCTACAATGCCTTGTTGCTTCATATCATTCACTTGTTCCATTATTGAATTGCGTTGTCATGCTGATACTCGGACGGTCGATTGTGAATGGGAGCCTCCGTGTTTGTTGATATCTCATGCTGGATGGAGCAAGTCTGGCATAGAAAACTGCAGTGACCAAATACGCTGGCATGTTCGTCCAGGACTTGCTTCAGTTGGTAAAATTCAGGCTCGACTAACTCGTGGTTAATCCTGATTGTATCAAAGAGGGCCATGTTGCAGGCTTAAGGTTTGGCCTATAGTCAAGGTGACGTCTACGTTATTTTAAAGTCTGCTGTTCATAGGTTTGAATACTAAAGTGATCTAGAGAAACTTGATTAATTCTACTTCCATTATGGATTATTGGCAGACTTATTCTCTTGTGGATTTGACATATTTTATTGGAAAGAAATACCCAGTAGTCCTGCTCTACTAATGAGTCTAGTACCGGCGCAATTTAATTTTATTTGAAGAACCCATTTTAATTTTAGTGAACTTTCTACAGTATTAATGTTTATTTCAGATTTAGTGTGTTGATGAATAATAAGTTTGAAGTTACATTGAGCACGAGACTTGACTGTGTTTTGCATTAATTTGATATGGAGCTGAGTAAACTCATAGTAAGAAAGAAAGCACTAATCGAGAACTACTTCTGGGAAACAATAATCTGAATTAATTTTATTTTGCAGTGGTAATTTATTTTGTGGCAGTTTTAAATATAGTATTTTGTTTAAATCTATTGTTAAAGTATCAGTAATTTTCATCCTGATAGGATGGTAATATAAATTCTGATTTACAGTAAGCCTACTTGCAGATACTTTTAAATCATTTTTATCACATCTAATTGAATCTTGAGAAACACAATTTTTATTTGATTAAAGTATTTTCACACAAGTTCAGTTGCATAATTCATGGTTATATTCTTGTCCATTCTTATTTCATTAAAAATCAGTTTATCTCAGTGATTTGTTTTCATTAACTGCATTGTTCCAGTGTTATGTGCATGAGTTTGTCTTTCCTGAATATTTCAGAGTTCCAGAGCCTACGAGATATTGTACATAAGGTAAAAGGTGGTAATATTTCATTGTAAATATATGTCTTGTGTCACACACTGCTACTATTCACACACCATTTTGTATGTGGCAATTAGCATACACTATTTCTGTTGAAGTAGTTCACCCATTTCATAGTTTGGCTTTCCCAATTGTGGAACTATTATCTATGTATTTCTGTATATTCCACTACACTGTCCAGGACGACACATGAACCAGGACTGCCCCAACCGAATGATAGGGCTGCAGAATGTGCAACGCCACCTAGAAGGGGTAGCCGCCCCATTCTCCCAACCATCACTTGCCAAGAAACCCTCATTACCCCAGGGCAATGATACTAGAGTGCAAGCTCTGAACACACGTAGAGAAGGAACACTTGTGATCTATGCACCATGAGTTAAAGTGGTCGTCAATCAAGAACCCCTGTTAGCCATGTTAGATGCTGCAGAGACTGGCAATTTCATAGGTATGGACTTATGACTAGCAGCTCACTGGAATCAAATGTAAGACACAGGACATCAGAATGGCACAAGCTGATACTAGACATTGAGTTGAATATGACAGAAGTAGTCATACTAGTCAACCCTGGTTACAGGATCAGCACTACATCCTTGACTGCTATAGTTCTTGCCCCAAATGAAGCCACACCTGAGGCACAAGACCACGACGGCCCCACAACAAACCAACCTAGCAAACCTGGCCAATCCAAATCAGTAGAGGACCAAGAGCAACCAAGAAATCTCAAGAAGCACCATTGTGATTTCTTTCACCAGTTTCAGTGCTCAGTCCGTTGGACCACTAAGCCTCTTCCTCAGTGTCAGTTATAGCGGAGAGATCAGACACAAAGAAACCAGGTTCAATCCTCAGAGCATGCTATCAGCACTTCACTTCCAGGCTCCTCACCTTTCCAGAAGCTTGTGACTATCCCAAGGAGAATTCCAGAAGTCCCGTAGTGCTCTGAAGAATCTGCTCCCAGTGAGCAACTGCCAAGAAGATCTGAATGACCCGAAGCCACATCTGAAACCTCTGTCCATACTTTGAAATGCTCCACAAGGAAAATTGCTACCATGCTACCAGAACAAACCTCAAAACTGCAAGAGTTTCTAACCTCTAACTGTCTAACAACAATCCCAGGTCAAGAACGCAAATATCTAATCTTAAGGTAAGGCACCGGTACCCAGTTTCTCCTTGCAACTGGTATTTCTCTATGCATGTCAGTAAATGCAAAGTTCTGTTTATGCATTCTGATGCAAGCTTCAGCCTTGCTTCCAAATGACAATAGTCATATTTCACAGAAATTTAACCAGTAATTCTAAAATTCTAACTGAAACCAACCACAGTATCCTGTGTTGTACCATGAAGGGATGTTGCATAAAATGTAAACACAGCATCAGTCATGCTCATGTAAAATGTAAACACAGCATCAGTCATGCTCATGTAAAATGTAAACACAGCATCAGTCATGCTCATGTAAAATGTAAACAAAGCATCAGTCATGCTTATGTAAAATGTAAACAAAGCATCGATCACCACCACTTGAGTATGCCAATTTATGTTTGTGATTAAATTACTTTTGAGTCAAACTTCAATACGAAAAATTCTGTGTGATGCCGTGTTTGACTGTTAGGAATACAAACAAAGAAATTACAACAAAAACATTAGACCTCATCAAGAAATTTGAGCACAATAAAAAACTACTTGGTCATAAATAAAATAGTTCAGTGTTTCAGCACATTCTTGTTTATTGGAAACCATACGAGTCACACCACACAAAGAAATACAGTGCAGTGCATGTTCAGCGTGTAACAAAGGCACCAATCCGACTTGGAGGATCAAAACTTTCACACCAACCTTGCTCAGATGATCAGTATTTGCCGTTGGTTACACAAACATCATGGTTGATCACGTGTTCAGCTAATTGTGTCTCATTGAGGCACGTCAGTGTTGTGCTTCACAATCGTCTCATCTCAACCATACTATTTAAATACCGCTATCACTTTCTTTGTTATGCTGTTCACCAACACAACAAAACATAATCATGAACACATAACTCATTCCATGCTCATGTATCTCCCACAATTATCAGTTTAGGAACATGTTTTCCTGTTTTTGTGGAAATAATCTTATTCATAGTGACATAAACATTAGTTCTTAGAATTTTGATCATATTAAAACACTTATACTTTACACATTAGAAAATGATCTTCTGATACCTATTGAATTCTGTGCACCATGAATTTCAACAATGATTATCAGGTCTTCAAGTTTTGACTAATTATTTTTATCTCATTGACGTTGCAGACGAGGTGTTGGGCAGTAGACTGGATGATTTAGCCGAGCAGTCAGAAGAAGCAGGTCAGGAGGATGTTGACTGTACAGAGCAGTTTGCAGACGATAATCTACACAAGGAAGACAGATTCCAGAGAGTTAACTCCCAGTGCAGGGTACTGTAATATTTTCTCCAGTTTCTTTATGTGGTCACTGTAGATTTGAATACAATGTTATTATTTATCAGCTTTATGGATAACCTTGGAGAGAGAGAATATGAAGTTGATGAGTGGGAGTCTTCATACTTTTTACTTAATTATACATTGTCAGTATCAGAATTATTAAATATTATTATCTTCATTGGGGCAGCGGTGGCTAGGGTGCTCGCCTCCCAGGTTCAATACCTGGCACGTTTACTCCTGGATTTCCGCATGTGAAAATTGTGCGGTACGATACTGTTTGCTGGCGGGTTTTCTTGGGGTACTCCCGTTCCATACGCCTTGCATTCCAGCATCCCTCCATCCTAGGGTCTCATTTCATGTCATTTTAGGGAATGACGGGCACCTACAGGTCCCAGCTGGAAATCCCATCATTCAGTGAGTGTTGTCTTGCCCTGGGTTCACTCCCCACTCAAGTTTTTTTTTTTTTTCAAGTTCATTAACTGAACCATGTTCAGTGTTAGAACAAAAGGCTACATCCTTTTTATATATCTTTATATATATAATTCTTCTGTGCGTGTGTATGTCACTGAACTCCTCCTAAACGGCTGGACCGATTTTGATGAAATTTTTTGTGTGTGTTCAAGTGGATTCGAGAATGGTTTAGATTCACAATTCGGTCCACTACAAAATGTTTTTTTAATAAATTTTTTATTGATAAGTTATTGTTGATCTTGGAATGTTTTACATTGTATCCGGCAGACAGCGCTGCGATCGCGGTGTCGAATATCCAAAAATATTTCATTTTACTTCCAGTTTGTCCCGATAGTGGCGCTGCAATCAGCTTCAGGAGAATTTCGTAACTTTGTGTTGTTATTGTGTTAAAATAAATCGCGTGCTAATTGAAATATTACATTCAGATGTAATTAGTGTGTGAAGGGTTTTGAAGTGTGTAGATAAAAACTATACATTGTGCAAATTCGGTGCGGTATTGAAGTGAGTATTTTACATAAATTCCTATCAAATTTACACGTGCGTTGATTAACAATCATCCTAACCTACAAATTTATACCCCTCAAGGATTAACCAAAAATATTGTACATTCAATGGCATTACGATAAATTTATTTTTTGTACATTAAAAAAATATACCTGTTATGAAAATAGCTCGAGTTTTGTCTTTTTTACCCTTTAATTAAAACAAGTTTAAGTTTCTATTCAACATAGCTTCTATATTCAACTTAGCTCATAGTATATACATATTCACACGCAATCGATAGGTCGAATTGTGGTAACTGTACATGTGATGTCAGGTATTGTAATAACTTTTTTTATAAAAATTTTCATCAAAACAGTCCAGATTGTTACAACTTATTAAAAAAAGTTTGAAATTTTTGGATTTAAGACATATGTACAGGACAACGTCTGTCGGGTCCGCTAGTATATATATAAATGTCTATTATCAATGTTACAAACAATTTATTCTGTAGCAACTTGCATTAAAAAAAAAAAAAACAAGTTTGTTGTTAAACAATTTTATGAATTTGTAGCCTACTTTCTTTTGAAAAGGTAGGCTGATGAAATCACCTGAATGTCTTAAGTGTAGTTATACACTAGAGACAAACAATCAACATGTTGCACATTTCTGTGAGAAAGCCTAATTTTGTTGTCATACCTTGCCAACTTTTTTTCATTTATACATTTAGTTGGAATAAAATTTAGCGTATCAGAATAATACACTGTATGAATTAACTTGGTTTTCTCGCTGAGAATTTTGTTTCTTCTGAACAATTACCAACTCAAGAATGGTCATTATTCAGTAAGGCACAACTTTTACATAATGTGTTTATTTATAAACCAGAACAATTTAATTATTTTCCATGTAAAAGTTAATGATAGCAAGAATACTACGCAATATGTATGATACCTACATATTAAAAAATTTCGTCATTGGAACAAAGTAAAAAATATAATAACTGAAATTGTATTTGAATTTCATATCCACATGCATTTAGTATGTATTGTTAGCATTATTGGTAGATCATCCAGCTACGAATGAAACACTGAGTTCAAGTCCAGGATGTCCCAAATTTTTTTCATTGTTTTAAAATTAACTTGAGTCACATATTACCATGTCTATTGTGTTGAATAAAGTTTACTATTTTAATAACGTGCCTAAATATTAAAATACACAATGATTGATTGTTATGGTACCATATACAGTAAACTGTCGAATATTTTATGCTAATCGAAGGCCAGATGCCTCGGATAATAAAGAATTGCAAATAATCAGCTTACCTAATTATTCACATCAGTGCATTTTAACTTACCCTGTTATGTCATTTTTTTACTCTCATTAATATATTTGCTGTAGACCATAGTGTTTATAACAGAATGTCGCCTCACCTTCAGAGTACAATAGTGTAGGTGGGTGTCTGCAGATTTCTCGCTGCAGACGGCAGGAAAGGTGGTACTGCCAACTTGACGGAGTTAATACTGGGGGCAGGACAGACCTTTTTAGACAGTTCAGCTATGGCCCCCTGTGCACGTGAAGATGCTGAAGGCGGTGCTGTTCTGGTCTGAGGGCATACAGGAATGTAACTGGGTGTTACTTCTATGCGATAAGCCATGCATTCTGCAGCAGGAGGTCGCGTGATGGTGACGTCCATGGGGGGCAGAGGCGATATGATATGATGTGTATGCCACAAAAGATCGAACTGCAGACTACGGTCCCTGTTGGTAGTAGTGGCTTGTGTTCCCTTCTCTTGAGCCTTTTCTTCGTGCTTCCAGGTGTACACCCTGGCAGCACTCTGTCCTTCCCCTACCAGGTCCCTAACCAAGGCTAAAGCCTGCCTGGGCACCTTATCCTACCCAGCTCTGTGGCGAGGCATAAGGATGTAGAGTATAACATGGGTTTGTTGGTGTCTAGTAGAGGTGGGTATGACTTTTAGGAAACAGGAAGTGGAGGATGTGACTGTGGGGAAGGCCTAGCTGCTGGCCTCTAGGCAAGAAACTTGGTGGGTTGGAAGTTGCCGGTAGACCTAAGCTCTTGACCACAGGTGTCATCAGTAGGATTAGGGAGTCTGCTCCCATGTTAGGCAGGAAGGTGGGAAGTTACCATAGATACCACGTAACATGTGATGCATGCCAGTATGCTGTGCAGCGCAGCTCCCCCCTCTACGGGCGACTTCGTCCCATCTACAAGTGACCCTTCACTCAGAACAAGTCATACCAGAGGCGAACAAGACAAATGTATCGAGCACAGAGATTCCACTAGCCTGGGCAGCCGAAAACGTAATTGTTCTGAATTTAAGTAATTACGATAAACACCGACCGCCCGGTTCCCTACATGCAAGCACCAACCCGATAAATAGAATATTTAATTTTGAATATCCAGAACCCTTCATGTTAGCACGGAAGAAGTTCCAATCAACCCCAGAAATAGCAGCACCCCATGGCCTTTTGACATAACGGCCAGTCAGCCTCAGGTTGAGGTGTTTTTATTCATCGTCGCCTCCAAGCGGAGAGATAAGAAATGTTTGACGCTCCAGCGCCGTGATAAATCAACAACCGCGTTGGAAGGCTATGCTACCCTCCCGCACCCCGAAGAACTGCTGATCGGCAGTAATTAAGTATAAAGAGAGGTCCACCACCGTGGTTCAGCGAGAGATACAGGGCTTGCCGGCCGAATAGGATCGCGAGTCCAACCAAGTCTGAGAACTCTCTCCTCCCTGACCAGAGCCTGCACCAAGGCTCAAACTCCATCCGCTCCAGCCGGCAGCTTGGGAAGGCCGCCAGCATTCCAGCTCCTGCAGCTTGGGTAAGGCTTGTTCACACCAGTCACTACTCACCAGATGGAAGATCCTACCACCTGTATCCACTACCTTCACCTTATGTCAACTTCCTTTGACTCCTTATGGTAGCAGGTCGATACGCAATTAACATTCCTCTGGAGACTTCCCCTTAACTACTTCACACACTGTGAATTGCGTACATAGATTATTTTGCTATTCCTTTTTGTTCGAGACTTGCCTTCGCCTGTCAAGAACTTTAGTATTCGGTTTAGTATTTAATATTTTTTCTTACTTGGTATTAATTTAATTGGGTGACACCCTCAATATTATTTTCTTTTGTTTCACGTAGTAAATCTTATGTAACTCGTACTCCTTGTGTGTTGCCTACAGTGATTGTAGAATAGCATCCTTGTCAGTTAGTGAGTTCAATAGATAACAACCACGGTGGATTTGGGAGCCACCAGAGGCGATTTGAGAGACGCGCCTTAAATTTATCACTCCCCATTAATAATCTGCTGGCCATTTCAAACGCCATTGAACTGTTACCTGTAGAGCCAGTAGAATTTTCTTTTTACTATGATATAGTAGTACCAGCGACACAAGAGGGCCCCCTTGATCATTTGTTAGGTTGGTGCCCGCCTGAAGACATAGAGCAGGAAGACATAGCTCCGGAACCCACTGAGACCGTAGTACCCATTAATGTATCTGAAACCCTGGCATCTCCTGTACAAGTCACCCCAGCTCCTTCGAGCATTGTTTAATTAGCCTCGAGCAGATGGATTCGGGTTCAACACCCGACGGTGGAAGCCCTGCCAATGAATGTACAATAAAATTAGCCTCAGGGAAAATTGTTAGGGTTCAACTGCCTCTGAAGGTCACCCCTAAATGACCTGACAAATCCCCGGCTAATTTTGTCCCCGCATGCTGGCCGACGAAGCCGCTGCAGATAAATCCCGTCACCGCAGCCTTATCAATCATCCCCACAATCACCCTCGATTAATCGCTAACTATTTCATTCATCCCCTTTGGGACCGTCACATCTCCCACCCTATTGGTATGCACCTGTCCCACGGACTATATAAGACCGTGCACATCCGGGCTCGGGAGTTATTTCCTTCTCCAGTAGCTCACCTCAACACTTTGTGTGCTGGGGCTCTCTACTCAGCAGCCACCAGTGGTTGTCACCATTATCTACCAGAAGCTCCATTGACGTCTACCACTATCAGCATCCTCCAGACGCTCTCCTTCAGTAAAGTCTGCAGACACCATCACACCTTCTGCTGCTGTTCCTCTTGGTTCAGCAGCCACCTCTACTTGCTGGTAGAGGCAACTACACCCACTGCCCTTGAAAGTAATGTCCCCTTTTTGTAAAGTCTCTTCTAGATGCCCCTTGGTTAGAGTAGTTATTTTCATGGCCGTAAAAGTTATTTTCCATCTTGTTTAATCTAAAAGCAGGTCGCCTACACGTGTTTACCATAGTTTACTTCCATATTACACATTGCTTGGTTAGGAGATAGCATGCACCACACTGTTTATTATTCCTAGTAAATTTATCTTGTTCCTTTCACTAAGGAGTTCTATTCTATAGGCATTTCATACAATCACTAGAAATTATACTACAGTACGACGTCAACAGAGACCGCATGTTGCTACAGAAGTACAAACCATAGAGTAGGACTGCAAATTCCCTTCAGGAAGCTGTACATCATACACACACACACCATTCGACTGCCATCTGTTCTATACACCTTGGTGAATAGAAAGGTTGAGCTCCAACCACTAGAAACACATCCAAGAGGAGCGAGACAGTCAGCTCATGTTGTACTGCTACCGGAGTACTAATGGTGCTGGAAGGAATGCTTGCCAGGGTCTGAAGGCCTAACTCCTGTTGCAACCTCACTCAATAGTGGTAGGAAGATGGCCCACATGGCTCCCCATCCTAGGTTTGCGCCCCAGTGGCAGGGAACTGATTAGGGCACCAAGCTCACGCCATCAACCACTATTGACCTTACACTTAGCTAGGGATCTGTCTTTAGTTTACTGTCGATCGAGTGTGTTCTTAAGTGTCAACAAGACCTCTATGCCATTTGGAAAAAGGCACGGCTCACAGAGGGAGGAGAAATAGGTGGCCTATACCACTGCCATGTGAGTGTGTATATCTGACCCTGCTGCACTTAGCAGACAAGCCGAACGGGAGAGAGCTCAGACCGCCCATCGACTGGAAAGGCCTTCCTCTCCATTATCTACATTAGTTTATTTCCCTACACACGTTTGCCTAGCCCATGATTACCATCCCATTGTCCATGCTCTGTTAGCGGGCACAGAAGTCAGGTACAGAGTAGCCAATCCCGTGTTCTGGAGCTGAGAAGCAGCAGAGTAGAACCAACGGTACTGTGTTGGTCAGCACAGTACAACTACACTCCAAACCTCTTCGAAAGTCTCCAGTTCCAGCCAGCAACAACTTCCGCTGCAGTGACCAAAGAAATCCCTGGCAAGACAGGTATACCAAAGTGAGCGCCATATTGTAGTTCCAGCAGTAGTTATCTTTGTACGCAGTTACAAACTGACCGGACCAGTGTGAGTAATAAGTCAAAAACCTAACCCAAAAGAATAACTCTAGTTATAACCTGAGCGCGCCTAATCTAACGCACTTAAACCTCATTGACCATGTCTGTAGTTCTCTAGGACATCATGCATCAAGTGTTTTTCTGGCACCCAACTTGGGGTCAGAGGGTTGATTACGGCTCAACCACGAACAACAGGGCTAGGTCAGAATGACCCCAAGAGTTAAGACTTAACTGGGATCCGTAACCAGACTTTTGGGAGTCTTGAAACACGCCGTGGCACCAAAACCACCACAATGTCATAAGCAGACATTAATGAAGTTGAATATGCAGCCAAAAACATGATGGACTTTGCCAATGAAAAATGTATCCATACCAACTGCAAGGGTACCGACACATTCCGCATATCATGCGCCCACTGCCACAAACCATTCCACTATCTTTTAATAGGATGGGTGAATGAAGAAAGGAGACCCGAGGGACTCGAATTTAGGTGTGAGGCTTGTCGGGCCCAACAGACTACCTTTTTTAACCAGGTACCGTGTCCAGGGTATGGCATTAACAGAATACGCTGCACAATTTGTAATGAGTCGTACCACCATGCTTGTATAGGCTGGCCCGACGAGAGGGTTACAAGGCCTGGACTAGCGTAAAGATGTGAGATGTGTAGGCAAGCTTATGAAAACCGCCCGCACTAATCCCTTTCATCAAGACAGCCGGGAACTGCCCCGGGATAACCTACCATGGGACACGTCCTGTTCCCCCAGGTCCTGGACTTTGCGGTCGACCCCACGAGGACCCCGCTGTATTCACCACGGAATGTGAGAGGGAGTTTAGGGTGTCCGACCTTCCAACGAAACAGTGGGTTAACAATGCATAAGCACAGCTAGAAGGAAAGGTGCTAGAATGGTGGGATCACTATGACAAATTTATTACGGACTGGAAACAGTTCTGTAGTTGGTTGGTGACTGTGTTTACTGGCGAAGAAGTGCTGGCCAAACTAACTATGCAATTCTATAGTCAGACCCAGGTACTAGAAGACGAAGCCAAAATATATATACGAAGAAAGGAACAAATGTTCCATCTAGTATTTCTGGAGGGGGATGAGGCAAGCTCTGTTCGATCAATTAGCAAAATGTTATTACCCGGCTTGCGTAATGTGTTACTCATGCCCAAACCTTCGACCATTGACAAACTGGTGGAGTGTGTAAAGGAGGCAGAACAAAATTTCGAGGTGTAGGCTGCACTTGATATGCCAAGAACAGTTAAAACACCTGAGTCACGAGCCCTGTCATCCGAGAGACAAAGGAGTTACCCATCTCCTACTCCACACAGCCCAATCGCACCGAAGTGATTGTTCTGCTCTGTAAGCCATTGGCATTAAGACTGTCAATGCAAGCTGGCAGGTCAGTGGACTCCAGGTAATAAACCACCCAACCGTACAGAAGCCACGAATCACTCTGCCACTACCACCAAAACACCCTCAACTAGCAATGCGGGAAACACCGCAGTCGGGGTGCCACCGTATCGACAACACACCAAAGACAACACAAGCTAGTTATCAACTTGAACAAATAAAACAAACACAGTTAAAAGACTTGCTCAAACACAGTAGTTATTCAAAATTAGTTGCTGTTCGGTTTTTTGACTCTATTCCCTCTTGGAATTTTTCAGTGTTGTATACATGTATTTATTTTCTTGTACGTAGGTTACTTGTCTTATTTAAGTATTTCTTTTTTGTTCAGTCCTGTTTTTTCCATAATAGACATCTGCATCGCAGAGATGAATGTCCATAAATCTCCATCTAGTCATTCACCTCCATTGCACTATTCTTTGAAAGCTCACACCTTACAATAGTTTTATAGTACGTATTGTGAAGTCACAGGATTGCTCTTTAGTGATGAGTAATGTGACAGGTTAGAGAGTTCCACTGTGTGTTTTGCTGTGTAGGTGTCAGACATGAGCGCAGACTCTTTGCTTTGGCTGTCTCACCGCCTTGGGCCTGTGCTGACGGCCCGCCACCTGTCATGCAACCTACTGCGCATGCTAGCCTTGTGTTACCTGGGTTGCGACAACCTGGGTCCCACTACCGCGCCCCGGGATACCTTGGCATTCAGCATCACAGGCACCACCCTTGCTGGAGACTTGAACGCTGCCCGGGTCGTACACTGCCTCTCCTCCATAGCCGGTAAGACCAGCTTCTACTGCAATCAGCTCTGCTTAGCTAGTTTACATCACAACCCACATTCCCTCACATTCTGCAACACTTTTGCTATAACTTGCTGAAGAAACCTAGTTGCCAGGAAATTTTTGTAAAAGGATCAACCAATATAGTTATTGTAAATGCTGTGTTATCATACTTAAGCATGACACATGATGCCCTGAGGGTAATGGAAGAATGGCGCCATGTCACAGAGAGTCTTATTTGGTGCTAGATCAGCTGCACCCAGCGGGGTTTGCAATGATTCAGTCTTTATGAGGTACTGGAGCATAGCCAATGTAAAAGACTGACCTGGTAGCTTTGCGGCATGGCACGAAATTGGGTTCTGTGAGAATGACTTTGCGTTTCAGTGAGTTTGCTCTGGGTGGTATACATGGGCGACATGTAACCTATAGAGGCTGCTTAACGTGTGTCATCACTGGCTGGCGTGAGTTTGAGCTAGGTTTGTCAGTTGGCAGGAGCTCAACGGTTGTGTTGGTCGTAGGGATTAGTTCTGCCGGCTCAAGTCCCCAAAATCATAGGTTGGCCATTCCTAAGGACTGGTCCCATCCACTTAAGTAAGCCACAAACACAGTGTGCGTTTCTTTGCTCAGACGAATGGGAGCTTCGAAGAGGTGCTTGGGAATCTCTAGTTTAGATGGTCTTTGCAGGTGGTGCAATGCGTGGGCTTGATTCCTCGGTTAGAGTTTTGTGAGAGTGGTCAGGAGGAGGTTACGATATCCTGCTGATGCCCAGAGGCAGTGAGTACCTGTCTAACCTTCTCTCGGATACCACTCCGACGGGAGTAGGCTATTAGGAGAGAATCACTCTTTCATGTCTGTGAAAAAGAGGACAAATGATGTGTTGTCATATACTGGTGTCCAACTGCGTGCAGTGTCAGCCAACCACAGGAGGTATCCCTATCCCAGCACACGGCGTCAAAACGCGGTGAATACTGAGAGTCAGGTCTCGCTGGCGGACAGCCCCAGCATGTGGGTGAGTGTCTCAGGAGAGACAGTCTCCCCCAACTCAGTGAGCACTAACTCTGGTGCAAAGAGCACGGTGGAGAGAGTATCCGCTGAGCAGAAAAGCTGACCCCAAGAGACTAAGTACGTAGTGTCGGGGCTCTACCGATCCGTACACAGTGGTGCAAAGAAAAGATGGCTATCCAATGTGCGTGTGGGTGTTGTATTAGTGTACTGCACTTTTAAACGTCCCCAGTCACCTGCAATCCCTTCGATGGGCGTGAAGTCCACTGGGAGAGAAATTACTTCTACAGGAAAGCTACCCTTGAGTTGGTTAACCATCAGTTTATTGTTTATTCCTTTGACAGAAGTAAACTGGGTGGTGTTGCACTACCTCATAACGTCAGCAAGAGCTTATGGATGCTTAACCTACGTTGAACCAGGTGAAGGTGACCTGGTGCTAGGCTAACAATGGCAGGGTGGACGAGCATTATGTAACAAACTTTAGCTGGTACCACGCCTACTTGTGTTTGCCCATAAAGGGCTGTAGTGTCTAGTGTCTAGACGACGTTAGCGATGGTAAGCCTCTTCGGCATGTCTTGCAGTAGAGACAGGCTGGTAGAAGCATATCACTGGCAATGAGTTGCGATGGAGACCAAGGAGCGGATGGTTCCACTAAGCGACCTCGGCTAAATTCGTGCGAGTGGACGGAACCTCTTAGGTTTCCTGGAGCATGCATAAGGCTACATTCTGAATAAGACCGGGACTCCTGAGGTGTGTCCAGTGCACCCGGCATATCTGCGGAAGTGCTCAGAGAGTAGCAAGTCACATCTTACGTTCATCGCCTCAGAGTGACTGTACGAGACACTCCCCAAGAGGGTTGAACCCTGACCGCTAGGATACAAGCGAGCTAATCCCATCAGTTAGTACATGGGGACAGCCCCCCTTTTGAGCAAAAATTAATCAATTTATTTATCTCTCTGTTTTATTTGGTTAATAAAGAGTTCAGATGCCAAAGAAGGGATGTGGTCAAAATAGCCATATTCATCTTTTAGCTCAACGAGCCTTGCAGCAAGAGCTATCCCAGTCGGAGGGAGTTCCTCCATCGCACACGCTAATGAGCCCTCACCACTTCTACCCCAGCCCGAGGTAAGAACTGTCAAACCACGAGGGGAAGTCCCCTCACTCAGCAAAAATCACGACACATACCTGGATCCACTATTAGGGATCTGCTGGCCGTAGTCAAATTACAATTACGTAAGTTATCTCCTCAACCCTCCAGCACCAACACCTATAGAGAAACCATACCTACGACCACAGTCCAGTAGCACTACACCGCCTATCATGTGTAGAATCCGTACCGCTGCCGGGAAAGTGCTCAATATCACCAGCCATCCCAAACCAGTGAGTAAACCCCAAGACAGCATCCCGTACCCTCGATTTCCTACTCAATAGTAAGCCCACGAGCCGTACCCCATATTGGCATCCTGGAAGCGAGTGAGAGGCATTGTAGGATGCTATTCTGGACCATACCTCATACTTCCTCATTTCGTTATCATTTTCATCTCCATTTTATATAATACATTTAATTTCATTCATCACTAAGTGACAGCTGGCATCCCGTATTTTGACTGCCTTTACGGTGAGCAAGGTCAAGCTCCCTGGGAGGGAGACCCTTATGGTCAAGTTATAGTGTTTGATTCCCCTCCACTATTCATAACCCTTCTATGAGGTGGTATCCCATTAGGTCCCCGAACATGGGCAAATCCTCGAGCTGCCAGGCGAAAACCCTGTCAGAAATTCTTCTACCGCCGATGGACCCTATAATCATACCCTGGAGGGAAATCAGCACTCATATCAATTTCCCCCAATCTTGGAGTGATAGCCGCAGAAAGGGAAGCTGCCTATTATATTAGATACACAGCTCACTCGATACAGCATGGGAGGGGGGTATAGGAGAGAGAGGGGGAGAGAGTGTGAAAGTAAACTGTAAAATTATTACAAAAGGAAACATTAAAAAAAATTTTCTCATTCTTACACTTATCTGCATTGAAAAATAGAAAGCAAAAGAACTCATTTAAGAATTCGTAAATGTTTATTTAACACGTTTAACTCAACTTCAAGACATAGATCTACTTTCCCTCTGTCATTGACTTTACTGGACACATGTCAGTGAGTGTGTCTGTTATAATTTATTTAAGTAGACACAGTGACATTTTTCAAAGGTTATTTTCAAAAGTGCTTGGTTAGCAGTGAACTGCGTATAGTAATGCTGATCCTTGGTGGGATACTTCCACAATCCACTCTTGTGCACATCCTGGATGTGAACGTCCTACAAACAGGCTCCCACTAAGCAGACCTCAGCATGCAACTGGTCAGTCCACAGGGGATTGATATCCTGTGATAAGAGTGACCTTCCCCAACAGTAAAAACCGATCCCTGGTGACATTTAGCGAGCTACGGCAAATAAAACTGGTTACTGCCCTACACTCTCTGACTCAGTCTGTGCACTATATTCTATAAAACCAAGGCACAAGGCATGCCTAGCCGGGGAGATGTTATTGCTTCAGTTAGGTTCTACCAAGGTATCTGAATTGTGTCGAATGTTACGAGTGGCCCCATGATGCCCCTATGTAACCTTTGGTGGAGTGGCACAAGGGTGAAAGGTAATGGATACCAGACAACTGGCAGAAATATGTTGCCACTACTACTAGGACACTGTAATTACCAGGCTCTTCTTTTCTCTTGTGCGAGAGAGCTGTCCTCTTATGGCCCGGTGACATTGCATGTCATGCCAGCTGCCTAACTCGACAGTCACCTTAAGTGCATAACATGGCAGGAGCTGTCTGCACTCACCTACCCTTACTAATGAGCTAGTGCTGAAACATGACAATCCATAAGCTGCACATGCTTCAGCACGGGGGATGAGAGAAGAGGTAAGTACTCTCTGAGGACACACCATTCAAGCTTTGCCTTTCTGAACAGTTCAGATGAGGATGGGTGCTGTGGTGTTAGAATGAAGTTTCCAGAGGAAACTGGAGCATCTCAGGTAAACCTCTAAACCTTTGATACTTCTGATAAGGAAAAGTTCCAGTCCACTGCAGCCTGCAGTCTAGCCAGTCCCCAAATGTAGAAGGCCAGTGACAACCACCGAACCATCCTGTCTTTGTGCTTCCTATAAATATAATACATACAAGACTGGTAGCTCCAGGTCATTGCTTTAGTCACTAAAAAGAAAAGATTGCTTTTGAAGTAATATGAAGGGAGGGATAATGTTTTCTTTAATGCTAAATAGTATCCTCCAACAGTACTGTCAGAACGCACTTTGGTCTCCTGCAGCACAACTTCTTACTTAAAATGTATGTTTTGTCATGCAACAGCCTTGAGCATTTAATAGAGAGAATACATATATTTCAGTTGTGGAGAAGAATGTGCTAGATGAAATAAAGTCCTGATAAAAATAAGAGAGGAAAGAAAACTGAGGGGCGTAATGAGAAAAAACCTTTCTTTTCTTAATTGGGTCACATGTTGCGTACAAATTTACAGCAGCAAAGAACAATAGTAGGAAATGTGGTAGAAAAGAGTGGAAGTGGAAACTATAGACAGATGAAGGATGCTGCACAGGACAGAAACAAACAGAGAATATTTGGTTGAAACATATTGTAACACTGTTTTATTAAACAAAAATTGTGGTTTCTAGGGTGTGCTTGTGTGTAAAGAAATATATTTTTATAATGTGTTAGTTATTCTTGTTGGCAGCACTGTATGGGGAGCAGTTAATTCTACTGCAGTACCTACCCCACATGGGGGAGCTGATTGGGCTGTGCAAGAAGAAGCTGACGTCCACGCTGGAGGGTGGACTAGTGGGCGCACTCTCGCTTCTGAGCCGCATTGTTCCCTACCTCAGTGACACTTCCTTGATGGACCACTTGCAGGTAGGCCAGCAAGCTTCTGTGCACTTCCCATTACACTGGTAGGAAGTCACTAGTGGCATGGCGTGGTATTGCAATGTAAAAGTACCTTCTTCCTCCATGGGGTTCACTAGTTAGTGTTGACTAGACATGTTAGGGATGCAGCATCCCAATGCCATGAGGGTTCCAGGTTTGACTCTTGGGAGTGCGAGGTCTGCGATTAAACTCATGTGTGTGATGTGCTAGCAGTTTTGATGTTCCTCACTGGCTGGGGTTAGTTAGTGGTCCATGAATATTCAGAAGCTATGAATTATTTACAAATATTGTTTCTCTGTTTGAAGTAGTTAAAAACAAAGGTGGAACTAAAAGAGATGTACTGAAAGCTCACACCATGCTTCTTTTATTGTGAAATATTTTCAAATAACAGTTCAAAACTAAAACATTGTATTGATAAAGTAGACCCTGATTTTATGGGGTATCACATTTCCTTTTGTAAATTTGCAGATAGCCAGTTTTCATTTCTAAAAAAAACACAAAAATTGTGTTTAAAGTGCATTTTTTCCTCATTCAGCTACATCATTGTGGTACTAACAGAGGAAATGATTGACATCTGACTTGAATTTACATTACTGCCGTTACTGCTGTAGGAGTCTGTGGCTGCGGTTTATTGTACAAACTTTCTGGTCATCACTTCCGTTGATGCAACCCGACATGTGAAGATGTCACCTACCCCATAAATACGGTAACAACTGGAGAGTCGAGTATCTCTTATAGCCATCTGGTGAAGTGCGTGATGGTGAGTGAAGATTGGGTCGTTGAGAGATGTTGAAGAAGAGGACTGGATGCAGACTAGTGTGCGAATAGTGAGAGAGTGGTGGAAGGCAAGTTATCTGACGAGTGGATTGCAACTTTATATGGGAGCACTCAAGGTGCTGCAAGACATTCTGGACTGGAAAGGCCTGTATCAAGGTGGAGCAGATTATACGTATGACATAGACTTGATTGTTAATACTGGAACTGACAGATACGTAATACTGTGTATAATTTGATGTGTGCTGGACTATAGATCTATAGGTATGGTCATCGTGGTTTTAGCTGTGTCAGGTCAGTCTCGCTTGATTTAGCACTGGCTAGACGTTAGAGTTATGTTTGTGGCTAGCGACTCGTGCTGGGTGTGTCGGTTGGCGACTGGGTACGAAGTTTTCTACTATTGGAGCGACAACAGGCTTGGCAGATATACTTGTCAGTTTCGGAGTAACTGACTTATCAGGCGTTACTTCGGTCAGTGAAGATAGAGCTGGTGCTAGCTGACTGGAACTGGCAACTCTTGCAGGAGAGTGGTGGATGCTGGTACTGCGTTGACCAACACAACACAGTACCGTCGATTCCACTCCACTGTCTCTTGGTTCCAGAACCCGGGGTTGTCTGCTTTGTATCTTTCCTCAGTACCCTGTATCAGACCACGTACCACAGGGTGGTACTCTCGGCAAACTGCTGTTCATGTATCCTTACAATAGGATCAGCATTATCATGAGGATAGATGTTAAATTTTTGTCGCATAAAAAAGGCGAGTAAACTATTATTTTTATGAATCGTGCAAATTTTTGTTTTGAGGTTGGAAATTTTTAATTTTTAAGGGGATTTATATTAATACAAATTTTCCTAAAATTGTTCGACCTATGACATTCCAACTTTACAGGCTCCTTAAGTCCGTCAGATGGGTATTATCCATTTTTACGGATTTTTAACAATCTGTGAAAATCCAAATACTAACCCAAACTTCATGCTCAAAGTGGCAACACTAGCACTCATAGTGATGTGTGTCAGTTTCACTGATGCATTTGTTTGAAAGATTCTTGTAATGGAGGTGGATAATCAAGTGAAATATTTTGGACATAACACCATTGCTTCAATAGCGTATGTCCCAAATATTTTCTTGAATTATTCACTGGCGCAGGTATGCAGTTATCTACATATTTCTGTAGCTGGCTGTATGATCACATGGAAAGGCCAAGGCCATTATTGAAAACAACCTTTGTTGCGAATTGCCATTTTTATGCATGCAATCCGAATTTTGCCGACTGTGTTTTGCATTTGGCATTGATATCACAGTGGTGATGAAACAAAAATTATCGCTGATGCAGTCGTCGTATAAACGAAAGTATAAGTGTGAGTGGAGAAAATAATTAACATGGTTTGTACATTCCAAACCAAAACAAATATATTAAATATGTTAACATCTTTCATACCCACTTTTTTTTCTGTAATTTGCAATTTTTTTAGTTCCAAGCATTTTACAGGATTTGACCCAATGATTCGAGGATTTTACAAGATTTTTATATACAGGAACCAGGATTTCAGCTTCAGAGCTGGTGGCAGCCCTGCATTAGTCCCTCTATTGGTTTGGCCAAATGCTATCACATAATCATCACTGTTGTCAGGGTTCTGATTGGCACACCCTCCCAGGCCGCTCCCCTCGTAGATTCAGATGCAGTGAAGAGCCATCATGTATGGTGCTCAGAGAGTGAAGCCTGTAGTCTGCGGACTTCTGGGTTCCATTCTCAGTGGATCTAGATATGGAGGAAAGTGGTTCGAAGCCTGGACCAGGGACACTAAGGCTGGCTCTAACCTCCAGCAGTTTTAGATGCTAGATATGGAGA